>OX244044.2:14700950-15972119 GCA_945859785.2 Tridacna gigas
AATGGTAGACTAAATATGAAAGAGATGAATAAAGTATGAAAACCTGTCACCTTCCTTTGGAAATTTGGAACTCTCTGGCTGCATCTATGGAAGTCTGTCCACACTTGCTTCATCAGTAGGTCATCCCGCTAAAAGAAAAACATATCAAAATTCAAGAAATTTTCTCAATGGATTGCACACTTTGGTATTGTGTGTGTGGGTGGGGGGAAAGAAGGAGAGTGCGACAGAGTAGTGTGGAAAGGACTGGTAAACATAACTTCAGTAATGCATTGACTGGCCATTTGGATGTGACAAAATTATATCTAGCATGTCGCTTAACCCTTTTACCAAATGACAAAAATAGTAGACTAGTCCAAATTGAAAGCATTTGCAGATGACATTTTAAATCTAGCTCAAACGTAACATTTATCTCTTAAGGTGTAGAAAACATTGTGGGAAAAGAAGAAAATGCTGGTTACCAGCAGTTTCTTCTTTTCCCACATTGTTTTCAAAAGGCTTCTTTCTCAGGGTCGTTATAAGTCAGGAGTTTGTAATTAAGGGTTAACGCATAAGGCGCTGGAACCGACTTAAGTTGTTTTTGCAGACAGTGTAGATCAAGATCAGACTGCACAGAATGTGTAGTCCGATCTTGGATCTTCACTGTTGGCTAATTGTTTGCACATTCTGGCCAAAACAAGCTTGAAATGACAATATTTTAAATGGTATTTCCTGTTTAAAGAGGTCCATTTCATTAATTCGGCATTCTAAGAGTGAACACAAAACACCAAATTTTTGTCGCTGATTGAAAAGCCCAAAGTGATTTGTTCGGCACCCTAAGGCTAATTATTATAATAGGTACCTTTGTTATGAAGAAAATGCACCATAGCCCGGGCTTATCCATGGTCTTTTTGGGATTCACTTGCTCACTGTTGTCCTCGGCCATCTTCTCTAGAAAAGACAAGTCAAAATTTAAATAAAAAAGCTGGTGCCATGCATTGTATTCATCCACAGGGAGCAAAAGCCTGACTTGCAAACTTGTATGGCTAAATTACAGTATTTGCATATTAGGATCAGTCTACATGGAAGGTGTTGTCCGATCTTGAATCCAGACTGTTATTGATGTGGAGATAATCTGGCAAAGAAAAGCATGGAGATAAGAAAAAATAAGGGGACCAGCCCAGAAGCTCAGTAACAAACTAGATTGTTACCAGAGGGTCTAAAGATCGAATCTCTGCTTGCATAATCTCTTCTTTTAAACTGCTGATAGTCATTTTGACAAGATTCATTCCTATCTCACTATTTAACATTATTTTTGATGGTGTTATAGTATTAAGAAGGCATTGGCTTGAAAATAGCAATGTGAAACAGTAAAAGAACCTTCAACATCTCTGTGATAGGTGCTCTTACCAGTGCAAATAAGACATAGATGTCATGTATACCTTTGTATTTGAGAAGAGGCGCAATTGCTCGGGCTCTTCACGGTTGTCTTGGCCTCCACTTCCTCGCTGTTGTCCTTGGTCATCCTCCCTAGAAACAGCAAGTCAGAAAGTTTGAACACAGTGCTGATGCCATGCATTGTATGCATTAACAGGGAGCACAAGCCTGACTTGCCAACCCAATGTTGCTCAATTACACCTTTTGCAATAACAAGATCAGACTACATTGAAGTTGCTGTCTGACTTCGAATCAGAACAGCTGTTGATGAGAAGATAATGTGGCAAAAAACAAAAAGCAAAGGAAATTAAGGGCACCAGCCAGGTAGCTTTGTCAGTAACTTTCTTGATTGTAAACAAGGGGTCTCAAAATCTAATCCCAATCTGGTTTCAAAAACTGATCAGGATCATTGTGTCATGATTTGATTCCTTTCTCACTATTGAAAATTGTTTAGGTGATTTTTCAATGGGGGGAAAAAAGGCAATGGCTTGAAAAAAGTGTCGAGAGAAGTAGCGGTAAAAGAAACTTGGGAGTGCGTTAAGACAGAAATATGATGAGGACGGATGGCTTTACACCCTTTACCGCATGACAAAATTTAGAATTGCCTACAATAAATTGTTTTGCAGACGACAAAATAATTGTGACTCAAAAATAAAAATTGGCTTTCGGACGGAAAGAAAACATTGTGGGAGAAGGAGAAAGTGCTGGTTACCAGCATTCATGCATACCTTTGTTATTTAGGAGTTGCACCATTGATTTGGCTCTTCATGGTCATCTTGGCCTCCACTTCCTCACTGTTCTGTCGTCTTTTCAGCACCACACTTTGTTCCACAGGGTAGGTTGCGCTACATAGTACTTGGTTAAGGATTTTTTTTCCCCATACAGCTACTAATTATAGTTTCAATGATGGTTGTGTAGGAAAGCAACCATTGGCTTGAGAAGAATGTTGAGCAAAGTACTGGGACACCAGATTCCAGGATACATGCCACCGCATTATAAGAGGAATAATGTTGAAAATGATGTAAACACCACACAATCCGATGTTATAAAACAAGAAAATACAACAACACAGATTTACTACTTGACCTAAGAACCCAACTCATTTGACCTTTCGTTCTGTTTTTCTGCACTAGGTCACTTACCACTCCTGACTTACTTGATCCATGGGGTGCATCGTAGGCAGACATATAGTACCACATAATCCTACATTCCTAAAAATGCAAAAGAAAGAGCTTAAGGCCCTATATCCCTTCCTTTACTGTTGACCCTTTAAAGCGGACATTATTGCTGACCTATTCCTTGGTATCAACACTGGACGGGGTACGCTCATGACTACCTTGAGAATGCTATCACGTTTCTAGTGACCAAAGCTCAAACATTGACCCATAGCAAGTTTATGGTATCCACTGCAACTGTTCTCTCCAGAAAACAATGTGCTTTGTACAAAGGCATTTGGGTGTGTGGGTCTTGGCAACATGTAAATTACACAAATTAATGTAAAGACTTGGAGTAGATGAAATCAGCTGAACATTTCCTCACCTAACATGATCAGTTAATTTATTCCCAGACACTGCACTCAATTACAGGCCAATGAAACTGATGACAGCAAGAGGTATGGAACACCCAACCATAAGCAGTGGTGTTACATGAACCCAATGATAAACTCTGACCAGGAAGTGTTCATCAAAGTGCCCACTCCACACTTCTCGTGTAAACAGTGCCATTGCAAAGGATCACTGAGTTTGGGAAAATGGCAGATGATTCTTTTGTTTAAACCATTCGGCTTAGCATTATACACCACAGAATTTTGTATCCAGCCAGATTACAGCAAAACTGAACACTGTTCTCTTTCTCAAAACATTTAAGAAGAAAGCCACTTGTAATATTTGCCTTTTTAGCGCACCTGAGTACAAAGTACTCAAGGTGAGCTTCTGGGATTGTGCTGTGTCCGTCGTCCGTGCATTAACAATGACCTTGTGTGCACTCTAGAGGCCACATTTTCAATCATATACTCTTGAAAATTGATGAGACTGTTTGTCTGGAGGAAATCTTGGAAGAGTTCGGAATTGGGTAACTTTGGGTCAAATGGTAGGTCACAGGGCTGAATTTCAGAGAAACCTTGTTTGCATCCTACAAGCCATATATGCAGCCCAATACTCATGAAAGTTGTTCAGAATGTTTGTCTTGATAAAATCTTGGATAATTTTGAAACTGTGTCATGTTTGGTGAAATCTTAGAAAAACCTTCAGTGCACTCTAGAGCCCGATATTCAGGCAATTTGGTCAGAATGTTTGTCTTGATAAAATCTTGGACAAGTGTGGAATCGGTCCTGTCAAGTGAAAGTGTAGGTCATTGGGCTAAATCGTGGGAAAACCTTTTGTGCTCTCTAGAGGCTACATTTTCAATCCAATACTCATGAAACTTTGTCAGAATGTTTGTCTTGATATCTCCGACAAGTTTAAAAAAAGGTCAAGTCTGTCAAAAAATAAGTTAGCCGCACTCATGTGTTTTACAGCATCACAGCCAGGATCTTTTCAGCTTTATCAGTCCTAGATGACCTTACTCTTGTGAGCATTTTAGGGCCAATGGCCCTCTTGTTTAACTAATAACTTCAAGCACATTCCTTCAGGCAAATGAATGGTAGACTAAATATGAAAGAGATGAATAAAGTATGAAAACCTGTCACCTTCCTTTGGAAATTTGGAACTCTCTGGCTGCATCTATGGAAGTCTGTCCACACTTGCTTCATCAGTAGGTCATCCCGCTAAAAGAAAAACATATCAAAATTCAAGAAATTTTCTCAATGGATTGCACACTTTGGTATTGTGTGTGTGGGTGGGGGGAAAGAAGGAGAGTGCGACAGAGTAGTGTGGAAAGGACTGGTAAACATAACTTCAGTAATGCATTGACTGGCCATTTGGATGTGACAAAATTATATCTAGCATGTCGCTTAACCCTTTTACCAAATGACAAAAATAGTAGACTAGTCCAAATTGAAAGCATTTGCAGATGACATTTTAAATCTAGCTCAAACGTAACATTTATCTCTTAACGTGTAGAAAACATTGTGGGAAAAGAAGAAAATGCTGGTTACCAGCAGTTTCTTCTTTTCCCACATTGTTTTCAAAAGGCTTCTTTCTCAGGGTCGTTATAAGTCAGGAGTTTGTAATTAGGGGTTAACGCATAAGGCGCTGGAACCGACTTAAGTTGTTTTTGCAGACAGTGTAGATCAAGATCAGACTGCACAGAATGTGTAGTCCGATCTTGGATCTTCACTGTTGGCTAATTGTTTGCACATTCTGGCCAAAACAAGCTTGAAATGACAATATTTTAAATGGTATTTCCTGTTTAAAGAGGTCCATTTCATTAATTCGGCATTCTAAGAGTGAACACAAAACACCAAATTTTTGTCGCTGATTGAAAAGCCCAAAGTGATTTGTTCGGCACCCTAAGGCTAATTATTATAATAGGTACCTTTGTTATGAAGAAAATGCACCATAGCCCGGGCTTATCCATGGTCTTTTTGGGATTCACTTGCTCACTGTTGTCCTCGGCCATCTTCTCTAGAAAAGACAAGTCAAAATTTAAATAAAAAAGCTGGTGCCATGCATTGTGTTCATCCACAGGGAGCAAAAGCCTGACTTGCAAACTTGTATGGCTAAATTACAGTATTTGCATATTAGGATCAGTCTACATGGAAGGTGTTGTCCGATCTTGAATCCAGACTGTTATTGATGTGGAGATAATCTGGCAAAGAAAAGCATGGAGATAAGAAAAAATAAGGGGACCAGCCCAGTAGCTCAGTAACAAACTAGATTGTTACCAGAGGGTCTAAAGATCGAATCTCTGCTTGCATAATCTCTTCTTTTAAACTGCTGATAGTCATTTTGACAAGATTCATTCCTATCTCACTATTTAACATTATTTTTGATGGTGTTATAGTATTAAGAAGGCATTGGCTTGAAAATAGCAATGTGAAACAGTAAAAGAACCTTCAACATCTCTGTGATAGGTGCTCTTACCAGTGCAAATAAGACATAGATGTCATGTATACCTTTGTATTTGAGAAGAGGCGCAATTGCTCGGGCTCTTCACGGTTGTCTTGGCCTCCACTTCCTCGCTGTTGTCCTTGGTCATCCTCCCTAGAAACAGCAAGTCAGAAAGTTTGAACACAGTGCTGATGCCATGCATTGTATGCATTAACAGGGAGCACAAGCCTGACTTGCCAACCCAATGTTGCTCAATTACACCTTTTGCAATAACAAGATCAGACTACATTGAAGTTGCTGTCTGACTTCGAATCAGAACAGCTGTTGATGAGAAGATAATGTGGCAAAAAACAAAAAGCAAAGGAAATTAAGGGCACCAGCCAGGTAGCTTTGTCAGTAACTTTCTTGATTGTAAACAAGGGGTCTCAAAATCTAATCCCAATCTGGTTTCAAAAACTGATCAGGATCATTGTGTCATGATTTGATTCCTTTCTCACTATTGAAAATTGTTTCGGTGATTTTTCAATGGGGGGAAAAAAGGCAATGGCTTGAAAAAAGTGTCGAGAGAAGTAGCGGTAAAAGAAACTTGGGAGTGCGTTAAGACAGAAATATGATGAGGACGGATGGCTTTAACCCTTTACCGCATGACAAAATTTAGAATTGCCTACAATAAATTGTTTTGCAGACGACAAAATAATTGTGACTCAAAAATAAAAATTGGCTTTCGGAAGGAAAGAAAACATTGTGGGAAAAGGAGAAAGTGCTGGTTACCAGCATTCATGCATACCTTTGTTATTTAGGAGTTGCACCATTGATTTGGCTCTTCATGGTCATCTTGGCCTCCACTTCCTCACTGTTCTGTCGTCTTTTCAGCACCACACTTTGTTCCACAGGGTAGGTTGCGCTACATAGTACTTGGTTAAGGATTTTTTTTCCCCATACAGCTACTAATTATAGTTTCAATGATGGTTGTGTAGGAAAGCAACCACTGGCTTGAGAAGAATGTTGAGCAAAGTACTGGGACACCAGATTCCAGGATACATGCCACCGCATTATAAGAGGAATAATGTTGAAAATGATGTAAACACCACACAATCCGATGTTATAAAACAAGAAAATACAACACAGATTTACTACTTGACCTAAGAACCCAACTCATTTGACCTTTCGTTCTGTTTTTCTGCACTAGGTCACTTACCACTCCTGACTTACTTGATCCATGGGGGTGCATCGTAGGCAGACATATAGTACCACATAATCCTACATTCCTAAAAATGCAAAAGAAAGAGCTTAAGGCCCTATATCCCTTCCTTTACTGTTGACCCTTTAAAGCGGACATTATTGCTGACCTATTCCTTGGTATCAACACTGGACGGGGTACGCTCATGACTACCTTGAGAATGCTATCATGTTTCTAGTGACCAAAGCTCAAACATTGACCCATAGCAAGTTTATGATATCCACTGCAACTGTTCTCTCCAGAAAACAATGTGCTTTGTACAAAGGCATTTGGGTGTGTGGGTCTTGGCAACATGTAAATTACACAAATTAATGTAAAGACTTGGAGTAGATGAAATCAGCTGAACATTTCCTCACCTAACATGATCAGTTAATTTATTCCCAGACACTGCACTCAATTACAGGCCAATGAAACTGATGACAGCAAGAGGTATGGAACACCCAACCATAAGCAGTGGTGTTACATGAACCCAATGATAAACTCTGACCAGGAAGTGTTCATCAAAGTGCCCACTCCACACTTCTCGTGTAAACAGTGCCATTGCAAAGGATCACTGAGTTTGGGAAAATGGCAGATGATTCTTTTGTTTAAACCATTCGGCTTAGCATTATACACCACAGAATTTTGTATCCAGCCAGATTACAGCAAAACTGAACACTGTTCTCTTTCTCAAAACATTTAAGAAGAAAGCCACTTGTAATATTTGCCTTTTTAGCGCACCTGAGTACAAAGTACTCAAGGTGAGCTTCTGGGATTGTGCTGTGTCCGTCGTCCGTGCATTAACAATGACCTTGTGTGCACTCTAGAGGCCACATTTTCAATCATATACTCTTGAAAATTGATGAGACTGTTTGTCTGGAGGAAATCTTGGAAGAGTTCGGAATTGGGTAACTTTGGGTCAAATGGTAGGTCACAGGGCTGAATTTCAGAGAAACCTTGTTTGCATCCTACAAGCCATATATGCAGCCCAATACTCATGAAAGTTGTTCAGAATGTTTGTCTTGATAAAATCTTGGATAATTTTGAAACTGTGTCATGTTTGGTGAAATCTTAGAAAAACCTTTAGTGCACTCTAGAGCCCGATATTCAGGCAATTTGGTCAGAATGTTTGTCTTGATAAAATCTTGGACAAGTGTGGAATCGGTCCTGTCAAGTGAAAGTGTAGGTCATTGGGCCAAATCGTGGGAAAACCTTTTGTGCTCTCTAGAGGCTACATTTTCAATCCAATACTCATGAAACTTTGTCAGAATGTTTGTCTTGATATCTCCGACAAGTTTAAAAAAAGGTCAAGTCTGTCAAAAAATAAGTTAGCCGCACTCATGTGTTTTACAGCATCACAGCCAGGATCTTTTCAGCTTTATCAGTCCTAGATGACCTTACTCTTGTGAGCATTTTAGGGCCAATGGCCCTCTTGTTTAACTAATAACTTCAAGCACATTCCTTCAGGCAAATGAATGGTAGACTAAATATGAAAGAGATGAATAAAGTATGAAAACCTGTCACCTTCCTTTGGAAATTTGGAACTCTCTGGCTGCATCTATGGAAGTCTGTCCACACTTGCTTCATCAGTAGGTCATCCCGCTAAAAGAAAAACATATCAAAATTCAAGAAATTTTCTCAATGGATTGCACACTTTGGTATTGTGTGTGTGGGTGGGGGGAAAGAAGGAGAGTGCGACAGAGTAGTGTGGAAAGGACTGGTAAACATAACTTCAGTAATGCATTGACTGGCCATTTGGATGTGACAAAATTATATCTAGCATGTCGCTTAACCCTTTTACCAAATGACAAAAATAGTAGACTAGTCCAAATTGAAAGCATTTGCAGATGACATTTTAAATCTAGCTCAAACGTAACATTTATCTCTTAACGTGTAGAAAACATTGTGGGAAAAGAAGAAAATGCTGGTTACCAGCAGTTTCTTCTTTTCCCACATTGTTTTCAAAAGGCTTCTTTCTCAGGGTCGTTATAAGTCAGGAGTTTGTAATTAGGGGTTAACGCATAAGGCGCTGGAACCGACTTAAGTTGTTTTTGCAGACAGTGTAGATCAAGATCAGACTGCACAGAATGTGTAGTCCGATCTTGGATCTTCACTGTTGGCTAATTGTTTGCACATTCTGGCCAAAACAAGCTTGAAATGACAATATTTTAAATGGTATTTCCTGTTTAAAGAGGTCCATTTCATTAATTCGGCATTCTAAGAGTGAACACAAAACACCAAATTTTTGTCGCTGATTGAAAAGCCCAAAGTGATTTGTTCGGCACCCTAAGGCTAATTATTATAATAGGTACCTTTGTTATGAAGAAAATGCACCATAGCCCGGGCTTATCCATGGTCTTTTTGGGATTCACTTGCTCACTGTTGTCCTCGGCCATCTTCTCTAGAAAAGACAAGTCAAAATTTAAATAAAAAAGCTGGTGCCATGCATTGTGTTCATCCACAGGGAGCAAAAGCCTGACTTGCAAACTTGTATGGCTAAATTACAGTATTTGCATATTAGGATCAGTCTACATGGAAGGTGTTGTCCGATCTTGAATCCAGACTGTTATTGATGTGGAGATAATCTGGCAAAGAAAAGCATGGAGATAAGAAAAAATAAGGGGACCAGCCCAGAAGCTCAGTAACAAACTAGATTGTTACCAGAGGGTCTAAAGATCGAATCTCTGCTTGCATAATCTCTTCTTTTAAACTGCTGATAGTCATTTTGACAAGATTCATTCCTATCTCACTATTTAACATTATTTTTGATGGTGTTATAGTATTAAGAAGGCATTGGCTTGAAAATAGCAATGTGAAACAGTAAAAGAACCTTCAACATCTCTGTGATAGGTGCTCTTACCAGTGCAAATAAGACATAGATGTCATGTATACCTTTGTATTTGAGAAGAGGCGCAATTGCTCGGGCTCTTCACGGTTGTCTTGGCCTCCACTTCCTCGCTGTTGTCCTTGGTCATCCTCCCTAGAAACAGCAAGTCAGAAAGTTTGAACACAGTGCTGATGCCATGCATTGTATGCATTAACAGGGAGCACAAGCCTGACTTGCCAACCCAATGTTGCTCAATTACACCTTTTGCAATAACAAGATCAGACTACATTGAAGTTGCTGTCTGACTTCGAATCAGAACAGCTGTTGATGAGAAGATAATGTGGCAAAAAACAAAAAGCAAAGGAAATTAAGGGCACCAGCCAGGTAGCTTTGTCAGTAACTTTCTTGATTGTAAACAAGGGGTCTCAAAATCTAATCCCAATCTGGTTTCAAAAACTGATCAGGATCATTGTGTCATGATTTGATTCCTTTCTCACTATTGAAAATTGTTTCGGTGATTTTTCAATGGGGGGAAAAAAGGCAATGGCTTGAAAAAAGTGTCGAGAGAAGTAGCTGTAAAAGAAACTTGGGAGTGCGTTAAGACAGAAATATGATGAGGACGGATGGCTTTAACCCTTTACCGCATGACAAAATTTAGAATTGCCTACAATAAATTGTTTTGCAGACGACAAAATAATTGTGACTCAAAAATAAAAATTGGCTTTCGGAAGGAAAGAAAACATTGTGGGAAAAGGAGAAAGTGCTGGTTACCAGCATTCATGCATACCTTTGTTATTTAGGAGTTGCACCATTGATTTGGCTCTTCATGGTCATCTTGGCCTCCACTTCCTCACTGTTCTGTCGTCTTTTCAGCACCACACTTTGTTCCACAGGGTAGGTTGCGCTACATAGTACTTGGTTAAGGATTTTTTTTCCCCATACAGCTACTAATTATAGTTTCAATGATGGTTGTGTAGGAAAGCAACCACTGGCTTGAGAAGAATGTTGAGCAAAGTACTGGGACACCAGATTCCAGGATACATGCCACCGCATTATAAGAGGAATAATGTTGAAAATGATGTAAACACCACACAATCCGATGTTATAAAACAAGAAAATACAACACAGATTTACTACTTGACCTAAGAACCCAACTCATTTGACCTTTCGTTCTGTTTTTCTGCACTAGGTCACTTACCACTCCTGACTTACTTGATCCATGGGGGTGCATCGTAGGCAGACATATAGTACCACATAATCCTACATTCCTAAAAATGCAAAAGAAAGAGCTTAAGGCCCTATATCCCTTCCTTTACTGTTGACCCTTTAAAGCGGACATTATTGCTGACCTATTCCTTGGTATCAACACTGGACGGGGTACGCTCATGACTACCTTGAGAATGCTATCATGTTTCTAGTGACCAAAGCTCAAACATTGACCCATAGCAAGTTTATGATATCCACTGCAACTGTTCTCTCCAGAAAACAATGTGCTTTGTACAAAGGCATTTGGGTGTGTGGGTCTTGGCAACATGTAAATTACACAAATTAATGTAAAGACTTGGAGTAGATGAAATCAGCTGAACATTTCCTCACCTAACATGATCAGTTAATTTATTCCCAGACACTGCACTCAATTACAGGCCAATGAAACTGATGACAGCAAGAGGTATGGAACACCCAACCATAAGCAGTGGTGTTACATGAACCCAATGATAAACTCTGACCAGGAAGTGTTCATCAAAGTGCCCACTCCACACTTCTCGTGTAAACAGTGCCATTGCAAAGGATCACTGAGTTTGGGAAAATGGCAGATGATTCTTTTGTTTAAACCATTCGGCTTAGCATTATACACCACAGAATTTTGTATCCAGCCAGATTACAGCAAAACTGAACACTGTTCTCTTTCTCAAAACATTTAAGAAGAAAGCCACTTGTAATATTTGCCTTTTTAGCGCACCTGAGTACAAAGTACTCAAGGTGAGCTTCTGGGATTGTGCTGTGTCCGTCGTCCGTGCATTAACAATGACCTTGTGTGCACTCTAGAGGCCACATTTTCAATCATATACTCTTGAAAATTGATGAGACTGTTTGTCTGGAGGAAATCTTGGAAGAGTTCGGAATTGGGTAACTTTGGGTCAAATGGTAGGTCACAGGGCTGAATTTCAGAGAAACCTTGTTTGCATCCTACAAGCCATATATGCAGCCCAATACTCATGAAAGTTGTTCAGAATGTTTGTCTTGATAAAATCTTGGATAATTTTGAAACTGTGTCATGTTTGGTGAAATCTTAGAAAAACCTTTAGTGCACTCTAGAGCCCGATATTCAGGCAATTTGGTCAGAATGTTTGTCTTGATAAAATCTTGGACAAGTGTGGAATCGGTCCTGTCAAGTGAAAGTGTAGGTCATTGGGCCAAATCGTGGGAAAACCTTTTGTGCTCTCTAGAGGCTACATTTTCAATCCAATACTCATGAAACTTTGTCAGAATGTTTGTCTTGATATCTCCGACAAGTTTAAAAAAAGGTCAAGTCTGTCAAAAAATAAGTTAGCCGCACTCATGTGTTTTACAGCATCACAGCCAGGATCTTTTCAGCTTTATCAGTCCTAGATGACCTTACTCTTGTGAGCATTTTAGGGCCAATGGCCCTCTTGTTTAACTAATAACTTCAAGCACATTCCTTCAGGCAAATGAATGGTAGACTAAATATGAAAGAGATGAATAAAGTATGAAAACCTGTCACCTTCCTTTGGAAATTTGGAACTCTCTGGCTGCATCTATGGAAGTCTGTCCACACTTGCTTCATCAGTAGGTCATCCCGCTAAAAGAAAAACATATCAAAATTCAAGAAATTTTCTCAATGGATTGCACACTTTGGTATTGTGTGTGTGGGTGGGGGGAAAGAAGGAGAGTGCGACAGAGTAGTGTGGAAAGGACTGGTAAACATAACTTCAGTAATGCATTGACTGGCCATTTGGATGTGACAAAATTATATCTAGCATGTCGCTTAACCCTTTTACCAAATGACAAAAATAGTAGACTAGTCCAAATTGAAAGCATTTGCAGATGACATTTTAAATCTAGCTCAAACGTAACATTTATCTCTTAACGTGTAGAAAACATTGTGGGAAAAGAAGAAAATGCTGGTTACCAGCAGTTTCTTCTTTTCCCACATTGTTTTCAAAAGGCTTCTTTCTCAGGGTCGTTATAAGTCAGGAGTTTGTAATTAGGGGTTAACGCATAAGGCGCTGGAACCGACTTAAGTTGTTTTTGCAGACAGTGTAGATCAAGATCAGACTGCACAGAATGTGTAGTCCGATCTTGGATCTTCACTGTTGGCTAATTGTTTGCACATTCTGGCCAAAACAAGCTTGAAATGACAATATTTTAAATGGTATTTCCTGTTTAAAGAGGTCCATTTCATTAATTCGGCATTCTAAGAGTGAACACAAAACACCAAATTTTTGTCGCTGATTGAAAAGCCCAAAGTGATTTGTTCGGCACCCTAAGGCTAATTATTATAATAGGTACCTTTGTTATGAAGAAAATGCACCATAGCCCGGGCTTATCCATGGTCTTTTTGGGATTCACTTGCTCACTGTTGTCCTCGGCCATCTTCTCTAGAAAAGACAAGTCAAAATTTAAATAAAAAAGCTGGTGCCATGCATTGTGTTCATCCACAGGGAGCAAAAGCCTGACTTGCAAACTTGTATGGCTAAATTACAGTATTTGCATATTAGGATCAGTCTACATGGAAGGTGTTGTCCGATCTTGAATCCAGACTGTTATTGATGTGGAGATAATCTGGCAAAGAAAAGCATGGAGATAAGAAAAAATAAGGGGACCAGCCCAGAAGCTCAGTAACAAACTAGATTGTTACCAGAGGGTCTAAAGATCGAATCTCTGCTTGCATAATCTCTTCTTTTAAACTGCTGATAGTCATTTTGACAAGATTCATTCCTATCTCACTATTTAACATTATTTTTGATGGTGTTATAGTATTAAGAAGGCATTGGCTTGAAAATAGCAATGTGAAACAGTAAAAGAACCTTCAACATCTCTGTGATAGGTGCTCTTACCAGTGCAAATAAGACATAGATGTCATGTATACCTTTGTATTTGAGAAGAGGCGCAATTGCTCGGGCTCTTCACGGTTGTCTTGGCCTCCACTTCCTCGCTGTTGTCCTTGGTCATCCTCCCTAGAAACAGCAAGTCAGAAAGTTTGAACACAGTGCTGATGCCATGCATTGTATGCATTAACAGGGAGCACAAGCCTGACTTGCCAACCCAATGTTGCTCAATTACACCTTTTGCAATAACAAGATCAGACTACATTGAAGTTGCTGTCTGACTTCGAATCAGAACAGCTGTTGATGAGAAGATAATGTGGCAAAAAACAAAAAGCAAAGGAAATTAAGGGCACCAGCCAGGTAGCTTTGTCAGTAACTTTCTTGATTGTAAACAAGGGGTCTCAAAATCTAATCCCAATCTGGTTTCAAAAACTGATCAGGATCATTGTGTCATGATTTGATTCCTTTCTCACTATTGAAAATTGTTTCGGTGATTTTTCAATGGGGGGAAAAAAGGCAATGGCTTGAAAAAAGTGTCGAGAGAAGTAGCGGTAAAAGAAACTTGGGAGTGCGTTAAGACAGAAATATGATGAGGACGGATGGCTTTAACCCTTTACCGCATGACAAAATTTAGAATTGCCTACAATAAATTGTTTTGCAGACGACAAAATAATTGTGACTCAAAAATAAAAATTGGCTTTCGGAAGGAAAGAAAACATTGTGGGAGAAGGAGAAAGTGCTGGTTACCAGCATTCATGCATACCTTTGTTATTTAGGAGTTGCACCATTGATTTGGCTCTTCATGGTCATCTTGGCCTCCACTTCCTCACTGTTCTGTCGTCTTTTCAGCACCACACTTTGTTCCACAGGGTAGGTTGCGCTACATAGTACTTGGTTAAGGATTTTTTTTCCCCATACAGCTACTAATTATAGTTTCAATGATGGTTGTGTAGGAAAGCAACCACTGGCTTGAGAAGAATGTTGAGCAAAGTACTGGGACACCAGATTCCAGGATACATGCCACCGCATTATAAGAGGAATAATGTTGAAAATGATGTAAACACCACACAATCCGATGTTATAAAACAAGAAAATACAACACAGATTTACTACTTGACCTAAGAACCCAACTCATTTGACCTTTCGTTCTGTTTTTCTGCACTAGGTCACTTACCACTCCTGACTTACTTGATCCATGGGGGTGCATCGTAGGCAGACATATAGTACCACATAATCCTACATTCCTAAAAATGCAAAAGAAAGAGCTTAAGGCCCTATATCCCTTCCTTTACTGTTGACCCTTTAAAGCGGACATTATTGCTGACCTATTCCTTGGTATCAACACTGGACGGGGTACGCTCATGACTACCTTGAGAATGCTATCATGTTTCTAGTGACCAAAGCTCAAACATTGACCCATAGCAAGTTTATGATATCCACTGCAACTGTTCTCTCCAGAAAACAATGTGCTTTGTACAAAGGCATTTGGGTGTGTGGGTCTTGGCAACATGTAAATTACACAAATTAATGTAAAGACTTGGAGTAGATGAAATCAGCTGAACATTTCCTCACCTAACATGATCAGTTAATTTATTCCCAGACACTGCACTCAATTACAGGCCAATGAAACTGATGACAGCAAGAGGTATGGAACACCCAACCATAAGCAGTGGTGTTACATGAACCCAATGATAAACTCTGACCAGGAAGTGTTCATCAAAGTGCCCACTCCACACTTCTCGTGTAAACAGTGCCATTGCAAAGGATCACTGAGTTTGGGAAAATGGCAGATGATTCTTTTGTTTAAACCATTCGGCTTAGCATTATACACCACAGAATTTTGTATCCAGCCAGATTACAGCAAAACTGAACACTGTTCTCTTTCTCAAAACATTTAAGAAGAAAGCCACTTGTAATATTTGCCTTTTTAGCGCACCTGAGTACAAAGTACTCAAGGTGAGCTTCTGGGATTGTGCTGTGTCCGTCGTCCGTGCATTAACAATGACCTTGTGTGCACTCTAGAGGCCACATTTTCAATCATATACTCTTGAAAATTGATGAGACTGTTTGTCTGGAGGAAATCTTGGAAGAGTTCGGAATTGGGTAACTTTGGGTCAAATGGTAGGTCACAGGGCTGAATTTCAGAGAAACCTTGTTTGCATCCTACAAGCCATATATGCAGCCCAATACTCATGAAAGTTGTTCAGAATGTTTGTCTTGATAAAATCTTGGATAATTTTGAAACTGTGTCATGTTTGGTGAAATCTTAGAAAAACCTTTAGTGCACTCTAGAGCCCGATATTCAGGCAATTTGGTCAGAATGTTTGTCTTGATAAAATCTTGGACAAGTGTGGAATCGGTCCTGTCAAGTGAAAGTGTAGGTCATTGGGCCAAATCGTGGGAAAACCTTTTGTGCTCTCTAGAGGCTACATTTTCAATCCAATACTCATGAAACTTTGTCAGAATGTTTGTCTTGATATCTCCGACAAGTTTAAAAAAAGGTCAAGTCTGTCAAAAAATAAGTTAGCCGCACTCATGTGTTTTACAGCATCACAGCCAGGATCTTTTCAGCTTTATCAGTCCTAGATGACCTTACTCTTGTGAGCATTTTAGGGCCAATGGCCCTCTTGTTTAACTAATAACTTCAAGCACATTCCTTCAGGCAAATGAATGGTAGACTAAATATGAAAGAGATGAATAAAGTATGAAAACCTGTCACCTTCCTTTGGAAATTTGGAACTCTCTGGCTGCATCTATGGAAGTCTGTCCACACTTGCTTCATCAGTAGGTCATCCCGCTAAAAGAAAAACATATCAAAATTCAAGAAATTTTCTCAATGGATTGCACACTTTGGTATTGTGTGTGTGGGTGGGGGGAAAGAAGGAGAGTGCGACAGAGTAGTGTGGAAAGGACTGGTAAACATAACTTCAGTAATGCATTGACTGGCCATTTGGATGTGACAAAATTATATCTAGCATGTCGCTTAACCCTTTTACCAAATGACAAAAATAGTAGACTAGTCCAAATTGAAAGCATTTGCAGATGACATTTTAAATCTAGCTCAAACGTAACATTTATCTCTTAACGTGTAGAAAACATTGTGGGAAAAGAAGAAAATGCTGGTTACCAGCAGTTTCTTCTTTTCCCACAT
The DNA here is from genome assembly GCA_945859785.2 of Tridacna gigas. Classification (NCBI taxonomy): domain Eukaryota; kingdom Metazoa; phylum Mollusca; class Bivalvia; order Cardiida; family Cardiidae; genus Tridacna; species Tridacna gigas. Next base: position 14,717,620 of record OX244044.2, read on the forward strand.
TGTTTTCAAAAGGCTTCTTTCTCAGGGTCGTTATAAGTCAGGAGTTTGTAATTAGGGGTTAACGCATAAGGCGCTGGAACCGACTTAAGTTGTTTTTGCAGACAGTGTAGATCAAGATCAGACTGCACAGAATGTGTAGTCCGATCTTGGATCTTCACTGTTGGCTAATTGTTTGCACATTCTGGCCAAAACAAGCTTGAAATGACAATATTTTAAATGGTATTTCCTGTTTAAAGAGGTCCATTTCATTAATTCGGCATTCTAAGAGTGAACACAAAACACCAAATTTTTGTCGCTGATTGAAAAGCCCAAAGTGATTTGTTCGGCACCCTAAGGCTAATTATTATAATAGGTACCTTTGTTATGAAGAAAATGCACCATAGCCCGGGCTTATCCATGGTCTTTTTGGGATTCACTTGCTCACTGTTGTCCTCGGCCATCTTCTCTAGAAAAGACAAGTCAAAATTTAAATAAAAAAGCTGGTGCCATGCATTGTGTTCATCCACAGGGAGCAAAAGCCTGACTTGCAAACTTGTATGGCTAAATTACAGTATTTGCATATTAGGATCAGTCTACATGGAAGGTGTTGTCCGATCTTGAATCCAGACTGTTATTGATGTGGAGATAATCTGGCAAAGAAAAGCATGGAGATAAGAAAAAATAAGGGGACCAGCCCAGAAGCTCAGTAACAAACTAGATTGTTACCAGAGGGTCTAAAGATCGAATCTCTGCTTGCATAATCTCTTCTTTTAAACTGCTGATAGTCATTTTGACAAGATTCATTCCTATCTCACTATTTAACATTATTTTTGATGGTGTTATAGTATTAAGAAGGCATTGGCTTGAAAATAGCAATGTGAAACAGTAAAAGAACCTTCAACATCTCTGTGATAGGTGCTCTTACCAGTGCAAATAAGACATAGATGTCATGTATACCTTTGTATTTGAGAAGAGGCGCAATTGCTCGGGCTCTTCACGGTTGTCTTGGCCTCCACTTCCTCGCTGTTGTCCTTGGTCATCCTCCCTAGAAACAGCAAGTCAGAAAGTTTGAACACAGTGCTGATGCCATGCATTGTATGCATTAACAGGGAGCACAAGCCTGACTTGCCAACCCAATGTTGCTCAATTACACCTTTTGCAATAACAAGATCAGACTACATTGAAGTTGCTGTCTGACTTCGAATCAGAACAGCTGTTGATGAGAAGATAATGTGGCAAAAAACAAAAAGCAAAGGAAATTAAGGGCACCAGCCAGGTAGCTTTGTCAGTAACTTTCTTGATTGTAAACAAGGGGTCTCAAAATCTAATCCCAATCTGGTTTCAAAAACTGATCAGGATCATTGTGTCATGATTTGATTCCTTTCTCACTATTGAAAATTGTTTCGGTGATTTTTCAATGGGGGGAAAAAAGGCAATGGCTTGAAAAAAGTGTCGAGAGAAGTAGCTGTAAAAGAAACTTGGGAGTGCGTTAAGACAGAAATATGATGAGGACGGATGGCTTTAACCCTTTACCGCATGACAAAATTTAGAATTGCCTACAATAAATTGTTTTGCAGACGACAAAATAATTGTGACTCAAAAATAAAAATTGGCTTTCGGAAGGAAAGAAAACATTGTGGGAAAAGGAGAAAGTGCTGGTTACCAGCATTCATGCATACCTTTGTTATTTAGGAGTTGCACCATTGATTTGGCTCTTCATGGTCATCTTGGCCTCCACTTCCTCACTGTTCTGTCGTCTTTTCAGCACCACACTTTGTTCCACAGGGTAGGTTGCGCTACATAGTACTTGGTTAAGGATTTTTTTTCCCCATACAGCTACTAATTATAGTTTCAATGATGGTTGTGTAGGAAAGCAACCACTGGCTTGAGAAGAATGTTGAGCAAAGTACTGGGACACCAGATTCCAGGATACATGCCACCGCATTATAAGAGGAATAATGTTGAAAATGATGTAAACACCACACAATCCGATGTTATAAAACAAGAAAATACAACACAGATTTACTACTTGACCTAAGAACCCAACTCATTTGACCTTTCGTTCTGTTTTTCTGCACTAGGTCACTTACCACTCCTGACTTACTTGATCCATGGGGGTGCATCGTAGGCAGACATATAGTACCACATAATCCTACATTCCTAAAAATGCAAAAGAAAGAGCTTAAGGCCCTATATCCCTTCCTTTACTGTTGACCCTTTAAAGCGGACATTATTGCTGACCTATTCCTTGGTATCAACACTGGACGGGGTACGCTCATGACTACCTTGAGAATGCTATCATGTTTCTAGTGACCAAAGCTCAAACATTGACCCATAGCAAGTTTATGATATCCACTGCAACTGTTCTCTCCAGAAAACAATGTGCTTTGTACAAAGGCATTTGGGTGTGTGGGTCTTGGCAACATGTAAATTACACAAATTAATGTAAAGACTTGGAGTAGATGAAATCAGCTGAACATTTCCTCACCTAACATGATCAGTTAATTTATTCCCAGACACTGCACTCAATTACAGGCCAATGAAACTGATGACAGCAAGAGGTATGGAACACCCAACCATAAGCAGTGGTGTTACATGAACCCAATGATAAACTCTGACCAGGAAGTGTTCATCAAAGTGCCCACTCCACACTTCTCGTGTAAACAGTGCCATTGCAAAGGATCACTGAGTTTGGGAAAATGGCAGATGATTCTTTTGTTTAAACCATTCGGCTTAGCATTATACACCACAGAATTTTGTATCCAGCCAGATTACAGCAAAACTGAACACTGTTCTCTTTCTCAAAACATTTAAGAAGAAAGCCACTTGTAATATTTGCCTTTTTAGCGCACCTGAGTACAAAGTACTCAAGGTGAGCTTCTGGGATTGTGCTGTGTCCGTCGTCCGTGCATTAACAATGACCTTGTGTGCACTCTAGAGGCCACATTTTCAATCATATACTCTTGAAAATTGATGAGACTGTTTGTCTGGAGGAAATCTTGGAAGAGTTCGGAATTGGGTAACTTTGGGTCAAATGGTAGGTCACAGGGCTGAATTTCAGAGAAACCTTGTTTGCATCCTACAAGCCATATATGCAGCCCAATACTCATGAAAGTTGTTCAGAATGTTTGTCTTGATAAAATCTTGGATAATTTTGAAACTGTGTCATGTTTGGTGAAATCTTAGAAAAACCTTTAGTGCACTCTAGAGCCCGATATTCAGGCAATTTGGTCAGAATGTTTGTCTTGATAAAATCTTGGACAAGTGTGGAATCGGTCCTGTCAAGTGAAAGTGTAGGTCATTGGGCCAAATCGTGGGAAAACCTTTTGTGCTCTCTAGAGGCTACATTTTCAATCCAATACTCATGAAACTTTGTCAGAATGTTTGTCTTGATATCTCCGACAAGTTTAAAAAAAGGTCAAGTCTGTCAAAAAATAAGTTAGCCGCACTCATGTGTTTTACAGCATCACAGCCAGGATCTTTTCAGCTTTATCAGTCCTAGATGACCTTACTCTTGTGAGCATTTTAGGGCCAATGGCCCTCTTGTTTAACTAATAACTTCAAGCACATTCCTTCAGGCAAATGAATGGTAGACTAAATATGAAAGAGATGAATAAAGTATGAAAACCTGTCACCTTCCTTTGGAAATTTGGAACTCTCTGGCTGCATCTATGGAAGTCTGTCCACACTTGCTTCATCAGTAGGTCATCCCGCTAAAAGAAAAACATATCAAAATTCAAGAAATTTTCTCAATGGATTGCACACTTTGGTATTGTGTGTGTGGGTGGGGGGAAAGAAGGAGAGTGCGACAGAGTAGTGTGGAAAGGACTGGTAAACATAACTTCAGTAATGCATTGACTGGCCATTTGGATGTGACAAAATTATATCTAGCATGTCGCTTAACCCTTTTACCAAATGACAAAAATAGTAGACTAGTCCAAATTGAAAGCATTTGCAGATGACATTTTAAATCTAGCTCAAACGTAACATTTATCTCTTAACGTGTAGAAAACATTGTGGGAAAAGAAGAAAATGCTGGTTACCAGCAGTTTCTTCTTTTCCCACATTGTTTTCAAAAGGCTTCTTTCTCAGGGTCGTTATAAGTCAGGAGTTTGTAATTAGGGGTTAACGCATAAGGCGCTGGAACCGACTTAAGTTGTTTTTGCAGACAGTGTAGATCAAGATCAGACTGCACAGAATGTGTAGTCCGATCTTGGATCTTCACTGTTGGCTAATTGTTTGCACATTCTGGCCAAAACAAGCTTGAAATGACAATATTTTAAATGGTATTTCCTGTTTAAAGAGGTCCATTTCATTAATTCGGCATTCTAAGAGTGAACACAAAACACCAAATTTTTGTCGCTGATTGAAAAGCCCAAAGTGATTTGTTCGGCACCCTAAGGCTAATTATTATAATAGGTACCTTTGTTATGAAGAAAATGCACCATAGCCCGGGCTTATCCATGGTCTTTTTGGGATTCACTTGCTCACTGTTGTCCTCGGCCATCTTCTCTAGAAAAGACAAGTCAAAATTTAAATAAAAAAGCTGGTGCCATGCATTGTGTTCATCCACAGGGAGCAAAAGCCTGACTTGCAAACTTGTATGGCTAAATTACAGTATTTGCATATTAGGATCAGTCTACATGGAAGGTGTTGTCCGATCTTGAATCCAGACTGTTATTGATGTGGAGATAATCTGGCAAAGAAAAGCATGGAGATAAGAAAAAATAAGGGGACCAGCCCAGAAGCTCAGTAACAAACTAGATTGTTACCAGAGGGTCTAAAGATCGAATCTCTGCTTGCATAATCTCTTCTTTTAAACTGCTGATAGTCATTTTGACAAGATTCATTCCTATCTCACTATTTAACATTATTTTTGATGGTGTTATAGTATTAAGAAGGCATTGGCTTGAAAATAGCAATGTGAAACAGTAAAAGAACCTTCAACATCTCTGTGATAGGTGCTCTTACCAGTGCAAATAAGACATAGATGTCATGTATACCTTTGTATTTGAGAAGAGGCGCAATTGCTCGGGCTCTTCACGGTTGTCTTGGCCTCCACTTCCTCGCTGTTGTCCTTGGTCATCCTCCCTAGAAACAGCAAGTCAGAAAGTTTGAACACAGTGCTGATGCCATGCATTGTATGCATTAACAGGGAGCACAAGCCTGACTTGCCAACCCAATGTTGCTCAATTACACCTTTTGCAATAACAAGATCAGACTACATTGAAGTTGCTGTCTGACTTCGAATCAGAACAGCTGTTGATGAGAAGATAATGTGGCAAAAAACAAAAAGCAAAGGAAATTAAGGGCACCAGCCAGGTAGCTTTGTCAGTAACTTTCTTGATTGTAAACAAGGGGTCTCAAAATCTAATCCCAATCTGGTTTCAAAAACTGATCAGGATCATTGTGTCATGATTTGATTCCTTTCTCACTATTGAAAATTGTTTCGGTGATTTTTCAATGGGGGGAAAAAAGGCAATGGCTTGAAAAAAGTGTCGAGAGAAGTAGCTGTAAAAGAAACTTGGGAGTGCGTTAAGACAGAAATATGATGAGGACGGATGGCTTTAACCCTTTACCGCATGACAAAATTTAGAATTGCCTACAATAAATTGTTTTGCAGACGACAAAATAATTGTGACTCAAAAATAAAAATTGGCTTTCGGAAGGAAAGAAAACATTGTGGGAAAAGGAGAAAGTGCTGGTTACCAGCATTCATGCATACCTTTGTTATTTAGGAGTTGCACCATTGATTTGGCTCTTCATGGTCATCTTGGCCTCCACTTCCTCACTGTTCTGTCGTCTTTTCAGCACCACACTTTGTTCCACAGGGTAGGTTGCGCTACATAGTACTTGGTTAAGGATTTTTTTTCCCCATACAGCTACTAATTATAGTTTCAATGATGGTTGTGTAGGAAAGCAACCATTGGCTTGAGAAGAATGTTGAGCAAAGTACTGGGACACCAGATTCCAGGATACATGCCACCGCATTATAAGAGGAATAATGTTGAAAATGATGTAAACACCACACAATCCGATGTTATAAAACAAGAAAATACAACAACACAGATTTACTACTTGACCTAAGAACCCAACTCATTTGACCTTTCGTTCTGTTTTTCTGCACTAGGTCACTTACCACTCCTGACTTACTTGATCCATGGGGTGCATCGTAGGCAGACATATAGTACCACATAATCCTACATTCCTAAAAATGCAAAAGAAAGAGCTTAAGGCCCTATATCCCTTCCTTTACTGTTGACCCTTTAAAGCGGACATTATTGCTGACCTATTCCTTGGTATCAACACTGGACGGGGTACGCTCATGACTACCTTGAGAATGCTATCATGTTTCTAGTGACCAAAGCTCAAACATTGACCCATAGCAAGTTTATGGTATCCACTGCAACTGTTCTCTCCAGAAAACAATGTGCTTTGTACAAAGGCATTTGGGTGTGTGGGTCTTGGCAACATGTAAATTACACAAATTAATGTAAAGACTTGGAGTAGATGAAATCAGCTGAACATTTCCTCACCTAACATGATCAGTTAATTTATTCCCAGACACTGCACTCAATTACAGGCCAATGAAACTGATGACAGCAAGAGGTATGGAACACCCAACCATAAGCAGTGGTGTTACATGAACCCAATGATAAACTCTGACCAGGAAGTGTTCATCAAAGTGCCCACTCCACACTTCTCGTGTAAACAGTGCCATTGCAAAGGATCACTGAGTTTGGGAAAATGGCAGATGATTCTTTTGTTTAAACCATTCGGCTTAGCATTATACACCACAGAATTTTGTATCCAGCCAGATTACAGCAAAACTGAACACTGTTCTCTTTCTCAAAACATTTAAGAAGAAAGCCACTTGTAATATTTGCCTTTTTAGCGCACCTGAGTACAAAGTACTCAAGGTGAGCTTCTGGGATTGTGCTGTGTCCGTCGTCCGTGCATTAACAATGACCTTGTGTGCACTCTAGAGGCCACATTTTCAATCATATACTCTTGAAAATTGATGAGACTGTTTGTCTGGAGGAAATCTTGGAAGAGTTCGGAATTGGGTAACTTTGGGTCAAATGGTAGGTCACAGGGCTGAATTTCAGAGAAACCTTGTTTGCATCCTACAAGCCATATATGCAGCCCAATACTCATGAAAGTTGTTCAGAATGTTTGTCTTGATAAAATCTTGGATAATTTTGAAACTGTGTCATGTTTGGTGAAATCTTAGAAAAACCTTTAGTGCACTCTAGAGCCCGATATTCAGGCAATTTGGTCAGAATGTTTGTCTTGATAAAATCTTGGACAAGTGTGGAATCGGTCCTGTCAAGTGAAAGTGTAGGTCACTGGGCCAAATCGTGGGAAAACCTTTTGTGCTCTCTAGAGGCTACATTTTCAATCCAATACTCATGAAACTTTGTCAGAATGTTTGTCTTGATATCTCCGACAAGTTTAAAAAAAGGTCAAGTCTGTCAAAAAATAAGTTAGTCGCACTCATGTGTTTTACAGCATCACAGCCAGGATCTTTTCAGCTTTATCAGTCCTAGATGACCGTACTCTTGTGAGCATTTTAGGGCCAATGGCCCTCTTGTTTAACTAATAACTTCAAGCACATTCCTTCAGGCAAATGAATGGTAGACTAAATATGAAAGAGATGAATAAAGTATGAAAACCTGTCACCTTCCTTTGGAAATTTGGAACTCTCTGGCTGCATCTATGGAAGTCTGTCCACACTTGCTTCATCAGTAGGTCATCCCGCTAAAAGAAAAACATATCAAAATTCAAGAAATTTTCTCAATGGATTGCACACTTAGGTATTGTGTGTGTGGGTGGGGGGAAAGAAGGAGAGTGCGACAGAGTAGTGTGGAAAGGACTGGTAAACATAACTTCAGTAATGCATTGACTGGCCATTTGGATGTGACAAAATTATATCTAGCATGTCGCTTAACCCTTTTACCAAATGACAAAAATAGTAGACTAGTCCAAATTGAAAGCATTTGCAGATGACATTTTAAATCTAGCTCAAACGTAACATTTATCTCTTAACGTGTAGAAAACATTGTGGGAAAAGAAGAAAATGCTGGTTACCAGCAGTTTCTTCTTTTCCCACATTGTTTTCAAAAGGCTTCTTTTTCAGGGTCGTTATAAGTCAGGAGTTTGTAATTAAGGGTTAACGCATAAGGCGCTGGAACCGACTTAAGTTGTTTTTGCAGACAGTGTAGATCAAGATCAGACTGCACAGAATGTGTAGTCCGATCTTGGATCTTCACTGTTGGCCAATTGTTTGCACATTCTAGCCAAAACAAGCTTGAAATGACAATATTTTAAATGGTATTTCCTGTTTAAAGAGGTCCATTTCATTAATTCGGCATTCTAAGAGTGAACACAAAACACCAAATTTTTGTCGCTGATTGAAAAGCCCAAAGTGATTTGTTCGGCACCCTAAGGCTAATTATTATAATAGATACTTTTGTTATGAAGAAATTGCACCATAGCCCGGACTTATCCATGGTCTTTTTGGGATTCACTTGCTCACTGTTGTCCTCGGCCATCTTCTCTAGAAAAGACAAGTCAAAATTTAAATAAAAAAGCTGGTGACATGCATTGTATTCATCCACAGGCAGCAAAAGCCTGACTTGCAAACTTGTATGGCTAAATTACAGTATTTGCATATTAGAATCAGTCTAAATGGAAGGTCCTGTCTGATCTTGAATCCAGACTGTTATTGATGTGGAGATAATCTGGCAAAGAAAAGCATGGAGATAAGAAAAAATAAGGGGACCAGCCCAGAAGCTCAGTAACAAACTAGATTGTAACCAGAGGGTCTAAAGATCGAATCTCTGCTTGCATAATCTCTTCTTTTAAACTGCTGATAGTCATTTTGACAAGATTCATTCCTATCTCACTATTTAACGTTATTTTTGGTGGTGTTATAGTATTAAGAAGGCATTGGCTTGAAAATAGCAATGTGAAACAGTAAAAGAACCTTCAACATCTCTGTGATAGGTGCTCTTACCAGTGCAAATAAGACATAGATGTCATGTATACCTTTGTATTTGAGAAGAGGCACAGTTGCTCGGGCTTTTCACTGTTGTCTTGGCCTCCACTTCCTCGCTGTTGTCCTTGGTCATCCTCCCTAGAAACAGCAAGTCAGAAAGTTTGAACACAGTGCTGATGCCATGCATTGTATGCATTAACAGGGAGCACAAGCCTGACTTGCCAACCCAATGTTACTCAATTACACCTTTTGCAATAACAAAATCAGACTACATTGAAGCTGCTGGCAAAAAAAAAAAAAAAAAACAGCATCTTGTTCCTTTTCCTACAATGTTTTCCACCAAATCAAAAACAGAAATTATCTCATGCGCTACATTTATTTTGTCTTCTGCACATACTTTCCATTTGGTTAACCCTTTATCACACAATCCCGACTTTTAACGACCCTGAAGAAGAAGCCTTTAGAAAACATTGTGGGAAAAAGAGAAAATGCTGGTAACCAGCATTTTCTCCTGTTCCTACAATGTTTTCTGCCCTTCCGAAAACAAGCCAAGCCCCCATATCTCATTCGGTAGCATACAGGACTTGAGAACAGGAGGTCGCTGGTTCGATCCCCAGCTTGGCCAATTTCTTTCCGAGGATTGATGATAGTCATCGCAACAGGATTCATTCCTCTCTCACGGCTGACCATTGTTTCGACGATGGTTATGTGGGAAAGCAGCCAGTGGCTTCGAAAGAATATTGTGCGGAGTACTAGTAAAAGAAACTCCACGAAAGCATGGATAGGTGCACTGCAATTGAAATAATGTTGAAAACGGCGTTAAACACTATACAATCAATCATACAATCAATCAATTCATCAATCAATTTCCAAAACAAACTCCAATTGCTCGGTATCATTTATTTTGCTATCTGCTTTCAATTTGGAGCAGTCAAAAATTGTGTCATTTGGTAAAGGGTTAAGTCTAAAATTCTGTCGTTTTGTAAAGGTTTAGCTAATGCCATATCATTCAATCTTTCATCAGGATTGGGCTAGGGCTCCTAACTCTTTACAACACAACAAACTTGTAGACTGGTCCAAATTCAAAGAAGCTGCAAACAACAAATTAAGATTACTTCAAATTATGGAATTTGGATTTGCAAGGACAGAAAATATTGTAGGAAAAGGAGATAATGATGGTTACCAGCATTTTCTCCTTTTCCTACAATGTTTCCAACAGTTTTCTTCCCCGTTGTCATTAAAACTCGTCATTGTGTTAAATGGTTAACTCTTTACCAAACAAAACAAAAAAAAAAAAAAAAAAAAATCTTAGACTGGGCTAAATTGAAAGTATTTGCACATGACAAATCAAATGTTGCAAAAATGATGATTTCTCTCTTTGATAAGGTAGAAAACACTGTGAAAAAAGGAGAAAATGTTCACAAATGGTGCACAACGTTTCGTCGAAAGGGTCTTTTGTTTAAATCCATGTATGTTTTAAAATACCAATTGCTAAATTCCTAGATTTATTTCATGAAAACCTCTGTCTGGGAAGAAGATTTGAGCCACAATTTGTCTAGGCTAGGAATCGTTTCGAAGAACATTGTTTTCGATGAAATGTCACAGATCCATTTTCGAAAGTCTTATTTACCATGGTCTTTAAAACTTTGCATGGGAGGTAATGGGTTAAGCATTTTGACCATGGACAATCTCATGAAAAATAGAGCACTTTCTGTGAGGATCAAACCTAAGGCCTCAAGATCTTGGATCTTGCACCTTTGACACTGTGCCCTGCAGAGCTGTTGGAGTTTGAAATGTTACACCATTACCACATGAAATTAAAAGCAATGATATTGCAAACAACAACATAAATGTGAGTCAAACAAAGAAATTTGTTTGTGGAAGGATAGAAAACCTTGTGAGAAAAGGAGAAAAATGCTGTTTACAAGCCTTTTCTGCTTTTCTCATTATGTTTAAAGCCTTTTCTCAGGGTTGTTAAACCAAGGGATTGTGTGGTAAAGGGTTAATGTACATTCATTTGAGATTGTTCTCACTTTTCAATTTAGTCTTTCTTCAAAAATAATGTTTTACACAGTCTCTCTGAAAGTTGTCCAGTTCTTACTGGACATTCGGTCTAGTAACAAATATTTTTTACCAGGCCATACTTTTTTTACCAGACCGAATATCAATAGATTTAAATATCTACATGAAAAGCATACGAATTTATTATAGTACAGCAATAAGCTTTAGTAGTTAAACTTTAATTAGACACAAGCACAATCAGGGTGCTTTTATTATGGGCTAATTTCATGAATTTTGAAATTCCATGTCTAAATTTTAGAATTTATTTGTGAGAATTCAGGAAGTGTTATACATCTTGATAACATGATAAACCCATTTCTCTCTTTCCCCCCACCCCAACCACCACTTTATCAGTGGTCCAGATGATGGTGAATATTTTAGCCTCAGCATTTGAATTATTCCACAATAATCTCCATTTTTCCTGTGTTGTGAATATTCAGTAGAATTATTACAATGATACAATTTCAGCAAGTACTAACAACAAACCTTAGTCAGTAGCGAAATGTAGATAGGCAAGTTAACATTCTTATCTGGATACTCAAAGTAAAATGAACTGAAAACAGTTGCATAATCAAGTTTTACTTGAATGTTTGGGATACAATTCATCATCATAAATCACTATTTCATAGAGAGAGAATTTTTTTTTTTTTTTTTTCTTCCATTAAAGCCTCTTTTTGTTCAGTCTTAGATTTTATATGAATGTCCTAGTCATTTGTCTTTGTTTCAGTAGATCTTAGTTGCAAGACAGATAACACCCCTGCCCCCTCCCACCCTTGTCTAAGTTATGTAGATTGTCCAGCATCTTTTTTTTTTTAATAAAGATCATCAAACAATTTTCTCTGGTAAGTTAATAGAGATTTTAGTTCCTGAATTAATGTCTATGTGGTGTGTACGAAACTCGGCTGTTTAAAACCACCATCATGGCCAAATAAGACAGTCTGAAGGATCTTTCATCACACCCTTATGTAATGCAATCCATCTGGTTTTCTTTCATGCAGCTGATCTCATGTTTAGAGAAAGAAAAGTTCTAGAAATCACCGAAATACATGTTAGGTAATTTGGATACCCGCTTTTCAATAGCCAAATGAAAATTCATCTTACAAATATATGATGTCATATTAATTTGTATGACGATCTCATTGGTCTGCTGGAGCTGAGCAGGTTATGGGAAAACCCATGTGTCATTCTAAAATTAGTATTTGACTTTTCAATGTTATTTATATCTTTAACACATGTGTGAAAGGAATTTATGAAAACACTGTCATTGAGTGCTGTACAGGAAAATTGTATGTCAATGTCTGATTTAGTACCGTACAGTCGGTCTTGTAAACTGCAGAATTTTGACGGACTGATCTGACTTTTACCAGACATGGCCGTGGGACTGAGGGTGTTTCAGAATGACTGCTGTATTCGGCTGAGAATCTCTAAAGTATCAATTTAATTGTATGCTGTTTAACATTTCAACATTATTTCAGTTATATCACAGTGGCTAGTGCACCTATCCATGCTCTCTTAGAGTTTCTTTTACCATTATTGCGCACAACATTTTTAGAAATTGGCCGGGCCGGGGATCGAACCAGCGACCTCCTGTTCTCAAGTCCTGCACGCTACTGACTGAGCTACCAGGGGCTCAGTGGTAAAGTATCAAATAGTAAATGATTTGATTAACCCTTTACCACATAATCCTATCTTTTAATGACCCTTTGAAAGAAGTCCTTTGAAAACATGGTGGGAAAAGGAGAAAATGCTGGTAACCACCATTTTCTCATTTTCCCACAATATTTTCTACCCTTCCCCATTTTAATGAAATCAACTTTGTCATCTGCAAATGCTTTCAGTTTGGTCAAGTCTAAAATTTTGTACATAGTTTAAGAGTTCATTAGTTGATTGAATGAATGGGTTTTTTACGCTGCTCTTAACTTTCAACATTATTTCAAAAATTATATTACTGCAACAGCACACTTACTCATGTTTGTACCGAGTTTCACCAGCTAGGGCGCTGAAGTGTCTTACCCAAGGACATTTCCAAGAAAAATAGTGTGCTTCAGCTCCAGTGATGCAGGACCCCACTTCATTAACTCTTTACCACACAACAAAAATGTTGACTTGTCCAAATTGAAGGCATTTGCAGACGATAATTTAAATGTGGCTCAAATGATGGAATTTGTCTTTGAGAGGGTAGAAAACATTGTGGTAATAAGAGAAATGCTGGTTACCAGCATTTTCTCCTTTTTGCACAAAGATTTCAAGAGGCTTCTTCCTTAGGGTCGTTAAAAGTTGGAATTGTGTGGTAAAGGCTTAATTAGCAGTTATGATTCAAGGATGAGAGGATGAAAATATGACCATACAGCAACATGTTAATCATTCCTTTCACAGAAGATAGACCTGTGTTTTATTTCCATACTGTATTACAGTTAGAAAGAAAAAGTTTTGAAAAGATTCTTGTGAACTTACTTGATAAAAACCAGTCAGGGCTACCAGCTTGGGCTTATATGTAAATAGATGTGTAACATAAAGTGGATATAAATCACAGCACAGCAGATCATCTTAAAGTGTGTGTTGCCAATCATATTATATAACAAAAGGGTCTAATCTAGGTCCAAAAGCCTAAGAAGTATTTCACACCCAATACTCACTGTGAAAACACTAACACACTTCATCCTTTTATCTGAATGAAATGTTTTGACTGTTTCCACTCTTTGAACCCTTTACCACAGAAGGCTGACTTTTAGTTTTTTTTGTTTTTTTTTTTAACAGTACTTTTTATTTCACCCAAGTATTTACAACATACAATTAGGGCAATATGCAGAAATGAAAAAATTTAGAAATATACGTGTAATACAGTACTTCCAATATATTTAATTTTTGTGCGAAATCTCAAGAACAGAGGAGACTGTGTAGAGGGATAGAGCCTGAACAAATTGGTTTGCGCGCACCTGCTGTTCACGTGACGGTGCGTAAAACAACAGGTCGTGCAAACCGCGTGAAACTACAGGTAAGTTCTTCATTGTATTATGATTCATAAAAATGAAAACAAGCGGGACGGGCACCATTGTCCACTATAGGTTGTAAACAATGGGACCAGCTCGGCCCGTTTTCATCGTCTGCTTTGAATAGACTAAAATTTGTTTTGATATTTGTGCATAAATCTAGTTCTCTATCAATCAAAGAAAATGGCGGATTCCAAAGAAAATTTTAGACTAGTCGTATGAATATCGGTTGATAACGTGCAGTGGGCTCTTAAAAAACAAGAAACACACAAACACACAAAGACGTGAGAAAATTGACTGCTGTAATCTAATTATTTCGTGTATGTTTCCCTGCTGAGGGCCTCTGTGTCATTTGAGGGTTAAGTTAATCGACCAACCAGATCGATTACACATGTATTTGTCATGGTTATGCATGTAAACACAAATGGATATGGATAATGACCATGATGAAGAAGCCTTTTGAAAACATTATGGGAAAAGGAGAAAATGCTCGCAACCAGCATTTTCGCCTTTTTCCCACAATGTTTTCTACCCTATCAAACAAAAATCACATCATTTGAGCCACATTAAAATTGTAATATGGAAATGCTTACAATTAGGACAGGTCAAATTTTTTTGTGGTGTGGTAAAGAGTTCAACACGACCACACTTCTTCAACATTGTTTAGGGTTCCTGCATGGCTCAGTGGTAAAGTGTAGGACTTGTGTCCTGGAGGTCCCAGGTTCGAGCCTCACTCGATCCACCTTGTTTATTGTGGGAGTGTCCTTGGGCAAGACACTGCAGAGCCCTAGCCTAGTTCTAGTGAAACCCAGGTAATACATGAACATGTGACCTGTTACCATGATATGACTGAAATAATGTTGAAAGTGGCCTAAAACACCATTCAATCTATCAATCTATGTTATTTCAGTCATATCACAGATACAGCTTGCTTACTCACTTCACCCTTTATTTGATTGAATTGTTTATACTCAATTTTTTAACTCTTTACCAAATTTCAGACTGGTTCAAATTGAAAGCATTTGCAGACCACAAAATAAACATGAATGAAAAATTAAAATGTGTTATACTTTTACATGTATATTCAGTTTGGGAACGGGTCCGAAACCTGCCAAATTGGGAAAAATGCGTCGTTTTCTATAAAACTGGGAATTATTTTCTTGATGATTTTAGACACAGTCCTTGCATATCATTTACTACCATAATACAAGGGGTTAGCACAAAACTATTGTAAGTGCCTATATAAATATATTGCACTTACAATAGTTTTGCACTAGACCCTCAAATAGAGGTTATTTTCCCTCTTAAGTCATTGAAACTAAAACTGAACTCAAAAATACTACCATGACGTTTTACTTTTATTGTTCAGTATGACATGAAATACATGTACTGTAAATAAATCGGTCTTTTCAAAGCGCAATGTCCCTGCTTCTCATATTACTGAAAATACCAATTTAGAGTCAAGTGTCATTTGTTTTTTAGTAAGAGGGAATATGGTAGAGGGACTGGGTTCTGGTAGATGGTCTATTTCAGAGGCAAACAGAGTTTCATTGCTGACAGTGGGATCAGGGTGGCAGGTAGATTCGCACTGAATGGCCAACATAGCTTGCTCACCCTCAAAACTTGAGCCTGCTGTGAACGGGATAACTTGGTTACATCTAGTACTTGAAGTGTTTTGATCTCGATCTACGATTATTGCAGACGAGCGCTTACTTTCACTTTCCTCAGGCTCGTCAACCTCATCTTGGCTAGAATTATGACTTGGCCTCTTACAGATAAAGTCTGTTAACCTTTTACAGCCCGTTGGTTTTAACTTTTTTCGGTAATATTTGCTGTTGTGGCTCATTTTCACGTTAATTTACCGTTCTCGTCTCTCCGCGAAATCACACGTCAGACCGAGCGTGAAAAATCGCAATTTTTTGGCGCCACAGAAACGAAGCGTCGTTCACTACTGAGTTCTCCGAACTAAATACACTGGACCCCGGCTTATATTAATAATAGAAAGTACACTCCGGGAACAGTTTTTTAAATAATAGAAAGTACACTCCGGGACCAGTTGATCTAAAAAAAAAAAAGGAAGTACATGTGTTTGGGAAATTCACCTTTTTTTTGACCAATGACATCGCTGATAATTGGAATATATATAGCTATGGGAAATCCAAAAAATAGCCGACGACTTGGGGTCTTTCGTTTTGGGAATTTTTTAAACTGGGTTTTGGGAAAAAAAGGTCATTTTTTGGCATTGGGAACGGGTCCGTTTTACGGACCCGTTCATAGAAGGAAAAAAAACGCTGATATTGTTTGTTGCGATATCGAACATACCGTAATTCGTAAGGGTGTATTCGGACACCCTCATATTCGGACACGTTGAATTAACGTATTGTCCGAAAAAAAAAATCATGTCAAGTCCTAACTCGGTTCAAAAATAAGTTCTCCTTCATATATTTTCCAAAACATCGGACAGTTAAATTTTAGGAAATAATTTCGATAGGATGATCGGCTGCATAATAAATGCACAATAATTAGCTCCACTGGCCGAAGGCCAGCGAGCTATTGTCATGGCGTTGTGTCCGTCGTGCGTCCGTCCGTCCGTTCGTCCGTGTTTACGAGAGGCCACTTAATGGGTACTACGTATGTGTAAATGGGACTTATTGGCTACTTTTTCCTTGTTGGGTATACCCAACAATATGGGCTAGTAATTTGTGTCCATTTTGTTTTTCTTAGGTAGTTGGTAAGAAATACCCATCACAGTCTCGGACTTCATTTTGTCCAATAACTAAGTCCAATTGTTAGACTTTACCGTAAATGATCGATTTACATTTCGCGCCAAACTCGGCGGAAATCAATGCGGTTGGCTTCGGATTTTTCCCGCACAAGATTTGCGCATGCGTGTTATCATCCGCCATATTTGTTGGATATTTGTTTGGATGAAGGACGAGTGTGACCTAGATAGGTAAGCTGAAATCTTAATGGGTTTTCATGCATAGTATTGCGCGGGAATCATTTTTGGGTAGTTTTTTAAACGATTTATTTATAACTCCATGTTGGAAATGCTGTATTTGTTTTGGTTCGAGTGGATTTATTCGTCGTCAAAAATAGCATGGCAAAACGAAAACGTCGTGTTCCAACTTCAAAACATTTTCGAACATTTTAAAGCAATGGACGTTTTTTGTGCTGAATTTTATGAACTGAATCGTGTTTAATAACGTGCTGAAATGGCATCAATGTCGGGAACAAGACAGTTCCCCGACAAGACAGTTCCCCGACACAAGTTTTCGAGACAATTCCCCGACAGATTTGAAGACAGTTCCCCGACACTTTTGAAGACAGTTCCCCGACACTTTTGTTCATTGTCATATGACAGTTATCGTGAGTAAAAATGGTTGATAAAGGATTTTATGGATAAATCATGAATTATGATTGATTGAAAAGTGATTGACGAATACATTTAGTCACCATGAGATTGTCTGTGATTTCATATGATTGCTTTATTTGACAGGACAGTTTGACGACCTTTTATTACCAAACAATATTGAAATACAGGCCCAGTACATTTTCCCCATTTTGTACATACAATATGTGTAAAAAAACGGAAGACTTTGGACAGAGAGGACGAGAAAAAGATGTTTCACCTCTCTTCCTCTCTCTCCAGTGTAATTCTAAAACACATAGAGAAATACACACTATTAAAATACAAATTATCAAGAGTGTCAAGGAGCAGTTAACTCCAAACACAGGAGAAACATATTGTTTTATTAACTTTAATGCCGGGAAGGTCTTTTTTATAATCTCTTACTTTCATGACAATTGTGAATCATCATGAATTAATTCACTCATAGAATAAGTACCCGTGAATGTATAGAATTCTTCATCACAAGGTACAAATAATCCAATCACGACACATCAATTCGCCACAAATATATCAAAATCTCACGATTACCAATCATAATTATTAGTAAGAGGTTGTTTGACGTAGAGCAAAAGTATCGGGGAACTGTCTCGAAAACTTGCGTTGGGGAACTGTCTCGAAAACTTGTGTTGGGGAACTGTCTTGTCGGGGAACTGTCTTGATACCTCAATGTCTGCCTTTCATCGCTTTGGAGATTACACAATATTTTTGTTGTGAAGATGTGATGTCTCATATCTGTTTAGGTCAATGACACAAAGAAATTCTTGTCGTGTTAAAAAATACGATAATGGATATCATATTATCATGTCAGATGTTTTAATGTGGTTGTGTTATGACGACTTCCTTGAAGAACAGCACATTTTTCACTGAACCTGTTGGAGCACGGCAAAGGAAATGATAAACAAAAATACTGTAGCTACCGTACTTTTGTGACGAAGTGGCATAGATTGTGAAAGATTTTGTTCGTTTTTTTTTTTTTTTAGCCAAAAAATAATGCCAGGTAGATCAAAGTGAAATGTCAAAGTCAAGTGGTTTGACATTGGGAATTATAGATTTTTGTGTTCATAAATCACAAAAAAATACTTCATCCTGCAGAAAGACGTTTTTTCCACTGAAAGTGGAATGCATGTTTCTGTAAGGTCCAGTTTCATTGTATTTGAAATGTAGAATTTTTATCAATGAAATTTGAACCACATCCCTAGCTCTTTGCCTTACAGAAGCGATCTTTAACAGGTCTGATTTTAAAAATTAAACATTGTGGTAAAGGGAGAAATTGCTCGTTACAAGCAATTTATCCTTTCCTCACAGTGTGGTCTCCCAGAAACTTGAGCCATTCCCACACAATCCCATGTTTTTATGACCCTGCATAAAAAACATTTTGGGAAAAAAAAAATGCTCATGGTAATTTTTTTCTCCTTTTCCCACATTAGTTCATACTTTATCAGAGAACTTGGACCCCTTCCAATCTTAAATTTGTCATCTGCAGATGCTTTCAGTTTCGGATAGTCTGAAATTTTTGTTAGGAAAAGAAGGGTTATAGCATCCCTGTTTTGTAAATTTTTTGCCACATAATTTCAAACGCGAGGACTCTCAGTATTACATTTCAGGTGAAAGTTAATTATATTTTTAACCTTTCAGAATCATGTTGCTATGCATTGTGTGTTACAGACGATGGCCCTAATATACTGGTCATCTCTGCCAGGCATGGCCAGAAACATAAAAATGGCCTGTGAAGATTGAAGACTGGGGTTCAAGTGGTACAGATGTTACTGTGTACTGCAACTCAGACAATGCCTAGTAAGTTGTTTGTTTACATACTGATGCATTTGACTTGTAGCATTTAACCGTTTACCTTATGAGCAATTTTTAGAATCTCCGAATTACAAAGCAAATGAAGAAGAAAAATTAAAGTCAAGATAAATATTAGTAGAATTTGCTGACAGAGTGGAAAACATCTGAAAAGCCTTCTGCTTCTAAGGTGTCCAAAATTGAAATGTGTCTAATAAGGTAAAGAATTATTTGTAGAGCAACAGAGATTTTCGAAGTAACCATAAATTGTAACTGTAAACTGGGTTAACAAATCAACACTCTTTTCAAATACCGGTACTACAAATACATGTACCATTATTTAAACAATATATTTGTGCGTTACTCATAGCCTGGGTAACCCTATAGATAGCAAACTCAATTTTGATCATTTTACCCCCACTACCCTCAGGTAGGGGGCTGTAAAGGAATCATTCTGTCAGTCTGTCTGTCCCGAAAATATTTGTGAGAGCCATAACTTCCTAATGCCTGGCTGGATTTCCAAATAACATCATATTAAGACAGCTTGTTCTGTGCAAGAACCAGATTGCTAGCTCAAAGGTCAAGCACACTTTTGTTTGTCCAGGCTGTAGCTATGCCATGGATGAAGTGATTCTCAAATAACTTGGCACAAATGTCAAAACTGTGTGAGACAGTGTGTTTCATGCAAGAACCAGATAGGTAACTCAAAGGTCAAGGTCATACTTGGAGGTCAAAGGTTGAATACTTGTGTATTTTTGCTTGTCTGGACTGTAACTACACCATAAATGGAGGTACACATACAATGTATTTTCAAATAACTTTGCACAAATGTCGAGCTATATTATACAATGTGTGACTGTCATGTGCAAGATAACTAAAAGGTCAAGGTCATAACTTGGAGGCCAAGTCAAAAGTGAGCGCATTTTTGCTGGTCAGGACTTTAAGTAGGCCATGGATGGAAGGATTTCAAAAGGTTTTGCACAATTGTCAACCATATTAAGATGGAATGTCAACCATATTAACCCTTTCCCTCATAGAAGTGGGTTTTGACAGGTCTGAAATTCAAAACTTTTGGAAACATTGTGGGAAAAGGAGATATTGCTTATAATGAGCAATTTCTCCTTTTCCCACTATGTTTTCTACTCAATCAGAAATTTAAAGCATTATTTGTCCATGGTTTGAATCTGTTTCACCAGATGCTTTCACATGGGAAGACCCTTAAAACTGAATAACAGGGAAAGGGTTAAGACGGAGTGTCACACACTAGAACCAGATTGGTAGCTCAAATATAGGTTATTAACTTTCAATTAATAAACAATATTAACTGCAATGTAACATGTAGGCTGGATTTCATAAAACAAATGCTAATTTAATTTTATTTTTGCAAGTTCATCATATGGACATACAGGCTTTGCCGGAGTCAAAATTGCCTTAAAAAATCAATTACATGTAATGGCCATGTTTTATAACACCCAGCCCTGATGTAGGTCATGAACACTTGTTTCATAGCCAGAATTGTACATGTTTTCCCCTTCTAATGAAACAATTCCCCCCATCCCCGCAACATAACAGTTTTCAGTATCTTGCTCACAAATAAGATGAGTAAATCAATGACAGCTTTGGTTTGCCCTTCACCAACCTTACCTGTAAGGGGTGGGTGAAGTAATGAACAAGAGGGCCATGATGGCCCTAAATCGCTCACATAAGGTCATTTCTTTATTAGAATTAGAGCTATTGTTCAGGTTATTTTATAGGAAGTACTATTGGAAATATTGTTTAGTGCTTAGTGCGTTGATTATTTGGATGCAGAGACCAAACATACTTGGGTAGGTTGGGAAAAGAGACCAAACATACTTGGGTAGTTATCTTGAATGGCTTGTCCACCTTTTGTGCTATCCAAAATATTGTTGAGTACTGTACTTGGTCCATTTAGTTATTGGGTACAGGGACTGAGGGTCCACACCCATGGGTATTTATCTTGAATGTCTTATCTGCCATGATTATGTACTGTCCAGAATATTGTTGACTACTTGTCCGTTTATTTAATGGGTACTGGGTCCAAACAAACATGGGTATTTATCTTAGATGTTGTACTATCCAGAATATTGTTGAGTACTTGTCCATTTATTTAATGGGTACAGGGTCCAAACAAACATGGGTATTTATCTTGGATGTTGTACTGTCCAGAATATTGTTGGGTACTTGTCCGTTTATTTAATGGGTACAGGGTCCAAACATACATGGGTATTTATCTTGGAAGTTGTACTGTCCAGAATATTGTTGGGTACTTGTCCGTTTATTTAATGGGTACAGGGTCCAAACATACACGGGTATTTATCTTGGATGTTGTACTGTCCAGAATATTGTTGGGTACTTGTCCGTTTATTTAATGGGTACTGGGTCCAAACATACATGGATATTTATCTTGGATGTTGTACTGTCCAGAATATTGTTGAGTACTTGTCCGTTTATTTAATGGATACAGGGTTCAAACAAACATGGGTATTTATCTTGGATGTTGTACTGTCCAGAATATTGTTGGGTACTTGTCCGTTTATTTAATGGGTACAGGGTCCAAACATACATGGGTATTTATCTTGGATGTTGTACTGTCCAGAATATTGTTGGGTACTTGTCCATTTATTTAATGGGTACTGGGTCCAAACATACATGGGTATTTATCTTGGATGTTGTACTGTCCAGAATATTGTTGAGTACTTGTCCATTTATTTAATGGATACAGGGTCCAAACAAACATGGGTATTTATCTTGGATGTTGTACTGTCCAGAATATTGTTGGGTACTTGTCCGTTTATTTAATGGATACAGGGTCCAAACAAACATTGGTATTAATCTTGGATGTTGTACTGAGTACTTTGTTGATTAATTGGTTACTGGGTCCAAACATACATGGGTATGTACCTTGAATGTCTTATCTACCTTACGTTCTGTCCAGAATACTGTTGAGTATTTGGTCCATTGATCTATTGGTTACATGGTCCCAACATACTTGAAATTCTTGTCTGCCTTCTGTTCCGTCCAGAATACTGTTGAGTACTTGGTCTATCGATCTATTATAGGGTCCAAACATACATGAAAGTCTTGTCTGCCTTCTGTACTGTGCAGAATAATATTGTTGTACTTGGTCCATTAATTCATTGGTTATAGGGTCAAAACATACTGATCTTGCGTTGCTCTCGTTAATTTTGTGTCTGTTGTCTGCAAATGCTGTAATCTTCCTTTTGCAGAACTGGTTGTCGATTCAGATGGTAATATGGCCTTGGCAGTTCCAGATTTGGAGTATCAAGGTATCCAATGCTTATTTATTATACCCCCAGATAGGTATCTGGCGCTGTTTTGGAGTTGTGTTTGTCACATCGCGTCACGTCTCATCACACTTTTTTGTCCTGTGATGAGGCGGCATCTGGGGTATTCATCGCTCTAGTGATAGCTGTTGTTTCTGCTGTATACCGGGTCAAATGGAAAAAAAGAAAAGATGTGATGTGCATATTTCTTTTGACAAAGAAGAGTCTAACAATGCAATAGTAAATATACAAATTCTCTTGGTTTTCCTGTTGGCTTGAATGTAATTAAATGAATTATAAGAGGAGAAAATTCATCGAAGAACATTGTAGCTCAACTGCTCTCAAAGAAAACGTCGGAGTTAATGCCATAGCTCTGTTGTCATATGTGTCTTCATGTGAAAACTGACATTTTGTGATATCTGTAATTACTAAAGATATTTACTTAAACTATTGGCAGAGTTATGCCCCCTTGTTGGGCTTGGAATTTTCACCCAAAAAAAATCACCCACAGTCGAGCGTTGGCATCCACATGTGGTGCTCTTGTTGTCCGTATAGCTGGAAAAAGACTTTAATTAATTGAATGGCAAGTCCCAAGTTCCAATGAAGCAGTTACCTAATATGAAAGCAAGTGTTTTAAAAGTGCATGGAGGTAAAAATCGGACATCAGCAGAAAATTCGCATTTCAAAGTTTTACATGTAGGTTTATCAATTTTCAGGTACGTCTGCTGTTTTTAACACCCGTGAAGCTGATAATTGTGATGATGGTGATGGATATATTCCAGACATGGAGAAAGGTAATAATTTGAAATGCTTTAAATTGAACCAGTTATGAACCTGTCCGCTGAGAATGCCTTATCAAGAACTGCAATTACACGTATCGCATAGACCTTGCAAAGTCCTTGAAGTACTTGAATTTGCAAATAAGTTTTTCAATGCACAGAATCCATGAAAAGGGGTAAAAATACTTAATTATTGTCATAAAAAGATCTTGGAATTCCAAAACCTTCTTAAACCTGCTTTGTTAACCCTTTCCCAGACAACAAATTTTGGACTGGTCCAAATTGAAAGGCCCGCCTGGGTGGCTCAGTGGTGAGCATGTCGGACTCATGACCTGATGGTTGTGAGTTCGATACCCGGTTGAGGCGAACTTTCTTTCCGGCGTATTTTCGCCTCTCACCTCTGCTGAAGCATGTGAGAAAAGTAGTCGGTGGCTTTGGAAAGAAAGTTGTGTTAGTATTGGTGTGAGAAAGCCAGGAAACACGCGTCACCGACCGCCATGATATGACCTTAGCTGTTAAAGTGGCGTTAAACCCCAATACAACCAACCAACCCACCAAATTGAAAGAGTTTGCAGACGACAATTTTAAATTTGATGAAAATGGCAGAAAGGTCTCAAAACGGGTAGAAAACACTGTGGGAAAAGGAGAAATTGCTTGTTACGAGCAATTTCTCCTTTTCCCAGTGTTTTCAAAAGACTTGTACTGCAGACACGTGAAAACCAGGGCTTGTTTGAGAAAGGGTTAAGCAATTCTGATAATAAAGGACTGTTGGATTTGGCAACTGTTTGTTAGTTACTGAAAAAAGGCCAGAAAGTCCTTTAAAAGTCGTTGAAATTTTTAGGCATGTTCTATAATAACCATGAATTGGTTAAAAAACTGGAGAAATTTACAAATCTACCAAGGCTGTTAAAATGCAAGATTTAATTTCAAGTTTTTCTAAAATATATTGTCCGAGATTTAAAGATTTGGATTTTAAAATTGAAGATTTTGATACCAAGCTTTATTTTGGATGTTTCCATAGAAATCGTCCAGGTACTGTCATAGCCCTGCAGCGTCATCGTCTTGTGAAAACTTTGACATTTTGTAATATCTCTGTAATTCCTAAAGATATTTACTTCAAACTTAGGTAATTTGTTTACTCTTAAAAAGAGGAACCATACCACAAGGGCGTGTACATTATTGACAGAATTATGCCCCTTGTTTGACTTGGAATTTCCACCAAAAAAGCACACGGTGCATTAGCACTGACATGTGATGTTCTTGTTTTTATTAAAGAAAGCGCGATGTACACAATATGTATTTCTTTCAGATGCTGATCAAGATGAGTATACCTTTTAGGATGACGACGAGGATTCCCTGTCTCAAAAGCAAAGAAAGAAAAAAACAGGTAAATAATTGGTCTTCGATGATCTGTTATTACTTAAACACATTAATTTAGTATTGTTTGCAGGTCTGATTTCAGTATTTCAAACCAGCTTGATTTTTCACGAGGATATGGGCTTAGGAAACTATCTAATTTAGCAGACGAAAAAAGTTTCGGCTCTTTGAAAATGTTACTGATTGTTAAGAATTCTCACACACAGACACGTGTGTGTGTGTTTGTGTGTGTGTGTGTGTTGAAATACTGGACATCAAGTCAGATCATTTAAATACTGTCTTTATTCAGGCCATATCAACTGATTTCAATTCCACCTCCTAAATCTCTGTTTGTAACATTTCCTGAGGATTCAACTGGATTGATTTTACAATGCCACTATGCGCTTTTGTATTAAGACATAATCTGATTATCTGTCATTCCTTAAACAATGCATGACGTTTTTCTTCCGTAATTTGAAGAAGTTACATCAATACTTTGATAATTATCAGACCTGTCAATCTGTACTGGTTTAACTTTATGTAGAGCATTTTTATATATGTAGGTGCCAGTACACGGGTTGCATGGACTAGGGAGGAAATTTCAGAAGTGCATTCCTTGTTTAAAGAATACATCTTGTCACATCAGACTCCAGGGATGAAAGAGTGTCTTAAAGCAAAAGAAAAGAGCAAAGAAGCTGGAGGTTCCTTATACTTGAGACACTGGGAAACTATTAACAAAAAGTATGGAATATGATCCAAAAGGAAAAAAAGAAATGTGGTCATGTGAATAATAAAGGATACAGAAAACATTTGAAGTAATAGGTAAACAGGAACCAGTGTGCCATAATAAACAGAAAATATAACAAATGTGAAACAAGAAAGAAATACTAAGCAATAAATAGGAAACAGAATTCAAATATGTAATTGTGAACAGGGATCAGAAGAACAAATGTAAAATGAAGATAGGAAACAGAAGAATAAATAAGAGCCTACAGATTTTGTTTCTGCATTTTAAAATGTTGTTAGTTTACCATGATACTGATAGCAATTGGTGCTTTTTTTTTTTAGCTAAATTCTCACATTTTAGCCCATCTAAGCATGTGCTGATGGCTAACATGGCACATGTTATTTAACTTTTCATTGCCTAATGGCACTTCAGCAGACAACATCTGAAAATATTGAAACTAAAGAAGATAATTGCTCATAATGAGCATTATCTCCCTTTGCAACAATTTTTGCACCTACATGTTTATTTCTTTGAAATAAATTATCGTGACTTTTCAGATTTTTGCCCATATACTTGCTTAGTCATCTGCTGCAAATTTGTTGCAGGTTTTTGAAGATTTGAAGCTGTTCTTTAATATCCTTGTTGTTTTTATGCCCCCGGCCATGACTAGCTGGATGGCATGTACTGTTTACCCTCTGTGTGTGTGTTTGTGCGCCGAAATTGTGTCTGGCCTATAAATTTGTGGGATTTGAAAACTGGTTGGAATGATCTTTATGAAGAGACAATACATCACATACAAGATCCATGTCCCTAGGTCAAAGTTATACTGCAGGCTTAAACTTCATGCATAGGCAGTAATGGAAACGTCATCTTGTCCGGCCCATAACTATGTCATGCATGGTGGATTAGGTAGAAATGATTATTATTACAAGATGATGTGTGGTGTTGAAGAACCATGTTGCTAGCTGAAAGGTATCGGGCGGGGGGGGGGTGTATCATTGGCCTAGTTACAACATTGTGATGGAAGAGTTGCTGGTAATGAGCAGTTCCTTGTTCCTCACAATTTATTTTACCCTCTCGGAAAAGTTTGCTTTTTATTTGACTCTTGCCCACCTTTCTGTCAATGCTTTCAGTTTGTGTCTATTCCAGACCCATAAAGTCATCTGCATGAGGGAAGTGATTAACAGAATTGTCCTCCTTTTGGAACTAAGATTTCCTGGGTGAATTTTTGCATACTACATACTAGTATGTTTCTATCTTGACCACTGGGCATGGGATTCACTGGAAACTAGTTACATGTCTTTTTGATTTTTTGACTAGCGAAGCTAGGCTATAGGCATCAAGACTGACCTATATTCAAAGTAAACAAAAAACCTCACAGTTGCCAAATACTGCCTCACAGACAATACTTCTTTCTGTTAGAAATCGTAATTCTGATATATATTGTAATTTAAACAAAAACAACTAAATCTCTACCTCTCTAAGTTGAACATGTTGTCTTACAAAGTAATTAAGTGAACAAGATGTTATTTATCAGGTACATGATCTTTGCTGATATGTAAACAGTGCTCCAGATAATTTTCAATGACATCAGTACAGTACTGATGAAAATCAAGATTAATCAGTACCAGCATATGGGGATCAGTACCAACATTTAATTAACGAGACTGATTAAAATCAAAATTGGTTTTCTTTGCATTTGCTTTTATGTAAGCATTACTGTAAAACTACATAACATTTTACCTAGTAACAGTATGATATTTACTGTACAAAGTGTAAAGCAGGTTTGTAGAAACAAATATGCAACTCATAATTTTTTTTTTTTTTTTAAGCGATCTTTTTTTCATGCTATTTAATTTTTGGAAAAATATTTGTGCAGGATTTGACATAAATTTGTCAAATAGGGTCGCAAATAACTTCAAAACCTGTAATTTTACGCTAGAAAAGCAGATATCATAAATACTTTTGAATTCACCAGTGCTTCAGTTTTGGAGACATTTTTTCTAACTTGGCCCAAATTTGCGCTACTGGCGATCAACAGAGAGCCCATCTGGGTGCATGCGCTTTTTGCTTTTTTTTGTGCGTGATTATTCAATTTAGAGTGAGACTTATTGCACATTTATACATAAATGGGAACAGTGCTTAAGTCTTGACCAGTCTGATTTTATCTTTCAACGATTCTCAATTTTGTTAGGATTATTATACCCCCGCAAACGAAGTTTGTGGGGGGGGTATACTGGAATCAGCCTGTCGGTCGGGCGGTCGGGTCTGTCCGCAAAATCTTGTCCGGACAACTCCTCCTACAGTTTCAATCCAATTCCCTTGCTACTTGGCAGAAGTGTTCCTTAGGAGCTGTAGATGTGCAAGACACACATTTTGTAAAAATTCCATCAAGAATTACTGAGTTATTGCCCCTGATTTGACTTAAAAATGCTTGTCCGGACAACTCCTCCTACAGTTTCTGTCTGATTCACTTTAAACTTGGCATAAGTGTTCATTAGGAGTTGTAGATGTGCAAGACGCAACTTTCGTGAAAATTCTATGAAGAATTAATGAGTTATTGCCCCTGATTCACATTTAAAATGCTTGTCCGGACAACTCCTCCTACAATTTCAGTCAGATTCGCTTTATACTTGGCAGAAGTGTCCATTTGGAGTTGTAGATGTGCAAGACGCAAATTTTGTGAAAATTCCATCAAGAATTACTGAGTTGTTGCCCCCGATTTGACTTAAAAATGCTTGTCCGGACAACTCCTACAGTTTCTGTCTGATTCACTTTAAACTTGGCAGAAGTGTTCATTAGGAGTTGTAGATGTGCAAAGCACAAATTTCATGAGTGTTGGCCTAATGATTACAGAGTTATTGCCCCTAAATTGACATTGCAGAGTTATTGCCCCTGTGACATAAAATATAGGGGCGGGGGTATTTATCACCTTCAGTGATAGTGATTCTAGTTTGGTTCTGGAGATGGATTGAAATAACCTAGCCAGATGTTTCTGTGTATTCCCCGACTTTTTCGAAGCGCAAACTATTCATTCGGAACATACATGTACATAGTACGATTATCCGCTGGTCCCACGCCGTAATCGATAAAAACTTGACTAAAGCCGAGATGCAGGGTCTAATTCCGGTCCGAGCCGATTTTCCCTTTTTATTTAACGGGAAAAAATTAGAAAATCGCTCGGCAATCCCGAAGATATCTGAATGTTTGTCTGAAAAAGAGTAAGCTCCCTTCCATCGTGTACGGATTCGTACCCTATATTTTACGTAACTGGAAAAACGTTCCGTATCGAGTACGGAATTTTGTAAAAAAAGATGCGTAACAATCAGATCGTCATCCGTAAATTACGTGAATACGGACCTTATCTGGAGCACTGTAAATTAAGTGACCTATGCAAAGCAGAGAATCACTTATTCCTACACCACTGTAACATTATGAATGAATCTATTAACGGATACACCTAGGTATTAACTTGTAGCAAATGCCAGGCTATATCAACCCTCACTGGAAAGAGAACCCTTGTCATTCATTATTTAGACCATTGTGTACAGTTAAACTGTTACGCTGAACTGTTATTCTACCCTTTGAATATTAACCCTGTACCAAACAATTCCAAGTTTTAATGACACTGGGGAAGAATCCCTTTGAAAATATTGCGGGAAAAGGAGAAAATGCTGATTACCATAATTTTCTCCTTTTCTCACATTTATTTTCTGCCCTTTTGGAATCATGTTTTATCAGTTCAGCCACATTTAATTTATGGTCTGCAACAGCTTTGAATTTGGACGAGTGTAAAATTTTTGGTTTTGTAAAGAGTGTTAAATAGTTAACTACCTCTTTTGCTACTGGATACTGACTAATTGGTTGTATGGTGTTTAACGCCATTTTCAACATTATTTCAGTGATATTGCGGCGGCCACTACTGAGCACCTATCCATGCTTTCCTGGACTTTCTTTTACCATCACTACCGCAACTCAATGACCTTTTGCGGACAGTGTTGATTAAGATCAGACAGCACAGAGCGTGCAGTCTCGTGGGATCTACACTGTCCGATAAGAGGATATTTTTTTCCAAAATGTAACTTTGAAATAGCAATATTCAGGTGTTTACCATCGGCTTGAAAGTTTCATTTAACATTTTTAGCAGGTTAAATGGATTATAGTTAAACAGTAGCACGCATAGCCCCGGCAGCTCAGTCGGTAGGGTACAGGACTTTAGAACAGGAGGCCACTGGTTTGATCCCAGACTCTGCAAATTTCTTTCTGAGAATTGATGATAGTCATTGCGACAGGATTCATTTCTCTCTTTCATTTCGACGATGGTTATGTGGAAAGCAGCCAGTGGCTCGGAAAGAATATTGTGTGGAGTATTGGTAGAAGAAACTCGAGGAAAGCATGGATATATGCACTGTCCACCGCTGCATGACTGAAATAATGTTGAAAATAGGGTCAAACACCATACAAACAATCAATCAATCATATTCGCTAGTCTGTCAGTACTTTCAGTACTTCGATTTATAATGGTAATTCAAAACCTGTACCTTTACTTCAATGTTTTTTTTGTTACTATCGAGCAGTTTGAATAGTCGAGCCTGCTGGCCTGGGATAGCTGTTGTTTACCATATATGATAGCAGATTATGGGAAAAGGAATTGATCATGAGCAATTTCTCTTATTCCCCTAATATTTTTCCAAAGGCATTAATTTGTATTCGCTACATCAAAACATAATGTTTGGATTCTGATTATCACCCTATCAATGTGTAACTTTTTCAACCTCAACACCTAGAGATGCATTCAAGCTCCTTTGCAGGAGACGATTTTTGAAAACTCATAATGACTATTTTCTTCACCTCGTTTTCATATGCCATTTGCATATCAAATATAAACTTGTATTTTCCACAACATTACAAAACTGTTTTAAAGTCATGTGCTGCAGAATTACTCCATAGTTTTTGAAGAGTTAAACCATGAAGGTTCAGACAAGAGCTGTGCCGCCTGAAATGAAGTGAAATCTCTACTGTCTAGTGTTTAAAAGCATTGGATTTTTTGTCTGCCAATTCACTGTATTGGACTTATTAGTTACACCTGAGTGGCTTATCCATTTTGGAGTTTGATATCAGTAAGAATTTTCATTTACAGTGTTGTGTATTACAGTTAAGCCTTTCAATAAAATAATGAAAGCATTTGTAATTATTGTCTCTTTGTAGATTTTTTATATGTCCATCTTTCGAAGAAGACAGGCATATAGCTTTGCACAGGTCGGTCCGTAGGTAGATCAGACCTTGTCCCAGTGATAACTCGAGTTCTATATGACCCTTAAGTCTCAAACTTCATATGGTTGTTGCTAATGATGAGTAGAAGACCCCTGTTGATTTTGGTATTAATACATCAAAGGTCAAGGTTAGAAGGCCACATACAAGTATTATGGCAAATTATATATATTTAATGTTTACACTCGTGTTTCTTAAGTGATCTTCAAACTTCATGATAATGTTTATAGCCATAACCTCTCAGCAAAGTTTTATGCCTATTGCCTGTAGGTCAAGACTTGTGACCCGTTCAACGGTTGAATCGTCATAAAATGCCAGATTTGACTCTGTTCACACTTGAGCATCTTCATTTACACTTGAGCATCTTCATTTCTTACATGAGTAATTTCTGTCTGATTGGTTTGAAACTTGCACAGCTTGTTTTAATCCAAACTGATACACAAGGTTAATGACAATTAGGTTATTTACAGCATGTGTTGGACGGATACTGTTTAATCTAGAATTATGTGACATAATATGTCTTAAGAGAAATGGTAGTCGGGTTAGCGACTTGGAGACATGTTGGTCCTTGTCCTTTCTTGACCTTTTTCCTCATAGAAGCAGGATTTGACTGGTCTGAAATTTAAAATGTTGGAAAACATTGTGGGAAAAGGAGAAATTATTCATAATGAGCAATTTCCTCTTTTCCCACAATGTTTTGTACTCTGTCAGAAACTTAAAGCATTTTTTGTCCCATATTTTTGCCAGATGCCTTCAAATGAGAAGACCCTGAAAACTGCGTATCACACAAAGGGTTAAATAGATAATCCTTTTAATATGATGGTACAGCATTTTGTATAAAAACTTGTAAACATAATGTTTAAATGTCATATATAGTTCAAGTAAATTTTCTAATAAAAGTGCCCAAGAAATTAGTCCAAGTAAAATAACCAACTAATAAGTCCAAATAAAATGCCCAACTAGTGCCCATTCGTTAGAATACTTTACAAATACCCAAGAATAAGTTACCAAGAAAGTTTTTAATGAACTACCCATCATATGGTCATTCGTTGGTACGTCCGTGCGTGCGTCCGTAAACTTTTTCTTTAAAAAACTTCTCCTCAGAAACTATTGACTGGATTTTTACCAAATTTCACAGGAATGTTCCTTTGGTGGTCCTCTTTCAAATTCCTTCAAATAATTGTGTTCCATGAAGAATTCTGGTTGCCATGGCAACCAAAGTAAAAAACCTTTAAAAATCTTCTCCTCCCAAACCGCTATTTGGATAGCATTATTATTTTGCAGGAATGTTCCTTAGATACAGGTTTACAGAATTCCTTTAAAAAAAAATGATCTGTCAAAAAACATGGCTTTTATGGGAGACTCATTTTCCTTTTATGGTATAAAGTAAAATCTTTGAAAAATTTCTTCTCTAAAACTATTCATTGGATTTCATTGTTGTTTTGCAGGTAAGTTCCTATGGTGGTTGTCTGCCAAATTGTTTCTATGGTGATTGTATATCAAATTCCTTTTAAAAAAATGATACACCTAAAAACACATTTTTTTATAGACAAGGCTTATATTTCAAAAAAAATGTTCTTCTCCAAAACTATTTATTGTGTTAGTTTTATCGACTAACAAAGAAAAAGGAAGAAAATTGGATTGACTTGACCTAGTCAGGGCTGTCCTATTTAAGCCCACACATTTTCCTTGGTATTAAGATCACAATTTACTCCAATGATATGCTATTAGTTAGTACTAGTAATGAAATATCACTGGCCATAAATAAGATAAAAGCTTGAGCACCTTTCACAATTTGAGCTTTTCAATTTTGCCTTATTACTAAGCCTGAGTAACCATGCCAAGATAAAAAAGAAAAAGTATTTTAATAACAAAACCCCCATGTTGTAGGTACTTTATAGTCCTTTTGATATAGAACAAGAGAACCTCTGCACTTTTATTAGTTCTGGTAAAGGTTTGTTGACCTACTAATGAGTAAATGCAGAGTGGACAGAGAAGGGGTGTAAATCCTGGTGACCTGGTACACAGTGGGACAGGGCTTTACATTTGTGATAAGGCATTAATGTTACCCAGTCAAACTGATCCCGCAACTTCAGTACACCAGAATTAATCTGTGCCCTGGAGCAGGATATTTGATTTATGTAAATGCATTTGTAGACCATTTTGTGTTGTTTGCCACAGAAGACATTCTAACTGTGAAAAGTTGATTATTAGGGATTAGGTGTTCATTGTATGCCAGCATATTTCATTCTATCTGGTGTATTGATGTAAGTTGATCTATATTGCTATAACATTCATTCATTTGCCCTCCTAGCTGTTCTTTTAGATTACCCCTTTACCACACAATCACAACTTTTAACGACCCTGAGAAAGACATATTTTCTATATTTTGATGTTTCCCCACCCAAAATGGTTTGTGAAAGGACCTGTTGCAGACAACATATCTTCAAATTAGTATGACATATATAAAAAAGGATAGAAATTATTGTGGGAAACTAAGAAAATGCTGGTTACCATTTTTTTCTTCTTTTCTCACAAGTTTTTTCCATACCTTTTTTCTTTAGTGAGCTAAAATGCAGGATTGAATGGTAATTGTTAAAAACTTCTTTTCGCCATTATAGAAATATCAGGCCTGTGGAGCGATACAGGCGCTCAAGCGCCTCTAGTTTATTGTACCTCGTAACACCGTCATGAACACGAATTTTTCGGAAGCCGGGTAACTCAACGGCAATTTTCAGCAATGATTTTCCCCAAATATAATTACAACATTAAGGATGCTTTTTGTTGGATGTCTCGTCAAAGCCTAGAGAGTAAATTTAGATCTGAGATCAGACAGGACATCGTCTTCAGTCTGTTCTTGATCCACAGAGGCTGCAAAAGCAACTTAAGTTCTGAAATATGCTTAATGGTGAAATATTTCCCGGCTTTTCGATGTCATACACCCAGTTTTGCCTCTTTTCACAACGTTTTCGAAAGGCACCTTCTGCAGTAGCGTGAAAAGTTGTTCCTTCGAGGGAAATAGTCAAAGAAAGCCCTGTTTAGTCCCCGTGATTACAAAAATAAAGCATTGTTGAACACTAAACCTTGTTGTTTCTTTTCTTTTTTATCGGTAATAAATCCATTTAACTTAAGCATCAATTTAGCATATGCATTCTTTTTCATCACGGCCACAACAAAATTTTCAGAAAACAGCCGGGTGACTGATTTTTTTTCTGCTGACTACATGTGACACGACTGGGATGCTCTACAAATAATCATTACACAAAAAGGCAATATCAACCTATGTAAAGCAGGCATGATACTGGCTTGTTGCGCGATCATTTTGTTTTGAAGTCAACCAGGTATAGATTTCTTCGGGTGAAATAGTTGTGTTTACAACAAACACTTGCATTACAACTCCCTGGTTTCAAGCGATTGGCACGTTATGTCATACCCCTAATGCAAATTTTACAGCAAACATTTGTGGACCCACGACAGGTGTGAATCTTGACAATATCGCTAGTTCTGTATGTTTGGTCGGACTTACTCGTTCACAGCAACGGCGATTTTTGTGCAGACGGTGTAGATAGTCATCAGACTACAAAGAACATGCAGTCTGATCTTGGCCATATATCATCTGCCGCTGAACCATGACCGTACTCATATTCGCTGAAAGCTACTTCTATTAGGCATAAAAAGAGTAAGAAAATATTTCACTCGTTACCACATGAGCAAAATACAGACTTGTCTAAATTGAAGGCATTTGCAGACAACAACTTAAATGTTGCTCATACATGGAATTTGTCTTTGATAGGATAGAAAATATTGTGGGTAAAGGAGAAAATGCTGATGCTTGTCACAAGCATTTTCTCCTTTTTCCACAATGTTTTAAAAAGGCTTCTTTCTTAAGATCATTACAACTGGTCATTGTGTGGTAAAGGGTCAAGATACATGTAGTTCAAGTTTGAAAACCTGTCCAAACTAGATCTATATTACAATAAGTTTCAACTCCTCCACCGAAGTCCTATTTATAAGCCCCGACGTTCGTCATTGTTTAATTTGAAATTCATTGTGTTTGTCGGGCCTAACCTTGTGTGATTATTGAATTAGATTTCGTTAGTCATCACAGTCGATTCTGGTTTGTTATGCAAACATGTGCATGAATGAAAAACATGGGGGACAAAAAACATGGCGGTGGTACCAGTCTGCAATTTAACATGATACAATATTTTTGCAGGATTTTACCCTTAATATTTTGGAAACACTCCCCAAACAAGTTAAAATTTGTTATTTTGGCTACCCTGGATCCTTAACAATGATATTTTCAAAAAGAATTGGAAGACTGATAAATCCATTTTTGTCCGAAAATATTTGCGAATAACAGTCAATTAATGCTATGATTCTGGCTATGTCGGCGTATCGGTCACGGGTAGTGTTCGAAGAAGGGGGGGGAACAGCATTATAGGTTTAACCTCGGATACAACGCTGTCACAAATACCAGCCGATATAGCTCAGTAGGTAGAGCGTAGGACTTGTGAACTCAATGTCCTACAGATTGTGGGTTCGTATCCCCGGCTGGCCAACTAAAAAATTACTAATAGTCTTTCGGATGAGACATTAAACCGAGGTCCCGTGTGACGGTGCTATACGCCGAGCACGTTAAAGAACCAGGCGAAGCTCTCAGTAGTTTCGACCTGTATCCTTGCACTATCCCCCGTAACAATTAACCGTCTTCTGGGGGCGTCGCTCAGATGGGCAACCGGTAGCGACGATAAATAAACGGAAATAACCAAACCAACCAACGCTGTCACAGGGCATGGCTCCCGACTATAACGTTCTAGCAGGGTTACAGTGTATTCGTAATATTTTATTTATTTATTTATTTATTTGTTTATTTTTCTATTCATATATCAATATTTACATGATAATTGTTTAATACATGGTACAATGATGGACAGAATTATAATCTATTGGGCTGTACCAAAGCACCAAATAGAAGACCGAAAATGATTATCGCAAGTGTGACATTGATAACACATCATTATCAGAGGTGTTATAATCCGATCAAGTTATTTTCATATATTCAAGTGACAAAATTATTTTTGTAGTGACTTAAACTGTTAAGCTACTTTCGTTAGGTTGCCATTTTTGTATCGAATGAGACAAGTTATTTTCGTAGTCGGGAAAAAAATCTTGGAGGAAAAAAATGTTGTGGAAAGAGGCCGCAGTCACACGCAATTCTCATTATATTTTTAGAGTGGCCAAGTCCGGTAGAAAACATTGTGGGGAAAAAGGAGAAAATGCCAGTAACCACACAGTGTTTTGTACCCTTTTCTTCCAAAACTTGCATAACTTTAGCAACAGACAGACATATGTATTTAAGTGATAGATCTTTACTATTTCACTTTTATGTTGTAATAACTTACTTGGGTGTGTAATTTTTCTTTTAATCAACAATTAATGACTTGTAATTTGCTTGAGAGGAGTGACATATGTCTATTTAATTCGATATATTACGAAAAAAAAGTGGGGCCCAAGTTGCACTGAACAGCACGAACTAATGCACAATGTCTTTCGCTATTTTTGGTAAAAGTTACATTTCTAGATTTGAGAAGTTCACGCACAGATTTAAACATCAATGCAAATTCTATGGAGTTCCAGGATTGACCACTAGAAAAAAGCTTTTGAAGTGATGTTCAATCGTCTTTGCTCTGACCAACCTAGGTATATGCATCTTAGTCTATAATTCTGCTACTATGTAGCTAAATGAACATGCATTTGCCGACGACGTCTCGGATATTTCACGTGTAAGGAAACCTTTAAATGGGTGCAAACAGTGTCAGACTTGTCCAGCTCCAAATCGATCTTAACACTTAAGCTGATGAACAAGACTCAGTGACCTTGTGTGGTCAGTGTAGACCAAGATCAGACCGCACAGAACATGCAGTCAAATCTGCACAGAACGTGCAGTCAGATCTTGGATCTACATCGTCCCATAAGTAGATGTTTTTTATCCAAAAAATAAGTTCGAAATAAGTTTAAAATAGTAATATTTGGATTTTTACCATCAGCTGGAAAGGTTACTTAGCATCATAAGGGTAAATATATTCAACTGTAAATCTATCAAACCAAGTGCTTCTTGGGTTTCCACAAGAGAACAGAGCATGAAGGTCAAGTGAAATGGCCATTGCGGGAAATTCTGGTGTGCAAACAGACGCAGTTTCTGTTAACTTGGTGCAGAACGGAATGTTCGGCGGAAGTGTAAGGGCACTATGGGAAAAGATATCCAATATGGAGTCCGAGAAACAAAAGTTCAAGTCAGAGCAGACTGAGCTGTTGTTGAATATAGTCTTAAACGTTGCTAAAATGCAACAACAGTGGGAGAAGACGATAAATACGGATAAAGAGGGTTCCTTAACAGATGAAAATTCCATGACATCACCAGAACAGTCGGTTAATGATGAATTAAGTGATATTTTGGACTTGGCGGATGTTAATTTCTTAACGGACTTCAATGGGCTGTCTGAAGAAAACCAAAAGTTTGGTCCCAACACTGATGAAAAACTGGCAGAGTTGGTAAGTCAAGCAATCCATAAGCCAATGCTGGAGGATAAAAGCAAAGAATTGTCTGCCAAATACCTTGTCCCAGCAAACTGCAAACGCTCGGAGGTACCGGTTGTGAATAGAGATATGGACGGCGTTAAGGGACAAACGTGAAGGCGATCTCGCAATGCAAGCCATTCAAAAACAACTAAAAATGTCCATGGTCCCCAATTTAATAGCCTTGGACATTATCAAAAACAAAGAAGATTAAAGTCAAATCCCCCAATTGTTGAAGGATGGATTCAAAATTCTTGCCAATGGAATTTACCATTGTAATAGGAAGAGAAAGTCTCTGATAAAACCAGGTATTCCTGCAAAATACAGGAAGGTTTGTGATCTTGACATCCTGGTCACTGACAGCTTATCTGGGGATGACATTGACTCCAAAGTTGATGAAATTGAAAAACAGGAAAAAAGATCTCAAAAACTGGCAGGAGTTACTACTGGTCATTTTTGTACCAAAGACCTATCCAAAGGGGCAGGGGAGATCAATCAGTCAAGAGAACATTATATCGAGAGAGACCAGGACCAAACTTAATGAAAAGTCCAAAGTTTGGCCAGGGACGAAGCAGAGGGCAGAGTTACTGGGGAAAAGCTCCGGCTCAGTCACACAAGGGAAAAAGACCCTATTAACTGTAAGTACTGGGTTAATTGTTAATAATACCCCAGAAAATTTTAGAGGCGGACAGTTAAAAAATTTCTTATCTGAATGGAAAAATATCACATCTGACAATCCGATTTCTCAAACATTATCTGGTTATAAACTTGAAATGTCGTGTAAGCCTTGGCAATCTTTTATTCCTTGTCCCATTTAACTTTACAAGAACAAGAACTTATTGATTGTGAAATTAAAGATTTCATCAATAAAGGAATCATTGAAGAAGCAACAGGATATGATAAAGATCAATTTTACTCTAACATTTTTACAAGACCAAAGAAAGATGGCACAATTAGAGTCATTCTTAATCTGAAGAGATTTAATGACTGCATGGAAAAAATCCACTTTAAAATGGAAACATTTAGGACAGCTATTACAAACATTCAGCAAGGTGATTTCTTTGGGTCCATTGATTTAAAGGATGCATATTTCAGTGTGCCAATAGCAGAATGTGATAGAAAATATTTACGGTTCATTTGGGGTGATAAGAAATACCAATTCTGTACTCTTCCACAAGGTTTGGCTTGCAGTCCTCAAGTATTTACAAAACTACTTAGACCAGTCTATGCTTCTCTTAGAAAAATAGGTCATTTTAGCGAATTTATCAATTAATTACAATTGATGTAATTAGCTTATGAAACTCTTGAAAAACAATGTGAGAAAATGCTGGTAAATAGAATTCTGTATCGCTCTATAATATTATTAAAGAGTAACTTTGTAATGGTCCTTGAAACTCGCAATTGTGTGATAAAGGGATAAATGTTTTGTTTTTTGTTTACCAGCCTTATTGTAATGTTTTCAAAAACTAAGTGGTCGGTAAAAAGTCGGGATGTGTGGTACATGAACAATGTGGTGTTTTCTTGAGTAGAAAAAATACAGCAGAAAATGTAGCGCAAAATTTGTTGTGGGGGGATAAAGTCACCTTATCAGACAATGTAGGCCAAAGATCAGACTGCATGTTTTGTGCAACTTGATCTTAATCTACACTGTCCGCAAAGAGTTTTTTGAGTCGCACTTAGCAGCCTAAAAGTTTACACATTCTATTTTGGTACAAGGTTTCTATGGTCGTATCCAATGGGACAAAGGGGCTAAGCCAGGTAGAGCAGGTCCATAGCGCACAAGATTGTAAAACATGGGATCGATGGTTCGAATCCCCAGACTGGACAATTTCTTTCCGAGGATTGTTGCTACTTGTGATTTTCCAACACAAATATAAAATCCACAAAAAAGCATAAAGCTCTTTTCCTGCAGGGAAAAAAAAAATGGACGATAAAGATCAAGATCAGACTGAACATTATGTATCTTTCGATTCAAAATATAAAATCCAGTGAAGAAACTTCTTACTTTAATCCATCCTGCCCTTTCAACAGTTATGTCATTTGGTTTTTGTCTAGAAATTAGATTAATAAAGGTTTAGCCTTTACCACATGATCCAGAGATGAATGACAGAGATGAACAATGCTTTCAAAACATGGTAAATGAATGCATGTATCCACAATGTTTCTGTTCCTCCGAAAAAAGCAATCATCTTTTGAGATACTTATACATGTATATGAAATTAAGTCCGACATTTTGCAACATCTTATATATCAATTATTGACATGGTATGTAAAACAAATGATTTAAAACTAATTAAAGTATAACGCCATAGAACCTGAAGGAATAATGAAAAGGACTGCAGCGATATTAATTTAAAAAAATATATATATCAGTACAGGTGTTATAATCCAATTATACGTGATCAGAGTAGTTTCTACATGTGATATTTGCATCAAAGCCGATTAAGACATTAATAATGATAACATACATGTATCTTAAAAAGCTGCAAATAAGAAATAACTCCGATCAAGAAGTGTATAAGAAATAAATAATCAAAGGCTATTTTCGATGTGTCAGGTGATCATAGGTTATTTTTGATTTGTCAGGTGATAAAACTATTTTCCTAGTAACTGGTTTCAAGCAATTGTCACTAAGCAACCATTGTGTTAAAATTTAGAAAAATGTTTTATATATAAAAGCTTTAAACCTACAGGTATTATGTTGACAATGCAAAGGAATGAAGAAGAAAAATGCTTAAGTTGACAATGCTAAAGAATGCAAAGGAATGAAGAAGAAAAATGCTTAAGCTGACAATGCTAAAGAATGAAGAAGAAAAAACTTGCCAAGTTTGAATATCCTAATAAGCAGTGGTGTTGTCAAAATGTGCACAGCAGAGAATATTACAAGTTCAGGACGAAATTGTTTACATTTAGAAACTATTTTTGAGAGAAATGGAGAAGATGGACTGTGTAACATGTTTCAAATGAAAAATAGTTCAGGGCCTGTATTCACCAACCATTCTTAAGAACGCTCTTAGTCAAATTTTTCGAGATTTTCGAAATGTGAATGTAACACAACTTCTGATTGGCTAAATCAAATGGTTTAGCCAATCAGAAGTTGTGTTACTTTCACATTTAGAATATTCTGGAGAATAAGACTAAGAACACTCTTAAGAGTGGTTTGTGAATATGGGCCCAGGGCAACCAAGAGTTACAAGTGTCCTAAAGATTCTAGAAATAGATAGTCCAAAACTAAGAAGGCACTATGAAAATGGAATATAAGTATCTAAAATCTTGAGTTCAACCTCCTTAGTCTTTTATCACACAATCCCTACTTTTAACAACCCTGAAGAAGAAACCTTTTGAAAACATTGTAAGAAAATAAGAAAATGCTGGTAACCGGCATTTTTTTTTTTTTTTTTTTTCTTTTCTCACAATGTTTTCTACCTATTCAAGGACAAATACTATAGTTTGACAAATATTTGAATTGTCATAGATGTATTTGTTAAATATGGAGTGGTCCAAAATTTTTCCGTGTGGTAAAGGGTTAACCCTTTAAATCACACAATCCTGAATTTTACCGACCCTGAACAGGAAGGCTTTTGAAAACATTATGAGAAAAGGAGAACACGCTGGTAACCAGCATTTTGTCCTCTCCCCACAATGATTTCTTCCCATATAAAGGCGAGTTTCTATTTTTTAGTTATAATTATGTTGTCGTCTGCAAGAGCTTATAGTTTGGCCTAGTCTATAATTTTGTTGTTTTGCAAAAGGTTAATTCAGCCCTCTTTTGACTAACAACCTCTATTTAACAACATGATTTGTATGCTGTGTGCATTGTACCCAAAGAGTGTTGTTCTTGAGGGATTCCACTGTTTTTATCTATTTTAATTTTCGTCTGGAGGTGCTTTCAATATGGAGTTTGAAATTTGTCATTTGGTAAAGGGTTTAAGGACTGAAAATCTTATTTAGACCTCGTAAAGTACTTATTGTGTCTCATGTTCTTGCTAAGGATATTATTGTGTTCGATAAACTTTTA
Source organism: Tridacna gigas (assembly GCA_945859785.2). NCBI lineage: Eukaryota > Metazoa > Mollusca > Bivalvia > Cardiida > Cardiidae > Tridacna > Tridacna gigas. Next base: position 14,758,883 of record OX244044.2, read on the forward strand.
TTATGGTAAAATGTAATGATATTCTTTCATTCATAAAGTTTCATACTTTGACTACCCAATTATCTGAAAAATTAGTTGCGTAAAATTTCACTAGTACTTGTTTTTAATGTCAGGTGTTTTGCAATTTGGCTGGTAAAGGTTATTTTCTTTGATTTTATTTTATCATAATATTGTCAAGGAAAACTTTTACATCAGTTTTAGGGGTTGCATTTCTTATTTGAAATCAAAATAGCACCTCTTTTACACCCCTCTTTTTTGGACATTGGAAAAAATGAGCATTTAACGCTGTGAGGTGCACATGTTAATTTGGCAGTATCTTATACTGGCAATGGCTATTGTATTACATATTTTTGTAAGGACAATCATATTGGTGATAATAAAAGCACTGAAGGCCTGGGCATCGGAAGCGGTGAAGAAGAAGAAAGAAGAAGCCCAGAAGCTCAAAATTTCTATCACATTTGAACAGGCTTGAAACTTCTAGATCACATTTGTACAGACTAATAAAAATATCTCTACATTGTCTCACACTGACAGTCTGTACATAAAGTTGACAACAGAATGGGAAAACATAAATTTGTAAAGGCTCATGCAACCAATTAAAATGAGCAGCATGCAAAAAGGAATAGGCCTATTGCTGATAAATGTGACCTATGTGGTGCACACAACGTTTTTCTGATACATTAAAGTGACCTACTTTTTGATACTACACCACCTAATATCAAACTTGTACGAGATGTCATTAAGACAAAAATTCCAACCAATTTTCAAGAGTATCTGACTAAAAATTTTATGTCTGAGTGCAAACAAGGTTTTCCTATGATTTCCCCAAGTGACCTACTTTTTGACCCGATATGATTCATTTTAAACTTGTCTGAAATATTTATCAAGGCAAATATTCTGATTGATTGATTGATTTATGGTGTTTAACACCCTTTCCAACATTATTTCAGTTATTTCACGGCAGCCTGTGCACCTATCCATGCTTTCCTTGAGTTTCTTTTACCAGTACTATGCACAATATTCTTTCCAAGCCACTTGCTGCATTCCCACATAACTATCGTCAAAACAACGATCAGCGGTGACAGAGAAATGAATCCTGTCGCATTGACTATCATCAATCCTCGGAAAGAAATTGGCCCAGCTGGGGATCAAACCAGCTACCCCCTGCTGTCAAGTCCTGTACGCTACCAACTGAGCTACAGGGGCTGGACTCAAATATTCTGCCCTATTTCAATGTTAGATTTCACTGTTTTTTAGGGAAATATTGGTTTAAAATTACAAATATTCTGCCCAATTTCAATTTAAAGCCAAAGCTACCCTAAAACACAGTGAAATCTAACAACTGGACCAAGTTTCATTGACATTGGGCCGGAAAGTAACCTGGTTGATATCCTTTTAGGATTTTCCATGCTTATACTGCTTTTGAAATGTATACAAAATGGACCTATCGGTATTGTAAAGTCAAAAAGATTAGACAAAATTTTGGCCCAACAATTTTTAGTAAATTTGGACCAAAACTTGCTTCTATGATTTAACACTATTTTCAGCATTATTTCAGTTGTGTTGCAAAGGCCAGTGCGCCTATACATGCCTTCCTAGAATTGGTTTAACTTGCACTTTCCAAGCCTATGGCTACTTTACCACATAAACATAGTTGAAAAAATATATAGCAGTGAGAGGGGTTGAATCCTCTTCCCATGACTATCATCAATTGTCTGAAAGAAATAGGCAGAGCTCAGCAATCCTGGCTTTCAAGCCTTGTATTTAATAGACCGAACCACCTGTCTTGGCTTGGCTTTAAACACAAATGGAAATTTGCATGGCATACTGTTAAGACAGATGGACAGATCAGGATTTCTATTTACTTACCATTCCTAAGAACTTTCTCAGTCTTATTATCCTGAATTTTCTAGATTTGAAAGTAACACTTCTAATTGGCTAAACCATCTGGTTTAGCCAATTAGAAGTAGTGTTTTACTTTCAAATTTTGAAAATCTTGGAGAATAAGACAAAGAACGTTCTTACGAACAGTTGGTGAATTTGAACTCAGTTCATGTAATCAAAATATGGTCTCAAAAGTATAAACAAGTTGTCAGTGTAGTGACCAGGGGAGCAACCATTCGAAATCATCTAAGATAATTCTAATTTATTGCCAAAAATAAACAACAAGGGTGATTGTAATCTGTCTTGTGTGACCTATTTATTTTTACCACGATCGACCAAATTTTAAACTTGTGACCGTTGTAATTAGGAAACAAACTTGCTAACCCAATTTTCATATTTGCATAGTGGCAAACTGTCAAAATCATCTGAACTCCTTATCAAACAACAAAATTTTAGACTTGTCCAAATTGAAATCTACTGCAGATGACAAATAGAATGTGATGCTATTCATTCATTATTTAGATCATTGTGTACAGTTGAACTATTATGTTAAACTGTTATTCTATTAACCTTTTACCAAACAATCCCAAGTTTTAACGATACTGGGGAAGGTTCCCTTTGTAAACATTGTGGGAAAAGGAGAAAATGCTGGTAACCATCATTTTCTCCTTTTCCCACATTGTTTTCTGCCCTTCTGGAATCATGTTTCATCAGTTCAGCCACATTTAATTCATGGTCTGCAACAGCTTTGAATTTGGACGGATGTAAAATTTTTCATTTTGTAAGGAGAGTTAAACAGTTTAAACTACATCTTGTGCTGTTAGATATTGACTAATATTGCGGTGGCCAGAGCACCTGTCCATGCTTTCCTTGAGTTTCTTTTACCAGCACTACCGCGACTCAATGACCTTTTGCAGACACTGTCTGCAGTCTGATCTTGGATCTACATTGTCCGATAAGAGGATAGATTTTCTCCAAAGTGTAACTGTGAAATAGCAGGAGCAATATTCAGGTATTTACCCTCAGCTTGAAAGTTTCATTTAACATTTTTTATCAGGTTAAGGGTTAAACTTAAACTGGATTATAGTTAACCAATACCACATATAGCCCCAGCAGTTAAGTCGGTAGCATACAGGACTTGAGAACAGGAGGTCGCTGGTTTGATCCTCAACAAGTTTCTTTCCAAGGATTGATGATAATCATTGCGACAGGATTCATTTCTCGCTCATGTTTCGATGATGTTTATGTGGGAAAGGAGCCAGTGGCTTGGAAAGAATATTGTTCTGAGTACTGGTAAAAGAAACTCCAGGAAAGCATGGATATGTGCACTGGCCACCGCTACATAACTGAAACAATGTTGAAAACAGGGTTAATAAACACCATACAATCAATCAATCAATCAATCAAACAATCAAATTCGCTAGTCTGTGAGTACTTTCAGTACTTTGATATTACCTTAATTCTGAATTTTGACAATTGGTAATCTTGGTATTTAGAAGTAGCAAATGATGGCGACAAATTTGAGATTGTCCCCCATTGCTGATGATGAAAATTCTAAGAAAACCAGTGATTCACAGACGTTAATTTAAAAAAAAAAAACTTCCTAATTGGAGATGTTGCTTGATTTTTTAATTCATGTTTCACTTAAAATTCATTTTAATAAAGTAGGGTGCAATAATGTGGGACAAACAAGCCTGGATGTAAAAGCCTAGGGATGAAAATGCCCACAGCCAAACTAGTTTTTGGACAAATTAGCCTTGAACCAAATGCATGATCGGACGATAAAATATTTTTCATAAATTATTCTTAGTAACATTGTGGATTTACACAGATGAGTACGAATATTGACCGTCTTGAATTGCCCTGCACTCCGACACATTTGAAAATCCATCAGCTTTGAAATATGTTCCGATCATTTTGGAAGGAGCGGTTCATCTGCATACAGTAACTTTATTAATGAATTAACATCAAATTTGTCTGCAACAACTGGCAGTAAAAATACGGATCCGTAAACATTGTGTTAAAAACCTAATCTTTTTCAGTACCTATTATCACTTAACCTTTAACACTTAACCAAACAAGAAAAATTTAGACCTGTCCAAATTCAAAGCAGTTGCAGACGACAAAATAAATGTGACTGAAAAATTTAAATCTTCTTCAGGAAGGGTAGAAAACATTATCGGAAAAGGAGGAAATGCTGGCTACCAGCATTTTTTTTTTTTTTTTTCCTTTTCCCACAATGTTTTCAAAGGCTTCTTTCTCAGGGTCATTAAAAGTTGGGATTGTTTGGTAAAGGGTTAAATTGTTCAATACAATGGATGAAGTTTTCAAGTCACTTATATTTGCTCTAACATGGCATTGCAAAATTGTTGTTAAACCAAGATCTGTATATTTCAGTACATGTATTTTTGACAAATTTGGATTTTAGCTCAGTTTATTACAAATGTTACATTCATATTTATAATCATTAGTCATGGTACGTTACTGAAATAAATAACTTATAATAATAATACCATATTTTGTCTTTTTAATGCCTGCCAAAAAGGGGGGGGGGGACAATTTATAGAGGTAAAACGACAGAATTTCCTGAGGGTGACAATAACATAACTGCCTGGCTTTTAGTCAGTGCTGACTGAGACGGGGTCGTCATTTTAGAAACCTACTGTGCGGTCATCAACATTTTCCATGTGTGCACTCTAGAAGCCAAATTTAATGTCAGACACTCATGAAACTTGGTCAGAATCTTTGTCTTGATAAAATCTTGGACAAGTATGAAATTGGGTCATGTCGAGTCAAAAAGTAGGTGACTAGTCAAAATCTTAGAAAAAGTTTGTGTGGTCTCTGGAGGCCACATTTTCAGCCTGGAACTTAAAACTTGGTCATAATGTTTTTCTTGATCATATCTCGGACAAGTTTAAAAAAAGGTCATGTCGGGTCAAAAAGTAGGTCACTGGGCCAAATCTTAGAAAAATACTGTGAGCGCCTTAGAGGCCACATTTTACGCTGGTCACTCTGAAAAATTGGTCAGAATGTTTGTCTTGATGATATCTCGAACAAATTTGAATTTGGGCCATGTCAGGTCAAAAAGTAGGTCACAGGGTCAGATCTCTTGTTTGCACTCTAGAGGCCACATTTTCAGCCAGATAATTTTTCAAAATAGGTCAGAATGTTTGTCTTGATGATATCTTGGACGACTATGAGATTGGTTCATGTCAGGTCAAAAAGTAGGTCGATGGGCAAAATTTTTGAAAAACCTTGTGTGCACTTTATAGGCCACATTTTCAGCCTGATACTCATGAAATTTCGTCAGAATAGTTGTCTTGATGATATCTTGGACAAATTCGAAATTCGGTCATGTTGGGCCAAAGAGTACGTCACTTACACTCATTTGTTTTACTCCATTAAAACCAGGATCTTTTCAACTTTATCAGGTGAGCACTTAGGACCAATGGCCCTCTTGTTATTTCTTCTTATTGTTTCTAATTATAGATACTGCAACTGTGCAAATTTCAAGAAAAATCTGTTCGATAGAAAGTATTTGTTAATAATTATCTGTAAACTGTCAAATTATCTCCCTTTCTTACTCAATAGTCAATGTGTAACATGCATATTTGGGCATTTACCATGCTCAAAATGAGGCTATTATATAACTTTTATGCAAAAAAATGGGTGATTTTTCATGAAAATGATGTATATTTGTATATTCTTCTGGTATTTTTTTCTGTTGAACTATTAAAATCAAAATGTGCAATATCTAATATATGGCGATTTTTGGACCTGTATAAACTTTTTTTTAAAGGCAAATTTCTCAAAACAAGCATGATGACCCATATCTGTTTTTACTGAATCTCCTAGAAATATGATGAGCTGTGTATGTGCAAAGTTTTTAGAAAAGTCAGAAAAATATGTGATATACTCCATTAAATTGATGGATCTACAAATTGCTTTGGCTAGCAAAATCAAAGCTCTTGTAGTTTAAATGGAAAAACACCTCTGAAAATATATGTATTCAGAGGAGTTCTGAGTTCGATTCTCAGCGGGAGCAGGAAAATGCTGAGCCATAGTGTAGATTGAAGTACTTGAATTTATGGACCAAGGCCAAGTAACTGCCGGATCACTACTATCATAGATTTAATTATTGGTCACATTTCCGTATTGTAGTTTTATGTAACAGGGATTTATTTATTATTGTTTCATGGTCATTAACTACCACTGGTACTGGTGCTATAGTGCTTTGCCAAAGGAAACTCCAACATAATGTCCCCCCCCCCCCCGACTTGAACTTTGGAGCAAAAACAAAGCTTCTTGGAGAGAAGTGTAGATGCCCATTCTTTAAAGACAGAAACTTCTTATGGATGACAGGAATTTAACTCTACCAAATGACAAAACTTTGGACTTGTCCATTTGAAAGCAGTTGCAGATGATGGTGCTATAGTTATGTGGTTATAATTATGGGATTTGTCTCTGATACAGTGGAAAACATTTTGGGAAAAGGAGAAAACGCTGGTAACCAGCATCAGGCTCACAAGTGGCTTATCATGAAAAAGTAGGAAAAAGTAGGAGTAATTTCAAGGAAAAAGTAGGAAAAAAAGTAGGAATTTTGTGATAAAGAGTAGGAATTTTATGATAAAAAGTAGGAATTAATTTAACAAATGTTTTATCAAATCTTGCTAAAACTCACTTTAATGCTGCAGAACAGTTCAGAACAAGATGTGTTTGCAGTACACTGAGCCTCCAGATGGCAGCCAGTCATTAATGCAGGGCAAAACATAATACTGTAAAAATTTTGAATAATTTCTACCATTCATTTGCTTTACAGCTGCACCAGAAGCTGGCTTCAATTTTCTGATAAGCATTAGAGTAATTTGACACAAACCAAAGGATTTCTAATCACCACAATTTCAAAGTTCAATTGATCTTAACCATTATAAGTCTCTCAGTGACAAGCCATTAACAAAATTTGGTTTTAACCTGGTTATAGACAATTTTTAGCTCCACTGGCCAAAGGCCAGTGGGCTTATGTCATGGCCCGGTGTCCGTCGTGCGTCCGTCCGTCTGTGCGTTAACTTTTATTTCAAAAATCTTCTTCTCTGAAACTACCCATCCAATTTTCATGAAACTTCACAGAAATGATCCTGCCATGGTCCTCTACAGAATTTCTTGAAAGAATTTGATTCCTTCCAAAACTCTGGTTGCCATGGCAACAAAACTGAAAAATATTGGAAATCTTTAAAAATCTTCTTGTCTGAAACCATAAGGCATAGGGCTACCAAATTTGGCATGTAGCTTTATGTAGTAGACCTCTATCAAGTTTCTTCAAATTATAGCCCTGGGGTCAAAATTGGCTCTGCCCCAGGGGTCACAAGTTTTACATAGGCTTATATAGAGAAAACTTTAAAAATCTTCCCGAACCTAGCCATAAGGCCTAGAGCTACCAAATTTTGCATGTAGCTATATCTAGTGGGCCTCTACCAAGCGGGCCAAAATTTTAGCCCTGGGGTCAAAATTGGCCCCGCCGCAGGGGTCACAAGTTTTAAATGGGCTTACATAGTGACAACTTAAGAAATCTTCCTGTTTTTTTTTTTTTTTTTTTTTTTTTTATTTATTTATTTATTTATTTATTTATCTATTTTGAAATTAGCCTTGCATCAGGGGTCTTATGTTTTACCGAGGCTTCATATGGACAAAAATTGAAAATCACTTTATTTATAACCATACAACATAGACTTGTATTTTTTTGGCATGTGGCTTTATCTTGTGGACCTCTACCGGGGTTCAAGTAATTATAGCTCTGGGATCAAAAATGGATTTGCCCTGCGGGTCTCAACTTTCACATGGGCTTTTACAGAGAAAAATTTGTAAGTCTTCATTTTGAAACCATGTGGCTCAGAATTGAAATGTTTAGTATTTATGGTTTATAAGCCAGTGGAGCGATACAAGGCCATCATGGCCCTCTTGTTTTATGGAAACAAAGACTTCGAGGATTTTACAAAATCAAGACCCTGAAACTATCTTCTGACAGATACTGATTTTGTTTGAAAAACAAAACTGAGTAAATAAATAAATAACAGCCTCAAAAATAATCAAGTACAAAAACATGAGAGTTTCTGCTGTGGCTCTCAATAAAAATTAATATTTAAATGTTAGAAAAACAAATTACATGTAAAAATAGAGAAGGAATTACACACAGAAAAATTATGTGAAATCAAGCAAAGAACAAAATCTAGTCGGTAAATAAAAGCTTGAGAGTATGTGTTACAGCACTTGGTAACTATTTTTGTGTGATATTTTAATGAAACACCTTTTACTGCTCCACTGCCTAAAAAATTGCTTATGCCAGACATGTAATTGGCATCTACAGTCATCAAACTGGTAGAAATCTGAAATTGCAACACCCTCCCCCCACAAAAAAGTCGTTTTTTTTTTAACATGCATCCAAGACGATCCTAATGAATGCAGACAATATCATTCCTACCACATATCTATGAATTCTTACAAAGAAACAAAAAGGCAAGAATGGCCCTTTATATCTCACTACAAATAAAGTTTATGACACCCCATCTCCTTCCATGGGACCAGTTTTTGACCCACTACCAATAATTTAAGTAATCTTCATAATGGTCTTCTATATCGTGCTACATACCAAACATCTCGATCCTAGGCCACGTGGTTTGAAACAAGGAGATTCTCAAAGTTTTTTTCTTTAAAAACCTGTATGAGAGTTGTACCCCCTGATGATTTATGACTCAAGGGCTATAATTAGTTGAATCTTGATAGAGGTACACTAGATGAAGCTACATATGAATTGTGGCAGGTCTAAGCTAAATGGTCACAGACAAGAAGATATTTAAATTTTCCACTATATAAAGCTCATGTAAAACATTTGACCTTCAGGGTAGGGCCAATTTTGACCCAAGGGCTAAATTTTAATCAACCCTGGAGGTGAACCATTAGATGAAGCTACATGCCAAATTTGGTAGGTGTAAGATTTATAACAGGAACAGGAAGACTTTTAAACTTTTCACTAGAATAAGCATAAGTAGAACTTGACCTCCCACAGATGGAGCCAATTTTCACCCCAGGATTGTAATTTGAACAATCTTCGTAGCAGCATACTAGACGATAACACATGCAGAATAAAACAGCTCTAGTTCTCACGATGAGGAACAAGAAGATTTTCAAAGTTTTCACAATATAAGCCTATGTCAAACTTGTGCCCTCCCCCAAGTGCAGGGCCAATTTTCATCCCAGGGCTATAATTTGATTAATTCCGGAAGAGTCCAACAGAATGATGAAGACGTATGCAAAATTTTATAGTCCTAGGCTTTTAGGAACAATAAGATTCTTTAAAAAATTTCACAATACTATTAGCCTATGACCCCTGGAGTGGGAACAATTTTGACCCCTGGGCTACAATTTGAACGTTCTTACTAACAGTTCACTAGATAAAGCTACATGCAAAATTTTGTACGCCTAAGCTATAATGTTTAGGAACAAGAAAATTTTTTCGTTTCATAACATACAAGTCAATGTAAAAATTACGACCCCTTGGATGGGTCCAATTTCGATCCCAGGGCTATAATTTGATAAATTTTGGTAGAGATCTATTAGATGAAGCTACATGCAAATTCTGGTAGCTGTTTTGAGGACAGAAGCATTAAGAGGTAATGGGAAACAACTCTTCCAACAATGACTGAATGAGAAAAGCCTGTTAATATACTCTGCAGCCTATGATACCAATCATTCTGCAAAACTATGGTGAACATTACATCAGAACTGTACCAGGGGTTGCAAAGACAAAAACAATAAGAGCTAACATATTCAAAAAGGCAAACTCCCCAAAATATGACTGAATGGAAAAAAAAACACATCAAAATCAGGCACTTCAACACTTGATATTGATCATTCTGTGAAAGTTTGGTGAAAATAACATAATTCCTATATGAATTACAGGAGTAGTTGCAGGGAAGTAGGCAATAAGTAATAAAATTAAATAAAAGGCAATAACTCCTTCAAATATGAGCCAATCAAATGAGCCCTAGAAGATGCTCTATAGCACTTGATATTGATCATTCTGTGACAGTTTGCTGAAATTCATTTAAGAATTGAAGGCAGACTTGTGAGGACAAAACAATGAGGACAGACAGACAGTGCAACTGCTATTTGCTACCCAACGGGGGGCATAAAAACTTCAGTCACAAGATAGACAGGCTGTCTAACTTCAGGAGGCTCTTAGTTCTTACTGTTCATGCTTCTGTCAACTTATTAGGCATGAGTGACTAGTGGTTGAGACACATTTCCCAGAAAGGCACCATGCAGCTTATGTAAGAGATAAACAGTAGTGTATTAACCCTTTCCCAAACAAGCCCTGGTTTTCACGTGTCTGCAGTACAAGTCTTTTGAAAACACTGTGGGAAAAGGAGAAATTGCTCGTAACGAGCAATTTCTCCTTTTCCCACAGTGTTTTCTACCCTTTTTGATAACTTTCTGCCATTTTCATCAAATCTAAAATTGTCGTCTGCAAACTCTTTCAATTTGGACCAGTCCAAAATTTGTCGTTTGGAAAAGGATTAAAAGACTCTGTAAAAACCCTATCAGCAGAATATGCAATCCTTTCATTCTGCAACATACTACAATATTTTGAAAGAGATACTTGTTTACTTTCATTTTCATGAAGAAGTAGGAATAGTAGGAATATTTTGCAAAAAGGTAGGAAAAAAGTAGGAACCGGGCAAAAAAGTAGGAAAATGTGGGACTACTTGTAAGCCTGCAGCATGTTCTCTACCTTTTCAAAGAAAATACCACCATTTCAGAGCCGTTTAATTTGTCATCTGCAAAATGCTGTCCGGTTAGACAAGTATGAAATGTCATCTGGAAAATAGATTTTCTACCAGACCAAAAAAAATTTAGACTTGTCCAAACTGAAAGCAGTTGCAGACAACTTATCAAATGTGACTGACATGATAGGGTTTGATTTTCAAAAGGTAGAAAAAAATTGTGGGAAAAGGACAAAATGCTGGTTACCAGCATTTTCTCCTTTACCCAAAATGTTTGCAGGGTGGTTGAAGTCGGGCTTGTTTATTAAAGGGTTGATGATAAAGTTGATTGACTGATTGTTTGTATTGTGTTTAACTCCATTTTCAACATTATTTCAGTTACCAGTATATTGCAAAAGTCAGTGTATCTATCATGATCCATGTCTTCTTGTTTCTCTTACCAGTACTTGACTCAAGACCCAGTGGCTGCTTTCCCACATAACCATCATCTAAACAATGATCAGCAATCAGAAAAGTTGATAAACTAGTGTTGTATTGTTATTAAACTGTCTATCTATATAGAGCTCGCTTTTGTATCGATAAAGTAGAGAGATTGCTTGTGAACAAGTAGGTTTTGGATTTGATCCCAACCCTAGGTAGATTAGTAGATTAGTTATTGGTGTTACATCTGCTCCCCAATCCTGGGCAATGTAGAAATAACCTTAGAAAAAAAAACTTCTTTACTAGAATACTAATGCATTATAATGCTTCAATGCAGTCAAGCGGGGAAGGGGGGTGCAATACCATATTTCACCTAATTCACACTCCTTCCCTAATAGTAATGCCTCCAGAGGCCTCCACACATTCCCTTTCCCCCACCAACACCCGACCTTACATTAAAATTGACGACTGGAGTGACAAACTTCCAAACGAAAGATAACTTCTCTAGAACTTTTCAAACACAGACTTCCGAAACTTTTATAAATAAACTTACCAGTACAGCATTGACGTAATCCTAATTACTTCACTATTTGATTTCATTAACAGCTGACTATCCAAATACAAATACACTTATAGACTTCTGGTAACACCAAACGTGTCAACTAACTTAGAAAAACGTTAAGAAAGTGAAGTATTGAATACCAGTGTCCCATACTAATCATGAATGGTATTTAATGTCCAAGTAAATCATGATCGGCCGTAAAATCAGCATTTTCTCCTTTTCCCACAATGTTTTCCACCCTGTCAAATATGAATTTCGTAATGTGAGCCACATTTAAGTTGTTGTCTGCAGGTGCTTTCAGTTTGGACAAGTCTACTTTTCTGTGATAAAGAGTTAAACCTATATATATAGGGGTAAAAGTTTTCCGTATTGTGATGGAATTCCGTATTTTCAGGGGCCGACTAAATCATTTTTCCAAATTGTCTAAATCAGAGGAGAAAATTTAAAAGGGGGGGGGGGGGTTTACCCCAAAATCTCGTTTCCACAGATTTTACAAGTCAACAGATTTCCAGGTGCCATATCAATAAAGTTTATTGCCTCTCTGACTTTCATTTGTTCAAGGCTAATGCCGGTCATTTATGGCTCTCGTCGATCGAAAAAGAGATTCCTATACGGAATCAGCCGAATTTAATGGCCGAGTATAGTCGGAATATTTATGGGAACATATCCATTGTCTATTTGTAAAAAAGTCTTATAACTGGACCAAAATATATCGGTCAGCCAATAGACACTCATTTAATGATAGAAGTTCGTCCTTCATCATAACATGGCCGCTGCCTTACGAACGAAGGTTTTTCGCTGTTTATGAAGTTTTTGCCTCCCGGGTTTAACACAAAAGAAATCACAAAGGATGTAAAAAATAAATGGCGATGAGAATGGCTAAACAAAAGAGATTCAAGCGAAGAAAGCTACTACGACTGGTTAAATAAGCCTGGTGTAACTGGCGTTGCATTTTGCAAATGATGCACGACAACGATCAACTACAGATCGAATGGAAGGAAAGCTTTACGCCTGCATGCCGAAGACTATTTTTTTCTTCATTAATCCGGATATTTGATCATTTTATTCCAAAATAAAAGTAAGCATTGTAACAGACAATAAAATTATGATTGTTCCCAATTCAAAGAGATTGGAGACGACAATTTGAAATGTTATAAATTTGGATGTAAGTTTTCAGATAGATTAGTAAACATGCATGAAAAGGAGAAAATGCTTTTTATAAGCATTCTCTCCTTTTTCCTCAATGTTTTCAAAAGCTTTCTGCCTCAGGATGGTAGATGCACAGGTGTTCGTTTTAAAAGGTTACTATTTTGCTTGTCAAGCTGAACATCTTTCCTCTAATTCTTATTCCACTAAAATAAAAACATCACATTCTCCCTTGTAAATTAGCCATTTTTTGAGGGAGTATTGTTTTCCTGACAGATTTGATTTTGTTCTTGGATAGGAGTCCTGGACAGTTGATTTAAATTTAGCTCATGTGATTGCATCTTCAAAGAATCAAGAATCAAATACTAAATATTTCCTTTTTCTCATATTGTATTTTTAAATACAAAAACCATGTAATCTGATCAGGTTCTTTGTACAAATATGAAGATAAAAGAAGACAAAAATTACATGGAAGCTAAAAACTATTAAATTTTCTTAGGTAAGCATATCATATCTTTCAGCATATTCAAGATTTTTTCAACTTTAAAAAGCGGAAAATGGATCTTGTTAGAGGAATTTGATAGCATTAAGACAGCTAAATCTCAGGAGCTTCCGGGGGCCTCTGCCTCCCCCCCCCCCCCGAACCTCTGGCCAGAGTGTTGCCCTGGACCGAGTGTTGCCCTGGACCCACCGGGGGCCCTAATGGCCCCGAGGCCTCCAGCTCATTTTTCAGTATGTATTTTCAGAATTTTCAACTTTTACCCCTGTGTGTGTGTGTGTGTGTGTGTGTGTCTGTGTGTATATGTACAGCAAAACCCCTCTATTAAGACCACCGGTGGTACTTTTGAAAATTGGTCTTATTAGCGGGGTGGTCTGATTTCCAGGTTTTACCCACCTAGATTTTGAATCAAACCCAGACTATGTGTAGACTTATGTAGATTTAAATTATGTTCCAAGTAATGTATACATATTTCAGTCGGGGAAGCCTATGCCAACACATTTAAATGACAACAAGAACATTTTTATGTTTATTGAAAAGTTAATACGTTGCTTGAATTTTATGAATAGATTCACATGGCAGTGAATGTCCATTCATAATTGCCTATTTAAACTCTTACAGTAAGATATGTACATTAATTAAGAATCTGAACTTAAAGACTACATAATTTAATGTTACTGATAGAACTTGTCATATTCCCTGTTTTAATCTGCTTTTTTATCTTGTGTAGCCTCAAGAACTCCTACTACACGAGCTCATTTTCATTTTTAAACAAAGAATTTCGAATATTATTGAAGAGCCTGACGTTTTTTTTTTTTTTTTTTTCATTTTGATTCGAGTTGAATGTTCGAATAGTCCTACTAATCGTCGATCGCAAAGTTGAAGTGTTCACCAGTTCAAAAATCGCATATTCTCTACGATATAAGTATGGCTTTAATGTATAACAAAAACCAAATAATTATCCCATCCTGATCGCTAGATATTAACCCAAGCGTCTAAAATTACAAAAGCTAGATGTACAAAACAAATCGTAATTACCTGGATGTCGACATGTTTTTCACCCGGGTCAGCAATGTGTGATAAACGCCTGATTACCGAATAAAAGCCGAATTAATTATCATCAATTCACTGGTCATTTGATTATGTAAGGTAACACCTTGATCACTTAACACAATTGTGTTACTATAGTCAACAGATAAACAAAAGATCGCAAATTGATTGTCTACTCCATCGGACCCAAGAATATTCGTACATGAAGCACGGCCTCCAGTTCTCGATTATGGACGCATGAAAATTAGCTGGTCGTGAAAAAAATATGAAAATTAGTGGTCGTTTTACGGGGTTAAAATCTATTTGTAATTACGCATTGGTACTGAAAATGGTGGTCGTAATTTCGGAATAGCGGGGTGCCCGTATTTACGGGGTCGTGGTCATTGATTATGAAGAAGGAAAAATTCCGTTCTGACAAAAATCGTTCGTAATAGCGGGTTGCTCTTATTACCAGGGTGGTCGTGAGGAGAGGTTTTACTGTATATATCACTTATCCATGCAGGAATTTGAGACAGATTGACAGATAGAAAGATGGACAGACAAAATTGACATAAAGTCTTGCTCTTTACCCTTTTAGCCCCAAAGCCAGATTTAATTGCTTCTGTGGACAGTGTAGTAGATCAAGATATGATTGCATAGAACTTGCAGCCTGATCTTGGATCTACACTGTCCAATTATTGGCTAGAAATTCTTACAAAAAAAAAAAAAAAAGAAAAAAAAAAAAACAAAACAAAAAAAAAAAAAAAAAAAAAAAAAAAAAACAGAATGAGATGAAATTGAAACTTCCACATTTTATGTACTGACTGAAAATTGTTTGTATCTAACACTACAAGGGTTAAAAAGGGCATTTTTACATTTTTTCTCTGAAAATTGAATGTCTTATTTGGAGTAACAATAGCTGTCAAAAGTGAACAAAGTGGGTATTAAAATGCATATAAATCATACAATTTAAAAGTATGAAAATTACTGTAAAGTTGACAATCTTGCATTGTACAGTCGATCCAGGTGAGAAATTAATTTCAAAACTATGTTAAAAGTTGCCAGGTCACTTTTTCTTTTGTTTACTTTTTGCCAGATTTTAAAACTCATTTTTCTGCCCGCAGCTATCACTTGTGCCAACCACACAATAACAGATTGTCACCTTCATAATATTTTCCATACTTTAAATGTTATGATTTAAATTTAAATGCATGTTAACACTTGCACTGATTTGTGGCTGCTGTTGGGCTTTTAAAACACTGATAAATCCTACAAAATTACCTTTCAGTGCAAACAAAAAGAGACTGGGATGTTGTAACATGCAGTAAAAATGTTCAAATTTATAATGATAATTGGTTGCTTGCAATCAGAAACTACATCTATTTTCAAGGGATCAAATAAATATAATGTCAGCATACTCATTATAATCAACACATGATCAAGGCATGTCACTGATTGTGTGACTTCCCAACGCAGGTTGCCAAAATTCTGTCACAAATTCTAATCAAAGGACTCAAAGTCCTGGCAAGCATATTTGTAGGGTAGCATAAATCTGTTATATGTTGTAATAAAAAATAACATTGCATGTAGCACATGTGCAATCATTTTAAAGTGGAGTTAGCAAGGGCAGGGAAAGTAAAAATTGTTCTGCCGAGTGGGCCGCGCAGTAACTGTTATTCTATTACTGTTTAAGGAGTGGTATTTTGCTGGTATTAGAATTTGGACCATAGGTATACACATGTAGGTCAGTATGTACGTTAGTGACGAAAGCGAGGTTTTAGCTAAAACTGAAAGAAGAATACATGGATCTGTCGCGATGAGATAAACAGCCTTCCTTGGTTACCGTCGTTAAGGGCTTCCAAACAAATGCAGTAAATACATATGCAGTATAGCAGAAAGGCTATTTAAATCATGCTGTCATGACTGTTTCTATTGATTATATTCCTGAAAAATATTCCTTTTCATATGTTTCTGTCAATGATGAATTCTCAGTAACAAAATTATGGATAATTGAACTAATTTACACAAGGATATGTACAAAAAGTGTGAATTTCAGGGGCTACAGACAATCTAATACCTGTGCCAGCAAAATTCTGAATTTCAATGTGGAAGAATGAAACACCTCATAAACCTCAGTTTTGCCTGAGAATAATGGAATTAATGGTGCTAAATACTTCGTAAAGCTTGTTAGGTTGTCTCAACATCATATTCGATAATAGATTACACTAAAGTACAAGCATTTTGAAGTAGTTATAGATTGTCTCATTCAACAGAGAGGTGTAAGTCTAAGAAAAGTTTCAATTTCAAGTTAAGGGAAAATGGTTGCCTGATGATTTTAAAATGTGTAAAGTGTGCTGTCAATTAACAAACTTGGTACTATCATTGACTGTAGTTTGTTTTATCTTATGATATACTAAAGACAATGGGTGGTCGAGTGGATTACAGCGGCAATCAAACACACAACCTATCAGTTTACTGACATACCCTTTAAAATGGCAGATGTGCTAATCCATTTAAATAAGGCTAAGTCAAAAGTTTATTTAATTAATGTACGTTGCCTTTTGAGCTGAACTTCCAAAACTGTACAGGACAGAACTTAGACTGTTTCATAATTGAAATCTACATGTCGAGGGGTGAATACGAAACTATTCCATCTGCGTTTCGAAAAATTTTACAGGAGAGGGAAAATCACTTCTCATTTCCGTGAAAGAAATAGTTAGATCATCTTGTTTAGATATGTTGTGTTGAGCTGAGAGCACAAATTCCGCACAACATAATTAAACAAGACGATCTAACAACGCTTTTCATGGAATTGAGTTTTTTTCCCCTCTCCTGTAATATTTTCCAAAATGCAGATGGAATAGTTTTGCATTCACCCCTCGATGTACTTTCAGTAAAGAATACAGTAAATGTACTTAATTCAAGTAGCAGATGGTTAGAATCCAAGAATAAACTGCATTTTTTTTTTTTTTTTTTTTTTTTTCACCCTGATCTGTAGCTACACATTCAGCTTTCTGCACGCACCAAGGGTTAATTTAATATCAAACTGAAACAATGTTGACAAACAGTGCCTCTTTCTGGATGTGCAGAGGTTATTAAAAAAGGTTAGATATTTTAGTGAACATACTTTCTGTTTATTAGTATTTCATACATTTTACCTTTGTTTTCCACTGTAAAACATTTTTCAGAGGGAAAGAAAAACTAACATTAATTAATCCATTGCGTAATATAGCATTTATCCAAACTCTTTGCTCATGTCCCATTGTCAATCATAATCATAATGCAAAATTGTAGCCTCTGCATATATCTCACATAAGCCATACATGTTCGCATAGCAAATCTTTTAAACTTTTCCCTAAAATTCAAGCGTTGTAAACACACATGATATCGCACTTCTCTATTATAAACAGTCGCTTGTTTGGGAGCCAAAATAGAAGACAGCAAGACTGCACATCGGGCCAAATAAACGCGATGATCTGATTGGTCAAATGTCGATTTCCACGGATCCGTGTATTTGCGCAAGCATCAATGACAGTATATTTGGTTCAGTCATAGTACAGTGTGAGTGCGCATGCATTGTTACACATGATGTGTTTGGTTCCGGTGAGAATGATCACAGTAAGTGGATTTACTACAAAAACCCGCAAAAAATACCTTAACCCATTACCACACAATCTCGAGTTTTAACGACCCTGAGAAAGAAGCTTTTGAAAACCAGCATTTTCTTCTTTTCCCACAATGTTTCCCACCTCATCAAAGACAAATGTCATCATTTGAGCCACAGGTAAAATTATCATCTGCAAATGCTTTCAATTTGGGCAACTATACATTTTTGGTTGTTTGGTAACGACTTGAGAGGCAATGTAGCCTATTGATCCTTTCACAAACAACAAATTTTAACCAGCATTTTCTTCTTTTCCCACAATGTTTCCCTCCATATCAAGGACAAATTCTACCATTTGAGCCGCATTTAAATTGTCATCAGCAAATGCTTTCAATTTGGGCAAGTCTACACTTTGGTCGTTTGGTAGAGAGTTAGGAGGCCTATTGATCCTTTCTCAAACAACCAGTTTTAGACTCTTCCATACTCAAAACATCTGCAGTCAACAAATATGAGATTAGTACAAATGAGCATAAATTCCATGACAGGGTAGAAACCATTGAAGGAAAAGAAGAAAATGCTGTTTACCAGCATTTTCTCTTTTTTCCAAAATGTTTTTTTCAAAATCGTTCTCTGTCAGGGTCATTAAAACTCTAGATTCTGTGGTAAAGGTTTACTGGTCCAAAAAAACCTTCTTACATTTATTTTGTCCTTCTATGCTGATACTTTGCCAGCTATGGCCTTCCCTAACCCTTTACAACACGATCCAGAGTTTTAATGACCATGTGAAAGAGGCCTTTTTAAAACATTGTGGGGAAAAAGAGAAAATGCTGGTAACCAGCATTTTCTCCTTTTCCCATATTTTTTTCTGTCCTTTTACAGACACATGTCACCATTATGAGCCATTTCTAATTTGTGGTCTGCAAATGCTTTCAATTTAGGCAAGTGTAAAATTTTGTCGCATAGTAAAGTGTTAATTTAGTGATGGATCATTTTTGAAATTTTGTGAGATTATTAAAATGCGAATAGCCCCCTCTAACCTTGATACAAAAAAATCTGAAATTTTAACCCCTTTAATGATGAAAGCTTGTGGGAAAAGGAGAACATGCTAATAAGCAGCAATTTCTCCTTTTTCATAGGATTTTCTACCCTATCAGCAAACGTCAGCTCATTTGTTCCGATTTCAAATTTGTTGTCTGCCACTGGTTTGAAGTTTAGAGAATCTAAAGCTTGCTGTTTGGATAGAGTTAAGCCTTTACCACACAATCCCAAGGTTTAACTAACCTGAAAAGAAAGCTTCTGATTGTGGGGAAAGGAGAAAAATCTGGTAACCAGCATGTTCTTCTTTTCTCACAAGGTTTTCTGTCCTTCTAAGAAATTCCCTGCATTTGAGTCAAGTTTAACCCTTAACCCTTTGGCAGGCGACAAGATCAAGATCTTTGATCTACACTGGTTACTTTGCTGAAACAGCACAGACAAATGGCAACAATGAAATTACAATTATCTTCGTCTTATTCTAGAATTAAAATGCCCAACAGGTTTATTCAGCACTTTAACTTTTTCACTGCCAATGTCGCCTAGGACATCTTTTGCGGATTGCATAGATCAAGATCAGACTGCACAAAATGTGCATCTACACAATCCACTCTCTGATACTAATCTTCAATCAAAATGAACTTCAAAAGCAATGAGAATATTCTTTTAGAACCTTGAGAATTGTTGAATCCATTTATTTGGCAGGGTTGATTTCTTGTCTGCAGTTGCTTTGAGTATGGTGGAGTCTACAAATTTGTCTTAAGGTAGAGGGTTAAATCTCTATTACATGACAACATTATAGACTTGTCCAAATAGAAACTAAAAGTATTTGCAGATGTCAAATTTAATGTAGCAGAAAAGATTATATATGTCTTTGAAGTGGTAGAAAACATTTTTGAGAAAAGGAGAAAATGCTCCTTTTCACACAATGTTTTCTGATGGCTTTTGCCTTGGGGGTTGTAAAAATTTTGGATAGAGTGGAAAACATTAAAAAGAAACAAGTAAACATACTTTTCTACCTCATTGTAGGTGAATGGCTAGCACTCATATTTGTCATTTAACAAGGACCGTTCACAGACAACCTTACACATTCCACGTCACCAATCACATGTACAGATTCTGTCATTGTGAGGTCAGAGCTCTGGATGATGGCAGTGTATTTAGCAAAGTCTGTGATACAACTATCAGAGCTGTTGTATAGTACATAGGTGCACACACCTGAAATGTACAACAAATATATGAGCAGTGATGAGGGTAGTGTATTTAGCAAAGTCTGTGACACAACTATCAGAGCTGTTGTATAGTACATAGGTGCACACACCTGAAATGTACAATAAATATAAGAGCAGTGATGACGGCAGTGTATTTAGCAAAGTCTGTGACACAACTATCAGAGCTGTTGTATAGTATTTAGTGCACACACCTGAAATGTACAACAAATATAAGAGCAGTGATGACGGCAGTGTATTTAGCAAAGTCTGACACACAACTGTCAGAGCTGTTGTATAGTACATAGGTGCACACACCTGAAATGTACAACAAATATAAGAGCAGTGATGACGGCAGTGTATTTAGCAAAGTCTGTGATACAACTATCAGAGCTGTTGTGTAGTATTTAGTGCACACACCTGAAATGTACAACAAATATAAGAGCAGTTATGACGGCAGTGTATTTAGCAAAGTCTGTGACACAACTATCAGAGCTGTTGTATAGTACATAGGTGCACACACCTGAAATGAACAACAAATATAAGAGCAGTGATGAGGGTAGTGTATTTAGCAAAGTCTGTGATACAACTCTGAGCTGTTGTATAGTACATAGGTGCACACACCTGAAATGTACAACAAATATAACAGCCATGCCCTGTGAAAAGAGGGTTTAACTCTTTAAAACACTACAAAAATTAAAAACAATTTGCAGACATTAAATGTCACTCTTAACATACAATTTGGCTGTCAAATCTGAGAAAAAATTGTGGGAAAAAGAAGAAAATGCTGGTGCAGGTTAACATGAACATAGTATCTCACATCAATTATATTTATAAATTATACAGTACTTATACAGTTTCCTCATACATGAAAACGGATAGGTGGCCTGTTTCGGTGAAAAACATTTTGTCGAAAGGGTGTTTCGTTGATATCCATGTATGTTTTATAATACTGATTTCTAAATTCCTAGATTTATTTCATGAAAAGCTCTGTCTGGGAGGAGATTTGAGCCACAGTTTGTCCTGGTTAGGGTAAGGGTCAAGGCCAGGGATACTTTTCGATGAACATGGTTTTCAATGAAATGTTGCGGATCCTGACGGGTTATACAGCAATAGTAAACAGTACGTAGTCTAGCCGTCAAATGACTAGAATTGATTGAACTTGCCTCTATTTCTCGTCGCCAACGGTTGCCCGTATGGGTAACACCCCCTGAAGGCTGTTTTTTTTGTTAAGGGGGATAGTGCAAGATACAGGACGAAACCCATTGTAAGTTACGCTTGGTTCTTTAATGTCCTCGGAGTATAGCACCTTCACAGGAGACCTTAGTAATTTTCGATATGGGGCTTGAACCCACACCTCAAGTGACCCAAGACTTAAAGATTAAAAGTCATTCGCTCTACCATTTGAGCTATGCAGGCTGGTCTATTATGACCACAATAGATCTATGCTCTCTATTTATAATACGAGAGGTACACATGCGCAACATGCAGTAGACAGAATTATAATAAGTAGCCAAGCACCATAAATACATGTATAAACTCTTTACCAAAGAAAGAAATTTTAGACTAAACTGAAAGCATTTGCAGACAACACATGAAATGTGTCTCAGATGGTTCAACTTTCTCTGATAGGTTAGAAAACATTGTCGGAAAAGAAGAAAATGCTGTGTACCAGCATTTTTTCCTTTTCTCACAATCTTTTCAAAACCTCTTCCCTCAGGGTCATTGAAACTCGAATATTGTGTGGTAAAGGTTTAATCACCACTCTCTACTCTTCAGTCAAGTAATAAAGCTATAAAATTGCAATGATTAAAACTGTCTGTTTTCCTGTCTGAAAAAGTTATTTTCATTGTGTTTAATCAGTTACAATACAATACCAAATTTTGACAACCTTTGGGAAGACTGCTTTTGAAAACACTGTAGAAAAAAGAAAAAGTTCTGGTAACCATCATTTTCTCTTTTTCCCACAATGTTTTCTACCCTGTCAAAGACAATGCCCACTATGTTAGGTACATTGATTCGTGGTTTGCAGATGGTTTGAGTTTGGAAAGCCCAAATTTTGTCATCTAGTGAAGAGTTATCAATCTATTCTTTTTCCAGACCAATCAGTGATAATCTTTTACTCTCTACCACACAGTCCCAACTTTTAATGACCCTGAAGAAGAAGGCTTCTCAAAACATTGCAGGAAAAGGAGAGAATAGGAGGAACAAGCATTTTCTCCTTTCCCCACACTGTAATTTCTCAAACCTTCCGAAAATGAAATTCAGTTTTTAATGACATTGTGTCTTTTCTTTTGATGTCTGCAAAATTAATGCTTGCAATTTGGACAAGCATAAAATTTGGCCATGTGATAGATCTATAGAGTAAAAGCAATGTTACATTTGATTTTTAAACCATACCCACACAATTCTGAGTTTTATTGTTTTTACCAAGACTTATGGAAATATTGTGGGAAAAGGAGAAAATTCCGGAGACCAGCACAATGTTTTCTGCAATTTTCAAAAACAAATCTCATATTTTTAGCCACATTTGTTTTCTGCATATGCCCTCAATATTTACAAGTCTAAAAGTGTTGTCGTATGGTAATTAAACATTAAGCCATAGAATGCTGAGCATGGATGTAGATAGAGAATAGATGGTTGGTGTCTTGGATTGAGAGAGCTTATCAGGCAAGACAGAAATCTCATCCTGTGAGCCAAAGGCAAATGGAATAAAATTCTGGAGTCAAGCATGATAAACTTTCTCAATCCATGGCACCAACCATCTATTCTATTTATCCTGTTTCTCACAGATAATCCACATTATGCTGAATTGTATATTTGACTTGAAGAAACACACATATGAACATCTTTTTGATTATTAACCCTTATCTTGCTAAATAAGTGAAATGGAACTTTCAAGCCAATAGTAATAACCAAGATTTCGCTATTTCAATGGTATTTTGGGAGGGAAAAGATCTCTTGATCAGAGAGTGTAGATCCAAGATCAGACTGCGTTCTGTGTAGTCTGATCTTGATCTACACTGTCAGCTAAAGGTCAGTGAGTCGCGCTTAGCAGCGTAAGGGTTAATAGAGATGAAGAACTGTATAAAGCATGCTTATACAGTATACGCAGCTGCAATAATGACACCATGAATGATGTCTGATTATGTCATAAACATGACTTTACACATGGAAAATGTGTTGAAAGAATTCAAATATTTCTCTGGTTTTTTGTGTTTGTGTTTTAACATTTAGGAAAATGAAAACAATGGGGTTTACATACTGAAACTATTTACACATGGCCAATTCCATTTTTTGTTGGAAACTTGTGTCCCCTTTGAGAAACAGTCACATATATCATATTTGTGATCAAAACATATATATATTAATTAACAGAGGTTGCTTCTACTACCATAAAATGATTGTTGAACAATAAATAAATAATAAACCATGCATGATACTGCTCAAAAGCCGAATACACGAGGGATATATGTCGAGGTTCTTGTCCTGATGCCGAGTGAAATACGTAACCATTGTCATTTCATTAGTTAAAATGTAGATATGATCTTTTAAATGTCTTTTAACATTAACACTTGTCACAGTTACATGTTAAACCATTAATCATTGTGTACAGTTAACTAAAATATAAGAAAAAATATCTCAAAAAGTGGCCCGATCTTTCTAATCACTTCCACGCACAAATTTTTTACTTCCCTTGATAAAAATAGCGGGAGTGACATCACAAAACATATAGAACACAGAAACTTCGGAAATGACAGCGATGCTTTGATGTTCTGACATGATGTCGCATGGAAAATTTACTAATAAAAGTAAAGTTTTAAAGCATACACTCTTTTTAGATCATTATGTTTAATACCGAGTTCATGGAGCAATGACAAGGGTATTTTTTCCCAAATTATGAATAGACAGACATACAGCTTGGCATGTAAAAAGAAATCAGCTCAAAAGTTTATTCCTCGGAGACTAGAGAGGAAGGGAAATCAAGTAATGTCACGCCCATAAATGATAATTTCCGAAACGTCCAGTAGCGTAACAGAGATGATAGCATGATGTCCTGATGCAATGTAGCATGGATAATTCACTGGTAGTGTAAAGTCTAAAAGCGTATTATGAATAAATAAACCAACAGCTTCCCAGTTGCAAAGAAATCATTTTGAAAGTTTGATCCTTGGAGGCTAAAGAGGGGATAATCAACGACTTTCATTTCCGTAATGATCATTACCGAAATGTCAAGTAGCATAACAGAGATGATCGCTCAATTACGGAGTTGACTTGACATGAAATTACTTCATAAAATGCTTGCCACTAGTATAAAGTAGTTATAAATAACTCCTCATGATATGAAGTAATTGTAAATATTAAATCTTCAGTTCCCATTCATTTCTTTCTGGGTGCAACAGAGCTGTATCATACGCTTGGTTACGGAAATGATGTTAGCAGGCTACGGGACCGGTCATTTCGATCCAAAATTATGAAAATCTCTTTCAATTTTTCACTGTAGACATGATAATGCGCTACCTAAAGGGCTGTAATATCCATTTCATTATGATTTTCTCAGAAAAACGGTACTTACAGTTTTTAAACAACCATTGCAAACTTCTCGAAAAAAAGTAGAATGGCCACATATTTAATATTCAGTGACAATTCTTGCTGTCAAAACTTTCATTCAATACTCATTTAAAAGTAGTCGAAGTTGACAGGTGTGCATTTCTTTAGTCATGTGACTGACAAATGACAAAACGAATGAGTCATGGTTTGTGAAAACAGGGCTTAATGCATCTGCAAAAAGTATCGACCCATGTCAGCCTGCACAGTTTGCTCAAACTGGTATTGGTCAATTTTCTGCATGTCAAAGGACCATTCTACCCCATGATTCAGTCAACTGTTAGACAAAATAACTATTATGGACTTATAATTATGTGATGGCTTACTTAGCAGGGGTGTGGAAATACTAAGCCCGACTCAGGAAAATTCAGCGTCGGACAAGTGATTTTTTTCAGTCTAGTTGCCCACGGACAAGTAGAAAATATGAGAAAATTTTTGAAACAAAAATCTGTGGTACGTACATATCTAGTGAAATATATTATGCTCTCACTTTGTACAAAATGACATTTCGAATGATAAACAGTGTCTTGAGATGATCCCTGATTTCTGGAAACCCAAAATACACATTTGGTCTACCTCCGCTTTCACCGCATATGACAAGATCAGTAAGTATGCGGCTGTGTTTGTACTTCAATTTTTTTTTTTTTTTTTTGAAAATGTGTTATGGATTAAAATAATTTTATTAGTATCATTTTAATAACGATTCGGAGATCTTTGATGACAATGTCACACACGTGAAAATTTTAGCCTTTAATCTGATTTTAAACAGCTTCGGTGCGAAATGGGCCGTGATTTAACACCTCTGCCGGAAGTTGTCTCAACATCCAAAAGTTTTCGATTCAGCGATCAATTGGTGCGTAAAATCGGAGAATTTTTTTTATCAAATCTGCAATGCAAACGGAAGTGGGAAGTCTGAGACTCCGAACCATTTGGAGGCTCCAAACATAAAATGGACCATGACAAGAAATATGACAAAAACTTTTTTTTTTTAGCGTGCTTGAAAGAATTCCTGTAGTTGAATGCAGACGATCGTAACAATAATTTTTAAGTTTCTCGAGAGTATCCCCATGTTGCGGACATGTCACTTTATGTGTACCTTTTAAAATTGTTTTGTTTTGGACAAGTGAGCCACTCTGGCGGACAAGTAGATTTTTGTAATTTACTTGTCCACGGACAAGTAGTAATTTCTAAGATTTCCACACCCCTGTTACTTAGTATCATGCATCACAGAGGTCCATTAGGCTCCCTTTTCACAGAGCATGGCTTAAATATATGGCACCCTTTGATCGGGTTAAAATCATTACAAGCAACAGGATAACTGTGGGTATTGACCATTGAGATCAACATCAGAACATGCTGTCGTATCTTTGATTTACACCGTGGAGTAACATTTAAGATATTCTGACACATAAAGATGTCTTATTTTCTGGTCTGTCTCAGTGGCGTAACCAGGGGCTCAGAGGCATTACACACTTGGAATAGAGAGTGCTATTTCACCCTAAACTCTTTACCAAATGACAATATTTTAGACTTGTCCAAATGGAAAGCATTTGCTGACAATATTTTACATTCAGTTAAATGATGGCTTTTGTCTGTGAAAGTGTAGAAAACCTTGTGGGAAAATGAGAAAATGCTGGTTACCAGCATTTTCTCCTTTTCCCACAATGATTTCAAAAGTCCCTTCTATCAGGATTGTGTGGTAAAGGGTTAAGCTGCTGAGAGCAACACAGTGCTCTTTTGTGGACAGTATAAATTGAGATCAGACTGCAGCATAGAAAGTGTAGATTGATCTTGATTTACGCTGTCGGATACAGTGAGATTTTCCATAAGAAAAAAAAACTATGGGTAGGATGAAGTAGCATTATTGGCTTTGTACTAAAGGTTGGAAATTTCATTTTTGAGGTGCCTGGTTGCCATGTAACCAGGCTCTCATTGTTATCATCCTGATCTATGGGATGACGCAAGCATACTGCTTCCTGTCCCAAGTTCTGGTTCACGACATAAAACATAGTTTTCTACTTATTTGGTAAATAACCCAGTTTTTTCTGTTGTAAACAACTTACAATTTTGCCTTTATGATATTGGATATGTCTATAAAGACTGAGCTATTTAATTGTTCAAACCTTTGAAACAATCATTTCGTCTACAAGGGTACACATAAGCTATCGCTTACACTGAAAATAGTGCATTATGTATGCATCAATTCTCAGTGAAAATGGTTTGATAATTACCCATTAGAAGTACACTCTAAATCAATTCAAGACTCAACCTATGGTCGGAAAGAGAAAGGTGATACCGAGTTAACATGGAAGCTTTCAATGGAGATTTTTCCCAACAATAGGCTAATTTTTTTTAACAAATTTATAACTTACACGTTGCTTCTTAAGAGGTTTTTATTCTAGACTTAAAATACTTGGCACACCCATATTCTAGGTGCACAAGCAGAGATCGTATATAGCATATGTAATGCGCACGGTTCTAGGCTGTACCGAGTCATTGCTTAGCAGGTGCTTTCTGGAATGTACCTATGCGACAAATTACAGATCTTATAATCACGTGACGTATAACGTCATTTGCACCAAAGAATTCTTTATAAATTCACATATTTATGAATCAGTCGCTGAACCGGCCTTTATTTTCAGCATACACCGACCTAGTGCTTCCTGATCCATGCTGCAGAGAGAGTTTTAAAGTTTACTGTGTTTAATTAATTGTTTTTCATTTTTAAAGAGGTGAATTTGTCAAAGTCTGCTGTTTTTTTTTTTTTTTTTTTCAATGTGCGATTAATCTAGATCTAGTATTTATGAAACAGCAATTTATTAGTTAGGGTGCCAGAATGCAAGGTGCTTTCAT
Source organism: Tridacna gigas (assembly GCA_945859785.2). Taxonomy (NCBI): domain Eukaryota; kingdom Metazoa; phylum Mollusca; class Bivalvia; order Cardiida; family Cardiidae; genus Tridacna; species Tridacna gigas. The sequence continues at coordinate 14,786,505 of OX244044.2, forward strand.
AACTGCCAAAATCTGAATTTACACGGGATTTCGACTTGAAACTAGTTACGCAGTTCTAACAACCAGCAATCTGAGAACTTGATTTTTTTCACCACTATATTTCAAATATAATAGAACAGATCAATGTTAACCCACTCGAACTACAAGTTCTTCATTGAAGTGTTTGTAATCTTGTAAAGGGTTGTTGTAAAGGGTAATAGAGCGAATCGCAAACATTTTGATTACATCAATGCAATCTACATATAAATCTCTACAATTTTCAATTGGTGCGGAAGCAGTACTAATTCCTGGCACGTTATAAAACGTAAAGTTAAAAGGCTGATGATCATGCTATTGGGTTATATTGTTTTTCTTGAGCTGTAGCAGTCACATTCTTAGAGTTCACTGTGGATAAAACTTGAACCCGTACAACAACAAAAACAAATTATTTCCAAACGACAGGTAGATTACTGAGTCAAATATTTGTGTGTGCTCAAGAGGCTACATTTCAGTGAAATTGCCCACAGTTTGTCTCAATAATATTTTTGACAAAACTGATTGTAGGTCACCGGGGGTTAAAAGAAAAAGATTGTCACTAGGTCAAATCGGACGAAACCATAATAGATCTAGTGCTGTAGAATCCATTTATGTTCAGTCCAATTTTCTTACAGAATTTTGTCAGAGTGCTTAGATTAGATATGAGTGAGTTGCAAAAGGGTATTTTTGGTTTAAAAGTATGTCACTAGATCCTATACTAGAAGACAAAGTTCAATTGAGTTCCAAACTAATGTTGCCTAAATGGTCCTCTTGTGAAATTATTCGAGTGGTTCTGCTCTTTTTCTATAAACTTCACAGAAGCTTTAGAACTGAGTAGTAGCATTTCTAAATCAACGCCTCTGAAACTGTATAAGCAATTATACCCAAATTTCATATCTAGCATCCAGTATTTGGAAAGGACAATTATTTAAATTAACTGATATATAATCACATGGTCCAATTTTAGAAAATTTGTGTCATACAAAAATAGCTTGTTCTAAATCTGGAGAGAAAATGTATGCCCTATTCTACTGAAATTATTTTCAATGTTTGTTTTAGCAATACGTGTAAGAATTAAGATATACATATAAGTTAAGTCACCCAGATTCTGCGCAAGAAAAATAGTTTTATCAGCCTAGAAGCCTAATTTTTGTCCACATTCTTTACAGGCATCATTAGGCTAGCGAGGAACTGTAAATATTGATGGAAATTCGAAAATTATTATGCCCCACCGAATTTCGTGGTGGGGGGTAGATATAGTTTTCATGTTGTCTGTATGTCTGTCCGTTCATCCATCCGATCTTCTGTCCACCCAGAGAGATATATTCTAAAATCGTTGATTAAAGTTAATGAAACTTCATACATGTGTTCCTCATTATAGTCTGCTGATACACTTTTTTTTATGTAATGCCTTGTCATGGAAAAAGGAGGCTTGATGTCTTCCAGTCTAATTGTTTTGTTTTATATTTTTAATGTGATGTCATGGAAAAAAGGGGCTTGATGTATATTTCCATTATGGACCAATATGTCTTTAACTACAGGACAAAATTTCATGAAACTTCATATTTATATTTTTTATCATAAGCCACAGACAATCAGTATTTGTTTTTATTTAATGAGATGCCGTGTCATGGAAAAAGGGGGCTTAATGTATATTTTCACCAATAACAAAAAAGGCCAGTTACATGCAAAACACAATACCTCTTATTTTTGTCTCTATTAAAAAAAAAGGTTTTTTTGGGCAGTGGATATCATTTCAACAAAATGACTTGTTTTATATTGATTGTACCATTTGAAAACCATTTTTTTAATGAAGTCACACGAGATAAGAGACTTTGAACTTTTTAAACCTGTTCCTGGTGTCTAAATTTTGATTCTCACATTTTTTTTTTTTTTTTTTTCATGTAAATTTTAATATTCATATCTGTAATTTTAGGATGACAACTTAGAAATATGCTTGCATATAGTACACTGTGTTATGGTTAAATTATTTTGTATCTTGAATGCTTATAATAGATTTGAACAAAAAAAGATGAATACTTCTAACCCATTACCCTCCAGGCGACTCTCAGGACTATTAGTGCTTTGATTTTTTTCCCCCCATGTAGCTGACTGCACTGGCTTTTGACATACTTCTTGGAACTGGTAAAGAATAAATAGATGGTACTTTGCGATTGGTAAAAATGTGCACATGTTTATTTGGCAGGCAATTGTTGGCATTTTAGCTCACATATATATGAAATCACTAGTAACATGACGTAGTGTTGCCACCGTTAATCAATGTCCGGGGGCATTGATTTACGAATACCATCTCAGACTTATGTAGTAGAGAATGATTCTTTTCTTGTGCTTTTTGGAGATTTAATATTTTCAAGAATAAGAGTTACCCTGTAACCCAATACTGCTTTTTTGACAAAATGAGAAACACTGATAAAAAAAGAGGCAATTGCTCGTGAGGTTACTTTTCATTATTTTACTTCGTTTTGAGCCACAAAAGAATTTCAATATTCATATTTCAGTATCACTTGCGCTGTTTGTCTTTTTAAAAAGATATCTCTAGTTTACAGTTTTAAGCTTAAAAATGATGGTGGGGTTGTCTGAAAAGGGGATGAAAGATGGTATGCCTGTTCTATTTTTTCTATGTGTGTGTTAGACATATGTGTATTTGTGTTATGGATGCTACGCTTTTGTATCTGACTGAAAATATCCATTGCCTTCGTGGAATGTTCTAAGAAAAGGAGGTTTAACCCTATACCACACAATCCTGGGTTTTAGCAACCTTGAGGAGGAAGGCTTTTGAAAACATTGTGGGAAAAGGAGAAAAGGAGAAAGTGCTGGTAACCAGCATTTTCTCCATTTCCCTCAATGTTTTGTCCATTTTCAAGACCAAATCCCACCATTTGAGTCACCTTTAGTTTGTCTTCTGCAAATGCTTTCAATTTGAACTGGTACACAACTTTGTTGTTTGGTAAGGGATTAACTCTTTACCAGACCGATGACAAAATATTTGAATTCAAAGTATTTCCAGATGACAAATTAAATATTGCTCCAATGATAATGCTCAGGTAGAAAACACTGTGGGAAAAAGAGAAAATGCTGGTTACTAGCATTTTCTTCTTTTCCCACAATGTTTTCAAAAGCTTTCTTCTTCAGGGTTTGGATTGTGTGGTAAAGGTATAAGGGAAGCTAATCAGATTTCTAAACTCTTGCCAAATTTAAAATTTTAGAATTTGCTGACAACAAATGAAATGTGGCTCAAAGATATTAGTCTGTTAAATAAAGCATTTTCATTTAAAAAAATCATAAAATAAAACTGCAAAACAAATACACTAGTATAATATTCTCAAGGTCCGATTTAACAAAATGGCCTCTTCAATGTTGATTTTTATTTTTGTGTGTACGAAATTATCAACAAAAATCAATTAAGTTTGCTATGTACACTACAAAAATAACCTGCAACTGCTAGTGTTTACATAACACTGAGGATTTTGGATTACAAGAATTAGCAGAGCCATTAATTTCTCATTTTTAATCGGGCGGTAGACTGATTAGAGAGATGGAAAACTTCGGAAACCCGTCCACTCAGGGCAAACTGGTGTAACTGCAACTCGGAACAGCTTTTACTTACAGCGTTTTAACGCTTATGCCTGCTGTGATGACCTTATTACAAAAACTACTTTTGACCCAGATAAACGCACTTTTGACCCAGATAAGCGCAGGAATAGTAATTAGCAGTAAACAGGCGTTAAGTAATTTCAAGTAATCCCATAATAACTTTTAAATTATGTAATAAACGGCGGTTACAATTTGTTTAGTATTGAAGTATGTCATAATTACAGTATTATAAAAATCTCTGTAGTCGTCTGCTGTCCATGTCATTCGGCAAATTTCGAGTGATTCGTTGATAGTTATACGTAGTTACGGGATCGGCCGAGTTGTGACAAGTGCTCTCCGTATAATATGTAGCAGGTGTTGTAAAGATAATAGGTCATTTTGGTCTTGAGAGGAATAAAATCGCAACAGGAAACATTGCTTGAAAAGAATTTGAAAATTTAGATTTTTCTCCCTAAGAGAAAACTGATGTAAATGCAACTCGTAACAGCCGTAAGTTTAAAACAGTAACCGGCCGTTGGTCGTTTAATGTTAGCGAGGCGAAGCATGTGAAGCTGTGGGGACAAAGGATATAGGGTTGTGTAAAGGTTATGGCCCTCGCGGAGAGGCCATTACGTAAACATTTTCAGAATGGACTGGCGATTCATCGCTTGCAACCTTAGTACCTAGACTGTCCATTCACAAGACTGACTGATTACTCATCTTTCAGCGTATGATGTATTAAACCCTAGGCTGCTAAGTGCGACTCACTGACCTATTTTGCGGATAGTATAGATCAAGATCAGACTGCACAGAACATGCAGTCTGATCTTGGATCTATACTGTCCGATAAGGACATATTTCTTTTTCCAAAAAAGAATAAGTTTGACATAGAATTATTCGGGTTTTACGATCGGTTTGAAATTTTATTTCAATGTTTTAGCGGGATAAGGGTTGAATTGTTTTCACAGTCCTTTTTTCTATCCTTCCAGCCATGGCACTACCATTTTACACTCACTTACATGTTTCTTCTTGGTGAGTTTCTACAGACTGGAATCAGTCTGTAAACCCTTGACCAAACAATCCTGTGGGGCTTTGAAAATATAGTTGGAAAAATTGTATGTATTCAGCATGTTCTCTTTTTTCCACAGCGTTTTTCACCCATTTGAAAGATTTTTGAAATTTTGTCAAATAGAACATTTTCATCGAGGATAAAAAAAAAAACCCTGAAACGGTAACACAAATAAGCTCACTTACTGTTATATTCTCCATATCTGAATCAACGGACCAGGGAAAAAGTCTTTGCAGAGAGTGCAGATTCAGACCAGACTGCTCAGAACATGCAGTCAGATCTTGGATCTGTCATGCCAGTTTTCCGAGTTATTCTGCTCAAGACAGCAATGGTCCTGCAAGATTTAGGCTTCTTTTCTAAGCTTAACATGTCTATTTTAACAATTTAGCGCTCTAAGCATGCAGATGTCAGCAACATGTTTGTCTCATCAGATATTCCACATTGGTCGATTCTAATCCTTTCCACATTTCAGATAAAGAGATCAAGGCTACCGCAGTTATGCTCTTACTGATCAGAATGACTCAAATACAATTACCTGTGTTGGCTATGGACAAGTAAAGTCGCTTTTGAAGACAATAAAAGATAAAAATCAGACTGTTCCTTTGAACGCAATGCAATTTAATATCACAGACGTTCATATCTTAGATCTAATTGTCTGTTTATTTGGGATGTATATGGGAAAGAAAAACGACCATGAAATTGTAGCCTAATATTTGATATTGTTTTCCTGACTGTAAAAGGCTAGTCGATTAACTGAGTGTTTTAACTCTTAACCAAACTATCCTTAGTTAATGCCCATGAGAAAGACGTTGAAAACATTGTGAGAAAAGGGGAAAATGCAGGTTACCATTTTCTCCTTTTCCCATGTTTTTTTTACCCTTTCAACAATTCAAACCATCATTTGGTCTACGTTTAATTTGTCATGTGCAGATGCTTTTGATTTGGACAAGTCTAAAATTTTATCATTTGGTAAAGAGTTGATGGTTAGGGAGCTATTGGGTATCTACATTCTTTGAAAGTATAATGTAGGAGAAATTTGCCAGCAGACGTTTGGACTGGGCGATTTGGCCCGCTAAAAAATAAGTAGGACAGTTTGTCAAGATGAATACGATGTCTAGTTCAAAATGGAAAAATGAAAGGCCTACAAGCTGCCAAAATTAAACAATTCCAAAGTTATAATGCAGACATATTTTATACGGCTTTTATATGTTACAATACAGTTACCAAAGTTGCCAAAGTTACAGAAAAGAATATATGTATTTTTTCACTCTTTTAAAGGGTTGGTAGGTTGCTGTTCATGATGAGTGATATCTAAAACTTGATAATGGGTATTGCTGATCAGAATTGTCACATATCTTTTACATTCTATTGCTGTCGGCTTGCAAACATACATGTAACTTATATTTTAACCAATCGTTAAACTACTAATTTGTAAAAGACAGTTTAAATAAGTGGGATCCTATGTGGCTTATTTGTAACGGTGTAGGATGTTTTGTCCAATGCATAGTTCAAAAATCTACCATCTGATTTGTGATTTCAAACTACTGTAATTATTCAGTGTCGACCGATTACAGTGCTTACAGCACTTTGATTACCAGATTTGTGTAGCAAATACATCATGCGTAATGACGCATGCGCACATGCGCAGTAATACTGCACTATGATATTGGTTTGACCTGAACCAAATATACTGTCATTCATGCTTATGTTCTACCCATTCTGCTTTCAGTTTTAGCTAATACACCTTAACCCTTTCCCAAACAATAAATTTTAGACTGGTCCAATTTGAAAGAGTTTGCAGATGACAATTTTAAATTTGATGAAAAAGAAAGTTCTCCAAAAGGGTAGAAATCACTGTGGGAAAAGGAGCAATTTCTCCTTTTCCCACAGTGTTTTCAAAAGACTACAGACACGTGAAAACCAGGGCTTGTTTTGGAAAGGGTTAATCTGGCTTTTGTCTCTACCATTTATACTGCCCTAAACGTATATACATATTTATTCCGAAATATAATACGAGCAAAAAACTGCGGAACATTGAGGACTCAAATTACCACTCCTTACACAGTAAGATAATAACAGTTACTGCGTGGCCCGCTCCGCAGAACAACTTAGACCTTCCCTGCCCTTGCTAGCTCCATTTTAAAATGATTGCACATGTGTTGCATGTGATTTTTATTTTTTTCGTTGCAACATATTACAGATTTATGCTACACCACAAATTGGCTGTCTAGGACTTTGAGTCCTTTGATTAAGCTATTACACATTATATCATGTGAACTTCGGCCAGAGGTCAGATTATTCTGTTCCAGGCAATCTAAGAACTTAAACCCAGTTTGACCTTATCAGCAACCTGTATATTGGATGCTTTTCAAGGCTTTTCACTATCTCAGGGTCGTTACAACTCGGGAGTGTATGGTAAGAGGTTTATGGGCTATGTAGCCTCTTTAACCTTTTGCTACACAATCCCAAGTTTTAACGACCCTAATGGAGAAAGCTTTTTAAAACATGGAGGGAAATGGAGAATCTGCTGGCAACCAGCATTTTCTCCTTTTCCCACAATGTATTTTTGTCCTCTCACTTGCTACTTCCTACATTTGAGCTTCATTTCTCTTCTGCAAATGCTTTGAAATGGGGCCAGTCTATAATTTTGTCATTTGTTAAAGGGTTAAGCAATTTTACATTTTGCGTCAGAGTTTTGCAAGACTTGTGGGAATACCACATAATCAATAACATGTTGATTACATGGGTTTTTATTGAAATCAGTACGGTGACATTATATCGGATGTAGTAAAAATAGACGGAGTCAATACTGCTTGTAAAGTCACCATCCTGTTATTTAAACCCCCAAAATTGCACCATTTTCATTGAATATTGCCGTACAGTTTATACAATAATTGCTGACAAAAATCTATGAGCCTTGCTCTGTGAAAAAGGGGCCATAATGCATTTTCTAAAAGTATTGACCAAGGTCTGCCTGCCCAGTTTGGGCAGGCAGACCTCGGCAAAAACTTTTTGCTTTTGGTAAATTTTCTGCGTGTCAAAAGACCAGTCTGCCTCATGATTTAGTCGTTTGTTAGACAAAATGGATTTTATGGATCCATAATTATGATGACCTGCTTGGTATAATGTGTCACAGAGATGCATTAACCCTCTACCACACAATGCGGACTTTTAACGACCTTGAGAAAGAACTCATTTGAAAACATTGTGGGGAAAGGAAAAAATGCTGGTAACCAGCATTTTCTCCTTTTCCCACAATGTTTTCCACCCTATCCAAGACAACTAACTCTATTTTAGCCACATTTAAGTTGATGTCTGCATATACTTTTGGTTTGGACAGGGTCTAACACTAGGGCCATAATTTGAAGTATTTTGGTAGAGGGTCACTAGATGATGCTACATGCCAAATATGAAAGCTCTAGCCTTTATGGTTTGGGACAAGAAGATTTTTAAAGATTTCCTTCTTTATCTCTATGTGAAATCCGAGAACCCACAACATAGGGCCAATTTCCACACAAGGGCCATTATTTGAAGTACTTTGGTAGAGGGCAACTAGATGATACTACATGCCATATATGAGAGCTCTAGCCCTTATGGTTTGGGACAAGAAGATTTTTCAAGATTTCCTTCTTTATCTCTATGTGAAATCCGAGAACCCACAACATAGGGCCATTTTCAACACTAGGGCCATAATTTGAAGTATTTTGGTAGAGGCCACTAGATGATACTACATGCCAAATATGAAAGCTCTAGCCCTTACGGTTTGGGACAAGAAGATTTTTAAAGATTTCTTTCTTTATCTCTATGTGAAATCTGAGACCCCACAACATAGGGCCAATTTTTAACACCAGGGCCATAATTTGAAGTATTTTGGTAGAGGGTCACTAGATGATGCTACATGCAATACATGAAAGCTCTAGCCCTTATGGTTTGGGACAAGAAGATTTTTAAAGATTTCCTTCTTTATCTCTATGTGAAATCCGAGAACCCACAACATAGGGCCAATTTCCACACTAGGACCATAATTTGAAGTATTTTGGTAGAGGGCCACTAGATGATGCTACATGCCATATATGAAAGCCCTTACAGTTAGGGACAAGAAGATTTTTAAAGTTTTTTCTTTGGTTGCCATGGCAACCAGAGTTCTTCATGGAATTCAAATCTTTGAAGTATTCTGAAAGTGCATCACCTAAGGATCATTTCTGTGAAGTTTCATTGAAATTTGATAGGCACTTTCAGAGGAGAAGATTTTTTAGTAATTGTTTACGGACGGACAGACAGACGGACGACGGACATTGACCGATCACAATAGCTCACCCTGAGCACTATGTGCTCAGGTCAGCTAAAAATCCTTGGTTTTCACAACCATGGGAAAAAAGGCTTACCAGCATTTTCTCCTTTTCCCACAATGCTTTCAACCCTATCAGAGAGCATAAGTCTTTTTGTACCAATTTTTAGCTCACTTGAGCACGAAGTGCTCAAGGTGAGCTATTGTGATCATGCTGTGTCCAGTGTCCATCTCCCGTTGTGTGGCGTCAACATTTTACCTTGTGTGCACTCAAGAGGCCACATTTTCAGTCAGATATGCTTGAAACTTGGTCAGCATGTTTGTCTTGATAAAATCTCGGACAAGTTCAAAACTGGATCATGTCGGGTCAAAAAGAAGCTAAAGCTAAGAAAAACCTTGTGTACACTCTAGAGGCCATATTTTCAGCCTGATACTCTTGAAACATGGTCAGAATGTTTGTCTTGATAATATATTGTACAAGTTTGAAATTGGGTCATATCGCGTCAAAAAGTACCGTTGGTCACAAGGCCATATCTTAGAAAAACCTTGTGTGCACTCTAGAGGCCACATTTTCTATCAGATATGCATGAAACTTGGTCAGAATGTTATTCTTGATAAAATCTTGGCCAGGTTTGAAATTGGGTCATGTCTGGTCAAAATGAAAGTCACTGGGCGAAATCTTAGAAAAACCCTGTGTGCACTCTAGAGGCCATATATTCAGCCTGATGCCCTTGAAACTTGGTCAGAATGTTTGTCTTAATAATATCTTGGGCAAGTTTGAAGTCAGGTCATGACAGGTCAAAAAGTAGGTCACAGAGCCAAATCTTAGAAAAACCTTGTGTGCCCTCTAGGGGCTACATTTTCAGCTTGAAACTCATGAAAGTCGGTTAGTATATTTGTCTTGATGATATCTTGGACAAGTTTGAAATTGGGTCATGTTGAATTAAAAAGTAGATCACTGGGCTAAATTTTAGAAAAACTTTGTGTGCACTCTAGAGGCCACATTTTCAGCCCAGTACTCTTAAACTTGGTTAGAATCTGGCTTGATGATATCTTGGACAACTTTGAAATCGGGTCATGTCAGATAAAAAAAGTAGGTCATTGGGCCATATCCTAGAAAAGCCTTGTGTGCACTCTAGAGGCCACATTTTCAGTCAGATATGCATGAAACTTGGTCAGAATGTTTCTCTTGATAAAATCTTGGACAAGTTAGAAATTGGGTCATGTCAGGTCAGGTCTGGGCTAAATCTAAGAAAACCTTGTGTGCATTAAAGCCATCATTAAATCCAGGCTATCAAATTAAATCATTAAAGCCAGGCTATCTTCAGCTTAATCAACTGTAGATGGCTTTACTCAGGTGAGCCCTTTAGGGCCAATGGTCCTCTTGTTTATTTTTGTCATCTGCAGATGTTTTGAATTGGACAGTCTTAAATTTGTCGTTTAAGAAAGCATCAAATTACTGGATGGTCATTTTGCAAGCTGTAACTAAGGCTATTTTTATGAGATCACATATGATGCCATCATACTGATTTGAATAATTACAAATCTTGGTGATCAACCTCTCTTACTGATCATATGACATTCCTTCAAGTCTGTAAAATTCCAGCACGAAATCTAACAAGACGGCCATGGTGGCCCTGTATCACTCCAACAAAGAGCCTGATAAAAGTTTCTCTATAAAAGCCCATGTGAAAATTGTGACCCCAGGGCGAGTCCATTTTTGACCTAAAATTATGATTTGAAGGTATTACTTGAATCCTGGTAGAGGTCAACAAGATACATCCACATACCAAATATAGTTATAAAAAAGAAGATTTTCACACTTTCCTGAATAAAAGATGAAAGGTAGGGTTTATTTTGATTCAACAGCTAAATTTTGAACAAATTCAGAAGAGATCCACAAGATGAAGCTATATGCAAAACTGGATAGCCCTAGGCCTTGGGAACAAGAAGCTTTTTAATGTCTTCACTATAAAGTCCTTGTAAAACTTGTGACCCACGAGACAATGCCAATTTTGACCCAAGGGCTATAATTTGAAGAATCTTAGTAGAGGTCAATCAGATGAAGCTACATGCCAATTTTAGTAGCCCTATGCCAGATGGTTTAGAAGCAGAAGATTTAAAGTTTTCTCTATATAAGCCCATGTAAAACTTGTGACCCTTGGGTCAGGGCAAATTTTGGCCCCAGGGCTATAATTTGAAGAATTTTAGTAGAGGGCCATCAGATAAAGCCACATGCAAACTTTGTTAGCCCTAGGACAAATGGTTTAGAACAAGAAGATTTTTAAAAGTTTTCCCTATATAAGCCCTGAGAAGATGTTTGAAATAAAAGTTATGCACCCACACACTGACGGACGCATGGACACAGGACGGACACAGGACCATGACATAAGCTCACTGGTCTTTGGCCAGTGGAGCTAAAAATACCATAGGAGGCTACATAGCCCATTAACCCATAACCAAACAAAAAACTTTAGATCTGTCTAAGTTGAAAGCATTTACAGATGACAAATTAACTGTGACTCAAAAACTGAAATTTCTCTTTGGGGTTTTAAAAACATTGTGGGAAAAGGATAAAATGCTGGTTACCAGCATTTTCTCCCTTTCTGACAATGTTATCAAAAGCTTTCTTCTGTAGGGTCATTAAAACATGGGATTGTGTGCTAAAAGGTTAACTCAACAAAATTCTTGACTCATCCATACTGAAAGCATTCACACACAAGAAATCAAATGTGGCTCAAATGATGAATTTTGTCTTATAAAGGGTAGAAAACGTTGTGGTTTGATTTGATTTTTTTTGTGTTTAATGTTATTTCACTTGTATTGCTGTGCCCAGAACTCAAAAATCCATGCTTTCCTGGTGTTTGTTACCTGTACTTGGAACAAAATTCTTCCAAGGCACTGGCTGCTTTCCCACGTAACCATGCTTGAAACAATGATCAGTGGTGACTGGGTGAGAGAGGAATGAATCCTTTTACAGTGCTATGTAAGATCCAATAATTTTATATAGTGGATTCAGAAAGCACAGGCTGGTGCCAAACCTGAATGCAACACTGCAAAAGAAATAAGCCATGCTCTGGCTAAAGCAGGCTTAATGCATCTCCGTGGTACATTATACCAAGCAAGTCATCATATAATCATGGTTCCCTAATGGCTACCTTTTTAATAGCCGACTTAGTCCTTTTGGCAAACCTCGGGTGATCAAAGAAAACATGAGTCACAATTTTCTGTCGATATCAAGAGCCCCAGATAATTTTTTGAGCCAAGGAGTATTTAAGCATCATTTTCTTATCATAAGGGGTAAAATGAAATGACTTTGCATAAGCAGCAAATTTTTAAGCAAGACCAGTCTAATGATAAAGTAAAAACCGAGTTTTACCCCATAATTGAACATAGTATGTTTCAATCCCATAATGTAACCTTTTTTCATTTTACATAGTGCCTAGACAGTAAGATTAATTGAAAAATATGGCAATTTTATTTCATTATTTTTGTCTGTTATATGCTGAGCATTGTATAAAAGAAAATGTGTTGCTGAAATATGGATACCAGAGTTCTCAATCCCAGAGTCATTGACTCTTGGACCCTAATTAAAAGTAAAAATGGAATTTCCAAGAATCCAAGAGAAAATTTTCATGTTCAAGGGTCAAAATTACTCAGTTGTTATAGAGAGATAAGGGTGAAATTAACACAATTTTTCATGTATTATGTTCTTCATTTTCAAATTTACAAGTGCATTTTCAAACATTGATTACAAGTGTTTAGTAATTTCAAGCACTTGATCATCAGAATGATGGAGAGATGAATTTTAAATTGCAGCCCTAGCATGCAATTCATCATTATGAATAAATGGACACAATGTTCTGACAGTTTTCCAAACAACATAATTTTAGACTCTTTCACATTTAAAGCAGTAGCAGACGAAAACTCAAATGTGGCTTGAATGACTGGATTTGTCTTTCATATAGCATACTAGAAGGTTGTGGAAAATGGAGAAAAGAAAGGTCACCATCATTAAAGGGTTCTTTCATTCTATTCTTCTATCTTTGTATGAGTAACCAATACCTTCTTTAACACATGTTCCAGTGCTAACACTGTAAGACAAGAAGGTCTAACCTCCACCCTCCCCTGTCTAATTTGTATGTTGCCATATATTTTATTTCATGAAGTAACCAATTGTATTAATCACTACAAAACAGGTATTTTGGCTTCCACTTCTTGATTTGTACAGAAATTTGTGTAAATTCACTCTTGATTTCATTATTATAGACAATAAAACAGATTGAAATGCCTCTGATCGGACGATATCAAACTGATCTTTGTTGTGTCATGGGTTTTCCTGTTTGTTTTCAGCACTCAAGTTTTCATGTCAACTAATTTTTGGAGAAGTATTTCTGCATCATTTGACATGAACTTGGCAATTAGGGTAGCAGGTAATACTAAAACCTATGAACTCGTTCAGAAAATGATATGCAAGCGTTTCAGTGAAGACACAGCCGATCAAGATGACGATCTTGGTTGTCAACACAATATGCAATGAAAATCAGCCAAATTACGTATCGTGAGAAAGATGTGCATATTTATTACTCTTTAAAATAAGTTTTGTTGCGTATTTGCTGTTCCTTATAGCGTAAAATACTTTACGCAAATACGCAGCTTATCTGGGGCACTGGATATCTTTCTCAGAATATTTCCATCGCCAAACAGCTTGTACGTTCATTAGTGTGGTTTATCAATTCCAATGGGAGCTTTCCTCGACAGATCAACAGATGTGAATAACTTCACCATGGTTGTTTATGTCGTTACTAAGCAATTTACAAGGGCGCTGCCATGTTTAAGATCATGTGATTGGTCGTTCAAAATGGAAACTTTCTCTATGCAGACAAGGTTAAATGTAGGTACGGAATCGGCCAAGTTGTGACGAATGCGACTTAATCATACAGTAGACTGGTCCCTGGACACATAGAAAATTGACCACTAGCAAAAAGTTTCAGCCCAGGTAAGCCTGCGCGGACTGCAATATTTTTTGCAGATGCATGAAGCCCCCTTTTCACTGAGCATGGTGCAAGTGCTTATTATATTTTTTGACGACAACAATTACTTCACAATATAAGTAGGAACCAACTCTACACCAACCCATGGTTTCCTGGAGTTTCCTTTTACTCTTTACCACACAATCCCGAGATTTAAAAACCCTAAAAGAGAAGACTTTTGAAAACATTGTGGGGAAAGGAGGAAATGTTGGTTACCAGCATTTTCTCCTTTCCCACTGTGTTTTCTACCCTATCAAAGGCAGAAATTATTATTTGAGCTACATTTAATTTATTGTCTGTAAATGCTTTAACCCTTTCCCAAACAAGCCCTGGTTTTTCGCGTGTCTGCAGTACAAGTCTTTTGAAAAAACTGTGGGATAACGAGCAATTTCTCCTTTTCCCACAGTGTTTTCTACCCTTTTTGAGAACTTCCTGCCATTTTCATCAAATTTAAAATTGTTGTCTGCAAACTCTTTCAATTTGGACCAGTCCAAAATTTGTCGTTTGGGAAAGGGTTAAATGCTTTTTGGACGAGTCCCATATTTTGTCGTCTGGTTAACAGTTTATCAGTAGTTCACGAAATGTTCTTCACAAGCAACTGGCTACTTACCCTCATTACAACCCTCAAAACCATGATCAGAGGTGATAGAGGAATCAATCCTCTGAAAGAAATTGGTTGAGCTAGGGATTTGAAACAGTGACTCTGTGGTTTCAGACCCTGTATGTTACTGACTGTGCTAGAAGGCTCCGCCTTTAGTGTGTCATCTGCAAATCCTCTCAATTTGGACAAGTCTAAAATTTTGTCATTTGCAGGGTTCGAAATTAGCAATAGTAAGTAGCAAATTTGCTACCTGAAAAAGAAATTTGCTACCTGTGCACAAAAGCAGCAGCAAAATGTTGCTACCTGGTAATGCTGTGTGCTTGAAGTGTTTTGCCAATTTTTAATGAAATAATCTTCCATTTGTTAATTTATAAATCTGTTGGAACGATCTTCGCAATTGTCTGCATGGATACAAAAACATGCAAACATCACTGTGTCAAGCAATCGAACATGCCTGTGCTTGATGATGACTTTCTATTTAACATCTATATTTATAGCTACCTTTGTGAATGAAAACATGCAAGTATAAATGAGCCAACTGAACCAGAAATTGCCAAACAGCACAGTCTCTATACCCATGTCTTTGAAGACATGCTGTTTTTTCTGCCAAGCAATTCATAGGCAAAGGCAGTACTTCAACCATCATTTTATTGGTGGGAGGGAGGGCCATTATTTGTCTGCCCTAATTTGCTACCAGGAAGGTTCTTTTGCTACCTTATTTTAAGCCAGGTAGTAAGTACATGTACTTGCTACCTGCAAAATACGTTAATTTCTAACACTGATTTGATAGAGTTAACGTTTTATTTACAGACAACTCGTCCATATAAAAAGACATCAAATTATGGTACAAGCTGGGCTAGCCTCTGCTGGGATAACAGTAACAATTACATGCAGGACCCGTTGGCTAGCAACTGCTGGGACAACAGTAACAATCACATGCAGGACCTGTTGGCTAGCAACTGCTGGGACAACAGTAACAATTACATGCAGGATATGTTGGCTAGCAACTGCTGGGACAACAGTAACAATTACATGCAGGACCTGTTGGCTAGCCACTGCTGGGACAACAGTAACAATTACATGCAGGATATGTTGGCTAGCAACTGCTGGGACAACAGTAACAATTACATGCAGGACCCATTGGCTAGCAACTGCTGGGACAACAGTAACAATTACATGCAGGATATGTTGGCTAGCCTCTGCTGGGACAACAGTAACAATTACATGCAGGACCTGTTGGCTAGCTACTGCTGGGACAACAGTAACAATCACATGCAGGACCCGTTGGCTAGCAACTGCTGGGACAACAGTAACAATTACATGCAGGACCCGTTGGCTAGCCTCTGCTGGGATAACAGTAACAATCACATGCAGGACTCATTGGCTAGCTGGAACAACACTAATAATCACATGCCTGATCCATCCTGTGCTCTACTGACTACCACTACCAGTAGGTGTCTGCCAGCCACAATATGCCTTAACTAACAAAAAAGAAACTGGCTTTTATATTCAAATGATTTGCAGATGACAGTATTATATGGTAAAAATGAATTGGTTTGTCTTTGTTATTAAAGCAGAAAATGTAGTAAGAAAAGGAGGAAATACTGGTTATTTATCCTTTTACTGCACAATCTCAAGTTTTAGTGATCCAGAAGAAATAAACGTTAAAAGCTTTTAAAAAATACTCTGAGAAATGGAGAAAATGCTAGTAACCACAATATCATATCAAATGATTTGCAGGTGACAGTATTATATGGCAAAAATGAATTGGTTTGTCTATGTTAAAGTAGAAAATGTAGTAAGAAAAGGAGGAAATGCTGGTTATGTATCCTTTTACCGCACAATCTCAAGTTTTAGTGACCCAGAGAAATAAACTTTAAAAGCTTTTAAAAAATATTGTGAGAAATAGAGAAAATGATAGTAACCACAATATTTTCAATATTTTCTTCTCCTCTACAGGCAAACCACAAAATTTAAATAAAAGTAAATTTGCCGTATGCAAATTCCTCAATTTTGGTAAGCCTATAGAGCTGTTGTCTGGGAAGAGTTATCCATTTAGATGTTTTTTTTTTACAACACCAAACTTCAAACAAAAAATATCTATGCTGGAATATGAATATTGAAACTCATTTGTAGCTCAATATGAAGTAAAATAATGAAAAGTAACCTCACAGGCAATTTCCTCTTTTTCCTCAGTTTTTCATTTTGTTGACAAGTAGTATCGATTTATTGGGTAAAGCTTATGAAAATATTAAATTTCCAAATAGTACAGGAAAAAATCATTCTCTACTACACAATTTTGCCTTGGTATGAATCAAAGCAGTGGCAAGGCCTGTTAATAGCCATTTCATAAATTTGTATTTATGCCAGCAGGGGCCCGCCAAATAAACATATGCACTTTTTTTATCAATTGCAACACTATATTCATTCTTTGTCAGTACCAAGAAGTAGATCAAAAGCCAGCGCATTCAGCTACCCCGAAAAAAGATTCATCACTAGATCTCTGTAAAGTAAGGCAATAGCTTGCCAATCATCAGTAAAGAAGGAAGGCAGAAGAAAAAAAAAAAAGTTGTATTTCCCTAACCTTTTATCACACCACTCCCAGTTTTTATTGATGCCATGGAAGAAAGCTTTTGAAAACACTGTTAGAAAAAGAAGAAAATGCTGCGGAGCCCAGACAGGACAGTTGGTAGCATACAGGTCTCAAGATAGTTCGGCCAATTCTTTCCAAGGATTGATGATGATCATTACGACAGGATTCATTCCTCTCTCACTGCTTATTTGCTTAACCTAAACCATGGTTATGCGGGGGAAAAGGTCTCTCTTCATTTGGAACACTTTCAGTTTGTTTTTTTGTTTGGGCTATTCCAAATTGAAAGCAATTGCAGACGATGAATAGATGAGAAACAGGGATAAATGTGGCTCAAATAATGATTTCTGTCTTTGAAAGGGTAGAAAACGTTGTGAGAAATGAAGAGAATGTTAGTCCCAAGCCTTTTCTCTTTTTTGTTCTGTGAATGATGCCACTATTGTGCGTAAACCACTGATATGAATGTAAACTTGAAAGGTGTCATAGCTGTTAATCTACAAACTGCAATAAAAACAGGGAAATGGGCATGTTTCTAAAGGGGAAAGTCTATATTTCTGACAAAATTAGTATTGAAACAGTACCTTTTTCTTATGAACAGACAGCTGTTTATCACGTTCTCCCATTTTTAAGTCCTCACTCCAAACAAACTCAGGATAACTCGGTCAAGAACAAAGAAATCAACTTCGTTTACATTCTGAATAAATTTTCTGTGTAAAACAGTGCTCCAAGTTTCACTCAGTGACCTGGGTTTCATAGAAATCGGCAGCTGAAGTATTGAATGATGTAAGTGATGACGTCAGCTAATAAAAAACTTGACTCACTTTTGGCACAGTGTTTTTATGTTTACTGTAGGGGTGCAAATAAAGATAATAGGGCGGGAAAAGCCATTCTACGGGCTTGGAAAGGCCCTAAATTTAAGAGGTCGTCCTAACAAAGCCGTACATACAACAAGGAGCCTTGAAAGATCTTGAGAATGGGTTTTGTGACCTTAAATTCCTTGTTGAATGGCCTTAAATAATTGCTTTTTCCTAATTCATTTCTTGAAGTTTTCGAACGAACGGCGGTAAATAAATGACAACGATAAACTGGTACCCGTTGAATTTCCAATAACCATTAATAGGAAGATTGAGAAAACGGCTACCAGGGTTTTATTCTTGACCTTTTCAATAGTGTACAAGAAGTTGCGATTTATACTAAGGTTTTTTAGGAACAAATCCGAGTCTGCCAAATCGTTAATGGAGGTCTTTCAAATGAAAGCAGTCGACGTGTTTGCGTCACGAGAAAGACTATTTTCAGCCTAAACTGGCTGTAAACATAACGGAGGGTATTGAAAGCTGAAAACAGACACAAAGTATATTGCAGGTACTGTCAAAAGACCCTTTGTTTTGGAAAAATGGGAGAAGGTGGGCTTAAATCACATGAAAAAGTGAAAAGCGCATAGCCGGTGTAATGCAGAGAAATGACCCTCCCCTACAAAATGACCCATGGGTTATTTCACTACGTAGAGGAATGACCCGGGTCATTATTCTACGTAGAGAAATGACCCCAGACTGTAGAGAAAGGACCCCCCTCTAGCTCTAGTAGAATGAACCCCTCATGAAAAGAAATGACCCCCCTTTTTTCTTCTGTAACATTGTTGTTGCTGCTGATGCTGATACTACTACTACTACTACCATTACCACTATTACTACTACTACCACTCATACTTCTACTACCCCCTTTTTGCCTTAACATTGTTATTGCTGCTGATGCTGCTGATATTTCAACTTTTTCGGACAGCAAAGGGGGGTTTTTGAGGGTTTCAAAGGGGGAGATTTGGGGTTTCAAGGGGGAGACTTTTTGAGGCGTACCGGAAGGTCCTTCTAAAGATCATTTTTAAACCATTTTAGGCTAAATAACTTTACAATTGAACAAAAGTCTGGTTTATGATTTATCTATGTTCTTTATTTATTTATTTTTTCATACATGTGAATATTTAGAGCTAAAACAAAACCAGTCATTACAGTCATGAATATATAGAAAGCAGTGACTATGGTAAAGAAGCACTGTAATGTTTATTATCAAATGCTACTTTGTCCATTGTGTTTTCACTGTTTTGTAAGTATATCATATAATTTTGACTTATTGTGTAAAGATATTCTGCCATTTTATATTGTACCCATAATGTTTTAGCTTGAAATATAGACTACAGAGTACCACATTTTATCCTTATATTATTCATTCTCTTTGGTACTCAATAATCACAAACAGTTATATCGAATAAACCTCAAATAATCCCGCTGGAATTGCTGGCAACTATCAAAAGGACAAGCTGTCATACTGTTTGAAAAAAAAGTCACGTCCCATTGAGTTCCTTTTGAGTATCATTTTTATGTGCATAAATCATCAGTAAAATATCTCAAAAGCATGAAGAAAATTTAAAAAAAAAAAATGCACTTTTCAAAAAAAAAAAAAAAAAAATCTGGAAACAATCTTCACACAAAAAAATTCTGGAAGCAAATGTCAGCATCGGTAACGCTAGG
Source organism: Tridacna gigas (assembly GCA_945859785.2). Taxonomy (NCBI): domain Eukaryota; kingdom Metazoa; phylum Mollusca; class Bivalvia; order Cardiida; family Cardiidae; genus Tridacna; species Tridacna gigas. The sequence continues at coordinate 14,806,217 of OX244044.2, forward strand.
TAACACTTGGTTCCTCCAATCAGTGCCCTGAGCATTACAATATTACCCTATCGCCGGTAAACAGTCGAATATTGCTACATCATCGTTTTAAATAAAACTACGATCACGTTTGGGTCGATCTATTTTTACATAAATTGGAATGCCAGTGGTCACTGAGCAGTAAGAGTTTAAAACTTCGTATTTGTGCATTGTTTCTGATGATTATTAACTTAATGTTTTCACTCATTTTTGTCTGCGTCCCAGGGTCCTGATAGTAGGTTCTGTTTACACAGGATCCCAATAGTAGGTTTTGTTTACACAGGGTCCTGATTGTAGGTTTAGACATACCTTTAACTTGAAGAGTTCGACTTATAAAGGAAATATAAGGAAATTAGAATTATGAGTGCATGTACTGAATTGTGGTTATTCTGAGTGAGCAATCTTGGGAGATTGTATCACTGTAACCAGATAGTGCTGTCCTATTAGAGTGCCTACAATTGGATGGCAAGATTATATGACGTAGAATGTAAACTGTATGTGTCAAATTTTGTCGCAGATGCTCTGTTTAACTCTTTACCACACAATCCTTGGAGAGAAAGCTGATGAAAACATGGTAGGAAAAAGGTGAAATTGCGGGCAACCAGCATTTTCTCCTGTTCCCACAATCTTTTTTATCCTATCTCAGACAGAAATCGTTATTCAAGCTACATTTAACCCCTAAGCTACTAAGCGTGACTCATTGACCTTTTGTGGACAGTGTAGATCAAGATCTGACTGCACAGAACATGCAGTCTGATCTTAGATCTACACTGTCCCATATAACAGGGGTAAAAGTTTTCCGTATTGTGATGGAATTCTCTATTTTCATGGGCCAGCTAGGTCATTTTTCCAAATTGTCTAAATAGGAGGAGGAAAGGGGGGGTGGGCGGGGAGAATACGCCCAAATCTCGTATCTACAGCATCTTGCAAGTCTACAGATTTTCTGTTGCCGTATCAATACAGTTTAATAAAAATTGTTGCCTCTCTGCATTTCATTTGTTTGAGGCTAATCCCTGTCATTTATGGCACTCGTCAAACATCTGGTAACAGAGATTCTGATAAGGAATCAGCCGAGTGTAGTGTCAGAGTATACTCGGAATATATATGGAAGCATTTTCAATCGTCTGTTTGTAAAACATCTTATGATTGGACCAAAATATATTGGTTAGCCAATAGATACATATTAAATGGTTGAAGTTTGTCCTGCATCATAACATGGCCGCCTACTTACAAAAGAAGGTTGTCATTGTTTATAAGGTGTCACACCACTGCGAGACTGCTTCCTGGTCGTAGTAGTCAAAAGTAGTCGTATATGAAATTTTGCAGTATCACCTCTGTTACACTGTTTCATGGAGCAGAGATAGCTTGGAGGTATATAATTTAGATTTGATTCAAATTTGGGATTTGGGGACCACTTAGATGCATTTGTATTGTATTTTGACAGGACTATTTTGTATCACTGGAGGAACTAAAAGTTGGGTCATGGTCATGTACATGTGTTTCTCAGAGGGCAAATTTTAGGGTGCCTGTACTGGTTGGAATTTAGCGAAAAACGCAATCGGTTGACATATTGTAGTTTTTTTTGCATTTTTTTGTAGGACTGTGGTCATAGTTTGGACAGCAACAGACCAAGAAGCAAGAATTTTGCCATGAAGCAATCTGTGGAACTATAAACATTGTCGATTTTGCTCTATTTTCAATGTGGCCAAAAACCAGTGGTGTGACACCTATATGTGAAGTGAGTGAAAGTACGAGAATCAGTCCGGTGACTATATTCTATGACATAACCAATGGAATTTTGGTATACAAGTAGCTGAGAGGCCTTGAAACAGGATTCTATCAAAAGTTGGGCTGAGGTATGTAGAATTTAAATTTTCAATTTGACTTAAATTGGTCCGCTGAGAATTTTGTCCCAGAACCCTTTGCACCGAATGAAGTCTATAGATACTTCGTCTGCAAGTTTTCAACTGGCAAACATTTGAATATATGTTCAGATAAGTGATGTACATTCCATTTTAAAATTTTAGATTCTAATTTAAATTCTTTTTTTTAGAATTTGGAATGGATTCATTTTTTAGGAAATGCCGTGAAAAAATTGAAAATATATCTGAATTGCATGCCAATGGCAAATTGGCATGGTTTGGAATGTTAGTGCAAATAAGGCAGGATATGGGTAATTCAGATTCAAAGATCCAAGAGATCCTGCTGGGGCTTGGTTTTCGAACCTGCACAGCCCACAGAATGGCAGTTATGGTCAGTAAGAAATCTTTAGATATTGACCCAAAGTTTCATGCAAGCCACCTCTGTAATGACAAGCTCTGTGTCAGTACAGACCATGCTAACCTGGAGGAGAGTTTTGTTAATAATGGTAGAAAACGTTTCTTTGACAGGGGTATCTGCAGTGGCCATGAAAATGCATTGTGGCAAAAGGAGCCAGACTGCTTGTTGGACTTATGGAGCTGTAAGTACTATTTTTCTTATTCTATTGTTGGTCCACCTGTCTTAACTGTCCCCAGACCTGTATTCATCTGTCCCTCCCTTCTTTTGAAAATATTGTGGCAGAAGGAGCCAGAATTACATACAGAACAGTGCTCCCTTCCTTTACTCACTCTCCTCCTCTCTCTCTCTCTCTCTCTCTCTCTCTCTCTCTCTCTCTCTCCTATGTTTGTAGAAGCAGTTCTTAACCCACCCTCGTTAACCCAGGTGTGAAGTATTACCATTCATCACCCCTGGGACATTCGATTACGAAACCGTCGTTTCTATGAATATTCATAAGATTGCGAATAACACCCAATAGCCAATCCAATTTTCGATGACATAATGGTACTCTCTTGAAGTGGAGGATAATCACATTTCTTCTGTTAATATCAATAAACCAGGTAAAACCACATCATTATCAACGAATATGGCGGCCGCTGGTGGGCCTTCCCTTCTGTAGCATTTGCCTTATGACAATCCAGGGCAGACATTACAAATCCTTGTATACAAAGACAAATATTCAGAAATACAGCGTACTGTTGCAGTCCATAGGGGTATGTAGCAGTGGGTAGTGTCATCCTCATTGACCCAGTTCCGATGTATTCCGTAAACTACATTCATCGATTTGATTGGTGTAGACAAGGTAAAAATAGAAATGATGGCATATAGTTGATAAAAATAGATTAAATTTTCTCACTAAAAAACTAAGATTACCAGTCAATATGCCTCATGAATAATTCATGAGAACAAGAAAACATACGCAAGATAACCCAGGGGCGATGAATGTAGTTTACGGAATACATCGGAACTGGGTCTATGAGGATATTCTTAATCACATACAGCCCCCCCCTCTCTCTCTCTCTCTCTCCCTCGCTTTCTTCCCCCCTCTCTCTCTCTGTCTCGCTCTCTCTCTCTTTGTTTGACTCCGTTTTGGCCAGCTTCAGGCCTCATCAGTAGCGCTGCTATGCCACTAGACAGAGTTACTCCCCCTGTTCTCTTTTATTTCTTGTTTGCATCCTTGCTTGTCTTAACTCTCTCCAAGGTTACAAGTTAACTTGTTTTTGTCTCTGGGCATATGTATGAATGTTGTCTTCTAAGACCCCTTTCACACAGACTGGTTCTGGACAGCCCTTTTCCTGCATCAAGCAGTGCTCATGTTCTAGTCTTGCTCGGATAGCTTGCCTCTTTTTCCTGTATCGGCATGTCTTTTTAAGCGATTTTCTCTCGATGCCCTTCTCGATATCTGTTATAACTGTTTCCGAGCCCAAATGCTCAATGATGTACCAGAAACTGTCCAAAGTTCTTTCTTTACTGCCCTGTCGATTCTGTTATTTGACCTGGGCTGACAGTCTCCTGGTGAATGTCCTTGAGTCGCTGATATTTTCGCTGAGGGTAGCTGCTGCAGCTCTGTTAAAGGCTTCACATTTCTGGGTCAAAGTCTGTGAACTCTCACTGTACGCAGCAGCCTCGCTTAGCCTCATTTGTAGTATGACCTCCATTATGGACTTTTTGTTTTTGTCCATTCTTAAAAATGTTATTTTTGTAGGACCTAGTACGTGGACTTGTACCACCCGCAGCAGGCACCTTCCCCGGAGCAGACCAGAGCGTCTATGGGACAGTTACTGCAGTTTCCTGCATAACAATCAACAGTGGCATTCCTGATAGAAGATAAGTGTCTTAGCATTTATATCCCCTTTTCCTCTCCTGGCCATTTCTTCTATTATAGCATTACATCTTAGTTTGATGTCCCTGGCTAGAGCTACTTGGGCTGTCTGTCTCACTTTTTTGGTACAAAATGGAAACATCCCTGTACTAAAATTGGCAGTTCTTGTTTTTCTCTTCTGAGTAGCAGCTAGGTGGTTTGGATCCGCCTGTCTGGTTACCTCCCAACCTTTGGTTAATGTCTAGTAGAAGTCCTGCATGCCCAGGTATGCCTTAGTGTCTCCGTCTGTTGTTAGGGTTCTTACATAGAAGCCCTCAAGAGAAAGGTTCTCTGCTATGTTATATTCCATTCTTCTCTCTGAATGTGGCATTAAGTATCCAATGTCAGTTGTACATCCAGCATGGCCCCCAGGACAATTTACTTCAAACCCCTTGTTTTTTTAATGCGGCTCCTATCCAACACTGTTCATTTTTCATGGCTAGTCCTGTGATGTACTTTGAGCCTGTATGATTTTCACTTGCAGTGGCATAGGCTTGTGAAGAACTCTGTCCTGGTTTGTAGGAAGACTTCATTCAGCTCTGGTTGTATCTTGCATCCATTGATATGTCTATTTGTTTTGGGTCCAAAGCATTATGGTCAATGCTATGCTGTTTAACTAGGTCCCACTTCTCGGCCATATCTGTTTTATTAATCTCCGTAACCTTGGAGCTGACTTCTACAATTAGTTTCTGCAAGTGACTTGTCGCTGGAAATGGCAGGTCCAACTGACTGAACAAGCATTCAGCCCTGGAAATTCCCATGGGTGTGTATAGCAAAGCCATGACTAGGTTAGTATTGATATATGCCTGCGTCATTTTGGGTATTTCATCATACATCTTCATCATCTTTAATTCATATCAACATGTCCTGTAGTAAAATTGCAACTTCATAGCAAGGCCATGTTTATGTTCTGTCGGGATCCTGTGTGGCTCAGTGGTGGAGAATGGGACTCCCACCTGATCCACTGGGTTTTTCTTGAGTGTGTCCTTGGGCAAGACACTTCAGAGCCCTAGCCTAGTCTTGGTAAAACCCAGGAAATACATGAACATGTGACCTGTCACCATGATATGACTAAAATAATGTTGAAAGCGGCGTAAAACACCATTCAATCAATCAGTCAATCAACCAACTAACTCAGCCTTTCCACATTTTCTGCCGGAATGCTGTTTGATGAGAGTGTTGACGGTTTCCAGCATTTTCCGGATGCTGATGATGTGGTTCCCTGTAAAATCATTCTCTTTCAGACAATATGACTGAAGATTGTACTACTTCTGTGTGGCTGTGGCATCCTCAATGTTTGGTGGACTGTCTGTGACTGGAGATGTTACACTGTTTTTCATCTGTGTGCTGTGAATATTCAGGTAATTTCTTTCTTCCAGGCAAAAATAAATTCCCTTTCTTGAAGAAGCTTAAGGGCTTCTTCTTCTTACTTTTTCTGTCTTCTCTATTCATTTTTCCTTATATTCTATCAGTATCTGACCAATTCCATTTATCAGTCTGTTTTCTTCTCTTTCTATGAATAAACTCTGGATATGTATGGTCTTTTATACTTTTCTTTCTCTCATTCCCAGAGGAGGGAAAAAAATGAAGAAAACCCTTAATTTTAGCCCTCACAATGGGGATTTATTGGTCATTTTGGCTACTTTTCGTGCAATTTTTTCGATGTATTTACTTAAAATGGCTTAAAAAGACAGACAAAAGGGTCCTGAACTGCATACTTTTTATTTCATGTGAATCCATTTAGTTTTGACTGAGATATGTTTGATTTTGTAGGAGTAGTCAATGGGCTGAAAATTTCCATTTTTTAAGGGTCTTGGCTGCAAAATCAGTCACATTAAGAAAAATGGGTTTTCTCGTTGAAAATAGCCCTTATTTCTCTCTGGCTCATTTTTTCCTTGTTGCAATACCCGCACTCAGCCATAGGGCTAAAAAACCTGACTTAAAAGTCGAAATCTGCTTTATATAGGTGTTGCACCACTGTGAGACTGCTTCCGGATAGAGTTAATTTGTTGTGTGCAAAAGTTTTCAATTTGGTCCACTCCAAAAAATCGTTGTGTGGTAAAGATTTGACCCTTTACTACTCAATCCCGACTTTTAACGACCCTGAGAAAGGAGTCTTTCGGAAACATTGTGAGAAAAGGAGAAAATGCAGGTAACAAGCACTTTCTCCTTTTCCCCACCATGTTTTCTACCCTTCCCAAAACAAATTTCAATTTTAAAGTCACTTTTATTTTGTCACCTGATCTGCAAATGCTGTCAATTTCAAACAATCTAAAATTTTGACGTTTGGTAAAGAGTTAAGCTAATAAGCCAGTGTTTTGAAGTATCAGTTTGACTATATTTAGATGTGGGGTATGCGGGTTGTTATTCTTCCATACCATCGGTAATCCTGCTTTTAGTTCTGCACAAAGTTCACTTTTCAGGCTTTTTAGTGCTTTGATTTCAACATGTTTTAACTCTACCACACCATTCCGACTTTTAACAAACCTGAGAAAGAAAGCTTTTGAAAATATTGTAGGAGAAGGAGAAAATGCTGCTAACTAGTATTCTCTGCCTTTTCCAGTTTTTTCTACCCATCCCATGACAAATTTTAATTTTTGAGTCAAGCAAATGCTTTCAACATAGACAAGTCGGAAATTTTGTCGTTTTGTAAAGAAATAACCGAAAGGCTGCTAAGCACAACTCTAGATACTTTTGCAGACCGTGTAGATTAAGATCAGACTGCACAGAACATGCAGTCTGATCTTGAATCTAGACTCTCCGCTACGATATTTGTTATTTTATTAAAATCAACATTAAACTCACATGTATTTAGGTTTTTACTATTGAGTATAAATTTTTGTTTAATATACTTAGCAGCTTAACCCTTTACCAAACAATCCCATGTTTAACAACCCTGAGGAAGAGGCCTTTTGAAGACATTGTGAAAAAAGGAGAAAATGCAGGTAAGCAGCATTTTCTCCTTTTCCCCCAATCTTTTTTACCTTATCATAGGTAGAAATGATCATATGAGCTTCATTTAATGCGTCGTCTGCAAATGCGTACAATTTGGTCCAGTCCAAAATTCTGTTGTTTGGTGAAGAGTTAAAGGCTAAATGTTGTGTACATCAGAGAGATGAAAGGGCATAATTTTACGAGCCCTGCTCTGTGGAAAGGGGACTTAATGTATCTGCAAAAAAGTATTAACCCAAGTCTGTTCAGGCTGGCCTGGGCCGAAACTTTTTGCTATTCTGTATGACCAAGGACCAGTCCACCTCATGATTAAGTCAGTTATTGAAAAAAAATGGGCTATTATGGATCCATAATTATGTGATGGCTTGATTGGTATAATGCATCACAGAGTTGCACAAAACCCCCTTTTGTCAGAGCATGGCTCATATAAATGTATTGTACTGTTTTATGGCAGATCAGTAAGAGTGTAACAAATGAATGTTTCATTTTACAGTTAAGTTTCCTGTGTGCTCACTTGCCTGTATGGTATTATAGTATTATCCCAAGAGAAAGTGACCGAGGTAGGTTTTGTATCAGAAATGAGAAACCGTAAAGTTTCCATGATTTTAATTGGTTGATTTTTAATCGGTCAGTAGACCGATTAGAGAGATGGCAAACTTCGGAAACCCGTCCGCTCAGGGCAAACTGATGTACCTGCAACTTGTAACAGCTTTTACTAGCAGCGTTTACGCTTATACCTGCTGTGATCACCTTATTACAAAAACTACTTTTGACCCAGATAAGCGCACTTTTGACCCAGATAAGCACAGGAATAGTAATTAATGGTAAACAGGCGTTAAGTAATGTCAAATAATCCCATAATAACTTTTCAATTATGTAATAAACGGCGGTTACAATTTGTTTAGTATTGAAGTATGTCATAATTACAGTATTATCAAAATCTCTGGCCAGCAAAAACTGGAGCAGTTTACTTTCAACACGATTATAAGAAATAGGGTCAGTGATTAGCAGCAACTTTATGAATGAAATGAGTGCGAATCAAATGTATCGAGTGATGTGAATACATCTTGTAGTCGTCTGCTGTCCATATCATTCGGCAAATTTCGAGTGATCCATTGATAGTTAAATGTAGTTACAGGATCGGCCAAGTTGGGACGAGTGCTCTCCGTATATGTAGCAGGTGTTGAAAAAATGATAGGTCATTTTGGTCTTGAGAGGAATAAAATCTCAAAAGAAAGGAGTTTGTAAGGAAACATTGCTGTAAAAGAATTTGAAAATTTAGATTGCTCTGCCTAAGAGAAAACTGATGTAAATGCAACTCGTAACAGCCATAAGTTTAAATAGTAACCGACTGTTGGTCGTTTAATGGAGGGATTATACATGTGAGGCGAAGCGTGTGAAGCTGTGGGGACAAAGGATATAGAGTTGTGTAAAGGTTATAGCCCTCGTGGAGAGGCTATTACGTAAACATTTTCAGAATGGACTGGCGATTCACCCTGTGTAACCTTAGTACCCAGACTGTCCATTCACAATGCTGACTGATTACGCATCTTTCAGCGTATGATGTATTAACCCTTAGGCTGCTAAGTGCGACTCACTTCGGATTTTACTTCCGGTTTTAAATTTTATTTCAATGTTTTAGCGGATAACGGTGAAATTGTTTTTACAGCCCCTCTTCCTCTACTTCGAGCCGTGGCACTACCATTTTACACAGTCACTTACATGTATCTTTTTGGTGAGTTTCTACAGACTAGAATCAGTCTGTTAACCCTTGACCAAACAATCCTGTGAGGCATTGAAAATATTGTTTGAGAAACTGCATGTATTCAGCAAGTGACTCAAATACAATTACCTGTGTTGGCTATGGACAAGTAAGGTTGCTTTTGAAGACAATAAAAGATAAAGATCAGACTGTACTTTAAACGCAATGCAATTCAATATCACAGACGTTCATATCTTGGATCTAATTGTCTGTTTATTTGAGATGTATATGGGAAAAAAAACAACCATGAAATTGTAGCCTAGTGTTTGATATTGTTTTCCTGATTGTAAAAGGCTAGTCGATTAACTGAGTGCTTTAACTCTTAACCAAACTATCCTTTGTTAATGCCCATGAGAAAGAAGTTGAAAACATTGTGGGAAAATGCAGGTTACCATTTTCTCCTTTTCCCATGTTTTTTTACCCTTTCAACGATTCAAATCATCACTTGTTCTACGTTTAATTCATCATGTTCAGATGCTTTTGATTTGGACAAGTCTATAATTTTATCATTTGGTAAAGAGTTGACAGTTAGGGAGCTATTGGGTATCTACATTCTTTGAAAGTATAATGTAGGAGAAATTTGCCAGCAGACGTTTGGACTGAATGATTTGGCCAGCTAAAAATAGGTAGGAGAGTTTATCTAGATGAATACGATGTCTTGTTAAAAATGGAAAAATGAAAGGCCCACAAGCAGCCAAAAGTAAATAATTCCAAAGTTATAATGCAGGCATATTTTATATGGCTTTTATATGTTACAATACAGTTACAAAAGTTGCCAAAGTTACAGAAAAGAATACATGTAATTTTTTGCTCTTTTAAAGGGTTGGTAGGTACTGCTGTTCATAATGAGTGATATCTAAAATTTGATAATTGGTACTGCTGATCAGAATTGTCACATATCTTTTACGTTCTGTTGCTGTTGGCTGGCAAACATAGCCTATATTTTGACCAATCATTAAACTATTAATTCGTAAAAGACAGTTTAAAAAAGTGGGATCCTACATGGCTCATTTGTAACGGTGTAGGATTTTTTGTCCCATACATGGTTCAAATATCTACCATTTGATTTGTGATTTCAAACCACTGTAATTAGTCAGTGTCGACCGATTACAGTGCTTACAGCACTTTGATTGTTTATTTATTGTTGCCACCATATGGATGACGCTAGTGTTTCTGCCAGCTTCACATTTTTGAGGGTCATTCAGTGTGTCCACTGAACTTTTCAAATGGGGGTTTTTGTACCTCTTTGGTTGCAAACTTGGGGGTACAGAAAATGAATTGGGGTACAACAATTTTCAACAGTTACCGGGTAAATAGATTCATTTTTCCACAAAATGTCAGTTTCATAAATTTATCAAGGCTTCCCCTCCAGATTCTTATTTTGTGTGCCATTAGATTCGGGGATTGTGTGGGTAATGTATAATTTGATTCTCTGTGGAAATATGAACAGTTAATGAACTCCCATACATGTGCCTTTTACTTCAACACCTGTTCCAGTACTATCACTGTAAGACAAGATGACCTAATCCCCACCTTCCCCTGTCTGATTTGTAGTTGTTTAGATTGTTCATTTTATAAAATCATCCAAGTTTTTTTCCTCATTATTAGACAGAGATTTTTGCACCCACTTATTGTATTATACAGATATTTATGCAAATTTAGTGGTTAGAGTCATTAATAAAGCTGGAAAGACAGTCAGAAGTGCCTCTGATTGGACAATGTCCGACTAACATTTTGTTATGTCATGGGTTTTTGCATTTTCTCTCAGTGATCTATTTTCCATGTCAGGTATTTCTGGATGATTTGATATAAATATGTAAACACTAGATAAGTGGATCGACATCATTTTCACATTTTTTAATGACGCCAGCTTGATAAGCTGTGATAACAGTGACGCATGCTTCCTTCACACTTCATACACGTTGTTTATGTCGGAGATCAAATCTTTTAAGATTCATGAATATGCATTACCTTTCGCTAGCAGATTCTTTTTTGGAGATTTTTTCTTTCTAAATTATTGCATTTGGCACAGTTGGCAATGTTGCCAACATGATCCCCGAAGTTATATTAGACTTACTTTTCCTGGTAATGGCGTTATAGTACCTAGCGATGAATGCGGATTGTCCTTAGCCGATGTGCTCGGCTCAATTTCAGATTGATTGTTTTCCTGAGAGGGCCTTTTGAAACAGTTGAAAGACGACAAGGTCAGTTGTTGCTTCGCCATTATGCAGTCGAAATTTTGCTACGTAGATCTATCTACTGATAAACTGGCCAAAATACATCTAGACTGGGCACCGATCTCAATCTGGTAAATGAACATATTAATATCTCAACAGTGGACCAGTTTAAATTGTTCGGTATTCCAATCTACGCATACTGCAGTAAAAATAAAGGTATCCGAAAACTGTGCTCCTATATTTGGTTATGGAAAATCCATGTTTTGAATTAGCAGTCTGATTGACATAGGGGCTATCTTTTTGCATCAATTGTCTCTAGTAGAATTCATGATTTTGGCATCCATTTTGCGTACATTCTGGCACGTATATGGCTGTAAAGTTGTACGTCATTATTTCGAAATTTAAGTGATTCACATACATTTCTACCTGATCACTTACACTGGTCATTTGTGACCCTCATTCCTAATTTCTAGGGGTCATACAGAAATCTTTAGGGTAGCTGTTTTAAATGCCTTTATGTAGCCTCTTAAATTAATGTTTTGGGACCTTTCCCTTTCCCTGTGACTACGCTGACTCAGAACTGGAACTGTTTTTCTTAGTCTGACAAGACCTGGATATTTGATACATTTATTGATTTTCTGTTTTTTCCACATTTTTGGGTAGTTTACTTGTGGAAGAGAAAGCGAAGAAGTGTACAAGTCTTTCCTGTTTTTCTTTTTCAGTCATCTGCCATTCTGTTTTGTAGAGCGTCTAGAATACACAAATTGCACATGTTTTTAAAAAAGCAGATAAATGGTCGATAGCAGTGTTTCCATTAGAATAAAATTTGACTGAGTCCATGGGACCCAGTGCAACTGCAAAAGTTGAGTCCCATTGAGTTCTTTCTGAATCCCATTTTTGCTTGCATAAATCGTCTGTTTGTTAAGGCCAAATTTGGTTAGTGAATAAATGATGAAGCTATTTCAAATGACTTCTCTATTGAACCTTTCGCAGATTCAATGTGACTGTCTCTCGAAATAGTATGAATTTTAGGTCATGATGGAACTTCTTTGAAAGTCCATGCATCCTGTTGTAAAAACCTTACTTCTGCTTAGTTTCATAACAAATCAAACACATTTACACAAACAGAGGAGCATAGATAAATTTCTCTTTGCATCTAATCTTGGAAGGCAGGATCTTTGAGCCATTGGTCTTGGAAAGATCGCAAATGCTTTTTTCTTTTTGGCCAAGGAAGCCATCTTCAGGAATGAAATGTTAAACAACAGCTGTTTCCTACTATCAGTTCATCGGAAACGACAATATGAGCACAACGCGGGTAACCAGTCGAAGTCAATGACATAAACTGGCGGCCTGTTATCGATCTTTTATCATACTCTATCGGACGGCTACGGGAGATACAACAGGTACCTCTTTATCAACGACAAAAAGATCTATTTTTATCTTTCTCTGCTTTATCTTGGCAGACCAAGATCTATTTATAGACACTTTGGAATTTCGATGATCAGTTCGTACAAGAAATGTTACTTCTTTGTACCGATAATTTGCATTGTTTTCGTTATTGATGTAAATCTAGTTGAATCATGGTTTTGACTCATTTTTGACTGTGTCCAAGGGACCCAGTCAGCTCTGATATTTTGCATCCGAGCTGATTTTCATGCGTATATAGATACTTTTACGTTTTAAACGGAAACCCTGGTCGATAGCGACAACAAACTGATCTTTCATGGCTTTGTCCTATAGTTATTCCATACCTAGTCAGTTATTACTAAACAGAGATTCAAATATGTGAGTGCGTAAAAAACAAGCCAGTAGGCAGCAATTATATGTTTTTTAATCCTTTTTGGTGCAGTACAGGCAGATATTTATTGGTAATTATCAATAAATTGATTTCAGATACTGGGCACTGTAACATATACTGTTGACGTAAATTTGTATGGCCAATGAAATCTTTAATCTCCGAAGACAAACCTTCTTTTGCCCCTACTTTTTTTGGCTCAAAGTCGCGGTGTTCAGCTATTGTTTGGGTTAGGGATGGGAACGAATACTAAATATGACATTTGAATATTTGATATTATCTGTTCGAATATATTTGAATATTCAGTTTGGCAGTTTGTGTCTATGTCTGGACTTTGGATATACTTGGATACTGGTACAGTACACAGTGGATTTGAGATGTGAAAGTTTCTTAAAGTTGTTTAACCCTTTACTGCACAATGCTGCCTTTTAACAACCCTGGGAAAGAAGCCTTTTGAAAACATTGTGGGAAAAGGAGAAAATGCTGGAAACCAGCATTTTCTCCTCTTCCAACAATGTTTTCTACCCTATCAAAGAAAATTTGCACCATTTGAGCCACATGAATATTGTCGTCTGCAAACGCTTTCATTTTTGGACAAGGCTAAAATTTTGTCATCTGGTAAAGGGTTAAAAGCAGACTCTGTGTATTGTAAAGTTTAATTGAGAGGCATCTGTGTTACCTGCGAGTTAAAACTGCGATAGTTTATTGCTGCTGTCATCTTGCCTATATTATTGCATAATATGTATGTTTCCGGGCTGTGATAAGCATGTATTAACAGGGAAAAACTGAGCGTTAATGGGGAAAAAACATGTATTAATCAGTAAAATTATACGCCGTTAATGCCCGGCTTGTACTTTCAATATCCTCGATCCGAACCTACCTTGTATCAATGTACGTTGAAAGCTTGTTCTTGTCATTCATCCCAGACTCAAACCAACAGAGCTGTGGGAATTTGTACATTATTAGATCCTCATTATGGGTTGTCTTTGATGATTTTAGTACATCACAAACAAATTCTTACACAGCATCTCAGTATTATCGAGATCCAAGCAAAAAATCAGTCAGGATGCACTCTACATCCCACCCACTTTCTTAATATGCTCGACAATATTCCTTAGCTTGATATATCCCTTTGACGTCTCTCAGTTACAGAAATTTCATATCCATTCATTTATCCTAGTTGTAATCAATCCAAAACTGCAAGTTACTACCACAAAAGTCCACTATGTATTAAATATCATTAAAAGTGAATTACAGCAAGAAATCAAAACAGTGGCATAGGACTGTACCCCTTCACTACGCGTAACAAAGATTTCATTGTCGAATTCCACCGGTATAAGTTCGGTACATTTCAAATCTGTTTCTTTGCATATCTATGGAAATGTTTTTTGCTTTCGTTGCAAATTATTGCTAAAATACATTTATTTTATGCAATAATAGCATTAATTCACGTTTTTTTGGTCGTTAACATTCGCAGAGACCCTCAAAATGGCGAAACACCCTTGTGCTTCGCACTCGGGCATTAAACTATTTTTCGGGCCTCTGTGAGTGTTAACGACCTCAAAAATGTAAATTCACCCAATATTACTGTATGGAATCCGTACTTACAACTTTTTGTCCGGGTTTTAGACCCTGCTCCGTAATGGTCACCGACTTGCTGAAATAACTGGGATGACAGACGACAGTTTCGACGAGGTCATTGTTTTCAACTTTTACCTTTAATACCACAACTTCATTGAAAATTTTTAGCATTATGCCACATCTTCTAACTGTCAAAGGCAAACAACATGTGAAAAAAAAAGGTTAAAGAGCATGACGCATAAAATTTCTGAATGACCCCCAAAATTCCAAACAGTGAGTCACAGATGACCCCCAAAATTTATTAGCCTGCAGAAATACTCTCTCATGCCGTCTATCTTTTTTAAAGATATTTCTTATTTAGCTTGTTGTGGGAATCAAACACCCACTCTCAAATGTCCTGAGATTTTTTGCCTACAGTTCTCAAACCAAACCAAATTGAGCTATTTAGGCTGTCTGGATGATTTTAATTTAGATAGGGGTAGGACCAGAGATAAGTCAGAATCGTCAGTGCAGTTTTCATTGGGCTGATATACAAATTGCTAAATACTTTGATATGTTGTCATGTTACCATGTGAGAAAATTTGCAGGAGATAGCTTTAAGAATATCCTTTGAATATATTTGAACCATGCTCTGGCAAAAGGAGGCTTAATGAATCTCTGTGATGCATGATGCCAGGCATGATCATGGATCCATAAAGTCCATTTTGTCTAACAACCAACTAAATCATGAGGTCAACTGGTCCTTGTACGTGCAGAAAATTTACCAATAGCAAAAGGTTTCCACTCATGTCAGCCTGCATGGACTGCACAGGCTGACATGGGTCATTACCTTTGCAGATGCATTAAGCCCCATTTTCACAGAACATGGCCAACATTTGTTTTCATATTGTCATATGAAAAAAATTGCCGCAGACACATGTAGCTTTGAGAATGTCCTTGCAATACATTTGTTTGTATGGTGTTTAATACTGTTTTCAACATTATTTGACTTATATTGCAGCAGCTAGAGAACCTGTCCATGCTTTCCTGGAGATTGTCTTACCAGTAATCCGCACAATGTTTTCCCCAAGTCAGTGGATACTTTCCCACATAACCATCACAGAAACAATGATCAGTTGTGAGAGGAATGAATCCTGTTGTAATGACTACCATCAATCATCATTCACAGAGCTGGGGATGTGATACAGGTCTTGTTGCAATGACTACCATCAATCATTCACAGAGCTGGGGATTTGATACAGGGACCAATTGGTTTTGCCTCCTGTATGTTATGGACTGAGCTACTGTTCTCAGCTTTTTATGCCCCTGAAACCCCAGGAAAAAAATTGATGGGAATATAGTTTTTGTTTCGTCTGTCCATCTGTCCGTCTGTCTGTCCATATATTTTCAAGTCCAGGCCATAACTTTTTAGCTCACCTGAGCACAAAGTGCTCAAGGTGAGCTTTAGTGATCGTGCTGTGTCCAGCGTCAGTAGTGTGTCGTCGTCGTTCATAGTGCAGTTGTCAATATTTACCTTGTGTGCACTCTAGAGACCACATTTTCTGCCAGATCCTCATGAAACTTGGTCAAAATGTTTGTCTGGATAAAATCTCTGACAAGTTTGAAATTGGGTCAAGTTGGGTCAAAAAGTAGGTCAGAGGGCCAGATCTTAGAAAAACCTTGTATGCACTCTAGAGGCTACATTTTCAGCCAGATACTCATGAAACTTGGTCAGAATGTTTGTATGGATAAAATCTCAGACAAGTTTGAAATTAGGTCACGTGGGGTCAAAAAGTAGGTCACGGGGCCGAATCTAAGAAAAAGCTTTATGCACTCTAGAGGCCACATTGTGAGCCTGATACACATGAAACTTGGTCAGAATGTTTGTCTTGATAAAATCTTGGACTAGTTTGAAAGTGGGTCATGTCAGGTCAAAAAGTAGGTCACTGGGCCAAAGCTTAGAAAAAGCTTGTATTCACTCTACATTTTCAGCCTGATACTCATGAAACTTGGTCAGAATGTTTGTCTGGATTAAATCTCGGACAAGTTTAAGAATGGGTCATGTGGGGTCAGAAAGTAGGTCACGGGACCAAATCTTAGAAAAAGCTTCTGGGCACTCTAAAGGCCACATTTTGAGCCTGATACTCTTGAAACTTAATAATAATGTTTGTCTGGATAAAATCTTGAGCAGGTTTGAAATTCGTTTATGCTTGGTCAAAAGGTAGGTCACAGGGCAAAATTTTAGAAAAAGCTTGTGTGCACTCTAGAGGCCACATTTTCAGCCTGATACTCATGAAACTTGGTCAGAATGTTTGTCTTGATAAAATCTTGGACTAGTTTGAAAGTGGGCCATGTCGGGTTGAAAAGTAGGTCACTGGGCCAAATCATAGAAAAACCTTTTGTACACTCTAGAAGTCATATTTTTCAGCCTGATACTCATGAAACTTGGTTAGAATGTTTGATTTGTTAAAATTTTGGACACATAGAAAATTGGGTCATGTCGAGTCAAAAAGTTGGTCACTAGGCCAAATCATAGAATAACCTTGTGTGCACTCTAGAGGCCACATTTTCAGCTTGATACTCTTGGAACTTGGTAAGAATATTTGTCTGGTTGGATTAGTTTGAAATTGGGTCACGTCAGGTCAAAAAATAGATCACGGGGCCAAATCTTAGAAAAAGCTCGTGTGCACTTTAAGGGCAATATTTGAAGCCTTATGAAACTTGGTCAGAATGTTTGTTTCGATAAAATCTCGGACAAGTTCGAAATTGGGTCACATCAAGTCAAAAAATAGGTCACAGGGCCAAACCTTACAAACACCTTGTGTGACTCTAGAGGCAACATTTTGAGCCTGATAAGAAATTCAAAAATAGGCTAAACCAGTCAAAAATTAGATCACTTACACTTGTGCATTTTACATCATCACGACCAGGACCTTTTTTTAGCCTTATCAATCCTAGATGACCTTTCTCAGGTTAGCACTTTAGGGCCAATGGTCTTCTTGTTTCCTTATTTTGCAATTTTAATATAACTTGGCACAAATGTTAAACACATCAAGGCAACGTGTCATGTGTAAGAGATATGTCAATAAGTTAAAGGTCAAGATCACAGTAAAATCAAATGTGTGTGTTTTGGGGGGGAAGGGGGGGGGCTGTGGGAGGGGGTAGTATTCCTGTCCAGCCTGTAACTTTTTTAATCGTAAATTAATTTTAGTAATACTTCAGAATTGTTAGCCACGTAAAGACAATGTGTAATGCGCAAGAATTAGGCCCTTGGGTTAAATGTTAAGGTCACAACAAAGTCAAATGTGTTTGGGCATGGGGGGGTGTTAGTTGTCTTGGCGTCTGGGGCATAACTTTTTTTCCTGTGACTTAATATCAAAGTAACTCAGCACAAATGTTAACCACATTAAGACAATGTGTCATGTGCAAAAATCATGTCCTTTGGTTAAAGGTCAAGGTCACAGCAAGGTGAAATGTGTTTGCGGGGGTAGGTGTTTTTGTGTGGAGGCCGTCTTCTTTTCCCTTTACCTTAATTTCAAAATAACTTTCCACAAATGTTAACCACATTAAGGCAGCTTGTCATACGCAAGAGTCATGTCCATAGGATAAAGGTCAAGGTCACAGCAGGGTATTGTGTGTTTTCGGGGGCATCAGTCACTTCTCAGTGACACATTGTGTTGAATTTATCGGACATGAAATGACTTAACCCTTTATGGAATGACAATTCCAAAGCACAGACATGATCTTTCAAAACTGCAGATGTAGATTATGCCCTGTTCTTGTACAATGATGTCATTGTGAGTAATGTCTGTGTTCCTTAACCCTTCACTAACTTTTTGAAAACATTGTGGGAAAAGGAGAAAATGCTAGTTTCCTGTATTTTCTTTCTTCTTTTCTCACAGTAGTTTCAACTGTCTCTAGATTAAATTCCATCATTTCAGTTAAAGATTATTTGTTGTCTGCAAAAAGTTTCAATTTAGGCATGTCTTAAATTTTATGGTTTGGTAAAGAGTTAACTCTTCACCAAATGTAGACTTGAAGAGATTTGCAAACAAAAATGCGATGTGTTTTAAATGAGTGGATTTGTCTTTAGATAGGCAGAAAAAATTGTGGGAGAAGGTGAAAATGCGGGTCACCAGCATTTTCTCCTATTCCCATGATGTTTTCAAAAGACTTTTGACTCAAGGTTGTTAGACTCTGGATTGACTGGTAAAATATTAAAGATTAAAGAGAATATTTCAGAAATGATTCTGTCTTTATGGGACTGATACTTAATACTTAAATGCTAAGTTTACATTCCAGGTCACAAAATCTATGTATGACATGGGATGTTACGAGATATCATTTTTGGAAAAAGAACAGATGCTGGTAACTGGCATTTTCTCCTTTTTTCTACAATGTTTTCTTCTCTTTCATAATAA
This sequence comes from Tridacna gigas, assembly GCA_945859785.2. NCBI lineage: Eukaryota > Metazoa > Mollusca > Bivalvia > Cardiida > Cardiidae > Tridacna > Tridacna gigas. The sequence goes on from OX244044.2 coordinate 14,825,082, forward strand.
AATATATTGTTACACATATTAAATTGTCATGTGCAAATGCTTTCAATTTAGATAAGTAAAAATTTTGTCATTTGGTAAAAAGTTGATATTTAATTGCTATATGAACATTCCAGGTTGCAAAATCTATGTACGAAATGGGATGTTACAGAAGCCCATGGGGCCATGAGAAAAATGTTACCTGTGGTGATGAGATATACCTGTAGAAAAACTGACAGTACATTGTCATGATACATATGGTCAAGCTTTGGCAAATATTCTGGCTGGTTTACAGGTAAGAATTAGCTTTATGTAGTGTATTCTAATACCTTAACCCTTTACCACACAATCCCAAGTTTTACTGACATTGAAGAAGAAAGCTTTTGAAAACATTGTGGGAAAAGAAGAAACTGCTGGCAACCAAGAAATCATCATTTGAGCTACATGTATTTAGTCATCTTCAAATGCTATTCTTATAGTTTGGCTTGTCCAAAAATTTTGTCCTTTGTCAAATGCACACTATTTTACACTTGTCTAAACTGAAAGCCTTTGCAGACAACAAATTATAGTGTGGCTCCAATGATGTTTCTTGTCTCCTTTGCCCGCAATGTTTTCAAAAGCCTCCCCTGTTAGAGTCAATAAACCTAGGAATTGTGTGGTAAAGGGTTAACTCCTTAAATCCTGATCAAGATGGCCGAGCCCCTGTAGTGCAGTTGGCAGGGTACAGGACTTGAGATTGGGGTCACTGTTTCGAATCCCCAGCTTGGTGAATTTCTACCTGAGGACTAAATACAGTCATTGTGGCAGTTTTTATTCCTCTGTCACTGTTGACCATTGTTTCGATGATGGTTATGTTGGAAAACAGCCGATGACTCAAAAAGAAGATTGTGCTAAGTACTGGCAAAAGAAAGTCCAGGAAGGCATCAATAATGATATAACTAAAATAATGTTGAAAGTGGCATTAAACACTATATGATCAATCAATCAACCTAAACGTGGTGTGATCTGATTTCATGGATAGTGTAGATCAAGATCAGACTGAACAAAAGAGCTTTGTATTACATCTACTGCTACATCAACCAGTATAGTTTAACCCTTTCCCAAACAATGAATTTTAGACTTTTCCAAATTGACAGCATCTGCAGATGACAAAAACAAAAGTGGCATAATGAAATTAAAGTTCTTTGATGGGGTAGAAAACATTGTGGTAAAAGGAGAAAATGCTGGTTACTAGCATTTTCTCCTTTTCCCACAATGGTTTCAAAAGGCCTTTTCCCCTGGGTCACTGAAACACTGGATTGTTGGTTAAAGGGTTAATATATTCTTGATTTCTTGGCAAGTACTGGGTTTTTAGGAGGTAAAGGTCTCGCCATGGTGGACAGTGTATATCCAAGATCAGACAGCAAACTCTGTGCCACAAAATGTCCACAAAAGCACATTGAGTTGCTCTTGAACAGCTTAAATCTTTAACCTTTTACCACACAGTTCCGAGTTTTACTGACCTTGAGGAAGAATGCTTTTGAAAACATTGTTGGAAAACGGGAAATCCTGATAACAAGCATATTCTCCTTTTCCCACAACTTTTTACTACCCTTCCAAATTTGAGAAATTTGAACCATAATTGATATGTCCTCTGCAAATGCTTTGGATTTGGACAAGTCCAAATTGTGTTGTGTGGTAAAGAGTTAAGAGACAACTAAATTTTACACTGGTCAAAATAGAAAGCATTTGCAGATGAAGTATGGGTCTGGGTCTAAAGTCGTGTATGCTACCAAGCTTGGCATCTAGAGATTGAAAAGATTCCATCCAAGTCTTTTCCGTAATTTCCCAACAACATTGAACTACATCAAATACAGTGATAGGCCACCATCCTACATGAACATGATCGCAAATTGTGAAGTAAAACACCAAGTTCAACAATTTGTCTCCCATCCTTCCAACTGTCATGACTTACTGTTTGTGAAATCTGCATGAGATAGTAATTTCCTCAGTTTCTTATTAACTCATATCCAATACAGTATCTAGAAAAATTGTCATAGGTGTGATCTACATGTATGCTCTTGACAAAAACTCTCTTTTTCTTCTGTCATTCCTGACACAAAGGGGTCGAAACTGCCAAGGGATGCAATTTCGGAATGCTGGTTCTGCGTTTTACCAATACGTTGAAGAATAAAGGGAGGAACCAGATCCTTGTTTCCGTTATACCTCCAATAATGCCAAAATACTTACAGATTTGAAATGTCGAGATTGGACAGAAAGTAACAAGATCGCAAAGAGCAGAGTTAGGATTGCCATACCTTAAAGGGCAATTCCATCTCAATCTACCTTATGTAGAGGTAAAATGGGGTCTATTTTATACAACAACTTGCTTGGTATAACACAAGGTTGGTGTTAAGGTAAAATGGAGTCTATTTTATACAACAACTTGCTTGGTATAACACAAAGTTGGTGTTAAGGTAAAATGGGGTCTATTTTATACAACAACTTGCTGGGTATAACACAAGGTTGGTGTTAAGGTAAAATGGGGTCTATTGTATCCAACAACTTGCTTGGTATAACACAAGGTTGGTGTTAAGGTAAAATGGGGTCTGTTGTATACAACAACTTGCTTGGTATAACACAAGGTTGGTGTTAAGGTAAAATGGGGTCTATTGTATACAACAACTTGCTTGGTATAACACAAGGTTGGTGTTAAGGTAAAATGGGGTCTATTGTATACAACAACTTGCTTGGTATAACACAAGGTTGGTGTTAAGGTAAAATGGGGTCTATTGTATACAACAACTTGCTTGGTATAACACAAGGTTGGTGTTAAGGTAAAATGGAGTCTATTGTATACAACAACTTGCTGGGTATAACACAAGGTTGGTGTTAAGGTAAAATGGGGTCTATTGTATACAACAACTTGCTTGGTATAACACAAGGTTGGTGTTAAGGTAAAATGGGGTCTATTGTATACAACAACTTGCTGGGTATAACACAAGGTTGGTGTTAAGGTAAAATGGGGTTATTGTATACAACAACTTGCTGGGTATAACACAAGGTTGGTGTTAAGGTAAAATGGGGTCTATTGTATACAACAACTTGCTGGGTATAACACAAGGTTGGTGTTAAGGTAAAATGGGGTCTATTGTATACAACAACTTGCTGGGTATAACACAAGGTTGGTGTTAAGGTAAAATGGGGTCTATTGTATACAACAACTTGCTGGGTATAACACAAGGTTGGTGTTAAGGTAAAATGGGGTCTATTGTATACAACAACTTGCTGGGTATAACACAAGGTTGGTGTTAAGGTAAAATGGGGTCTATTGTATACAACAACTTGCTGGGTATAACACAAGGTTGGTGTTAAGGTAAAATGGGGTCTATTGTATACAACAACTTGCTTGGTATAACACAAGGTTGGTGTTAAGGTAAAATGGGGTCTATTTTATACAACAACTTGCTGGGTATAACACAAGGTTGGTGTTAAGGTAAAATGGGGTCTATTTTATACAACAACTTGGTTGGTATAACACATTACAAAGATGTGTTGAACTCCCTTTTCACAGAGAATGAAAAAGTGGCAAAATTGATCTTCAAATTGGAAGCAATTGCAGACGGCAAATTAAAGGGGGCTCAGATTATGAAATTTGTCTTGGAAAGGATAGAAAACATTGTGGGAGGAGGAGAAAATGCTGGTTGAAAAAGGGGCGAAATTCATCTAGGCAAAAGGTATCAACCCAGGTCAGCCTGTGCAGTCCACGCACGCTGACCTAGGATGAAACTTTTTGCTACTGGGCAATTTTTTTCATGTCAAAGGACCAGTTTACCTTGTGATTCAGTTGCATGTTGGACAAACTGATTTCATGGATCCATAATTGTGTTGTCTTTCCTGGTAGAATGTGTCACAGATATACATTGAGCCCTCTTTTGCCAGAGCATGGCTTATATATATCTCTCAATATGATAATGAATTATTATGCTGCTCTTTTAACTTTGGTCATTTAACTCTTTACCATATGGCAGTATTTTAGACCTATCCAAATTGAAAACATTTGCAGACAACATATAAATTGTGCTTCAAATGATGCAACTTGTATGTGAAAGGTTAAAATGTATTTTTCCTTTTCCACCAATTTTTCTACACCCTTTTCCCTGCAGGTCTTTAACTCTGTAGCAGACAAAAAAAATTTAGACTGGGACCAAATTGAAAGCACTCGCAGACAGAAATTAGATATAGCTTAATTCTTAAACACACAACAAAATTCTAGATTAGTCCAAATTGAAAGCATTTGCAGATGACATATTAAACATGGCTCAAATAGTGGAATTTTTCTTTTTTTGAAAGGGTAGAAAACATTGTGGGAAAAGAGTATTTTCTCCTTTACCCACAGTCAAAAGACAACGTCCTCAAGGTTGTTAAAGAGTTAACTCTCTACCACACAACAAAATTTTAAATTGGTTCAAATTGGAAGTACTTGCAGACGGCAAATTAAAGGGGGCTCAAAATATGAAATTTCAATAGGTAGAAAACATTGTGGGAGGAGGAGAATATGCTGGTTACCAGCATTTTCACCTTTCCCCACAATGTTTGCAAAAGCCTGTCATCCATCATTTGAGCCACATTCAATTTGTCGTCTGCAATAGCTTTCAATTCAGACAAGCCAAAAATTTTTATGTTTGGTAAAGAGTTAAGTAGAATCGTGTAATCAAGTTAGTTACCCATTTTCAGATGAGGGTGAGTGTGGACAGTTCTATAGCAGGGCTTGGTGGCTGTCCCTATGCCAAAAGGGGCCAGTGGTGACAGTGTGGTGGACAGTTCTCTACCAGAGCTTGGTGGCTGTCCCTATGCCAAAGGGGCCACGGGGTAATGTCTCAACATAGGAAAAGGAGAAAATGCTTGTAACCTCAGCTAAATTATAAAAATTGTGGATTTGTTATCCTTGTTTGATTGCCACTGATAGTGCAGGTCATGGTGTGTCCATAGGCAAGGCGCTGCAGCGATCCCCAGCTTCACAATAATTTCCATGCTTCTAAATGGTATGATTTAGATTGAGGTGCATTTTAACACCCTTATTTTTTCACTTTTAGTACAGGTATGACCCAGGAAAAAAAGAAACTGAGCTGTTAGGTGTGGCATTTCACTATATTTAACCATTTACCCAATAATACAGTTTTAATGTCCCTTAGAAAGAAAGCTTTTAAAAACATTGTGGAAAAAGAGAAAATGCTGGTTACTAGCATTTTCTTGTTTTCCCACAATGTTTTCTACTCTTTCACAGCGATATCTCATAATTCCAGTCTTATCTATATTGTCGTCTGCAAATGTTATCAATTTGGACAACTCCAATTTTTTTTTGTTTGGTAAAGAGTTTAACAAAAGAATTCTGCATCTGTTGGTCTTAGAGAGATTGCAAAATTCTGATTTTGATATATTTTCACCATTTTCTCCTTTTCCCACAATGTTTTCTACCCTTCCTAAAACAAATTTCAATTTTTCAGTCGCATTTATTTTGTCCTCTGCAAATGCTTTCAATTTGGAGCAGTCTAAACTTTTGTCAGCTGGCACAGAGTTAAACAAAGAATTTTGCATCTGTTGGTACTAGAGAGATTGCAAAATTGTGATTTTGATATATTTTCAGGGTATCAACATGCAGAAATGATTGAAGCTGGACAGTTTATATCAAAAGTTTTGAGACAAACAACTCATTCGAAAGTAGTACAAGCAACAAAATCATCATTGTGATTGCATTTTGTCATCCTGCTGATATTTAGTCAGCTTTGTTCGTGCAAATATTTTCATGCTGGATAATAAAAAATTATATGTCACTGGTCCTGTGTTTGTTATACCACAACTCTTTTCACTTCTCTGAATTGCTCAGTTTAACCCTTGACCACACGCTCCTGAGTTTTAATGACCCTGTGGAACAAAGCTGTAGAGAACATTGTTGGAAAAGGAGAAATGCTGGTAATCACCTTTTTTTTCCCTTTCCTTACAATGTTTTCTGTCCTTTCAGAGAAAAATTTCATCATTTGAGCCACATTTGATTTGTTGTCTGCAAATGCTTTGTGGGCATGTCCAAAATTTAGTCATTTGGTAGTGTTAATTAACTTTCATTTATATATGAGCTATGCTCTGGCAAAAGGGGTTTAATGCCTCTCTCTGATGCATTATAACAAGCAAGTCATCACAAGTCTCATTGATCCATAAAACCCATTTTGTCTACCAACTGAGTCTGAGTTAGACAACATGTTATGTGTAGTCTGATCTTGATCTACACTGGCCACAAAAGGCAATTTAATTTGTAAAAGGAGCTTTAACCCTTTACCTAACAATCCTGAGTTTTAAAGACCCTGAGAGAGAGGCCTTTTGAAAACATTGCAGGAAAAGGAGAAAATGCTGGTAACCAGCATTTTCTCCTATTCCTACAATTTTTTCTACCCTATAAATTTCATCATTTTGACCTCTTTTAATTTGTCATCTGCAAATGCTTTCAATTTGGACCACTCTAAAATTTTGTCCTGTGGTTAAGTGTTAATATAGGGCTTGTAATAAGAAACTTGGGATTGGATCCAGCAGGGCATGTCATGGAGCAATGTCCATAAGCAGGGATGGTAAACCCTAGAAAGGGATGAAAAAGTAAGCTGTGGAAATGATGTGACTGAAAATTTTACTGAAAGTCGTGTAAAATTACATTTGATTGATTCATAATTTGATACGTGTCCTCAAGCCTTCTGTTATGCTGTGGCTCTATGTCTGTTGTGTGTTGGTGCATCACTTTACTTTCATTTAAAAAAAAATCTGAAACTGCAGAACTAATTTTAACCAAAGTCCACAGAAATGGTCCTACCATGGTACTTTCGGGAATTCCTTCCAGGATATTAATTCCATTTAAAATGCTATTTGCTATAAAAAAAAAAAATTATGAGCTATGCTCTGTTGACCCTTTACTACATAATCCCAAGTTTAAACGACCCTGAGAAAGAAGCCTTTTTAAAACATTGAGGAAAAAGGAGAAAATGCTTATAACTAGCATTTTCTCCTTTTCCCACAATGTTTTTTAACCTATCAGACAAATTCCATCATTTGAGCCACATGAAAATTGTCGCCTGTAATTGCTTTCAATTCGGATAAGTCAACATTTTTGATGTGTGGTAAAGAATTAAAAGCAGGCTTAATGCATCTGCAAATAGTATTGGCCCAGGTTAGCCTGTGCTGTCTGCCCAGGCTGACCAGAGCCAAAACTTTTCACTATCGGTCGATTTTCTGCATGCTCAAGGACCAGTGTACCTCATGTTACAGTCGGTTGCTAGTCAAAATGGGATATTACGGATCCATCATTATGTGATAGTTTGCTTGTTATCATGCATCATGGAGATGCATTAAACTCCCATTTGCCAGAGCACGGCTCATATCTTTTTCTTCAAAACCATGTGTTAGAGTTCTCAGTAATGTGGCATAAAAGTCCTCTGTTGGACCTGATTTCCAGACATTTTTTTTTTCTATCTGATCTATATAGAGACATGGCTGGTGCAGTAAGGCTTGTTTTCTCTTGGCCTTTTACCATAGGAATACAGCCAGTGGCTTGGCAAAAATGTTGTGCAAAGAACTTATTTGAAACTCCAGGAAAGCATGGATAGTTGCACTGGCCGTCACGATGTAACTGAAGGAAAACACCATGCAATCAATCAATCAATTAACCTTTCTACCAAAAAATCCCATGTTTGAATGACCCCAAGGAATTCCCTTTGAAAACATATGAAAAGGAGAAAATGTTTGAAAACAATTTCCTGCTTTTCCAAATTTTTTTTCAACCCTTTTAAGACATGACCAATCATTTGAACCACTTTTTACTTGTGGTTTGAGAATACTTCATGGTAAAGAGGTTAACCCTTTACCACACAATCCTGAGTTTAAACGACCCTAGGGAAAAGGTCTTTTGAAAACATTGCTGGTAACCAGCATTTTTCTCCTGTACCCACAATGTTTTCTAGCCACTCAAAGGCAAATTTCTGTTTCATTGTGGTAAAGAGAAGAAAATGCTGGTTACCAGTATTTCTCCTTTTTCCACAATGTTTTCAGAAACCTCCATTAAGGTCGTTAAAACTTCAGATTGTGTGGTAAAGGGTTTATAAATAAAATGATGATGTCCAGCCAGTAGTAGACCAAAATATTATTTCAAAGCTCTTTACACATACCCATACAATAAAAAAACTGTATTGGACAGTGTAGACCCATGATCAGACTGCATGTTCTATACAGTATGATCTTAATCTACATTGTCCACAAAAACCGTGTGGAGTCTTGGGGTGTAGCGCTCTTTATAGGCTTTTGTAGTAGAAGGGAAATAACTCATGTTCTTCAGGATACAAAATACTAGTTATCTCCCTTGGTGGTTATTACTTGTCTCTACCATGCTTGGTACTGTGTACTCTCATGTTCTTTGGGTAAAAACCAAACCAGAATAAAGTAGTCAAAGTAGCTTTGCCCAGCTTGAAAAACAGGCTAAAACTAGTTTAAGCCTTTACAGCACAATGCTGCCCTGAAAAAGTTGGCCTTTAAAAACATCGTGGGAAAAGGAGAAAATGCTGGTAATCGGCATTTTCTTCTTTCTTCACAGTGTTTTCTACCCTTTGAAAGACAAATTTTATTTGTTGAGGAACAACTGTTGTCATCTGCAAATGCTTTCAATTTTGACAAGGCTGAAATATCGTTGCCTGGTAAAGAGTTATAGAAGCAGACCTCATAAACCATAGATCAGACAGTAGAGGATATGGGATCCACACTGGCTTCACATCTACATAATGTTTGCAGTGGCATGCTTTGGTTCAAGTATAAAAGGCTGGAAGTCTATTTCTAATGTAGCTGTAAACTACTGTCCAAAATAAGGTATAGTGGGGCCTTTAACACTAAACAACAAAATTTCTACCCATCCATGGACATTGTTTTTGTTTGAGTCACATTTAATGTATTGTCTGAAAGCTGTCAATTTGGGCCAAGTCTATAATTTTGCCGTGTGGTAAAGAGTTTAAACTACTTAGGATGTTAAATGAAGCTTGCAGTACGATTGTAAAAATCTAAATGATGCTATTTATTTTTAGGGAAAAATATCTCCTTATTGGACATGTTCTATGCAGTCTGATCTTGATCTACACTGTCGGCAAAATGTCATGGCAGCCTAAGGGTTAACTCTTTACAAGAAGGCATTTTAAACTGGCCCAAATGAAAGCATTTGCAGACGACAGATTCATTGTTCCTAAAATAATGGAATTTGACCCTGATACTTTAGAAAAGATTGTGGTAAAAGTAGCATACACTTTTGAAAGTGTAGAAAACATTGTGGTAAAAGGAGAAAATGCTGGTTACCAGCATTTTCTCCTTTTACCACAATGTTTTCAGACGCTTTCTTCCTCATGGCCTTTCAAAGTCACGATTGTGTGTTAAAGGGTTAACTCTTCACCATATGACAAAATCTCCGCCTTGTCCAAACTAAAAAGCATGATTTACAAACAACAATTTAAAAGTGGCCCAAACAATGGAATTTGGCTTTGATTTTGTAGAAATCATTGAAGGGGAAAGGAGAAAATGCTGGTTTCCAAAAACCTTCTTTTGCAGGGTTGTTAAGACTCGGGATTGTGTGCTACAGGGTTAAATCTGTACTATAAAACAAATTTTGGACTTTTCCAAAACTTAAGTTTTTGCCAACAACAAATTAACTGTGGCTTCAATGGTGGTATTTGGCTTTGAAAGGGCTGAACAAATTGTGGAAAGCCAGAAAATGTTTTCAAAAGCCTTCTCATTCAGGGTCATTAAAACTTTAACTCTTTACCAAATGAAAAAATTTTAGACTTGTCCAAATTGAAAGCATTTGCAGACGACAAAATAAATGTGACTCAAAAATTAAAACTTGTTTTGAGAAGGGTAGAAAACATTGTGGGAAAATGAGAAAATGCTGGTTACTAGCATTTTCTCCTTTTCCCACAATGTTTTCAAAAGGCTTCTTTCTCAGGGTCGTTAAAACTTGTGATTGTGTGGTAGGGGGTTAAACTGTTTGGTAAAGGATTAACAGTTGATTGCACAGGCTTTATTTCACTCCTTACCTGACTTATATTTTAGACATGTCCAGATTGAAAGCCTTTGAAAATGACAACATAAATGTGGCTAAAACAATGGAGACAAGAAGGCAGTCTGAAGGACAGCTATATTCCCCGCCACAGCTGGACCCAGACAGCACTTTGTTGCACTGATCCTTTTATAATCACCCTTTCATTGTCATATCATGACTAAAATACTGATGACTGACATAAACACCAAGCCATCTGTCCATCCATATCTTTGGTGGCATGGATGATTTCAAAGTAAAGCAGTATACCAATATAATTTCTTTATGATATATCTATAAACATGAAATCTGCATCTTGCAAAATCCACACATACTAAAGTTGCAAACACAAAAGCCATGCTTCTAACATTATACCTATGACTGGGACCTTGGCCATCAATCGTTACATTGAAGAGCCATGGATGTTCTGCACATTTTCATTTACTTAGGTCAATATGTTATGGATTATGTGTACTGTATTCTGCTCTATGTGATCTATATGTATCTGAAGTATGAAGTCAATAGGTTTTGAACCTTGAAAATTATGCTCCAGAAAAAAGCCTAATATGTAAAATAACAAAGGGCAATAACTCCAAAAATAAGACAGAGTTATGGATCTTGTGCACTGCACTTGTCCTCTATGTGATTTCCCTGCTTATGAAGTTAAAAAATGATAGCTTTTATACTTTGGAAATTATGCCAGACATAATTCCCATTTGTAAAATAATAAAGGGCAATAACTCATAAAAAAAAAAAACGAAAACAGAATTATGGATTTTAAGCACTGCACTTGTCTTCAATGTGATTCATGTGTATATGAAGTTTGAAGTCAATAGCTTTTATACTTTAGAAGTCACACTCTGGACAAAAATCTAATGTGTAAAATAACAAAGGGCAATAACTTAAAAAAATAGTAAAGATAGAGGTGTGGATCTTGTGCATTGCACACTGTCTCACTGAGATAAACATCTGACCAAAGTCTTTCAAAGGTTTCAGGAGATCTGAAGGAGACAAGAAAGTGTTGTGGACAGACAGACAGACAGACAGACAGATGGACAGACGAAGGCCATTCCTATAATGCCCCCACTTTGCGGGGGGGGGGGGGGATTAAAAGTGTTGTTTACTTGTACTTACTGTTTGCCAGTAGCATTTTCTCGTTTTCCACAATGTTTTCAAAAAACATCAGCATCATAAAGAAATGCTTGGTAAAGGGTTAACAGTCTGGGTCTGTTATCAAGAAATCCTTGTTTGATTCAGCTGACAGCACTGATCATGTGACAGTGCCCTTTGGCAAGGTATTGCAAAACCTAGCACTGCACTGTTGAAAGCCTGGGAGACATAAGTAAGCTATTGTCCCAATATGACTGAAAATTCTTTGTAAGTAGTTTAACTCTTTATTAAACAACACAGATTAGACTCTTTAATGTTGAAAGCATCTGCAGATGATAAAACAGAAATTAGTAAAAAAGAAGTTAAAGATTTCTGAGGATTGAAAACATTGTGGGAAAAAGAGGAAATTCTGGTTACCAGCATTTTCTCCTTTTCCTACAATATTTTTAAAAGCCTTCTTCCTTGGGGTAAGGAAAAGTTGGGATTGTGTGGTTAACCCTTTACAACACAATCCCGACTTTAAACGACCCTGTAGAAAGAAGGCTTTTGAAAACATTGTGGGAAAAGGAGGAAATGCTGGTAACCAGCATTTTCTCCATTTCCCACAATGTGCTTTCGGACACAAGTTCAGTTATTTGAGCCACATTTAATTTGTCGTCTGCAAATGCTTTCAATTTGGATCCCATCTAAAATTTTGTTGTTTAGTAAAGATTTAAGGGTTGGTTGGAAGTTGGGAATGGAACAAGTGATTATCTCCCTTTTTCATGAAATAGAATTAGTAGAGTAAACTCCCTTTGTTCTTTTCCAAATCTTCATCCCTGATCCATACAATCCCGAGTTTTAACAGCCCTAAAGAAGGCTTTCAAAACAATGCGGGAACAAGAGAAAAATGCTGGTTACCAGCATTGCCTCTTTGTCCCACAATGTTTTCTACCTTTCCTAGGACAAATTTCAAACTTTTGTCGTATGCAAATGCTTTTAATTTGGACAAGTCTAAGATTTTGTCATCTGATACAGTTGTGACGATTTCCATCAAACCCACAGAAAATTTTTGGATGATGATATGGAATATGACTCAAATGATGGGATTCTGTCTTTGAAAGGTTACAAAACTTTGTGGAAAGAGGAAAATGCCAATTAGCAGCATTTTATTTCTCATTTTCCCACAATATTTTCCAAACTATTCTTCCACCTAGTCATTAACCTTTTGACAAACAATCCAGAGCGTAAGTAAAAAGCCTTTTGAAAACATTGTGGGAAAACCTGAAAATGCTGGTAACCAGCATTTTCTCCTTTTCCCACAATGTTTTCTACCCTACCCAAAACAAATTTAAATTTTTCAATCACATTTATTTTGTCGTCTGCAAATGCTTTCAATTTGGACCAGTCTAAAATTTTGTCGTTTGGTAAAGAGTTAACTGATGTATGTTTACAAATATTTTTTGGTACCAATGATCTTGTAATGAAAAAAGGGATACTCAATGTCATAAAAATTCTATGTAAACAAAGGCAACAAAAGTCATCTAAATCAATAACAACACAAAACATTTAATTTACTGCTAAAATTGACAAGAGTCTGTACAATACCCATCCCTTACTTCAATTCAATTCTCACCAAGACATTTTTGTAGACTTCCAAATTTCTACATAAATGTACTGGTACATAAAATGTATTTAGAAAGATTGGCCTCCCCCCCCCCTTCAGCCAACCATCACCACCCCTCAAATCTGAGCTCCTGATTCTAGTGTATATTAAGACCATCCTGCAAACAGATGTACAACCACTACATGATTTTTAAATAAATTGTAATGGAACTCATGAACAGAAATTACGTGTTAGTTAAACATTTAATGAATAATCATTTATAGCTTTGGCAAATAAACATTTTTTTGATGATCACTGCATGAACAGAACTGTTCCTAAATAACTCAAAAAACAACAATAGTTACCGAAAACTGCATATAATATACAATCTACACAAACTCAGTTGTAAATGAATTTCAACAGATTAGTAAAGAGTACATTAGAAAGCAAAAACAAAACTTGTTTAAATAATATAACCACCATTAAGAAGGGTGAACTATCCATATGAAAAAAATATATATTTTACTAATAACAATATCTGTACCAATGATCTTGAGATGAAAAAAGGGATACTTAATGTCATAAAAACTCTATGTAAACAAAGGCAACAACAGTCATCTAAAGTAAAGACAACATGAACAGATTTAGTTTACTGCTAAAATTGACAGGGTGGGTACAGTTCCCATCCCTGACCACAATACAATTCTCACCAAAACATTTTTGTAGACTTCCAAACTTGTACAAACATGTACACATAATGTACTAGTATTTAGAAAAACTGGCCTCCTTCCTCCCCTTCAGCCAACCATCACCACCTTCAAATAAACCATCTTGTAGATAATCACTACAGGGACAGAACAGTTACTGTCTATAACTAACTAAAAAACAACTGAAAACTGTTTGTAATATACAATCTTTACAAACTCTGTTGTAACTGAATTTCAACAGTACAGTAAAGAGTACATTAAAAAACAAAACTGTTTAATCAATAACCACCATTAAGTGAGGTAAACGGTCCATATCAAAAAAAAAAAAGAAAACTTATTTTATTAATAACAATACCGGTACCAATGATCTTGTGATAAAAAAATACTTAATGTCATAAAAATTCTATGTTAACATCGTGTCCATGTTAAAAAAAAAAATTAAATACTAACAATCAGCTACAAAAAGTATGGGTACCCATAACTTAAATAATTGATATCAAAACAAATCCTTTTGATAAATGTAGGGAAAGTAAACAAGATAGCATTCCATCACCTTATCAAGAAGTAAAACAAACATCTTAAAATTACTCAGGGTTGTGTGTTAAAGGGTTAATCCTATACCAAAGCATAATCTTTAGACTTCCAAACTAAAACCATTTGCAGGCAACAAACTAACCATTACAGCCTCTTTCTCTTCTATAGTTGCTTTTGTTGCCAGTGTAGATCAAGATCAGACTTCACAAACATGTAGTCTGATCTTTGATCTACACTGTCCACTTTGCTTGCTGATTCAGCAAAGACAAAAGGCAGCAAGAAAAATGTTAACTCTCAATGAGATTTGTTTAGGAAGGACAGAAAACACTATGAAAGAAGAAAATACTGGGTACCAGCATATTCTCCAAGACAAATGGGCGATTTACTCTTTACCACACAGTCCCGACTTTCAATGACCCTGTTAAAAAAAAGCCTTCTAAAAGCATTGTGGGAAAAGGAGTATTTTCTCCTTTTCCCACAATGTTTTCTACCCTTACAGTAACAAATTTCAATCTTACAGTCCCATTTATTTTGTCGTCTGCAAATGCTTTCAATTTGGACCAGTCTAAAATTTTGTCGTTTGGTAAAGAGTTAAATGTGCATGGAGACCAAAAGATTTGTGACTGATGACTTTTGGAATGAATGGACAGCATTATAATGCTTTTGATAAAAAAAAAATCTTGTCTGAAACATATGTAAAATAAGAAAACTCATATTGGCTACAAGCACATTGAAAACAGGAGATAAAGTCACATGTATACACTAGATTTGAAATGTATAGGATAAGTGGTATTTGTCGCATGTATTTCTGTATCAGTGTGACTGCAAATACAAGCAAGAAATTTGGTTCCAGAATTTTCTTCTTTTCCTACACTGTTTTCTATCTTACCAGAGACAAATCCCTTGCTTTGGACCACATTTAATTTGTTGTCTGCAAATGCTTGAATTTGGGCACATCTAGACTTTTGTCATCTGGTAAAGAGTTAAATATTCCAGGGGTGTCATTTGATACCATCCAATTCATTGTAGCCAGCTTTTGGAGAGAGTTTGTACTGGGTCCTACCATTCCTAAGAACAGTATTGGTCATATTTTAAGATTTTCTGTAATTTGAAAAGGACACAATTTCTGATTTGCTCAGCCAATCAGATGTTGTGTGGCTTTCTAAATCTAGAATTAGACTTGGAACAAAATAACGAATGGTTGGTGAAAACTGACCCTGACTATAATTCCAAGGTAAACTATTTGACAAACAGAGGCAGAATCTCTTGTCTAAAATTGTACAGTTTAACCATTTATCACACAATTGTATGTTTTAATGACCTTGAGGATACAAAGCATTTTGAAAACATTGTGGGAAATGTTAACCAGTGGGAAATGGTGACCAACATTTTCTCCTTTTCCACCATTGTCTTCAACCCATTCAAGGACAAATTCCAACATTTGCCATCCGCAAAGGCTTCAGTTTGGACAGCTCCCAAAATGTTGTGGTTTGCCAAAGGGTTAAATAAAGTAGAAGCACACCTATGAAAGTCAGGTGTCACAGATTCAACCTCAAAAATTTAACTCTTTCGGCGCCAAATAAACAAAATTGGCCTCTTTTGATGGCTGTAAATACAATCCACTGAGTTGCCGGAAGATTTTAATCACATAGGCTTGACCAAACATGCAGAGGGCATAGATCAAAGATCAGACTGCACGTTCTGTGCAGTCTGATCTTGATCAATGCCATCCACAAAATTCCCTGTTTTCGCCTATGGCACTGAAAGAATTAAGTAATTCTTTACTAAACAAACCTGTGTTTTAACGACCCTGAGCAAAAATGCTTTTGAAAACACTGTGGGAGTAGGAGAAACCAGCATTTTCTTCTTTTTGTACTATTTTCTACTGTATTTAAGACAAATCCAATCACTTGTGCAACACTGAACCTTTCCTATGCAATCTTTTTTTTGTTTTGTAAAAAGTTAAACTAGGCATTTTTGCACCAGACTATTTGCACCAATATGTATTGCCAATTCTACCAGAAGGCTATGGTATAAATTTATTGCCTATTGCAAGTAAACACTCTTGCTTTTGAAAACCCTGTTCTTTGTTTTCAAAAGACTTCTTGATTGTGTAGCAAAGGGTTAATCTTACATATCTGTTTGTTCTGCTTAGTATCCAGATTAGTCATACCTACCTGGGCATACGAGATGTGACCAATTAAAAATTTTTGTGTCTGCATTTTAGCCTAGGCGACTGGCAGTAGGCCCAATTTTGATGCATGTGCACCGTGCTGTGAGGCTTGAATTTGTTCAAAACCACCTTGCCTGGGATATAGCTCAGTGGGGGCCTGTTCTGTTTACTAATGAGAGCAGATTCCATATTTCATCAAGTGACAGCATGAGTGGAGACGCAAGGGGAGAGGTACGAGGACTGTACATTTGTTGAGCACAATAGTTTTGTGGGTGGGTCAGTGATGATGTGGGGAGGGAAATGTTTATGTGCTAAACAGGGGAACTTTAATGGCTATTCGATATAGGGATGAAATATTAGACCCTATTGTAAGACCATTTTCCGGTGCTGCTGGTGACAATTTTGTTTTAGTGCATGATAATGCCCGACCCCACACTGCTAGAGTTGACCATGGACTACCTTGACGGTGCGGGTATTGAGGTAATGGACTGGCCCTCAAGGTCTCCGGACTTGAATCCTATTGAGCATGAATGGGATTACTTGTACAGAAGGATTTCTCAACAAAATCAACGACATTTAACCCAATCATTACTTCCTGAGTGGGAAGCCTTACTCCAAGCAACAATTGCTAACTTCATTAGGAGTATGCCAAACATGTCACGAGTGTCGCAACAGAGGCTGAGGACACACACATTATTAACGTTCATTCAGCATAAATGCAACGGACTGCTATTCGATTCCATCAGTCTTTTGTTTCGACATTATGGTTTTGTGTTCGTTACTGAAAAGCTGAAATACCTGATCAAATATTTTTTTCTATTGTGTAAATTTGTTATTCTAGTTCATTATCGTGTAGAAATGATTTTATCGAAAGCTGAAATGAATTCTAACTGAAGGTACAATCCTAAAGCAGCCCAACTATCCATAAAACTAAGTGACCCCTTAATTTTTTTGAGCAGTGTATGATCCCTGATCTGCTGCAAATTTGTTTCTGAAGGTAATAAGTTAACCCTTTACCAAACGGCAATTTTACAGCTGTCCAAATTGAAAGCACTGGCAGACAACAAATTAGATGTGACTCAAAATCAGAAATTTCTCTTTGGAAGTGTAGAAAACATGGTGGGAAAAGTAGAAAATGCTGGTTGCCAGCATTTTCTCCTGTTGCCACACTATTTTTAAAAGCCTACTTCCTTAGTGTCGTTAAAAACTAAATTGCGTAGGAATGGTTAACCCCTTACCAACTGACCCTATGTTTTAACAACCTTGAGGAAGAAAGCTTTTGAAAACATTGTGGTAAAAGGAAAAAATGCTACTTCCCAAAATCTTCTCCTTTCCCCTCATTGTTTTCGACCCATTTAATTAAAAAAAAAAAAAAAAAAAAAAAAAAATTATTTGTGCCATTTTTGTCGTCTGCAAAAGCTTCAATTTGGACATTAAATGTGACTAAAACAAAAAAAAAAAAAATGTCTGTGGATGGGTAGAAATTTTGTTGTATAGTAGAGATTAATGTGTTAAAGGCCCTGTTATACCTTATTTTGGACAGTACTATAAGGCTACAATAGAAACAGACCTCTAGCCTCTTATACTTGAACCAAAGCATGCCATTGGAAACATTATGTGGATGTGAAGCCAGTGTGGATCCCATATCCTTTACTGTCTGATCTAGGGTTTATGAGGTCTGCTTCTTTAACTCTTTACCAGACAACAATATTTCAGCCGTGTCAAAATTGAAGGAATTTGCAGACGACAAATTTGCTGTTCCTCAACACATAAAATTTGTCTTTCATAGGGTAGGAAACATTGTGAGAAAAGAAGAAAATGCTGATTACCAGCATTTTCTCTTTTTCCCATAATGTTTTTAAATGCCAACTTTTTCAGGACAGCATTGTGCTGTAAAGGCTTAAAAACTAATTTTAGCCTGTTTTTCAAGCTGGACAAAGCTTCTTTGGCTACTTTATTCTGGTTTGGTTTCTACGCAAAGAACATGAGAGTATACAGTATTAACCCTTTCCCAAACGACAAATTTTGGACTGGTCTAAATTGAAAGAGTTTGCAGACGACAATTTTAAATTTGATGAAAATGGCAGAAAGTTATCAAACAGAGTAGAAAACACTGTGGGAAAAGGAGAAATTGCTCGTTACGAGCAATTTCTCCTTTTCCCACAGTGTTTTCAAAAGACTTCTATTGAAGACACATGAAAACCAGGGCTTGTCTGGCAAAGGGTTAAGCATGTTGCAGAAAAGGAATTAACACCAAGGGAGATAACTCGTTTCAAACATGTATCATGATGAACATGACTTATTTCCCTTTAATTACAAAAAAAAAAAAAGTCTATAAAAGTCTGTTACACACCCAAGGCTATCAGACATGACTCTATGCGGTTTTTGTAGACAAAGTAGATTAAGCTCAGACTGTACAGATCATGCAGTCTGATCATGGGTCTACACGGTCCAATACAGTATTTTTATTGTATGGGTATGTGTAAAGAGCTTTGAAATAATATTTTGGTCTGTACTACTGGCTGGACATTATCATTTTATTATAGACCCTTTACCACACAATCTGAAGCTTTAATGACCCTAATGGAGAAGACTTTTGAAAACATTGTGGAAAAAGGAGAAATATTGGTAATCAGCATTTTCTCCTCTTTACCACAATGAAACAGAAATTTGAGTTTGAGTGGCTAGAAAACATTGTGGGTAAAGGAGAAAAATGCTGGTTACCAGCATTTTTCTCCTTTACTCACAATGTTTTCAAAAGACCTTTTCCCTAGGGTCACTTAAACTCAGATTGTGTGGTAAAGGGTTAACCTCTTTACCATGAAGTATTTTCAAACCACAAGTAAAAAGTGGTTCAAATGATTGGTCATGTCTTAAAAGGGTTGAAAAAAAATGTTGGAAAAGCAGGAAATCGTTTTCGAACTTTTTCTCCTTTTCAAATAATGTTTTCAAAGGGAATTTCTTGGGGTCATTCAGACATGGGACTGTTTGGTAGAAAGGTTAATTGACTGATTGATTAATTAATTGATTGTATGGTGTTTAATGCCGTTTTCAAAATTCCTCCAGTTACATCTTGACAGCCAGTGCAACTATCCATGCTTTCCTGCAGTATTTAATAACTTTTCTTTGCACAACATTTATCCCAAGCCACTGGCTGTATTCTTGTGGTAAGAGTCCAAGAGAAAACAAGCCTTACTGAACCAGCCATGTCTCTAAATGGATCAGATAGAAAAAAATCTGGAAAACAGGTCCAACAGAGGATATTTATGCCACATTACTGAGAACTCCAACACATGGTTTTGGTGAAAAAGATATGAGTCATGCTCTGGCAAATGGGGGTTTAATTCATCTCCATGCTGCATGATAACAAGCAAACTATCACATAATGATGGATCCGTAATATCCCATTTTGACTAGCAACCGACTGTAACATGAGGTACACTGATCCTTGGGCATGCAGAAAGTTGACTGATAGTGAAAAGTTTCGGCTCTGGTCAGCCTGTGCAGACTGCACAGGTTAACCGGGGCCAATACTATTCGCAGATGCATTAAGCCCCTTTTTAACTCTTTACCACGCGTCAAAAAGTTGACTTGTCCAAATTGAAAGCAATTACAGGTGACAATGATGGTATTTGTCTGATAGGTTAAAAAACATTGTGGGAAAGGGAGAAAATGCTGATAACCAGCATTTTCTCCTTTTTCCTCAATGTTTTCAAAAGGCTTCTGGCTCATAATTTTTTTTACCATGGCAAGTAGCATTTTAAATGTAATTAAATTCTTGGAAGGAATTCCCAAAAGTACCATGGTAGGACCATTTCTGTGGACTTTGGTTAAAATTAGTTCTGCAGTTTCAGATTTTTTTTTTATTGAAAGTAAAGTGACGCAACATCACACAACCGACACAGAGCCACAGTTGGCATGAGGACACGTATCAAATTATGAATCGATCAAATGCAATTTTACATGACTTTCAATAGAATATTCAGTCAAATCATTTCCACACCTCTCTTTTCATCCCTTTCCAGGGTTTACAATCTCTCCTTATGGACATTACTCCATGACATGCCCTAGCTGCCACAGAGGATTCAATCCCAATTTTTTATTACAACCCCTATATTAACCCGTAACCAAAGGACAAAATTTTAGGGTGGTCCAAACTGAAAGCATTTACAGACGACAAATTAAAAAGAGGTCAAAATGATGAAATTCTTTGCAGATAGGGTAGAAAACATTGTAGGAAAAGTAGAAAATGCTGGTTGCCAGCATTTTCTCCTTTTTCCACAATGTTTTCGAAAAGTTTCTCTCTCAGGGTCATTAAAACTCAGGATTGTGTGGTAAAGGTTCAAAGCTCCTTTTACAACTTAAGATGCCTTTTGTGGCCAGTGTAGATCAAGATCAGACTACACATACTGTCTAACTCAGGACTCAATTGTTAGAGAAAATGGGTTTTATGGATCAATGAGAATTGCAATGACTTGCTTGTTATAATTCATCAGGTAGAGGCACTAAACCCCTTTTGCCAGAGCAAAGCTCAAACATATAAATGAAAATTTATTAACACTTTACCGAATGACTAAATTTTGCCCAAATCAAAAGCATTTGTGGACAACAAAACAAATGTGGCTCAAATAATCAAATTTGTCTCTGAAAGGACAAAAAACATTGTAAGAAAAGAGAAAAAAAGCTGCTCACCAGCATTTCTCATTTTCTACGATGTTTTCTATAGCTTTGTTCCACAGGGTTGTAACTCGAGATCGTATAAGTAAGGGTTTAAAGGGGCAATTGAGAGAAGTGAAAAAAGTCATAGCATAAATAAATAGCTAACACATGACTAGTGATATGAATTGTTTTATTTCAACAGAAAAAAAAAATGTATTTGAATGAGACTTGAATAAATAAATACAAATATCATCATAGAATTTAAAAATAACATAAGTCATAAATAGGAAAATATATGGAATAAAAAGAACAATGTGTATGTAAGGCA
Organism: Tridacna gigas; assembly: GCA_945859785.2. Lineage (NCBI taxonomy): Eukaryota > Metazoa > Mollusca > Bivalvia > Cardiida > Cardiidae > Tridacna > Tridacna gigas. The sequence goes on from OX244044.2 coordinate 14,846,241, forward strand.
TATAACTTGACCATTATAGAAAATGTTGTGGAAAAAGGAGAATTACTGGTTAACACCTTTTTCTCCTTTTCCTACAATATATTCATTAAGTTTTCCTGTCAGGGTCATTACAACTTAGGATTGTCTGGTAAAGGGTAAATATTGACTTCATCTAGACAGGTATGTAATATGTAATATCATATTTACAGTAACAGACAAAACAATGATAATTCAAATAAGAGAAAGAGAATAAATAAATCGCCTCAGAAAAAAAACGTGTAACAAAAAAGTGTCATCAGTTTCTGGCAAAATTAAACTCCTACCAAACAATTCCATGTTTTAACAACGCTGAGGAAAAAGCCTTCTGGAATATTGTGGGAAAAGGAGAAAATGTTGGTAATCAGCATTTTCTCCTTTTCCCACATTGTTTTCTTTTCTGTCAAAGAACATCAGCTCTTTTGTAGTAATTTTAAATTTGTTGCCCACTGATGTTTGAATTTAGAAGAGTCTAAAATTAGTCATATGGGAAAGGTTTAACTTGCTTTTCCTGATGGTCCTCAGATAAGGCCCCACTGCCTCATTGTAAGTGGGCCAAGTTGAAAAAAAAAAACAAAGGTTTTATCTTGGAAATAAATGCTACATTTTAGAAAAATTAGAACAATACAAAGACTGCTACATGTAAAATATTCAGCACATCTAGCTGTAACCTAACAGATCCATATATATCATTATGGTTGAAAACTGGATACAGTTTTGTCAGAAATACAAGAGCATCACATGCAGGTGCAAATGCTCGGCTGCAGGTGCTTGATTTTAAGTGAAATTTCTACATCAAAAAAAGGGGCATAACTGTGTCAAAAATACTTTGATAGTAACCTGCCTTTGTTGTATGGGTTCCCCTTTTGATAGTCAAAACTTATCAAAGTTTGAAGTAAATATCTTCAGTAAGTAAAAAGATAGTCTAAAAAGTCTAAGTTTTTGCACATAAACAGTTTAATGGCAGACGAAGACAAGGCTACAACAATAACTCAGCCCAGCTTAAAATCTGGGTGTACAATACCAACAATGTTGCAGTAAAAAGGTGGAGTCCTAATTTGTGTCCACTGTCTTTCAAAGGCAAATCTTTCCTTGGGTTTAGGAGAAATAGACTCGGGTTAGCATTCAAAATTATTTCAAGAGCTGACTGAGGTAATGTCAAGGTGATAGATACAAGCAATGCACATAGACCAAGCCAATGAATCTTTTAAAGGCACTAAATCCTAAAAACCCCACCTCTTTGATACTGAATCAAATGTATCCACCTGAGAGAATACCTTGCCATAGGAAACATCTTTGAGAGTTGGTAAATCAAAGGGATTATTTACATTTCAAATGTTTGGAATTAAAAAAATAATGTCCTTCGTGTGAAAAACTGTGAACAAAGACATTTTGGAATTTAAAAAAAAAAAACGTCTTTCTTGTCAAAAACTGTGAATAAAGCAGTTTATCTCGTCAAAAATTTGGAGCAAAGCAGTCTGTCTTGTCATAAACTGAACAAAGCAGTCTCTCATCAAAAACTGAACAAAGCAGAAGTAAAAAACTGAACAAAGCAGTCTGTCTAGTCATAAACTGAAAAAGGCAGTCTGTCTAGTCAAAAACTGTAAACAAAGCAGTCTGTCTTGACAAAAACTGTCAACAAAGCAGTCTGTCTTGTCAAAAGCTATGTGATGCTCCTAGTCTAGCTGCAGACAGATTCCATCCATGCCTGTCTCTTACGCCTTACAGAACTTACACTTACACCTTACACTACTACATAGTTACTACAAAGGCATTTCAAAAACCTGCATGCAGCTTCTGGTTTGTCATGCTGTCAGTGTCCATCTCTATCTTTCCCTAAAGCACCTATTTGTTTCCTAGTAAACACTAGTACTTAAAAAAACAAACCTAACTCTATCATGTGACCTGTTTGCTACAAATCCCCTGGATTTACGAGTCCTCAAATATGTAAAAGCACATGAGTGTGTCTAAAACACATGTCATGTTTACATACATCAATAAGTAGACATACCTATCAATTTTGTAGGTATGGTGCACTTTTAAGACTCAACTGACTAGTTTTGGTATTTTTTACCATTCTCTTCCTCTCAGCTAATGAAGTATCTCGAACACTTACACATGTCACACATCTCAAACCTTAGAAAATATTTACCCATATGATTTGTAACTATACTTGATTTTCAATTATCAGACACTGTAGTGTAGAAGACAAGCAATTATTTGGGTTTTCAACCATTATCTATTTTGGACAGCTATGCCAAATAAACATTTTTTGATGATCACTGCATGAACAGAACTATTCCTAACTAACTGAAAAAACAACAACTGAAAACTGTATATAATATAAAATCTACACAAATTCAGTTGTAAATGAATTTCAACAGAACCTTAAAGAGTACATTAGAAAGCAAAAGCAAAACCTGTTTAAATAATGAAACCACCATTAAGAAGGGTGAACTATCCATGTAAAAAAAAAGTACTTTATTGATAGCAGTACTAATGATCTTGTGATGAAAAAAAAGGATACTTAATGTAATAAAGGTTCTATGTAAACAAAGGCAACAACATTATATTAAAGACAACATGAACATATTTAGTTTAATGTTGAAATTGACAGAGTGGGTACAATTCCCATCCATGACCACAATACAGTGCTCACCAAAACATTTTTGTACAATTAAAACTTCTACAAACATGTACACATAATGTATTTAGAAAAATTGGCCTCCTTCCTCCCCTTCAGCCAACCATCACCACCTTCAAATCTGAGCTCCTGGTTTTAGTGTACACTAAGACCATCCTGCTAACAGATGTATAATCAGTACATACATTGTTTCTAAATAAATTGTAATGGAACTCATGAACAGAAATCAAATGAATACTGTGAATCTAGTGAATACTGGTAATCACTCATAGCTTTAACAAGTAAACATCTTGTAGATAATCACCATTGGGACAGAAAAATTATTGTCTATAACTAGCTAAAAAACAAATGAAAACTGTTTGTAACATACAATCCTTACAAACTCTGTTGTAAATGAATTTCAAAAGTACCATAAACAGTACATTAAAAAACTAAAAAACAAAACTGTTTAATCAATAAACACCATTAAGTAAGGTAAACGGTCCATATTAAAAAAAACAACTTATTTTGTTAATAACAACACTGGTTACAATGATCTTGTGATGAAAAAAAAAAAAGAATGCCTAATGTCATAAAAATTCTATGTTATCACTGTATGCATGTTAAAAAAAAGCATATTTTAATTATAACAATCAGCTACAAAAAGTATGGGTACCTATAACTTAAGTAATAGCTATCAAAACAAATCCTTTTGATAAATGTAGGGAAAGTAAACAAGACAGCATTCCATCACCTTAACAAACATCTTAAAACAACAAAAATATTGCTATATCTAGGTGCCTAGAATAAAGACATTTAAAGTGTAAACAAAAATCAAATATCAAAATATATCTATAACTATCATAAAAGTACATATACTTAATTGCTTACTAAGCAAAGCAAAAACAGGGATATACTGAAAACAAAAAAAAAAACTTAATCCAATCCTATCTAATAAACACCAATAGGCCAGTGCAATACTATTCTCAGCGCATGTACGTTGTATAGGCACTTAGAATAGTATTGCACAAACTCGTCCATCTAGGCGGCTTGCAATCCAGCTGAACACCTCACACACTGCCTGCCATCCTGATTTGCGGCATCTGAAAGGAAAACAACACAATGTCAAATTTAAGCAAATTTCTCCCTTTCCCATTATGTTTCCAAGTCTTCTTTTGATTCATAAAAAGACTTGACTGTTTGGTATTAAAACTGAGCTTGATTTTTTTAAATGTATTTTGAGAGGATTTTTTTCAAGTTTAGGTGTATATGTATGATCCCTGATCTGCTGCAAATTTGTTTCTGGAGGTAATAAGTTAACCCTTTTGCAAATGATAATTTTACAGCTGTCCAAATTGAAAGCACTGGTAGACGACAAATGTGATTCAAAATCTGAAATTTCTCTCAGGAAGTGTACAAAAGATTGTGGGAAAAGTAGAAAATGCTGGTTGCAAGCATTTTCTCCTGTTGCCACAATGTTTTCAAAAGCCTACTTCCTTATTGTTGTTAAAAACTCTAAATTCTGTGGGAATGGGTTAACCCTTGACCAAATGATCCCATGTTTTAACCTTGAGGAAGAAAGCTTTCGAGAACATTGTGAGAAAAGGAGAAAATGCTAGTGCCTAGAATCTTCTCTTTTTCTCTCATTGTTTTCGATCCATTTAATAACAAAACCCATTATTTGTGCCATTTTTGTTGTCTGCAAAAGCTTCAAATTGGACATGTCTAAAATGTTGTATGGTAAAGTGTTACTAGTACTTACCCTCTTGGCAGTTGGATATTGCAGTTATCTGGTATTCTAGAGTGGGTTGGGCATCGTAGTCTGGTCATCTAGAGATGATTGGGCAACAAGTTCCATCTTTTTTTGGACATCGTCTTTCGGAATCTTCCATCTTCATGTCGTCTGCTGAAAAAATAAAAATGAAGATAAACTTATTTAACTCTTTACCAAACAAAAAATATTTAGACTGGTCCAAATTGAAAGAATTTGCAGACAACAAAATAAATGATTGAAAAACTGAAATTTGTTTTGGGCAAGGTAGAAAACATTTTGGGAAAAGGAGAAAATTCTGGTTACCAGCATTTTCTCCTTTCCCCACAATGTTTTCGAAAGGCTTCTTACTCAGCGTCGTTAAAAGTCAAGATTGTGTTATAAAGAGTTACTGTAACTCTATACCAAAGCACAATTTTTAGACTTCCAGTTAAAAACCATTTGCAGGCAACAAACTAACCCTTACAGCCCCTTTCTCTACTATAGTTGCTTTTCTGCTCAGTGTAGATCAAGATCAGACTTCACAAACATGCAGTCTGATCTTTGATCTACACTGTCCAGTTTGCTTGCTGATTCAGCACAGACAAAAGGCAGCCAGAAAAATGTAATCATCTTGGTCTTATTGTAGAATGAAAATATCCATCTGGTTTATTTGGCACTAAAATGGTTAACTCTAAATGAGATTTGTTTAGGAAGGATAGAAAACACTATGAAAGAAAATACTGGTTACTAGCATATTCTCCTTGTACCACAAGTTTCCCAAAAATCATCGTTCTTAAGTTTTTTGAAAGATAGGATTGTGTCGTAAAGGGTGAAATGGGTGTTTTAGTTGCTTCTGGTCATATTAAAGCAGCCAGTGCACCTCTCCATGGACTCTTCAAGTAGTTAATGCTTTCTCAAATGGCAAATATTAGGCCCCTCTACAACATTTGCTGACAACAATTTCTAAAAATTGAAACAAAATTAACTCTTTACCAAAAGACAAAATTTTAGACTGGTCCAAATTGAAAGCATTTGCAGGCGACAGAATAAATGTAATTGAAAAATTGAAAATTGTTTTGGGTAGGGTAAAAAACATGGTGGGAAAAGGAGAAAGTGCTGGTTACCAGCATTTTCTCCTTTTCCCACAGGGTTTTCAAAGGACTTCTTTCGCAGGGTCGTTAAAAGTCAGGATTGTGTGGTAAAGTGTTAATGAAGTGTTCTGACAAGGTAGAAGACAGTGTGGAAAGTGGAGAAAATGCTGGTAACCAGCATTTTCTTCTTTTTGCACAATGTTTTCTATCCTTTTGGAGACAAATTTGTAATTTGAGCCACTTTTGATTCATCATTTACTAATGCTTTTAATTTGGTCACGTCCAAAGTTTTGTCTCTTTGTAAAGAGTTGAGTGATGGGATTTGTCTTTGCAGGGATAGAACACATTACAGGAAAAGGGGAAAAAAATGCTGTCTACTATAAATAAAGGTTTGTTTGGTAAAGAGATACTCATAAAATAGTTACCTGTTATCTCTCCATTGGATATTCTACTACACATCAGGCATCACCATAGGTTCACCATCCATCTGTTAGTGGCTGCACTTCTTCTTCTTGAACATCATCTAGGCTCTGTACATTAACCTGGGTCTTCCATCCATCTGTTAGGGGGTGCTGTCCTTCAATGTGGGTCTTCCATCAATCTGTAGGGGGCTGCTCTTGTTACTTCTTGCCGAACTCCATCTTGGCTCGGGTAATCAACATCAGTCTAGGGCTGCTCTTCTCAGTTCCCCATGGGGTTCTGTGCGGCTCAATGGTGAAAGTGCTGGGTATATACTCCAGAGGCCTGGGTTCGATCCTCATTCACAAAGCTGGGGTATTTGTGGTCCTTGGGCAAGACTCTTCAGAGTCCTAGTACTGGTGAAACCCAGGACACCCATGAATAAGTGAGGTTTTACTGTGATATGACTTGAAATAATGATAAAAGCCAGATAAATTATTGAAAGAAGCTAGCTTCTCCCTCATTGTGATGTAATATGACTGAATATAAATCCACATCACAATCATCCATGTGTTGCAATGACTTGGCAACTGTATGTAAATAGTACTGTTTGATGAAGACTCAAAGATGGGATTCATGATATAACTGAACATAAAACTGGGTTCAATCCAAGCCCTGATTGTACTGATGTACCTGCCACTGTATGGGATTTATATTACTGAACATAAAACTTGGTCCAATTTGTGCCATTGTCGTACTAATGTACCTGCCACTGTGTAAATAGCATTGTTGGATAAAGGGTTAAAGATACATGATATAACTGACTATGTAACTTGTTTAAAGAGAGGCCGAGGCAATGCCGATATAAAATCTTAACACTTGGTTCAATTCATGCCACGGTCTTACTTAGAACTTGGTTCAATCCATGCTGCTGGTACATGATATATCTGAACACGGTAACTGCTTGGTTCCATCCATGTCACAGTCATAGTTAGGTAAAATACTAAATTTGGTTCAATCCATGCTGCTGGTACATGATATAACTGAATACACTAACTGCTTGGTTCGATCCACGTCACAGTCATACTTAGGTAAAATACTAAACTTGGTTCAATCCATGCTGCGGGTACATGATATAACTGAACACACTAACTGCTTGGTTCGATCCATGTCATGGTCATATATAGTTTAGGTAAAATACTAAACTTGGTTCAATCCATGCTGCAGGTACATGATATAACTGAAAACACTAACTGCTTGGTTCTATCCATGTCACAGTCATACTTGGGTAAAATACTAAACTTGGTTCAATCCATGCTGCTGGTACATGATATAACTGAACACACTAACTGCTTGGTTCGATCCATGTCACAGTCATACTTAGGTAAAATACTAAACTTGGTTCAATCCATGCTGTGGGTACATGATATAAGTGAATACACTGCTTGGTTCGATCCATGCCATGGTCATATATAGTTTAGGTATAATACTAAACTTGGTTCAATCCATGCTGTTGGCACATGATGTAACTGAACACATTGCTTTGTTCGATCCATGCTGTGGTTTTAAGCTGAAATTACTATAATGATTGATATTGATCTGAAACATAAGGTATGGAACAGGTATGGTAGTTCACCTTTTCCTTACACCATGCATGTCTGGATCATCAGATTCTGCAAGAATAAAGAAAACATAGGAAGTAACATAGTTATGGTCAAATTTTAAAGACATTCATAATAGACGCATTGGCAGACCATAACTTTGCGCAAACATTGACAGGAAAGGAGCAGGTGACTATTATTTTCTCCTTTCTCTAGGATGTTCTTCAGGGTTACAAACACACAGAAATTTTTTATGAAGGGTTGGTTCAACTCATGCAATGGCCATGACCCGAGCATAAAAAATCTACAGATCTCCAAATTATCCAAGCTCAATTTCTTCAGAAATGAACCATCTGTCATCACAATAGATTGAAGCCCCTCCAGGCTGACACTCTGCAGCAACTGTTGGATGGTCATTCCTTGACCAAAACATTAACTGACCTTGTTTGTGGCTGTGCAATGGAAAGGTCACTTCAAAGACCTGTCACTAAGTCCCTGGTCTTACTTGTGAAAGATCCCATTCATAACCTTCCTGTCGCCACTTTACGCTCAAGAACCAGCGACACAGTGGGTAACAACCTAATAGAGACAGGGGTGAGTGTCAAAGAAAGGATCAATCCAAAGTAATGACAACAATATGCCCAATATCTTGCACTGCACATATAGACATGTACTATCCCATCTTCTCCACCATCTATTAGTTTAAATGACATCTAAACTCATGAATGTTGGTCAGAATGTTTGTCTAGATGATCATTCTGACATGTTTGAAATTAAGTCATGTCAGGTTGAAGAATAGGCTGTTTATACAAACATTGTCAGGAAAGGAGCAGGTGACCATTATTTTCTCCTTTCTCTATGATGTTCTTCAGGGTTACATACACACAAAAATTTTTGGTGAAGGGTTAAAGAAATAATATGTAATAACTCTGAATACATGACTTGGTTCAATCCATGCAACGAAACCATCTTATAACAGAAAAATTCTGAAATTCCTTTAATTTTAGCTCACAGGAGCACGAAGCGCTCAAGGTGAGCTTTTATGATTGTGCTGTGTCTGTTGTTTGTCATCCTTTGTCAACTTTTACCTTGTGTGTGCACTCTAGAGGCCACATTTTAAGTCCAATACTCACAGTCACAGTAATCATGGATCCATAAAATCCATTGGTCAGAATGTTTGTCTTGCTTATCTTGGACCAGTATGAAAATGGGTGATGTTGGGTCAAAAACAAGGTCACTTGGACCTGGGACAAACATTAAGAAAAAACCTCTGTATGCAATAGAGGCCATGTTTTCAGTCAAATACTCTTGAAAGTTGGTCAGAATGTTTGCATCTGATCATAACAAACCTAGAGGTCTCAAAATGATGCAAGCTCACTTCATAAATGAAACATTAAGCATGGGGAATGAAACATCCGTCATCAAAACAGATGGATGCCCCTCCAGGCTGACACTCTGTAGGATGGTTATTCCTTGATCAACATATTCAGTAAACTTTGGTAATCTATGTTTGTGGCTGTGCAATGGAAAGCTCACTTCAAAGACCTGTCACCAAGTCCCTGGTCTTACTAGTGACAGATCCCATCCATAACCTTCCTGTCGCCACTTTACGCTCAAGAACCACCAAAACAGAGGGTAACATGTAGAGACAGGGGTGAGTGTCAAAGAAAGGATCAAGCTATAGCCATGACCAACATATGCCTAATGCAGTACACATATAGATATGCACTATCTTCTCTCCTCCACCATCCATTACCTTAAATGATACCTAACCTCAGCTTTGCATTCCTAAACATTTATGCACAAAGTGTTAAAGGTCAGCTTTTGTGCAACCTACTGGCCCTCTAAGCTTTTGTGCAACCTATCATTCCTCTCAACTTCTACCTTGTCAATGCTCTAAAGGCCACATTTTCAGTCCAATACTCATGAAAATTGGTCAGAAAGTTTGTCTTGATATATCTGATACCTCAGACAGGTTTGAAAATTGGTGATGTCAGATCAAAAACTTGGTCGTCAGGTCAAATCTTTGAAAAACCTTGTGTATGCTCCAGAGGCCATACTTCAAATCCAGTACACATGAAAGTTGGTCAGAATGTTAGTCTTGATAATATCTCATTTACATAAAAAACAGGTGCTATATGGTCAAAAAATAAGTTACTGGGTCAAATCATTGAAAAACCTTGTGACCACTTGGAAGCCACATTCTCAGTCCAATCCCCATGAAACTTTGTCAAAATGTTTGTCTTAACATATCTGATATTTATGGGTGACCTTGGGTCTAGAGGTAGGTTACTGGGTCAAATCTTAGAAAAACCTTGTATACACTCTAGAGGCCATATTTTCAGTCCGATACTCATGTAACTTGGTCAAAACATTTGTCTTGATATCTCAAATAAATTTGAAAATGGGTGACGTCTGGTCAAAATGTAGGTCATTGGGTCAAATCTTAGTAAAACTCTGTGTACACTCTAGAGGCCACATTCAGTTGTCTTCATTTCTGCTTACTACAGAACACTAGCACATGATTTATGTCCAAGTTAACCAGACACTGATACCTTCAATGGGAGATAAGCTGTTGAGGCTGTCTACAACTGAAGAAGTTAGGAAAGCATAATGTTTGCAAAACACTCTAATAGTACAACCAGTCCCCGTACCTATCAAAACACTCTAATAGTACAACCAGTCCCCATACCTATCAGGCCGACGGCTACGGCGCCCACTACGTGTAACAACCACTGGCTCAGACTCAACAGAAGGTAGACAGACCTCAAGCTCATCTCCCTGACTAATGGAGAGAGAGTCCAAGCTTAGCTCAGCCTCTTCTCCATCAGCCACCCCAACACAACCCTCAGTCTGCAGGACCGGCATATCCAGTGTCAAAGTCAAAGAGGACAAAGAGGTACAACTTAGCTCCAGAGAACTAATTTCTACCTCAAAGTCTTCTTCAATCTCTGCATCACCATCACGAAGGATCTCCTCCTCCACATCATCCAGCACCTCAGCATCTGCCCCATGCAATGTGGATAATGTAGAGCTGAAGGAAGAGACCATAAGGCTCTCTTCCTCTATCTCTACATCCTCCACAACGGACCAGAAGGAGTCAGAACCAAAGTCTACAGACCTCGGCTCTTCCTCCTTCTCATTGACAAAAGCAACCCTATAAAACTCTTTGTTCATGCCATTCCACATCTCCGGTGATATGGATATGGGGCTGAGAGCCATACAGCTCTCATCCACCATCTCCACATCCTGCTCTGTAGGGAAAAGGGAGGAACAGCTTAACTCCAAAGAGCTAACCTCTTCTCCCAACTCCTCCACAGTATCATCCCAGGACAAAGAGTCTACAGAGGTACTCTCATCACACACAGCATCCACTGAGGTACCTTCATCCGCATCAAAGGAGAACTCGAGATGGTCTCCTTCATGCTCAAAGACGACATTTGGGGCGGCCTCCACCAAAGTCTTCTTTGCCCATGACAGGAGGTCAGACGCATAACCAAGGGCAGAAATTACCAAAGCCATTTTTTCACTTATCGTCGAGTTGAATTCTTCTGTATCTGGAAAGAGAAAAAAGAAAAAAAATCAGGATTTGCATTAACCCTTTCTCAAGCAATCCTGTGTTTTAAGGACCCTAAGGCTTTTAAAAACATTGTGGGAAAAGCAGAAAATGCTGGTAACCAGCATAGATCAGACTAGACAAAATATGCAGTCTGATCTTGAACCTACATTGTCTGATCTTGAACCTACATTGTTGGTTTTTTTTGCTAGATGTTCCGTCAAAAAGAGCTTTGAAATAGCGACATATGCATCTATAGTACATGTACTGACAGACTGTTCATTACATCCAAAATTCAATTGCATATTTTGAATGCTTTGATTTTAATACATGTATGTACCATCAGAAATGGTAACTTAAGCTGTCAAAGACACTTAATTGATGATAATATGCTGGCTTATTTTTTTATACTGTACAAATATTATTTCCATTATTTGGCAAATTCCTTAACACAGACTGCTTAGCGTAACTATGTGGGCTTTTGTGAAGAGTGCATATCCAAGATCAGACTGCATAGAAGGTTCAGTTTGATCTTGGATGTACACTGTCTAATATGGTGTGATTTTTTCCTACAAGCAAAATTTTTAAACTATAATCTATATGTTTTCACTATTGGCTGGAAATCTTAAGTTTAATTTACATGTATTTAGCAGTTTACTAGTCAACAAATACAGCTATGGTATGTAAGGTTTTAGAGTAATATAATGTGGCACTTCCTTGTATATATACACATGTATTTCCACTGCCATTAAATTTGTCAATGAATGGATATCTGTCACTAATTATGTAATGAAATGTAGAATAAAACAAAAAGTCAACAATTCCCAAGTTTTATTTAATTTTCCTGTCAAAAATACAATGCTGTAACAAAATACCAAATATGAACAAATTCCATATTTGTGAAAGAAACTGGAAAACTTTGGCATGTTACGCAATTAAATTTTTTCCAGATGACAAAATTTTACATCCATATTACCAATAACTCTTTATTGAACAACAAAATTTTGGGCTGGACCAAGCTGGTTACCAGCATTTTCTCCTTTTCACAAAATGTTTTCAAAAGCCTCTTCTTTCAGGATCATTAAAAGTCGGGATTGTGTGGTAAAGGGTTAAAAGGTCTTGCATAAGATAAATGTAGTTCAAATGATGGTATTTGTCTTTGAAAGAGCATGCTATAGTATGCTAAATTGTCTTTAAAGCCTTTAAGACTAGAAAACATTATGGAAAAAGAAGAAAATGCTGGTTTCCAACATTTTCACCTTCTACAAGACTGATTTTATCAAACTGACTACCAGCATTTTCTCCTTTTCCCATGATGTTTTTGAAAGCTTTCTTTTCTACTGCAGCATTGTTAAAACTTGGGGTTGTGTGGTAAAGGGTTTAACTCCTTTGGAAAATTCAAAGCATTTGCAGAAAACAAAATAAACATGATGCAAAAATTATTTTTGTTGAGGGAAGGGTAGAAAACATTGTGAGAAAAGGAGAAAATGCTGGTTACTAGCATTTTCTGCTTTTCCCACAATGTTTGAAAAGGTTTTTTCCTGAGGGCTGTTAAAAGTCGGGATTGTGTTGTAAAGGGTTAATACTATAATGTTTGATGATTGGATATATATTTCAGAAGAAAGAACAAATTTTATGCCCTAACGGCAATGGCTTCCTTAAACTCCACATATTGAGTATTTTAAGTTAAAATGTTCAGGGATAGAAACATTGTTTTACTCTCTTGCACTAAGGGCAACTCATTTACCCCAAGTGTTTCAAATGGGGTAATACAAAAATACAAAATTTTTCTGCTTTCTTATCAGTCACTTCTTTTTTCTCAAAAATTTCATGAAGTTACGATGAACAAGAGGCTAATATTGTTATAAAAGAGGCTTTGACTTTTTTGTTATGTATAAAATTGTCTTTTATTTGAGCAATGATTTCTGTTACTTCTTAAATATGCCACTTCTGTTTGGCAAACACTAGTACCCTTTACTTTTTACACATAATCCTGCGTTTTAACCCTTTACCTCACAATGCTGAGTTTAAACAACCCTGAGAAAGCCGTCTTTTGGAAGCAATATGGGATAAGGAGAAAATGCTTGTAACCAGCATTTTCTCATTTTCCCACAAAGTTTTCAATACTATCAAAATTAAATTTCATCACTTGTAAATTTCATTATTTGAGCCATATTAAACTATTTGTCTGCAAATAGTCTCAAATTGGGCAAGTGTACATTTTTTGTTGTCTGGTAAAGAGTTAGTCCCTTAGGTAGAATGACTTTTGAAAACATTGTGGGAAGAGAAAATTAATGCTGGTAACCAGCATTTTCTCCTTTTTTTGCCCCAACAATACTTCTTTTCCTTTCACAACTGTCACATATGGTAAAACTCTTTAACAACTTAACATGTTTCACAATCCTATTGAAGACTGCTTTAACCCTTAACCTAACTATCTCGAAACTTAACGACCATAAGAATTCAGGCTTCAAACAAAACCAGCATTTTCTAGTGTGACAAAAATGTTTTTGATCCTTACTGATCAAATATCAGTTTTGAGTCACGTTTCCTTTGCCCTCTGTAAATACCTTCAATTTGGACAAGTTTAAAAATTTGTCAATAAGTAAAGAGTTAAAAATAAAATTGTGGGAAAGGTAAAAATGCATGGAGTATGCTTTTTTGTTCTCTTCCAACATTTTTCTGCTCTTTTTGTTTGTTTGTATTGAAGTTTAATGCTGTTTTAACAGCTCAGGTCCTATCGCTGCCATCAGTGCACTTACACATGTGTTTCTTGGCTTTCTTACACCAGAACTGACATAACTTTCTTTCCAAGCGACTGACTTCTTTTCTCAGATGCATCAGAGGTGCGAGGTGAAAACTGCCAGAAAGAAAGTTTGCCTCAACTGGATGTTGAATCCACAACCAGCAGGTCATGAGTCAGATATGCTTACCACTGAGCTACCCAGCTGGGCTTTTCTACTCTTTGAGTGACAAATTCCAATTAACATTTATTTAGTTGTTTGCAAATGCTTTTAATTTTTGCAGTCTCTCTCCCAACCATTTTCTCCTTTTCCCACAATGTTTTCTTACCTATAAAGAAATTTGCATCATTTAAGCCATATTGAAATTGTCGCCTGCAAATGCTTTCAATTTGGACAAGGCTAAAATTCTATTCTGTCATCTGGTAAAGGGTTAATGTTTGTTTGCTTTACATAGCCCTCTTGGTGGCAGTAAGGACAAGCCCAAAGTCAAAGTATAAAAAAAAAACTAGTCCTATTTGGGAAACAAATATCAAATCAGAGCAACCTGGTCCCATGTACAGCAGTTGATCTAGCTTCAAATTCAGCACGACGATTTACGATCAAAATTCATATGTCCACACTTTTTACTGAATAAATGAATGAACGACGGATCAAAATGTTCTTTAATGTTTCAAGAACAACTTTGATCATTTTGCACACAGTCTTTATTCTTAGAGCCACAAAAACCCCCATCAAGTGTTTTATGCCTCTTTCATCAATATCGCTTCTGCAACTTACATTAGTTTTCTGGATTTCATCAGTACTGGATCTAGGCTTTGTAGTGCCTTGCCAAAGGACACTCATTAAGAGCCCAGTTCCTCTATTGATGATGATCTAACGCAGATCTGTAGATTACGAGTCAACCAACTTAACCCTTTACCAAACAATTGAAATATTTAAGATCCCGGAAGTTAACGACCTTTGAAATAACTGTTGGAAAAGCACACATCTTTTCTACCTTTTCAAAACAAATTACATCGTTTCATCTGACCCTTTACCACACAATCCAGAGTTTCTACATTGTTTTCTACCCTTTCAAAGAGAAATTGTATCATTTCAGTGACATTTTACTGTTAACCCATTACTACACAACCAGAGTTTTAACAAAGTTGACATGTTTTTTTCCCATTACTGATTTCTATTGTCACCAACAAATCTGATGATTTGAGCCAAGCTTTCAATTTTGTCTACAAATGCTTTCAATTGAGACTGGTCTACAATTGTACTGTTTGGTAAGAAGTTGAAGTTCCTTTCAGAAGCTGCCTTTGCAAACATGTTGCCTTTGCAAAACATGAAATCTGATCTTTGATCTACGCTGTCTGCTTTGCTTAACCCATTTCAACACAATCCAGAGTGGTAATGACCCTGGCATATAGGCCTTTTGAAAACACTGTGGGAAATAGAGAAAATGCTGGTAACCAGCATTTTCTACTTTTCCCACCATGTTTTCCATGCTGTCAAAGAACTTCACTGCATTTGTACCAGTGTAAAATTTGTCACTTTGTAGAGGGTTAAACCTTACAGACAATTAGGCAATCTTAGAAATGTAATTATTTGGATCCTATCCCTACAGATTGATATGTCGTCTACAAATGCTTTGAATCTGAACATGACTAGAATTTTGTCCTCTGGTAAAGAGGCAATCGCTGAGTGACACAGGACCCCAAAACATATTGGACATCTTGGTCATGTTTGCTGGTTTTGATTATGTGGTGTTTAATGCCCTTTTCAACATTATTTTACTTATATTACTTCTGCAAGGCACCTACCCATGCTTTCCTGGAGTTTCTTTAACTAGTACTTCTCACAATTATCCCAAGCTACTGGCTGCTGTCCCAAATAACCATTGTTGAAACAATGAACAGCAGTGAGAGATTAATGAATCCTGTCGCAATGAATATCATCTATCCCCAGCAAAAAATTGGCCAAGCTGGGGATTCAATCCATGAACCCCCTCACGTCAAGTCCTGTACACTACTGACTGCCCTAACTGGTTTGGCATTTTAGTCAAGAAAACAGACTCAAAAACTGCGATCCAAGATAGTCTTTTTTTTTTTTCAGAAAAACTCTTTACCGAAGAATAAAAAAAAATACATTGATCCAAATTCGAAGGATTTGGAGATGACCAAGTAGATATGCCGTTTTTAAATGGGATTTGTCTTTGATTGGGAAGTAAGCATTGTGAGAAAAGGAGAAAATGCTGCTTACCATCATTTTCTCCTTCCCCACGATTTTTCAAAACAGCCCATTTCTTTGGGATGGTTAAAACATGGGATTGTTTGGTAAAGGGTTAATTGGGTAGACAGTGTAGATCCAAGATGAGGCAAGCTTATCTGCTATCTGATCTTGATCTTCACTATTGACACAAGCATCCAAAGCTATTTCTGAAGCTCTGATGTACCAAGGCTTCTGTTAGTAATGCAAAGTGTAAACTACTCTACTTCATTGTGTCTTGCAATAAGTGTGTGACTGAAACAAGCTGCTTACTTATTGTAACTAGAGGGCCTGAATCACTCTGCTGGTAGTAATTTTGCTTATTTTCTAGCATGCATCATGATTTCATGATGCAAATGCATGTAAGAAAAAAGACAATGGCCTAAGTCGGCATACTGAATTAAACAGATAGTGAAATAATCAAAGTGCATTTTCTCAAAACCAGTTGTTTGGAATCCAGCAAAATTTGGTCAGGTTTAAGTACTTATTGTATTACACAATCCCTGCAAGTTTCAAAGAAATGGAACTAATAATGCGGACTTTGCTGAGTAAACAAGACTAAATCAGCATGTGGCTGCTTTTCCTCACCCAATAGTTGGATTTTCTTTATTTTCTATATGGTTAAGTGTGTTGGTAATACAAACAATCTGCAAGTTTCAAAAGATTGATTGATTGTATGGTGTTTAACCTTGTTTTCAACATTATTTCAGTTACATGGCAGTGGCCAGTGCACCTATTCATGCTTTCTTTACAACATTCTATCCAACCCACATGCTGCTTTCCCACATTATAACCATTGTTGAAGCAATGATCAGAAGTGAGAGAGGAATGAATTCTGTCACAATGACTATCATCAATCCTTGGAAAGAAATTGGCAGAGCAGGGGACTGAACCAGCAACCCTGTTCTCAAGTCCTGTACTCTACAGACTGAGCCATTGCTGCTCGGCAAGTTTCAAAAGAATTAGATAAAAAATGCAGATTTTATCATGTAAAAAAGAAATGAAAATTTTCAACTTAAAATTACTTCTTTTTCCTTACTACCATATAAGTGTTTTTTCTGCAGGTATTTAACTTCTGCTATGTCTGCAAGCAACTCAAAGCCGCAGAAATTAATCACTCAGATTATAATGTCAGAGTTTTCTTTGGACAATACAACATAAAAAACAAGTACGTCTAGTTATAGGGTTATGTGTAAAGAACACTAGTGTGGTCAATCCTGCCATATTTTCTTTTGGAGTTTAACGCCATTTCAACAGCTTGGGTTAAATATCATCAGGCCCGTCGCCGCGTTTTTGAAAGAGGTCTGGCAGAGAAAGCAGCAACTGTCGCAGGCATAAGAGGGGGAGAGCACGAGAGGAGGATTTAATGAGTTTCCCTTGGAGGGGGGGGCCTCTATGTGCGTTTTTAGTGCACTTTTGGGTGAGTTTGGGGCTAGATTTCAGTCATGTTGGTCACCAAGTTTCGCTCAATACGAAAAAGAATAAAAGTAAGACTCAAGATGATCTTTAAGTACGTTTTTAACCCCTCTGTGAGTCTCATTATTTGGTGGCATCAAGGTTCATGCCTGCATAGAGCAAAAATTAAGCCAAAATGCAGAGTCTCTATCTCAGCACTGACTCCTGGTAGCACTTTGTACACTCATTTTTTAGAGATACAAAAGTGTCTTTCCAGTTAGAACACACAAAGATGTAAGCTTTGTCTAGACTTTGGCTGCCCAAATACCCTTCTCCTAGGCCAACATACAGAGATAACAAAAAGCGAGATCTTTTGCTTCAATTTAATGCAGCCACAGCTTCTGTCAAACCACAACAGCTGAAAACTTCTTTGCCCCGGCTTTTTTTCAACACAAAATATATGATGTTGGAGCCCAAAATTCTCGGGCTGATTTGGAACAGGCAGCACTTGTATGTACATAATGGAATACAAACATTGACATGAAACTTTCGGTACAGTCTCAGGACTTAGAATGCTCGTATGTCTCAACATGTAAATTCAAAATGTTTTAAACATACTTTGCTGCCAAAGATAGTCTTTGACTTAGAAAAATAGAACAATACATTGAGAGGATAAAAAATTTCTTCTGTCACGCCAAGAAAACTATGCTGTTGTATTTTGTTTTCATACAATTATTTGTTGGCATACAATTTCAAGAATTTCTTCAATATTTCAAACAGCCCATATAACTCGAGTGGTACAGCTTAGGACTTGTTAATGTAAAGTCTCAGGCCACTTGAGGTTGTGGGTTTGAGCCCCATGACTGGCCATTTGAAATTACTGATAATAGTCTTTCAGACTGGACACTAAACTGTGGTCCCGAGTGTAACTCTGGATGGGTTTTGTCCTGTATATTGAACTATCCACCTTAATACAACCTAACAGCCTTCAGTCTGAGGCTGGGCAGGGCGTAGCCTATATGGGAAACCAGTGGTTAAAGTAAAATAAACAGAAAATCAATCAATTAATCTTTAATACAGTCTGGGCCAAAGAGTTTATCAAGTCTTCTTTAACAGTCATGAAACCAATTAAGCAGGTGTCATTATATAATATTTGCCTTGTTTCACATGGCGTGTGACCACTTGATTTCACACCTTGGCCTGGTCTATTGACATGAGCAACGAGCGTTGTTGATAATCTGTAAGCAAAAAAAAACGGGTTGGCAGATAGCATACTTGGCCAAAAAAGTGGTCCGGTGTTTGCTAGATCTGCCGGAGCGGTGACGACGGCCTTGATCATGGTGGTCAGTGATGCACCAATGTGTTTCCTGGATTTCTCACACCAGTACTGACACAACTTTCTTTCAAAAGCCGCTGGCTATTTTTCTCACATGCATCAAATGTGAGAGGCGAAAAATTGCTGGAAAGAAAGATTGCCTAAACCAAGTGTTGAACTCACAACCACCAGATTAAGAGTCAGATACGCTAACCACTGAGCTACCCGGGTGGGCCCAGTCCCGCTGTAAAACTGTAAAACAGCATTATTCATTAAATTACATTGATCTTCAGGAAATGTTGATCAATACAGTTATGACTTCTTAATACTGATAAATTTCAGATTAAATCTTTTAATTACAATTTAACCCTTTACTGCACAATGTCACCTTTTAATGACCCTGGGAAAGAAGCCTTTTAAAAACATTGTGGAAAAAGAAAATGTTGGTAACCAGCATTTTCTCCTTTTCCCACAATGTTTTCTGCCCCATCAAAAAAAAATTGCACCATTTGAGCCATATTAAAATTGCCATCTGCAAATGCTTTCAATTTGGACAAGGCTAAATTTTGTTGTCTGGTAAAGGGTTAACATCTACTTAGTGGAAACTGATAAAATTTGTGTTTATACTTGTATAGATTACAAACTTTCAAAAACATCCAACTTATTCCCTTAAATATTCTTTTACCAAACAAACATAACCATTTACTAACATAGAGTGTATTTTAAAACCACTGATCTTCAACAGGGTTGTATTTTAAGACCAGGTGGGGATATCTATCCGATATTTATACATGTACATAGCTGGAAGTCTCCAGAATCTGAAGTAGACAGTTGTCAACAGTAATTCAAATGCTGCAGATACTAAACACCAGAATAATGCTCAAACTACACATCACAGATATAAGATTCTCAGAAACTGAAATACCCCTCTGCTGGGGGAAAAAAAAAAAATTGGAACCCGCAGAATAAAACACTTAAACCATGTTTTTCAAAATCAATAGGATTCAAGCTATTGACGAATTAAAGAAAGTGTGCCAGATTCACGAAAATCCGACCACAAATGCAGACTTCTCAAGTAAAAAAGAAATGTAAATTTTCGACTTTAAATTGCTTCTTTTCGCTGACTATATATCAGTATTTTGTTTTCAAAACCAATAGGATTCAAGCTATTGATGATATGAAGAAATCTGACCACAAATGCGGACTTTATTGTGAAAACAAGAAATATATATTTTCAACTGTAAGTGGCTACTTTTACCTTCCTGATAGTCAGATTTTTTTCAAAATCAATAGGGTTCAAGCAGTTGATGATATAAAGAAACTCTGGATGTTTCATAAAAATCTGACTACAAATGAAGACTTTATCGCATAAAAGAAAAAGACTGACAAGTGCAAACCATGCCATAACATAAGCTCTGCTGGCCTTTGGTCAATCAAGCAAAAAACTAATCCTAAATGTTAATTACTCAACTTCAGTGCTTTTCTAGCATTAATGATTGTGTGGCACATGAACGAAATAAGCTGCTTACTTATTGCAAAAGCTAATTACTTGACTTCATTAGCTATCTTGCACTAAGGTTGCAGTAAAACAGATTTACACTTTTCGCGCTTCATGCAGTTTTAACCAATTACTCGACTTCATTGGCTTTCTTCTGCATAAATATGTTGTACATCATCGGGAAATGCTGCTTGCTTATTGCAAAAGCTAATTACTTGACTTCATCAGCTATTTTGCACTAAGCTTGCAACAAGGTAAATGAACGCACTTCTCCCTTAACCCCTTATCTGTTTCCCATAAAAACCTAACTTTTAACAACCTTGAAACAGAAGACTTCTGGAAACATTGTGGGAAAAGGAGAAAATGCTGGTAATCAGCATTTTCTCCTCTTCCAACAGTGTTTTCTACCCTATCTAAGCCAATTTCCACACTTTGACCATCATTTAATTTGTCAACTGCAAATGCTTTGGGTTCAGACAAGTCTAAAATTTTGTTGTGTGGTAAAGGGTTAGCAAACAATCCCAATTTTTAACAGCCCTGAGAGAGAAAGCTTTCTAAAACATTGTGGGAAAATGAGAAAAATCTGGTAACTAGCCTTTTCTCCCTTTTTCACAATGTTTTCAACCAATATTACAGAACTCAAGCTCATTTCTACTCATCTCAAATTTATGGCCTGCAGCTGTTTAGAATTTTGTAGAGCCAGCAATTTTTTGTTAGGGAAAGGTTTAATCCTTTACCAAGTCAAGCAACATTTAATTTGCCGTCTGCACATGCTCTCAATTTGGTCAAGTCTAAAAATTTTGCTGTTTGAAAAAGAGTTATAGGATACTGCAGGGACAGCAATACTTAACCCTTTACCACACAATCCCCAGTTTTAGTGACCTTGAGCAAAAAGGCATTTGAAAACATTGTGGAAAAAGAAGGAAATGCTGGTAACCAGAGTTTAACCGTTTTCTCACAAAGTTTTCCACCCTTCCAAAGGTTATTTCAATTTTTGAGTCACATTGTCTTCTGCAAATGCTTCCAATATGGACAAGTCTAAAATACTGTCATTTGGTAAAGGGTTAAATTTATCAATACCATCAAGTTGAAGTTTTTTCACATTACATCATACAATGTAAATCTAAGATCAGATTGCATGCCCAGTGAATCACAGAATCCCATCATTTAATCCATTTTCAATCCTTTACCATGCAATCCTTGTTTTATACATCTATTAAAAGGTAAGCTTTGGAAAACATTGTGGGAAAAGGACAAAATGCTGGTAATCAGCACTTTCTCCTTTTCTCACAATGTTTTTAACCCTCAGAAAGAAAAAGGTAAACCACATCATTTGAATAAGATTAGAGATGAAAAGGTTAAAAGTTAAAAAAAACATAGGATTTGTCTGTGCATCCCCCCCCCCCCAAAAAAAAAAAATGGGAGGTTTAACTCAAAAAAAAAAATGGGAGGTTTAACTGTTTACCACATAATAAAATTTTAGACTTGTAAAAATTGAAAAAAATTGAAGACAACAAAATAAATGTCACTCAAAAAACAAAATCAAAATTTGTTTCGGAAAAGGTAGAGAACATCATGGGAAAAGGTGACAATGCTGGTTTAACAGCATTTCTTGTTTTCCTACCATGTTTTCAAACTCTCCTCCCTCAGGGTCGTTAAACTCAGGATTGTGTGGTAAAGGGTTAAGCACATTTTGGGAGAAAATATAGGAATTTTATGGAAAAATACTTCATTCATGAGACAATGCACTTACTTGATAACTGGATAAAATGATTTAACTTGTGTTTTACTTAATCAAAAATTTGTACAGCATTTCCACCAAGGCAAGTATCCTGCAGCATGACTCCCTGGTCATCTATATGGACACCTGAAATAGCAAGTGAAAGATAAATAATAATAATAAAAGCATTGAAAAGACTGGTGTGGCATTTTTCAAGGGAGCCATTGTGTGGAATTAATAACTTGAAACATAACAGGTTTTGGGACGAACAAGCATGGTATGTGTGTATCATTACGCCACTGTAGAAGGCCATAGCGGATCAAGCCATTTTCGATAAAAAGGAATTATTTCCACGATCAATGGCCTAATCTAATTTATTGCAATACGCCACTTTCAATTTTATAGCTGGGTGCAATCGAAACACTTATTTGTCTCAGAAAAATTTGTTTTAATTGGGTTTATTTCCTTCGTTTTGCACAAACTATGATACATGATTTTCAAAATGCCATAATGAACTCATAGTGGCAATGTCTTCGACAAATGTCACAAAAACTGCTCTTGATTAACCCATTACTCCTTATGAAACTGTCCAGTGATGTTGCAATACCGCCCTTTGAAGAGGATGCTTTTTGAAAAAAGAAAAAAAATCTGGTTACCAGCATATAAGAAACTGCTGGTTACCAGCATTTTTGGTTTTCCAACAAGATTTTCTGCTCCTTTTAAGACTAATCCCATCATTGAGCAAAGTTTATAGTGTGGTCTGCAATTGCTTTCAATTTAGGCAAGTCGGAAATTTCTTTGTTTGGTAAAGAGTTAACCCTTTCACCACATGATCTCTAGTTTTAACAACCCTGATGAAGAAGGCTTTAGAAAACAGTGTTTTAAAAAGGAGAAACTGCTGCTTATTAGCACGTCCTTTGGCAACAATATTTTCTTCCCACTGAAAAGAATGAAACCCATCATTTGAGCCAAGTTTATAGTGTGGTCTACAAAAATATATGAGCTATGCTCCAGTAAAAGGGGGCTTAACCCTACTACACATATCCAGAGTTTTAACAACCCTCAGGAAGATGCCTTTTGAAAACATTGTGGGAAAAGGAGAAAACACTGGTTACCAGCATTTTCTCCTTTTACCACAATGTTTTCTTCCCCTTAAAAAAAAAAAAAAAATATCATTTGGGTTACACTGAAATCATCTGCAAATGCTTTTAATTTGGGCGGGCCTAAAATTCTGTTGTGTGATATAGGGTTAATGCATCTCTTTGATCCACTGTACCAAGCAAGCCATCACATAATTTATGGATCCATGGTAGCCACCTTTTTTCAACATTTGACTTAACCCTTTCCCAAACAAGCCCTGGTTTTCACGTGTCTGCAGTACAAGTCTTTTGAAAACACTGTGGGAAAAGGAGAAATTGCTCGTAACGAGCAATTTCTCCTTTTCCCACAGTGTTTTCTACCCTTTTTGATAACCTTCTGCCATTTTCATCAAATTTAAAACTGTCGTCTGCAAACTCTTTCAATTTGGACCAGTCCAAAATTTGTCATTTGGGAAAGAGTTAACCATGAGGTTGACTAGTCCTTTGGCAAACACAAAATTGATAAATAGCAAAAAGTTTCAACCCAGGTCAACCTGCCCCCTTTTTGGCAAGTTTAAAATGTTGTTGCCTGGTAAAGGTAAAGAGTTAACCCTTTAGCACACAGTTCTGAGTTTTAGTGACCATGAAAAAGAAAGTTTTCAAAAACATTTTGTGGGAAGAAGAGGAAATAATGGTACCCAGCATTTTCTGCCATTTCCACAATGGTGTCTAACCTTTCAAAGACATATGTTAGGTTTATGCCTCTTTTTATTTCTCGTCTGAAATGCTTTTGATTTGGACAATTCTAAAATTCTGTCAACTAGAGAAGATTTGTATCAAACAAAACCTTTCATGTGGAACCTAACTCTTTACCATACATAAACATTTTAGACTAATCCAAATTCAAAGCACTTGCAGAGGACAAATCAAATGTTACTTAAATTATGAAATCTGTCTCTGAAAGATAGAAAACATTGTGGAAAAAGGAGAAAAATATTGGTTACCAACACTGTATCATTTTCCCACAATGTTTTCAAGAGCTTCTCCCTCAGGTTTGTTAACTCTCTACCACATGACAAACTTTTAGCCTTGTCCAAATGAACAGCTTTTGCAGAGGACAAATCAAATTTTACTCAAAACATGAAAGGTGTCTGTTGCAGGGCAGAAAACATTGTGGGAAAAGGAAAAATCGCTAGTAACCAGCATTTTTTGCTTTTCCCAGAATGTTTTCAGAGGCTTTTTTCCTAGGGTCATTGAAAGTTGGGATTGTGTGGTAAAGGGTTAAAACTCAAGGTTGTGTGGTAGAGGGTTAACTCTTTCCCACAAGACAAAATCTGACTCGCCCAAATTGACAGCATTTGACTATAAATTAAATGTTGCTGAAATAACTGGATTTCTCTATGAAATGTTAGAAAACATTGTCTGAAAAGGAAAAAATTGCAGTTTACCAGCATTTTTGCCTTTTCTCACAATGTTTTCAAAAGGCTTTATCTTCATGGTTGTTAAAATCCAGGATTTGGTGGTAGAGGGTTAAACATACAATAAAGCTCTGAAATAAAGATAAGTAATCACATTTGTCATGGAGTGTGAAAAATACCGATAATTCTTTTCTTACACTTTACCAAATGACAAATATTTAAGCTTGCCTAAACTGAAAGCGTTTGCAGACGACAATTCAAATGTGGCCAAAATCTTGGAATTTGTCTGAGAAAGGATAGAAAACACTCTGGGAAATGGAGAAAAATTCTGATTATCAACATTTTCTCCTTGTTCCACAATGTTTTCAAAAGCAGTCTTACTAGGGGCCATTAAAACTCGGGATTGTGTGGTAAAGGGTTAATCGTGCCAGCAGACACCTCCAGGTATTTATGAATATAAAGAAATGGATCATCAATAATCTGAAAATGAACTTTTACTTTAACCTTTTACCATACAATCCCTAATTTTAGGACCCTTAGGGAAAGACTTAAAAAAAAAAAAAACATTGTGGCAAAGGGGGAAAAAAATGCTGGTAACCATCATTTTCTCCTCTTCCCACTTCTTTTTAACCCTTTCGAAACAAAATTTGTTTTGCGACATTTAGTTTGTTGTCTGCAAATGCTTTGAATTTGGATCATTCTAAAATTTTGTTGTAACGACCTTGAGGAAGATGGCTTTTGAAAATACTGTGTGAAAAGGAGAAAACAATAGTTACAAGGATTTATCTTTTTCCCACATTGTTTTCTTCCCTATCAAAGACAGAAATCACTGAGCTACACTTTCTTGTCTGCAAATAGTTTCAGTTTTGGACCAGTCCAAAATTTTGTCATTTGGTAAACAGCCAATACCGTGATTATGCCAAAATACCAATTTTATTCAAGTCTTCCAATGCCAAGGGGTGTCAGTAAGAGCCAGGGGTCAGAGATTTCACATGACTATTCTGAACTGAACCCACGACTACTTTTGCCTGAATAAAAGAATCTGCTGAGATTCTTTTTTTAATTATCATTCCTTTTCCGTCATTATTCCTTTTCAACCGTTATTCCTTTTTAATTATTATTCCTTTTCAGTGCTCCAGGATGAAGGCAAGGAAGAGCTCATGCAACATCGGTGCCCATGGTGTTAACCCTTTACCAAACGAAAAAATTTTAGATAAGTCCAAGTTAAAAGCAATTGCAGACAGCCAAATAAATGTGACCATAAAACTGAAATTTGTTTGAGGAAGGGCAGAAAACATAGTGGGAAAAGGCGAAAATGCTAGTTACCACTATGTTTTCAAAAGCCTTCTTGTTCAGGGTCGTTAAAACTCAGGATTGTGTACTAAAGGATTAACTCTTCACCATACATTACAGACCCTGAAGAAGAAGGCTTATGAAAACATGGGAAGAGGAGAAAAGGCTGGTAACTAGCACTTTCTCCTTTTCCCACAATCTTTTCTACCATTCACACAAAAAATTCAAACTTTTGAGGCACAATTTTAATTTTTCATCTGCAAATTCTTTAAATTTGGACTAGTCTATAATTTTGTGGCATGGTTAAGTCATGACAGCTCTTGATATATCCCATGTCCACCCAAACACTTGAATCACAATTTTCCCCTTGCCCCAATTGAATTTGTCAATATATGCTAAAATATCAGCAACAGACATGTGCTATTGTCCTTTAACTCATGCAAGATATATATATTTGCAAAGTTTTAAGACATGGTTTTCACTTTTTATAAAGGGCTAAATTTTGATTTTTGCCTAGACCCACAGACATAACAGTACTGTCCCCATTACCCCAAGACCACCACCTTGTTTTTGCTCAAATCAACATGCTAGTTTAACTCCCAGAATCCCCTCATAATACTACAGTGACATGCTTCCATTTAAATACAGAACAGTTTTGTAATATTTGAGGGCATTCTTTGTCTTGCACAAGATCAATACAGACTCTGGCTATGCTCTATTCTGAACTGAAAGAAAATTATACATTTCCCCTCAGGCTTTTTTTTTTATTCTAAGAATTTTTGAGGGAATTGAAAGACTGCCCTAACCTGCTCTTACCTTTTTTGACTTGAGGTTTGGCATATTCATCATCAAGGTGTCCACACGGATGAGTCAGAGTGTAAAGCAGCAGTTCTACATGGTGGGAAATGCTTTAGATGACATGAAAGAGCTGAATACTTCAAATAACTGCAAATGAAAAGATTGAGAGGCAGTACGGGGAAACTATGTTCTACATGTATCAATACCATCAACAATGCCTTTACAATAAGAGGTAAAATGTCCAAATTTTACAAAAACATTGTGGCAAAAAGAGAACTTACTGGTGACCAGTATTTTCTCCTTGTCTCACAGTGTTTTCTTCTACATCAGGGTTGTTACATACCATATGCTTTGGTAAAGGTTTAACCCTAAGAGTGCTGAATAAACCTATCAGGCATTTTCATCCTAGAAATATGACTCAAATAATTGCAATTTCATGGTTGCTTTTGTCTACAGTGATTGAGGAAAGCTGACAGTGAAGATCAAAGATCAGGCTGCATGTTTTGTGCAGCCTGGTCTTGATCTTCACTGGCCACAAAAGCAAAGTCTTGAAAGGCCCTTCAAGGGTTAATATTTTAATTAAACAAAAAGTGCAGTCTGGTCTCATTCTCCACTACTCACAAAATACAACCGAAAGAGTCTGATCTAGTTTTTCACTACCAACACAATTGATCTGACAAGTAGTTTGGTCTCACTCTTCACTAACCACAAAATACAACTGTAGTGCAATCTGATCTAGTTTTTCACAAACCAAAAAATTTCGATGACAAAGATTTTTTCCGACGGCAATCAATTTATCAAACTCTCTAAAGAATTTAATCTTATCAAAAAGTCTGTCGCTGTGCATAAATAAAATCACAATTCAAATTTCCGAGTCTCGGGTTATCTTGTGAAATCTTAAACTGGGCAGAAACCTGACTTGTAAGCACTGGGTCTTACCCGTTGTTGGTAAGATCGATAACAGGATGCCAGTTTATAGACTAAGAATACAATTTAGAATAGTTGGTGGATAGGTTTCCTGGGATTTGATCAAATTCAAGTACTGTCCAATCTGTGTTAACCCTTTACTAAACAGTCCTGAGTTTTAACAACCCTTTAAGGAAAAGCCTTTTGAAACCACTGTGAGAAAATGAGAAAATGCTGGTAACCGGTGTTTTCTCCTTCTCCCGAAATGTTTTCTACCCTACCAAATACAGGAAACTTCATTTTAGCTACATTTGTTTTCTGCAAATGCTTTCAATTTGGTCCAGTCTCAAATTTTGTCTTTTGGCAAAGAGTTCAAGGCCATGAAAGATGGCAATTGAAATCATTGTTGGAAAAGAAGAAAATGCCCTTTTCTACTTGTTTAATGTCAATTCTCACCAACTGAGCCACTTCTAATTTATTATCTGCAAAAGCTGTCAGTCTTGGCTGGGCTAAATTTTCTTTGTATGGTAAAGATTTAACCCTTTCCTATCCTGTGTTTCACAGCCCCGGAGACTGCCTGGGACCAGGGATCGTAGATATGATAAAATATGTAACATATACGATCCCTGCTGGGACAAGCCTTTCAAAAACATTGCCAGAAAAGAGAAAATACTGTTAATCATCATTTTCTCCTTTTCCAACAAGGTTTCCTATCCTGTACAATATCAATTCCATCATTTGGACCAAATCTAATCTGTTGTCTGCAAATGCCTTCGATCTTATAGCGAGTTAAGTGTTAAAAGAGTTTTAACAAACTTGGGAAAGAGGTCATTTGAAAACAGTGTGGGGAACTGGTGAAAATGCTGGTAACTAGCATTTTATCCTTTCACCACAATGTTTCACAACCTATCAACTACAGAAATATTCATTCTAGCAACGTATGTTGTCTGCAATGCCACATGCCTTGAGTTTGGTCTAGTCCAAAATTTTGTGGTTTGGTAAAGGGTTAAGACAACTGAGTTCCCTGATTAACCCCTCAACCTTGACTTTTGACGACATTGAGAAAGATGACTTGAAAACATTTTGGGAAAAGGAGAAAATGCTGGTAACCAGCTTTTTTTTCTTCGTCAGACAATGTTTTCTATCAAAGACAACATCCACAATTTGCGCCAATATTGGGACATATCTCACGGCATGAGACGTGCCATTCGGCAAACTTCGGCTGTTACTAGATAGTTACGGAATCGGCCGAGTCGTGAGAAGTGATCTCACAGTGCATTTTCACAGAAATAAACCATTGATAGACACTAACCCTTACAGCAAAATTTTCAAATAGGATTTATACGAGGAAGAAAAGATTTAATGCAGCTCAAGCGATGGGAGCTGAGAGGGTCGAAAACTAGCATTTTTGCCTTTCATACAGTGACTTCCAGTGTCTTTTTCTCCAGTCTTCGGTTGCATTTAACTCGCAAATTATAGGACCGTTTGGTTATGAAATAAAGCAAAAATCTCACTGT
Source organism: Tridacna gigas (assembly GCA_945859785.2). Classification (NCBI taxonomy): domain Eukaryota; kingdom Metazoa; phylum Mollusca; class Bivalvia; order Cardiida; family Cardiidae; genus Tridacna; species Tridacna gigas. Next base: position 14,875,215 of record OX244044.2, read on the forward strand.
ACTCACCCAATAGATCGCCGTCTAATTCGGTGTATGAGTTTCGTAGCAAAACAACCAAGAAGATCGCAGTCGTAGTCTGTGCTTGAGTTTCGTAAGAAAACAACCACCTCGCTCTACAACTACTAGGAGGCAATAGCCGGTGAATAATGGCGCTCACCCGGTATTTATACAGGTATGCACTATGACGTCACAGCTCTAACGGGACCTGTATACAGAAAACAATTTGGCTAAGGGAGAAATATTACTCGTGACGAGCATTTGCTTTTGCCAAAATGTTTATATTTGTTTTCATACACTTACTGAACCGTTTTCAAATCTGCATTTCAGAAACAGTAGAAATTTTGCAGTTTAGATGTTGTTTGGTCACAAAACTTGACTTGTGGAAATAGTTGCTCTAAGATCAGACTTTCCGTGCAGCCTGACCTTGATCTATCCCGCATCAAAATATGAGTTTAGGGCTCTAAGGTTTTAGATAAAGTTAAACCCCATTGATCTACCATACATTCACGTCTTTTAACAACCCTGATAGAGAGGCGGCTATCGAAAACATTGATCTAAAAAGGAGAAAATACTGGTAACCAGCAATTTCTCCTTTTCCAACAATGTTTTCTTGCCTTGCAACAACAATCCCATTATTTGAACCACTTTGAATTTATAGTCTGCAAACGTTTTCAACTGGGACAAGTCTAATAATTTGTCACACGATAAACAGTTCAGACGTCTTGAGCATGTAATGGTTTTGCTTCTTTTACCACAATGTAAAATGTTTCCGACAATGCAGCCACATTACTTTACCCCTGGTCCTGCAAAATAAGTGAAATGAAACTTTTAAACCATTAATAAAAACCCAAATTTTACTATTTCAAAGGTATTTTCTTTTTTTTTTGGGGGGGGGGGAATACACCCTTATTTCTCCTTTAGTAACAATGTTTTCATTTATATTACTGCATTAACGCTTTACCAAACGACAAAATTTTAGACTTTTCCAAATTCAAAGCCTTCGCAGATGACAAATTAAATTTGGCATAAGAGATGGAGCTTGCCTTTAATGGAAAAGAAAACATTGTGGGAAAAGGAGAAAATGCTGGTAACCAGCATTTTCTCCTTTCCCCAGAATGTTTTCAAAACCTGTCTTCCTCGGGGTTGTGATAACTGGGGATTGTGTGGTGGAGGGTTAAATTTTACTTCCAGTTGCATTTGATATAATCGTCCACTGCAAATTTCGTTAATGAGGGAGTTGATTTGTCAAACCTGATAAGAATGTATAGATCTATATGGCCTGCAACATGCGAAATGAGACCTTCGGACAGTTGCGTAAAGTGTCGTCCCGGCTTAGCCTGCGCAGTCCGCGCAGGCTAATCCGAGACGGCACTTTATGACTACATAAGATTTTTTCATACAGTGGACTTTCCTGAAACAGAAAATCGCACAAAAACGGGAGGGGTCGTCTCGGATTAGTCACAGACTGCACAGGCTGATCTGCGACGACACACTTTTACGCATATGTAAGAAGGCCCCTTTTCGTGTATTGCACGCCATTTAGTCTATATTTAATATAATGTCACGTCGAAATGGAAAAATTTAGACGAACATTATCTTTTTCTATATCCTCTCTCACCGCTGACCATTGTTTCCACGATGGTTATACGAGAAAGCAACCAGTGGCCTGGGAAACTCCAGGTAAGCATTGATAAGTGTACTGGCGACCGGGACATAATTGAAATAACGTTGAAAACGACGTCAAACACCATACAAACATCTTTCTCTTTGTAGTTTTCCCCGGAAAAATCAATGCATTAACTTTTCCTTATCTTCTTTTGTGTCAAAAAATTTCATTTGTATCGATATAATATTGAACCTTCATTATTTATCATTGGACATATTTTTATCCTTAACCCTTATCGCACAATGCCGCCTTTTGACACCCCTGGGAAAGACGCCTTTTGAAAACATTGTGGGAAAAGGAGAAAATGCTGGTAACCAGCATTTTCTCCTTTTCCCACAATGTTTCGACCCTATCAAAGAAAAATTGCGCCATTTGAGCCACACTGAAATTGTCGTCCGCAAATGCTTTCAATTTGGACAGGACTAAAATTTTGTCGTCTGGTAAAGGATTAACCCGTTACATAAGTCAAATCAAACTTTCAAGCTTATAGTAAAACCCAAATGTTGTTACTTTTAACGTTATTTTGAGGGCAAAATATTTCCCTATCGGACGTTGTACATCTAAGATCAGACTGCACGTTCAGTGCAGTCTGATCTTGATCTATAATGTCCGTAAAAGGTCCTTGAGTAGTGTCTAACGGTAAAAAGTTAGGAAGGGTCAAAATACAGGACATGCTGAGTGAGTGCTGTCAATATTGTGTACATAAGAAATATGCCGTTTGTTTGTGGTTTCCCAAGTTTTTGGCCAAGATTAGACCCTCGGGTTATGTTTGAATGTTTCGGACAGTGATCACAGTTCACTTCAAACCATGTTTACCCCCAAAGCTTTATGAAGACTCAGAAATGTTTTGCTGTGTCCACATATGATCGATTTTTAGAGCCAAGAACAATGAAACACTGGGCAAGCTCGAACAATATTTCGTAAATTATCGGTGCTTTACTTAAACCATTTATGTTTACTTAACATTATCGACATTTTTTATATAACATGCTTGTCTTGCTGAAAGCAAGAATCCAAAATATTATCGCACAAATTTACAGCAGATAACTGAAACCACCCTTATTTTGAAAACAGCCTTGTACCCCCACAGTAGGCCTACGGAAAATTTACCCTTTACCAAGCAATTCAAGTTTTAAAGTTACAACCCTTTAGTAGAAGAAGAAAGAAAACAATGTGGAAGAGGGAGAAAATGCTGGTAACCAGCATTTTCGTATTTTCTCACATTTTTTTTCTTTTTTTTTTTTTTTTTGTACTCTTTGAAAGGCAAATTTCAAACGTTGAGGAACATTTATTTTGTCGTCTACTTTCAGTTTGGACAAGGCTAAAATTTGTCGGACGCCTACGGGAGATACAACGGGTACCAGTTTAATTTTTCAAATTCATCACCTATCTGATATGGGCATTCTGCGTAGAGAACCAGACTATTTTTGGAAACATCAGGCAAGACGCCAAACCGGGACCATGATAAGTGAACCTGCGGATTTTCAAAACAAAGACAATACCGAGATCGGACCTAATCTTAATCGGAAAGATCCGATTTCAGACGCAGGAATCATCAGAATAAACATGAACTGAAAATATCCGATACTAGAATAAGACCCAAAAAACGGAACGGACCCGAAATTTGAAAACATTGAGGGGAAAGGACCGTTGATACGAAGATCGATAACAGGCTGCCAGTTTATTTGAAAAAATGTCACCAAGCGGAAGATAATGAGATGGTATAAAACGCAGACAATATAGAACATAAAGTTAAGCAGACAATATACACGAAGAAGGGTATTGGAACAGGTGATAAAACGCAGACAATATAGATAAAGAGGGGCTGTATGGAAAAGGCAGACAATATTGGTCAAGAAGGTTTGCTTAAATACTTGTTGAAATCCTTTGTAATATATATATATAAAGTAAACCTTGAACGAGTAAATACATTTAAATGATGAGAATTTCGATTATATCTCAGATCAGCCCATTATAACAATTAGTTTATTTGTGTTTATCTCCAAATCGATGTATAAAAACAAGGGAGGGGGTGGTGAACATGATAATTATGTTTTCTCTTAATATGGTCGTTAGATTTTTAATTTAAGTAAGACTGAAGCTAAGGTCTTCAAGTTATGTCTCGATCACCTTGATTGACATGTAGACCAACTTGACACCTTTCATTCGGACAGTACTAATGATAAAAAATGGGTTAATTATACTGTATATTTCACCTGGTATAGCTTCTGAATAAGTGTATTGGAATGCTTCATAATTTTAATATTAATTCCTATTTAGCGAAAGTAAAAAAAAAAAAAAATACATGTGTTGCTCAAGAAAAATCTGAAAATAATGTTCCATGGTATACACGGACTAAATATGACTTCAATAAGAACAACCTTTATATTAATGCATTTTCGCTAAAAAAAAATCTTTGATGGAAAAGGAGAGAGAGAGAGAGAGAGAGAGAGAGCAAGAGAGATCTCGAGAGACAGAGAAAGTAAAGGAGGGGTGGAAGAAAGAAGGAAGAAAGACAAAAAAAAAAAAAAAAAAAAAAAGAGAGAGAGAGAGAGAGAGAGATGGATGGTTGCGGGAGATCCAACAAAAAAAAAAATCAATTAAGTGTAAAAAAAGTTGAAGTTTAAAGAACTCTTGCTTTAAAAGTAAAGATATTTACACAAAAGCCGCGAAAGTCGGGTATTTCTGAACACCTTCTTGACCTGTATTGTCTGCCTGTTCTATATTAGCCCTTCTTTATCTAGATCTATATTGTCTGCGTTTTATCACCTGTTCCAGTACCCTTCTTTGTGTATATTGTCTGCTTAACTCTATGTTCTATATTGTTTGCGTTTTATACCGTCCCGATTTTGCCGCGTTTTTTTTTTCTTTTCATTTCCTGATTAAAAATTATATTTTGTTGACACTTTCCGGTTATAATCGTTAACATGCATTTGGGCCGTGCTCTGTAAAAAGAGGGCTTAATGACAAAAATTCGAATTTCACATTTTCAGATTTTCTTTAAGTGCATTCATTTTTCTCTCAGAATCTGAAAACAAAATACCACTAACTTATCAAAAAGTGGAGATATCAACAAAATTGTAAGCATATCCAGCAAGGAGAACGTCAGTTTTTTAAAAGACGTTGATGATGACGTTTTTCTTACTCTGTTTCACGCACACGTGAACGGCGAGCGACAGTGTAAATCCTATATTACACACTTATATGGCTGAAAGGGAAATAACTCGTGATGTATTTTCAATACCCCTGTCACGAATTCCATGCTGTTTGCAAGTTATTTTACTACCAATATTGATATCAATAGTACCAATCGATACCGGAAACATTATTCTACAAGAAAATCATGTCACAATTTGAGCAATTTCAAGTTGCTAAGAAATATCTATCTCGAAACTGTCAAACAACCCAACTCGGAAGAGATCTGATTGCATTGATTCGCGAAAATTTTCTAGAGATAAAACCCATTTTCAACGCGAAAAATGTCCACTCTTGTGCAAGGTGCATTCGAAGCCTACAAATTTAAAAGTATATCTGCACTGAAAATAGAACTTCAACATCTTTTTGTGTTGTTCGAACCTTTTTTTTTATCTGAAAATGTCCAGCCGTGCAAACTGTCATCCTTTATGGCCTACTAAGAATGCTTTTGTTTCGCGTTTTCTCACTGGCCGGGTCCAGACACACCTTCATCGATAACCAATGAACAAACACATTTTGAAAACAAACCGAGCATGCGCAGCAAGTCAAAATGGCAGGCAGCTGAGCGCCGGACAGATTTACCGATGGAAATAAGGATTGTACAGCCTATTCACATCAAATAGTTTAATGTTTCAGGTTTATATGCCTTAATATTGCTGGACCCGAACTGAAACTTGTCAAATATTCAACGGCTTTCGCGTTGAAATTGAAAATGGGTTTTATCTCTTGAAGATTTTCGCGAATCAATGCAATCAGATCTCTTCCGAGTTGGGCTGTTTGACAGTTTCGTGTTAGATATTTCTTAGCAACTTGAAATGGCTTAAATTGTGACACGATTTTCTTGTAGAATAGTGTTTCAGCTATCGATTGGTACTATGGATGTTAATATTCGTAGTAAAATAACTTGTAAACAGCATGGAATTCCTGATTGGGGTATTGAAAATACGTTAGGAGTTGTTTACCTTTCAGTATATTAGTGTGTAATATAGAATTTACATTGTTGCTCGCCGTTCACCTATGGTTTCACGTAGTTCCTCTTTATCCTAATCACTTGCTTATATTTACACTGTCCAACGTAGAATTTCAGATGTAGTTCTTAAATAAAAGATTTCATGCAATTTTTTTAGAGAAGGTACATTAAAAATGCTCCTACTTTGCCATAATATTAACACTTAAACGACTGAATGAATAATAAATATAATTTTCCCGCCAAATATAGTGATTTCACAGTTGTTTTTGCCGATAAAGTCTCATCATATAGGACAGTGAAGATCTAAAATGAGACTGCTCCCTCACATCCATCAAGGGTAGGAAGCGTATTACAGTTGCCAGACGGGGTATCGAACACGTAACCTCCGGATCATGTATCTGATAAGCTACCCACTGAGCTTACCCGGACGGGTTTCGACTTTCGATGAAGGTCTTTTTGTTTATTTATCCTATTGTTGATCTAATAACTGATAAATGCGAAAAATAGATTTTTTAAAATCAATCCCGACAGATAGTTACGTTACATCTGCAATACGCTTCCTCCTTTTGTGATTTCCATTCGCCTTTCATGTCTGATGTAAGTGATAAAGAATTGAACGGTTGGAAAGGCTGTTGTGCGATTTCTGGTGTGGGTAAGCAAGAAAAACATGGACAGCTGCGACGATCGCTGTGAAATGACCACAGATGATGAACTCGGCAGAATGAACTCTAGCCCCCACCCCCCTTTATTATTTACTATATAGAACGAGGATTTGGAGTTCTTTATTATATTTTTCGTAAAAACAAAGCTTATGTAATAAGTAAACAAAATCCAACTTGCCCTCCATTTACTTTCGTATCGGTTATCGGCCATAATAATAATAGCGTGCCGAGATAACCGAATATGCACCGAGGGCACGTCCAGCCATGTCTCATAATACAATACGTATAGATTACGTTTACTTTGTATATTTCATGATAAATGTAAGCAAAAAGAGTAATAAGTTAGCCTAGTTAGCCTACATTTTCACCTTTGGACATTTGCATTTAATACTACTACATTCTTAACTATAAACTTAGACATAACAATTACGTTAAAAAATGAAGATCTTATCTTACGATCTTGAATGAAATATCGTTTGTACAGTGCTTTATTATCGTATAACCAATAAACACTTGAAAAGAAAATATATTTGTGTAAAACAAATCGGGCACGACATGAAATGGAGAAAACACCGTCTTCATTTCGGCGATTTCTGTTGCTTGAGATGCATTTAATTCGTCAATGTATTGTTTGACTTGACATCTTTAAAAGTTACGGTTTTTTGTACTAATAATGTAAAATGGGCGTCAAACCAGTATGTCTTATCTGTCGGTATGTTTAAGCAGATGTGGCGTCCATTGCTGAAATAAAATGCTAAGTTAACGAAAATTCCACATACACATTCTCTTGACAAATGTATTTTAAATAAAACGCAAAAATGTGTAATTGAACACATGGCCCAAATCCCAATGCTTTTTTGGGGACCGGTATCTGGAGAATGAACATGGTTTAAGTAAAATCAGCCAGAGAAGTGGTGAAAAAAAAAAGAAACTTTTTTTTTTTGAATGAATGAAGAAGCAGTTCTTTTTGAAAAGTTCAGTCTGTATCGATGTTCAGCAACTCGGTTCTTCTAACTAATAAAATTCACCGAGCACAGTGGCGCAGTCAGTAGCCTACAGGACTTGATATCAGGTGGTCTCTGGTTCGGATCCCAAGCTCGGCGAAATTTCTTTCCAATGCGACAGGATTCATTCCTCTCTCACCGCTGATCATTGTTTCGATGATGGTTTTGGTGAAGCAGCCGGCAGCTTGGAAGGAATATTGACTTATTATTGAGATATCATTTGGGATAACATGTACGAACACCAAAAGTGAGAACTTGACAAGATTCCAAATGAGGCAGCCAGGATTGTCACAGGATGTACTAAACTCGTGCCTGTTGCAGACCTTACAAGAGAATCGGGCTGGGAGACACTAAGAGAGCGCAGGGACAAATATAAACTCATTTTTTTTAAAGGTAAATGGTCTAGTTCCAAACTACTTTTGCCCTCCTTTACATGAAATCTTTTCTACCTTCAGTTGTAAATGCATGGAACTCTTTGCCACAAGCTACCAGAGAAACAGTGTCTCTCTCATCTTTTCAACGTATGTTGAATATATATAAACTAATTCCCTACAACCCTTTCTTCTACAGGGATAGAAAACTGCAGACCTGTTATGCATGCTCGACTTAGATTTCAGCGTAGTTATTTAAAACAAAATCCTTGTAGTTTTTTTTTTTTGAAAAGTATTGTTGAACTCCTCTTCGTCGTTGCGGGGAAATAGAATCAAACAAACACTATTTCCTGGATAGCAGATATTATCATAATATCAGGACAGTATTTAGGCAGTGTATTAGCGAAATATCTGCTTTTAATATTGAAACTGTCCTTTTTGGTGACAATAGCCTCTCCCTTGCAGAAAATGAAAAGATCTTTAATGCAGGTCATGTTAACATTGATAAAAGTGGGAGATTTACTTGAGCTCCAATCCACATAGGCTTTGTTCCTCTCTTGACATTGTAGCGCTGCGGGTATAAATGTAGATCTATATAGATCTATGTATACAAGTTTCTTTTTCATTTCTTTTTGTTTATCCTGCTCAGTCACCAGTCATCATCCCTTCCTCCATACTTTTGTTTTTGCTGTAAATCTCTGACGTTTCTGTCATCAGTTTAATATTTTGAAGTCTACTAATTTGATTTTTATCTAAGGCAGATCTAGTTGAAATACCACGTGACGGTTTTAGGGAGAGGAACTATGCTTTCGCTCCCATCCTTTTCACATTGCTGTGTTGCTTTATAGTACTTTATATAATACGTGTAAATTTATATGGAATCAGATATATTTAAACGTAACGACTTAACTAAGTATATTTTACAAATTACTACTTAAAAAAAAAAAAAAAAAAGGGGGGTCTCGTGGAAAGGTGCTCTGTCTACTGGGATATAACAGAAATAATGTTGTAAACGGCGTTAGACACTATACAAAAAAAAAAAAAGCTACTTAATATTAATATGTGGATTACATCTACTGTAAGGAAAGAAAATAAGTTGAGTTGTTTAAACCCACTTTAGTCTATGCGGGCCGACTAAATCTGTAGAGATATTTACTTATAAGCGTTTCAATTATCGACCATCTTCCTGACTGGTATGGAAAAGATTAAAAGTAACTGTAGGGACTCGATCTCAGGCAAAGTGAATGGAAATGATCGGTAGCCCGCGCCATTCACCAATACCACTTGACACCCGATGGGTGACAGGGAATTTACATGTATAATAATGATTTTACTTTTGTATAGGTACCGGGAGGGGGGGGGAATAAAAGAATTGCATTAAACTTTTTTTTTTTCTATCTCGCCATGACCAGTAAAAGATTTTGTGAACAAACACCGGATATTGTTTTTACATCTAGGTCTAGGTCACAGGAAGGTAAAATGTGTTTTCAGAGGTGTGAGGCCTGTAACGTTTTTAATTATGAATGACTTTCAGAATAACTTTGCTGAATGGAAGAATTGTCAACCACATATAAATGGTGTGTGGGTGCAAGAACCATGTCAGTAGGTAAAAGTTCAAGGTCACTGGAAGGTCATATGTGTCTAAAAAGAGAATGGGGGGTTGTGTTCATGTCCGGCCAGTATCTTTTTTAATAATTGTAAATAAATTTCAACATTACTGAGCAGGATGGTCAACCACATATAGACATGTCGCGCGCATGAACCGTGTCCGAAGATCAAAAATCAACGTCACAGTAAGGTCAAATGTCCGTTTTTGTGTCCGAGCCATAACTTTTTCCTATCACTTAAATGGAATGTTAACCACATCAATATGACTTGTTATGCGCAAGAGTTATACCCTCAGGTTAAAGGTCAATGTCACAGTAAGGTCAGATAAGTTTTCAAAGGGGGCTAGTGTTTGTGTCAGCCCTACAACTTTTTTTATTATGAATGAATTTTATTATAACTTTGCAGCTTTATCAACTACATATAAACAATGTGTTTGTGCAAAGCCTTTGATCAAGGACTAGAAATCCGAGTTATATTTTTGATATTAGTAAAGCTTTCGACAAAGTATGACATAAAGGTCTTCTATCTAAACTGCAAAAAGTTGGAATCGGTGGCAAACTTCTTTCATGGTTTTCAGACTACCTCTCAAATAGGTATCAGAGCGTTGTCCTACCTGGTGCTGTCTCAGCCTTAAGTTCTATTAATGCTCGAGTTCCACAAGATCTATTCTCGGACATCTTCTTTGTCTAGTCTACATTAATGATATTGTAAATGATATTGAGTCAAGCATAAACCTATTTGCAGATGACACTAGTTTATCCATGGTTATAGGTTATCCTGATAGGCCGGTAGAATTGTACAAACAGACAGCAATAACAGTACAGATTGGGCACAAAAAGTGGCTCGTAAAGTTTAACCGCTCAAAATCGGAATCTCTAATCATAACCCGCAAACGTAATAGACCTGTTCATTCTAAACTTTTTATCTCTGGTGTTGAAATTCCACCAGTGCAAGTTTATAAGCATGTCGGTATTTTCATTACTAATGATGGTTCTTAGCGTTACCATGTAAACCAGTCTTTAACGAAGGCATGGAAGAGAATTGGAATTATGCGAAGTCTATAGATGAGCCTAGATCGAACATCCCTTCAGGCAATATATTTTTCTTTTATTACCCCAGTTCTTGAATATTCAGATGTTATTTGGACAAAATTTGGAGACTTTTTGTCTCATCCAGTCAGATTGCTAGGCTTGGAAGTAGGAATTAACACTTTCCCAAAATACGAATTTTGGACTCTTCCACAAAACATTTACTGGTTACCAGCATTTTCTCCTTTTCCAAAAATATTTTGGTTGAGGTCCGGCTTGTTTGTTCAAAGGTTAATTTTAAAGTTGATTGATTGATTGTTTGTATTGTGTTTAACTCCATTTTCAACCTTATTTTGGTTACCGGTATATTGAGACAGTCAGTGCATCTATCATGATCCATATCTTCCTGGAGTTTCATTTACCGGTGCTTGACTCAATATTCTTCCCAAGCCAGTGGCTGCTTTCCCACATAACCATCATCAAAACAATGATCAGCAATAATAAAGCTGATAATATAAACTAGTGTTGTATTGTAGCCTGTTGTGGTACAGGTTATCCATTAAACTGCATTGCTATATAGAGCTAGCTTTTGTAACAACAAAATAGAGAGTTTGCTTGTGAACAAGGAGGTTTTGGATTTGGTGTTACATTTGCTGCCCAATGCTGGGCAATGTAGGGATAACCTAAGGAAAGCAGTTCTTCATTACAATATAAATGTATTGTAATGCTTCAAGACTATCTCACAATGATCTTGACTCTGTGGAATTCAAGGACAAATTCAATCTGGATGGGTTATAATAAAGACAGGTGTAGTATAAATTGTCAAGCCTTGGATGTAAATATTTTACCACGCTTTCAACAATATGCCAGTCATATCACAGCATCAGCTCATCTATTCAAATATTTTTTCTGGGTTTCTCTAGTTCTAGGCTAAGACTCTGAAGGGCCCTGCCTAAGGATCTTCCAATGAAAAGCCCAGTGGCATGCATGAGGATCAAACTTGGAACTCTGATTGCCTTATTTTAATACTTTACAATTCAATCCTGAAAAACCCCTGTGGAATAGCCTTTTATAAACATTGTAGGAAAAGGAGGAAATGCTGCTAGTCAGCATTTTCTACTTTTCCCACAATGTTTTCTACACTGTCAAAGACGTATTTCATCATGTAAGCTACATTTAAATTGTTGGCTGCAAGTCCTTTCAATTCGGACAAGTCTACTTTTCTGTCATGTGGTAAAGAGTTAAACACATACACATACATGTATATAAAACTGATCCATGCAGGACTTTGAGATAGAGATTGACAGATAGAAAGATGGAAAGACAAAACTGACAGAAAGCCTTGTTCTTTACCCTTTTAACCCCAAAGTAAGATTTAATTGCTTCAGTGGACAGTATAGATCAAGATCTGATTGCAAAAAACTTGCAGCCTGATATTGGATCTACACTGTCCAATTATTTGCTAGATATTCATACAAAAAGCCCACAGAATGAAATGAAATTGAAACATCTAAATTTCATGTACTGACTGAAAATTGTATGTATCTGACACTATGTATGTATCTAACACTATGTATGTATCTAACACTACAAAGGTTAAAAAAGGCACTTTTCACTTTTTTTTTCTGAAAACTGATTGTCTTATTTAAAGTAACAATAGCTGCTAAAAGTGAATAAAGCGGGTATTAAAATTCATTTAAATCATACAATTTTAAAGTATGAAAATTATTGTAAAGTTGACAATCTTTTATTCTACAGTCGGTCCAAGTGTTAGTCACTGGCAGAGAAATTAATTTCAAAACTTCAAAACCATGTTAAAAGTTGCCAGGTCACTTTTTCTTTTGTTTACTTTTTGCCTGATTTAAAACTTGTTTTTCTGCCAAGGATTATCACTTGGGCCAATAAATACATGTACCAATAACGGAAATCTTAGATTCAAAACCGGACACAGAAAAATGAAATGCAATTTCCATCGGTTGTAATTTATGCAACGTTGCAACCATCAGGGGCAACATTGGGCGTGTAGATACAAGACTTCTATGCTGATTCTTTGCCGGCTGGCATTCCCTAACCGTTTACATTACAAACCAGAGTTTTAATGACCATGTGAAAGAGGCCTTTTGAAAACATTGTGGGAAAAGGAGACAATGCTGGTAACCAGCATTTTCTCTTTTTCCCACAATTCTTTCTGTCATGTTACAGACCACATCTCACCATATGAGCCATTTCTAATTTGTGGTCTGCAAATGCTTTCAATTTGGACAAGTGTAAAATTTTGTGCAGAAGTGTTAATTCAGTGATTGATCCAGTGTGTCCACTGAATTTTTCAAATGGGGTTTTTATGCAAAATCGGGGGTACAGAAAATGAAATGGGGTACAATAATTTGCAACACTTAGATCTATTTTTCGATAAATGTCACCTTCATAAATCTATCAGGGCCTCCCCTGAAAGTATTTGAGTGCCATCAAGCTTTTTTTGGATCGTGTGGTAAAGGGTTGATCCATAACTTGATTTTCTTAAAAAAAAATAAAAAAATAAATGAACTTCCTCTAACTTCTTCTGTAACACTTGTTCCAGTGCTATAACTGTAGGACAAGGTAGCCTAATCCCCACCCTCCCCCTGTCTGATTCATAGGTTGTTCAACTTTCTATTTCAGTAAATCATCCAACTTCTTTTCCTTTATTATTAGACAGATAATTTCGAACCCATTTCGTGACTTCTGCTGATATTTACGCAGATTTGTTGGTTAAAGTCATTAGTAAAGCTGAAAAGACAGAACTGTCTCTGATCGGACAATGTCTAACATTTTGTTGTGTTATGGGTTTTCGCGTTTATTTATTTATTATTTTGCTATGAGCTATTGTTTCATGTCAGTTCATTTTTGGGAAGGTATTTCAGCATGGTTTAACGCAGATTTGTGAATATGGTAGCAGGTAACTCCAAAACTTGTCATTTGTACACTATGTCAGCGGATTAACATCAGTTTCATGTTTTTTTTTTTTCCGATAATGACACGCCTGCTTGATTTCAGTCATATATCAACTCTTCTCTCGGAAAACAATTTTCACTTTAACTATATACATATTTTATGCCAAATAAACTTTATGTTATGTTATGTTATGATTTGCAGTGATAATAGTGACGCGTGATTTCTTCACACTTGATACATATTGTTCATGTTGGAGTATAGATCTTTTAAGATTCATGTAAAGGCATTATTTGTCACCATTTCTTTCAACAGTGCTTCATTTTCGGATACAGTTAAACTTTTCTTGGTGGCGTAATAGTGCCGAGCGATGAAGGCGCATTGTCCGTATCCGATGTGCTCGACTCAATTTCATATTGATTGTTTTCCTGGGAAGGCCTTTTAAAAAAGTTGAAAGACGACAAGGGCGGTTGTTGCTTTGCCAAATGTTATGCAGTCGAAATTTTGCTACGTACTGATATCTTGCAACATCACTGGCCTAAATTCATACAGACTGATCACGGATCTCAATCTGATAAATGAAGATATTGATATCTTCATTAGGATTCCAGTCAACAAATATTCGGTAAAAATAAAGGTATCCTAAAATGGCGTGTTTTAATATTTGGTTATAGAAAATCCATGTTTTTGAATTAGCAACCTGACTGACTTACCTGCTTTCTTTTTGCATCGATCATTTATGATAAAACTAATGATTTTTGTCATCCATTTTGCATACATCCTGGCACGTATATGGGCACTGAGTTGTACTTGATTATTTCAAAATGTACGTGATTCGTACATTTTTACGTGATCGGACACTGTGGATCATTTTTGAAGTTTTATGAGATTATTAAAATCGGAGTAGCCCCGTTCTAATCTTGTTATAAAAAATCTGAAATTTTAACTCCCTTGAGGGTGAAAGCTTTTGAAAACATTGTGGGAAAGGGAGAACACGCTAGTAAGCAGCAATTTCTCCTTTTTCGATAGCATTTTCTACTCTATCAGAGAACTTCAGCTCATTTGTTCCGATTTCAAATTTGTTGTTTGCCAATAGTTTGAACTTTAGAGAATCTAAAACTTGTTGTTTGGAAAAGGTTAAGCCTTTACCACATAATCCCAAGTTTAAACTTACCTGGAAAGAAAGCTTTTGAAAACATTGTGGGGAAAGGAGAAAATTCTTGTAACCAGCATTTTCTTCTTTTCTCACGATGTTCTCTGTCCTTCTAAGAAAAGCCTGTCATTTGAGTCACATTTTAAGTGCCTTTCGCTAATATAGTTGCCTTTGAGGCTAGAGTAGATCAAGATCAGACTGCACGTTTTGTGCAGTCTGATCTTTGATCTACACTGTCCGCTTTGCTGAAACAGCACAAAAGGCAACCACGAAATTACAATTATCTGTATCTTATTCTAGAATGAAAATGGCCAACGGGTTTTTCGGCTTTTTAAGGGTTAATTTGTTGTGTGCAATTACTTCGAATATAGAGGAGTCTAAAATTTTGTCATAAAGGTGAAGGGTTAACTCTTTACTACACGACAAGATTATAGACTTGTCCAAATAGAATGTATTTCCAGATGTCAAATTCAATGTAGCTGAGAAGATTATATCTGTCTTTGAAGTGGTAGAAAACACTTTTGAGAAAAGGAGAAAATACTCGTTTTCACACAGTGTTTTCCAGTGGCTTTCATCTTGCGGGGTCATTAAAACTTGGGACTGAGTGGAGAACATTAAAAAGAAACAAGTCAACATACTTTTCTACCTCATTGTAGGTAAATGGCCAGCACTCATATTTGTCATTCAAGAAGGACTGTTCACAGACAACCTTACACATTCCATGTCACCAATCAGATGTACAGATTCTGTTAGTGTGATGTCAGAGCTCTGGATGAGGGCAGTGTATTTAGCAAAGTCTGTGACACAACTATCAGAGCTGTTGTATAGTACTTAGTGCACACACCTGAATTATACAACAAATATAAGAGCAGTGATGACGGCAGTGTATTTAGCAAAGTCTGTGATACAACTGTCAGAGCTGTTGTATAGTACATAGTGCACACACCTGAAATGTACAACAAATATAAGAGCAGTGATGACGGCAGTGTATTTAGCAAAGTCTGTGATACAACTGTCAGAGCTGTTGTATAGTACATAGTGCACACACCTGAAATGTACAACAAATATAAGAGCAGTGATGACGGCAGTGTATTTAGTAAAGTCTGTGACACAACTATCAGAGCTGTTGTATAGTACATAGGTGCACACACCTGAAATGTACAACAAATATATGAGCCATGCTCTGTGAAAAGAGGGTTTAACTTTTTACCACAAGACAAAAATGTAGACTGGTCTAAATTAAAGGCATTTGCAGACATCCAAATTAAAAGCATTTGCAGACAACATTAAATGTCACTCCTAACATAAAATTTGACTGGCAAAGGTGACAAAAAATTGTGAGAAAAAGACGAAAGTGCTGAACATAGTATCACACATGAATACGTAGCTATAATACGTAACTTATATGGTACTTATACAATTTCCTCATACATGAAAAAAGGGTAGATGAGTGGATGAATTGTGTTTTACGCCGCTTTCAACATTATTTCAGCCATGTAATAGCGACAGCTCACATATTCATATTTTTCCTGGTTTACCAGTACTAGGCTAGGGCTCTGTCTTGCCCAAAGACACAGCCTCTAAAAACCCAGGGGATCAGGTGGAGCTCGAACCCGGGGCCTCCAGGTTACGAGTCCTACACTTTACCACTGAGTAGGACCCGGTGGGTGAGTGGGTTTGGTGAACAACATTTCGTCGAAAGGGTGTTTTGTGGAAACCCATGTATGTTTTATAATACTGACTCCTAAATTAGATTTACTCATGAAAAAATCTGTCTGGGAGGAAGACTTGAGCCACAATTCGTCTTGGTTAGGGTAAGGGTCAGGGCTAGTTTTTGACGAACGTGGTTTTCAAAGAAATGTCGCGGTTCAGGGCGGGTTATACAGCAATCGTAAGCAGTGTGTAGTCTAGCTATTGAATGGCCAGAATAGGGCAGCACTCTCTATTTATACTACAAGGATGGGCGCCCGTGCACAACATACACTCGACACAGTTACAATAAGTAGCCAAGCGCCCAACATAAATTGAAAGCGGCATATAACATCAATCAATCAATCAATCAATCAACCAATCAACCAAAACCCAACATAAATACAAGTATAACTCTTTACCAAAGAAGAAATTTTAGACTAAATTGAAAGCATTTGCAGAAAACAAATAAAATGTGTCTCACATGGCTGAACTTTTCTCTGAAGGGTTAGAAAACATTGTGGGAAAAAGAGAAAATGCTGGTTACCAGAATTTTCTTCTTTTCCCATAATGTTTTCAAAAGCCTTCTTCTTCAGGGTCAGGATTGTGTGGTAAAGGTATAAGGGGAGCTAATCAGATTTCTATAATCTTGCCAAATTCAAAATTTTAGAATTTGCCGACAACAAATAAAATATGGCTCAAAGAATGTAAACTGAAGGGAAGAAAAGATTGTCAGAAAAGGAGAAAATGTTTCCAGAAGATTTCTATCTCAGGGTCGTTACAACTCGAGAATGTGTGGTAAGGGTTTTATGGGCTATATAGCCTCTTTAAGCCTTTACTACACAATCCTAAGTTTTAACGACCCTTACGAAGAAGGCTTTTGAAAACATGGAGAGAAATGGAGAACATGCTGGTAACCACATTTTCTCCTTTTCCCGCAATGTTTTGTGTCCTCTCACACTCACTACTTCATTCATTTGAGCTTCATTTAAATTCTCCTCTGCAAATACTTTGAAATTTGGCCAGTCTATAATTTTGTCATTTGTTAAAGGGTTAAGCAATTTTACATTTTGCGCCAGAGTTTTGCAAGACTTGTGGAAATGCCACATAATCAATAACATGTTGATTACATGGGTTTTTATTGAAATCAGTGTGGTGACATTATATCCGATGTAATAAAAATAGACGGAGTTACTGCTTGTAAAGTGACCATCCTGTTAATTAGACCCCCAAAATTGCACCATTTTCATTGAATATTGTCTTACAGTTTATACAATAATTGCTTACAAAAATCTATGAGCCATGCTCTGTGAAAAGGGGCCATAATGCATCTTCTAAAAGTATTGACCGAGGTCAGCCTGCCCAGTGCGCGCAGGCAGACCCCGGCCGTAACTTTCTGCTTTAGGTAAATTTTCTGTGTGTCAAAGGACCAGTCTACCTCACGATTTAGTCGGTTGTTAGACAAAATGGATTTTATGAATCCATAATTATGTGATGACTTGCTTGGTATCATGGATCACAGAGATGCATTAAGCCCCTTTTTGCCACTGCATCGATCATGTTTTGTTGCAGTTAGTGGTATTTTACAAGAAACTCTGATTTACGGCATAAAAACTTTCTAATGCACCATACCAAGCAAGTTGTCATATAATTATGGATTGAAAAAAAAAGTCTAAAACCTGGCTGAATCAGAAGGTAGAATGCTTCTTGGACATGCACAAAATTTACAATTGGCTAAAAGTTTTGACCCATGTCAGCCTGCTTGGACTTCACAGGCTGACACGGGTCGAAACATTTTGCAAATACATTAAACTCCTTTTTCAAAGAGCATGTTTTTGCACACAGCGGAAGATAACTCTTTACCAAACGACACAATTTGGGACTCGACGAAATTCAGAGCACTTGCAGACGACTACTTAAATTTAGCTTAAGTCTTTGCCACATGGCAAAAGTTTAGACTTACCCAAATTCAAAGCATTTTTAGATGATAAATTACTTGTGGATCAAATGATTGCATTTGTCTCTGAATTGTCAGAAAACAATGTAGGAAAAGAAGAAAATGCTGGTTTCCAGCATTTCCTCCTTTTCCAACATTGTTTTCAAAAACTTTCCTCCTCAGGGTCACTAAAAGTTGGAATTGTGTGGATGCGGGTTAAATGATGAGATGTGTCTTTGATAGCGTAGAAAACATTGTTGGAAAAGAAGAAAATGCTGGTAACCAGGATTTTCTCCTTCCCCCACTTTTTCAAAAGCCTTCTCTCTCAGGGTCATTACAACTCGGGATTTTGTGGTGTTAACCCCAAACATTGCAACTTTTTACTTAAGGTATCACTCCATCGTCTTTAACCCTTTCCCAAACAAGCCCTGGTTTTCACGTGTCTGCAGTACAAGTCTTTTGAAAACACTGTGGGAAAAGGAGAAATTGCTCGTAACGAGCAATTTCTCCTTTTCCCACAGTGTTTTCTACCCTTTTTGATAACTTTCTGCCATTTTCATCAAATTTAAAATTGTCGTCTGCAAACTCTTTCAATTTGGACCAGTCCAAAATTTGTCGTTTGGGAAAGGGTTAAGGTTGCAAAATGAAATATGTCAAGTAATATTTATCAGTGTTATATGTGAAATTTTGATTTAGGATGGTTTTTTTTTTTTGCATAAGCTAGTACGCATGAAAACGAGCTTTTTCGTCCCCGGGCTTGTTCGCTCGAGCTTTTTCGCCCGGGCTCGTTCGTCCGGGCGTTTTCGTCCCTTTGAATGATCTCATTTCTTTTCAAATCAAATCTGGAGCACTAAGAAGCCATATTAGTATAAAGGATGACATTGGACTCTTCACGAAGGAAATAGAAGTACTTTCACTGTACAGCGCGAAATCATAAACAGCATAAACATGTTTCACTTTAAAGGACATTTTGCGAGGAAATCTAAGTCAGATCGTATTTCAAGGGTTCAGTCTGCAATTCCAAGAAATGATACTACAAGAAATACCGACTGTATGCAACTAGCGGGGCAGAAGAAGTGTACAGAAACGTATTCTCGCGGTGAGATATCATAATCGTCGAATGAGCCATGGAAAGTGGACGTTGAAATAGTAGCCTACTTCAAATTATTAGCCTACAAACTTGACTAAACAAGCAGTTGGTATAGATCCAAGATCAGACTGCACATTCCATGCAGTCTGATCTTAATTTTTGCCATCCACTAAAGCACCTGTTTTCGCCTATGGCGCAGGACGGGTAATTTTTTTTTTTTTTTCTTATCAAGGGTTATACTAACCTGATGTTAAGTAATGCTTAGTATAACCAGCTTACATACTTCAAACATTTTACGGGCCCAATTCAAAATTTGAAAATTTGAAAATTTACCATGTTTACCCGAAGCGATCTTCGCTTCTGGGTGGTCTTTGATAATAGATGATCTGTCGCTTAAATTTGACATCAAACGTTTTATTATGTTTACTAATATTTGAGTGATGATGACTATGCTTGTATGTTTTCAAAAAAAAAAAAAAGCCTCAAGTTATTTTTCAGTAAATTTTTGTATTAAAATGTTTTATGGTTGCCATGGAAATGGTAATTTTGTGAAAATCAGGACACGACAACTTATTGTTTTTTTTTTTTTTTTGATAAATTGGAATAGAAGATACTCCAAGGATTCTATACAGAAAAAATGGACAACATCTATGGAAGGGTATTTTTTTGATAACTCAGTTTTACTTGCAGAACTCTTAATTTTTTCGGCATTTTTGTGAGTACTAAAAATCTAAGAAATGACCCTTTCTGAAAAAATATGAATGGAATTTTCTGAATGCCAGATAAGAATATACAAATATTTTATGATTTGACATAAATAATAAAATTAACGCTGTCTGACAATGTTATAATAATTTTCAAACAAAAGTCATTATTTTTTAGAATTTGAGGGTATACTATTACCATAGAAACAGGCATTTAACAAGAAAACGAATTCGTCAACATACCAATTTCTTTTTATTTTTGTACTCAGCATAAAAGTTTGCATAATATATGTGGAAAAAAAAAATCTACGGAAGAATTAAAACTCTAGAAAACGTCCTTAACTGCAAAAAAAAAAAAAAAAAAAGATGCCCCTTTAACTCTTTACTATACGACAATTCTTTTTATTTGACCAAATGAAAGCATTTGCAGACGGCTAAAACACGGTGTTGGTGCTGAAAGTAGTCTCACTAGTACAAAAAAATGAACTTTCAGATGGCTTATTGTCTTTAGGATAAATTGAAAGTCTAAGGTCTCTTCTACAGAAATATATCTTTTTCCTTTGTGAACAAACACATGTAATATTTTATCCGTCAATGCTTATTCATGGCACATGAAAAGTTACGGACACTACACAGGTTGTATAACAGTTCAGAAATACAAAAAGTAGCATTGAAATTGTAATAACTTTTATTGTTATTTCAATAACAAGATATAAACATCAAAATAAAGAAACTTAACTGCAAAAAATAAACATTTTATCCAAAAAATCAGACCATTTAAAAATTGGGTATCTGGCAAGAAAAGAAATAGCTGATTAACTTTTGATTTGACTGTTATGAAAGCCTTACTTAAAGCATTACAGGCATTTACCTACCACCACACGCAATACTTAGATAAACAAAAGTTACTAACACTGGTGAAAAGGCTAAACTTTTACACAAATAAGAGAAATGAAATGACCATACTTTTGGTTACAGACACTACCAATGTGCTGACATTTGTTTTGCAGTTGCAAAAATACTTGATTCAGCTGATTTTCAATAAAAAACTAGTAACCAAGCTGTACCACATGTGCACAGCATACATTTACCTGAAATAAAAACGTTTGTGGGTTTTTTTCAAGGTCCACTTTTAGTAGTCTGGTACCCCGCCGTACTTCAAGAGTACGTCAGGAAAAGCGCAATAATGGCGGCCCCCGTTGGTAATATGCAGAGGTAACGGGAGATTGTTATTTCACTTGATCAAATCGGATCATAGGCTAAATTCAAAATAGATCGCTTGCATTAATTAAAGTAATGGCAGTTAATTTTTTTAACTGTCGGTCTTATTTAGCGAGAAAAACTACATATCAGACACGCTTTAAGTATCCGAAATGTCAGTGAGCCTGTATAACGTCCGAAAACAGGGCTACTTTTAAAATGATTCATGGTCAAATTTATATTTAAACCATACCCAAACAGCACGTTTTAGATTCGGTAATGTTTATTTTGTACAAATTTATCTCATTTTATTCACTGATCAACTGGATCGCAAGAAACTGGGAAAAACAGGAATGCATGAAGGGCTACGCTTGAGGTCGTCATGAAGGCCGGCATTATTGCTCTTTGCCTGACCCGATAACGTAGTGGTAGGGGCAGGTAATCCAGACTACTCTTTTAGCTGTAATGTGGCTGTTGAACTAAATCTAAAATGACCCCTCTCGTTGACTAGGTCTGGAGCCGGTACTTGGCATAGAATTCTATCTAATTGCTCTCGTGAAAGGTCCTTTCTCACAGGCCATACATAAACATTGCCCGATTTTCTCATGTATTTTAGCCTAACTTCTGTATCATAAAGGCCCAAAACTTCTGCTAAGTAAACACAAATAGGACCTTTTTTGGGCTTAAGCCCAATGGCTACAAAGCCACCAGTGTGATATTGTGTAGAATGTGAGTCTGTCTTTTTCTGAGCTAGTGTTTCATTGGCATCTCTAGCTCTCTTTTTAGTGGTGGGCTGTCTATCTTTGGTTGTGTTTCTTTTCCTAGGGAAGTCCTTTTGTGAACTGATTCTCTGGTCGTTTTACCTGCTTGTTTGGTTTTTTCTTCTGATTTGATTTTTCATTGGCAACAATTAACTTGCGCATCTCCCAGGCATTAACATGATTACTGAAATCACAAGCTTCATTACCCTCCAAACATTGGTCACAATAGCAGCTAAGATTTCTTGTACTCAGTGCATAGTTTTTCCCAACTGACTTCACAGCATGTAACTTTCTTGTACCAACTAATGTCTGTGCATCTGTTTCCTCTCTATCTCGCTTTACATCAGTAACACGGATAAATTCCCTCCTTGAAATTGTATTTGTTTCTTTGTTGATATTCTCCATTATCAGCTTCTCTGTACAGAAATCATAAACATCTTGCGCACGACTAATCACCTTTCTGTTGCTCACCACAGCCTTATAGCAGGCATTTTTCACCGTTGCACCAAGCCCGTCACATACATTTTTTTCCATGAGAGGTTTCAAAATAATTGCGGGCTATTGATGGCTTTTTCCTCAAACTGATATCTGCGAAGGCTTTTTCCCTTTATATTGTGCAGCACAACCATTTGTCCACTCATGGATCATATCTATTTTCACTCCATTACTTAAAAGAATATCTATAGCTTTGTTTTCAAAAGCAATAGCAAGATCAGCACCATGCTTAGTTTCCTCGGATATGCCTATGATGGAATGTTTCACCTTAAATACTTCATCTCCTTGTTTTTCTCTGTAATAACACATAATGGGATGTATGGTTACTTGATTTCTGTCAAAAAAAAAAAAACCTGATTGGACTTCACTTTGAAAGACACACCCACAGTTTTCACTATAATCCATGACCATAGTAACAGTACCGTCATAGGTTTTGTCTACACAAGTGCCCATCTGCTGCTGTTGCCATGTGGCCTGAAGATATGCTCAGGGTATTCTTGTAAATCATTCGCCAGAGATGCAATAAATGTATTGATGTCTGATTGTTTTTGGACACATGATAGCAAAATGTACATGTACTGAATATTATACATGAAGCAATGTTTCTATTGTAATTTTTCAAACTGTAGTATTTATTTCTAAGATAAAATCATTTTTGTTCAATGTGGCCCAATCATCATCAGACAGAGCAATAACTGATGAAGGTCAGAAAAATCGAGTATGCTCATTCCCACATGACAAATTTTAGACTTT
Source organism: Tridacna gigas (assembly GCA_945859785.2). Lineage (NCBI taxonomy): Eukaryota > Metazoa > Mollusca > Bivalvia > Cardiida > Cardiidae > Tridacna > Tridacna gigas. Next base: position 14,898,428 of record OX244044.2, read on the forward strand.
CCTAAATTCAATACATCAGCAGGCAACAAATTCGAAATTAATTCAAAAGAGCTGATGTTTTCTTATAGAATAGAAAACATCGTAGGAAAAGGAGAAAATGCTTGCCAGCATTTTCTCCTTTTTCCACAATGGTTTCAAAAAGTTTCTTCCTCAGGGTCATTAAAACAAGGACTGTTTGTTAAGGGTTAAATTATGGCCAGAACTGGATGACATTTTTTGTCACATGTTTTTTTTTGAAGTGAATTATTTATTCCCTCTCTGTACTTTGAAAGTGATACTTAATTATCATTGTTTTGTCTATTACTGTTTATATGACATTACATATAATATACCTGTTTAGATGAAGTCTGTGTTAACCCTTTACCAGACAATCCTGAGTTGTAATGACCCTGGTAAGTGTAGCTCTTGAAAATATCGAATGTTGTAGGAAAAGGTGAATATGCTGATTATCAGCATTTCTATTTTTCCCATAATATTTTCTTACTTTCAAAGACAAATATCACGACTCATGTAACATTTAATTTGTAGTCTTTAGACAAAGGCCATAATTTTGTCGTTTGATAACGAGGTGACATCACTGATGGTATAGGTCGACTTTTTTATCTTTTAATTCTCTAATGTTCAGGTTGTATGTATGACATACATATATTTTTTTTTTTTTTTTTTGTACCATATATTTTCCAGTTTATGACTTCTGTTACTGACTGACTTTAGAAACTCGTAACTTACCTAAAAACCTTAATACTTACACTTTTGTATGAGATTCGATTAAAATAATACATAATACCAAAGTCCAAGTGTCTTTTAACATGTCATTGGCATTCACATCAAAATCAATTTTTCATTGACTTTGTTAGAGCCACTTACAAATTGTTGTGATCTGCTTAGTACTTACAATTGGAGAGAAAATATTCTAAGAGTAAAGTGATGCCTTTCTAAAGTCGGTCAGTATATTATGATATTTCAGTTCAAATGTTCAAAGAAAAAGTTATATATCACTAGTCTTGTGTTTGTTATGTATTTATACTATGACTCTTTTCACTTCCCTGAATTGCCCAAGATAACCCTAGACCACACAATTCCAAGTGTTAATGACCCTGAGGAAGAAAGTTTTAGAAAACATTGTTGGAAAAGGAGAAAACGCTGGTAACCTTTGAATTCAATATGAAAATGTTCCTTTCTTATAAATGGTTCGGGCCTGGACGGGTAGCTTAGTGGTGAGCTTATCTACTTCATGATATTGTGGTTGCAAATTCGATACCTGGTTGAAGCAATTTTTTTTCCCAGCAATGTTTTGCCTCTTACCTCTGTTGCATATGAAAAAACTAGTCAGTGGCTTGGAAAGGATGTTGTGTCAGTACCTGTGTGAGAAATCCAGGAAAAGCATGCTTAAGTGTACTGACCGCCGTGATGTGACCTGAGCTGTTAAAATGGCGTTAAACTCTGATACAAACAAATGAACACATTATAAATGAGCCATGAAAAGGGGACTTAATACATCTGCAAAAAAGTGCTGACCCAGCCCAGGCAGTCCGCGCAGGCTGACCTATCCGAATACATTTCGCTATTAGTCAATTTCCTACATGTTAAAGGACCAGTCTACCTCATGATTCGGTCAGTTGTTAAAAAAAAGTTGCTAGTATTGATCCATAATTATTTGATGGCTTAATGGGTATCATGCATCACAGATAAGCAATAAGCCCCCCTTTGCCAGAGCATGACTCAGATGCTTCAGTGGTTAACGCATTGGAAGATTTTTAATGGTTAAAGGGAGAAAACGCAAAATTTTGTAATTTTCTGTCATCCAGAGTCGCCTCCCTTATATTTAATTGACATCGTAAAACCGAAGACGACATAAGGTAATCAAAGGACTCAAAGTCCTGGAAAGCGGATTTGCGGAGTAGCATTAAGCTGTAATATATTGTAATAAAAAAATAACATCACATGCAACAAATGTGCAACCATTTTAAAATGGAGTTAGCAAGAGCAAGGAAAGTCAAAGTTGCCGCAGTCTGCTTAGTGGGCCGTGCAATGACTGTTATTCTATTAGCCTACTTAAGGGGTGGTAATTTGATCCGTCAATCTTACGCAGATTTTTCCTGGTATTAGAATTCGGAATAAATATGTATACACACGTTAGACAGTATATGCGATAGTGACAAAATCGAGGTCGAGGTGTATTAGCTAAAACTGAAAGTAGAATGGGCGCAAGCGTGAATGAGAGTATATTTCGTTCAGGTCAAACCGATACCATAGTACAGTGTGACCGCGCATGCCTTGTTACGCATGATGTATTTGGTTCCGGCCAGAACGATCACAGTAAGCGGATTTGCTACACAAATCCGCTAAAAAAGAACAATTGGAGACATGAACATAAGCCCTGCTATGGTAAATTGGGTTTTAATGCATCTCCGTGATCTGTTATACCAAGGCAAGGTAAAACCTCGTTAAGAATATATCTAGATGATCAAACTAAATCGAATTATGGCTAAATTTATGTGATCAAAATAACTAAATGTACAGTAAGGCTAAGGGACAATGGTGATGTCTTCGTTCAATTCAGTTATCGAGGTTGTCAATAATTAATGTTTAAAATAAGCTGAATTTTCCTGGAATACACCTCGAAAATTTACCTATGTACACTCGTTCTCCCCCTCCCCCCATTAATCAAACAAAGAAAATGGCGCCTAAGAAAATCGATCAAAAAAAGTAGAAAAACAGTGAGAAGCGAGTTTAAGGTCTAATTTGAGGGTTGATATGTAATCCTTGACATTCGTGCATGCATTCCCAATCGTTTGGGGAAACAAAAAAACCGCTATGGCAGGATTTTGAGAGAACAGTGTGACAAAAGGGCTACTGTTTTGAACTCTTCGAACACACAACCCGGGCGACTTCCCTTGATTTGGTTTACCCTCACAGTTCAGCCCAGCTTCTGTGCTGCACCTTGATACTTGGAATATGTAGAGATGATCGATTGACAATGTAAAAGCTATTTAAAGACAATCATGTCATAAATGAATATACCAGACAGACAACTCTTGAAAATCAGAAGCAACTGGCGCCTATTGCATAAGCCAAACAAAGGGAATTAACTCGTGCCCTTTCCTCATTCACAAGGCTGTTGAACACATCAAAATAATGATAAATCAGTAAAATGTCTGTCCGTCAGAAGTCATTTCTCCTTTTGTTGCGAAACGCAAGCAGGGCCCGGATCGATAAAATGTGGCAAACTGACACATGTCTCTTATGCTCGGGCCGACATGTTCGAGCTTCTGAAATACCCAGAGCATTTATTCGTAGACAAGAACCTTTTACCCCCAAACTTATGACAAATAATGAATGAACTAGATTGCAGCCAAGAAAACAAACGTTCAACTCACTCGATTGCCCCGATCGGGTGGATAGCTCCGATGTAATTTTCGTGATTGCGCAGACACAATCACGAAAATGACATCGAAGCTACCCACCGGATCGGGGTACTCCCTCTGCAACCAGTAACTCTTTAGTCCGTCCAGACTGAAAACATTAGCAGACGACAAAGCAAATTTGGCTTAAATGATGGAATTTGCCTTTAGTAAGATATGAAAAATTGTGGTAACAATGTTTTCTATCCTATTAAAGGCAAGATTAATATTTTGAGTTTAATTTGTCGTCTGCCATTGCTTTCAGTTTGGACAAGGCTGAAATTTTCTCCTTCTGTAAAGAGTTAAGCTATAAATCGGGTTCAATGATAATAATACAATATTTTTAAAGTACAGTAAAATCCATCATAAATTTCGCGAAAGTATCTTTTGGTTGGCAAGAGGTGGCAGTTGAATGCCACCATACGTTTCACCTCCAGTTTTCGTAATTCAAAAAGGCTTAGTGTTGTTGCACTGAACACCGTGATATAACCCTAGTTGTTAAAATGGCCTCAAACTTCAATACAAACAAACAAACAAAAAAAGTGAAACATGCGGAAAACAAGAGGTAGGTCAATGGGCGGCGGAAGGCTCACCCTTTTCCGGTTTAGAAAAAATACGAAGTCGGTTTGAAATTAGTTAACATGCGAAAATATTTGAACGGTTCCGGCGTGGTACTTTTTATTTCCTATTCGCCATGATATGACCTAAGATGTCAACCCGCGCGACTCACTGACCATTTGCGGACAGTGTAGATCAAGATCAGACTGCAAACAACGTGCGATAAAGAGACATCTCCGCCCGCCCCCCCCCCCCCCCCACCCCCGCAAATATCTTTATAATAGCAAAAATTTGGTTATTACTATTGGCATGAAAATTTCATTTCACTTATTTAGCAGGATAAGGGGTAAAACGGCGTTAAACTTCACTACAAACAAAACTGACGATTGTTAGTAGCTATTGTAAAAATGGAATGTCATTCATTAAACCCAAATTGGCACGTGAAGGTAAACAAGTAGCGTATGTGACTGAGTAAGCGCATGCGCATAGCTGAACATGCAATTTCAAGGCGGAAAACTCTCTTACCCCCTCAGTACTGTACAGTATAGTTTAGTATAGTTTATCATAGCATGCTCTTGACCGCTCGAATTCCTGATTCTTAATTAATTAACTGTCTACTCAAAAAACAAAATGTTCTAATCTTACCCCCATATTGTATATTGTATACCTGGGTGAATAAAGTTCTGTTCTGTTCTGGTAAAAGAGAGGACGGCCTATTGCGTCAGCTCTTGACCGAAAGACAATATTCTAGACTTGTCCAATTTGATTTGAAGACTACAAACTAACCCTTTACCAAACGACAAAATGTTAGTCTGGTCGAAACTGAAAGCAGTTGCAGACGACAATTTTAATGTGGCTCAAATGGAGAAAACCGTCTTAGAGTAGAAAACATTGTGGGAAAAGGAGAAAATGCTGGTTACCAGCATTTTCTCCTTTTCCCACAATGTTTTCAAAAGACTCAATGTTTTCAAGGCTCAAAAGGCTCAATGTTTTCCTTCAAAAGGCTTTCCTCTTCGGGTTCGGTAAAACTCAGGATTGTATGGTAAAGGGTTAACTCTTTTCAGCGCCAAATATCTAAATTCAACAACTTTTGATGGCTAAAAATAAAACCTAATAAAACTCGGAGATCTATATCCTGTTGGCTTGACTAAACCAAGTGGACGATATAGATCCAAGGTCAGATTGCACGTTCTGTGCTGTCTGATCTTGATCTATGCCGTTCGCAAAAGCCCTTCATTTCGCCTATGGCACGGAAACCCTTTACCAAACCATCCCGGGTTTTAATGACCCTGGGAAAAAAGCCTTTTGAAAACATTTTGGGAAAAGGAGAAAATGCTGGTAACCTGCATTTTCTCCTTTTCCCACAATGTTTTCTATTCTTTCAAAAACAAAATTAATCATTTTAGTTACAATTAACTTGTCGTCTTCAAATGCTTTCAATTATGACCAATTTTGTTGCTTGGTAAAGAGTTGTTTAAAGTGATAGGTATCGTCTATGGATTGACAGAAAACATCGTGTGGAAATGAGAAAATGCTGCATACCAGCGTTTTCTGCTTTTCTCACAATGATTTGATACACTTTTCGTTGAAGGCACAGTACAGGCCAAACGTAAACAAAACGGATGTCAAAATGCATTCGAATTTAAATCATACCATTTAAAACTATGGAAATTATAATAATAGACGACAATCTGTTATTGTACGGTCGATCTAAGTGTTGGTCAATGGCAGAAAAATGAGCTTTAAAATCAGGTAAAAAGTAAACTAAAGATAGAGCTACCTGGCAACTTTTGACCTAGTTTTTAAATTCATTTTTCCGCCAGCAACTAACACTTGGACCGACCCTACAATAACAGATTGTCAACTTCACAATAATTTCTATACGTTTCAATGGTATAAATGAAACTTAAATGCAGTTTAACACCTGCATTGTTTCAGTTTGCTCGCTACTTTAAAATTCGGGATTGCACGATGCAGAGTAAATACCGACCTAGCTAAACAAACAATAAGATAAGATAGGCTGAAAGAACCTCATAAATCAAGATGGAATTACTGATTGTTTCCGCGTATCTATTACAACACAAACGTACGTGTTTCATTACCCCACCCCACTGCAAGTAGAGGTCCTGCATAACTCTGTGTTAACCCATAGGCTGCTAAGCGCGACTCACGAACCCTTTGCAGACAGGTCTCTGAGTCGCGCTTAGCAGCTCAAGGGTTTCAAGCGGCGTAATGCACCATTCAACCAATCAATCCACAGCAAGTAGAAAGAAAAATTATGAAAACAATGCGGGAAAAGAAGAGGACCTGCTTTTCAGAAGCAACTGCTTCTTTTCCCCGAAATTGGTAGAAACAATTGCTCTATGTCCCTAAATATTACATAACTTGTATAAAACCTTTGCCTTACAACCCAAGTTTAACGACCCTAAGGGAGAAGAAGACTTGAAATCAAAGTGGGAAACGGAGAAACTGATGGTAAACAGCATTTTCTCCTTTTTCCAGATTTGTTTTCTATCCTATCAAACTCGAAACCAACATTTAAACCACATTTAATTTGTCGTCTGCAAATGCTTTCAAAATGAACGGGTCTCAAATGCCGTTTGGTAAAGAATGAAGCAGGCACCTAAAGTTGGGGAAAAAAATGTGCTCGCTATAGACAGGTGCATGCTTACAACAAGTGCATTTCAAGAAATTTGTCCTATGTATATATACACAATAAAAAAGTTTTGCACCACCCGGTTTTTTTTACCGACTTTGATTTTCTGGCGTGAATAATATAAAATGGGCTAGAAAATGGAATCCGGCTGCTGCATAAACCAACAGACAAGTCTTTTGCCTATGAAATAAAATGGACAAGGGCATCTGTTGACCTCATGGTAAGTAGGAATTTCTTGCTTAGATATTGCTTTCAAATTTAAGAAAAAACGAGAAACTTTTTAAGTTTGGTTAAAACTGGGAACTGAATGTCGAAATAAAATTTACGAAAGGTTGAAAGTGACCTCCAGAGAATGGGCAGACACAATCAGTCAATATTTCGTACTTCCGCCTAAAGCTTAAAACATAGCTTTCAGTCTTCGTTTCATACCTCGTGAAACAGCTCGATCACTAGCCGCTACCATGAGATCAAGGGAAATCTAAGTTCAGTCCTTTTCAGAGGCAACAGACTGGCTCGTTGGTGTATGCAGCAGCCAGATTCTAATTTGCATCCAATTTCATATCATTGACGCCAGAAAATGAAACCCGGTAAAAACACGGTGGGTGCGAAACTTTTTTTTACTGTGTATATATATATCAGAAAATGCACCATCTTTAATTTATGCACGATTTAAATACTCAGGATATTGCAACAGTAGAGAACTACGTTACGTCTCGCAAACTGGAAACGGGACCGGAAGCAGTACAAGACCGGAGGTATAGTTACATCACCCTGTAGATCAGGTTGATAATACTGAGAGCCTGTTTGCTACCTGTTTAACATCATGTTGATATGCGGCTACTGAGGAGCGATAAGACATCGATTGGCAAGTATACTCAGTTTATAGGCCCTTTCAGCGCCCTAGGCGAAAACGTTTGCAAGTGATAAAGAAATATTTCTTCAAATTCAGATCAAAATCTGAATACTTGTTATTTACACACACAGAAAAATGAAAAATCCAATTTTCTTTGGAATGTCTTGAAAGGACACTGCGAAAGTAACGTAACTGTTGCATGCGGCATCGTAAAGGGCTTGGAAACAGGGGAGAGGAGGTAGCAGGTTCTTTTCCCCGGCTCTCTCATTTTTTCCCGATGATTGATGGTAATTATAGCCACAGCATTCATTACTTTCTCACCGTAGACATTGTTTTGGCGGTGAGTATGTAGGAAAGCAGACAGTGGCTTGATGGAAAAGTTGTGCAAAAACTGGTAAATGAAACTCCAGGAAAGCACAGATGAGCGCACTGGCCGCCGCGATGTAACTGAAAGTGTTATATAGCCGCCGCGATATAACTTAAATAGTGTCATATGACCGCAGCGATGTAACTGAAATAGTGTTATATAGCCGCAGCTATATAACTAAAAAAAAAAATGTTATATGGCCGCCGTGATATAACTGAAATGCTGTTTTATGGCCGCCGCTATATAGCTGAAATAGTGTAATATGACCGCCGTGATATAATTTAAAAAGTGTTATTTTGCCGCCGCGATATAACTGAAACACTGTTATATGGCCGCCGCGATAAAACTGAAATGGTGTTAAATGGCCGCTGCAATATAACAGAAATAGTAATATATGACCACGCGATTTAACTGAAATAGTGTTATGGCCGCAGCGGTAACTGAGTTAGTGTCATATGGCCGCCGCGATAAAACTGAAATCGTGTTATATAGCCGCAGCGATATAATTGAAAAAGTGTTATAGGGCTGCCGCGATATAACTGAAATGGTATTACATGACCTTCGCTATATAGCTGAAATAGTGTACTATGATCGCCGTGAAATATCCGAAATAGTGTTATATGGCCGCCGCGATATAACTAAAACAGTGTAGTATGGCCGCAGCGATATAACTGAAATGGTGTTATATGGCTTCTGCAACACCAACTGAAATAGTATTATATGACCGCGCGATTTAACTGAAATAGTGTTATATGGCCGCCGCGATAAGACTGAAATTGCATTGTATGGCCGTCGCAATAAACTGAAATATGTTATATGACAGCCGCGATTGAACTGTAATAGTGTTACATGGCCGCCGCAATATAACTGAAATGGTGCTGTATGACCGCAGCGGTATAACTGAAATGGTGATACATGTATATATGTTACAAGAAATCTGTGAAACTAGGAATTTCATGAAATTCCTAAAAAAATCAGGAAATACGTGAAATGACTGATTCACTTCGGGATTTCACGAAATGCCTGATTTTTTTCAGGAATTTCGTGAAATGACCGAAAATCATGATACATTTTTACACAGATATCCTAAAAGCCATTGACATGGTTTAGGAAATATGTGAAATGGTGTGTTGTTTGAAACTAAAGAAAATAACCTTTTCTAACATTTTCCCTGAAAAATTCTAAACTTGGTTTTGCATTCTATCCAAAACAAAAAAAAAAAAAAAAAATGACATGAAATGTAAAAAAAAATTGTAAAAGATACCATACGTACATAAATAGGTTAATAAAAAGCCACTAACATGATTTAGGAAATGTGTGTAATTGTTTGTCTTTAAATAGGTTGTTTGAAACTAAGAAAAGTAACCTTTGGAACATTTCTACCCAAAAGATATTTTTTGCATTCTTTTGTAAAAACATATCAAATATTCAACAATAAAAAGATATCATAAATATATAAATAGATGAATAAGAAAAAATGTTTAATTAATTAAACTAATTGTTTGTTTGTTTTTCGATGATCAATTAAAATACCAACGTTAATAATAGTAACACATCTGATTGGCCAGTAAAAGACTTTTAACTTTTCACAACAAGATAAACGATTAAACATAAACATAACATAACATAACATTCACTTTATTTCACCCAGTAATGTTAAACATTATACAAGGGGTCAAGAAAATACACAAATTAATCAGTCTGATAAAAAAAAAAAAAAAAAATAGAAGAGATAAATATAGTAGAGGAAAGAAGATCCATAGTTGAATATCATTTTCGGTTAAGAAGTATGAGGGGGATAAGGTGAAGGAAAAAAAAAAAAGAAAAAAAAGAGAGAAGAAGAAGGGGAGGGGGGAATTTCAGACAGCGATAGAGTCTAATGAAATGTGTCCGCCCATTCGTGCTACTTGCGGGATCACGTGAATTGCGACATTAATTCGGGCGGTTAGCCTACCGTAATGCCACACTAACCACGAGATTCATCCGAGATCTTTGATTTTGCCGTGCACACGTGGATGAGCAAAATAGACGCTTTGCCCTGTCTGAAACTGGCATATAAATAAGGGACATTTATAAACAAACGGAATGGAGTATGTATTTAAAGCAAAGGTAAGTACACAAATAAAATTTTCAATAAATATATGATAGGTTTTAACTAGATGTAAATCTAGTCTAATAGGCTACTTTTTTCATTTTTATTACTACTGCTCGTGGTCGGCGAGTAGTGCAGACCTGAATCAGCCCTATATAGGACTCATTCCGGTCTGCAGTGCCCGCAAGATGTCAGGGGTTGCTCTTTTCTACAGGTTGATCACATGTAACGTTAAGCAAGCAACCAGTAGCTAACTATTTACAGGTCTGTACCAGTTAGTTTACGAGACCACAACATATTTAGGTCTATAATAACAAATAAATATTTGTTGGGTTCACGTACGATTGATTAAATGTGTAATGATCGCTTTAACAAAAAGTATGGCATAGGATCAGGCTGCTCTGATGCAATGATCGATATTATGCCATCTCCTTGTCAAAACAACTGCACGAAAACTTTCTGGATTTGATCATGGGTCAAAATGGTGGAGCACGATCAGATCGCAGAAATACAAGTAAATATAATGCCAACCATATAACAAAACCAAACACCGAAATCAAAGCGACATATATGAAGTTAATTACAGAGAAATGTGGGAATCGATATGAAAAAAAAAAGACAAAATCTTACTGCAAGAAAACAGGCCGATATCCTGTCACCCATTTGTCTTGCCAAACGGCGGTATATAACAAAATAGGTATAAAGATGATCAGTATCACTTTTGCTGTGACTCAAGATCAGATTACAGAGATGCAGGCCGGTGTTCTGTCATCCCTTTACACAGCCAATTTTAAGATTAATAACATTAAAGGCTTTAATGATAACTTTGATTAAAGTTCAAAGGGCTAATTGTTTAGCAGTTTATTCCAAGTTTGCCAACATCAATATTATAAAAACCGTGTCTGAAGTGCATTTTCCATTCCTTCACTTTATTTGAAATCAACAACATGAGTCAGATTAACAGTGAGATAGAGTTCCGAGAGGCCCTTTTCAAGAGATATTCGTCGCATGAGAAACATATCATTCCAAAAGACGTTTACTACCAGACTATCGATGACTTGAAAACAGCCACAGAAACAACAACAACAAAGTCTGTTCACCAGTACTACATACTGAAGAAGTATGAAGTTCTACAGTGTGGAGATGTCGAAAAATTGATCAAGAAGAGACAGTCACTTGCAGACAACCCACTATGCTACGTTACCATAGAAGACACGTATGACATTATCAATCAAAGTGCAGTAAGCACTGTAATCGGTTGACACTGAATAATTACAGTGGTTTGAAATCACAAATCAAATGGTAGATGTTTGATATGGCGTTACCGTAGAAGACATGTATGACATTATCAAAAAGGCTCACATAGCTACAGGTCACGGGGTCAGAGACAAAATGCTGAAGCACCTGGGAGTTAAATGAGCCAACATCACCAAGGATGCAGTTGAACTATTCAAGTCTTACTGCCAGGTCTCTCAAGAGAAGAGAACTCGCCCAAACACCAAAGGCGTCGTGGTTAAACCTATCCTTACCAGAGAATTTAACACCCATAGTCAGGTTGATCTAATAGATATGTAGTCTTCCCAACAAGGATAGTTTAGATGGATCATGGTTTATCAGTGCCACCTTACGAAATTTGTTGTACTCAGGCCTCTGACTTCGAAACGAGCAGCTGAAGTCGCCCACCAACTTTTGGACATACATGTATTCCTTCTTTTCGGGGCTCCAGCCATACAACAGAGTGACAACGGATCTGAATTTACTGCCTATGTCATCACAGAGCTGAAAGAACTGTGGCCACAGCTCATTGTGGTACATGGGAAACCCGGACATCCGCAAAGCCAGGGATCCGTTGAACGAGCCAAAAGCGACATCAAAGACATCCTTGTGGCATGGATGAGTGACAACAACACGCAAGATTGGACAGTTGGACTGAAATTCACTCAGCAGCAGAAGAACTGTTCTCACCACGCTGGGATAAACCAAACTCCGTACAAGGCTCTCTTTGGAGAAGATCCCAAGTTTGGTCGTACTTCCTCGAGTCTGCCAGCTGATATCCTAGAAGGACTTCAGTCTGAAGACGACTTACTTGCGATGTGTGGTACGTCTGTAACAACAATCGACCAGCTTACAACTACGACTACCAACCAGCCACTACCAGCCACTACCAACTACGACAACCAACCAGCCACTACCAACTACCACTACAAACCCACCACTACCAACTACCACTACAAACCAGCCACTACCAACAACGACTACAAACCAGCAACAACCAACTACCACTACAAACAAGGAACAACCAGCTACGACTACCAACAGCAACTTGGTGTTATTATCGATCGTGATGAAAATGACATGTACAGAATTGCTGTAAAGTCAGGGATTTTAAGTACAAAATATTCCAGAAATCAATTTGATCTGTGTCCTCAGCGCATTTTAACTAGTTCGGATATGAACATTGAGCAAACTGTATCTCTTCGCCAAGCTGTTCGGGACACTGATTCTGGTGGTCAAGGATTCTTCCATTGTGATTGTAGTCTTGGAAAAAAACAGTGTCAGACCAAGAGGTGCAAGTGTTTTAAGGCACAGAGACTTTGTAATAGTAGATATAATAATAGTCTTTCTTGTAAACAACAGAAACTGAGCATTTGACATTTTGTAACTCATAATTGTTATACTCTGACACTAATTTAACTGGGACGAATTCTTCTTAATTCAAAACTGATCACTGTGTATTTAAAATAAAAGCTTGCAGTATAAAGAAAGTTATGAGAAAGCTTTAACCTTTTCAAAAAAATGTGGGAAAAAGGAGTTTGGTCTGAACGATCAATTTCATTATTTGAAAATATGGAAAAGAACTTTGACCAGGGCAGTTAAATCATATACAACATTTAACAGAGCAGAATAATTCCTCAGTATCAAATATCTTATCGAAATAATTTTTTGACAAACATGCAATTTTTCTTAATTAAATTTAAATACATAAATAAACGAAGTTGATTTTTTAAACCATTTACCAAACAATTCCCTTTTTAATGACCCTACGAGAGAAAGATTTAGAAAACATTGAGAGAAATAAAGAAAATGCTGATTACTAGCACTTTCTCCTTTTCCCTCAACGTTTTCTATCGTTTGAAACACAAATGTCATGTTTTGAGTAACTTTTATTTTGCGGTCAAAAATTTTGCTGTTTGGCAAAGAATAAAAATACTGATTACTAGCACTTGCTTCTTTTCCCTCAGAAAACAGAAATGATTGAAATTTATTAATACCATGATGCAAATTAATAAAATGCAATAGTATTGTGAAGCTGATGTGGTTTCAGGAATTTCATGAAATGGCTGAAGGTATTTTTCAGTCATTTCACGAAATTCCTTAAAAAAATCAGGCATTTCTTGAAATCCCTAAGTGAATCAGTCATTTCACGTATTTCCTGAAATGTTTAGGAATTTCATGAAATTCCTAGTTTCACATATTTCCTGTAACATAAATAGCCGGCCACGCTATAACTGAAATAGCGTTATATGACTGCCGAGATATAACTGAAAAAGTGTTTTTTGACCGCTGTGAAATACTGTAACTGAAATAGTGTTGTATGGCCCGGCCGCTATATTACTAAAATGGTGTTGTATGGCCGCCGCGATATAGCTGAAATAATTTTGTACACTAAAACACTAAAACAAATAAACAAACAAACAAAATCAATTAGAGACTGCACCTGCCAGAGACACCCGAGGAATCTTATTTTCAAGAAGCTGTAAACTAAATGTTTACCTATTTAATCATCACGGGAACATCTTCTAAATGAGCCAAAAATAAACATTACAATCGACTGATTATCCAAATGTACCAGCCGAACTTCAACTCTTAAAGCACAGGCTGCTTCTCAGGACTCAACGCACCTTTGCAGATAGTGTAGTTCAAGATCAGACTGCACAGAACGTGCAGTCTGATCTTAGCTTTACACTCTCCGATTTCTTGAAACTTTTCCGATGGAAAGAATATTGAAATATTTTCAGGGATTTATCCATTGGTTGGAAATTTTCTACCACACAATCCTGTGTTTTAACGACCTAGACGAAGAAGCCTTTCGAAGACATTGTGGGAAAAGGAGAAAATGCTGGTAACCAGCATTTTCTCCTTTACCCACAATGTTTTCTACCCTATTAAAGATGAATTCAATCATTTGAGTTACATTTGATTTGTCGTCTGCAAATACTTCCCATTTGGACAAGTCTAAATTTTTGTCGTTTGGTAAAGATTTTCTTTTTTTTTTTGTCTTTACAGATAAATTTGATCTATTTCGACGACTGAAAATATAATCCACTGACAATATTTTTTTTCTTTTAAATCTTATAGGTTAGACAAAACAGGCGGGTGGTATAGATCCAAAATCAGACTGCGCATATTGTTCAGCCTGATTTTGATCTATGCCGCCTGCAAATGTCCAAGTGTTCGGCTATGTTGCTTAATGGGTGAAAGGTTAACAAGCCTCGGCAAACCGGCATGACTAACGGGTTGTTTCGAAACCACACCTTTCTGACTACAAATTTAATTTCCTTTCTACTGAACAATACATGACCCCCAAACTTATTACACAATAATGAATGAAATAGATTTCAGCCAAGGAGACAAACGTTTAACCCTTTCCCAAACAAGCCCTGGTTTTCACGTGTCTGCAGTACAAGTCTTTAGAAAACACTGTGGGAAAAGGAGAAATTGCTCGTAACGAGCAATTTCTCCTTTCCCCACAGTGTTTTCTACCCTTCTTGAGAACTTTCTACCATTTTCATCAAATTTAAAATTGTCGTCTGCAAACTCTTTCAATTTGGACCAGTCCAAAATTTGTCGTTTGGGAAAGGGTTAACTCACGTGGTTCCCCCAATACGGCGGATAGCTACAATGCTGATTGCGGAGACACAATCACGAAAATGACATCGAAGCTACCCATCGGATCTGAGTACTCCATCTGCAACCAGTAACTCTTTGCTAGAAGACAAAATTTTCGTCTATCCAAATTGAAAACATTCGCCGACGACAAAGTAAATGTGACTGATGGAATTTACCTTTGGCAAGATAGAAAACATTTGCGGTAATAGGAAGAAACACGGGTAACCAGCATTTTTTACTTTTCCAACAATTTTTTAAAGGCTTCTCCCCAAGCACGAGATTTTTTGGTAGTGCATAAAAAATAACGGTTCATTCCCTTGCGTGACGTCTCTTTACGCTTATTTCAGAAAAGTGAAACGGGTTTTTATTCATGGAAAACTGTGTAATCCCTAGAATGTTCGATTTACATGTATGGAAAAGTCTGTTGTGGAAATCGCTGACCTAGATGATGTTAAACATACATCCAAATTAAATATCGATGATTGTGCAATATTGACAGATTTCTGTCTAATATTAAACATGCATGTCTGCCTGGGTCGAAATGTTCTTTTATCATAAAACCTGACTTGTCGTCAGTGTAATACAGGCATTACAAATTTTCTTATCTTACACACATTTGAGGTAAGATTTGTGACGTCATGGGATTACTATGTGACGTCATTTGTTAAAGCAGATATGGTCCCACTCTCTTGCACTACGGCACTCGTCACAACTCGGCCGATTCCGTACCTACATCTAACCTCGTCTGTATAAAGGAGGCTTCCATTTTGAACTACCAATCACATGATCTTGAACATGGCGGCGCCCCTGTAGATCACTTAGCAACTACATGAACAACCACGGTGAAGTTATTCACTTCTATCGATCTGTCGATGAAAGCTCCCAACGGAATTAATAAACCACGCTAAAAATTGAATGTACAAAGTGTTTGCCGACTGAAATATTCTTAGAAAGATAATGATAGAAAATTTACTCATGCTTTCTTTTTTAAGAGGAGCCTTACAATTTCAATAACGGTAAAGCGGTGTGCTTCCGGAGATGTGCGAAATGTACCGTGTAGGTGCATATCAAACTACGTGATACAGCCGAGGGATTTGATCACCGGATCACCCGAGGTATGCCGAATTGCACTACGGATCATTCCCATTCACCTCTGTAGTTGGCTCGGAAAGTAGTCCGTCATCACGTGATATTTTCGTCACATGACCATAACTCAAAATGGCGACACAAACGCCGGTGAAGGAAAGACCAATCGATTGTTTTGTGTGCTGTTCAAACAGCATACGGCCAATCAGACTTAGTGGTAGGAAATGTGAAAAATAGGGATTTTCTGAAAAGTTTAAATGTCGTTTAAAGGACGATAACTTGTTTTTTAATTTTGTTTAAATTGTCATCATTCATGGGTGCAGCCATTTTTTTTACAATTGGCGTAAGATTCTGATCAGTAAAGAAGCTTGAAAAAATAGTTCCATTGTATACAGGTAAATTCATCAGTTTGAATGCACCTATAATGTATCCGGAATCATATTTCCTTTGTCTACTTTATTATGTTACACATGAAACAGTTAAACAGTAAGAAAACATGTTTTCCTCGGTATGACAAGATTCTTGTGATCTAGCCCGTTGCAGAGATGTATGGTGAGAGTAACGAACGACAACTCTGCACGGAGATTGATATAGTCCGCGAAGGCTGACCTGAGTCTAACCTTTTTACTTTTGGACAAAATTTTCTGCATGTCAAAGGACCTGGCTACCTCAAGATTCAGTGGGTTCTTACACCAAACAGATTTTAGGGATACATGATACTGTGATGACTTGGTTGGTATCATGAGCGTGCCTTAAAATTCATTCGGTTGTAACATTATACACAATGAATTTTATTTTTAAAGTAATATAAACTCCTTCATAATTTTTTCGACGGAATCTGCCAAATTATCTGGTAAAGGTAGACAGTTCTGCGCCACCATACTTTTAACCTGCTGTTTTCGCAGTTCAAAAAAGCTTAATGTTGGTGCATACGTTTTCTAAATCTTTAAGCTTAACTGATAAATAATTTGATATTCTTCCAAAACTTTCGTTATAGGAATCTTCACTCATTATATTCCTTAGCAATTTTCTACTCGTCTGACACATGATAAAATCTCGTAAAATAGAAATAAAAACTGAACCCTTGAAAATGCTTAGGTTAAACTGAACTGGGCAGAGTAGATGTCTTAGTTCTGTTACTTCATTATTGATTGAACAATGCTCAATGAAAAAGGGGGCTTAATGCATCTGCGAAAAGTATCGACACAGGTCAGCCTGCGCAGTCCGCGCAGGCTGACATGGACCGAGACTTTTCGCTATTGGTCACTTTTCTGTCTGTCCAGGGGCCAATCCACCTCATGATTAAGTCGTTTGTTTAAAAAAAGAAAAAAAAAAAATGGCTATTATGGATCCATAATTATGTGATGACTTGCTTGTTATCATAGATCTCGGAAATGCATAAAGCCCCTTTTTGCCAGAGCACGGCTCAATTTTTTTTCTGGTGTAGCTGCGTGCGCTGGCTTTTGATCTACTTCTTGGTATTGATATGTTCGAATAAATAAATAGAAAATTGTGATTGGTAAAAAATGTGGACATGTTGATTATTTATTCTGAAGGGGCCTGTACGCCTATCTGTGGGTATTTTTGAGCCTTGCTATCTTGTTGTCTTAAAAGATATTTCTTGTTTTGCGTTAGTAGTTATTTGATATAAATATGAATAAGCGCCACTCTGGCAAAAGGGGGTTTAATACCTCCCCGTAATGCATTACACCAAGTAAGTCATGTCACATAATTATGGATCCATAAAATCCATTTTGTCAGACAACCGACAGAATCATGTTGAAGAATGGTCTTTGGACATGCTGAAAATTGGCCAATAACTAAAGGTTTCTCAGACTGCGCAGGCTTTATCTGGTCGATACCTCAAAAGTTTGCAAATGAATAAACCCCCTTTTCACAGAGCATGACTCGTATTACATATTTTGGCAAGAAGTGTACGTTGTCTATATCTGAATAAAAATCTCTATTCTGTTCTGTTCAGAATAATTAAGGGGGCTTAATGTAATGCATTGTACGAATCAAACCATCACATAATTATGGATCCATAATAGCCACTTTTCTTAACAACCGACTGGATCATTAGGCAGCCTGGTCCTTGGACATACAGAAAATTGACCTATAGCAAAAATGTTTCGGCCCCGGTCAGCCTGCGCGGACTGCGCAGGCTGACCTGGGTCGATAATTTTCGCAGATGCATTAAGTCCCCTTTTCACAGAGCCCGGCTTTATATATATCTGAAAAGTTTAACTAGTGCCGGTTCAAGGATATTATATAATAAACAAGAAAAACATCACATGGGAACATAGAATATAACATTTATTGCTAACCGGTTTCGCTTTAAGCTCATCAGGGCATCAGTTGCCCCGATGAGCTTAAAGCGAAACCGATTAGCAATAAATGTTATTACCACCATTTTCTTCTTTTCCCACAATATTTTGAAGGCTTCTTCTCTCGGTTCGTGAAAACACCGGATTGTTCTGTGAAGGGTTATTATATATATGCGTATATAAAACGTTGTCGGAAACATGAATATAATTACAGATTCTAAACAAGTCAGTGTACGTATGAAGCAGGGGCTGTTTATATAGTGTAAACTTCGGTACATTCCGACCCATCACCAAACGACCTTCGTAATTAAACATTTTAACGACCAGCTGGCATAAGTGGTAGTGCGTAGAACGATTGAACGTCAAGTTTCGGGCCACTTGAGGATGTGTACTCGGGCTACCTTAACCCTTTACCGCACAATGCCGCTTTTTGTCGCCCCTGGGAAAGAAGCCTTTTGAAACCATTGTGGGAAAAGGAGAAAATGCTGGTAACCAGCATTTTCTCCTTTTCCCACAATGTTTTCTACCCTATCAAAGAAAAATTGCACAATTTGAGCCACAATGAAATTGTCGTCTGCAAATGCTTTCAATTTGGACAAGGCTAAAATTTTGTCGTCTGGTAAAGAGTTAAAGACATATGCCACAGTTTTTTCCTATGGACATTTGATTTTTTTTTTTTTTTTAATTTTCACCCGGATGATAATAAAATGTACACGAAGTAAAAAAGATGAAAAGAAAATCATATGTTGCGGGGAAAAATACAAAGATAAAGTTCTTCTAACTGTATAAGTATTGTCAAAATTACAGAGAATAGGCTTTAATTTCAAATCTGAAAACGGTTCCTAAAGTAAGAGCACTGCTCAAATAAATGATTCTTCTTAGAGGTGTGATGTTTGCCAGTAGTGAAAAGGATTAATCGAAAAAATCAAGGGACAGGACAGGTCAGAGTAGAAATCAGAAATGTTCTTACGTGTCATCAAAGGCTTATTTTCTGATCAATTTTCTGCAATATAAAAAAATCCAGGGGACAGATTTTTTCTTCTAAAATTCTGCACAGAAAAGTGCTTTTCTAATATATTGTAAAAAAAAAATTAAAAGTATGTAAAGCGGGGCATTTGTAAGAGATAAGGTGCATTTTTAAAAGTTATTGACATAATGAATTACCTCCCTTTATATTAAACGTCTATTTTGGCATGATTTGTACCCCATTTATAAATCTGCCATTTTTCTTCCGCGTTTGTGATTTTCAGATATTAAAAAGGTAACTGACATATTACAGATAAAAGTATACTATCTCAGTGTCATATTAATCCATTGGAATATAGTATATTTTACAAAAGAAAGAAACATGCTAAAGTCTTGAAAAATATGGCATGTGTCCTTGATGTGTCTTCGTAATGCATTATAGCAAGCTAATTGTTGCGTGCGTGAGTAATAATGGATCCATTTAATCTAAACACAGGCTTAATCATGAGGTATAATGATCACTCTGAAAATTTTACAAAAAGCACACAAAACTCCGATTCAGGTCAGCCTGTGCGTTTTTAGCAGATGCATTAAACCATTTTTTCACAGAGCGTGACTTTACTGATTAAAAAAGGCGCAAATGATGGATTTGTCTCTGAAAGAGCAAAAAAGATTCTAGTTTTCAGCATGTTCTCAAATGTTTTTGTCAAAAGCCTTTTCCCCCAGGGGCCGTTAACCCTTATCCCGCTAAATAAGTTAAATAAAACCTTCAAGCCGTTAGTAAAAACCCAAACAATGTTATTTTAAACTTCTGTTTTTTTTTTTTTTTTTTTGGGGGGGGGGGGAGATATCTTCTTATCGAACAGTGTGGATCCAAGATTAGACTGCACATTCTGTGCAGTCTGATCTTGATCTACAATGTCCGCAAAAGGTCAGTGAGTCGCGCTTAGTAGCTAAAAGGTTAAAACACGGGTTTGGCAAAGAGTAAGGAAACATGATCGGTGTTGTGGGAAGCTTTATAAGATCAAAGACGTCAAGAAGATTATAGGAAGTACCTGCTGCCTGACAGTTCAAAGAAACATTCTTTGCTACCACTGTCAAGTTGAAAGGGAATGCATGTGCTTGAATCTCTCTCTATTCCATGATTTATTTATCAAAAAAGTCATTCAATCTGTCAGGGAAAGATCGGAAAATGTGGTAATAGATGCAAGACTGTTTAGCTGAAGCCGGAACTGGATAACGATCGAGGTTAACTCGTCTAAAGTAATGAGACTGGTTTACGTCTCCGATTAATTTAAATTTACATTCTACGTCGATTGTGAAACAAGTTGTAAATCTTAATATGAGCCATGCTCAGTGAAAAGGGGCCTTGATTCTTTTGCAACTTTGAAAGTAACACAACTTCTGATTGGCTAAACCAAATGGTTTAGCCAATCAGAAGTTGTGTTACTTTCAAATCCAGAAAATGTTGGCGAATAAGACTAAGAATGTTCTTAAGAATGCTTGGTGAATACGGACCCTGGCTGCCTCATGAAGGTTCTTACACCAAACAGATTTTAGGGATGTATATGACTGTGATGACTTGCTTGGTATCATGCATCATAGAGATACATGTAGATTAAGCCCCCTTTCACAGAGCATGGCTCATACAAGTGTACCAGTCACTCTCTGTTGATGCTGTATTTGTAGAACTTGGGTCCCTCTGTGCTCTAGACATATTTGGTATTGTCATGGCTGGCAAGATTATCCCCCTTTAATAAATGCAAATGAGATAGGAAGGACAGTGTGCCCGTGCGCTTGTGTCGGTATATCAGCTGAGGCTAAACAAGAAGAATATGATTTCTCAGACCGTTTGTCTGTATTAGGTGCCCCAGCTAGACGTCTTCGAGGCATTTGTCTGTGTGTGTGTGTTTATTTTTTTCAGCGTAGCTGAATGTGCTGGCTTTTGACCTACTTTTTTGGTACTGGGAAAAAAAATGAATAAATGGAAATTTGTGATTGGTCAAATACGTAGACATGTTTATTTTAGGGGCCCCTGTGGTAAAAACTGTAGACATGTTCATTTTAAGAGCCCTTTCCTATTTGCTGGCAAATTTACGCCGTCTATCTTTTTTAAAGATATTTCTTATTTTTCTTCATTTTGTCGGTAACTCTGTAAGTCTGCCTGTCTCTTCCCTCCCTGCTTGTCTGTCTGTGTGTTTCTCTGTTTGTCTCTGTGTGTGTGTGTGTGTGTGTGTGTGTGTGTGTGTGTGTCTGTCTGTCTGTCTGGCTGAGTTTATTTTCTATCTTTTTTGTTTGTGTCTGTCTGTCTATCAGTCTGCCCGTATGTCTATCTGCCTCTCTGTTTGTGTCTGTTTTTCTCTCAGACTGTCTCCCTGTGTGTTTTTCTCTCTTTCTCTGTCTGTTTCTCTCTGTCTCTCGGTCTATCTTTCTGTCTCGCGAGTTGCGTAAAACACTGCCAAATAGACAACGTAATTCGAGCTGTGTCTCTGCAAGAATGTTTATTACCCTATCTATTTCCTAAACCTAATGAGGTAATCACTCTCTCTTACTCTGCACAATACTGTCAAACAAACAACGGAATTCGAAGCTCTCTCTCTCTTTACAATAATATGAGCCATGCTCTGTGAAAAGGGGACTTAATACATCTGCGAAAAGTATCGATCCAGGTCAGCCTGCGCAGTCCGCGCAGGCTGACCTGGACCGATACTTTTCGCTCTTGATCAATTTTCTGTATGTTCAAGGACGAGTCTGCCCCATGATTAAGTCAATTGTTAAAAAAAAAGAGGCTATTATCGATCTATAATTATCTGATGGCCTGCTTGGTATTATGCATTACGGAGATGCATTAAGGCCCCCTTTTGCCGGAGCATGTCTCACTGTTTATCAGTCTCTCTATTTCCCAAGCCAAACATGGTAATGATATAATTATTGATTTTCGTAATTCAAGCCCAAATCCATTTTCATACATACGCATGGATCCATTATCAAATATTCCGGTGTTTTAATGACCTGATTGATTGATTGTATGGTGTTTAACGCCGTTTTCAACATTTTTTCAGTTATATTGTGGCGGCCACTGCACCTATCCTTGCTTTTCTGGAGTTTCTTTAACCAGTGCTCCGCATAATATTCTTTCCAAGCCACTGGCTGCTTTCCCACATAACCATCGTCGAAACAATGGTCAGCGGTGAGGGAGGAATGAATCCTGTCTCATTGACTGTCATCAATCCTCGGATAGAAATTGGCCTAGCCGGGGATCGAACCAGCGACGTCCTGTTTTCAAGTCCTGTACGCTACCGGAGCTCAGCTTTAATGACCTGATGAAGAAGGGTCATGGGGGGGGGGGGGGGGGGAAATCATGGGTAAAGGAGAAGCTGGTAATAAAAAATGTAAAGCATTTTCTCCATTTGCCACGATGTTATCGATCCTTTCCAGTCAAGTTCCATCATTTGGGACACAATCAGTTTGTCGTCTGCAAATGCTTTCCATTTGGACATAACCATTTTTTTCTTCTTGTAATCAGTTAACCCTCCATAAAAACCACCATTTTCTCCTTTTCCAACAATGCTTTCTACCCATTAAAAACAAATCCTAACGTTTTCATCCACCTAAGAGATTTCATCTGCTCAAGCTTTGAATTTGGACGAGTTTAAAATTTTGTCGTCTGGTAAAGAATCAAACTCGTATATAAATAATGAGCCATGCTCTGTGAAAAGGGGACTTAATGCATCTGCAAAAAAGTATCGACCAGGTCAGCCTGCGCAGTCCGCGCAGGCTGACCTGGGCCGAAACTTTTTGCTATTGGTCAATTTTCTGCATGTCCAAGGACCATTCTACCTGAGGAGTGGAGTGCTTGCTAGATTAAATAGATTTTTTGGATCCATAATCATATGATAACTTGCTTTGTGTAACACACCACGGAGATGCATTAAACCCCCTTTTGCCAGAGCGTGGATCAATTATCATTATGTGCAGAAATGGGTTTCATAACTCAATACAGAATCAGCTGTCCTTTCAACGTGGTAGGGTGATCGAGTGACTGCTCTGGGCTTGTATACAATACAATGGAACGTTATACAATGAAACATTGTGGCTGGGTGATCGAATGTCTGTTACAGGCGTGTCATTTACAGGACAATGGATCGGCATAGAATGGCACAATAAAACATTTTTTATTGCATGAAACCATTACATTATTTATCCATTAAAAGTACATTTAGATATTTTTTTGCTGTCAAAAAGTTTTGCATAGCATTAATCGATTTTGTTTTTATGCCTGAATTATGTATTTAGATATTTAACTTGACAAAAGTTAACCTTCCATCTAGTGCTTTTGATAAAAGTTATATCTGCTTTCAGATTTTTTTAACCACCCTTTATCCCCTCTGTCTGTCTGTCTGTCTGTCTGTCTGTCTATCATTATTATCTGTATAAAGAATATTACAGTGATACGTAGCCTTTGTTTTTCTATGAAAAACTTAACGTTTTTTGTGATCAACTCTTTACCAAATGTCAAAATTTCAGACAAGTCCAAATTGAAAGCATCCGCAGACGACAAAATAAATGTGACTAAAAAAATAAAATATATTTTGGGAGGGGTTGAAAACATCGTAGGAAAAGGAGAAAATGCAGGTTTCCAGCATTTTCTCCTTTTCCCACAATGTTTTCAAACGGCTTCTTTCTTAGGATTGTCAAAAGTCGGAATTGTGTGGTGAAGGGTTATCTACATTCTAACTGAAACTTTTGTTTTGTTTCGCCGTTTTACTGTATAGCTCCCACTCGATAAACTTTTCGTTATCAGTTTATATTTTTGCTTATATTTGGAATAACAGGCTTAAAATCACGTACCGTGCCGAGATGATTTATAAACCCAACTCGATAATGGTTATATCATCTCGTCACGGTTCGTGGTACGAAATATTCATTCCCCAAAACAAACAATATTATAAATATAAACTGTTAATCACCGATTTATCGAGTTAGAATTATAGCTTTTACAATTCCTCAGGAAACCAAGACAAACAGGAAATTAAACAATTTATTCCTGTTCATTATTGCTGTTTGAAAGATGGTTTAAAAATGTTTTACATATGAATCATAGCTGTTTGAAAGATGGTTTCAAAATGTTTTACATATGAATTGTTGAAGGATTTATATCGGCAAATGCAGCAAATACCCTTTAACCATGAACACCTATATGTGTCGTGTTCTGTATAAAACGTGGTTGAATGCAATCAGTGCTGGCTGACCTGTGTCGATGCTTCTTGTAAAATTGGTATCTATTCTGCATGTTAACCTGGCCTTAGGCTGCTGAACGCGACTTGCTGACCTTTTGCGGACAGTGTAGATCAAGATCAGACTGCACAGAACGTGCAGTCTGATCTTTATCTACACTGTCCGATAAGGAGGTATTTATCCTATCAAAAACAGCTTTAACATGGCAAAATTTGGGGTTTTACTATGAGCTTGAAAGCTGCATTTCACTTATTTTGCAGGATAAGGGTTAAAGAGCAGTTCTATACAACGAATTAGCGCGACTCAATGACGTTTTGCGAACAGTGTAGTGCACAGAAAGTGCAGTCTGATCTTGGATCTACATTGTCCGATAAGGAGATATTTATCCTCTTAAATATACCTTTCAAATGGCAAAATTTGGGGTTTTACTATCAGCTTGAAAGTTGCATTTCCCTTATTTAAAAGGATAAGGGTTAAAGGACAGTTGTATACAGTGATTCTGTTGATTTTCAGACATAACCAAATCCATTTTGTGTGACGACTCGCTTGGTATAATGTGTTACGAAGATTAATTTACCCCCATTTTCCCCTGCTCATATATTTGAGCCATGCTCTGTGAAAAGGGGGTTGAATGCATCTCCAGAAAGTTTCCCCCACAGATCAGCCTGAGCATTCCGTCAAGACTGAGGGTGAGACCGACACGTTTTGCTATGGCTGAATTTTCTGCATGTCCAAGGACCATTCTACCTCGTGATTCAGTTGGTTGCAAGACAAAATGGATTTTAACCCTTTCCCAAACGACAAATTTTGGACTAGTCCAAATTGAAAGAGTTTGCAGACGACAATTTTAAATTTGATGAAAATGGCAGAAAGGTCTCAAAAAGGGTAGAAAACACTGTGGGAAAAGGAGAAATTGCTCGTTACGAGCAATTTCTCCTTTTCCCAAAGTGTTTTCAAAAGACTTGTACTGCAGACACGTGAAAACCAGGGCTTGTTTGGGAAAGGGTTAAAGATCCATAATATGTGATGGCTTGCTTGGTAAAATTCATCACGGAGACGCATTAAGCCCCTATTTGCCAGAGGGCCGCTCTTTTCCTTCATATTCCCTTTTTTAACCAGAATGTTTTCAAAATGGCTTGTTGCAATTTTGTTCGAGAAGGCAGTGAGTCATTCCTTGTTAATAGTGAACGAAAATAGCTAGATGCCTGTCGAAAAAAGAAAACAACAACATAAAAAAAAAAAAACCCGAAAAATATATGAACCATGCTCTGGAAAAAGGGGGCTTAATGTATCTCCGTGTTGCATTATACCAAGCAAGTCATCATATACGTGTAGGTATGGATCTACAGAATTATTTTTTTTTTTTAATAACAACTGACTGAATCATGAGGTAAAATAGTCCTTCTACATGCAGAAGATTGAACAATAGCAAAAAGTTTCGGCCCAGGTCAGCCTGCGCAGTTGGCGCAGGCTGACCTGGGTCGACACTTTTTTGCAGATGCGTTAAACCCCCTTTTCACAGAACAGGGCTCATATTTTTATTTTCATCTGTTACAAAATATCTTAATGAAACAAAAAATTACGTCTCTTTCAAGATCCATTAGCAAAAGCCCCTTACATCTTTATGGTTATTAACCCTTTCCCAAACAAGCCCTGGTTTTCACGTGTCTGCAGTACAAGTCTTTTGAAAACACTGTGGGAAAAGGAGAAATTGCTCGTAACGAGCAATTTCTCCTTTTCCCACGGTGTTTTCTACCCTTTTTGACAACTTTCTGCCATTTTCATCAAATTTAAAATTGTCGTCTGCAAACTCCTTGAATTTGGACCAGTCCAAAATTTGTCGTTTGGGAAAGGGTTAACTCGAATAATCTTACTCCCCCCACCCCCCAAAAAATAAATAAATGCTTCCTCCCACGAATAACATGCAATACACACGTAAAACCGTAACCATGTAACCACGAGCTTCTGGGTTTTTTTATTGACAAAATTCACCCTCTGTAACCTGTATGAGAATAATTATATGAGCTATGCTCTGAGAAAAGGGGGCTTTATGCATCTGCAAAAAGTATCGACCAGGTCAGGCTGCGCAGGCTGGCCTGGTCCGAAACTTTTCGCTATTGGTCAATTTTCTGTGTGTCAAAGGAACGGTCTACCTCATAATTTAGTTGTTAAACAAAAGTGGCTACTATCGATCCATATTTATGTGATGGCTTGATTGATAAAATGCATCACCGAGGTGCATTTAGCCCCCTTTTGTCATAGCCTAGCTTATATATCAGGTTATACAGGACAAAATTTTTATCAGAGAACAATTGCCCGTTCCCATCTTACCTTATTTTGGCACCCATAGGTAGTTTTGGCTGTTTTTCATGGACAGTGTAGATCAAGCTCAGGGTCCATAATCAACAACTATTCTTAACCCTTAAGCTGCTTATCGCGACCCACTGACCTTTTGCGGACAGTATAGATCAAGATCAGACTGCACAGAACGTGCAGTCTGATCTTTGATCTACACTGTCCGATACGGTATTTTATTTCCAGTGAAATCAACTTTGAAACCGCAATGTTTGGCCTTTTAGTACTGAGTAGAAATTTGCGTTTCATTTATTCAGCAGCTTAAGTGTTAAGAACTATCTTAGTCGTTATGCTCTGCTAATGATAGTGAAATTCGTCTGAAATAACCAACTCCAATACAATTCGGAATATGGGTCCGTAAGCGGATTAATGAGCAAAATAAGAGACTTAAGTTTTTTTTCCGTGAAACCAGGCCTTGATTCCTGTTCCAAGCAAACAGTAGGGCCTGGAGGCTCATTCGGTAGCGTACAAGAGTTGAAACCAGGAAGTTGCGGGTTCGAATCCTTGGCTTGGCCAATTTCTCTCAGAGGATTGATGACTGTCATTGCGACAGGATTTATTCCTCTCTCACTGCTGATTGTTGTTTCGACGCTGGTTATGAGGAAAAGCAGCCAATGGCTTGAGAAGAAAATAGTGCAAAGTACTGGTAGAGAGAAATTTTATTTCATTATACTTTTATTGTCTATAACTGATGATAAGCAGCACCATCGATTAATTGATTTATCGAATTGTGGGTTGATTGATTGATTTATTCGTTGATTTATTCGGAAGATACTCTCTATATGAGTCGTGCTCTGGCAAAAGGGTGCTTAATGCATCTCCGCGTCACATCACACTAAGCAAGACATCCCAGGGATCAGTGAAATCCATTTTGTCTAACAACCGACTCTATCATACGACAGACTGCTCCTTTGACGTACAAAAGATTGACCAATAGCGAAAAGTTTCGGCCAAGGTCAGCCTGCGCGGACTGCGAAGGCTGACCTGGGTCGATACTTTTCGCAGATGCATTAAGTCCCCTTTTTCACAGAGCATGGCTCATATATTTCTGGCTATCTGTAAACCATTTCATTATAATGTCGGCCAACTGACTGATTTGTCGCTCAACCAGGCTGGTTGAGCGAGTGATTGTCGATTGACTGATGTAAAAGTCCGTTGTTCGTCCAATGGTGATAATCTAGTTTTCCCTCCATATATATGTATCTATACTTTCATTAGTGAAAATATCCATTTCGCATTATTCATTTATTCATTACTATTATTCAATAATAGTCCTTTTGGAATTTAATACTGAAAGTAATCGCGTGACTTATGCATAATTTAGAATTTATTTACGATATGTATGACTATAAACTTTGTAAAGTTTTTGTCAAACAAACGATGTTCTGTTCTGTTCTGGTAAAAAGAAACTCTACGAAAGCATGGATATTTGCACTAGCCGCCGTGATATAACTGAAATGTTGCAGAAAACGGCGTTAAACACCATATAATCTCTGTTTAAACCACTGTGAGGAAGAGGACTTTAAAAATCATTGTAAGAAACGGAGTAAGCAATTTTTCCTTTTACCTTTTTTCTCATCCTTTCAAAGACAAATTTAACCTTTAGAGCCACATTTAAACTCGTTTTCTGTATCACACCATTATTTTTTCGATGGGACCCTGCACTGCCTTGTAAAAGGACAAATCCACAATACCAGCGCTAAAAAAATGGTTAGAACCAGGGTTTCCTGCTTGAATATTCCGTGCCTTAACCAGAAATGCGCCACGGAAGAGCCCTGAATAGCGAAAAAAAGGGTAATCTATGGTGAAAAGGGGTCAATTTCCCGTACTAACTCTTGACCAGACAAAAAAAATTCAGACACGTCCAAATTGGAAACATTTGCAGACGACAGATTAATAGTTTCTCAAATGATATGGTTCAAATGGTAGAAAAAAAAAAACATTGTGGAAAAAGGAAAAATTGCTGGTCACCAGCATCTTCTCCTTTCCCCACAATGTTTTTCAAAGGTACATGTATCTATCCCCGGGGTTGATAAACACGCGGAATGTTTGGCAAAGGGCAAAATACCCCCAAGGTTTGTTTATTCCTCGAAATGATTCAATTTGTATGCAATTAACTGCCAGATAAGACAGTTATAGAATCCACGGTATGAAAATGTACATGCCTAGTTCAACAGAATAGACGTCTGTTTGTCTGGTGTTCAAACATGATTTCAGTTATATCTCGACGCCCAGTACAACTATCCATGCTTTCCTGGGATTTCTTTTACCAGTACTTCGCACAATATTCTTCCCATTCCACTGGCTGCTTTTCTATATATAATGACTGCCGAAACAACGATCAGCAGCTAGAGAGGAATTAATTCCTTCGCAATGATTATGGTCAGTTCCAGGTAAAATATTTGCCGGGCTGGAGAATCAAACCTGAGACCTGCTGGTTTCAAGTCCTAGTATACAGTAGTACATAGTCACAAAAATTGCATCATAATATAAAAGTCTCCGTACCACCAACATGCCATGTTGGATAAATCTGATTGGTCAAAACTATTTTTAGCATCACGGATTTATTTCAAAGCTGATAATTCAATTTCGTTGACCAATCAGATTCGTCCAACATATTCACTGCGGTATTAAAATTTCTATCAAATAGTGGAAAAAGAAAAACATGTCAACATCTAAAGTTTCGACTTTAATTACTCACTTACTATATGAGCCATGGTCTGGCAAAATGGGGCTTAATGCATCTCTGCGATGCATTATAGCAAGAAAGTCATTACATAATAATGGATCCATGAAGGCCATTTTGTCTAACAACAGACTGAATCTTGAGGTAAAAATTACCATGTCAGCCATTGGAGTCGCGCAGGCTGACCTGGGTGGAAATATTTTTTTCTATTTATCAATTTTCTGCATGTCCAAAGACCGTTCTACCTCATGATACAGTCGGTTGTTAGCGAAAATTGGATTTCATGGATCCATTATTATAGGATGACTTGCTGAGTATAATGCATCAGGGAAATGGATTTTGCCAGAGCATGGCTCATACTTATGTAACATCGATTGAGAATCAAGTTCTTACATAACAACTTATACTAATCTCTCTCGATTCTGCTTCCAGTTTTACAGCGTACACGAGGATGAATCCATACGATTCCGACTGAAGAAATTATTTGTTGCTCCTTAAACTATAAACCGTCAGTGAGGGATAACGCATATCAAAATGCTCTGTATTGCACAATTGTTATCAAACATTTCCGGGAGACGGGCATGCCCCCCTGGCCCCTCTTGCACAACAATGAACCCATATGATAAGGTGGCTAGCTACGCCAAGACTAGAAATTAACTAAATCTCTATACTAGTGCATCTATTATGCCAAGTACATAATCAGTTGGTAATATTATGCATAACACTGCATAAAACCGGAAAACTGAAAGCAAACTCACTTCTGCGTCGAATACTTACCCTAAGCTGCTAAACGCAACTCACTGACCTTTTGCGGACATTGTAGATCAAGATCAGACTGCACAGAACGTGCAGTCTGATCTTGGATCTGCACTGTCCGATAAGGAGATATTTCTATCCAAAGAATAAGTTTGAAGTAACATTATTCGGGCTTTTACTATCAACTTGAAAGTTTTGTTTACTTATTTAGCAGGATAAGGGTAACAGTTTCGTGTATGTAATTACCCTGAATTTGCGCAATTCGAAGAAGAATGTCACGTGGTCACAAGTTTACGAGAAAAAATAACGAGTTTTTCTTTCTGTAATATTAATGTATAAATCATATACGTCACTCATCTGTATATATAAATATCCCGTAAACCTAACAAGTTCTGTATAAATAAATATCCTGTAAGAAAAACTGTGTTAATTGAAAATGTTAGATGTTTTTTTTTCCAATGCGAATCTTTCATCTTGCATTGAAGAAGTATTTCACAGAATAATCTGCGGTTTAACTTCTGTTTAAACAGCTCTGCTGTTTTACGCACTTGTAAACAGTCTTTCTGTTACAGTATATCAAGATGGCCAGCGCACCTTCCCATGCATTCCTGGTGCTTTCATTTACCAGTACAAGACACGGCCCTCTTTCCATGCCACTGGCTATTTTCCCGCTGAATTAAAGTCGAAACCAATGTTCTCCCGTAAGATATGTATGAATCATATCGCACTGACTAACACCAAAGATCAAAATTTGTTTGGCCGTGCTGGGATTCAACTCAAAATCCCCGGAGTACTAAAATGTTAGTAATCAAGTATTTTCGCATTTACCGAGGTACAGGTCCGAGGTCTACATATTAGCCGAGGCCGAGTGTACAGGTCCGAGGTCTGCGTATTGACCTGAGACCGAATGTACAGGTGCAATATCTGCGTATTAGCTCATGACCGAGTGTACAGGTCCAAGGTCTGAGTATAAGCCCGAGGCTGAGTGACAGGTCCGAGATCTGCATATTAGCCCGAGGCCGAGTGTACAGGTCCGAGGACTGCGTATTATCCAGAGACCGAGTGTACGTATAAGTCCGAGGCCGGGTTACAGGTTCGAGGTCTTCGTATTAGCCCGAAACCGAGTTACAGGCCCGAGGTTTACGTACTAGTCCGAGGCCGAGTTATAGGCCCGAGGTCTTCGTATAGACCCGAGACCGAGTTACAGGTCCGAGGTCTATATACTCATTAATCCGAGGCTGAGTAACAGATCCGAGGTCGACGTATAAGCCCGAGACGGAGTAACAGGTTAGAGGTCTACGTATTAATCCGAGGCCGAGTAACAGGTCTGAGGTCTACGTATTAGTGCGAGGCCGAGTTACAGGCTCAAGGCCTACGTATTAGCCCGAGACCGAGTTACAGGTCCGATGTCTTGGTATTAGTCCGAGGCCGACTTACTGGTCCAAGGCCTATGTATTAGTCCAAGGCCGAGATACAGGCCAGAGGTTTACGTTTTAGCCCGAGGCCGAGTTACAGGTCCGAGGTCTACATATTAGTCTAGGCCGAGTAACTGGTCCGAGGTCTACTATTAGTCCAAGACCGAGGTACAGGCCCGAGGTTTACGTATAAGCCCGAGGCCGAGTTACAGGTCTGAGATCTTCGTATTAGCCTGAGGCCAAGTTACAGCTCCGAGGTCTACTTATAAGTCAGAGGCAGAGTTACTTGCCTAAGGTCTTCGTATTAGCCCGAGGCCCACTTACGGGTCAGGAGTCTGCATATTAGCCCGTGGCCCACTTACGGATCAGGGGTCTGGATATTAGCCTGAGGCCGAGTTATAGGTACTAAATTCGTGTATTAGCCCAAGACCGACTTGCAGGCCCAAGGTCTGCGTATTAGGTAGAGTTACGGGCCCGTTCTCGTCGGTAATACGCAGATTTCGGACCTGTTACTCGGCCATTATGAAATTACATGTACTTTATCAGTGACAATTTTATTACTCAACGGCCGGTACTGGTCGTCCATTTTTGGACTTGATATTGGCCGAGTCATATCGGCCGACTTTTCTCGGATTGGCTGAGTTTTTCCCCCTATTATTGGCCATGTTTTTTTCAAAAGCTGGCAGAGCTTTTCTAATACTGGCCGATTTTTTCTAATATTGACCGAGTTCTCGCTAATATTGGCCGAGTTTTCTCGTAATGGCCGAGTTTTTGTATTGGCCGATTTCACTTATTTTGGCCGAGTTTGTCATTTGGTATTTGATATTTAACGGACAGTTTTTGTCATATGAATGACCCATGCTTGGCAAACGGGGATTTAATGCATCTCCGTGATGCATTATAGTAGACAAGTCATCACATTACCATGGATCCATGAAATCCGTTTTGTCTAGCAACGAACTGCATTATTAAAATTTACCAGTAGCAAAAAGTTTCGACCCATGTCAGCCTGCGCGGATTGCGCAGGCTGACATGGGTCGATACTTTTTTTAAGATGCATTAAGCCCCCCTTTTCACTAAGCATGGGTCAAGTGTAATGGCACAGTTTTTTTAATAAGGAAACGTTCTTATTTCCGACTGACCTATTGGCTAGGAAGTAAAGATTTTCTAAAGCACATTAAACTATACACAGTAATAAAGTTTTGCACCTTTGTTTCTTACCGTCTATGATTTTTTGGCGTGAAAAATATATATGGTGTAAAATTCGAAATCCGGCTGGTGCATACACCAACAGATTAAGTCTTTTGCCTATGAAATGAACTGAACTGAGGTATCCCTTGACCTCATGGTAAGTAGGATTTTTTTTGCTTAGATATTGCTTTCAAATTTAAGAAAAACGAGAATCTTTTAAGTTTGGTTAGGTTGAAAGTGATCTGCAGAGAATGGGCACAAACAATCAATCAATATTGCGTACTTCCGAACAGAACAGCCTGCAGTCTTTGTCTCATACCACTCACAAGAGTGTAAAACACCTCGATCAGTAGCCGCTGCCATGAAGGTCAAGGGATACCTCAGTTCAGTTCATTTCAGAGGCAACAGACTGGTTTGTTGGTACATGTAGGAGCCAGATTCTAATTTCCAACCCATTTCATATCATTCACGCCAGAAAATCAAACCCGGTAAAAACACAAGGGGTACAACATTATTTTTACTATGTATGTATAACAGCCGTTCGCACCAATAACAGTTATTGCAAAAAAAAAAAAAACCGCTCACGGCAAAAAAATCGTTTGTTCATAATAACTTTTTTTTTTGGTAAAGTTACGACAATAATTATGTTTAATTTGTAAATAATGGAATAGCGATCGAAAATTGCAGTTTTTGCCACCAGCGACATTTGACATGATATCTCCACGAGTTTATAGACCTATTGCCTCGTTAAAGGAGGGGCAAAAAAGGATACATCACTGAATTAAAGTAAAAATAGCTGCCAAAAGTACACGAAGAAGGTGTTATAAAAGGCATTTGCATTTAAATCATAAAATTCAAGAGAACGGAAATTATTGTGAAGATGACAATCTGTTATTGTACGGTCGGTCCAAGTGTAAGTCGCTGGCAGAGAAGTTCGAAACTAGGTTAAAAGTTGCCAGGTCACTCTACATTTGTTTACTTTTTGCCTGATTTTAAAATTCACTTTTCTTCCAGCGACTAACACTTGGACCAACCAAACAATAACAGTTTGTCATCTTCATCATACTTCCCATATTTTTAATGATATAATTCAAATTTAAATGAGCCGGGCTTAATGCATCTGCGAAAAGTATCGACCCAGGTAAGCCTGGGCGGACAGTGCAGGCTGACCTGGGCCGACACATTTAACTATTGGTCAATTTTTTGTACGTCCAAGGACCAGTCAACCTCATGATTAAGTCGGTTGTTAAAAAAAAAAAGTAGCTTGTATGGATCCATAAGTATGGCTTGCTTGACCATGGATCACGGACATGCATTAAGCCCCTTTTGCCATAGCATGGCTCAAATGCATTTCAATACGCGCATCGTTTTTTTTTTTTTTGCAGCCAGTGGGTCGCTAAAAGGGGGGGGGGGGGGGGAGATACATCAATGAAACATGTAAAGCATTAGCCGGCAAACTATCGGTTGAGAAGACAGACAAATGTACAAAAAAGTATTTTTCTTTGGTATCTCCGTAATGGACTATTTTCAGATTTCACACCAGAATTGCGTTAAAGTTTGTGGGGGCTGATCATAAAAGAGTTTATGTACCAAACAAACAAACAAACAAACCAAATCGGTGGATATAGCTCTCACGAGATAAACCTTTCATTATCAGTTTATAGTTTTGTTTATATTTGGGAATACAGGTTTAAAATCACGTACCGTGACGAGATAATTTTACGTGAGTGCGGAAAGTAACTTAATACATATCCATGAAATTAATTACTAAAATAACCCTATGCATATTTTTACTACAAAAACGATATTTTAGGATAACATAAACATTATCGAGTGGGGTTTATAAAGAAAGTGTTGATGACGTCAGGGATTAGGACCGGAGTCTAATTGACCAAACATTTGATAAGCAGCTGCGGAAACATTCAGTAAACCAGCCCATAGGTTCGTATAAACCTTTACCGAACAATACCGTGTTTTAACGACCCTGTAAAAACCCAGTTGATAGTTACGTATAAACCTTTACCGGACAATACCGTGTTTTAACGACCCTGTAGAAACCCAATTGATAGTCTGGATTACCTGCCCCTACCACTACGTTATCGGGTCAGGCAAAGCGCAATAATGGCGGCCTCCATGGCGACCCCAATCTTAGCACTAAATGCTTTCCTGTTTTTCTTAATTTCGGGTGATCCAGTTTGATCAGTGAATAAAATGAGACCAGTTTTGTACACAATATAAATTACCATATCTAAAACGTGCTTTTGGGATATGGTTTAGATATAAATTTGACTATGAATCATTTTAAAAGTAGCCCTGTTTTCGGACGTGATATCGGTCCATTGAAATTTCGGATACTTAAAGCATTTCTGATACGTAGTTTTTCTCGCTAAATAAGAACGACAATTAAGCAAACTAACTGCCATTACCTTTTTGCAACCGATCTGTTTTCAATTCAGTATCCAGTAGGATTTGACCAAGTGAAATAACAATGATCCGTTACTTCTGCATATTACAAACGGGGGCCGCCATTATTGCGCTTTGCCTGACGTACTTTTGAAGTACGGAGGGGTACCAGACTACCCAATTGATTGTTGCATATGATCCTGTACCGGACAATACCGTGTTTTAGCGACCCTGTAGCAGAATGCTATTTAACCCTTATCTTGCTAAAGTTAAAATAAACTTTAAAGCCGACAGTAACAACCCGAATTATGTTATTTCAAAGTTATTTTTTTGAGAAAAATATCTCCCGATTAGACAGAGTAGATCCAAGAGCAGACTACATGCTCTGTGCAGTCTGATCTTGATCTACACTGTCCGCGAAAGATCAGTGGTTGAGCTTAGTAGCTTAAGGGTTAGTATTTTACCACATATTAGACATTCCCAAATTGAAAGCATTTGCAGACGACAAAATAAATATGACTCAAAAACTGAAATGTTTTTGTAAGGACAGAAAAAATTGTGGGAAAAGGAGAAATGCTGTTACAGTGTTTTCAAAAGCCGTCTTACTTAGGGTCGTTAAACGGGGCCTTGTGTGGTGAAGGGTTACCTTTTTACCAAACGACAAAATTTTAGACTGGTCCAAATTGAAAGCCTCTGCAGACGACAAATTAAACGTGACTCAAAATTTGAAACTTCTGTGGAAGTGTAGAAAACATTGTTGGAAAAGGACAAAATGCTTGTCAAAAGCCGTCTTCCTTGGGCTCGTTAAAACTCGGGATTGTGTGGCAAAGGGTTTAAACATCGTGCAAGCGAAAGAATATGCATCTTATCAGTATTCCCCTCCCCCTCCACGATATTTTCTACCCTTTCATGCTTTCTTGGGAAAAGGAGAAAATACTGGTAACATTTTCACAATCTCAAAAATTAATTCGCCTGAGTTCCTAAGCCTTATAAAAATTCTGTTGTAACCAAAGACATGTTTTGTTTGACTTGAGAACAGGAGGTCGCTGGCTCGATCCCCGGCTTGGGTGATTTCTTTCCGAGGAGTGATGATAGTCAATTCATTCCTCTCTCACCGCTAACCATTGTTTCGACGACGGTTATGTGGGAAAGCAGCCAGTGGCTTGGAAAGAATATTGTGCGGAGTACTGGTAAAAAGAAACTCCAGGAAAGCATGGATAGGTGCACTGGCCGCCGCGATATAACTGAAATAATGTTGAAAACGGCATTAAACACCGTACAATCAATCAATCAATCTACATATTTTGTTTAGAGGTAGTCAGCGCTGTAGATGTAAGATCAGGCAACACGTTAGTTAAGCAGCATGACCTTGATCTACATCGTTCGTTACAGCTGTTTACCGTTATAGTGGTCAATAAACCAACGGACAATTTCCGTCTAGAAATAAGAAATAATTGCAATTTCATGGTTTGTTTATTAATATTATGTTTTGTCTTTTGTAAGTGCACATTAAGGATCAACATACACGTTTTGTGCAGTCTAATCTTGATCTATACTGACCGTCAAGGCAACTAGCTTTGTAAAAGGCGCTGTAAGGGTAAAATAATTATGTCACAGTAAACCAGGAAAAGGGCCAAAGGTTTAACCCTTATCCTGCTAAATAAGTTGAATAAAACTTTACAGCCGGTAGTAAAAACCGAATCATGTTATTTCAAACTTCATTTTTTTTGTGAAAAATATCTCATAATCGGACAGTGTTGATCAAAGATCAGACTGCACGTTCTGTGCAGTCTGATCTTGATCTACGCTGTCCACAAAAGGTCAGCGAGTCGCGCTTGGCAGCTTAAGGGTTGAAATAATTCAGAACGTTGGGGGAGTTGAATAGATTTGGATTTTATCTGACACTTCACAGGCGATAGGATACAACTGGGGGATTGGTCGTCAGTCTGTGTGTAACGTCGGGTTTAAATAAATAGTACTTTCATGTGCGTCGGTTTTGTATTCACTTTTGCAACTCATGCGGAGTACATAGTGCATTTTGTTTTGTATTCTCTTCTTTGAAAGTAATGAGTATAAATAGCTAACGGAAATATAAGAGGAAGTACTTTGGAATAATCTAAGTTACTGGCAAGTATCTGTACATTTTGTTAATAACGGCGTACTTAGGAAAACAGGTCAAGATCTTTTAGAGTTTACAAACTTTTCTTTGCTGCTGTATTTTGAAATCTCAGAAGTCAATTGGTTTTCCCTTTTTCATTTTCACTTTTTGCCTCTGATGTCTTCCCTGTCCCAACCCCCGCTCCCTCTCTGCCCCCTCTTTCTGCTCCCCCTCTCTCTGCCTCCCCTTTCTGCCCCCTCTTCTCTTCCCCCTCTTTCTGCTCTCTTTCTGTCTATGGCTCTTTCTGTCTCTCTCTTTTTTCCAGTCAATATCTGTCTGCGTGTCTGTGTCTCTGTCTATCTGTCTGTCTCTCTCTCTCTCTCTCATCCTTTCTTCTACATGACTCAACCTGAAAAACCATAAATGAAGTCATAAATTTTAAATCTATCTGATAATTGTCAGCGGGCCTTTCTGTTGTAACGTTTCAGTGTACCTTTAGGTAAGTGCGGTTGTAAATGATGATAACTTTCGTTGGAACAAACCCTCTGTCTGTCTGTCTGTCTGCCTACCTGCCTGCCTGCCTGCCTGTCTGTCTGTCTGTCTGTCTGTTTGTCTAAGATTGCAAACTATCATACTTAAAGGCCAAGTAATAATAACAGATTTTCATCTTCACAATAAATTCGATACTTTTAGATGGTTTGATACTAAAATTCAAATACATTTGAACACCCGAATTGTTTACTTTTGACCGCAATAGGGCCTTTAACATGATCAGACAAACACCGTTTCATGTGACTGTTAACTCTTTACCACACGACAAAAATGTAGACTAGTCCAAATTGAAAGCATTTGCAGACGACAAGATGATTGTGAATGAAAAAATGAAATTTGTTCTGGGAAGGATAGAAAACATTGTTGGAAAAGGAGAAAATGCTGGTTACCAGCATTTTCTCCTTTTCCCATAATGTTTTCAAAAGACTTCTTTCTAAAGGTCGTTAAAAGTCGGGATTGTGTGTTAAAGGGTTAAATGCAAAAAGAAAAAAAAAAAATAGAAATGGACGCATGTTTAAAAAGCTTCAAAATACAAGAACTACGGAAAAAATAGTAATTTTTAGTGGAAAACTGATGCTTTTGAAGACAAAAATCACTACAAAGTGATTGTTTACTTTTAGTTGGTGGAAAGCTCACGAACAATTAGGGTTGGCAAAGATTTTGTCACAAAACTGCGAAGTAAAAGCTGGAAGTTCAAAGTTCAAACAGCATGTTGGAGGTCTCACAGTCTGCTCTTGCTTGAAATATTTCTCCCTATGCGGATGAATACACGTGAGCGCTGCTTTGAAAAAAGGGAGGTTTCACCTGCTTAATAAATTGACTCATGCTCTGGCAGAAGGGGGCTTAATGTATTTCCGTAATGCATGATATCAAGCAAGTCATCACATGACCCAATCTCCGAGCAGAGTTGTCGTTCGTTACTCTCACCATACATCTCTGCAACGGGCTAAATGACAAGAATTTTGTCAAACCGAGGAAAACATGTTTTGTTACTGTTTAACTGTTTCATGTGTAACATAATAAAGTAGACAAAGGAAACATGATTCCGGATACATTTATAGGTGCATTCAAACTAATGAATTTACCTGTATACAATGGAACTATTTTTTTCAAGCTTCTTTACTGATCAGAATCTTACGCCAATTGTAAAAAAAAAAATGGTTGCGCCAATGAATGATGACAATTTAAACAAAATTTAAAAAACAAGTTATCGTCCTTTAAAAGACATTTAAGCTTTTCAGAAAATCCCTCTTTTTCACATTTCCTATCACTAAGTCTGACTGGCCGTATGCTGTTTGAACAGCACACAGAACAATCGATTGGTCTTTCTTTCACCGGCGTTTGTGTCGCCATTTTGAGTTATGGTCATGTGACGAAAATATCACGTGATGACGGAGTACTTTCTGAGCCAACTACAGAGGGGAATGGGAATGATCCGTAGTGCAAGAGAGTGCACATGACCATGGATCCATAAAGTCCGTTTATCTAACAATCGACTGAATCCTGAGGCAGAATGGTCCTTTGACAAACAGAAAATTGACCAGTAGGGAAATGTTTCGGCCCAGGTCAGCCTATGCAGACTGCGCAGGCTGCCCTGGATCGATACTTTTGTAGATGCATTGAGTCCCCTTTTTAGAGAGCATTGCTCAATTAAATGAAGCTTTCCAGTTGATAGTATTAATCCAAATACTGTTATTTCAAACTTATTTGTCGGGGGGGATAAATATCAACTTACTGGCAGTGCAGATCTAAGATCAGACTGCACGTTCTGCGCAGTCTGATCTTGATCTCCACTGTCTGTAAAACATCCTTGAGTCGTGCTAATGAGACTAAGGGTTAATGCAAGGGTTGTAGTGTATTGAACCGGGCAAGAGCAAGTCGTTGATCTATTTTCATTTTTGTCCAAAAACCGACTGAATCGTGAGGTAGAAGGGTACATTGACATACAGCAAATTTAACAATAGAAAAAAGTTTCGGCCCAGGTCAGCCTGCGCAGACTTTGCAGGCTGACATGGGTTGATTCTTTTTGCAGATACACAGAAACACCTTTTCGCGAAACATGACTCCTGTATATTACAAAACAAAGTGTAAAATCATTGCAGATCAGACGGAAAGGCACAGGACAAAATGAAAGTTCATGCTCGGGCAAGTAGAATTTCAAAAGATGATGAGAACCATTGAGATAGAGGCTATTCGTCTCATACCACGAAGATTTTAACGCGGGAAAGAAGTCAAAAGACTTGTTTCTGATTGTTGTCAAGGTTGTGCGGCAAAGAGTCAAGGCGTGTTTACCCTTTGACGAATTGAGGGAACGTACCGTAATTGAAAAGCAAATATGACAGGAACACGCACAAAATCTCGAAACGAACGCCTAACGTGTTGTGTATGCTCTCTGCGTGTGTTCTTAATCAGTTCGTTTGAAGAACATTGAAGGCTACTGAAAGTTTGTAACAAGGTAAAGGCGCCTGTAAATCCTTCACAAAACAACAAAAGTTTAGACTTGGCCATATTGAAAGGATTTGCAGACGACAAAAAAGGTAGTTCAAATGATAGAATTTGTCTAATTTCTCTGCTTGAAAAGATTGTGGGAAAAAGGAAAAAATTCTGGTTACCAGCATTTTTTTCCTTTTCCCACAATGTTTTCAAAAGCTTTCTTACTCGGGGTCCTTAAAACTAGGAGTTGTATGGTAAAGGGTTAAAGAGATTCAGGTAATTCACTGATAGGTTCTTACGAACATGAAAGTTAGCAACAAATGCATAGCTCAAATATAAACCGGTCCGGCTGGGATTCGAACCCGTGCGGCAAAGTTCCTCGTTTATCGAGGTTTTAAAGACCAATACATTAACCACTGAGCTAAAGAGAATTCTCCCTAACGCAGTTGTCAGATGTTGATTTTATACGGGAAGAAGCTATGCTGTAAGGAAGGAGTGATCTCTTGCAACACACCCCCTCTTAAGAGAAGTCATCATTTTGATGACGGAAAGCCTTATTAGGCAGTAAGTCTATTATGTAGGCAACAAATGGGTCGATGGCCGATAACGGGCAATTTTACAGACAACAAATGGCTCAAAGGCCAATCCCGGACGAGCCCCCATCTTACGAACATGAAAGTTCGCAACAAATGCATAGCTTAAATATAAACCGGTCCGGCTGGGATTCGAACCCTTGCGGCAAAGTTCCTCGTTTGTCGAGGTTTTAAAGACCAATACACTAACCACTGAGCTAAAGAGAATTCTCCCTGACACAGTTGTCAGGTATTGATTTTATACGGGAAGAAGCTATGCTGTAAGGAAGGAATGATCTCCTGTAACAAGGTACATTGGTCGCTGTAAGATAACAAAATATTTTTGAGAATCGCGTTAATCACAAACGACCAAAAGTCAAATGACAGTACTTTCATCGCTTTGATTTTGATTAAATACTGGTAGAGAGGGTCGGCTTGAATTTCACTCACTTCCTGTTTGAACCCTTGCTTCAGAAAACCCCTTCAAGATTAACAGTGATTATATTTAGGTCAATTTTGGGATGAGTGGATGTGGATTAGACGGTACAGATCATGAAGACTGATCTTACATTTACAAGGTCCGTTATGACAAGGTAAAATGGCTCAAATCCAGCCTTCAATATGAAATACTTCTACTTGATTTTTTTTTTATTGTGAGGAATGTCCAATTTCTTGGCGTAGCTTTCAAAAGGATCGACTCTCACAAAGAAAAAAAAAAAAACACTTCACGTTTATGGAAATTATTTACCTACATGTACTTTTTCGACCCATTACCAAACAATACCGTGTTTTTACTACCTCGAGAAAGACCGCATGGAATGTCCTTGGACAAGGCACTTCAGAGACCAAGCCCAGTTCTGGTGAAATCCAGGAAGGACAAAGACCTGTAGTAGCATTTTTCTCCTCCTCCCACAATCTTTTCAAAAGTCTTATTTGGAGATCATAGAATACAGGATTGCTTAGTAAATGATTTTCTTTGTATTAAACACTTTCGAGTTTTAATGACCTTTAGCAAGAAGGATTTTGGAAACATTATGGGAAAGGAAGGGAGTACTGGTGACCAGCATTTTCTCCTTTTCTCATAATGTTTTGTAACATTTGAAAACTAAATCCTACTTTCAGCTACATTTAACCCTTATGCTGCCAAGCGCGACTCAATGACCTTTTGGGGACAATATATATCAAGATCAGACTGCACAGATCGTGCAGTCTGATCTTGGATCTAACCTGTCCGATGAGGGGGTATTTCTTCCTCCAAAAATAGCTTTTAAGTAGCACAATTTGGGTTTTTACCATCAACTTGAAGGTAATATTTAACTTATTCAGCAGAATAAGGGTTGGTATGTTGTCTGCAAATGCATTTGAGCCATGCTTTGGCAAAAAGGGGCTTAATTCATCTCCGTGATGCATTGTACCAATCAAGCTATCGCATAATTATGGATCCATAATAGCCCCCCCCCCGCCTTTTTCTGACATGTGACTGTATCATGTGGTGGAATGGTCCTTGGACATACAGAAAGAACAATAGCGAAAAGTTTCGGCCCAGGTCAGCCTGCGCGGACTGCGCAGGCTGACCTGAATCGATACTTTTCGCAGATGCATTAAGCCCCTTTTCACAGAGCATGGCCCAGATATTTTTATTGGGGAAAAAAATAATAATTGCGATTTGAAGGATATTTTTTCCACCAAAAAATAACTCGAAAAATATTGAGAAGCATGGGACCAAGATCAGGCTGCACATTCCTGAGTAGTCAGAATTCTTATTAGGCTCAGTCTTGACGCAGACTTTTTGACAAACGGAACTTTATTTCATGCTTTTCGGTAGTTTATCAGGAAATAATGATGGATTATGCCTTGATAATTTCACCGTTTCGACCAGTGAAATTATCGATTGATAAACTCACAGGTACGGAAATACCGAGAGCTGCCCTGTACTTCGCAGGTCTCAACAGAAAAAAAAAAAGGGGGGGGGGGGGTATTAGAAGCATGAAATAAATAGAATATTTGTTGTTTTTTTTCCCGTTGAAAGATTAAAATTATTTTCATCTCGTGAGCATCATACGGTAATTTTTTCACTGTTGGCTGCGCCACTCATGAAAATATTACCGATGATGTTCACTCGATGAAATAATTTTCGATCTTCCACAAAAAAACCCCTAAATATCCATTAAATGATCAGTGATTCGCAAATACCCCATCCTACCCACATAATATCAATTTTCCACGAGTTTAAAAAAACGGCTATTAATATCATTTACATGTATTTATATTTAGGGATCGTCACTGCACCATTTATACAACATTTCATCGTAAATTATATAAATTGCACGAGGATGAGTTTCCGTTTTACCCGTAACCACATAACCACAATGGTTACTTATAGAAATCGAAGTATCACTTGCCAAATAAAAAAAAGCTGACTGACTTACTGACTGCTTGGATGACTGACTGACTGACTGTCTGACTGACTGACTGACTGATTGACTGATAGACTGACTGACTGACTGATTGATTTAAGTCACTTTCAACATAACGGGAATATGACAGTCATGTCACGGCGACAGCTCGCATATTCATCTATGTCCTGAGTTTTACCAGTACTAGGCTAGGACTCTGAAGTGCCATGCTTAAGGACACTTCCACACAAAGCAAAACGGTGAAACATACAGGAATGAATAGCGTCTTTATTTTACTGAATAGATGTAGAAAATATTTTAGGAAAGGTAGCAATTGCTTCGAAAAGCAGTTGTTCCCTTTTCTCCCATTTTTGTGACATTTGTCGAAGACAATGCTAGTAGATATCAATTGGCTCGATCTGGCACATTTCCCTCTCTTAACCCACTCAACACGACTTGCCTTACGCAATACGTCCAAAATCAACCCGCCCTCATTCTCTATCATCCCCAGCCACCCCCATCACCAATTTCATGTAACACGCGGACTAAATCACATGCTCATGAAATCATAAACCAACGAACTGACGAACTGACTAACCAACGAACCAACGAACTGATTAACCAACGAACTGACGAACTGATTAACCAACGAACTGACGAACTGACTAACCAACGAACCAAC
The DNA here is from genome assembly GCA_945859785.2 of Tridacna gigas. Taxonomy (NCBI): domain Eukaryota; kingdom Metazoa; phylum Mollusca; class Bivalvia; order Cardiida; family Cardiidae; genus Tridacna; species Tridacna gigas. The sequence goes on from OX244044.2 coordinate 14,942,404, forward strand.
GAACTGACGAACTGACTAACCAACGAACTGACTAACCAACTAACTGACTAACCAACGAACTGACGAACTGACTAACCAACGAACTGACTAACCAACTAACTGACTAACCAACGAACTAACGAACTGACTAACCAACGAACTGACGAACTGATTAACTGACGAACTGACTAACTGATTAACCAACGAACTAACGAACCAACGAACTGATTATCTTACGAACTGATTATCTTACGAACTGATTATCTTACGAACTGATTATCTTACGAACCAACGAACCAACGAACCAATAGGTTAAGCATTCATAAATAAATCAAACTAACCTCTATCTTAATCCTTTTACCTTAAATTCAATTTTTATAACATTTCAATCACTTATGTAGTAGATGAAAAATTTTCGAAAAAAAAAAAAAAAAATTTCATCATCTCACGTCATTGCATCAACTAATCAACAAACTCATAAACCCAGACAAACTCATACATCAGTTAATCGCTTAACCTCCCCATCAACCAACGCGTCATGCAATGGCTAACCGGTTTATGAGATAGTGAGTGACTTAAGATTTTGGTAAAAAAAAAATTGAAATAAAAATTTATAAATCTTAAAGCAAACTAATAATTAAATTATGGAAATTAGAGTTTGTCCTTACTATTGTGAAAATGAAAGTATTTTATTTACAAACTGTACCTGTTGTAATAGTTTATTAAAAAGAAAAGTAAAAAAGGGAAAGGGATTTATAAAAAAATGTGAAGCGTGTATTAACAAAGATAAACCGTTTGGTTGGTCAAAATCATGTAAGTGTGAATGGGGAGAAAAAACTTTTTTATATATCAGTTGTTCAACTTGTATTTCTCCAACTTGTATATATTGCAGGAAAAAATGTTTACCTTCTTTTTGGAATTGTTTTAATAATGATTGTTCACAATTTTACTGTGCTGATTGTTTTGATGATGATAGAGCACGAGAAATAGTTGAAGAAATTAATTTTAAAGAAAAATGGAAAGGTTCAATAAAAGATAAACTAGAGTGTTATGGAATTTTAAAATTACAATATTTAGCAGTAAAGAAAAAAATAAAAGGTTTTACTAGACTAAATAGAAATGCATTAATAGAATTGTTAATTCCTTTTACAACAGAAAATGATTTACCAATTAAATAAAATTTTTTTATTTTTATTTGTTTTATTAACAAATAAAAATTTTTATTATTACGTTTTTGGTCTTGCCCCCTGTGCTTCATACATTTCTCTTTCTTCTTCTGTTAATCCTTGTAATCTATAATGTCCATATGATAATGTTCTATAACTTCCATCCCTCAGTATCAAACCCTTTTTATCATCTTCAAAACTTAATGCTATTTTTTTCATTTTTATAGTAGTTATTTCATGAAGTTTACTTTTCAATCCTCCCATAGTTACACAAAAATCTTTTTCAGTATCCAAACAATCTTTATAAGTTTTAAATTTTAGTTCATTTTTTATCACAGACTTTTTAACTCCTTTACATTTTTTAGTTTCTGCTTTCTCATTTGTTTTATAAATTTGTTTACCATCTTTATCTTTAGCTTCAATAGGCTTAATATAAATAAATTTACCATCTTTATCGGTTACTGCTTTACCTTCTTTATCCTTTTTTAAGACTAATTTTTTCATAGCATAAGTTTTTGCTCCTGGACTTACAAATCCTGTTAAAAGATCTCCTTCCATTTCATCCTTAAATTTACCTAACACATTACAATTTTTATCACTATACAATGGATGATTTTTTGGATAATTACTAAAGTCAAACAAATCATCAGCATCCTCTTTTAAATCTTCATACAAATCTTCAGTTTCTATTTTTAAAACATAACTATCAGTATCAGTATAGCACATAAATACTTTATCTTCACCAAATTTATTTTTAAAATAGTTATAATAATCTTCTAACATAGTTGTTTTGCTAATATCAAGTATACTTACTCCTAAATAAATTGGTTTATCATATTTAATCCATGTTTTTTTCATATGAACAGCAACCAAATTTTCATCAAATATAGTATGATTATGAAAGTTATGTTTTGCTGTTAACTTTTTAAATCGTTCACTATTTTCACCATTAACTAATTCTATGTTTACTCTATTTCTTATATTTTCCATGGTTTTACCAAAAACAGAATTCATTGCTAACTTCCATAAATTATCTAAAAATTTATTTTTATCCTTTTTTGCTTGTGTTCTTAAATTTACACATTTATCAACATATTTTTTAATAGCGGTACTCTCTTGATATTTTATTCCTCGATGTATTTTTTTAATTTTTAATCCTAATCTCAGGTAAGTCTTTAAAGCTTCATGATGAAGTATATATTTTTCCTTATCATATAAGTTTGGTATTAACTTTTCTACTTTACTAACTTTTAATTTTTCTACCGCTAAAGGCATTTCATTATGCAAATCATGTAACTCTTTAGGATACTCCAAATCAATCTCCAGGGTGCATGGATATTTTTTCCAATTATTTAATTCTTCATCTGTCATCCACTTAAAATAGTTTACAGGTAAAGGTTTACTCATAGCCCAAGGATAAAGACTGTTTTTATCAATGTAAAACCCATATATACTAGGTTTTGTTGAATCATACTCATCTCCCATATACTTATTGTTTGCTTCTGCATATCTAATACTTGTTGTGCAAACACCACCCCTTTTTGATGCTTCAAAAAAGTTAAGCATATTAATATCAGTAAGTTTTTTTAATTTTATTTCGCTTACCTTTAGCATAGCATCCAATCCATATCCAGGTAAAGTATAATACCAAGCAGGGTCTAAATCAAATTCTTTAAGCATAGAAAATCTAAAGTTTTCCATAACATCGGCTAAAAGTACAACATCTGTTTCATTGTATAGTTGTAAATAATCAGACATAGTTTTGCAACCAAAAACATCCCAAACTTTTAACGCGTGTGCCAAATCTTTTTCTTCAATTCCTTCTCCATTTAAGTTTGAATAAAATTCTTCTATAGATGGTAGTTGTGTTTCTTTTAACTTATCAAAACTATCCATCCATTCATAAGGAAAGATACCCTTTCTACTTAACAATTTTAATTTTTCTTCTGTATAACCACCACGATGATTTTCTAAATAAAACTTTAAATTTTTTAAATCATTATCTTTTAAATTTTCTACAATTTTTTCTAAACTACTAGCTAAAAACTTAAAACTATCAAGAAATCTTAATTTAATATTTTTATTTCCTACCTTTAGATTTTTTGTAAAACTAATATATTTTTCTTCATTGATAGGAATACAATTAATATTACCTTTAGTTTTACCAATATACTTAATAAAAATATGTGCATCATAACCAGATAAATTATGAAAGATAACAGGTATAAATTTTGGAACTTTTGCTTTAAGATTACAATCATTATGTGCGGCACCTCTATAATTACCAGTAAAATGACAATGATCTCTTACTTTATAATTTTCTTGAGTAAATTTACCACCACATATCCAACATTTTACTTCATTTTTATGTTTTCTAACTTTATCTTCAGTTAAAATTTCCATTTTTACTGGTTCTTTATAAAATTCTTTATAAAGTTGTTTTGCATCCTTAGTTAAAGTATCTATGAAATGTTTTTCTGCATCCTCTCCTACATATCCTCTTAATTTTGGTTCCATAATTTTATCATTGAAAGGACAAATTAAATAGTTATAACTTACAGGTATATGTTTTTGTGTTTCAATAGTATTACTTTTTTGTTGTGGTTCTATTTTTTGTAATATACATTCAAAATCAGCAATAACTATAAAAGGTACCATAATTTTTCTACAATAGTTTTTAAACTTTATTAAAATTTCTTCAGGATTTTCAGGATCAAACTTAGGCATTATTATATCAACTCCATCATGATCTTCACAACGCTCCATATGTTTTTCTAAAAGTTCTTCACTACCAAATGATTCATACAAAGCATACAATACTTTACATTATGATTAGATGCCGCTTGAGTTCTCAGTAAAGCACTAATATCTTTTATTAAAACATAATGTGTTTTTTCTTCTTCATCTTCAATATATAACAAATTTATATGATTTTCTTTTAAACTTTTTATAACTCTAATACGTTTGATTTTTTCCTTACCTTCTACTATCCCAAAAACATTAACGCTAATTGTCGGATTTTGCCTTTCAAACTTATCTATATCCTGTAAAGAAACAGGATATTTAATTCCTTTCATATTTAAGCTATTTTTCTTAGATTTTAAATCATTATCAACTCTTTGTGGATTTTTATCTGTTGGATTTAAATGTCTCAAAATACAATCTGTAAAACATTCATCATTCTCACTTTTCATATTAATACATGCCTTTTTGTTAGCAATCCACTTAGGTAAAGGTATCCATCCACTTGCTCTTAATGGTTCATAAATAACACTATGTAACTTTAAATGAACCACACTATTAAATGTCCAACCACTACCATTTGAAATAAAATTATAAAAATTTTCTAAAATTCTTTCCATCATTTTTTCGTATACTTCTTCTACATTAGTTCCTTCTAAAAAAATCTCATAAATACCAGAAGAAAAATTTGCTTTTACTATTTGTCTATTATTACCCTCTCCTCTTTCCATAAAACATTGAAGATTTAATTTTACTTTATGACTATGCATGCTTCTTAAAAGATTTTCAATTGTCGGTTTTGTTAGCATTAAAAACTCTTGTTGTGTCTTAACATCTATCCCTTCTATTTTATGTTCAGTTGCATAATCATTTAAGGCAGACCTATTTTGAATTATTTTAATTTGTTTCTCTCTTTCTTCATCATATATACTTTTTAATTTATTTTTTAAAGCATTAAGTTCAGGTGATATACTTGGTTGTTCTACTCTTACATTTTCTAAACTCCTTATCAAATCATTAACTGAAGTAGTTTGTTGCCTGATTGGTGGTGGTATATAGGGCGTTGGTCGTAATATTGGTGCATCAATGGTATCTAGGTCTCTATCTAATATTGAGGGTCCCGTATTAATCAAAAGAGTTATTAATTCATTACGCCTAAGCCTTGAGTATCTTCTTAATCCCCTTTCCCTTGCTAGATTTTTTAATCCAGCTACAGTATATTCATCAAACTGACGATCCATTTTTTTTTTAATAAAAAATTCTTTCCTTAAGTCAAATTTTATTATTTTTTTTCATAAATAATAAAATTAAAGAATATCAATTCTATATTTATCCTTCCATACTCTACCATTCCAGTTTTCAATCGTTTGGGGGCATTTATCAATAAACTTACTAGCCTTATAAATTGATGGAAACTCTTTTACTTCTTCAGTTTCTACATCCTTTAAGGTAACTCTCTTTGGATTTTTAGCAATATCCTTTAATCTTTCATAATTAGGAATTTTTTTTAAAAATTTTTTTTCTTCCTCTTCAGGATATAAACCATGCTCTTTTAACACATCAATATACTTTTTCTTGTTCCAATAGGAATACCACTTAATATTGTTATCTGTTAATATTTTCTTAAAATCAGCAACCTTTTTCATATTTTATTTAAGTAAAAATTTACTTAATATACTACACTCATCTTATTCCCATCACTCTGGAAGTTAATTAGCCTATCACTAAGTAAAACAGCATAAGCTAAAGTATTTGCTGGAACAGCGGGATTGAATGTTGCTTTAACATGGATATCAGTTACAGAATACTTAAGCCTTTCACTTTGTTTTGATAAATCAAACACAAACAAAGGAAAAATAAATTTAAATTCATAAGGATTAAAACTAGAGTTTGATACTAATTCATCCATGTTAAAAAACTTTTTTCTAAATGAAGCGGCTTCACCATATATTCTACCAATTTGATTATCAGTAAAATTTATATCATAATCATATGCGGGAAATTTTCTGGATCCTAACATAACATAAATATTTCTTATATTTATGCTGTCAAATATAGCAGGGTTTTGTTCTTGTATGCCACTTTTTCCAGTTTGAAAACCAACAATTAAGAAACGTGGCACCTCAGGAGACGATTTAGATGAGAGTCTCCAAGTGAATCCTGTTGCTTGTGGAACCGCAATACTGTCGCTTTGTATCATTCTATATCCAACTGGGAATTTTTCTTTCTTCTCGATAAATTTAAAAAGTTCCAACTTGTTTCCATCTTCTGGCGTTACATGAGGCATAAACCAAGAAACTTTTGTTAATACAACCTTACCAGGTTCATGTCTAGCAGGATTACCCCCTGCGGCTGCAACAGTAGCTGATTTATAAATTGCATCATTATCATCGTTTCTTGTTAAGGTTAGTGTTTGTTTCATACCATATAAAATTTTGTTGTAATCTTCACAAAAACCAAATATATGTTTCAATGGCACCCTAAAACTAAATGTTCCAACTGGATTTGAACTAAAAATATACTGTCTTCTGACTGCAAAACCAGAATTATTTGCACTATTTGCAACGTTACTGCCATCTTTTAACCATAGTTGGTTTTGTCCCTGTGATTTAGAAAAATCGTCTGGGTACTTTAACAATCCAAGTAATGTTGTAGTCTGACCGGGATAATTAATTGATTCGATCTCTTGCCCGCTAAGCTGGTATCTTATATTTTTGAACAGATACATCAATCCATTATTTGTTAAGGTAACTTCATCTAAATTTGCCCCAGCTACTGTATAAGGATTATCATTTGTTTTTAGCAATCTTCCTTCAATTAGTAGATACGATTCAGAAGGATGATAAAAAATATCTTGAGTTTCAATATCAATCCTAATATTTCCTCCAGAATTGTTAAGATTAGTCCCTGTAATAGGTAGATATTCATAATATTCATATTCATCAATACTGTCGTCTTTAAAAATTGGTGCTTTAATATTTAAAATATCCATTTTTATTATATACAATTATAATTTTTAAGTTAAATTATAATTGTTTTATTAATTTGCCCATAGTTGAGGGAATGATCTGGTTTCATCATCTATATACACACCCTTAAGTTTAATATTTACAATTTTTTCTACTGAAAGGTTTTTTTTCATTTTTGGATAAATTCTATTTCCGTAAAGAATGGTTACCTTCGGCATATTATTTTTTTTAAGATATTGATTTACATCTTCTTCAAATTCCTTAATGATATCAACTTTTTCTGGTGACAATTTTAAAATAGCCCTTTTATAATCATAATTTGTATCACTGCTATCTATTACTTCACAATCTTCATCAAGTTTAAAATTTGCATAAAGGATACTAACCCTTTTTGTATTGTATTTTTCATAATGCGTTAAATTAAATTTTAGATTTGTCATTCTTTTTTATTTAATGTAATATTTTACTTAACTTAACTTAAATTTATAATACTTTAACTCCGGAACCCTTACTATTTAACTTCTTAACTAAATTTTGTATAGCAATAGCACCACCATCCATTAACTTACTAATATCTTGCATTACAGGTTGAGCAGTTGTAGTAGCAGGCTTTTGTGTATATTTTTCTATAATCTTTTTAGATTTTGGTGTTAAAGCCTTTTGTACTAACTTTTTACCAGCATCAACCGCGGCACTCTTTCCAACCTCTAATGCTTTCTTCGCTCCTTCTTTAGCCACACTTTTACCAACATCAACTGCTGAAGATGCAATTTGTTTAGCTGCACTGCTTGTAAAGAGTTTTGTAAGAAAATTAACAAAACTATCAAATATTCCAGCCCCTCCGTAAGCATAATTTTTTTTAAATCCTCTCTTTTGTGATGTAATCATTTTTATAGTATAGACATTAATTTTTTATAAGTTTTTGCATTTAAAACATGCTGTCTTTTTAATTCATCACAAATACTTACCAACTCATTTCTCACACCTGTATTACCTGCTCCTTTACTTGCCATTAAGAGATCTAATCTTTCTAATAATGCATTAGGGTCAGAAGGGATAATGGTAATTCCTTTACCGACGGGTCTATCAAGCCAAAAATCTTTAAGAATTTTTCTCCATTTGAATGCTTTACTGCTTTTTGGTAAATTATTTTTTGGGTTATTATTTTTATGAAGAGTGCCAGATTTTAACATTAACTCCTTGTAATTATCAAAATCCTCGTCAGTATATTTATTATTGTCTGGTTTTCTAGATACAATTAACTCCCACAGACCAGGTGTGCCTTCATAAATTTTATTTGCAATTAAAAGATCATCTCCTAAAATTTCTGCTTTCTCATTGCCAATATAAAAAATACCATTTTTATCATATATCCCATAAGTTGTATCAGCTTCATTCTTATTTGTATATCTTCTTAGTTGCTTTGTTGCTTCTGGTCCAATAAGCAATAATGGATCACTTTCTTCTTCCATTTGATCCCTAAACCAAATTATTTCTTCTATTTCTTCATCAGTAAGGCCATCACTTTTTTTAGCTTCTATAGAAGGAAAGGCAGGAAACGTAATAGCCTGTGGTAATTGTTCAATCCCCTCTTTAATAGGCCTAAGTCCTTCTGTAATCTCCTTTGTTGTAGCTTTTTGTGTTTCTGTAATAGGTCTAAAAAACTTTGAAAGGTCTGTTTGTAATTCGATATCACCTGTTTTTTCTGCAAGCTGATTATCACGAATTCTTTTCTTCAGTGCAAGAAATTCTTTTACTGTTTCTCCCCTTTTTAAAGGGTCTTTTATCTTCAAAAATGACATTTTTTTAAAAGTAAAAAATTTTTTTAATTTGTATTATCTATCTCACATGCACAAGAACATTTAAACTTGGGTGGTTTTAGTTTTATTCTTAATGACGTCCATTGTTTCTTTCTACTAGTCTCCTGAATTCTTCTCGCGCTTCTATTCGTCCTTTCTCTATTAAACTCTCCGATTCCTCTAACTTGCTTTTTTTCTTTGACTTACTTCTAATTTCTTCCTTCATTTGTTTATATTTTTCCAATTCTTCCATAATTAATGTAAATTCTGAATGATCAATTTCATTGTCTGTTATTGCTTTTGATATATGCGTGAGTAGTGTATTTAACTTTGAATCCGCCAACATTTTAATCTGAAGATGTTTTTCTGATTTTGTTCTGCTTCTTCTAACCACAAACTTTCCCACTAAAGCGGCTAGCCCAACAAATAAAGCACAGCCTTCTAGAACTATAGTCCCAGGTATCGCTACTACGGTTGATAGTAAAGCGATTCCTCCTGCTCCTGCGCCTAGTGCTATAACGGTAAGTCCGGCTTCTACATTGTCCACAGTCTTACTAATCTTCATGTATTTTTTACTTAATTGCTCTCTTTCCCTAACTTCACTTTCTAGAAAAGTCTGAATTTCTGATATTTTTTGTAACCTGAATGATTGACCGTTATCTCTTGCAGTTATTACTGGCTCTAATGATGGTGCATTTGGTATGTTTCGTGCTTCTGGTAACTCTGGATAAATCTTTTCTTTTAGTTCCATTTTATTAATGACAACTTATTTTTAAATAGAATAGTAAAGACGACACAAAAATTCGCCTTCATTAATTTTTTTTATTTTACCAGAGTTGTTTGTAATTGTTGCAACAATGTCATCCACTTCTTCTAACGTAACTTCATTTGTAATAGATAATTGATTAAGTTTAAGATTATAAGATAGAGAGGTTAAAACAAAACCTTTACTCATATTGAAGCCCATACCTAGGGCTATCGTTTTCGTTTGTCCTCCTTCTATTACTAACGGTTGTTGAGTAAAAATATCCCATGTAACAGGATTAACTTTTTTAGCAGGATACTTAACTTCTACAGGTTTCCAAAAAATAGTTTTTGGTTGAACTATTTTATGTTTTCCATTTCCAAATTTATGCACATTCATTTTTTAATTTACAATATTGCTCCTAATATAGGAATATTAGCGAATGGACTATTAGGCCCCAAAAGAAGACCTTTTCCATCATAAATTTTACCACCTTGTTTTAAATACAATCCATCCCCAACGGAACCTAATCCTTTACCTTTTGCTGGACCAAGAAATAAACCTTCACCATCAGTTTCTACTTGACAGACGCATCCGCCTTTCTTAAGATACAAACCATTACCCATTGCTTTTTGAACACCTGAAGATGCTAAACCAGATAGTGCACCAACTCCCAAAGCTGGCAAAACGGTCCTTGCCAATGCTGGTAATGCAGCTGATGCTAATCCCGCCAACATTCCAAGAAATCCACCTTCTACTTTCATATTATGCTTAAGTTGTTTTGTTGACATTCTAAACGTTGCCCCCTTACCAGCTTTATATGCTTTTGTAAGTTTATTTACTTGAGATTTGGTTAATGCTATAACATCATTACCATGTAAATCCTCATGCTTTAAACGAATACTAGCTGGGGCTTTGTTTTTAAAAGAATGTAAAATTTTTTCCTTTTGTCCGTCTGATATATTTATTTTTGCTTTAATATAGTTTGTCATTTTTTTATATTTATCTTGCTTCTCTTATATGAAATCTAATTGTTAAATTTTCCCCTCTTAGATTGAGTAATGTTCCGTCTTGATCAGTAATTGACACATTAAGATTATGTATTTCATTTAATGTTAAAGGAAGGTAAACTAGATTGACTGGATTTTCTATAATTTTATATCCTGGTGATACATTTGGAAAAAAACTATAAATTGTATTTCTTTGTGAACCGTTAACATAACTGCCTGAAATTAAATCTATATTAACTAGTAAACTATTAATACTAAGAATATTTACTACATTTTCTGATTCATGAAATCCTTGTTCATATTTAGCACGAGAGAATCCTAATACTTTGGCAATAGAATTTTGTTGGTTAAAATCAACCTGATATCCATTTTCTACAACAAGAATAGACTTTAAAGTATTAGTATTTGCTGAGATATTAATATAATATTCTTCATTAACAGCATCATAATGACCCTTTTTTCTCATTTCTTGTTGAATTACATCATTAATATCAATTAGATCATAACTTCCTTCAGGTATTCTTATTTTTATCCATGAAGTACCATTGTCTGGTGTATAAACAAAAATGTTATTGCTTGCATCAATATTAGGAAATGAATAATAAGTTTCAAGGTTAACCAATGCTATTTCATATTCTTTATCTTTTTCTAATAGAAGTGGAGGAGTAAATCTTGTTTTAAACTCTGTTTTATTATCGCTTACGATAATTTGAAATGATGTTTTATGGTCAGTGTTTTTTACTATCTTTTCAAGTAATTCTACTTCCATTTTATTAATTTGTAAAATATATTTTAAAATGAAAATATATTTTTAATAATAATCTTTATAATCTCGTGGTATATAAACGTTATCAAATCCACATCTATATTTTCCATCATTAGGGTTCTTAGTTAAATCTAACACTACAAAACCATGAGGTTGTTCCCAACACTTTTTACAAAAATTGATAAACTCTGTTTTAGTCATATCATCTCCTACATGATCACTATAAATATGATTAAGATTTTTTAAGTCTTGCCTAAACAAGCATATTAAGTTTGCATTTTCTCTAATAGTTTGACGAGGTAGTCTAAAATAGTTTTGTGCTAGATAAAAACAATCAGCATTACTATGCCTACCCCGTACATAATAGTTTTCACACTTGTTTTGTCTTTCTAAAAGTAAGTCATCAAATATCATTAAGTTTTTATTTGATGCATTTAAATCTCTTGGATCTGGAACATCACTAGCATATTCATAGAATTCACAATTGATATCAGATTTTTCCTTAATTGTTTTTGCCCATTCTTCAACTAATGCTGTAGGCGAAATATTACGGTTTTGAACTTCATCTTTAATTGAAAACAGCCTTAATATATATTCTTTTGGTATTTTTTCTTCAAAGGCTTTTTTAAGTATTCGATATTCTGGTTGAAACAAACTTTTGCCAAAAACGTATAAGTTACTATAATCTAACCAATCAGGTCTTAACAAAAGGTTAAGTAAAAGTGTAGTTTTACCACATCCTGATTTGCCTACTATTAAACCTCTGATACTCCTAGGTAAAAGAGGATGATTAAATCTTTTTGCTAAAGTTTCATTCCAAGATAAATTAACAATATCCATTTTATATTAAAAATTATATTTTAATATAAAAAAATGTATTGCGTTAAATGTAAAAAGAAAACTGATACTACAGATTTAAATTGTGTAGTAAGTAAAAATGGTAAAAAAATGGTGCGAGGAAAATGTGTTAATTGTGGTACCGTGAAAACACAATTTGTTAAACAAAAAGAAGGTGGTTCATTGTTAAACAAAGCAATCAATAACTTGCCTGTCGAAATGCACTTGCCTGGCCATAACTTCACGGGCCCAGGAACTAAGTTAAAGAAAAGATTAAATCCTGACTTAACACCTAAAGATTGGTCTAAGCCAGTAAATCGCGTTGACAAAGCGGCATATCATCATGATATATGTTATCTTAAGCATAATGATACTAAAACGCGTAATGATGTGTGTGATGCAAATATGCTTAAAGAGTTAAAAGGTATCTATAATCCTACTATTAAGGAAAGAATGGAAAGAGGACTAGTTTCTTCATTGATAGGAACCAAGAAAAGATTTGGTATGGGTGTGAGTAAAAAAAAAATTCGCTAGCAGAAGAATTACATAAACCTGTAAGAAGAAAATTTAAGAAAAGGAGAGTTAGAGTAAATGGTATTGATAAGATATGGGCTGCAGATTTAGTAGATATGCAAGCATTCTCTAAACTTAATCGTGGAGTAAAATTTCTTCTTGCTGTTATTGATATCTTTTCAAAATATGGATGGCTAATACCATTAAAGGATAAAACAGGAAAATCTGTTTCTGTTGCACTGAAGAGTATTTTTAAGGAAAGAAAGCCTGAGAAAATGTGGGTAGATAAAGGTAAAGAGTTTTATAACAAAGATGTTAAGGATTTGGTTGAATTGTATTCTACTGAAAATGAAGAAAAATCAAGCGTTGTTGAGAGATGGATTAGAACAATGAAAGAAAAAATGTGGAAGTATTTCTCTGCTCACTCAACAAATGTATATATTGATGTATTACAAAATCTTGTTAAGGAATACAACAACACGAGGCATTCTTCTATTAAGATGACGCCAATTGAAGCAAGTAAGAAGAAGAATGAAATTAAAGTTTGGACAACATTGTATCCTGATTATGATCAAGTAAGGGAGGATATCAAACCAAAGTTTTCTGTTGGAGACAAAGTAAGGATAAGTAAAAAGAAAAAGACTTTTGAAAAAGGTTATACTACGAGATGGACTGAAGAGGTTTTTACAGTTACAGAAGTAAAACATACAACGCCTATAACGTATAAGATTGAAGATTTAAATGGTGAAGAAATAAAAGGTAGTTTTTATGAGCCTGAACTACAAAAAACGAGTCAAGAGGTGTATAGGATAGAAAAGATTATTAAAAAAGGTAAAAAGAAATCTCTTGTAAAGTGGAAAGGTTATTCTGATGAGTTTAATTCATGGGTTGATAATAATGCTATTGTAAATATTTAAGTATATAAAAATGGAAAATATTTTAATTGATAATATAACTTTACCAAATAAACCTTTAAGCAATTTTGAGCTTGAGGATACAGCAAAAAAATTAAAAATAAAAAATTTTAGAGGAATATTTTTAAGAGATACCTTACCTAAAAAAGTAAGAAATAAAGAATGTGGTATATTAAATCTTGATGACGCTGGTGGGCCTGGTACTCATTGGGTTGCATGGTTTAAAGATGGAAAGAAAAAAATTTATTTTGATAGTTATGGTATTCAACCACCTCTCGAAATTATAGATTATTTAAAAAGTCCAATACACTACAATACTGATCAATTACAACAAGCGGGTGAAGTATTTTGCGGTCATTTATGTTTGTACATTCTTAAAGAATTGTGCTTGGGTAATAAATTTCAAGATATTTTAAATAAACTTTTTTAGTAATATTTAAAAATGCCTGTTGATAAATTTGGAAGAATGGATGAAGCTAAAACGAGCGGTGATGGAGTATCACTTGCTTACATCTCAAATAATTTTTTACGTAAAGATGGAACAACGTCTGTTGCTGGTTCTATAAATATGAATGGAAACACACTAACTAGGGTTAGTAATCCTGTAAATCCACAAGATGTAGCCACTAAGGCTTATGTTGATACAAACGCTGGGTTGTTAGATGAAAATGGGGGGTATCATTTGAAGGGATATTTAAATATGGGTTTTAATAAAATAAAAAATATAGCCGACCCAGAGGAACCGAGTGAAGCAGTTAGTAAAAAATATGTAGATTCTGCTGAAAGTGCTTTTGTTTTGGGAAAAGATGGTACAGCAAGAGGAGATATTTCTATGGATGGATATAGGATTAACAATGTTGGTTCACCTATAGAAACTCGTCAGGCGGCGAATAAGCATTATGTAGACACCGCTGTTGAAGCAATAACTGCAGGTAATAATGCTTTAACAAAAAACCGATATGGAACTTTCTTAGCAACTGGTAAAATAGATATGAACACTCATCAACTTACTGGAATATCAAATCCTATAGACCGTGATTCAGCAGTTAATAAAAATTATGCAGACAATGGAGGAGCCATTGTAAAAAATCCTGATGGAAGTTTTACGGCAATATCTGATGTAGATTTTCAAGGTTTTACTATAAAAAATGCTGGAAATCCTGTAGATGAAAGAGACTTAACGACAAAGTCTTATGTTGATTCAAAAGTATCACTTCCTTCTCTCATAGGTCCTAAACCCATTATAAGTGTGCATGCAGAGGAACAAGGTGAGTTAAAAGCCGGTACTTATGAGTTTGCTTTTGGTAATGGAGGTAGTGGAGAATCTCATGGTCTTGGGGGATACTGTATGAGTGCTCCTGGTAGAATTTTACGAGGGACTCTAATGGTAGTTAAAGGAACCGGTGTTCTAAGAGAAGAGTCAAAAGTTAATATTGTCATAAATGGAGTTGAACAGCCTAACTACTCCATAATAAAAAAGAAAGGGGAAGGTTGTTCATGCACTGTTTTTCCTCAACCTTTAGAAGTTGAGCAATGTGATGTTATTAACTTTATAACAAAGAGAAATAACCCAAATGCTAAAAATTCATATTTAACAATATTGATAGAATTGGACTTGTAAAATAGTTAAATATTTAACCCAGTAAAAGGGTTAGATATTTATTTTTGATTAAAATTTTGTAATATTATCATATATTATACTACCAGTAACATATATTAATTCAATTTTACTCAATATCGAATATTTATATGTAATCTTTTTTCTTATGGTTGGGTATTTTTCAACCATGTTATTAATTTCATCTAAAATTTTATTAATATGAAGAACTATTATTGACTTCATTTTTTGATTTTTATCCTCTCCTTTAGGATTATGTTCGTTTATTAATTTTATTGTTCTATCAAGGACTGCATTGGAAACATCATCGGAAGATAATTTTTCTTCAATACAATCTACAAGTGCCTTAGCATATTTACCGAGATCTTCAATACTTTTGTTAAAAATATCATTATGTTTGTTATAAGAAACAAGTTGATTAATTTTATTTTTTGAGCTTCTTCCTTTGTTCATCTTTATAAACTGTAGGAATCTATAAATTTTATTTCAAATTTTTAGATTATATAAACTTAAAGTTTATACTATATTCTTCAATATCGTTAATACAACTTTCTAAAAATTCATGTTCATTTGGGCAATCTATAAATCTTTGTTTAAAGAGAGATAGCAAATTGGTTAAATCTTTACTGTAAAAACAATGATTAACGCGTATGTTATTTCCACCAGCATAAAATGTTATGTTTAAAGTATCTTCTTTAGGTTGTTCATAAAGCATTTTACTGCAGTAATAGTAAATATCGCTAAACCATCTTGGATTTTTATAGGGCATTAACCCGGTTCCATTTGTGTAAATGATTTTATCTGTGTTTATAGGATGAATATTTGATTTATCCTTAAGTAGGTCACTTAACTTTTGCTTAAAATCTGGCTCTAGTTCTAGCATTTTATTATATAAAATTTTTGTTTAATATTCTATTTCTGCTATTTCATCCGCGATGTCTTCTAGTTCTTCTCTTTCGGATATTAGATGATTTATATAGAAACATTCTTCTCCAAAATCACAATTTTTATCAAACCATTCTTGCATTACACCACCGTATACGCTATGGGTTAGATAGTAAGTATAATGATTTATTTTTTTATAGAATTCTTCTAGTTCTCTATATTTTTTTATCACATTTACCACGTGTTTGTATTCTTCATCCTCTACGGAAAATGCTTCACATGCTCTGTTTGTTATTTCTTTAAATAACTCATAATTATGGCTAATATCCATAGATGCTCTTGATAGGAATTGGTCTATTTCCCATTTGTTTTCTACAGTTTTACTCGCTTCCACGTCTTTCTTAAATTCTTCCATATTTTATATATCTCTGGTTCTTTAACTAACTATGTTTTGTAGATCTTTTTAAAGTAAAAATCAATTTTTTTTCTCTAGGATAAAAAAAATTTTGAAATTTTATTTTTTTTTTTTTTCTTAAACTAAAAAAAAATTGGAAATAGCAAACAAAAACTCGGGTAAAAAAGATGAGATTAACTAAAAATAAAAAAGAGTTAATGGAAGACTATTTTAGAAAATGGAGAAAGATATGTATTGCAAGAAAACTTGAAAGAGAAAAACAAAATTTAAATTGTTATGACAAGGAAGCAAATGCATTTCGAGAGTATGACTTTATTACGATTGGAAGATATTTAATAAAAGATATTAAAGTAAATTTAAGACTCATCCCACCTTCACTCTGGATTGAATTTAGTAAAACAAAAAAGGAACAAATTGAGAGAAAATTTAATGAAGGATATATTGTTAAACAAGTTTTGCGAATACTATTTTTAAATTTTTTTGATCATAATTGTTCTCTTTTTCCTTACATAATATATGAAGAAAAAGAAAGAGAAAAATACAATTTTTGCTTTTTTATTAATCCTAGAGGAGTTTTAATACGAATAGATAAACCCAACAAAAAAGTTCATATAGAGTTAAAAGAACTTACATTTAATTATTATGAAAATGATGAAGATGATGAAAATGATGAAGATGATGGAGATGATGAAAATGATGAAGATGATGAAGATGATGGAGATGATGAAAATGATGAAGATGATGTATTAAATCATAATATTAAAACATGGTTCGTCTCCTTTACATTTGACGAATTAAAATATTATTAAACAATGTATATATATTTTCACATATATCTACATTACAAAACAATTAAAATAAATTTTTTTTTTATTTTTAAAAAAAATTATCTCCTATATTATTAAGATAAGATATTGTAATATTTTTTAAAACTTGTTTTGGTTCCGCCGCCATCAATTGAAAATTAATTTCTTTAGCTTCTTCTAAAAGATTAGATTTAAATAACCTAATTTCTTTTAATTCTTCTTCTACTTCATCTGGTGTAAGTAATGATATATCATCTACAACACTTTTTAAAATATTATCAAGTAAATATGATAACATAATATTCTTTATTTTTTCTTCTGTTTCGTCTGGATTACGTGCTAGAAAATCCACATGGTCTTTATGTAAATCTAAAAAATATTTTTTAAATCTTTTTTTAACTGGGCATTGTATACTTTCTAAATGGTTAAGAAGTTCATCATAAAGTTTATCAAACTTTTTTCTGCTATGATAAAAAGTTTTTTCTTCTACCATCTTTTATTTTTATAATTTTTTTTCTTAAATATTTTTTTTTTTTTTTTTACCAAAATCTTAAGTCACTCACTATCTCATAAACCGGTTAGCCATTGCATGACGCGTTGGTTGATGGGGAGGTTAAGCGATTAACTGATGTATGAGTTTGTCTGGGTTTATGAGTTTGTTGATTAGTTGATGCAATGACGTGAGATGATGAAATTTTTTTTTTTTTTTTTCGAAAATTTTTCATCTACTACATAAGTGATTGAAATGTTATAAAAATTGAATTTAAGGTAAAAGGATTAAGATAGAGGTTAGTTTGATTTATTTATGAATGCTTAACCTATTGGTTCGTTGGTTCGTTGGTTCGTAAGATAATCAGTTCGTAAGATAATCAGTTCGTAAGATAATCAGTTCGTTGGTTCGTTAGTTCGTTGGTTAATCAGTTAGTCAGTTTGTCAGTTAATCAGTTCGTCAGTTCGTTGGTTAGTCAGTTCGTTAGTTCGTTGGTTAGTCAGTTAGTTGGTTAGTCAGTTCGTTGGTTAGTCAGTTCGTCAGTTCGTTGGTTAGTCAGTTAGTTGGTTAGTCAGTTCGTTGGTTAGTCAGTTCGTCAGTTCGTTGGTTCGTTGGTTAGTCAGTTCGTCAGTTCGTTGGTTAATCAGTTCGTCAGTTCGTTGGTTAATCAGTTCGTTGGTTCGTTGGTTAGTCAGTTCGTCAGTTCGTTGGTTTATGATTTCATGAGCATGTGATTTAGTCCGCGTGTTACATGAAATTGGTGATGGGGGTGGCTGGGGATGATAGAGAATGAGGGCGGGTTGATTTTGGACGTATTGCGTAAGGCAAGTCGTGTTGAGTGGGTTAAGAGAGGGAAATGTGCCAGATCGAGCCAATTGATATCTACTAATGCTACTATGAGTTCTATGCGGTATTTTGAAAATGGCGTAGCTTAGTTTGTGCAAAACCGAAGGAAGTAAACCCAATTAAACTCAATTTTTCTAAGACAAATACGTATCTCGATAGCACTCAGATATATAATTAACAACGGCATATCGATCATGGGAATACTTCGTTTTTTTTATTGAAAATATCTATACCCTCTATGGCCTTTTATTGGCGCAAGGATACACACAACCTGACCATGTTCCTTCAAAAACCAGTTCGTCACTGGGCTTGTTCGTCCGTTGGCTTGTTCGTCCGGGCTTGTTCGTCCCACATTGTTTGTTTATTTTTCAAAATATGAATTCCACACAATGGCCCCCTTGACAAATGCCACACCAGTGCTCTCCGCGCTTTGATCTATGTAATGAACTAACAACTTCGCGTTTTAGCGACCCTCAGGAAGGTTTTTAAAAACATTGTGAGAAAAAGAGAAATGCTATTGGCCAGGATTTTCTCCTTTTTTGCCACAATGTTCTCTCTACTGTTTTAAAGACATAAATCACGGTTTGAGTTACAGTTAATTTATCTTTCGCAAATGCTTTCAATTTAGCCGAGTCTAAAAGTTTGACAACCCTTTACCAAACGACAAAGTTTTACGATTGCCATACCGCAAGCAATTGCAGGCGACAAAATCAAAGGGACTAAAAAAATATGATTTTCTTTTTTAAATGGTAGAAAACATTGTGGGAAACGGAGAAAATGCTGGTCACCAGCATTTTCTCCTTTTTTCCACAAAGTTTTCAAAAGCATTATCCCTCAGGGTCATCGGAAATCCTGGTCCGTTTGGTGAGGATTTAAAGAAAAGTCTCGGCTGCTGCAAGGTCGTGTGAAGGGACATATCTATTATACAATGATTAGTAAATGACAGACGCTCATATTTTCTGATAAAAGTGTTAAAAGTATACAGTCAATAAATTGTTTTGTCTGAAAGCTTTACGGCTTATTTATGTCTTTCTGTCAAACGAGTAACGAGTATTTAAAGTCTGTCTGTCTGTCTGTCTCCCCTCTGTCTCTCTCTACCTATCTATCAGTGTGTGCTTCTTTACGCCCGTCCATCTGTTCATCCATCCATCCATCCATCCCTTCCACTCCAGTCCAGTCCCGCCCCTCCCATCTCATCTCTCGCTTTCTCCCCATTCTCTCTCTTTCTCCCCACTCTCTCTCTCTCTCTTTGTAGCTGTTTAATGGGTCTGAATTTCGGCCCATGGGGGCAGAGAAAGTTGATACTTTGTAACGAATATCATAAGGAGGTGACTATTTACTTTTAGATGGCGAAAAATAATACTGCAAAGATAATATGTCTCCACTGGGATTCGAACCAACGATTTTCAAAACCACAGCACAGCGACACTTCAAACTGAGATATTCGCGCAACTGCTATCCGTTGTGGTCAAAATGTATCTTCAGAACAAATTCCAAAAGAACTTTGGTAATTCTTCGTGATTCCTCCTTGTATTTCTATTTCTATATTTGAGCCGTGCTCTGTGAAAGGGAGGGCTTAATGCATCTGCGAAAAGTATCGACCCAGGTCAGCCTGCGCAGTCCGCGCAGGCTGATCTGGGCCGAAACTTTTCAAAATTGGTCAATTTTCTATATTAAAGGACCAGTCTACAGTCAGTTGTTAGATAAAATGGATTTTATGGATCCCTAATTATGCGATGACTCGCTTAGTATCATGTATCACGGAGATGCACCAAGCCCCCTTTTTCACAGAGCACGTGTCCTTTCTATTATTTCCATATTTCTGTTTCTATTTTAAGAAGGTGGTGACCTTTCAGGTCTCACCGTCTCATGTCTAACGTCATACTAAAATCTTGTGACGACGAATCCTCTGTTTCAAGATAAGCAAGTCCGCATAGATCAATGAACAGAAGCGTCATTTGATATGTGAAGATAACATGTGGAGTGGAAAACTGTGCAAGCCAGTTATACTAACCACGAACTCCAGAGTTAAATGTCATAGAATTAGCTCTAGATTTAAAATTGGCCTCGTTTGGCAGCGTTGTCATGGCCAAGTAAAATAAGATTAGACAGTCTAAATCTCGGATGAATAAGTAAGAGAAACACCCCAAAGCACTCATTACATGAAGAACGCATAGATGCACGATTTCATTGAAAACAGTTATGAAACAATGCTCTCAATCCTTAAAAGAGCGTAATGCTATGTATTGATACTTTTTTCCGGAAGAGTGTGTGTGTGTGGGGGGGGGGGGGTGAATTGATATCTTCGGGGGAAAATCATATGAAGGACGCGACTGTTCATTCTTAGTTGGAGAAAAGGCAAAACAAAAGAGTAGATAAAAATTTCCTCCGCTGAGAAGAGCTATCCGGGCACCTGGTAGTCTCCCCTGTTCAAAATGTACTTATTCCTTTTTTATGCAAAACGGGTATCCCGTTACTAACGAAATAGGAAATTTTACAGAAAAAAATATGAAACTAGATAATTCCTCGTGTTTTCTACATATGTTGGATACCACTTTAAAGTTTCCCGAAGCTTATCTGATCCTGTGTCATATCTTGAATTTATTACAGAGCGCATTCATGAAGCCGAGCCGAATTTAATCCAGATCGAGCTTAATGCGAGTCTGTGATTTTCCCCGCATTGTGCATATATTGGAGGGAAATCAATAACAAAACATTAGTTTTGTTGTCCAATTTTGACGTTTCATATAAATTCCCGACTCCCAGACTATATTAAACAATAACTTAACTCTTGGCCAGGTCAACGAAATTTTAGGCCTGTCCATATTGAAAGCATTTGCTGTAGACAGGTTGAGATATGGTTCAAATGATGAGATCTGCCTATAAAAGGATAGAAAATATTGTGGGGGGGGGGAGATAATGCTGGTCACCAGTATTTTCTCCTTTTCCCCACATTGTTTTCAAAGGCCTTTGTTTCATCTCATGGTCCTTATAGCACGACAATGCTTTGTGAAGGGTAATCCTGTCAAATTATTCCAACCCAAATGAACCAGCCGTGAAACGGTTGGCGTAGTTGTTTGGCGCTTGTGAGTAAATGTCCAAATATGTGGAGTTCATAGAATGTTCTAGAAACATTATTTCTTTACTGAAATCTAGGTTGTGGGTACTCATTTGAATTGTCTCATCAAGACATATCTAATGGGCACTGTTTGTCCACTTTTGTAATAAAACTTTTTTTGTAATAAATGTTCACCCTTACTACAAAATTTTGTTACAAAAAGCCTGTTTTCTTTTATGTTTCAAATGCTGTTGTGTTCCAACCTCTTTTGTAATAAACTGCCTTTTATAATAACATTTCAAACTATTTTTTCCAACTCACATCATTTTTTCTTTCGTTAACTTTTGGGTTAAAACCATACATATATATCCATTTTGAACTATATAGGTGAAAATTGAAGGAACATAGCTAGGTTGAAAATTTCATTACCAAAAGCCGTCGTATTAGAAAAGCGGTTCTTAAAGAGCACCCTCAACATCAGTTTTACTGAAAAACTAAGGTGATATTGCAGTCGTAAAATGGTTTTCATAATTTTGGATGCCTCTTATCAAAGGTCCAGATTTGTGGATTTAATTTAATTTACCAAAACGGTTCAGTTGCATATTACCACATTCTGACCATTTATATCTTCGTCATCATCATCGTCGTCGCCGTCGCCGTAGTCGTTGTTGTCACCATTACCACCACCCCCACTGTGATCATTATCATTTATTATTTTCATTTTTAATTATTAACAGGTTGTTCAAAAGGCGCACTCCGTAGGTCAACAGGCACCGCACATCAACTAACATGAACAACGCTACACACGAAGTACCTATAGAATCTGCTGAAGACCTGAACCAAAGGTTTGCCGATCAAATGACCATTGTTATAGCGCTTTTGGCTTTACTTGCTCCAATAGGAACGATTGGAAATATTATCGTTCTTGTTGTCTACAGCACAAGCAAGACTTACAAAGATACCAATTTCAAGACTTTCGTCATCTGGCTTGCCGTGGTCGACTTGCTTTCCTGTGTGACGATAATTCCGGCGGAGATTACAAGTTTAAAAATGGTGTATTCATTCCAAAACAAAATATTTTGTAAACTGAAATGTTTTTCTCTGGTTTACTTTAATGCAATTACGGGGTTCGCGTTTCTTGTCATTGCCCTGGAGCGATACAGAAAGATATGCCACCCTTTAAGTCGACAGATCAATCGGGGGTTGGCCAAAAAGATTGTGATCTTTGTGATATTATTTTCGTTGATATTGTGTATACCGGCACCAATTATGTGTGGAATTAGTACAGAGTATAAAACTAATATCTATAACACAACAACCAAAGTTAATATGTGTGAAGTCGAGGAACGATACGAAAAGACGGTTATTCGAATTGTTTACAAGTCAACATTTATAGTGCTCTTAATTTTTACCTCGGTGGCTATCATTGTGATGTATGGACTCGTGTTACGGACGACTTGTATCGTAAGGAGAAGATTAATCTCGCAAAATCGCCAGTTTGAGTCTATTAGACTATCCAATAGAAATGTAAATGTGCTTAATACGAGTAACGAATTATTACATGAATCTGATAATTCAAATGGTGTGCAACCGCATACAGCTAAAAATGGTACCCGAAAAGACGGTCATTATGACGAAGTATATGAGAACGATTCGGATATACAGGTAGATCGAACAGCGTCAGGTGTGGCCTCAAACGGTGACACAAAATTATACTCAAATCTCCATAGACTAAAGAAGAGAGATGAGGAAAACATACCAGATACGGCCAGGCGAAAACAGTGCATTCCAGATTGGGGTTTAAGCCGTAAAACATTGATATGGCTCATACTGACTATCGTGTTTATCACGACCTACTTTCTTTACACAATACTCTCGTATTACACTACTACGCAATACCGTATGTCTCCACAGGAACTAACGGTTTATAAATTTTTGATGCGAATATACTTTGTGAATAACGTTATAAATCCTATAATCTATACTTGTCTAGATACTAAATTTAGATTATCTTGTCGGGACATTTTTGTTAATTTCAAAGCCATTTGTCGCTCGTGGTTTAGGTGAAAAACAATTCCATGTTCGAACACGAGTGAATAAGATTTTATATGGAAATAAACTAGATCCAATAAAGTCGGAGAAATTAAAATGAGAATTGATGCTATTCTCCAATTATTTAAACGGAAATGACTTAAAATGTTAGAAACAACAAGTATGCCAGGGCTATGTAAAACCAATATTTATCACATAACCACCCTTGCTTTCAATGAATTATAGCCATTAGTCTAGTATCCCGCCATACTTCAAGAATACGTCAGGCAAAGCGCAACAATTGTGCCGGGCCCCCATGGTAATATGGAGAGGTAACCAAATACTGTTATTTCACTTAAATCGGACTGTGAGCTGAATTCAAAACAGATCGGTTGCAATAAAGTTATGGCAGTGGGTTTTTTAACTGTAGTTCTTATTTAGCGAGAAAAACTACGTATCAGAAATACTTTCAGTCTCCGAAATGTCAATGGACCTGTATAACGTCCGAAAATAGGGCTACTTTTAAAAATGATTCATGTTCAAATTTATATTTCGGTAATGTATATTTTGTACAAAATTGATATCATTTTATTCACTGATCAAACAGGATCACGTGAAGTTGGCTACGCTTGAGACCACCATGGAGGCCGCCATTATTGTGCTTTGCCTGACCCGATAACGTAGTGTTAGAGGCAGGTAATCCAGACTTTATAGCCATTAGTAATTTTCTTATCATGCACATTGATAGAGATAACGAAAATGTGACGTCATTCGCGGTACGCCGTATTTTCAAAACATGACTGGCCGACATTTCCCTTTGGTTTAGATTTTAAAATTCGATGTTCATGGTAAAACTAATTTTGTTTGTTGTTAAATTTCAAATCCGGGAATTATATCCAGGGTTTTGCTCAACTACCTCCCCCGTCTTTTTGCATGACTAACAATGTGGAAATGATTTCAACCGATACATACAGTTATTGTGATAGGGTATAGATCTAAGTGCGATTTTTTAATCAGCATCTTGGGAACACGGCTGGCAAACTAAAAATTACTTAAGGTCGTTCAGTTGAGACTTTAAAACCCATGTTTCGTGTGACGGTGCTTTACAACGAGCGCGTTAGAAGTTAGGCGTAATTTTTTGTGTGCTGTGTCCTGTTTCTTTCTCTGTTCCCAACAGCATGAATATCAGCCTATAGGGGTCGTCGTCCTTATGGACAACAGGTAGCCATGATAAATAAATGCAGAAGCACTGTCATTTGAAAAACATGTGAGCTATGCTCTGGCAAAAGGGGTTTAATGCATCTACGCGATCCATGATACCAATCAAGCCATCACATAATTATGGATTCGTAACAACCAGATTTTAGACTAGCGAAGCTAGTCTATAGGCATCAAGATTGACCTAGAGTCAATGTAAACAAAAAACCCCACAGTTGCCAAATACTGCCTCTCAGAAAAATACTTCTTTCTGTTATAAATCTTAATTCAGTTATATATGACAATTTTGACAAAAACCACTAAATCCCTACCACTCCAATTTGAACATATCGTCTTACAAAGTACTAAACTGAACAAGATGTCATTTACAAGGTACAAGATCTTTGCTTATATGTAAATTAAGTGACCTATGCACAACAGAGAATCACTTTTTCCTGCACCACTGTAACATTATGAATGAATCTATTAATAGATACACCTAGGTAACTTGTAGCAAATCCCAGTTACATTAACCCTCACTGGACAGGGAACCCTTGTCGTTCCTTCAGTCATTCATTATTTAGATCATTGTGTACAGTTATACTGTTATGTTAAACTGTTATTCTAGTCTTGAATATTAGCCCTTTACCAAACAATTCCAAGTTTTAACGATACTGGGGAATATCCCTTTGAAAACATTGCGGGAAAAGGAGAAATGCTGGTAACCATCATTTTCTCCTTTTCCCACCTTGTTTTCTACCCTTTTGGAATCTGGTTTCATCAGTTCAGCCGCTTTTAATTTATGGTCTGCAATAGCTTTGAATTTGCACTGGCGTAAAATATTCTTTTTGTAAAGAGAGTTAAATAGTTAACTACATCTTGTGCTATTGGATATTGACTAATTGATTGCATTGTGTTTAACGCTGTTTTCAACATTATCTAAGTGATATTGCGGCGGCCAGAGCACCTATCCATGCTTTCCTGTAGTTTCTTTTACCAGCACTACCGCGACTCAATGACGTTTTGCGGACAGTGTGGATTAAGATCAGACTGTGCAGAGCATGCAGTCTGATCTTGGAGCTACACTGTCCGATAAGAGGATATAATATTTTCTCCAAAATGTAACTTTGAAATAGCAATATTCAGGTGTTTACCATCGGCTTGAAAGTTTCGTTTAACATTTTTAGCAGGTTAAGGGTTAAAATTAAACTGGATTACAATTAACCAATAGCACGCATAGCCCCAGCAGCTCAGTCGGTAGTGTACAGGACTTGGGAACAGGAGGTCGCTGGTTCGATCCCCGACTTGGCAAATTTCTTTCCGAGGATTGATGATAGTCATTGTGACAGGATTCATTTCTCTCTCACGTTTCGACGATGGTTATAATATAAATGTGGGAAAGCAGCCAGTGGCTTTGAAAGAATATTGTGCGGAGTACTGGTAAAAGAAACTCCAGGAAAGCATGGATATGTGCACTGTCCACTGCTACATAACTGAAATGATGTTGAAAACAGGGTTAAACACCGTACAAACAATCAATCAATCAAATTCGGTAGTCTGTCAGTACTTTCAGTACTTTGATTTTTAACAACCGACTTAATCATGAGGTAGACAGGTCCATGGACATACAGTCCACAGTGCAGAAGCGGTCGATGCCGTCCTTGATTTACGCCGTCTGCAACATTTACTTTTATCAAAATACTGTCCACGGCAGTGGAGCATTCAAATAACCCTACCGTAATTGTTAATTCTTTACCAAGCTACAAAATATTAGATTGGTCAAAATTGAAATCATTCGCAGACGACAAAACTAAAATTTGCCTAGGGAACAGTAGAAAACAGTCTTGGAAAAGGAGAAAATGCCGGTTACCAGCATTTTCTCCTTTTCCCTCAATGTTTACAAAGGCATTCTTCCTCAGGTTCGATAAAACCCAAGATTGTACGGTAAAAAGCTGAAGCCCCATACTCCTTTGCTCCCTATTTACTCATGGTGGGTTAAGAATCATCAGGGTTAAGGAAACTCTTGCCAGCAGATAGGCCAGGGCCCTTCAAATAAACATGTCTACATCTTTGACCAATGACAAATCTCTATACATTCATTTGTTGTCAATTCCAAAAAGTAGGTCAAAAGCCAGCACATTCATCCACCAGAAGAAATCGAAGAAATCAGTTAGAGCTATAGCAAACTGATAAGGCTCATGTTTGTTGACGGAGATTCGGTAATGTAAAATAGTCCACGCCAAAATAGAAGGGGGTTGGAGAGATGCGCGAGCACAGTAAGAAGTGAACAAAGTATCAAAGATGGTGTTAACCCTTTACTGTACGATGCCGCCTTTTGACGCCCCAGGGAAAGAAGCCTTTTGAAAACATTGTGGGAAAAGGAGAAAATGCTGGTAACCAGCATTTTCTCCTTTTCCCACTATGTTTTCTACCCTATCTAAGAAAAGTTGCACCATTTGAGCCACACCGAAATTGTCGTCTGCAAATGCTTTCAATTTGGACAAGGCTAAAATTTTGTCGTCTGGTAAAGGGTTAACAAGCAGCATCGAACCGGGCAATAGAAATACATCGGGATAGATATTCCTTCTATGTGCAATCTATTTTAAGACGTCCCAGCTGTATGCAAATTACGTGACACTACCTTACTATATTTCAGGTCTTGCCTCGAAATATGCCAAAAGGGGATTTTTCCGTATTTGTACTATTGTTTAAATCTTCATTGAGGTAAACACCGTTGTGGTACCTTTTCTGAAATAATTGTCTACTTATTTAACGACTTACTTTAATTTCGTTACGCAATGAGAGCCATTCTTCAGTTATTTCCCTTGATTCCTCTCCATTACTACATTGGTCTTGATTAGGGGATTACTTGGATTTTATCCTTGATTTTCTTGCACTACACAAATATACTCTTGAGATAATATCTCGGGAAAGTCGGGCTAGATTGCTTCACAAGTCGAGATATATGCATTTCTCTAATAAATGAGAACATGATTTGCTTTGAAATTATATGGGGACCTTACATGATGTCATAAATCAAATTATTTTTATCGCAACATCCCCAAAAGAATCAAGGATAAAAACAAAGGAATACAGGTAAAAGGACCAATGTGTTATTTGGTTACCTATAGTCTTTATCTGGCAAGGGAGATAATTTTATCTACAAGAATGGCCCTCATTGTTTTCATAAAAGATGGCATTGCGCTTTAACATGAATTTTCGATGCCCCAGAAATAAAATCGTTTGAAGTGGGGACTGACGTAATGTATTCCCAAGAGCAAAATAAATCGTGTACAGTTTTTGTTTCCCCTGAAGAAGGTCACATTCCAGCACAGCAAGACACAGTATTCTCTCCATTATCAGGCAGACTTTTAATCCTTAACCTATTTTATACGACCAATGACGTACATGTACCATTCGGAATGGTTTTGATGACATTCTACCAAACAAGCCAGTGTTCTACCTACTCTAAGGGCGAAGGCTTTTGAAAACATTGTTGGGAAAAGGAGAAAATATTTGTAACAAGCATTTTCTCCTTTTCCACAAGATTTTCAACCCTCCTAAAGACAAATTTCATCGCTTGAGCCATGTTTACTTTGTCGTCTTTGTCGTCAGTTATGACCAATCTAAAATTTTGTCATTTTGTAAAGAGTTAATCGTGAACTCTTCCATAACTAACTCCAAAAATTCCCCTTTATTTCAATGTTTAAAAGTAGATGAAAAAATGCATGGAACGCGCGTTCGATGATTTAGAAACACTGTATAAAAAGGAGTCTTGTTGCATAAAAACAGCCAGTAAAACCTGTTTTGGAGACAACTTGTATGAACTCGTTACCAACAATCCTGTCTCTTTACCACACGAGAAAAAAATAGACATGTCTAACTGAAAGCATTTACAGACAGCGATTTAAATGTGGCTCAAAAGATGGAATCTGTCTTTGATAAGGTAGAAAACATTCTGTGAAAAGGAGAAAATGCTGGTTACCAGCATTTTCTTTTTTCCCATTATATTTTCAACAGTCTTCCACCCCAGAGTCGTTAAAATTTTAAAAGGAAAAGGAAAATGTTTAGAAAGGAGAAAATGCTGGTATCCAGCAGGATAAAAGGGTTAATTTGATAGGCTAAAAGCTATTCTGGTGTAAACTCCACAGATTAATTAGTGGTTGTTGAAAGGCAAAATGTCTGGTTTGAGGAAATCTATTAGAACCACTGGTCATTGGTTGTCAGCGGCGGCCATTTCCTTCAGTCATCAATATACATGTGGTGAATTACTGAAACCTTGACTACAACACTGTACATTTTTCTGAGTTTACAATTTATCGTATAACCTCCCTTGTTTTCAGTGTAATATATCCATTACGAATTGTCTTTCTTATCTTACACACGTTTGAGATAAGCATTTATGTGACGTCATATAAGACGTAATTTTTATACTTCTTTCAGAGAAGTGAACCTGGTTGTATTCATGGAAATGACCACGTGTGCACATAGGTATTTGCGTATTCTGACATAGAATTCGCCTGATATCGTTATGTGTGATATATGATCTGACAAAAGATGGCGTTTGAGATAATAGTTTGTTAAACGAGTCTAGAAAATTGTTATCAAGCAAGCCTCTATCGATCTTTATAACATTTTTAGACGTAGTAAATAAAATTTTACCTCAAAAGTAAACGAATGTCAGATTCTTTGTATCACAAAAGGATATTTCACAAATCATAGATTAAGTTGCAGAACTATCTATGAACTCGCCAGAATTTCCTAAAAAAACCGTTAATAAAATTTTATTTCAACCTGTGTCAGATCCTATATATCACCACTAAGCTTGCACTTCATCATGTAAAGAATTTTCGAGTCGAGAGCAAGGCCCTACCACGCAACACATTGTTGGCCTTGTGAGAGTAGAGCATAATTAAGAATACAAAAGTTACACCCAGTCCCATAGACCTATGAGTCACCAATGTAGAGTCTATAGGAATGCATTTTTCTACAGAAAAAACTTAGACAGGATTTTCCACTGCACAGTTTTATGGATGACCGTGATTAAGTACCTGATGCAGAATGTAGGTTTCGATGGAGAACAAAGGAATATTGTTTGAACCGCAGAACACGCCCTTTTTATCTTATCACACAAGTATCCGTGTTTTCAGTGTAAAACATCTATTACAAATTTTCTTATCTTACACACGTTTGATAGTAGCATAATTTGACGTCATATATGTGACGTCATTCTATACTACTTTCAGAGAAGTGAGCCGGGTTCTACCACAGGCCTTTGAAACTCTATTAGTCTATCACGGAACACCAAAATTTTCCTTGGTCGATCATTGCAGATTGGTGCATCACTTGTATATCACGGATTACTCAAATTTACTTTACACTGTTACTATAAATAGCACATTGGCGACTGCCTCTGTATTGCATAATAATAAGACAAGGTGTACAACTAAATCGAAGAAAATTTTTACCCCTGTCCCCTTTTAGAGATAATATTTAACTGCAAACGGAAAAATAAACTTAGTTACCGTTGCAGATGGCTTCACAAATGATTTTTCTCGTGTACCCTGACCTTCGAAAGTTCCAGACGGCTCTTGCGATCAAGCAATAGCTCTGATCTAAAAGAAATTAAGAATATTCTACATTTTCCGGATTGCCATGCGCTGCCGTCACACAATTCATTATGACGCAGTGAATTATAACTCACGTGAAAAGACGCGCCAAAGTTTTTGACCAATAAACGGTAAATACGCGTTTGAAAATATGCGAAATGGAAGATGAAAATAGTGATACTGGATTAGATGAAAAGATAGATTATAACAAACAAAATATTATTTCAGTGATTTCTTCAATATATCAACAAAATAATTTTAGATCTTTGTTTGAAAAAAAAAAATTTTAGTTTTAGTCCGCTGCGGGATGATAAATTGTGTGACGTCAGCGCATGGAGATCCGGAAAATGTCGAAGCTTTTTAAAATGTTTTAGATAAGAGCTATTGCTTGATTGCAAGAGCCGTTTGGAACTTTTGAGGGCCAGAATGCACAAGAAAAATCATTTGTGAACCCATCTGCAACGGTAACTAGGTTTAGTTTTCCGTTTTCGATTAAATATTATCTCTGAAAGGGCAGAGGGGTAAAAATTGTCTTCGATTTCGTTGCACACCTTGTCCTTCTATATACGATATAGAGGCAGTTGCCAATGTGCTATTTATAGTAACGGTGTCCGCTCAGGAAAATTTTGTCATCCCGTCACTCTCGTGATAGATCAATGGAATTTCAGTGGCCTATGGTTCTACTCATGAAAATTCCTGTATGCGTGAACGGTTCTGTTTATTCTATTCTATACTTCGTGCGATATTGGTTATATGATTTTAAAGAAAATCTGGCATCTGTAGGCTCTTGAAATAAACTTTTATCAAACTCGTAGAAAAAAAAAAAAATGTTTTCAGCTCGCCAGGCCGCATCTCGCTAAACATTTTTTTTTTCTAGGTTCGTGCAACAAAGTTTCATCCCGAATATGCTGCTATCGATTAATAAAAATCATCCCAAATACCAAATTATGACAGATCCTACTAGGACCTATCTGTTGCAACACCATAATTATGTAATTTTGAGATTTTGCCTCAGACCATCACTTGACTGCATCATGGATTGACATGAGCATCGTCCTACCATGGCACTTTTTGTATCTGTAGAAAAAAGGCCCATAGCCGCATTGCTAGATCTATATGAGCCATGTTCTGTGAAAAGGGGGCACCTGCGAAAAGTATCGACCCAGGTCAGCCTGCGCAGTCCGCGCAGGCTGACCTGTGCCGAAACTTTTCGCTATTAGTCAATTTTCTCTATGCCCAAGGACCTGTCTACCTCATGATTCAGTCGGTTGTTAGACAAAATGGATTTTATTGATCCATGATACTACGATCACCTGCTTGGTATCGTCGATTTCGGAAATGCATTAAGCCCCCTTTTGCCAGAGCATGGCTTATATAATGTTGTGGTAAATATTCATAATTTAGGTTTTAATGATGAACAAAGAAGATTAACATTACTATCAGTTAGCTGAGCTGGAAACTAGTACCTCTTAACTTTTTGCCAAACGACCAAAAAAAAAAAGCCTTGTCCAAATTGAAAGCATTTGCAGACGACAAATTAAATGTTTTTCAAAACATCAAATCTGTCTTTCATTGGGTAGAAAATACCGTGGGAAAAAGAGAAAATGCAGCTAACCAGCATTTTCTCCTTTTCCCGTGATGTTTTCAAAAGATTTTTTTCTAGGCTTGTTGAAAATCGGCATTGTGCAGGAAGGAGTCAATATTATATTCTTCAGGAAATTTCACTGTAATTGAGATACCACGTTATCTATGTTGAGAATCCACGAGGGAAGGCTTTTTTTTTTAAACTCTTTACCAAAGGACAAAATTTTGAACTCAACCAAATTGAAAACATTTGCAGACGGAAAAATAAATATAGCTCGTGTGATGAGTTCTGTCTTTGATTGGGTAGAATACATTGTGGGAAAAGGAGAAAATGCTGATAACCAGCATTTTCTCCTTTTCCCACAACGTTTTCAAAAGCCTTCTTCTTCGGGGTCGTTAAAACTTGGAATTTTGTCGTAAAGGGTGAAGCGAAATTCGACAAACGGCCATTATCTAGAAAAGAAAAACGTTACTTTATTACGTTTCTTCCTTCTCGTCACATTCTTATTACGTTTTTCTTTCTTGTTACGTTATTATGTTTTTCTTGTTACATGTACGTTATGACGTCATGTTTTCTCTTGTTACGTTATTACGTTTTTCTTTCTTGTTACGTCATTACGTTTTTTAGACTAGCGAAGCTAGTCTATAGGCATCAAGACTGACCTAGAGTCAAAGTAAACAAAAAAACCCACAGTTGCCAAATACTGCCTCACAGAAAATACTTCTTTCTGTTAGAAATCTTTAATTCTGTTATATATAACAATTTTGACAAAAACTACTAAATCTCTAACGCTTCAATTTGAACATGTTGTCTTACAAAGTAATAAACTGAATAAGAAGTCATTTATAAGGTACAAGATCTTTGCTTATATGTAAATTAAGTGACCTCTGCAAAGCTGAGAATCACTTATCCCTATGAATGAATCTATTGATAGATACACGTAGGTAACTTGTAGCAAATTTCAGCTAAATGAATTCTCACTGGACAGGGAACCCTTGTCATTCCTTCAGTCATTCATTATTTAGATCATTGTAAACCGTTAAACTGTTATGCTAAACTGCTATTCAATGTCTTAACCCTTTACGAAACGATCACAAGTTTTAACGACACTGGGGAAGAATCCCTTTGAAAACATTGCAGGAAAAGGAGAAACTGCCGGTAACCATCATTTTCTCCTTTTCCCACATTGTTTTCTGCCCATTTGGAATCAGGTTTCATCAGATCAACCACATTTAATCTATGGTCTGCAACAGCTTTGAATTTGGACAAGTGTAAAATTTTCGTTTTGTAAAGACAGTTAGACAGTAAACTACATATTGTGCTATTGGATATTGACTAATTGATTGCATAGTGTTTAACGCCGTTTTAAACATTACTTTAGTGATATTGCCGAGCCCAGAGCACCTATCAGTGCTTTCCTGAAGTTTCTTTTACCAGCACTACCGCGATTCAGTGACCTTTTGCGGACAGTGTGGATTACAATCAGATGCACAGAGCGTGCAGTCTGATCTTGGGTCTACACTGTCAGATAAGAGGATGTATTTTCTCCAAAATGTAACTCTGAAATAGCAATATTCAGGTGTTTACCATCGGCTTGAAAGTTTCATTTAACATTTTGTAGCAGGTTAAGTGTTAAACTTAAACTGGATTATAGTTAATCAATAGCACGCAGAGCCCCGGCAGCTCAGTCAGTAGCGTACAGGACTTGAGAACAGAAGGTCACTGGTTCGATCCCCGACTCGGAAAGTTTCTTTCCGACGACTGATGATAGTCATTGCGACAGGATTCATTTCTCTCTCAGGTTTCGTCGATGGTTATGTGGGAAAGTAGCTAGTGGCTTTGAAAGAATATTGTGCAGAGTACTGGTAAAAGAAACACCGGGAAAGCATGGATATGTGCACTGGCCACCGCTATATAACTGAAATAATGCAGAAAACAGGGATAAACACCATACAAACAATCAATCAATCAAATTCGCTAGTCTGTCAGTACTTTCAGCACTTTGATTCTTTTTTGTGACGTTATTACGTTTTTCTTTCTTGCTACTTTATTACGTTTTTCTTTCTTGATATATATCTAGCACGTTGGCAAAAAATATTGAAATTAGAGTAGTTTATGTTTTGTTCCCCTTTCATTTTGTACTTCAGAATATTTCGTTCTAGTTGTCATACCCTGTTTGTTTAAAATCTAAGATGAAAAAGATAGGAGTCAAATTGATGGATTGGAGAGGTCTTAAGTGATATCATATGTTACAGCTCCACTTTATCTTCTTTCTCTATCTATCTTGTGGGAAGTGCCAGCAATGGCTTATCAGTTAAGTTTTATTGCTTTTGTCCTGAAGGATGAAGATATTACATAAACCACAGAAATGGAAGAATTTTAATTAAGCACGTACATTATACTGGTCTTTCTTACCCAGCGTAAACAAAGTTATCAATTTTCTTTAAACGCCCAGTAGCGGCCAAAAGTAAACAATGCAGGTGTTAAAATGCACTTAAATTTAAAAAAAAAAAAAAACATTTAAAAGTATGGAAATCATTGTGAAGACGACAATCTATAATTGTATGGTCGGTCCAGGTTTTAGTTGCTGGTAGAAAAAAATGAATTTTAACCCTTATCCTGCTAAATGAATGAAATGAAATTTTCGAGCCGACAGTAAAAACCAAAATTTTGCTATTTCAAAGGTATTCTTTGGGGAAAGATATCTCCTTATCGGACAGTGCAGATCCAAGATCAGACTGCACGTTCTGTGCAGTCTGATCTTGATCTACACTGTCCGCAAAAGGTAAGTGAGTCGCGATTAGTAGCCTAGGGGTTGATAGTAAGTCAAAAGTTGTTAAGTCGCTTTATATTTTTGTTTACATTTTACCGGTTTTTAAAATTCAATTTTAATCGGTCGGTAGAACGATTAGAGAGATGGCAAACTTCGGAAACCCGTCCGCTCAGGGCAAACTATGTAACTGCAACTCGTAACAGCTTTTACTTACAGCGTTTTAACGCTTATACCTGCTGTGATGACCTTATTACAAAAACTACTTTTGACCCAGATAAGCGCACTTTTGACCCAGATAAGCGCAGGAATAGTAATTAATGGTAAACAGGCGTTAAGTAATGTCAAGTAATCCCATCACGAATAACTTTTCAATTATGTAATAAACGGCGGTTACAATTTGTTTAGTATTGAAGTATGTCATAATTACAGTATTATCAAAATCTCTGGCCAGCAAAAACTGGAGCAGTTTACTTTCAACACGATTATAAGAAATAGGGTCAGTGATTAGCAGCAACTTTATGAATGAAACGAGTGCGAATCAAGTGTATCGGGTGATGCGAACACATTTTGTAGTCGTCTGCTGTCCATATCATTCGGCGAATTCCGAGTGATCCGTTGATAGTTATACGTAGTTACGGGATCGGCCGAGTTGTGACGAGTGCTCTCCGTATATGTAGCAGGACTGGTGTTGAAAAGATAATAGGTCATTTTGGTCTTGAGAGGAATAAAATCGCAACAGAAAGGAGTTTGCAAGGAAACATTGCTTTAAAAGAATTTGAAAATTTAGATTGCTCTGCCTAAGAGAAAACTGATGTAAATGCAACTCGTAACAGCCGTAAGTTTAAAATAGTAACCGAACGTTGGTCGGTTAATGCAGGGATGGTATATGTGAGGCGAAGGGGGGAAGATGTGGGGTCAAAGGGTATAGGGTTGTGTAAAGGTTATGGCCCTCGCCTAGAGTCCATTAGGTAAACATTTTCAGAATGGACTGGCGATTCACCACTTGCAACCTTAGTACCCAGACTGTCCATTCACAATACTGACTGATTACGCATCTTTCAGCGTATGATGTATTAACCCTTAGGCTGCTAAGTGCGACTCACTGACCTTTTTGCGGATGGTATAGATCAATATCAAACTACACAGAACGTGCAGTCTGATCTTGGATCTACTGTCCGATAAGGAGATATTTCTTTTTCTAAAACAGAATAAGTTTGACATAGAATTATTCGGGTTTTACTACATGTATGAAATTTCATTTCAATGTTTTAGCGGGATAAGGGTTAAATGGTTTTCACAGCCCCTCTTCCTCTCCTTCCAGCCATGGCACTACCATTTTACATGTTTCTTCTTGGTGAGTTTCTACAGAATAGAATCAGTCTGTTAACCCTTGACCAAACAATCCTGTTGGGCTTTGAAAATATAGTTGGAGAAACTGCATGTATTCAGCATGTTCTCTTTTTTCCACAGCGTTTTTCACCAATTTGAAAGATTTTCAAAATTTTGTCAAAGAGAACATTTTCATCGAGGATAAAAAACCCTGAAACTGTAACACAAATAAGCTCACCTACTCTTATATTCTCCATATCTGAATCAATGAACCAGGGAAAAAAATCTTTGCAGAGAGTTCAGATTCAGACCAGACTGCTCAGAAAATACAGTCAAATCTTGGATCTGTCATGCCAGTTTTCCGAGTTATTCTACTCAAGATAGCAATGGTCCTGCAATATTTAGGCTGCTTTTCCAAGCTTAACATGTCTATTTGAACAATTTAACGCTCTAAGCGTGCAAATGTAAGCAACATGTTTGTCTCATCAGCTGTTCCATATTGGTCGATTCTCATCCTTTCCACATTTCAGACAAAGAGATCAAGCCTACCGCAGTTATGCTCTAGCTAATTAGAATGACTCAAATACAATTACCTGTGTTGGCTATGGACAGGTAAAGTCGCTTTTGAAGACAGTAAAATATAAAGATCAGACTGTCCTTTGAATGCAATGCAATTCAATATCACAAACGTTCATATCTTAGATCTAATTGTCAGTTTATTTGGGATGTATATAGGATAAAAAAGACCATGAAATCGTAGCCTAATGTTTGATATTGTTTTCCTGACTGTAAAAGGCTGGTCGATTAACTGAGTGTTGTAACTCTTAACCAAACTATCCTTTGTTAATGCCCATGAGAAAGAAGTTGAAAACATTGTGAGAAAAGGGGAAAATGCTATGGTGGCATATTTCTGCCGCGAGATACGAGATAGCTATCGTGATAATTTGAGAAAACTTTCACGATGATTCGAAGTTTCCTGGAAATTTTATTTAGATAGTAAAATGTTTTCTGAAAAAACTCTCACGATAAACTTTGCTATCTAGAAAATTTTATGTTGATTATTTCTCATTTGTGCACGAAGCTGACATCGAGGTGAAATTATCGCGATAGTTCTACCCGTCTCTCGATATCTATAAATAGAAAAATCAACATTTGATATATCTTGGACAAGTCTAAAATTTTATCATTTGGTAAAGAGTTTACGGTTAGGGAGCTGTTGGGTATCTACATTCTTTGAAAGTATAATGTTGGAGAAATTTGCCAGCAGACGTTTGGACTGGACGATTTGGTCCGCTAAAAAATAGGTAGGACAGTTTGTCAAGATGAATACGATGTCTTGTTATAGATGGAAAAATGAAAGGACCACAGACAGCCAAAAGTAAACAATTCCAAAGTTATAATGCAGGCATATTTTTATAGGGCTTTTATATGTTACATTACAGTTACCAAAGTTGCCAAAGTTACAGAAAATAATATTTGTATTTTTTCACTCTTTTAAAGAGTTGGGAGGTACTGCTGTTCATGATGAGTGATATCTAAAACTTGATAATGGGTACTGCTGATCAGAACTGTCACATATCTTTTACGTTCTATTGCTGTTGGCTGGCGAACATAGCCTATATTTTAACCAATCGTTAAACTCCTAATTTGTAAAAGACAGTTTAAAAAGTGGGATCCTACGTGGCTCATTTGTAAGGTGTAGGATTTTTGTCCCATACACAGTTCAAACACCTACCATCTGATTTGTGATTTCAAACCACTGTAATTATTCCATGTCGACCTATTACAGTACTTACAGCACTTTGATTTTTTTCTGCCAGCGACTTACACTTGGACCAACCGTACAATAACAGATTGTCATCTGCACAATAAATCCCACAGTTTTAAATGGTGTGATTTATATTCGAATGCAATTTAATACTCGCATTGTTTACTTTTGCCCGCCACTGGGGCTTTAAATCATTACACTCGGACACAAATTAGCGAAACCGACTCTGATTTTTTTTTTACAACA
Organism: Tridacna gigas; assembly: GCA_945859785.2. NCBI lineage: Eukaryota > Metazoa > Mollusca > Bivalvia > Cardiida > Cardiidae > Tridacna > Tridacna gigas. Next base: position 14,980,500 of record OX244044.2, read on the forward strand.
TTATTTCTATTTTCTACGTACTATACAAAAATTTGATATATATTACATTCTACAAACGTTATTTTCAATATCATATGACAGTCGTTTACATTTAGAACAGTACATATAAGATACAAAGAATACTAGATAGAAATATAGTTGACTGAAGAAAGTTAAGAGTAGAGAGATAGCGACTCTGAAAATTATTATAAAACTTGGATAAGCAGAACTTATTAACCCTTTAACTCTTTACCAAACGACAAAATGTTAGACTAGTCCAAATCGAAAGCATTTGCAGACGACAAATTAAATGTGACTTAAAAATTGAAATTTGTTATGGGATGGGTAGAAAAATTGTGGGAAAAGGGGAAAATGCTGGTTACCAGCATTTTCTCCTTTTCCCACAATGTTTTCAAAAGGCTTCCTTTTTAGGGTCGTTAAAAGTCGGGATCGTGTGGTAAAGAGTTAACAAACAATTCCGAGTGTTCAACGACACAGGAAGGAATGCTGTCAAGTTTTGAAAACATTTTGGGAAAAGGGGAAAATGCTGATAACCAGCATTTTCTCCTTTTTCCTAAATGTTTTCTATCCTGTCAAAGAAAACTCATACAATTTGAGCTTCATTCAACTTGTCGTCTGCAAATGCTTTGGATTTGGACAAGACCACCAAAATTTTGTCGTTTGGCTAAAGAGGTAACGGCGTGGGGGGGGGGGGGGGGGGGGAACTGCTAAGCGCTACTCACTGGCCTTTTGCGGACAACGTAGATCAAAATTAGACTGCACAAAACGTACAGGCTGATCTTGGATCTTCACTGTCCTTTAACCCTTTACCGCGCAATGCCACCTTTTAACGCCCCTGGGAAAGAAGCCTTTTGAAAACCAGCATTTTCTCCTTTTCCCACACTGTTTTCTACCCTATCAAAGTGAAGTTGCATCATTTGAGCCACACATTGAAATTGTCGTCTGCAAATGCTTTCAATTTGGGCAAGGCTAAAATTTTTTCGTCTGGTAAAGGGATAAGGAAAAATCTTTCCTCCAAAAATACCTCAGAAATAGGAAAAAAATGAGTTTATACTATCGGGTTGAAAGTTTCATTTCTTTTTTTTTTTTATTTTAGTAGGATAGGGGTTAAGACTTGATATACAATAAGAAAATGAGCAATGCGCTGTGAAAATGGGGCTTAATGCATCTGCGAAAACTATCGACCCATGTCTGCGCAGGCTGACCTGGGCCGAAACTTTTCGCTATTGGTCAATTTTCTGTATGTCCATGGACCAGACTACCTCATGATTCAGCCGGTTGTTAAAAAAAAAAAAAAAAAAAAGAAAGAGTGGATATTACGGATTCATAATTATGTAATTGCTTGTTTTGTACAATTCATCACGGATATACATTTAAGCCCCCTTTTGCCGAAGCTTGGCTCAAAAAAGCAAACATAATGTCGAAAGGAGACATCCGTCTTTAGTACTTATTTCTCATTTTATTACAATACTTTGCAAAAGTACAAGTAATCTATTGTAAGATTAATTCATCCTTTACCATACAGTCCCGAGTTTTAACGACCCAAAGAGAGGAGGGCGTTTTAAAACATTGTGGGAAAAGGAGAAAATGCTGGTTACCAGCATTTTCTCCTTTTCCTACAGCGTTTTCTGATCTGTCAGAAATATGTAGCATCGCTTGAGCCACATTTTAATTGCTTTCGACGATGGTTATGTGGGAAAGCAGCCAGTGGCTTGGAAAGAATATTGTGCGGAGTACTGGTAAAAGAAACTCCAGGAAAAGATGGGTAGGTGCACTGGCCGCCGCAATATATCTGAAATAATGTTGAAAACGGCGTTACACACAATACAATACATCTTTATTGCCTTAATTGTCATCTGCACACGCTTTCGATATGGACAGGAGTAAAATTATCTCGTCTGGTGAAGATCTAAAAAAATCTGGCGAGCAGACCACATTGTGGCACACGGAGATACTCCTTATCACGATAAATTTTCTCCCTCAACGACTATGTTTTCAAAAGTCAACAAGGTAATCTGCAGTAGATATTTGGCTACACGGGGATACCGAGGACAACCGATCACGTGTCTTTGCCAACAGAGTTGATCTAGGTCGAGATCGAGATCAGACCGCACAGAAAGTGAAGTATGACCTTGGATACACACTTCGAAGACATTTAAGCCCGAACTGCTTTGAAATCTCAATATGTTTAACTGTTACAGTGGCTTAATATTCTCACTTTATGCTTTTTGAATCGGTTATACATGTATATTGGTACCTGAAAGCATTGGTTCTCTCGTAGGAGTGTCCTTGCACAAGACACTGTGGGTTCCCCCTAACGATCTATATAATGAGGGTAAGAAATCCATTCAGTCTGATCTTGAGTATCCTGTGTCTTAACCCTTAAGCTGCTAAGCGCGACTCATTGACCTTTTGCGGACAGTGTAGATCAAGATCAGACTGCACAGAACGTGCAGTCTGATCTTGGATCTACACTGTTCGATATGGTGCTTTCCTTCCGGTGAAATCAACTTTGAAATCGCCTTTTACTATGGCGTGGAAATCTTCGTTCATTTATTTAGCAGGGGTTAAAGACTATTGTTTTAGCTTTGTATCCTGATTGTTAATACTTTACCAGACGACAAAATTCTAGCATTGCCGAAATTGAAAGCACGTGCAGACGATAATTTCAGTGTGGCTCAAATGATGCAATTTTTCCTAGATAGAGTAGAAAACATTGTGGGAAAAGGAAATTTTTTTAATGCTGGTTACCAGCATTTTCTCCGTTTCCCACAATGTTTTCAAAAGGCTTCTATCTCAGGGTCTTTAAAAATCGGGATCGTGTGGTAAAGGGTTAACTCACCGAGCCTGGTATCTAAGTTGGTACGGTACATTCTTGAAAAACAGGGATCGCTGGTTCGATTCCAAGCCAGGGCAAATTCTTTCCGAAGATTGATTGTCGTCATTGTGACAGGATTCATTTCGCTCTCACGGCAGAATAATATTTTGAAGGTGGGACGTGGGAAAGCAGTCTATGGCTTTGAAAGAATGTTTTGTGAATTTCTGGTCATTGGAAAATTCAGGAAGGTATGGAGAGGTGCACTGGTCATCGTGATAGGCCTACTGCCCAAAATCATTTTGAACACGAAATATCTTTACAAAAAGGTAGACGGAGTAAACTTGCCAGGAAATAGGCAAGGGGCCCTTAGAATAAACATGTCTACATTTTTTTACCAATCACAAATTTCTATTTCTCATTTTTTATCAGTACCAAAAAGTTGGTCAAAAGCCAGAACATACCGCTACGCCCAAAAAAGACGATAAACAAACGACAAAGTGGTTAAAATCCAAATGAGTGACTTTCGATACAAACTGGTGTAATTCTAGCTGTCATATCGAAATAATATAGAAAAAATGGTTGACTAAATGTAAAATGTTTCAACATGGAGAAAAATATTAATGGTTAAATAAATGATAGCCTAAACCGGTCCGATGCGGTAATATGCAGCGAACCGGTAAAACGCTTGAATTAACCCGAGGAACAAAAATTCATTACCGTACGAAAATAATAGCTAGTACACAGTTTTAATAATAGGGATGAAATATCAAATAATTGGATCCCAGACAAATGTGCAGTAAACTGCAGTAATAATGAAATAACACAGACGTCCCATCGGTCTCGGAATATTGATCACGGAGAAAAAATCTCCTGGTAGCACTTACCGAGGCTCAATTCCGAGATCGATAACCGGATAAAAGCTCATTGATATATTACCCCCGTATTGTTTTTCCATCCATTTATCATACATATTTTTAATAAAGACAATATCTGTATGATATAATGTTCTCATCTATACACTCTTATGTTTGTATTCATGCATTGTTTCTAATTTTCCGGTGGCTTTGGTGTAAAGCGACTAAATCGCAGTCCTCTGTAGCAGTACAAATTCAAGGTATTTGAGTTAGAAGTCTGTCGTTTTTCAAATACTACTCCTTTTATACGCTTAAAATAATTTTGGTTCTTGAGTGACTTCAAGTATTGGCAAAAAGCAAATACAATACAATCTTGTACAGAAAAATATGCTAAAAATAATAAAACAATATTGAATAACTAAAATTAGTCGAGGTCGTGGTGGCCGAGTGGTTAAGGCGTTTGACTCGAAATCAAATGGGCTATGCCCGCACAGGTTCGAATCCTGTCCACGACGCCATATTTTTTTTTTTCGTTACCACCACTTCTTTTTCTTAGTTTACTTGTTAACGGGCACCTTGAACTATCATGTAATTCTATGAATATCTGCGATTATCAATTCTGTGATTAACAACTAATTTTTTTTTACCTTTAACCCATTACCGCACGGCCCGGAGTTAACAACCCTGAATAAGAAAGCTTTTGAAAACATTGTGGGAAAAGGAGAAAATGCTGATAACCAGCATTTTCTCCTTTCCCACAATGTTTTTTACCTTTCTCAAAGAAAATTTGAATTTTTGAGTCACATTTGTCTTAATGCTTTCAACTTGGACCAGTCTAACATTTTGTCATCTGGTAAAGAGTTTAGCTAGATCAATGAGGTTATTAATTCTTTAACTCTGACCATTCAATGATCGTATATGAACACGATCCCTGAACCACTGGAAATTATATTAAGCCATTGAATGATTCATCATTTAGAATCGTTGACATAATGATGATGCCCGCAGAAAAACACACAAACTGCAATATCAATAATTACAAATTAAAATCAACAGGTCATTTGACCCAACTCTTTTCCAAATTAAAAAAATTTTTTAGACTAGTCCAAATTGAAAGCATTTCCAGATGACATATTAAATATTGTTCACATGATAAGATTTGTCTTCGATAGGACAGAAAACATTGTGGGAAAAGGAGAAAATGCTGGTTACCAAATGCCTTGTGTCCTAGGGTCGTTCAAAGTTGGCATTGTTTGGTGAAGAGTTAAAAAAACAAAATGTCAAGGAACGGTCTTCAAAAGGGAAGTATCATCAAATTTATTGGGGGAAATGTCTCGGGAAACTGTGTCCTAAACCGTCTTATTCCCTGTATACTTGTGGGAAAGCAGCCAGTGGCTTGGAAAGAATATTGTGCATAATACTGGTAAAAGAAACTCCAGGAAACCATAGATAGGTGCACTGGTTGCCATGTTATAACTAAAATAATTTTGAAAATGGTGTTAAACACCATTAATCAATTGATCGATCAATCAATCAATCATCAATCAATAAATCCCTGTATACTATCCAATACAAAGTCACAGTAGGATAATAAAATTTGGCATGATCCACATATTTTGGTACAGACCTAAATCTGCAAGCCAGTAAATGAGCCACACTCTGGCAAAATGGGGCTTAATGCATCTCCATGATGCATCATACCTATCAAGCAATCACATAATTATGGATCCATATTAGCCACCTTTCTTTTACATCCAACTTTATCATGAGGTTGAATGGTCCTTGAACATACAGGAAATTGACCTATAGCTTTAGGCCCAGATCAGCCTGTGCTGACTGTGCAGGCTGACTTGGATCAATACTTTTTGCAAATGCATTAAGCCCCCTTTTCACAGAGTATAGCTCAAGAGTATTTGATGCACTTAGTACTTGAACTCTTTATCTGACGACAAAACTTTACGCTGGTTCAAATCGTAAGCATTTCCAGATGACAAATTAAATACAGCTCAAAAGATGGAATATCTCTTGGAAAGATTACCTGAAGTAATCATTGTGGGAAAAGGAGAAAATGCTGGTTACCAGCATTCTCTCCTTTTTTCACAGTGTTTTCTAAAGCTTTCTTTCTCAGAGTCATTAAAACTCAGGATTATGTGGCAGAGGGTTAAGTGTTGTGGTGAGGTACAGCTTCTGCCTTACAACCATGAGGTCCCGAGATGGGTCTTTGAAGTACACAAAAGGTTTCTTTAACCCTTTACCACACAATCCCAACTTTTAGAAAGAAGCCTTTTGAAAACACTGTGGGAAAAGGAGAAAATGCTGGTAACCAGCATTTTCTCCTTTTCCCACAATGTTTTCCCTCATTTCCAACACAAATTTCAATTTTTGAGTCGCATTCATTTTGTCATCTGCAAATGCTTTCAATTTGGACCAGTCTAGAATTTTGTCGTTTGGTAAAGAGTTAAGGTTTCTTTAAGATTTGACCTGGTGACCTACTTTTTGACCCAACATGGCCAAATTTTGAACTGGTCTGAGATATTATCGACACAAACATTATGACCAAGTTTCAATGGTATTGGACTGAAAATGTGGCCTCTCGAGTGTAGACAAGGTTTTTCTAACATTTGTCCCAGTGACCTACTCGACCAAATGTGACCCAATTTCCATCTTGTATGGGATATTACAAAGGCAAACTTTCTGACAAAGTTTCATGAGTATTGGACTGAAAATGTGGCCTCTAGAGTGCACACAAGGTAATTGTTGACACCTGGATGATGCATGACAGATGACATACATAGCAAGATCACAGAGCTCACCTTCAGCACTTTGTGCTCAAATGAGTTAACAATCGGCATTTTCTCCTTTTTCCAGAACAATATTTTCAACCCTTTCAAAGACAAATTCTATCATTTGATCCACATCAAACTGAACAAGTCCAAAATACTACTGTTATGTAAAGAATTAGGTTGAATTTATGACTTTATTATTCAACTTAGGTTAACCTTTGGGATGAATGTAGAAAAGGGTCATAAACAGTTTTGGAGAAGCACCATAAAACTATAAATCAACTTCTTGCACAATTTACTTCAAAATTCTATGTACAATATCACAGATTCAACAAATAACACTGTAGAAAAAATGTGTGGCAGATGACTTCAGATTACATGTACATGTGTATGTACATATGAACCATACCCTGAGAAAAGGGGGTTAATGCATCTCTGTGATCCATGATACCAACCAAGTCATAACATGATCTTAGATCCATAAAATCCATTTTGTTGCACAACCAACTGAATCATGACATAAACTGGTCCTTGGACTTGCAGAAAATTAACCAATAGCAAAAAGTTTTGGCCCAGGTCAGCCTGCGCAGGCTGTCCTGGGTCGATACTTTTTGCAGATGTATTAAGCCCCCATTTCACAGAGTATGGCTCATATATATATATATATATATCTCTCTCTCTCTCTCAAGATGACCAGACGACAAAATTTTAGCCTTGTCCAAATTGAAAGCATTTGCAGACGACAATTTCAATGCGGCTCAAATGGTGAAATTTTCCTTTGATAGGGTAGAAAACATTGAGGGAAAAGGACAAAATTCTGGTTACCAGCATTTTCTCCTTTTTCCACAATCTTTTCAAGGGTCATTAAAAGGTGGCAATGTGCGGTAAAGAGTCAACACTTTACCAAATGCAAACAAGAGCATTTGCATATGACCATTTCAATGTGGCTGAATTTGGTGGGATTTAACTTTGAGAAAGAAGAAAACATTGTGAGAAAAGGAGAAAATATTGGTTACCAGCATTTTCTCTTTTTCCCATAATGTTTTCAAAAGCTTTCTTTCTCAGGGTTGTAAAATCTCAGGACTGAATGGTAAACAAAGGGTTGACAGTTCTGTGTGTTGATGAATCCCAAGAAAAAGACTTTTGAAAACAATGTGAGAAAAGGAGAAAATGCAAGTGACCACCAAAAATGCCAGCACTTCTCTTTTTCCCACAGTGCTTTCTACTATATCAGATAAAAGTCCAATCCCTTGAAATTCTATAGTTTGGTAGAGAGTTAACCATGCTCAAAGAATTGGAACATGCAGCTTTCATGTCACACTGGCGGTATTATGCTTGTATGTTCTAAGTATGCGTCAGATTTCTGTTCTGTGTTCTTCTCTTCTCTTCTCAGCTTACTTTCTTTACCTAAAACAAAATCAGTTCCTTACTTACCTTTGGACTGTTAAGTATGAGGTTAACCCTTTCCCAAACAAGCCCTGGTTTTCACGTGTCTGCAGTACAAGTCTTTTGAAAACACTGTGGGAAAAGGAGAAATTGCTCGTAACGAGCAATTTCTCCTTTTCTCACAGTGTTTTCTACCCTTTTTGTTAACTTTCTGCCATTTTCATCAAATTTAAAATTGTCGTCTGCAAACTCTTTCAATTTGGACCAGTCCAAAATTTGTCGTTTGGGAAGGGTTAAGTGATGGATACTGCAGATCAAGATCAGACTGCACAGAACATGCTGCCTGACCTGGGATCTACACTATTAATTACTTTGCAAGATATATTGAAACATACAGCTCTGGCATTTGAATATTTGGATTTTTGCTGCCGACTTAATTCTGTAGCCCTTTACCACACAATGCCGAGTTTTACAGTAGGCTTTTGGAAACACTGTGGGAAAAGGATAATATGCTTGTAAACAGCATTTTCTCCTTTTCCAACAATGTCTTATAGCATTTCAAAGAAGGAATTCACCTTTTAAGGTAGACTGAATTTGTCATCTGTAAATGCTTTCAATTTGTACAAGTCTAAAATTTTATTGTGTAGTATAAGGTAACAGATGATGAAATTCTAAACTTACCTACATTAAAAACGTTTGCAAGAAAATAAATTAAATGTGGCTGAACATGCCATTTACTAGTATTTTTCTACTTCTCCTACACTGTTTTCTAACCTTACAAAGACAATTCCCATCATTTGTGTTACACTTAATTTGAAATCAATCTGAAGAAGTCTACAATTTTGTCATCTGGTAAAGAGTTGACCCCTTATAAAACAATCACTAGTTTTAATGACCCCAAAGAACAAGCCTTTTAAAAACATTGTGGGAAAAGAAGAAAATGCTGGTAACCAGTATTTTCTCCTTTTCCCACAATGTATTCTACATTTCCAAAAGCAAACATTAGTTTTTGAGTCACATTTATCTGGTCATCTGCAAATGCTTTCAATTTGGACAGGTATAAGATTTTGTCATTTGGCAAAGCGATAAGGAGGTCGTATCCTCAGACAAAAACACTTAACCCTTTACCATCAACAAAATTTTACACTCGTCAAAATCAAAACCATATGCAGTGGCCAAATTAAATGTGGCTAAAATTGTGGAAGTTGTCTGCCATAGGGTAGAAAACCTTGTAGGAAAAGGGGAAAATGCTCGTTACCAGCATTTTCTCCTTTTCTAAGAATGTTTTCAAAAGGCTAGCTTCTTATGGTCATTAAAAATCGTCATTACAGAGTAAAGGGGTATATAGCATGTTGTGTTTGGGTGAGCTAAAACACAATATTTATACCATGAAAAAGTTTATCAAAGACCAAACCTTTGACAAAAAAGCTTCACAGATCTCAATAACAAACTGGTCCCCTGTCTGTAGACTGGCATTCCTTTGACTTCTTGACATAGCCTGGAAATACATTGAGACATGTAAATGCATTCAGTATCATGTACTCTGTATCATTCATATGACCATTTTACTCTGTGGTTTCATGTAATTTCATTGGCATGAATTTTTCTTTTTTTTTTTGTAAATTCAGCAACATTGTTGAAATATAAAATTGTTTTATTTCCAAATGGTAATTTTCAAATTATAAAATATATCATATACTGCAATTCTATGAGAAAGTGTTTTTTTTTAAAAATTAGTAGTCCCACTTATAAACAACCAATATCGTTGAAATGATACCCCCTGCCGAGAAAAGCCCCATTTTTCCATGAAATGGCATTAAATAGAAAAAAAAAAAAAAAAAAGCAAACTAGTAGACTATCATAAGGAACACATGTATGAAGTTTCATCAAATTCCCTCAGGGATTTTAGAAGATATCTGTCCGGACAGACTGACAACGCAAAAACTATATCCCCTCATGTTTGGTGAGATATAATAAGTTCTGTTCATGAAAGGGTGTATACATGTAAGCGTAACATCAGCATATCCATGCTATGTAAGAATGGGCAATGGATCAATCTTCCATCCAGGTTTTGAATTCATGGATTATCCTTACCATGACATCAACAAAGAACATAATAAATATTACTGGTAAGTTATGGCATATATTCCAAGATCTGTCTGATGAAATACTAAATAGCAGTTTCTTTTTTACCCTTTCAAGTGCCAAATATAAACCGTCTACACCTAGGTTGTATCCACTCTCAAGGATTCTAAAATGTACAAAAAATAATTTTTTACAAGACATATGGGATATTTGTTTTTTCTGGCGAAAGATTGAAATTTACTTCATCGAGTGAACACCATCAGCATATATTTTCATGAACAGCTGTGACACTCATGAAAATATTCCCATATGGTGTTCAAAAGAAAATCTTTCACTGCAAAAAACCCCAAATATTCTATTTATTTTATTTTTCTATCCCCTTTTGTGCTGGAACTTGCGAAGTACAGGAAAGCTCTTGGTATTTCCATACCAGTCAGTTTATTATTTGGTAAATTCAGTAGTCGAAATGGTGAAATTATCAAACCATAATCCACTATCATTTCCTGCTAAACTATCGAAAAACATCAAATAAAGACAGGTTAACTTTTTCCCAAACGATAAAATTTTAGAACAGTCCAAATTGAAAGCATTTGCAGACGACAAAATAAATGTAACCCAAAAATTAATATTTGTGTTGAATCAGGTAGAAAACATTGTGGGAAAAGGAGAAAATGCTGCCTACCAGCATTTTCTCCTTTTCCCACGATATTTTTTTTCTATATCAGATATTCAACAAGAAATAAGGTTTAATACATGAAAGACATGAACCATCGTGTCAGAGGTTTGTAGTGTTTGTTACATGCAAATTCTTCTACATGTTTCTTATGTAGTTTGGTAATAACCCCCTCCCCCCGTACAAAAAGAAAGTAAAAAAAAATCATAGGCAAGAGGTGAATAGTTAACTGTCTACTTGATTAATTCTTACCAAACAACAAAATTTTAGACTGGTCCAAATTGAAAGCATGCTCTGTGAAAAGGGGGCTTAATGCATCTCCGGTTCTTGGACATACAGAAAATTGACCAATAGCGAAAAGTTTCAGCTCAGGTCAGCCTGCGCGGATTGCGCAGGCTGACCGGTATCGATACTTTTTGCAGATGCATTAAGCCCCCTTTTCACAGAGCATGGCTCAATTATATCTATTCATATTTATTTTACAAGAAATTAAACAGCCCCTTTTTAATTATTTACCACATGACAAAATTTTAGACTAGTACAATCTCAAAGCACTTGCAGACTACAAATTGAATTTGGCTTAAGTCACAGAATTCATCTAAGAAAGGGTAGAAAACACTGTGGGAAAAGGAGAAAATGCTGGTCAATAAAGGCCTTTCTGCCTTGGATTGTGAAATCATGGAAATTGCTTAGAGAAGGGTTAATCACAGTCAACCCACAAATACCTTCTTGCGTCATTCCTGTTGCTGCCAAGGGCCGTATGTAACTGGTCTATCACAACATCACATAATGCTTTGTTGGCCTTCCCTGTCCTCTGAACATCTAATGACTGGTATAAAAGGTCAGCAACTTTCACATAATCTAATGTGATAAAACCCAGAAAAAGTTATTGATTGACTGAATGGCGGTTTTACACTGCTTTAACCCTTTACCACACAATCCTGTGTTTCAACAACCCTGAGAAAGATGCCTTTTGAAAACATAGTGGGAAAAAGAGAAAATGCTGGTTACCTGCATTTTCTCCGTTTCCCACAATGTTTTTCACCGTTCCGCAGACAAACTTCAACTTTTAGTCATATTTATGTAGTCGTCTGCAAATGCTTTCTATTTGGACGAGTCCAAAATTTTGTCATTTGTTTAAACATTATGTCAGTCATTTTACAGTGACAGCTCACATATTCATGTATGTCCTGGGTTTCACAAGTACTAAACAAGGGCTTGGAAGTGTCTTACCCAAGGAAACTCCCCTCAAACATTCAGTTCCTCTAGTGAGGCACGAACCCTGGGCCTCAAGGTTGCGACAAGAAAAAATAATGAAGGACGACAGACATTGGGCGATCACAAAAGCTCACCTTGAGCACTTTGTGCTCAGGTGAGCTAAAAAGACGTCAAGTGTTTATTGCAGTGACTTCATGCACCAAACTGCATGTTTTGCCTAGGTTTCAGTGACGTCAGTTTTCAATCACGTCATTTTTTACTGTGTTTTGGGCACTATGAAGGGAAATTCGATTTCTTAATACTACTCAATTTGTGAGACCATAAATCAGGGAAATTTCACTTGAATGCTTCTTTACCAAACGACAAAATTTTAGACTGGTTCAAATTGAAAGCAATTGCAGACGACAAATTAACAGTGGCCCAAATGCCAAAATTTGTCCTTGATAGGGTAGAAAACGTTGTGGGAAAATGAGAAAATGCTGGTTACCAGCATTTTCTCCTTTTCCCACAATGTTTTCAAAAGCCTTCTTCCTCAGGGTAGTTAAAAGTCGGGATTGTGTGGGAAAGGGTTAAATGTTGGAATCGTAAAACTTTGCAGTATAAAAAATTTGTTGTCCGGTCAGGTGGCATGGCACTTGGGAACCTGTTCACGGCTGTGGCGAATCATGTCACCACCCCGCCTTTAGCTCAGGATGACATGATTTGCCACAGCCAGGAACAAGTTTCCAAGTGCCCTGCCACCTGACAGGACAATGAATACTGTACCCTATGGGCAAAAGAAATACCTTGTAGAACACAGCATGTGAAGACACCGGACCTAAACACATCAAAATGTACCGCTTCATGTTCTCCGCACTCAATTTTCTGGACCAGTTTGTGTGTGACTGCATCTGGCATACCTCTGTAAATTATACAAACAATTAAACTTGCTTTCATTTTAACACTTAACCCTTTCCCAAACAACAAATTTTAGACCCTTCCAAACTGAAAGAGTTTGCAGACGACAATTTTAAATTTGATGAAAATGGCAGAAAGTTCTCAAAAAGGGTAGAAAACACTGTGGGAAAAGGAGAAATTGCTCGTTACGAGCAATTTCTCTTTTTCCCACAGTGTTTTCAAAAGACTTGTACTGCAGACACGTGAAAACCAGGGCTTGTTTGGGAAAGGGTTAATCCATTTACCAGATAATACTGAGATTTAACAACCCTTTTTCCAGCAATGTTTTCTATACTTTCAAAGCTTTTCAGTATTTGTAAATAGTATTTGTGGCTTATGGAATCTAAGCTGTGCTGTGTGAAAAGGGGGCTTAAAGCATCCTCTATAAGGTCTCTTTATAAGCTCTGTGAAACAGGGTTTAATGCATTTGAAAAAAGGGCGCAATCTACCTTTGCTGCCACTGTGGATCAAGATCAGATTTCACAACATATTCAGTATTGAAAAACAAATATTTAAGACAGGTAAAAACATTGTGAAAAAAAGGAGATGTTGCTCATCAAACAAAGCATCTCTCCTTTTGTCGCAATGTTTTCAAAGGTGGTGTGCAGCAAATTGGAATAAGCTCTGTGAAACAAGAGATTATATAAGATCTGACAAAACTTGGCAGAAGGGATAAACTTTTATTAACCCATAGAGCGCCAAATAAACCATGAGGACATTTTCAAAATAGAAATAAGACCCTTATAATTGCAAATTTAAGTTAATTCTTTTCCAGAATGTCTAAGCAAAACAGACGGTGTAAATAACAGATCAGACTGCACATTTTGTGCAGTCTGATCTTGATCTACATTGGCTGCAAAGGTGTCTATAATTGTGAAAGGCGCTTTAAGGGTTCAGAGTCTACAAAAAAATTGTTTAGGTACTTTCCTTTGCTTCTGGCGGAGTCTGGTAGCTAAGTAACATACAGGGCTTGAAATCAAGTGGTCAATACTTCAAATCCCCAACTCAATCAAATTCTTTCAAAGGATTGCTGATACTCAATGCAACAGGATTGATTCCTCTCACCATTTTAACTCTTTCCCACACGACAAAATTTTGGACTGGACTAAATTGAAAGAATCTGCAGAGGACATATTAAATATAGCTTAAATGGTGACTTATGTAATGGATAGGGTAGAAAACACTGTAGGAAAAGCAGACTACAAATTAAACATTGAAATATGGTAAGATTTATCTGTGATAGGATAGAAAACATTGTGGGAAAAGGAGAAAATGCTGGTTACCAGCATTTTCTCCTTTTCTCACAATATTTTCAAAAGCCTTCTCTTTCAGGGTCATTAAAACCCGGTATTGTGTGGTAAAGAGTTAATAATGTTTCGACAATGTTAATGGGCAAAAGCAGCCAAAGGCTTGGAAAAAATGTTGTGCAAAGTATCAGTATATGAAACTCATGGAATGCATGGGTAGGTGCACAGGCCACACTGTGATATGACTGAAATAACGTTTTGAGAGTCTTTAACACCAAAACAAACAAACTTTCCTTAAAAGAATAGCCCTTTATGTAATTTGAAGAACTTTTGGCAAGTCTATAAATGAGCCATGCTCTGGCAAAAGGGGAGCTTAATGCATCTCCGTTGTCCATGATATCAAGCGAGTCATTGCATACAAAATCCATTTTGTATAACTTGTCCTTTGACAAACAGAACATTGACCAATAGCGAAAAGTTTCAGCCCAGGTCAGCCTGCGCGGACTGCGCAGGCTGACCTGGGTTGATACTTTTCGCAGATGCATTAAGCCCCCTTTTCACAGAGCACAGCTCAAATACATTCGTACAGTAATATGTAAAAAACCGTGTAGGTACCTGCACAACACTGTAAGCAAATCTGAGTACACAGAACCATTCACACCTGATACTTTCTTGCTGACTGAAACAAGAAAATGAATATGTTAATAAAGAGGTTAAATGTTAAGATTTTTTCTTGACTGCTAATTCTATTAAATTCTAATTCTAATTCTTGATTCTTCACCCTTTACCACACAATCCCAAGTTTTAACAACCCTGAGGAAGAAGCCTTTTGAAAACATTGTGGGAAAAGGAGAAAATGCTGGTAACCAGCATTTTCTCCTTTTCCCACAATGTTTTCTATCCTATCACAGATACCGTCCAATTAGTGTTTAACATGTAATCTGCAAATGCTTTCAATTTGGACAAGTCTAAAATTTTGTCGTTTGGTAAAGGATTAAATTTAATGCTCTAGTGAAAACTTCTGATCAAAAGGTTAACTCTTAGAATGCTGAATTAATGAAATGGACCTCTTTAAACAGGAAATACCATTTGAAATATTGTCATTTCAAGCTTGTTTTGGCCAGAATGTGCAAAAAAATTAGCTGACAGTGAAGATCCCAGATCAGACTGCACATTCTGTGCAGTCTGATCTTAATCTACAGTGTCAGCAAAAACAACTTAAGTTGGTTCCAGCGCTTTATGGGTTAAATTTTTTTTCTTGGTGTCATTTATATTACAGCCCTACCCTGTGAAATGGAGGTTTTAAGCATCTGCAAAACTATTGACCCATGTCCGCCTGGGCAGTCAGCTCCGGCTGGTCTGGGTTTAAACCTTTTGCTATAGGTCAATTTTTTGCATGTCAAGAGACCAGTCTACCTCATGATCCAGTCGGCTGTCATACAAAATGGATTTTTATACACACATATTGATGATGACTTGCCTGCATGATGCAGAGGCATGAAGGCCCCTTTTGCAAGAGACCACTCATTTCATTTTAGCTGGTTTAGAAAATAAGTTTTACAGTAATAGGTTCAGTCTTTGCCACACAATCCCAAGTTTCAACGACCCTGGGAAAGAGGCATTTTGAAAACATTGTGGGAAAAGGAGAAAATGCTGGTAACCAGCATTTTCTCCTTTTCCCACAATGTTTTCTACACTTTCCAAAAACAAATTATTATTTTTCAGTCACAATGATTTTTTTCCAATGCAAATGCTTTCAGTTTGGACAAGGTTTAAATTTTGTCGTTTGGAAAAGGGTTAAGCAGTGCCAACATTTGCAGATAACAACTTATATTTGGCTTAACCCTTTCCCAAACAAGCCCTGGTTTTCACGTGTCTGCAGTACAAGTCTTTTGAAAACACTGTGGGAAAAGGAGAAATTGCTCGTAATGAGCAATTTCTCCTTTTCCCACAGTGTTTTCTACCCTTTTTGAGAACTTCCTGCCATTTTCATCAAATTTAAAATTGTTGTCTGCAAACTCTTTCAATTTGGACCAGTCCGAAATTTGTCGTTTGGGAAAGGGTTAAATGATTGTATTTCTCTTAGAAAGGGTATAATACATGGTGGAAAAAGGAAAGCATGATGGTAACCACTGTTTTCTCCTTTTCTCACAATGGTTTCCTCCTTATAAAAAATCTCATCATTTGAGCAACATTTGATTTATCCTGTCTGTGCAACTACTTTCGTGTGGTGTCTGTGGTCATGAGAAAGAGAGCGGATCTCCCAACCATAAGGTTCGGAGTTCTAGTTCCAGGAGTGGGTGTCATCTTTGTGACTGTTCATTACCCCACACACTCAAGATGAGTACTGGTGTGTGGTTCCAAGGAAGCAGAATCGCATGAGATTACGGTAGTATAAGTTGCAAGAACTTGTTTCTAAATTGATATAAATATATGAGCCATGGTCTATGGAAAGGGGGCTAAATGCATCTCCACGATGCATTGATATCAAGCAGTCATCACATTATTATAGAAAACATAAAATCCATTTTATTTAACCCTTTACCACACAATCCTGACTTTTAATGACCCTTGGAAAGAAGCCTTTGTAAATATTGTGGGAAAAGTAGAAAATGCTGGTAACCAGCAATTTCTCCTTGTCTCACTATCTTTTCTACCCGTCCAAAAGCATATTTCAATTTTTAAGTCACAGTTATTTTGTCGTCTGCAATGGTTTGAATTTGGACTAGTCTAAAATTTTGTTGTTTTGTAAAGAGTTAACAACCAACTGAATCATGAGGTAGGCTGGTCCTTTGGCATGCAGAAAATTTAAAGACAGCAAAAAGCTTTGGCCCATGTCAGCCATGGCTCATATATGGCAGAATGTGATGATTTCAAAATGGGCCAGTCTAAAATTTTGTTGTCTGTTTAACTGTTTACCAAATGATAAAATTTCAGACTTGTCCATTTTGAAAGCACTTGCAGATGTCAAATCAAACGTGGCTCATTTGATATGATTTGCTTTTTGAAGGGTAGAAAATGTTGTTTGAAAAGGAGAAAATGCTGTAACCTGCATTCTCTTCTTTTCCCACAACATTTTGAAACCCTTGTTCTTCAGCATCATTAAAACTCTGAAATAAAATGACTACCAGTATAACAAGTTTTTTTGTTGAAATGATATCCTATACCGAAAAAAGCCCCCTCTTTCCATCACACTGCATTGAAAAAAAAAAAAAAATATATTGACAGGATATCATAATAACACATGTGTGAAGTTCCATCAATTTTCCTCATGGATTTTAGAAGATATCTGTCTGGACTGATGGAGAAATGGACAGACAATGCAAAAACTATATCCCTCCGCCTTTGAGGGGGGGGGGGGGGGTAAATATAAACCTTGAACACATACCTTTGTGTTTACACAGTATGTCATATGCCATCCGCACATTAGATTCAAACAGAGGTCGACTATAGTGGGTCATCTTTAAAACCTGCTCTGCTTTCTGCACTAGGCTTGTACTGTCTTCTAATGAATCAAAACTGTAAACAAACAAAAAAAAATGAAGCTTTTCAGATACCTTCAATAATAATACTTCTGAAAGCATACTGGATAAATAAAGAAAAGATTTCAGAGTAGCCCTTTTCCCTGACATTGATATAAAAGGAGGGCGGAAAAAAGTAAGTTATTTTTTTTGTCAGTTTTTTTCCAAAGCCGATTCTATAAGTCAGGTTGTTTTCCTATATTCTAGTTTTTTCCAATCCCCATACTTTTGAGAAATCCCCCATCTTTTTCAAAGGAATGAGGGATTTTCCCCCTCATTTTTCAAATCCTGGATCAGACACTGTACATGTATGCTTTTCACTTCAGTTTTCATTCAAAATTCATGGAATTTGGTGAAAACTTTTGGAAAGGACTTACTAATCAGCTAGGAAGGCTATAGGGTCCTCGGGTCGATTGGCAATTATTTTTCCAAGCACATCCTTCATTAAGGCTCCAACATTAGTTCTCTCTGAAGAAAAATAAACCCTTGTAAGTTTAAGATTCAACTCAGATTCTATATTTTGTCTTTGAACAAGGTCCCAAGTTGTAGCTCAGTCTGTAAAGCAAAGGACTAGCAATCTAGGACCAGGTAGCATAGATAGTGTAGCATACAGGAATTGAGACCACAGGGTTGCTGGTTTGAAATCCAGCTTGGCAAATTTCTTTTCCAGGATCAATGATAGTCATTGAGACAAGATTGATTCCTCTCTCACCACTGAACATTGTTTTGATGATTGTTATCTAAGAAAACAGCTAATGGCTTTGGAAGAATACCCCTGTGGACCCATACATTCGTTACTTTAAAACTGTAGTTTTGCACATGCACCTTACAGCTTTGTAGATGATTTTATAAGACTTTCGAAAAATAAGACATTGGGCATATTTACAGATCGTTAACAATTAAAAACCCATTAAAAACAACATAATAACAATTTTAAGTTTGTTCTTACTTGTGTATGTTTTGATCTGAATCATTCTTGTGCGGGACCCATACATTCGTTCCCTGTGATTGGTTAGTCTAACATCAAATTGATGTCATTTCCCAAGAGCTACTTTCAATATTCAGTCAGGTTTATGAAATACCTTTCACTTAATCCAACTGGAAAAGTTACTGCAATCTTGCTACAATATTATTTATACTGTTTTTCCGAAGTAGGTATGAAAAATAGGCAAGCTCCATCAAATCAAATTTTAATGGTCATTGAAACAGATATCACTTCCCATTAAACTAAACGCCAATTGGACGTGTACACTCGCCAAATTGAATGTAGCATGGTGGATTAAAACCAGTGAACTTAAGTGTATTTTTTTCAGTATCTTTGGCATGGGTGTAAATCAATGACGAAAGCACCTGAAATGGCTATGTTATCTTTCATCTATGCAAATTAGGCCATTTAAACATAAAATAATGTATTATTACATTGAAAAATGAAAGTTAGGCATGAGGTAAGACTTTAAAACCACTTTTTAACTGTTTTTATGCATTTTTCACAATTTTTCTATAATATGAATACAAATTTCATGAACTCAAAAAACGTTTACCGATGCTCGGATGGAATATAAGTTGGGTGCATGAGAAAATTCTATAAATATATGACGTTTCGAATGTATGGGACGTAACGAATGTATGAGTCTTCAAACTGATAAAAAAAAAAATCAGGAAAACTTGGATTGGTGCACTTGTCGCAGCGATATGACTCAAATAATACTGAATATGGAGTTAATCACCATACAAACCAACACACCACTGTATTCTGTATAAAGATAACAGTTTACAAATGCAAGTTCAGAAAATAATAAACGAACGGGGCTTTGCGTTCACAGTGCGCGTTTAGTCGCGAAAAACGGTTACCATCATAAGGCTTGTCCATATTTTATCATCAAAAGCTTAACAAATTAAAGCACAAATAAGGACAGAACAAACCCAAAAACTGCCGGTCTGATTCCTTAGAGATTTCCTCGTTTGGAACAGTTTTCTTTCTATCTACCATCGTTGTCAACCAATGTTTACATTCAACAACGACCGGAAGTGTTCTCTCAGCAAGACGACGACGACTCAAAATTACCGGGTTCATAAGAATTATTGGACTCCACCGGAACGGCATAGAGATCAGTCGAAAGTTAAGATAGATATATATATATAGTCTGCTATCTATATTTCTGCATGTTATGTCCATGGATTACTAACAATAAATCATTTCTGTAATTTGAATCAAACATATTGAAAATAGAGTAAACAAGAATGACTTTAACGACGTCGCTAAGAGACGACGTCATAAGTGTCTAAAAATAGAATAATATCACATTTCTTCCATGTTTTAAAAAGATCTAAAGTCCAAATGTAGTCAATTAAAATAAAGTTTAAATAATGTATTTAAATTATTTCTTATGGTCTAGGATGTAGTCTTTGAATCTTGATGGTAATCGTCTTAATCGTTTGGGTAGTTCTCTAGTTTGTTTGGCAGGTCTCTGTGTCATCTTAGGTTCTTTATGAACTTGATTATCATCAGTTCCATCACTGGTCGTTGGCAAATTTGTTTGATTGAGCTGCGGTTCAGGACTGTGAATATTGCTCTCTGGTACATCTTGTGTAATTTGGTTTTTCTCGGGTATACGCAATAATCTTTCACGCCATCCATCATTGTTTTCAAAGAATCGTTTAAATTTGGATGCATCTCTGTAAACGATACGCCCATCAGATTTTCGTTGCGCCTGAATGCTGGATCCATTTATTCTGATAACTATGTAATGCTCCCGTTCATATGCTGGTGACCATTTGTTCTCTTTCTTCTTCTTGAGCAGTACTTTCTCCCCGATCTTGAAATTGTGAGCTCTGGTTCTAGGATGTCGATTCTGATTATCCCACTTTTTCTTGTATTCCTTGTCTTTGTCTGTAATTTCTTTCTCCATCTTACTAATGTTCGGTTGTGATTCTCTTGGAAAATCTAATTTTGTTCTCACCGTTCTTCTCATTAAAGCTTCGTATGGAGTATATCCTGTTGCTGGATGTGGGGTCGACCTATACCCCATAAGCATATTCTGTAACGCTATGTCTGTCAACAGTCCCTCGCTGTGTGCTATTTTTTCTGTTTTATTAAGGACTTTCATAAATCTTTCCGCTTCACCATTGGCTCTTGCATGTTCTGGAGTTATTCTGTGGTGTTGAAATCCGTATTCTTTAGCGAATGTTTTGAAGTCGGTGGAATTGAAAGGTGGTCCATTATCAGTTTCGATTCTTTCAGGAATTCCATATATAGAGAATATCTTTCTTAGATGTGACGAAGTTGTTCTGAATGATGTTGATCGCATCTGTTCTGCAACTGGATATCTGGTTCGTTTGTCTATTACAACCAAGTTGTAATGCCCATCAGGGTAAGGTCCTCCAAAGTCTACTGATAATGTATTCCATGCGATCTCTGGAATTTCAGTTGGTTTAACTGGCTCTTGTTTCTGTTCATCTGAAATAAGCTGGCATTGGAAACATTTCGATATAATGTTTTCCACCATGCTGTTAAGCGTTGGAAACCAGTATTTGTTCCGTAACATCTGCTTTGTTTTGGTCATTCCAAAGTGTCCCATGCTGTGTGCAGCTCTGATGGTATCTCTTTGTAGTCTTTCTGGGATCACCACCTGTCTATTTCTTAATATTAGTCCGTTTGCCTGGTATAATTCGTGGCGTACTTGATAAAATGGTTTTATCTCTGGTCGATGTTTGTGATGTTCCCATTTGTCATCTTTCATAATCTCTTTGATCAATTTCAGTGTTTCATCTGTCGAAGTAGCATCTTTGATCGAATCTGTGACCATTCCATGTTCATTAAAGACTATCATCTTTATAACGCGTTCTGTGTCATCATTCTCTTTGTCTTCTAATGGATGTCTGGATAAATAATCCATGGGATCTGCGGCATCTTTACCTGTTTCGTAGATTAGCTTGTAATCTACATCCTGCATCTCCATTATCCACTTCTCGATTCTTGGAGGGAGTTTTGTACATGACCTGTTGAACATGGGTATGAGGGGTTTGTGAGATGTCATTATCTGAAACTTAGGTGCTCCCAGCAAATACATGCTAAACCTTGATTTAGCCCATTTAACAGCCAGTGCATCTTTCTCGGTTTGACTGTATCTTTTCTCAGCCACAGTCATTGATCTGCTTATATAATGAACAGGTTGTAACCCTTTTCTAGTTTTCTGAAATAGTCCAATCACACTGCAGTATTCCAAAAGCTGTCTTTAAACACTTCATAATGCCATCTACTGTTTTCAAACTTCATTTGCATAAAGGGCAAGTGTATTCTTTCCCCTTTCCCCGCCCCCCGCGGTGGGGGAGGGGGACTTAGAGGCCGGGGAATATAACCTTTTTTTACCCATTATTAGATATTTTGCTCAGCAGCGGATTTTCATGAAATAAGTACCAAATTGAGGTTTGTGTTCTATTGGCATTAGAAACTTAATGTGTTATTGGGATATTAATTAGCATTTGAATTTTATCAATCTTTAGCCTATACAAAAGTGTTTCGAATGTTTTACAAATAAGATATCCAGCCCCATATTCTATTTTGTATCCAATCGAACAATTATGAATACAATTTCTAAGCTGATAGCTTTTAAATTGTATGAAGAAACAGGGATCGTATAATACGATCCCTGGAAGAAAGTACAAATTGATGCTGGCATTTTTTAGCATGTTTACAACTGTTTGAATTGTATCAAGTTTTAGAAAAATCAGTTTGGGAAAAAAAGAAACAAGTTATTTGATATCCGGCACCTATATTAAAAATGTCATTGTGTCTGATCGACAAAAATTAAGTTTTTTTTTTTTTTTAATCAAAATTGATCTAGTAAACTATCAAATGTTGTAGGCTAAAGAATCTCGAAGTTGGTGGTTGTATTTTCGAGATATAAGTGTTAGAATTTTATAAATATTTAGAAAAAAAAATCTAGTTGGAAAGGAGAAACACGTGATATGTCCGGCCTCTACATTTCAGCTTTTAACTTACGGTCACCGGACCAGAGGTAAGCATCTTGCTTCTGAAGGTCCTCCTGCTTCTTGATTCTTGTTGTTTGTTATTTGTTTGAGTGTAGCAGCACAGGGTGAATTTGCTTGGGTGATCTTTCCAATGTTTGTCAATTGATTCTACTTTCAAAAATATTTACATTTAGTGATATCACAACACTGTTTGGTTTGCTGTTCCATGGTTCTGTTACCCTGATACTGAAGCTGTTTTTTCTGACCTCAGATTTTGACTGTTTCTTAAGTGATTTAAAGTTATTCCCTCTAGTTCTAAGTTGATAATTGGAGCATTTTTTTTTTTTTTTTTTATTGAAGGTGCTGTCATCTTCTTGCAGAATCTTAATAACTTGAATCGTGTCCTGTCGCTGTCTTCTATATTCTGGTAATGGAAGTCCACAATGTAATAATCTTTCTTGTTGTGACAGATGGCTAATACTAAGTAGTATCTTTGTTGCTATTCTTTGTATATTTTCAATCGCGATTTTTTTTTTTTTTTTTTTTTTAATAAGGAGACCATACGGCACAAGTTTGCACAAGTTTGCGAATTCTAAGTTTTGCCTAACAAGGGACTTGTATAAATGGAAAAATATTGTCTTATCCAAGTAGGTGAAGGTTCGACGTATTATTCCCAAATTTGTATTTGCCATGTTAATTTTTGATGTTATGTGGGATTCAAATGAGAGATTGTTGTCTATTATCGGTTCCCTCGCAAGGTTCTCCGAATTTTCATGAAATAGTTATGGCCACTGTCATGATTTCCGAGATGGAGTCTTTAACATTTTTTTTTTTCTTTGAATTCAAAGTTTCATTTATGTGACCTTTATTGTGAATCTGACAGAAAATTGTTTCATATAATTTCGTATTTGATATAAAAAGCTTTGAAGTTGTATAAAGAAACTAAACACTGATATCTAACAGGCGTTTTCTGAGCTACAATCGTTTGAATTTTAACGCTCTCTCTCTCTCTCTCTCTCTCTCTCTGTTTTACAGGCACTGGCACCGATATCGTCTTAAAAAACGATCAAACAAAAACGAGCACACAAGAATAAGCAGTAAATATTGAAAAGCCGAAATCCAGCATCTGCTCTGATTCCATCAATGCTTTAAATTGCGTTCTTCCACGGGATCTTAATATGCCGGGATTGTTTGGGGCTAGATTTGTACATGGACATGACAAAGACTTTTATTTGACGCACCCATGTGTTTCCTGGCTTTCTCACACCAGTACTGACACAATTTTCTCTCAAAAGCCACTGACCACTTTTCTCACATGCATCGGAGCTGAGAGGCGAAAATCGCCGGAAGAAAGTTTGCCTCAACAGGGTATCGAACTTGCAAACATCAGATCACTCGTGAGTCAGATAGCTAACCACTGAGCTACCCGGGTGGGCCTCTTGATATCCAACCATAAGGTAGAACCAACCCTGGAGTTGTCTGGAAACCAACTCCAGACCCCCGTGATTTAAAGTATATTTTAATTGAAAATCAAGTGCTTTCCATCACAGTCTTTTGCCAAGTACATAACAAAGCGACAGCTATGCCGTTTGTCACTATGAAATGTGTTTAATGGCCTGCACAAGACAGTTTTAAAAATGGCCCATTAACCATTTTTGTGCGTTTTTTTCCCCGGAAGCCCAAAGTTCTACACGGAAAAAACAGACCCTTACTCGTAGTAGACCATGTTCCCGGGTGCATGAGGGCACACTCAAATTCATTTGTCCTAGAAATAACCAATTTGCTCTCAGGTTCGACATACATTTCAGACATGCCATTTCATCTCTTCTGATGAAATAGTGTAAAAGTAGTGCTTGGTATCGAAAGTTCAGACGGGAATACAGTACTTTTGACTAGGATCTACGACCCAGTCAGAAGCATTTTTGTTGCTGTTTGGCACAAAGAAACATTTCATTTAAGTCTACCACCTGAAAGATCTAAATTCAGAGTGGAATTTTCGCACAGTCCATGTATTTATTATATATATTATAAAAGAAATACAGGTGAAAGGGAGAATTTCAAAGCAGTTTTCTTTAGATTTCCTAAATATACAAAAGAATAGAAGAAAAGTATTTTATTCATATCTAGATTTTAGAAAAAGAAGAACGGGAAAACCATTTAACCTTTAGGCTGCTAAACGCGACTCAATGACCCTTTTCGGACAGTGTAGATCAAGATCTTTGATCTGCACTGTCCGATAAAGTGATAGTTGCCCCAAAAAATCCTTTGAAAAAGCAAAAATTCGGTTTTAACTATAGGCTTGAAAGTCTCTTTCACTTATTTAACCCTTTACCACATGACAAAATTTTAGACTAGACCAATTTGCAGACGACAAATTCAGCTTTGGTAAAGTAATCTTAAGCTCTCTGATAGAACAGAAAACATTGTGGTTACCAGCATTTTCTCCTTTTCCCACAATGTTTTCAAAAGCCTTCTTTCCATAGGTCGTGAAAACCCGGGATTGTTTGGGAAAAGGGTTAGCGGGTAAAGGGTAATTTTACGGCCTTTGAACCTCTTAGGTAGGCTTTTTGGATGGAAATTAAGCTGGATGGTTGGAATCGTCAAAATTTGGAAAAGTGGCAGGACATTATATCCAACGATTCAGTCTTTTTGATGTGCCAATCTAGTAACGTGTATGAAAAATGCCACAAGGCGGAAGACACTGCGTTTCGGACGACCTTCCCTGACACTGCATTCAAATACATAACCTATATGATATGGGCATTCTGGGTATAGAACGGGACTTCGTTCCAAGGCGGCAATCAATGCAACGAATTTCAAAATAAAATATACGTTTACTCACTAAAACCTACCTTGGACGATTCATCCAGCCATGGTTAGCTAGTGTCTGAGAAGAAGGTTTGATGTCACTAGAAAAGAAAGTACAAAAGTGTACATAGAAAAAAGTGGCTATTTTACAGGGCCGTCGTCAGCTTTTGAGAAGTAGTGCGTTCATGGAACTCATCTGGCATTCCGTGAGTAGGGAGAGTTTTTAATCGGTTGGTAGACCGATTAGAGAGACCACAAATTTCGGAAACCCGTCCGCTGAGAGTAGCCTGATGTAACTGCAACTCGTAACAGCTTTTACTTACAGCGCTTTTACGCTTTTACGTGCTGCAGTGACCTTATTACAAAAACTACTTTTAACCCAGAAAAGCACGTGAATGGTAACTAGCAGTAAACAGGCGTCAAGTAATGTCAAGTAATCCCATAACTAACTTTTCATTTATGTAATAAACGGCGGTTGTAATTTGTTTAGCGTTGAATTATGTCCTAATACCAGTATTATCAAAATCTCTGGCCAGCAAAAACTGAAAATTTTGTAGCATTTTACTTTCAACACGATTATAGGAAATAGGGTCAGTGATAAGCAGCAACTGTATGAATGAAACGAGTGCGAATCAAGTCTATCCGTTGATAGTTATACGTAGTTACGGAATCGGCCGAGTTGTGACGAGTGCTGTCCGTATATGTAGCAGGTGTTGAAAAGATGATAGACCATTTTGGCCTTGATCAAGGATAACATCGCAACAGAAAGGAGTTTGTAAGGAAACATTGCTTTACAAGAATTCGAAAATTTAGATTGTTCTGTCTTAGAGCAAACTGGTGTAAAATCCAACCCGTAACAGCCGTAAATTTTAATTAGTCTTTGTCCTACTTTTTCATCCAATCAGAAGGCTTATATTTGAAAAATTCTGACTGTCTATTTCCTTTAAACTGCCTCAAGCAAGGTTTATTTTGACCATTTAATCAGTTAAAAGTCGCGTTTATTTGGGTTTACCGCGCCTCGCGCATAAACCCCTCCTCCCTCATTGGAAGCCGGCTTCCAGTAGGAATGCTTTTTTTTTTATGCACATGGGGAATTTTGGGATACATCATTGCACAACTTTTCCGACATATTCACTCAAATAGTTTTAACAGTGTGTTGCTATTAAGCTCAAAATTAAGCATTTTTGTTTTGTATGTACTGTTGAGATGAATTTCGAGCATGAAAAGTACAGATTTCGTATTTATAAATATTTATTTAACAACTGATTGATGAGTGACCCCACAGGCAGCGTAACTCTTCTTAACCTAGTATAGACTGATTACCTCCCCTGATACTACTATACGTGTAATACACGATACAACAGGGACCAGTTTAAAACTAGTAGATTAGCGCAATATTACGCATTTTTTTCCTTGTGCTGTTCACATAAATTGCGAGCATGAAAAGTACAGATTTTGTATTTGAACTCTATTTCTAAATATTATTTGATAACTGATTACTGACTGATCCCAATAAATCGGTTCAATCCAGAGGTGCGTTCTTTAGAGCGAGATTTTTAAGCCGCTCGATAAGATTTTAATCGGGATATCTCGCGCAACACTGTAGAATTTCTACTGAATTGCGCCAGATAACAATATGTGTCACGTCATGTAAAAATAGGGCTTATTGAAACGCTGTAAATGAAAAAGTTCAAAGAGAGATAGAGGCCGGTGCTGGTAGATCAGGGTCGTTATTTTCAAAATAGCTGTCTTATAAGGTAGAGTGAACATTAAACATACAGAAAATCTACCAAATTCGAAAAGTTTCGACCCTAATCAGACTGAGCGGAATGCGCAGGCTGACCAGGATCGACACTTTTCGCACTTTCACGTGATGTAACACATATTTGGCACAAGTTAAAGTATTGTTTTCAAGACTGTATATAATATGTATATAAAAAATCATTCATTTCATGAACTATTTCTTTGTATGCCATTTTGTAGTTTTAAAGTCAATAAAACAGTTGTAAACTTGAAACAAATGAGCAGTGGTAAACTTCACCACAGTGAGAGGATTTTTCATGTATGATTAGCTTCATCACTGAACATGTTTTTTTTTTCATGAAGAAATATCAATACCTACTTTGAGTCACGTTTTGGCTCCAACTGGGTCCACCCTATTTTGGAAAAAAAAATGGCTCGAGCCTTAATGTCCAGTATTTTACAAGAAGACTCAGGTTATATGGAACTATCATGGTCCTCTTGTATATTAATAAAATGAAAATGATTTATCCATGCTGTCTTTACATGTCTTGCACGCTAAATGACCCTAGCTGTCGATGCGCCGTAAAACCCCATTCCTTTCTTCGTTATCCATGCTATTACATTGTAATGATTATCATGACTTGTATAATCAGTCTTACTTAAAGCTGCTCTACTACAAATTTTCATAAAAATTATACAAAGAGAGATTATTAACTTCATAATCAGTATTTGCTATCTTTTCCATAAGGGAAGCTTGCATTTCCAGTTTGCTGAAGGGCACATGCTTTTAAACTGCTAGCAGTAATTTACTTTATTTAAAATAAGAATTGAAGCGTTACTAGACACGTGACAAGTAAACTAACAAAAGAAGTTGTTTGGTGTTGCTTTTGTCTCGCAAGTCAAGCTAGCACCAAGACTGGTTGGGTATGTGTGTGTTAACCGATGTGCTATTCAAGGTCTAATAAAAAAAAATGCCCACAAAGCACCTTATTAATAAGATAAGCGAGTTATTGCTAAAGCACCTTCCTCACTGATGGTAACAAAAAAATTGCCGGCTTCTTTGATGCTATGCATAAAAAATTTGTCTTGTAAATATTCAAGTATTATTTAAATTTATATGGGACGTATTCCTTTCGCTACTCCGAACACTCCTGACATGTTCTAGATCAACGGAGTATTTCAGAACACAGTGCCGTGTTCTTCAGAACATGTTCTGGCTGTTCTAAATGTATTGAGGTGCAGCGCACCTGCTGAACGCGTCCTCACGTGTTACTAGATGGCAGAAGGACGAACAATTTTTCAGTGTGAAAGCAGTATGGATCCTAAACAGACCTCACAGATGTGCAGGGTGCTCTAGATTCATGCTGAACGCCAAGCCATTTTGTTGGTTTCAATTGTCTTCTCATGTTTTTCGTGTCTTGGCACAAATGTACTTTGAAAAAAGTTCAGAATACTCCGGTCCATATGACCAGAGTATAAATCAAAGTGCTGTTAACATTAGCACTGTAAAACAGTCGACACCCAATTCTGCATTACAAAAAAAAAAAAAAAAAATGCAACTAATGGGATTTTTTCACCATCGAAATATAGGTGAAAAGAACACTTTTGAATACATTGTGTGAAAAAAAAGAGAAATTGCAGGCAAGCATTAATTTCTACATTACCCACATTGTTTTCTACCCATCCAAGAACAAATTTCAATTTTGGAGTCGCACTGACTCTGTCGTCTGCAAATGCTTTCCCTTTGGACAAGTCTGAAATTTCGATGGTTGGTTGGTAAAGAGTTATGTGATTATAATAACTAACCCTCATCGAACTGTCTTGAGTTGATTTAATACGCCTGTACAGTTTCCCTATTTTCTAGAAAAGTTTGCTATAGATTTGAAGTTTAATTATGACATAGGTTAGAATTGAATGATTAAACTAGACTTACCTTAGTAAGGTGAAGGTTGATCATAATTTCATCCGACGCAAAAATCCCTATGAGCTCACACAGATATACGACGCAGCTTATCAGCACACCAAGTAAGGTCATATTTTAGAGCCAAATAAATGTAAATATTTCGAAAGGAATCCGACATCGGGCAGGGTATTTTTCAAGGGCGGGTGTGTGAGCTCATAGGGATTTTTGTGTCGGATGAAATTATGATCAACCTTCACCTTACTAAGGTAAGTCTAGTTTAGTCATTCAATTTCATCCAACACATAAAATCCCTTATGAGCCCCACAGATAGTTTAGAGAACCTGAGAAATATTGACATTGTGTTTAATCAATCAAAATTTTCATGTATTATTTCTCCCGAAATTAGCATGTTATTTACAATATTTCAATACCAGCTAAGTCATTTTAAAACAGAAACCGAATTATTCCATTAGAGCTTGATGGACAGACATATTGTCATTTTCTATTTTTCTTTTGTAATATGTCGCAAAAGTCCTTACGTTACTCCATGCAGCAGCCTTGATAATGTTTTGCAGAGGAACACCTTTATCATATGCGTTTGAAGTTGTTGCAGCTCTAGTGCTATGTGCTGTATAAACATTGGGGAGACCCGCCTGCTTAAGAACAATTTTTATCTAACGAGCTACAGTTTGTTTTGATATTTTACCATGTGGTTTTGTTGTTGAAATTAGTAAATTGTCATCCTTTCGGACACATTCAGTTCTTGCAATGTACATATTCAACGTTTTCACAACGCAAAGTGATTCATCTGTCTTATATGCCTTCAATACAATCGGTGCTAAATGTACACCCGGTCTGCTCTGTTTAATCAATTGAGATATATTTATGACAATGCCGTCAGGTGACTGATCGATATCACCTAACTTTATGACATGAAGTGTCTGACAACGTTGTGCTGTAACAAGAAGAAAAAGCATAGCTAATTTACATGAAAGTGCAATTAACCATGTGATATCCATCGTCTTTAAGTACTGCAACACTATTCGGACATCCCAAGTCCTTGTATATCGGGGTAATGATGGTTTCTCTTTAAAAACCCCTTTCATGAATCGACTTATCATTTCATCATAGGGAATATTTACATTCCCCGTAAATTTTAGGAAGTTGCTGACAGCTGATCTCGCTGTATTAATCGTTGAATAACTTAAACCTTGTGTGAACAAAAAAGTCAGGAATTCGATGACTGTATTTACAGATGCACCAAGGGGATTTGTTTTCCCTTCACAGAAATATATCCATTTTTTAACATAAGTGTTGTATTGGAGTTTTGTCCCTTTTCTCCATGAGCTGAGAATGATGTCTTGAGATTTTTCCGAAAAACCTCGCTTTCCCAGTGCCTGCCTGATATACTGAAAACAGCTAATTGCATCTTTGTCAGTCGGTGTAGTGTTCCTGGTTTGTGTTCTAATCGTAGAATTTTTTTGCGTCGGCGGTAACACGAGGATTTCGCTTTTGGTTAATCTGAGGAGTTCTGGCCACCACACCTGTGTTGGCCAGAGTGGAGCAATGATTATTGCTTGCGTCTTGTCCTCTTCTATTTTTTGCATTATTCTTGGTAGAAGACTGAAAGGAGGAAAACTGTAGAACAAATGATTAGTCCATTGTATACTAAATGCGTCCACCGCAAAAGCGGTTTTTGTTGGTAGTCTCGAAACGAACTGTTCCAGTTTTGCATTCAGATTAGAAGCAAATAAATCTATCCTCATTTGAGGGTAACATGCATGTAATTGATTGAAAATCTGTTGATCTAACGACCATTCAAGGTCATCATTTACACTTCTGCTAAGTTTATCGGCCTCCCTATTATCTGAACGAGCAATATGAGCGCCTGATAGCTGAATATTTCTGTCAATGCACCAAGTCCATATCCTTCTCGCAATGGAATCTAATGAGTCATGTTTACCGCCGTAACGGTTGATGTAGGCACAGCTAGTAGTGTTATCAATATAGAGTCGTAAATGTTTATTGTTTATGTCTTTACATAAAGTATGGATTCCTATTTCACAGGCTTTAAGTTCAAGTATATCTATATGTAACTTTTGTTCTGAGGAGTCCCAAAACCCATTTGTTTTGGTGTTATATGTTTCATTATAAGCACCATACATTTGTAAGGACGCGTCAGTGTATATTACAACATCCGGAGCTGTTAAGGAAATATTTTTATAACTGTTCTGTGTATTATCTATCCACCATTGCAAAGTAGGATTGACACTACTTGGAATTTTCATAAAAGTGTCGAAATTGCCCCTTTGTTTTCTCAACTGTAAGTCGTTCACTTTTTCTAGAGGTCGGATATATAGCGGGGCATGTTGAACTTCCGGTTCTGCTGCAATTAATTTCCCGATTAATTTTGGGAAGTTTCTGATCGTGGTTCTCTTTGATGAAATCATAGATTTGCATTCATCGATTATATTTTTCTTCTTTTCATCTGTAAGCGTAATTGTCTTTGTCGATGTGCAAAAAAGAAAACCTAAGTAAACTATTTTCTTACATGGTGTAAGTATAGATTTTGTCAAATTTACTGTCAAACCTAGGTTATCCATTAATTCTACCGCATCTGAAATGTTCTGGCTACAAGTTTCGTAGGAATTCCCCGCTAAGCACGAGTCGTCAATGAAGTAAACACTGCTGTGACCTTTTGACCGCAGATAAGCGAAAACGGGCTTCATTAATTTTGTCCAAATTCTCGGACTGCAAGAGTAACCCATAACGAGAGAGGTGAATTGCCACTTCTGCCCGTCATAAATAAATCTTAGGTATTTTCTGTCCTGCTGACCGAGTAATACGCGTCCGAGAGGTCAACTGAGGCCAAAAAACAATCTTTTCTCATCATGTTTATTGCTGATCTAAGTGATTCCATTTTGAAATGAGATTTTTCTACGTAATTTTCGTTGAAATATTTGAAATTTAATATTATTCTTGCTCGTCCGTCTTTCTTCGGTCGAATGAAAATATTCGAAATGAATTCGTTCTCGGTGTCATCTGAAAGTCTTTCAATTATCCCACATTCAGTGAATCGATCAAGTTCGTGTTTATCTTTACTTTTTCCTCAATTGAAAACTTAATAGGTTTTGGGATAAATGTCTGTTTTGGAATGTCTGTAAGTTCTAATGTACAGCCTTTTTTGTTGTATCTAATATCAATTTGTCGGTAGTGATACTTTTCCATATTTTGATACTGTCTGCGGTTTTGCCCCCACGGAAATTTTCAGTAGTATTTTGAATGTGAATAGTAATGTTTTTACTTACTTCAATTACTTTTGAATCTGTTTGTTGATTTTTGGATTGCGTCTGGTGTCAAATCACTCAAATAGGCTCCTATATAATTCAATGTAAATTCCGCTAATTCCACACGTTGTCACATGTTCCACGACATTCGTTCGCGAATACCATGCTCCAAATGTTTCAGAAACTTCACTAATCCCTTGAATTTCCAACAAATACATCCATCATGACCGATTGGATTTTTCACAAAATTAGGTCAAACGCGTGTGCCATGTCTTTTTCCTAACCACCACAAGGCCCGTAACCACATCTACTTCACAAGTTCCAGCATCCACACACAAGAAATAGTCCTGAAAAGAAAGATGGATTTTAGCTCATTCAGCACAAAATACCCTATTTCAAAACATCAGGTGAAAATAATGTGAGAAAAGCAATCCTGCAATGAAGCATGCACTATCAAAAAAAGGTTTCTTTTTTTTTTAAGAACTACTTTAGCACCATACGACCCGGAAGTACTTCTCTAGGTGATTTGACACCGTCTCCTCCACTAATTGTTGTTGTTGTTGTTGTAGTTGTTGTTGTTTCGGAAGGTTTGGTTGTTTTGAGAGGGATAGGATTTGTTGTGGTAAGGTTGTCGGCTCCCCCTCCCCTCTTGGATAAAAAATGTTTGCTCTGTGATTGTAGAAAAGGTGTTGGTTTTGTTTTCGACTCTTTCATCTTTTTGATGTCTTCTTCCAATTTGTCTCCGAATAATTTTGTCGCCGATGGTGGGTTATCACAAAGCTTTCTGTAGTTAGGTAGCAGATTCTTCTTTATTTTTTCTCGTCTGTTCTCGTTTGATATAACGATACCTTGTGTCAAGATTTTGAATGCGTCTGCCACAAGTTTTCTAGTATCCTTATTTCCTTCTTTGTTGACAATTTGCGTCAGCTTTATGACAGGTACTAATGCCTGACTGAGAACGCCTTCCATCTTCTGTTGGTTGTAGTCAAATGCTTTCGTCTCGGGTCTCAGTTGACTCCACAGAATATCATCGACTTTTGTTACTTGCAGACTTTCGATATTTTCCGGTCGTTTGTGCTTGCTTCTCAGCTCTTTCAATTTTTCTTCGATTGACTTACATCGAAGAGATTTATCCGTCGGTAAGGCCAGTTGTTCTGGTACGGGCTCGCCTTGCTCTTTATCCTCATTGAGGAAGTTCGTGATATCCTCCCATTCATTTTCGTCCCCTTGGGATACCTCTCCAATACTGTCATCGGAGAGATAATGTGCGATATCGTCATCGCAATTAGACGCCTGTTTATCGAGCCGCATTTGTTTCTCTAGCGGCATGTGGTCATCATGTTCCTGGGAATTTGCCCTCTTAATTGTTCTAATCTCTGTTTGTAGTCCTTTAATTGATTCATTCATCGATTCGAAACAAGTCGTGATCTTGGCCATTACGGAGCTTTCTGCCGAAGTTATTGCTTCGTTGCCCATGTAGTTTAATTCCTCAAAACTGTTCCGCGACGCTTGCGCCTGATCGTTTTCCTTTCCTTCATGATCCACCGTCATGTCATTCTGAAAAGCATCAGCTTTGCGTAAGGATTTGAATATATATCAAATCTCGTGTTAATAGTTTTCAGTGACTGCGATTGACAGAATTTTTAAGGATTACAAAACCCCACTGCATTTGTATTACGTGGTAGCCGTCATACAAATTGCTCAAATTTCGATTGATTTTCCTGACGTGAAATGCGTCATGCACTTGAAACAATTTCAAGAAAGAACAAAAACAAATGATCGACGTGGTATCCGTCGTATACATTGTGAAATCTATCTCAAGGATTGATTAGTCCATTTTTCTACGTGGTATCCGTAGCACATTGAAATAAACACCTTATTTTGGAAGAAAGCGGTAATTTCGACGTGGTATGCGTCGTTCGTTAGAAATGTGGAATCCATTTCAAGAAACAAAATAATATACTTATATGGACCAGAGTTCGACGTGATATCCGTCGTATTTATTGAATAGTTTTTCACCGGGAATTACCAGATTTTTTTTTTTTTTTTTTTATTTCCACGTGGTATCCGTGGTACAATCATGACATAACTACTTTTTCGACGTAATATCCGTCATGTGTTTGAAATGTGGAATCCATTTCAAGCAAAGATTTAAAATCGTTTTATCCCTGGAATAGCCATATTCCTCTATCTCAATAATTGTTTTGAGTTTTTCATCTCGAGTACGTATTATTCATATGTTTTCAACTTGTCATTCTCTGTAGAAATGAAATACATATTTTGTATGTAAAAAATAAACACCAAATGAATGTATTTTGCTTCTTACCTCGCACTCTTCTCTTTTGTCGGAGCTATCATAATCACATATTATATCTTTTCTTTTTTTAAACAAAGGAATTTTCTGATTTTTATATTAATGGTCTGACCGTTCTCGGTGCGCTTTAGCCTCGTTATGTCCTTACTTGGTGTGCTGATAAGCTGCGTCGTATATCTGTGGGGCTCATAAGGGATTTTATGTGTTGGATGAAATAGCATTCTAATCGCCAATAATAGATTGAAAAGGGGATAAGACACATATACCCAATATTGACCAGCAATATTGTTATCAAGTTTAGAACAAATGAAAGACAAAACATTTTTGATATTGATAAGAACAATATTCCAAAAATGCTCCATTCAGAACATCATTCCAGAACAGTGCACATATGCTGAAATATTCCCTTCGCCCGTTCCAGAGGAGCATTCCGGAACACAGTACATCGTGACATCGTGCCAGAATAGGTGAATGGAATACGCCCACATACAAGTACCGATAACTCGACAGGCGGCGTGGAGAGAAGAAAATAGGAAAACACAACAATGTTTTTTAAACTCTTTCACTGCCAATGTCGCGTTGAAAAAGTTTGCGGATGGTGTAGATCAAGATCAGACTGCACAACACGTGCAGTCAGATCTTTGATCTACACTGTGCGCTATCTTGTGTTACTCTTCAACCAAAAACAGATTAAATTCAAACGAGGATACTTATAGACCACGTGAAAAGTCGGCCCCGTTTAGTCGGCAGCGAAAGAGTTAAACATAAGTTAGTCAATCTATCTTTTGAAATATACAGAAAATCCATTTCGTAGTAAATTAGGTTATTGCGGTGCAATAACGATACAGGCATATAACATGAAATATCTGAGCCATGCTCTGTGAAAAGGAAGCTTAATGCATCTGCAAGTGTATCGACCAGGTCAGCCTCCGTAGACCGCGCAAGCTTACAAGGCCCTAACTTTTTTGCTTTCGGCCAATTTTCTGCATTTCAGGGGACCATTTTACCTGCTTATTTCGTCAGTTTTTAGAGAAAATGGATTTTATGAATCCATAATCATGTCGTGCTTGGTACCATGCATCACCGGGGTGCATCAACCCTCTTTTGCCAGGGCATGGCTCATATTCTCTATGTCTAGAGCATTTTTTCCGTCCTTCACGATAATTTGTGAATGAAAGAGAAGGGAAAGTCCATGTAATGTTAGAATTAGCATTGTTTTAGCGATGATGCAGTTTAGGGCGTGTCTTTGCGAATGATGAAGCGGGAAAGTCCATATATAACTCCATTGATTTAGCGATGATGCAATTAGGGCGTGTCTTTGCGAATGATGAAGCGGGAAACTCCATATATGGCACCAATGTTTTAGCGATGATGTAATTAGGGCTGACAACGACTAAGTCAGTTAGCCGCTGTGAAGAAAAAAATAAACGATTTAAACAGCCACAGTCCGTCGCTACGCTCCCTCCTTTTGGCTGTTTAAATCGTTTATTTTTTTTTTTTCACAGCGTCTATTACATAGTACTCGGCCGTTGGTCGTTTAATGTTAGCGAGGCGAAGGGTATGCAGCTGTGGGGACAAAGGATGTAGAGTTGTGTAAAGGTTTTGACCCTAGTGGAGAGGCCATTACATAAACATTTTCACAATGGACTGCCCATCCACCGCTTGCAACCATAGTAACCAGACCGTCCATTCACAATACTGACCAGCATAGATCTGATTACGCATCTTTAGTTACCAGACTGTCCATTCACAATACTGACCAGCATAGATCTGATTACGCATCTTTCAGAGTGGAATGTATATTAACCCTTAGGCTGCTACGCGCGATTCTCTGACCTTTTTGCGGACAGTATAGATCAAGATCAGACTGCACAGAATGTACAGTCTGATCTTGGATCTAAACTGTTCGATAAGGAGATATTTCTTTTCCAAAAAAAAAAAAGTTTGAAATAGCATTAGCAGGATAGAGGTTAAATTGTTTTCATAGCTCCTCTTCCTCTCCTTCCAGCCACGGCACTACTATTTTACACGGTCACTAACATGTTTCTTCTTAATTAGATTCTAAAGACTGGAATCAGTCGGTTAACCCTTGATCAAATAACCCTGTGGGGCCTCGAAAATACATGTATAGTTGGAAAAACTGCATGTATTCAGTATGTTCTTTTTTATCCAAAGCGTTTTTGAGTTAGGGTGCGAAGCATCCAAATTTAGATTTACCACGTGGAAAATTGAACCCCCAAAACTGATTCTGGGGTACCTAACATCGCAAAATAAATACCTGGCAAAAAGTAGGCCCTACCAAAGAAAAAACTCTCCTGTTTTTCACTTTAGCATTAATGCAAGACTTAAATGACGTTGACGAAAGGAAAATTTACACGACTACCTGACGACAAAATTTCACACCTATCAGAATTGGAATCACTTGCATACGAAAAATTAAATGTGGCTCTTAATGATTGATTTTGCCTGCGAATGGGTAGAAAACATTGTGGAAAAAGAAGAAAATGCTGGTTACCAGCATTTTCTCTTTTTCCCGCAATGTTTTCAAAAGCCGTCTCCAGGGTCGTCAAAAACGGGATTGTTTGGTAAAAGATTAGATCTAATACATTCACGTTGGAAATTGACCATTTTTTGCTGAATGTTGCTTTTTTGCCGAATGTAACCCCACGTTTCTTTCGCTTGTAAAGAGCCATGTTTTTTTCCCTTTCCTTACAATATTTTCTACCCTTTGCCCAAGGACAAATCAAATCGTTTGTCGTCTGCACATGCTCTCAATTTCGACAAGTCTAAAATTTTGTAATCTGGTTTGGAATTTATCGTAGGAGAGCAGTTATGTTGGTTTTGAAGACAATTTAGGTCAAGATGAGATTGTATAGCTTGTGAAGGGGATCTCTGCTCTACACTGTCCTCTAGTTTGTAAGATATTGTGGCAAAATAAGATATGTAATACATTGCGATATACAGGATGTTTCAACAACTGAAAACGTTCATTTCATTGATTTAGCGCTCGACGGGTAACTAACCCTCAATATGCCAAATCAACAAAATTAACATATCAGTAGTCAGAAAAAAGCACATTAATAAATGTTGTTTAAATGTTGCTCTTGGTGGGCGTGCCTCTGGAATGCGCCATCGTTCTCTGCAGTCTGATCTCGATTTATACTGTCCGCAAAACCTTCGGTAATCCTGAAAGACATTTTGAATAGAGGTTAAGATTTTCTCGGGTATTAAGCTAACCTGACCCATGAGTTTTTTCACGTATTATGGACAATACCCCCATTGTTGCGCAAGTGAGCGTTTTTAAATTGTCAAATCGTGTTGTAAGCTGAGCGGATTTTGGTAAACTTGTCTTGATTTATTAGAGGTCAGTTTGAGTTAAATTCTCCCGGATACAGAGTCTTCTTACGGCATTATGGAGTCCTCCAACAGCGTCTGTGTGTGGATGTGATATAATACAAAGTCAAAGGTAATACATCTGTTGCATGTTTTTGTTCTCAGTAATATAAGACTCGACAGGAAATGAAAATCAACGTTAGTTGCATTTGCAGGCGGTGTAGATCAAGATCAGACAGGACAGGAAGTTCTAATTTTGGACCTAGAGTACCAAAGAATGTGCTTGTTACAAATGTTGAATGCATGTAAACCTGAATAAGAAAAGAAAAAGACATGTGGCTAAAAAGGAAACTGTTCCTCATGTCATAGGGTGGACGTTCGTTGAAATAAAATGTACTTTGAAATGATAACGACTTTGTTTTTTATTTCATTACCAATTATTCTGGTCCGTCTTGTCCACCGTAGTTAGTTTAGTTTTTTGCTTATGGTCTAGGGTAGGTAATTCTAACACTAATTAACCTTGTTGAATAACCTGGCCTGACTACTCTTCCTACGCGCACTGCGACTTCACTTTTATGTCTCATGCATGTTTTCAAAATACTGAAGATACATCTCCAAATATACATTATATATATTCAGGTAACATCCCTATTAGTCTACCAGATGATTGTTAAATGTTTATTTGTTGTATTGTGATATTTGTTCGTCTGTATTTCATTAGTTTAACTGTTCACGTAGATTTTCATTGTTCGACCCTTGCCCGGGAAAATGTATGTAAACCTCCTTCACCACAATGGAGAGAAAGCTTATTATTGTTATGTTTGTTTTCAGATGTCGTAATCGTCAATGTCTGAGTGTGTGTCCATATATTCGTCCATCGTCTACATTAAACGTCAATTCATCGGACAATCTCGTCGTCAATCAATCGGACCCACAATATAGGCCCAATCTACTGCATAGGCCCAGCCACGTAGGCGTAAATAGAAGGCCGAATTACGATGACACTCACAAGAAATTTTCCTCTTTGCTACAGTGTAGTTGGGCAGGGATCGCTGATTTAGGCTACGTGTATCTGCGTGACGAAAGCAGGTGTCAATATAGTTATACCTGATAATTCTTTTTGCAACAAGTACAATGTAAAATATAGACTTTCCCAATTTGAAATCGTTTGCAGACAATTCAAATGTAGCTCAAATAATGGAATTTGTCTTTTATAGATTAGAAAGGGGGGGGGAGAAAATGCTGGTTACCAGCATTTTCTCATTTTCCGACAATGTTTTAAGGCCTCGTCCTCGGGATCATTAACAGTTGGGATTGTGTTGGAAAGGGTTATGCTGACTCCCTTGTTATAGATCTGCTAGATCAGACCAGAGATAGTAAATTACATGTTATATACGATCCCTGATCAGACCATGTTTTCCCACGTTCACTTTTACACATTGCTAATAATAAACTTGAAATTTGAGCATTTAACTCGTTACCAAACAACAAAATTTTGTTCTCAACTATATGGAAAGCATGTGTAGATGACACAATAAATGCAGCTCAAATGATGATTTCTGTCTTTTGATATGGTGGAAAACATTGTGGAAAAAGGGAAAAAAATGTTGGTTAGCAGCATTATCCCTTCTATTAATTCATTTTCTATCAGTACCAAAAAGGAGGTCAAACGCCAGGTCATTCAGCAACGGCAAAAAACAGTCTTTGAGCGCAGGAAACTAAATGGTGATGCTGATAATTAAGGAGTTGACTTTGCATCCTAGCTCTGCAATAAACTCTTTTTAACCTTTAACTCTTTACCAAACGACAAAATTTTGGATTAGTCCAAATTCAAACCATCAAAAATTGACATTCAATTTGGGAAGGTTAGAAAACACTTTGGGAAAAGGAGAAAATGCTAGTTACCAGCATTTTCTTCTTTTCCCACAATGTTTTCAAAAGCCTTCCTTCTCAGGGTCGTTAAAACACGGCAATGTGTGACAAGGGTTTAAGCCCATTTTACAACTATAGTTGCTTCCGAGGTCAATGTAGACTTTAATATTTCATTTATTTGGATCTTATTTCCAGATTTAAAATGTATTTGGGTTCATTTTAATACCTTAAAGTTAAGGAATGATGAAAGTCCTGGTGACAGAATTTTATTTCCTCTCCTACCACTGAACATCCCAGTGGCTTTGACTTTGTATATTTTGGCAATAATCTAGTGTCTTTTAACCCTTCATCGCACAATCACCACTTTTAACAACCATAAAGAAAAAGCATTCTGAAAACATTGTTGGAAAAGGAGAAAATGCTATTGAAAAAATTGTGGGAAAAAGAGAAAATGCTGGTAACTAGCTGACAGCATAAACTCCTTTTCCCACATGTTTTCTACCCTTTCAACTTCAAATTTTGAGTCACATTTAGTTTGTCTTTTGCAAATGCTTTCAATTTTGACATTCCTAAAATTTTATTTTGTCGTTTGCTAAAGATTTAAAGAGTATATTACATGTGTAGTGCTTGTAAAGAAACTGATGAATCAGAAGTGCTCTGGAATATGAGCATATCCTCCTTTTACGACTATGTTTGCTAGAGTGGTCAGCTGCAAGATGAATAAACTTATTTGTAACAGGAGAGCATTTTACATTTCAGCTCTCAGCAAAACTTATGTTGTTGTTGTGAACATCTAGATCAAGATCAGACTGCACAGAAAAATCCAATCAGACTTTTTGGCCTACACAACCCAAGACCTTGTAACATATTCTAATCTCGATATTACAATATTTGGCTTTATCCTGTGTAACTCTTACTGAATGACCAAATTTTAGACTTGTAAAATTTGAAAGCATTTGCAGACAACAAAATCAATGTGACTCAAAACTGAAATTTGTTTCTGGAAGGATAGAAAACATTGTGTAAATAGAACAAAATGCGGTTTACCAGTATTTTTCTCCTATTTCTTTATTATTTTCTAAAGCTTTTTTCCCCAGGGTCATTAAAACGGGTTGTTTGGTCAAGGGTTAAAAAGCCCATTTCATTAAAGCAGCACTCTAAAGAGTAATTTGTAAGAAAAGTATTTTATGCTGTTTTCCAACATCTCTTCAGTTTTATCTCGAAGGCTAGTGCACCTATTCATGCTTTCCCAAGTTTTCTCTTGCCAGTTCCTTGCACTTACATTCCCTTCAAACTACTGGCAGCTTTCTTATATCTAAATAATGTTCAGTGGTTAAAATAGAAAGGAAAAAATCCTGTAGCAGTGACTTATCATCAACTCTTTGGATAGGTTTGACCCCTTGGATTCAAGCCGTTTGGTCCCTAAGTTTTAACCCTTTGCCAAATAATCCTAAGTTCTAAATGTCCTGAGAAAAAAACGGCGTTCGAAAACTTGGTGACCAGCATTTTCTCCTTTTCCCACAATGTTTGCTAACCGTTTAAAGACTAATCATATCATTTAAGTCACGCTGAATTTGTCATTTGTAAAAGCTATCATTTTAGACAGGTCAAAAATCATGTGGTAAGAAGTTAATAAATATTATTTGACTATATCAACCAGAATGATGGACAAAGATGTTACACGTTCAAAACTGCATTTATTGATCAATCCACAAAATGTCAGATATTTATTGAATACACTGTGTTGATTACCATTTTCCATGTTATTTCAGCTATATCGCGGTGACAAGTGCACCTAATAACATGATAACATGAAGTTTCTTTTAACAGTTCCATTCTACTAGCTGCTTTCCCACAGAAATTATGCCTGTGCAATGTTCAGCAGGATATAATTAAATTAGAAATATCATACATACCGGAGATAAAGCTAAAGATCAAACTAGTCATTTTTTTGGTCTAATTTTGATAAAACATAAGAGTGTGCCTAGCTTTTCAAAATAGAGGATTCCATATTTACTCAGTGGTTCCCTCTTTACAAGACATCAAAATTTGAGACGGGTCCATAAAGGCAGATTATGAGTTTTTTTTCTCCTTTTCCCATAATCTCTTCGAAAGCATCTTGTCTTAGGGCTGTCTAAACACTGGTTTGTCTGGTAATGTTGATTTATAGATAATTGTAAAGGCCTGAGATTGATCGTTGTTGAAGAAAGCCACAAGTGAGCTTTTGCTGATAAATGACTGAAATATAACATGCAATGAAAACATCATTCAAATAAAAATGATATTTTTTTCAGATGTCAACATGGAGGATGCCATGTTTCAGTAGCGTAAGGAAAGAGGTGGGTTAAATTTATCATTTAGTTTTTCTTTGGTAGGATGAAACCATTCTTATCAGCACTCCTTAGACCAGGAAGAAATTCTGACAAGAATGGTTTCAGGCTTTCACATGTAAATCCATGCTTTGAATTTGCGTCATGAATTTATTTCTCATGACAATTCTTATAAGTTTTCATTTGTATTTCTCTTACCTTGCTTTAAAGTTGAATTATGTTGTGTAAGTATTTATCATCAAAATTGCAGTTTGTTTGTTTTATAGATTTCTATATTCATCCTTTGACTTTGCTTTGTCTAGTTTTCATTTATAGTGCTCTAACAATGCTATAAATTCGTTTTGTCTTCTGTATGTATTTTTTCAGAAAGTTCTTGTTCATGGTTACCAAACATTTCTTATCAAAAGTCTTTTTAAATGTATTTGTCTAACCATGCTTTGGCTTTGTTTTGTCTGATGTCTGTACATTCTATTTCTCATGAAAAATTCAGAGTTTTTGTTTATATTTCTCTAACCATGCTTTGAATATGGTTTATGTCTTGGGTATATTTTTTCAAAACTTTGGTATTTTTTTTTTTTTTTTTTTATTTCACTAACTATACTTTAAATTTGCTTTATCCCATGTGTGAGTTTCGCATCCAAATTATAATTAGATTTTGCTTTCATTTGTCTGAACATGAATTTCTTTAGCTGTATGTCATATTTCTAGTCCATATTTAGTAGGTTTTTGTTCATACCTTCAACCATGCATTGAATTTGATTTATCTTGTGTATGTATTTCTCTTGCAAATTTCAGTACCGGTAAGTTCTTGTTTCTATTTGTCTAACCCTGGTTTGAATTTGCTTTTATCTCTCGCAGGTGTTTCTTGTGAAAAGTTCAGTTAGTTTTTCCTTTCATATTTCATATATACTCATGTTTGGTTTCTTGTAACTTTTTTTTCATGTTTTTCTGCAGACATTTTTTAGTGCA
The DNA here is from genome assembly GCA_945859785.2 of Tridacna gigas. Classification (NCBI taxonomy): domain Eukaryota; kingdom Metazoa; phylum Mollusca; class Bivalvia; order Cardiida; family Cardiidae; genus Tridacna; species Tridacna gigas. Next base: position 15,023,551 of record OX244044.2, read on the forward strand.
GTACTGTCAGCGCACATGTAACCTAGTAATAGGTCAGCAATGATATTCCCGATATGTTCAGGTGTATAGAGAAAGATATAGGGCCTAATTAATGCTTGTTCTGTGGTAATTATTTGTAGGTTTTCTTTGTTTTGTTTGTATTGGTGTTAAAACGCCGTTTAAACAGCTAATGCTATATCACATCGATCAGTGTGCCTATGCATGCTTTCCTTGCTTTCTAACACCAGTAGTGACACAACTTTCTTTCCAAGCCACTGACTACTTTTCTCACATGCATCAGAAGTGAAACGTGAAAAATCGCCGGAAAGAATTTTGGCTCAACCGAGTATCGACTCCGCAACTATAAGGTCACGAGTCAGATACACTAACCAATGAGCTACCCGGGTCTAATTTGTAGGAGGATGCCATGTGTCAACAGCTTGAGGAAAGAGGTGGGTTGAATTTATCATTTAGTTTTTCTTTGGTAGGGAGAAACCTTTCTTATCACCACTCCTTAGACCAGGAAGGAATTCTGACAAGAATGGTTTCAGGCTTTCCCATGTAAATCCATGCTTTGAATTTGCTTTATTTCTTGTATGTATTTGTCATCAAAATTGCAATTAGTTATTGTTTATTCTAACCAGACTTTAAAATTGTCTAGAGTATGTATGTATCACAAAAATTGGATTGAGTTGTAGTCTGTATTTGTCTTGCCATGCTAGGAATATGTTTTGTGTCATGAATTTATTTCTCGTGAAAATTCTAATAAGTTTTCATTTGTATTTCTGCTTTGAAGTTGCTTTATGTTGTGTAAGTATTTATCATCAAAATTGCAGTTAGTTTGTTTTATATATTTCTGTATCCATCCTTTGACTTTGCTTTGTGTTGTATTCATTTATAGTGATCTAACAATGCCATAAATTGGTTTTTGTCTTCTGCATGTATTTTATTCAGAAAGTTCTTGTTCATATTTGTCTAACCATAGTTCGAATTTAATTAATCTTTTGCAGTTATTCCTCAACAAAACTTCAATAAAGGTAATGTTCATAAATCACTACTTATGCTTTGAATTCGCTTCATCTTGCATATTTCTAATGAAAAATTAGTAAGCTTTTGTTTATATTTGTCAACCATGGTTTGTATCTTGTTTATGTATTTTTCATGAAAATTGCGATAGGGTTTTGTCCATAGATATATCTCTGTTTTGGATTAGCTTTATCTTGAGTATGTGAGTACGTATTTCCAATCCAAATTTAAGCAAAGGTTTGTCCTTCCAGGTATTTCTTAAGCATGTTTAGAGTTTTTTTTTTTTTTTTTTGTTTCTGTTTTTGTTTTTTCTTTTTTTTTTCCTTCTTTTTTTTTTTTTTTTTTCTTTTATCCAAATTGTCGTTAGTTTTTTTGTTTTTTTTTGTCTATATTCATCTAGTCATCCCGTGAATTTGCTTTATCTAATGTTTACTTTCTCATCAAAGTTTCAGTATGTATTTTGTTTATGTCCCACTGATAATATTTTGCATTTGCTTTGATGTGTGTTTGTACTTTTCATCATGAATATATTGTAGCATATATTATATTGTAGTAAGTTTCTGTTTATTAGTCACTAACATGATTTGAATTTGCTTTATCTCGCGGATGTATTTCTAATCAAAATTTCAGTAGGCTTTTGCATATATTTCTCTAACTATGCGTTGGATTTGCTTTGTCTCGGGCAAATGTTTCTGATGAAAATTTCAGTAAGTATTTTTTTAATGTATTTGTCTAACTATGCTTTGGCTTTGTTTTGTCTGATGTATGTATTTCTCATGAAAATTCAGAGTTTTTGCCAATATTTCTCTAACTATGCCTTGGATATGGTTTATGTCTTGGATAATTTCTTTCCGAAACTTTAGTCAGTCTTTTTTTTTTTTTTTTTTTTCATATTTCACTAACCATACTTTGAATTTGCTTTATCTCATGTGAGTTTCGCATCCAAATTATAATTAGATTTTGCTTTCATTTGTCTGACCATGCATTTCATTAGCTTTATGTCCTTTTACTAATCCAAATTTAGTGGGGTTTATTCATATTTCTTCAACCATGCATTGGAATTGCTATATCTTGTGTATGTATTTCTCTTGAAAATTTCAATATCGGTAAGTTGTTTTTTATATTTGTGTAACCCTGGTTTGAATTTGCCTTTATCTCTCGAAGGTGTTTCTCTTGAAAAGTTCAGTTAGTTTTTCTTTTTATATTTCTCTCATGCTTTGCATTTGCTGTATGCCAATTATGTACTTGTCTTGAAAGTCTGAGTAATATTTTGTATATACTTGGCTAACCATGCTTTGTCTGCAATAACTATTTTCTTGATTGTGTTTGTACTTGTTTATCCAACCATATTTGGATTCTTGTAGCTTTTTTCCGAGTTTTTTTTTTTTTTTCTGCAGACATTTTTTATGTGCAGTGCTGTCAGCACACATGTAGCCTAGTAATAGGTCAGCAATAATATTCCCGATATATTCAGGTGTATAGAGAAAGATATCGGGTCTTATGCTTGTTCTGTGGCAATTATGTGTAGGTTTTGTTTGTATTGGTATTAAACGCCGTTTATTTTACCCTAAACTAAGATTGTCCAAAGTTTTGAATGCTTTCAATCATTGCTTTCAGTACTCACTAAGTAGGTTCCGCAATAGTAGTTTTAAAATCGCAGAACCTAGCTGAAATCAAAATATTTTACACTAAAAAAATACTCGTAGTTTGTACCTGCTTTTAAACACTGGAGGTTTTAAAATAGGTGAACATAACAAAGATAAAAGATATTTTACCCTATTAAAAAGCATGCGGAGTTTTGACTGTTTCTATCCACTGGTTTTAACACTCACTAGGGAGGTCACTTGAGAAAGTTTTTTTTTTAAATAGCTGAACAAAACAAGGGTAAAACAAGAGCACTCGGAGTTTTTTACCACTATTATCCACTGATTTGTAACGCTCAACAGGGAAGTCCATTGAGGAAAAAAGCTTTTAAACGGCTGAATATGACAAGACTAAAAATATCCTACCCTAATTAAAGGTTTTTAACACTTTTATCCATTGGTTTTACCATTTAAAATAGAGGTTTTAAAACGGTCGAACCTAGCCAGGATCAATATATTTTAAATGCAAACAAAAAAGATTTTTACTACTGTGATACATTGCTTTTAATACTCACCAGCAAGGTCTCTCTTATTTAGGGTTTTTAAATGGAGGTCCCTCGAGAAAGGTTTAAAAATGGCCAAACTTAGCTGGTATCAAAGTATCTTTCCCTAAAATCAAAGTATTACGAGTTTTACCCCTTTTAACCATTACTTTTAACATTAATAAAGGAGGTCCCCTGAGAATGTTTTTTTCTCTTTAAAATAGCTGAACAAAACAAGGTTAAAATAGTCTACCCTAATAGAAGAGTACTCGGCGTTTTAACGCTTTTATACATTGGTTTTAGCACTCACCAAGGACTTCACTCACAAGGAAGGTCCCTTGAGAAAGGTTTTTAAGATAGATTAACAAAACTAGGATAGATATATTTTACCTTAATACAGGAGCAGTCGAAGTTTTTACCGTCTTTATCCATTGGTTTTAACAGTCATCAGGAAAGACCCTTGAGAAAGGTTTTAAATAGCTGAATATAACAATGATTAAATATTTTACCTAATAAAAGAAGAACTGGGTTTTTTTACAGCTTTTATCCATTGGTGTTGAAACTATTTTACCCTAGTAAAAGAGTACTCAGAGTTTTTACCGCTTTTATCAATTGGTTTTGAACACTTACCAGGGATGTCATTTGAGAAAGGTTTTCCTTTTAAAATAGCTGAACAAAACAGGAGAAAATTATTTTACCCTAATAAAAAAATACTCGGAGTTTTTACCGCCTTTATACATTAATTTTTAACAGTCAACAGGGAAGTCCATTGAGAAAGGTTTTAAAACAGCTGAATATGAAAAGGCTAAAAATATTTTACCCTTATTAAAAGTTTTGAAATGGAGGCTATGAAATGTAGGAACATAGCCAAAATGAAAATATTTAAAAAGAGTAATCGACGTTTTTACCGCTTTTATCATCGGTTTTAAAACCCATCGGGGAGATCCCTCGATGGAGGTTTTAAAATGGCCAAAGCTAGCTGGTATCAAAATATCTTTCCTTAATATGACAGTATTTAGAGTTTTTACCCTTTTTATCAATCGCGTTTAACATTTACCAGTGAGGTCCATTGGTTAAGATTTTTTTCCTTTTTAGATTAGCTAAACAAAACAAGGTTGAAAATACTTTACCCTAATAAAAGAGTATTTAGAGGGCTTTTAGCCTTTTTATCCATTGCTTTTAATTTTTACCTTGGTGGTCACTTGAGAAAGTTTTTTTTTTTTTTTCTTTTTAAATGAACAGAACAAGTTTAAAAAATAGTTTACGCTAATAAAAGAGTACTCGGAGTTTTTACCGCTTTTATCTATTGGTTTGAAAACCCACCAGATACCTCACTCACCAGAGAGGTCCATTGAGAAAGGTTTTTAAAATAGCTGAACAAAACTAGGATAGATATATATCACTCTAATAAAAGAGCACTCGGAGTTTTTACCATTTATATCCACTGGTTTTAGCAGTCAATAGGAAAGTCCCTTGAGAAAGGTTTTTTAAAATAGGTGAATGTAACGACGATAAAAAATATTTTACCCCCAATAAAAGAGGACCGGAAGTTTTTTACGGCTTTTATATATGGTTTTAACACTCACCAGGGCGGTCCTTTGAGAAATGTTTTTAAAAAAAGCCGTACAAAAGAAGGATAAAAATACTTCACCCTAATAAAAAAGCACTCGGAGTTTTTAACCACTTTTATCCATTGATTCTTTTATACTCAACAGGGAAATCCCCTGAAAAAGGTTTTAAAATAGCTGAATATGACAAGGCTAAAAATATTTTTACTGCAATAATCCTTTATTTTTAACACTCACCAGGGTCCTCACTCACTAGGGAGGTCCATTGAATAAGGTTTTTAGAATAGCCGAAAAAAAAAAAAAAAAAAACAGGATAGATAGAATTTATCCTTATGATAGAGAACTCGGAGTGTTAACCATTTTTTATCTATTGGTTTTGACAGTCAACAGTGAAGTCCCTTGAGACAGGTTTCAAGTAGCTGTATAAGAATGATAAAATATTTTACTCTAATAAAAGAGCGCCCAGAGTTTTAACAGCTTTTATCCATTGGTTTTAACACTCACCTGGGAGGTCCCTTGAAAAAGGTTCTTTTAAAATAGCTAAACAAATCAAGGATGAAACTATTTTACGATAATAGAAGAGTAACTGCAGTTTTTACCACTTTTTATGCATTGGTTTGAACACTCACCGTGTAGGTCTCTAGAGAATCTTTTTGTAAATAGCTGTACAAAACAAGGATAGAAATATTTTACCTTACAAAAAGAGTAATCGGAGTGTTTTTTTTTTTTTTCGCTGCTATCTGTTGGTTTTAACACTCACCAGGGAGGTCACTTGGGAAAGGTTTTTCTTAAATAGGTGAACAAAACAAGAGTAAGAGCATTTTACCCTAATAAAAAAGCACTCGGAGTTTTTGCCGCTTTTATCCATTGATTTTTTATACTCAATAGGGAAGTCCCTTGAAAAAGGTTCTAAAATAGCTGAATATGACAAGGCTAAAAATATTTTACCCTAAATCAAGGCTATGAAATGTAGGAACGTAGCCAGGATGAAAGTATTTAAAAAGAGTACTCGAAGTTTTTAATGCTTTTATCATCGGTTTTAATACCCACCGGGGAGATCCCTCGCTGAAGATTTTAAAACGGCCAAACCAAGCTGGTATCAAGATATCTTTCCCTGACATGAGAGTATTTAAGAGGTTTTACCCTTTTTATCCATTGCGTTTAACATTCACCAGTGAGGTCCCTCGATAAAGTGTTTCCTTTTAAATTGGCTTAACAAAACAAGGTTAAAAATACTTTACCCTATAAAAGAGTAGTCGGGGTTTTTACCCCTTTATTATTTTTATTTTTAACACTCACCAGGGACCTAACTCACTAGAGAGGTCCCTTGAGAAAGGTTTTTAGAATAGCCCAACAAAACCAGGACAGATATATTTTATCCTGATAATAGTGAACTGGGAGTTTTTACCATTTTTATCCATTGGTTTTAACAGTCAGGGACCTAACTCACTAGAAAAGCCTAACAAAACCAGGATAGATATATATTATCCTGATAATAGTGAACTCGGAGTTTTTACCATTTTTATCCATTGGTTTTAACAGTCAACAGGGAAGTCCCTTGAGAAAGGTTTAAAAAATGTAAGAAAATAAAAGAATGATAAAAATATTTTACGCTAATAAAAGAGCACCCGGAGTTTTTAACCGCTTTTTGTAGTAAACATATAGTAGTAAGTTTCTGCGTTTGTTTATATTTCTCTTACCATGCTTTGAATATGGTTTATGTCTTGGGTAATTTCTTTCCGAAACTTTAGTCAATTTTTATTTATATTTCACTAACCATACTTTGAATTTGCTTTAGCTCATGTGTGTTTCGCATCCAAATTATATTTAGATTTTGCTTTCATCTGTCTGACTGCATTTCATTAGCTTTATGTCCTATTACTAATCCAAATCTAGCAGGTTTTTATTCATATCTCTTCAAGCATGCATTGGAATTGCTATATCTTGTGTATGTATTTCTCTTGAAAATTTCAGTACCGGTAAGTTTTTGTTTATAGTTGTCTTACCGTGGTTTGAATTTGCTTTTATCTGTCGGAGGTGTTTCTCGTGAAAAGTTCAGTTAGTTTTTCTTTTTATATTTCTCTCATGCTTTGCATTTGCTGTATGCCATTTATGTACTTGTCTTGAAAATTTGAGTAAGTTTTTGTATATACTTGTCTAACTATGCTTTGTCTGCACTATTTTCTTGATTGTGTTTGTGTTTGTTTATCCAACCATATTTAGTTTCTTGTAGCTTTTTTCATGTGTTTTCTGCAGACGGTTTTATGTGCAGTCTGTCAGCATACATGTAGCCTAGTAATAGGTCAGGAATAATAGTCCCGATTTCTTCAGGTGTATAGAGGAAGATATCGGGTGTTATGCTTGTTTTCTGGCAATTATGTGTAGGTTTTGTTTGTATTGGTATTGAACGCCGTTTATTTTACCCTAAACTAAGATTGTTCAAAGTTTTGAATGCTTTCAACCATTGCTTTTAGTCCTCATTAAGTAGGTCACGCAACAATAGTTTTAAAATCGCAGGACCTAGCTAAAATCAAATTATTTTACGCTAAAAAAGTACTCGTAGTCTTTACATGCTTTTAAACACTGGAGGTTTTCAAATATGTGAAAAAAAAAAAAAAAAAAAAACAAGGATAAAAAATAGTTTACCTTATTAAAAAAGCACGCGAAGTTTTTACTGCTCCTATCCACTGGTTTTAACACTCACCAGGGAGGTCACTTGAGTAAGGTTTTTTTAAAATAGCTTAACAAACCAAGGGTAAAACATTTAAAAGAGCACTCGGAGTTTTTTACCGCTATTATCCACTGATCTTTAACACTCAACAGGGAAGTCCCTTGAGGATGGCTTTAAATTGGCTGAATATGACAAGGCTAAAAATATTTTAGCCTAATTAAAGGTTTTTAACACTTTTATCCATTGGTTGTACCACTTAACATTGAGGTTTTAAAACGGTCGAACCCAACTAGGATCAATACATTTTAAACGCAAACAAAAAAGAAAGTACTCTGAATTTTACTACTGTGATACATTGCTTTTAATACTCACCAGCAAGGTCTCTCTAATTTAGGGTTTAGAAATGTAGGTCCATCGAGAAAGGTTTAAACATGACCAAACTTAGCTGGTATCAAAATATCTTTCCCTAAAACTAGAGTATTACGAGTTTTACCCCTTTTAACTTTGCTTTTAACATTTATAAAGGAGGTCCCCCGAGAAAGTTTTTTCTCTTTAAAATAGCTGAACAAAGCAAGATTAAAATAGTTTACCCTGATATAAGAGTACTCGGAGTTATTACCGCTTTTAGAAATTGGTTTTAACACTTACCAAGGATAGTCCCTTGAGATAGGTTTTTAAGATAGATGAACAAAACCAGGATAGAACTATGTTACCCTAATAGAAGAGCAGTCGGAGAGCAGTCGGAGTTTTTACCCTTTTTATCAATTGGTTTTAACAGTCAACAGGGAAGTCCCTTGAGAAAAGTTTTAAAATAGCTGAATATAACAATGATTAAAATATTTTACCCTAATAAAAGAAGACCCGGTGTTTTTTACCGCTTTTATCCATTGGTGTTGAAACTATTTTACTCTAATAAAAGAGTACTCGGAGTTTTTACCGCTTTTATCAATCGGTTTTGAAAACTTACCGGGGAGGTCACTTGAGAGAGGTTTTTCTCTTAAAATAGCTGAACAAAACAAGGGAAAAAACATTTTACCCTAATAAAAGAGGACTTGGATTTTTTACCGCCTTTATACATTGATTTTTTAAAGTCAGCAGGGAAGTCCCTTGAGAAAGGTTTTAAAACATCGGAATATGACATATCTAAAAACATTTTACCCTTATTAAAAGTTTTGAGATGTAGGGTATGAAATGAAGGAACTTATCCAGAATGAAAGTATTTAAAAAGAGTAATCGACGTTTTTACCGCTTTTATCATCGGTTTTGATACCCATCGAAGAGGGCCCTCGATGGAGATTTTAAAAAGGCCAAAGCTAGTTGGTATCAAAATATCTTTCCCTTACATAACAGTATTTAGAGTTTTTAACCTTTTTATCAATTGCGTTTAACATTCGCCAGTGAGGTCCATCGCTAAAGTTTTTTCTTTATATAATTAACTTAACAAAACAAGGTTGAAAATACTTTACCCGAATAAAAGAGTATTTAGTATTTTTACCTTTTTTATCCATTGCTTTTAATATTTACCATGGAAGTCCTTGAGAAAGTTTTTTTTTTTTAAATTAACAGAACAATAGTTTACGCTAATAAAAGAGTATTCGGAGCTTTTACTGCTTTTATCCATTGGTTTTAAAACCCACCAGATACCTCTATCACCAGAGAGGTCCATTGAGAAATGTTTTTAAAATAGCTGAAAAAAACCAGGATAGATATATTTTACTCTGATAAAAGAGCACTCGGAGTTTTTATCATTTCTATCCATTGGTTTTAACAGCCGACAGCAAAGTCCCCTGAGAAAGGTTTTAAAATAGGTGAATGTAACGATGATAAAAAATATTTTACCCCTAATAAAAGAGGACCGGAAGTTTTTTACAGCTTTTATCCATTGGTTTTAACACTCACCAGGGCGGTCCTTTGAGAAATGTTTTAAAAAAGCCGTACAAAACAAGGATAAAAATACTTCACTCTAATAAAAAAGCACTTGGAGTTTTTACCAATTTTATCCATTGATTTTTTATACTCAACAGGGAAGGTTCCTGAGAAAGGTTTTAAAATAGCTGAATATGACAAGGCTGAAAATATTTTTACCGCTTGAATCCTTTATTTTTAACACTCACCAGGGACCTCACTCACTAGGGAGGTCCATTGAGTGAGGTGTTTAGAACAGCCGAAAAAACCAGGATAGATAGAATTTATCCTTATAATAGAGAACTCGGAGTGTTTACCATTTTTATCTATTGGTTTTTAACAGTTATTAGGGAAGTCCTTTGAGAAAGGTTTAAAATAGCTGTATATATGAATGATAAAATATTTTACTCTAATAAAAGAGCACCCGGAACTTTTAACAGCTTTTATCCATTGGTTTTTAACACTCACCAGGGAGGTCCCTTGAAAACGGTTATTTTAAAATAGCTGAACAATACAGGGATGAAACCATTTTACAATAGAAATTTTTTACCCTAAAAAAGAGTACTCGGAGCTTTTACCGCTTCTATATGTTGGTTTAACACTCACCAGGGAGGTCGTTAAGGAAAGGTTTTCTTAAATAGGTGAACAAAACAAGGGTAAAAGCATATTACCCTAATGAAAAAGCACTCGGAGTTTTTGCCGCTTTTGTCCGTTGATTTTTAATACTCAGTAGGGAAGTCCCTTGAGTACAGTAGCTGAATATGACAAGGCTAAAAATGTTTTACCCTAAATCAAGGCTATGAAATGTAGGAACGTATCCAGGATGAAAGTATTTAAAAATGAGTACTCGAAGTTTTTAATGCTTTTATCATCGGTTTTAATACCCACCGGGGAGATCCCTCGCTGAAGATTTTAAAATGGCCAAACGAAGCTGGTATCAAAATATCTATCCCTAACATGAGAGTATCAGAGTTTTACCCTTTTTATCCATTGCGTTTATCATTCACCAGTGAGGTCCCTCGATAAAGTGTTTTGCTTTTAAATTGGCTTAACAAAACAAGGTTAAAAATACTTTACCCTAATAAAAGAGTAGTCGGAGTTTTTACCGCTTTTATCCTTTATTTTTAACACTCACCAGGGACCTAACTCACTAGAGAGGTCCCTTGAGAAAGGTTTTTAGAATAGCCCAACAAAACCAGGACAGATATATTTTATCCTGATAATAGTGATAGTGAACTGGGAGTTTTTACCATTTTTATCCATTGGTTTTAACAGTCAACAGGGAAGTCCCTTTAGAAAGGTTTAAAATAGCTGTATATAAGAATGATAAAAATATTTTACTCTAATGAAAGACCACCCGGAGTTTTTAACCGCTTTTTCTAGTATACATATTGTAGTAAGTTTCTGCGTTTGTTAATATTTTTCTAACCAGGCTTTGAATATGGTTTATGTCTTGGGTAATTTCTTTCCGAAATTTTAGTCACTTTTTGTTTATATTTCACCAACCATACTTTGAATTTGCCTTATGTCATGTTTGTTTCGCATCCAAATTATAATTAGATTTTGCTTTCATTTGACTGACCATGCATTTCATTAGCTTTATGTCCTATTACTAATCCAAATTTAGTAGGTTTTATTAATATCTCTTCAACCATGCATTGGAATTGCTATATCTTGTGTATGTATTTCTCTTGAAAATTTCAGTACCGGTAAGTTTTTGTTTATATTTGTCTAACCGTGGTTTGAATTTGCTTTTATCTGTCGGAGGTGTTTCTCGTGAAAAGTTCAGTTAGTTTTTCTTTTTATATTTCTGACATGCTTTGCATTTGCTGTATGCCATTTATGTACTTGTCTTGAAAATTTGAGTAAGTTTTTGTATATACTTGTCTAACTATGCTTTGTCTGCATTAACTATTTTCTTGATTGTGTTTGTATTTGTTTATCCAACCATATTTGGTTTCTTTTTTTCATGTGTTTTCTGCAGACGATTTTATGTGCAGTGCTGTCAGCACACATATAGCCTAATAATATGTCAGGAATATTCCTGATATGTTCAGGTGTATTGGTAATGAACGCCGTTTATTTTACCCTAAACTAAAAATTGTTCAAAGTTTTAAATGCTTTCAACCATTGCTTTTAGTAGTCATTAAGTAAGTACCGCAATAAAAGTTTTATAATCGTGGGACCTAATTGAAATCAAATTATTTTGCGCTAAATAAATACACGTAGTTTTTACCTGCTTTTAAACAGTGGCGGTTTTAAAATATGTGAAAAAAACAAGTATAAAGATATTTTACCCTATTAAAAAAGCACGCGGAGCTTTTACTGCGCCTATCCACTGGTTTTAACACTCACCAGAGAGGTCACTTGAGAAAGGTTTTTTATAATAGCTGAACAAAACAAGGGTAAAACATTCAAAACAGCAGTCGGAGTTTTTTTACGTCCATTATCCACTGATTTTTTACACTCAACATGGAAGTTCATTGAGAGTAAAAAAAAAAACCTTTTAACGGCTGAATATGACCACGCTAAAAATATTTTACCCTAATTAAAAGTTTTTAACACTTTTATCCATTGATTTTACCACTTAACATAGAGGTTTTCAAACGGTCGAACCTAGCCAGGATCAATATATTTTAAACGCAAACAAAAAAGAAAGTAATCAGATTTTTACTACTGTTAAACATTGCTTTTACTACTCACCAGCAAGGTCTCTCTACTTCGGGGTTTTGATATGGAGGTCCCTCGAGGAAGGTTTAAAAATGACCAAACTTAGCTGGTATCAAAAACTAGAGTATTACGAGTTTTACCCCTTTCACACATTGCTTTTAACATTCATAAAGGAGGTCCCCTGAGAACTTTTTTTTTTTCTCTTCAAAATAGCTGAACAAAATAAGGTTAAAATAGTTTACCATAATAAAAGAGTACTCGGAGTTTTTACCGCTTTTATATATTGGTTTCAACACTCACCGAGGACCTCACTCACAAGAAATGTCCCTTGAGAAAAGTTTTTAAGATAGATGAACAGTACTAGGATAGATTTATTTTACCCTAATACAAGAGAAGTCGGAGTTTTTACCGTCTTTATCCATTAGTTTTAACAGTCAACAGGGAAGTCCCCTGAGAAAGGTTTTAAAATAGCTGAATATAACAATCATAAAAATGTTTTACCCTAATAAAAGAAGAACCGGGGTTTTACCGCTTTTATCCAACGGTGTTGACACTCACCAGGGAAATCCCTTAAGAAAATTTTTTATTTTTATTTTTTGTTTGTTTTTTCTCTAATCTTAACAAACCAAGGATGAAACTATTTTACCCTAATAAAAGAGTACTCGGAGTTTTTACCGCTTTTATCAATTGGTTTTTAACACTTACCAGGGAGGTCATTTTAGAAAGGTTTTTCTTTTAAAATAGATGAACAAAACAAGGGAAAAAATATTTTACCCTAATAAAAGAGCACTCGGAGTTTTTACCACCTTTATACATTGATTTGTAACAGTCAGCAGGGAATTCCCTTGAGAAATGTTTAAAAATATCTGATTATGACAAATCTAAAAATATTTTACCATTATTAAACGTGTTGAAATGTAGGCTATAAAATGTAGGAACGTAGCCAGAGTGAAAATATTTAAAAAGAGTAATCGACGTTTTTTACCGCTTTTATCATCGGTTTTAATACCCATCGAGGAGGTCTCTCGATGGAGATTTTAAAATGGCCATCAAAATAGCTGTTATCAAAATATCTTTCCCTACCATGACAGTTTTTAGAGTTTTTACCCTTTTTATCAATCGCGTTTAACATTCACCTGTGAGGTCCATTGCAAAAGTATTTTTCTTTTTAAGTTAGCTAAACAAAACAAGGTTGGGTTGAAAATACTTAACCCTAATAAAAGAGTATTTAGAGTTGTTTTACCCTTTTTATCCATTGCTTTTATTATTTACCATGGAAGTCCTTGAGAAAGTTTTTTTTCTAAATGAACAAAAGAAGTTTGAAAATAGTTTACGCTAATAAAAGAGTACTCGGAGTTTTTAACGCTTTTATTCATTGGTTTTAACACCCACCAGATACCTCACTCTCCAGAGAGGTCCATTGAGATAGGTTTTTAAAATAGCTGAACAAAACCAGGATATATATATTTTACTCTGATAAAAGAGCACTCGGAGTTTTTATCATTTATATCCAATGATTTAACAACCAGCAGCAAAGTCCCTTGAGAAAGGTTTTAAAATAGGTGAATGTAACGATGATAAAAAAATATTTTACCCCAATAAAAGAGGACCGGAAGTTTTTTACAGCTTTTATCCATTGGTTTTAACACTCACCAGGGCGGTCCTTTGAGAAATGTTTTTTTTTAAAAAAGCCGTACAAAACAAGGATAAAAATACTTCATCCTAATAAAAGAGCACTCCGACTTTTTACCATTTTTATCCATTGATTTTTATACTCAACAGGGTAGTCCCCTGAGAAAGGTTTTAAAATAGCTGAATATGACAAGGCTGAAAATATTTTTACCGCTTGAATCCTTTATTCTTAACACTCATCAGGGTCCTAACTCCTCAGTAGGAAGGTCCATTGAGTAAGGTTTTTAGAATAGCCGAAAAAACCAGGATAGATAGAATTTATCCTTATAATAGAGAACTCGGAGTGTTTACCATTTTTATCCATTGGTTTTAACAGTCAAGAGGGAAGTCTCTTGAGAAAGGTTTCAAATAGCTGTATATATGAATGATAAAATATTTTACTCTAATAAAAGAGCACCCGGAGTTTTTAACAGCTTTTTATCCATTGTTTTTAACACTCACCAGGGAGGTCCCTTGGAAAAGGTTCTTTTAAAATAGCTCAACAAAACAAGGATGAAACTATTTTACGATAATAGAAGAGGAACTGCAGTTTTTACCACGTTTAATGCACTTTGAACACTCAACAGGTAGGTCTCTATTTTGTAAATAGCTGTACAAAATAAGGATATAATTTTTTACCCTAAAAAGGATTACTCGGAGTTTTTACCGCTTCTATCTGTTGGTTTAACACTCACCAGGGAGGCGACTTGAGAAAGGTTTTTCTAAAATAGGTGAACAAAACAAGGATAATAGCATTTAACCCTAATGAAAAAGCACTCGGAGTTTTTGCCGCTTTTATCCGTTGATATTTAATACTCAATAGGGAAGTCCCTTGAGAAAGGTTCTAAAATAGCTGAATATGACAAGGCTAAAAATATTTTACCCTAAATCAAGGCTATGAAATGTAGGAACGTAGCCAGGATGAAATTATTCAAAAAGAGTACTCGAAGTTTTTAATGCTTTTATCATCGGTTTTAATACCCACCGGGAAGATCCCTCGCTGAAGATTTTAAAATGGACAAACCATGCTGGTATCAAAATATCTTCCCCTAACATGAGAGTATTAAGAGTTTTACCCTTTTTATACATTGCGTTTATCATCCACCAGTGAGGTCCCTCGATAAAGTGTTTTCTTTTTAAATTGGCTTCACAAAACAAGGTTAAAAATACTTTACCCTAATAAAAGAGTAGTCGGAGATTTTACCGCTTTTATCCTTTATTTTTAACACTCACCAGGGACCTAACTCACTAGAGAGGTCCCTTGAGAAAGGTTTTAGAATAGCCCAACAAAACCAGGACAGATATATTTTATCCTGATAATAGTGAACTGGGAGTTTTTACCATTTTTATCCATTGGTTTTAACAGTCAACAGGGAAGTCCCTTTAGAAAGGTTTAAAATAGCTGTATATAAGAATGATAAAAATATTTTACTCTAATGAAAGACCACCCGGAGTTTTTAACCGCTTTTTGTAGTAAACATATTGTAGTAAGTTTCTGCGTTTGTTTATATTTCTCTTACCATGCTTTGAATATGGTTTATGTCTTGGGTAATTTCTTTCTGAAACTTTAGCCACTTTTTGTTTATATTTCATTGACCATACTTTGAATTTGCTTTATCTTATATGTGTGTTTCGCATCCAAATTATAATTAGATTTTGCTTTCATTTGTCTGACCATGCATTTCATTAGCTTTATGTCCTATTACTAATCCAAATTTAGTAGGTTTTTATTCATATCTCTTCAACAATGCATTTGAATTGCTATATCTTGTGTATGTATTTCTCTAGAAAATTTCAGTACCGGAAAATTTTTGTTTATATTTGTCTAACCCTGGTTTGAATTTGCTTTTATCTCTCGGAGGTGTTTCTCGTGAAAAGTTCAGTTAGTTTTTCTTTTTATATTTCTCTCATGCTTTGCATTTGCTGTATGCAATTTATGTACATGTCTTGAAAATTTGAGTAAGGTTTTGTATATACTTGTCTAACCATGCTTTGTCTGCATTAACTGTTTCCTTGATTGTGTTTGTATTTGTTTATCCAACCATATTTGGTTTCTTGTAGCTTTTTTTCATGTTTGGTGTCATGTTTTTTCCTGCAGACGTTTTTATGTTCAGTGCTGTCAGCACACATAAAGCCTAGTAATAGGTCAGGAATAATATTCCTGATATGTTCAGGTGTATAGAGAAAGATATCGGACCTTATGCTTGTTCTGTGGTAATTATGTGTAGGTTCTGTTTGTATTGGTATTAAACGCCGTTTATTTTACCCTAAACTAACAATTGTTCAAAGTTTTGAATGCTTTCAACCATTGCTTTTAGTTTTTCTTTTTATATTTCTCTCATGCTTTGCACTTGCTGTATGCCATTTATGTACTTGTCTTGAAAATTTGAGTAAGGTTTTGTATATACTTGTCTAACCATGCTTTGTCTGCATTAACTATTTTCTTGATTGTGTTTGTATTTGTTTATCCAACCATATTTGGTTTCTTGTAGCTTTTTTTCATGTTTTTTCTGCAGACGCTTTTATGTACAGTGCTGTCAGCACACATAAAGCCTAGTAATAGGTCAGGAATAATATTCCTGATATGTTCAGGTGTATAGAGAAAGATATCGGACCTTATGCTTGTTCTGTGGCAATTATGTGTAGGTTTTGTTTGTATTGGTGTTAAACGCCGTTTATTTTACCCTAAACTAAAAATTGTTCAAACTTTTGACTGCTTTCAACCATTGCTTTTAGTAGTCATTAAGTAGGTACCGCAATAAAAGTTTTAAAATCGCAGGACCTAGCTTAAATCAAATTATTTTACGCTAAATAAGTACTCATAGTTTTTACCTGCTTTTAAACACTGGCAGTTTTAAAATAGGTGAATAAAACAGGTATAAAGACATTTTACCCTATTAAAAAAGTACGCGGATTTTTTACTGCTCCTATCCACTGGTTTTAACACTCACCAGGGAGGTCACTTGAGAAAGGTTTTTTTTTTAAAAATTGCTGAACAAAACAAGGGTAGAACATTTAAAAGAGACTTGGAGTTTTTTACCGCTATTATCCACTGATTTTTAACACTCAACAGGGAAGTCCCTTGAGGAAAAAAAAAAAAAAAAAAAAAAAAAACTTTTAACGGCTGAATATTACCAGGCTAAAAATATTTTACCCTAATTAAAGGTTTTTAACACTTTCATCCATTGATTTTACCACTTAACATAGAGGTTTTCAAAAGGTAGAACCTAGCCAGGATCAATATATTTCAAACGCAAACAAAAAAGAAAGTACTCAGATTTTTACTACTGTTATACATTGCTTTTAATACTCACCAGCAAGGTCTCTCTAATTTAGGGTTTTGAAATGGAGGTCCCTCAAGGAAGGTTTGAAAATGACCAAACTTAGCTGGTATCAAAATATCTTTCCATAAAACTAGAGTATTACGAGTTTTACCCCTTGTACCTATTGCTTTTAACGTTAATAAAGGAGGTCCCCTGAGAATGTTTTTTTCTCTTTAAAATAGCTGAATAAAACAACGTTAAAATAGTTTACCCTAAGAAAAGAGTACTCGGAGTTTTTACCGCTTTTATATATTGGTTTTAACACTCACCAAGGACCTCACTCACAAGGAAGGTCCCTTGATAAAGGGTTTTAAGATGAACAAGGATAGATCTATTTTACCCTAATACAAGAGCAGTCGGAGTTTTTACCGTCTTTATCCAGTGGTTTTAACAGTGAACAGGGAAGTCCCTTAAGAAAGGTTTTAAAACTGCTCAATATAACAATGATTAAAAGAGTTTAGCCTAATAAAAGAAGAACTGGGTTTTTTTTACCGCTTTTATCCACTGGTGTTGAAACTATTTTACCCTAATAAAAGAGTACTCGGAGTTTTTACCGCTTTTATCAATTGGTTTTGAACACTTACCAGGGAGGTCATTTGAAAAAGGTTTTTCTTTTAAAATACACATGTAGCTGAACAAAACAAGGGCAAAAACATGTTACCGTAATAAAAGAATACTCGGAATTTTTACCGCCTTTGCACATTGATTTTTAACAGTCAACCAGGAAGTCCATTGAGAAAGGTTTTAAAACAGGTGAATAAGACGAGGCTAAAAATATTTTACCCATATTAAAAGTTTTGAAATGTAGGCTATAAAATGTAGGAAAGTAGCCAGAATGAAAATTTTTAAAAAGAGTACTGGACGTTTTTACTGCTTTTATCATCGATTATAATACCCATCGGGGAGATCCCCGGATGGAGATTTTAAAATGGCCAAAGCTAGCTTGTATCACAATATCTTTCCCTACCATGACAGTATTTAGAGTTTTTACCCTTTTTATCAATTGCGTTTAACATTCACCTGTGAAGTCCCTTGAGAAAGGTTTTTAAAATAGCTGAATATAACGATGAGAAAAAATATTTTACCCCAATAAAAGAGGACCAGAAGTTTTTTACAGTTTTATCCATTGGTTTTAACACTCATCAGGGTGCTCCCTTGAGAAATGTTTAAAAAAAAAAAAAACGTACAAAACAAGCATAAAAATACTTCACCCTAATAAAAGAGTACTCGGACATTTTACCACTTTTATCCATTGATTTCAACAGGGAAGTCGCTTGAGAAAGGTTTTAAAATAGCTGAATATGACAAAGCTAAAAATATTTTTACCGCTTAAATCCTTTATTTTTAACACTCACCAGGGACCTCAATCACTAGGGAGGTCCATTGAGAAAGGTTTTTAGAATAGCCGAAAAACCAGGATAGATACATTTTATCCTTATAATAGAGAACTCGGAGTGTTTACCATTTTTATCCATTGGTTTTAACAGTCAACAGAGAAGTCCCTCGAGAAAGGTTTCAAATAGCTGTATATATAAATGGTAAAATATTTTACTCTTATAAAAGAGCACCCGGAGTTTTTAAAAGCTTTTATCCATTGTTTTTGACACTCACCAGGGAGGTCCCTTGAAAAAGGTCCTTTTAAAATAGCTCAACAAAACAAGGATAAAACTATTTTACGATAATAAAAGAGTAACTGCAGATTTTACCACTAATTATGCATTGGTTTTGACACTCAACAGGTAGGTCTCTGGAGAATCTTTTTGGAAATAGCTGTGCAAAACAAGGATAGAAATATTTTACACTAAAAAAAGAGTACTCGGAGTTTTTACCGCTTCTATCTGTTGGTTTTAAGACTCAACAGGGAGGTCACCTGGGAAAGGTGAACAAAACAAGGGTAAAAGCATTTTACCCTAATAAAAAAGCACTCGGAGTTTTTGCCGCTTTTATCCATTGATTTTTAATACTCAATAGGGAAGTCCCTTGTGAAAGGTTCTAAAATAATAGCTGAATATGACAAGGTTAAAAATATTTTGCCCTAAATCAAGGCTATGAAATGTAGGAACGTAGCCAGGATGAAAATATTTAAAAAGAGTACTCGAAGTTTTTAACGCTTTTATCATCGGTTTTAATACCCACCGAGGAGATCCCTTGCTGAAGATTTTAAAATGGCCAAACCAAGCTAATATCAAAGTACAATTCCCTAACATGACAGTATTTAGAGTGTTTACCCTTTTTATCAATTGCGTTTAACATTCACTAGTGAGGTCCCTTGATAACGATTTTCTTTTTCAGTTAGCTAAACAAAACAAGGTTAAAAATACTTTACCCTAATAAAAGAGTAGTCGGGGTTTTTACAGCGTTTATCCTTTATTTTTAACATTCACCAGGGACCTCACTCACTAAGGAGATCCCTTAAGAAAGGTTTTTAGAATAGCCCAACAAAACCAGGATAAATATATTTTACCCTTATAATCGGGAACTCGGAGTTTTTACCATTTTTTATCCATTGGTTTTAACAGTCAACAGGGAAGTCCCTATAGAAAGGTTTACAATAGCTGTATATAAGAATGACAAAAATATTTTACTCTAATAAAAGAGCATCCGCAGTTTTTAACCGCTTTTTGTAGTATACATATTGTAGTAAGTTTCTGCGTTTGTTTATATTTCTCTTACCATGCTTTGAATATGGTTTATGTCTTGGGTAATTTCTTTCTGAAACTTTAGTCACTTTTTGTTTCTATTTCACTGACCATACTTTGAATTTGCTTTATCTTATATGTGTGTTTCGCATCCAAATTATAATTAGATTTTGCTTTCATTTGTCTGACCATGCATTTCATTAGCTTTATGTCCTATTACTAATCCAAATTTAGTAGGTTTTTATTCATATCTCTTCAACAATGCATTTGAATTGCTATATCTTGTGTATGTATTTCTCTTGAAAATTTCAGTACCAGTAAGTTTTTGTTTATATTTGTCTAACCCTGGTTTGAATTTGCTTTTATCTCTCGGAGGTGTTTCTCGTGAAAAGTTCAGTTAGTTTTTCTTTCTATATTTCTCTCATGCTTTGCATTTGCTGTATGCCATTAATGTACTTGTCTTGAAAATTTGAGTAGGTTTTTGTATATACTTGTCTAACCATACTTTGTCTGCATTAACTATTTTCTTGATTGTGTTTGTATTTGTTTATGCAACCATATTTGGTTTCTGGTAGCTTTTTCCGTGTTTTTTTCTGCAGACGTTTTTATGTGCAGTACTGTCAGCACACATGTAGCCTAGTAATAGGTCAGCAATAATACTCCCGATATATTCAGGTGTGTAGAGAAAGATATCGGGCCTCATGCTTGTTCTGTGGCAATTATGTGTAGGTTTTGTTTGTATTGGTATTAAACGCCGTTTATTTTACCCTAACCTAAGATTGTTCAAAGTTTTGAATGCTTTCAACCATTGCTTTTAGTACACACTAAGTAGGCCCCGCAGTAAGAGTTTTTAAAATTGCAGGACCTAGCTGAAATCAAACACTGGTGGTTTTAAAATAGCTGAACAAAACAATGATTAAGTTATTTTGCCCTATTAAAAAAGTACGCGGAGTTTTTAATGCTCCTATCCACTGGTTTTAACACTGACTAGGGAAGTCACTTGAGAAAGGTTTTTTTTTTTTTTTTTTTTTTTTCATAGCTGAACAAAACAAGGGTAAAACATTTAAAAGAGCACTCGGAGTTTTTACCTCTATTATCCATTGATTTTCAACACTCAATAGGGAAGTCCTTTGAGAAAAAAGACTTTTAAACGGCTGAATATGACAAGGCTAAAGTATTTTACCCTAATTAAAGGTTTTTAACGCTTGTATCCATTGATTTTACCACTTAACATAGAGGTTTTAAAACGGTCGAACCTAGCCAGGATCAATATATTTTCAATGCAAAAACGAAAATACTCAGATTTTGACTAGTGTTATACATTGCTTTTAATACTCACCAACAAGGTCTCTCTAATTCAGGGTTTTGAAATGAAGTCCCTCGAGGAAGATTTGAAAATGACCAGACTCAGCTGGTATCAAAATATCTTTCCCTAAAACTAGAGTATTACGAGTTTTACCCCGTTTAGCCATTGCGTTTAACATTCATAAAGGAGGTCCCCCGAGAAATTTTTTTCTCTTTAAAATAGCTGAACAAAACAAGGTTGAAATAGTTTACCCTAATAAAAGAATATTCGGAGTTTTTAGGTTTTTAAGATCGATGAAGAAAACTAAGATAGATATATTTTACCCTAATACAAGAGCAGTCGGAGTTTTTACCGTCTTTATCCATTGCTTTTAACAGTCAATAGGGAAGTCGCTTGAGAAAGATTTTAAAATAGCTGAAAATAACGATGATTAAAATATTCCCTTCTCTTTAGAAAGTTTTTTTTAAGCTATACAAAACAAGGATGAAACTATTTTACTCTAATAAAAGAGTACTCGGAGTTGTTACCGCTTTTATCAATTGGTTTTGAACATTAACCAGCGAGGTCACTTGAGAATTTTTTTTTTTTTTTTTTTTTTTTTTTTTTTTTTTTAAATAGATGAACTATCAAGGGCAAAAACATTTTACCCTCATAAAAGAGCACTCGGAGATTTTATCGCTTTGAGAAAGGTTTTAAAACAGCTGAGTATGACAAAGCTAAAAATAATTTACCCTTATTAAAAGTTTTGAAATGTAGGCTATGATATGTAGGAACGTAGCCTGAATGAAAATATTTAAAAAGAGTACTCGACGTTTCTACCACTTTTATCACCGGTTTTAATACCCATCGGGTAGGTCCCTGGATGGACATTTTTAAACGGCCAAAGCTAGCTGGTATCAAAATATCTTTCCTAAACATAACAGTATTTAGAGTTTTTACCCTTTTTATCAATTGTGTTTAACATTCACATTGAGGTCCCTTGATAAAGTTTTTTTCTTCTTCTTAAATTAGTTAAACAAAACAAGGTTGAAAATACTCTACCCTAATAAAAGAGTAATTAGAGGGTTTTTTTGTCCTTTTTATCCCTTTTTTTAACATTTACCATGGAGGTCTATTGAGAAAGTTTTTTTTTTTTTTTTTTCTTTTTAGATGAACAAAACAGGTCTAAAAATATTTTACGCTAATAAAAGAGTACTCGGCGTTTTTACCGCTTTTATCCATTGATTTTTAATACTCAACAGGGAAGTCCCTTAATAAAGGTTTTAAGATAGCTGAATATGTCAAGGCTAAAAATATATTAACCGCTTTAATGTTTTATTTTTAACACTCACCAGGGATCTCACTCACTAAGGCGGTTCCATTGAGTAAGTTTTTTTAGAATAGCCGAAAAAAATCAGGATAGATATATTTTATCCTCATAACAGAGAACTCGGAGTGTTTACCATTTTTATCCATTGTTTTTAACAGTCAACAGGGAAGTCCCCTGAGAAAGTTTTAAAATAGCTGTATATAACAATGATAAAATGTTTTACTCTGATAAAAGAGCACCCGGAGTTTTTAACAGCTTTTATCCATTGGTTTAACACTCACCAGGGAGGTCCCTTGAAAAAGGTTCTTTTAAAATAGCTCAACAAAACAAGGATGAAATATTTTAGGGTAATAAAAAAAAAAAAAAAAAAAAAAAAAAATGCAGTGTTTTTTTTCCACTTTTTATGCATTGGTTCAACACTCACCAGATAGGTCTCTAGAGAATCTTTTTGTAAATAGCTGTACAAAACAAGGATAGAAATATTTTACCCTAAAAAAAGAGTACTTGGAATTTTTACCGCTCGTATCTGTTGGTTTTAACACTCACCTTTTTACCCTAATGAAAAAGCAGTCAATGTTTTTGCCTCTATTATCCATTGATTTTTAAAACACAACAGGGAAGTCCCTTGAGAAAGGTTCTAAAATAGCTCAATATGACAAGGTTAAAAATATTTTACGCTAAATCAAGGGTATAAAATGTAGGAACGTAGCCAAGATGATAATATTTAAAAAGAGTACTCGAAGTTTTTAATGCTTTTGTTATCGGTTTTTAATACCCACCGGGGAGATCCCTCGATGAAGATTTTAAAATGGCCAAACAAGGCTGGTATCAAAATATCTTTCCCTAACATGAGAGTACTTAGAGTTTTTACCCTTTTTATCAATTGTGTTTAACATTCACCAGTATGGTCCCTTGATATTTTTTTTAATTGGCTAAACAAAACAAGGTTAAAAATACTTTACCCTAATAAAAGAGTAGTCGGTTTTTTTTTTACTGCTTTTATCCTTTATTTTTAACACTCACCAGGGACCTCACTAGGGAGGTCCTTGAGAAAGGTTTTTAGAACAGCCCAACAAAACCAGGATAGATATGTTTTACCCTTATAATCGGGAACTGGGAGTTTTTACCATTTTTATCCATTGGTTTTAAGAGTCAACAGGGAAGTCCCTTGAGAAAGGTTTAAAATAGCTGAATATAAGAATGGTAAAAAATATTTTACTCTAATAAAAGAACACCCGGAGTTTTTTAACCGTTTTTTGTAGTATACATATCGTAGAAAGTTTTTGCTTTTGTTTATATTTCTCTGACCATGCTTTGAACATGGGTGATGTCTTGGTATATTTTTTTTTAAAACTTTGGTAGTTTTTGTTTATATTTCACTAACCATACTTTGAATTTACTTTATCCCATGTGTGTGTTTCGCGTCCAAATTATATTTGCTTTCATTTTTCTGACCATGTATTTCTTTAGCTGTATGTCATATTTCTAACCCATATTTAGTAGGTTTTAGTTCATATCTCTTCAACGATAGATTGAAAATGATTTATCTTTGTATGTATTTTTCTATTGAAAATTTCAGTACCGGTAAGGTTGTGTTTTTATTTGTTTAACCCGGATTTGAATTTGCTTTTATCTCTCGCAGGTGTTTCTCGTGAAAAGTTCAGTTAGTTTTTCTATTGATATTTCTCTTATGCTTTGCATTTCTCTTATGCTTTGCATTTGTCATTCATGTACTTGTCTTGAAAATTTAAGTAAGTTTTTGTATATACTTGTCTAACCATGCTTTGGCTGCATTAACTATTTTCTTGATTGTTTTTGTATTTGTTTATCCAGCTATGGTTTCTTGTAGCTTTTTCATGTTTTTCTGCAGACGTTTTTCAGTGCAGTACTGTCAGTACACATGTAACCTAGTAATAGGTTATCAATACTATTCCTGATATGTTCAGGTGTATAAAGAAAGATATAGGGCCTAATTAATGCTTGTTCTGTGGTATATCACGGCGATCAGTGCGCCTATGCATGCGTTTCCTTGCTTTCTCACACCAGTACTGACACAACTTTCTTTCCAAGCCACTGACTACTTTTCTCACATGCATCAGAGGTGAGATGTGAAAAATCGTCGGAAAGAAATATGGCTCAACCGAGTATCGACTCTGAAACTATAGGGTCACGAGTCAAATACGCTAACCAATCAGCTACCCGGGTCTAGTTTGTAGGAGGATGCCATGTGTCAATAGCTTGAGGAAAGAGGTGGGTTAAATTTATCATTTAGTTTTACTTTGGTAGGATGAAACCTTTCTTATCACTACTCTTTAGACCAGGAAGGAATTCTGACAAGAATGGTTTCAGGCTTTCACATGTAAACCTATGCTTTGAATTTGCTTTACTTCTTGTATGAATTTGTCACCAAAATTGCAATTAGTTATTGTTTTATATTCTAACCATGCTTTAAAATTGCTTTGTCTAGAGTATGTATGTCTCACAAAAATTTGATTGAGTTGCAGTCTGTATTTGTCTTGCCATGCTACGAATTTGTTTTGTCATGAATTTAGTTCTCGTGAAAATTCTAATAAGTTTTCATCTGTATTTCTGCTTTGAAGTTGCTTTATGTTGTGTATGTATGTATCATCAAAATTGCAGTGAGTTTGGTTTATATATTTCTGTATCCATGCTTTGACTTTGCTTTGTGTAGTATCCATTTATAGTGCTCTAACAATGACATAAATTGGTTTTTGTCTTCTGCATGTATTTTGTTCAGAAAGTTCTTGTTCATATTTGTCTAACCATAGTTCGAATTTAATTAATCTTTTGCAGTTATTCCTCAACAAAACTTCAATACAGGTAATGTTTATAAATCACTAATTATGCTTTGAATTTGCTTCATCTTGCATATTTCTTATGAAAAATTAGTAAGCTTTTGTTTATATCTGTCAACAATGGTTTGTATTATTGTGTATGCATTTTTCATGAAAATTGCAATAAGCTTTTGTCCATAGATATATCTTTGCATTTGCTTTAATGTGTGTATGTATTTCTCATCATGAATATACTGTGGCATATATTATATTGTAGTAAGTTTCTGTTTATTAGTCACTAACCATGATTTGAATTTGCTTTATCTCGTAAATGTATTTCTAATCAAAATTTCAGTAGGCTTTTGCATATATTTCTCTAACTATGCATTGAATTTGCTTTGACTCCGGTAAATGTTTCTGATGATTATTTCAGTAAGTATTTTTTTTTTTTTTTTTTTTTTTCAGTGTATTTGTATAACCATGCTTTGGCTTTGTTTTGTCTGATGTATGTATTTCTCATGAAAAATTCAGAGTTTTTGTTAATATTTCTTTAACCATGCTTTGAATATGGTTTATGTCTTGGGTAATTTCTTTCCGAAACTTTAGTCACTTTTTGTTTATATTTCGCTAACCATACTTTGAATTTGCTTTATCTCATATGTGTGTTTCCAAATTATAATTAGATTTTGCTTTCATTTGTCTGACCATGCATTTCATTAGCTTTATGTCCTATTATTAATCCAAATTTAGTAGGTTTTTATTCACATCTCTTCAACCTTGCATTGGAATCGCTATATTTTATGTATGTATTTCTCTTGAAAATTTCAGTACCGGTAAGTTTTTGTTTATATTTGTCTAACCGTGGTTTGAACTTGCTTTTATTTCTCAAAGGTGTTTCTCGTGAAAAGTTCAGTTAGTTTTTCTTTTTATATTTCTCTCATGCTTTGCATTTACTGAATGCCATTTATGTACTTGTCTTGAAAATTTGAGTAGGTTTTTGTATACACTTGTCTAACCATGCTTTGTCTGCATTAACTATTTTCTTGATTGTGTTTGTATTTGTTTATCCAACCATATTTGGTTTCTGGTAGCTTTTTCCGTGTTTTTTTCATGTTTTTTCTGCAGACGTTCTTATATGCAGTGCTGTTCGAACACATGTAGCCTAGTTATAGGTCAGCAATAATATTCCTGATATGTTCAGGTGTATAGAGAAAGATATCGGGCATTATGCTTGTTTTGTGGCAATTATGTGTAGGTTTTGTTTGTATTGGTATTAAACGCCTTTTATTTTAACCTAAACTAAGATTGTTCAAAGGTTTAAATGCTTTCAAACATTGCTTTTAGTACTCAGTAAGTAGGTCCCGCAATAACAGTTTTAAAATCGCAGGACCTAGCTGAAATCAAAATATTTTACGCTAAATAAGTACTCGTAGTTTTTGCCTGCTGTTAAACACCTAAGGTTTTAAAGTAGGCGAACAAAACAAGGACAAAAGATATTTTACCCTATTAAAAAATTACGCGGAGTTTTACTGCTCCTATCCACTGGTTTTAACACTCACCAGGGAGGTCACTTGAGAAAGGTTTTTAAAAAATAGCTGAACAAAACAAGGGTAAAACATTTAAAAGAATACTCGGAGTTTTCTTACCGCTATTATTCACTGATTTTTAACACTCAACAGGGAAGTCCCTTGAGAAAGGCTTTAAAATGGCCGAATATGACAAGGCTAAAAATATTTTACCCGAATTAAAGGTTTTTAACACTTTTATCCATTGGTTTTACCACTTAACATAGAGGTTTTCAAATAGTCGAACCTAGCCAGGATCATTATATTGTAAACGCAAACAAAAAAGAAAGTTCTCAGATTTTTACGGCCCGCCCGGGTAGCTCAATGGTTAGCCTGTCTGACTCGTGATCTGGTGGTTGCAAGTTCGATACCCAGTTGAGGCAAACTTTCCTTCCGGCGATTTTTCGCCTCTCACCTCTGATGCATGTGAGAAAAGTAGTCAGTGGCTTTGGAAAGAAAGTTGTGTCAGTACTGGTGTGAGAAAGCCAGGAAACACATGGGTGCGTCACTGACCGCCATGATATGACCTGAGCTGTTAAAATGGCGTTAAACTCCAATACAAACAAACAAACAAACAAACAGATTTTTACTACTGTTATCCATTGCTTTGAAAACTCACCAGCAAGGTCTCTCTAATTTAGGCTTTTGAAATGTAGGTCCCTCGAAGAAGGTTTAAAAATGACGAAACCTAGCTGGTATCAAAATATCTTTCCCTAAAACTAGGGTATTACGACTTTTACCTCTTTTACCCATTGTTTTTAACATTCACATGGGAGGTCCCCTGAGAATGTTTTTCTTCTTTTTAAAATAGCTGAACAAAAGTTAAAGTAGTTTACCCTAATATAAGAGTACTCGGAGTTTTCACTGCTTTTATCAATTGGTTTTGAACACTTACCGGGAAGGTCATTTGAGAAAGGTTTTTCTTTTAAAATATATAAACAAAGCAAGGGCAAAAACATTTTACCCTCATAAAAGAGCACTCGGAGTTTTTACCGCCTTTACACATTGATTTTTAACAGTCAACCAGGAAGTCCCTTGAGAAAGGTTTTGAAACAACTGAGTATGACAAGACTAAAAATATTTTACCCTTATTAAAGTGTTGAAATGTTGACTATGAAATGTAGGACGTAGCCAGAATGAAAATATTTAAAAAGAGTACTCCACGTTTTTACCGCTTTTATCATTGGTTTTAATACCCATCGGGGAGGTCCCTCGATGGAGATTTTAAAATGGCCATCAAATAACTGGTATCAAAATATCTTTCCCTGACATGACAGTATTTAGAGTTTTTATCCTTTTTATCAATTGCGTTTAACATTCACCAGTTAGGTCCCTTGATAAAGTTTTTCTTTTTAAATTAGCTAAACAAAACAATGTTGAAAATACTTTACCCTGATAAAAGAGTAATTAGAGTGCTTTTAACACTTAGCATGGAAGTCCATTGAGAAAGTTTTTTTTTTTTTTTTTTTTTTTCTTTTTAAATGAACAAAACATGTTTAAAAGAAGTTTACGCTTATAAAAGAGTACTCGAAGTTTTTACCACTTTTATTCATTGGTTTTAACACTCACAAGATACCTCACTCACCAGAGAGGTTCATTGAGAAAGGTTTTTAAAATAGCTGAACAAAACAAGGATAGATAAAGTTTACCCTAATAAAATATATATATATTTTACCCTAATAAAAGAGCACTCGGAGTTTTTATCATTGAAAGCCATTGGTTTTAACAGCCAACAGGAAAGTCCCTTAAGACTTGAGAAAGGTTTTTAAAATAGCTGAATATAACGATGATAAAAAATATTTTACCCCAATAAAAGAGGACCGGGAGTTTTGTTTTTATTTTTTTATTATTATTATTATTATTATTATTTTTTTTTACGGCTTTTATCCATTGGTTTTAACACTCACCAGGGTGGTCCCTTGAGAAAGGTTTTTAAAAAAGCCGTACAAAACAAGGATAAAAATACTTCACCCTAATAAAAGAGCACTCGGAGTTTTTACCACTTTTATCCATTGATTTTTAATACTCAACATGGAAGTCCCTTGAGAAAGGTTTTAAAGTAGCTGAATATGGCAAGGCTAAAAATATTTTCGTCGCTTTAATCCTTTATTTGTAACACTCACCAGGGACCTCACTCACTAGGAAGGTCCATTGAGAAAGGTTTTTAGAACAGCCGAAAAAACCAGGATAGATAGAATTTATCCTTATAATAGAGAACTCGGAGTGTCTACCATTTTTATCCATTGGTTTTAACAGTCAACAGGCAAGTCCCTTGAGAAAAGTTTAGCTGTATATAAGAATGATAAAATATTTTACTCTGATAAAAGAGCACCCAAAGTTTTTAACCGTTTTTATCCATTGGTATAACCCTCACCAGGAAGGTCCCTTCAAAAAAGTTCTTTTAAAATAGCTGAACAAAACAAGGATGAAAATATTTTACGATAATAAAAGAAAAACTGCAGTTTTTACCACTTTTTATGCATTGGTTTTAACACTCACTAGGCAGGTCTCTAGAGAATCTTTTTGTAAATAGCTGTACAATACAAGGATAGAAATTTTATACCCTAAAAAAAGAGTACTCGGGAGTTTTTACCGCTTCTATCTGTTGGTTTTAACACTCTTTCCCTAAGAATTTTTAGAGTTTTTATCCCTGTAATCCATTGCGTTTAACATTCACCAATGAGGTCCCTTGAGAAAGCTTTTTCTTTTTAAATTAGCTAAACAAAACACGGTTAAAAATACTTTACCTAATAAAATAGTACTCTGAGTTTTTACCGCTTTTATCCTTTATTTTAACACTCACAAAGGACCTAACTCAAAATCAAATTATCTTTTCCTAAAATTAGAGTATTTAGAGTTTTTACCCTTTTTTATGCATTGCTTTTAACATTCACCAGGGAGGTCCCTTGAGAAAAATGTTTCTTTTTAAATCAGCCGAACAAAACAAGGTTAAAAATAGTTTACGCTAATAAAAGAATACTCGGAGTTTTTACCGCTTTTATCCATTTGCTTTAACAATCACCAGGGTCCTCACTCACCAGAGAGGTCCAATGAAAAATGTTATTAAAATAGCTGAAGACCAGGGGAAATATATTTACCCCAGTAAAAAAATACTCGGAGTTCTTTAACGGTTTTACCCATCGGTTTTAACACTCACCGGGAGGGGGGGTCCCTTGAGAAAGTTTTTGTTTTTGAATACCTGAACACAACAAGGATGAAAACATTTCACGATAATAAAAGAGTACTCGCAGTTTTTACCACTTTTATCCATTGGTTTTAACTCTTACTAGGCAGGTCTCTAAAGAATCTTTTTTTTAAATAGCTGTACAAAATAAGGATAAAAATGTTTTACCTTAATAAAAGAGTACTCGGAATTTTTACTGCTTCTATCCATTGGTTTTAACACTCACCAGGGAGGTCATTTGAAAACGTTTTGAACAAAACAAGGACATAAACATTTTACCCTGATAAAAGAGCAGTTTTTGCCGCTTTTATCCATTGATTTTTGACACTCAACAGGGAAGTCCCTTGAGAAAGGTTTTAAAATTGCTGAACATGAAAAGGCTAAAAATATTTTACTCAAATGTTTTAAAATGTCGGAGCCTAACCAGGGTGAAAATATTAAGAAAGAGTACTCGAAGTTTTTACCGCTTTATCATTGGTTTTAATACCCACCGAGGAGACCCCTCGATGAAGATTTTAAGATGGACAAACTTAGCTGGCATAAAATGTTTTACCCCTAAAATAAGAGTGTTCAAAGTTTTAGCCGATTTAATTTATTGGTTTTGATACTCACTATGCAGGCCCCACGATAGCAGTTTTTGAATGACAGAACCTAGCTAGAATGAAAATATCTTACCCTTAAAAAAAGTGTACTTTTAGTTTTTACCGTTTTTTATCCATTGCTTTTAATACTCACCAGTGAGGGCCTTCGATGAAGGTTTTAAAATGGCCAAACTTAGCTGGCATCAAAATATTGTACCCTAAAATAAAAAGATCCATTGCTTTTAACACCCGCCAGGGAGGTTCCTTGATTAAAGTCTTTGAATAGCTGACATAGCCAGGATTAAAATATTTTACCCTTATAAAAGGGTACTTGGAGTTTGTACCGCTTTTATCCATTGGGTTTAACACTCATCTGAGAGGTCCTTTAATAAAGGTTTTAAAACTGTCAAACCTAGCCAGGATGTTCTTTTTTTTTACACACAGACAAAAGTTGTACTTGTGTTTTTACCGCTGTTATCCGTTGCTTCTAATAATCAAAGGTGAGGTCCTTCCAAAATAGCTTTTGAATGTAGGATCCTAGCCAAGACCAAAATATTTGGCTTAGGCAGAGTACACAAAGATTTTACCGCTTTTATCCATTGGTTTTTAATACTCACTGGAGGGGGGGGGCTATTCAAGATTTTAAAATGGCTAAACCTTGCCGTTATCGAAATATTTCACTGTAAAAATAGGGTTTTCGGGATTTTATGGCTTTTATCCATTGTTTTTAATACTCATAAGGGACGTCACTTGACAAAGATTTAAAATGGCCAAACCTAGCCGAAATAAGGACAGTTGTTCGAAAAAGAAAAGGGTCTTCAGCGTTTTTACGGATTTTATTCTAATGTTAACTTATTAAGTTTTATTCTTCTTTATCTAGCCTCGGTTTGAATTTAGTATCTTTCGTGTATGTATATCTCTTGAAAATTTCAGTAAGTTTTGTTTTGTATATCTCTATCTTTGCTTTGAATTTGCTTTATCTCATGTATGAATTAATCTGAAAACATTGAGTAAGTTTTTGTAAATACCTGTCTGATCATCCTTTGAATTTGCATTACCCTGGGTATGTACTTCTTATATCAATTGTAGTAAGTTTTTGTTCATATTTGTCTAACCATATTTTATATTTGATGTATGTTGTGTATGTACATCTATTCCTCTTGAAAGTTTCAGTAAGCTTTGTCTAACCGTGGTTTGAATTTACATCATCTCGTGTATGTATTTCTCGTGAAAATTTCAGTAAGTTTTTGTTCATATTTCTATAACCGTACTTTGAATTTACTTTGTCATGTATGTATTTGTTTTGAAAATTTGAGTACGTTTTTTGTATACATCTATCTAAACATACATTGTTTGTATAAACCTTTTTCCTTGATTATATTTGTTTATCTAACCATGTCCAGTTTCTGGTACATTCAGTTCATTGTAATTAATGTTAATTGATGAAATGCATGGAAGCAGGTAGTGATAAAATTGACCCACATGGAGATGTGGTTTGCTCCTTACTCAAATTCTTTTCTACTTTCAGAGCAGATTATGAAACACCATAGAAGCCAGCTAAATGTGCGATGGTTGACATAAGACTAGCTTATGAAAATATCAAGGATCTGGTAATACATCAATCTCCCTTAGCTTTCTACTAAAGCTGTATTCTCATTAAAAAAGATAGGCGTTGATCCCTTTAAAAAAATATTCATTGATGAGTACATGAAGAGGATATGCCTTTTGTGACTAGCTTATGAAAATGTCAAGGATCTGGTAGTACATCAATCTCCCTGAGCTTTCTACAAAAGTTGTGCTCTCATTAAAAGATAGGGGTTGATTTTTTTTTTTTTTTTTTTTTAAATAAAAAAAGAATAATTGATGAGTAAATGAAGAGATTATGTCATGTGATTTTGATTGATTGTCTTATGTATCAGACTTTATAATCGTGTTTGGGGTCCTGCGTGGCTCAGTGGTAAAGCGTTCGAGCCTCACTGGATCCACTGGGTCTTTCGTGTGAGAGTCTTTGGGCTAGACACTTCAGAGCTCTAGCCTATTACTGGTGAAACCCGGGAAATATATAAATATGTGAGTTGTCATCATGACTGAAATAATGCTGAAAGTGGCATAAAATACCATTCAAACAGTCTTTTACTATCTTGTTTGTCACCCTTAATCTATTTGTGCACCATACCTTTGAATATCTTCATATACTTGGAATGCAGCAGAAAATGGAAATATGTGATAAACTTGTTTCTACTCTTTACCAAATGACAAGTTAGAAGCATTTGCAGACAACAAATTAAATACCAACATTTTCTCCTTTTCCATCAATGTTTACGAAGGTCTTCTTTCAAAGGGTAATGAACTTCGTTTAGGTTTTGTAAAGGGTTATGTGAATAAATATAACAAAGTCAGGACAGTTTTATTAGATGTTACTGGATAACATAGCCCTTTACCTTACAAAACCGCATTTTTCACGACCCTGAGAAAGAAGCCTTTTCAAAACATTATGTGAAAATGCTGGTAAGCAGGATTTCCTCCTATTCCTAAACTGTTTTCTGTCCTATCAAAGAGAAACCCATCACTTGAGCCACATTCTAATTGTCGTCTGCAAATGCTTTCAATTTTGGATAAGTCTACATTTTTGCCATGTGGTAAAGAGACTGTGTATAACCCAACCTTGATCTACAGCGTCCTAAACCATAGTAGTGATGGGCACATTACGGGTTGAGATATTAAAGTACTGCTGAAAAAAATGGCCATTGTGAGCTTACGATGCAGTTTGATGCACGAGAAATCTTACATGGCTGAAATTCTGCTCATTGCTTCCCGCTGTTGGGTGATTTATTCAGCCTACTATAGGTTTGGTGGTATGACAAAAAAGTAGTTGATATTATATTTATCTTGTGCAGGTATGAAAAAGGTCCACCTTTTACTACAACAGAAATCATGGACACAGTGTACCACCCTTTACTACGGCAGAAATTATGGACACAGTGTACCACCCACCACTACAACAGAAACCTTGGACACTATGTACCATCCACCACTACAACACAAACCATGGACACGGTGTATCACCCACCACTACAACAGAAACCTTGGACACTATGTACCACCCACCGCTACAACAAAAGTCATGGGTACAGTGTACTACTACCCATCCCTAGAACAGAAAAATCACTACGTAGTAAGAGACAAAATGAATTGTGGATCCTTCACCTTCATTAATGTGCCATGTTGAGCCTATTGTTATTTCACGGGAATTTATATTACAGAGACCAGTAGTAGGGAAGAAAAGAGTGCAGTCCAAGTCTACATTTGTACAATCTCCGTTTAATACTCTTTATATGAGTGCATGGTGTTGGTTTGCATTCATAGAGACACTCAACTGGATAACTTTTCGGTCAGATATTTGTTGTTGCGTAGTTTAAGGAAAAAGAAGACTGATCTTGATTTTCACTTTCAACAAACAGGTTAAGTTGTGATTGGCGCACTATGCATTAACGGCATTTTTTTCTGCTCTTTCAAGGACGAATCCCATCATTTGGACATATTCACATTGTTCATCTGTAAAATGCTCTAAACTGTAAAGAAATATGTTAAGATGCTCACATCATCTAACTAAGTGGCGAATCTAGTAAAGTCAGAAGTGTTTCAAAAGAAAATTGATAGCATTTTTTTGTCGTCAACACTTCCTCTTGTCTTAAATAAGATATTGGAAATATGATTTAAAAAAGTTCATCTGATAATTCATTTCACAAAAAGTAGCAAGATCAGAGAGCACAAAAAGTGCAAAATGTTAGAAACTCGCTTTCAGTTAAAATCTTCCAGAAATTATGTGAGTTATTCTTTAGAATTATTTGAGAACCACAAATGAACATTTGATCCTATTCAAAAGAATACTACTGTTTAAAGACCATGACGCGAAACCCCTTTGCTAATCAATCCTGCTGTATTAACGATCCTGCCGCAGAAACCTTCAGGAAACATTGTGGGTGAAAAAGAAATTGCTGGTAACAAGCGCTTTCTCCTTTTTCCTTAATGTTTAAACCCTTTGAAATCGTCATTTAGACTGTGTTCGGTTGGTCATTTGTAGATGATATCAATTTGGACCAGTCTAGCTATAAAGCATCTCTCCTTTTCCCACAATGTTTTACACACTTTTAATCCTCTATCAAACGATCGCATTTTAACAACCCTGAAATAAAAGGCTTTTGAAATAATTCTGAGGAAAGTAGAAACTACCTATAACAAGCAGTTTCCCCTTTTTCTACAATGGTTTCTACTCTTTAAGAAACCATTCTCAACATTACAGCCGCATTAAGTTTGTCGTCTGCGACTGCTTTGAAATTGAAGGAGTCTAAAATTTTGTTGTATGGTAAAGATTTAAAGATAGATATGACCATTTGGACTATGTTTTGTTTGTTGTCTGTAAATGCTTTCAATTTGGACAAATGTAGAGTTTTGTCGTTTGGTGAAAAGTCAAAGAATTATGGGGAAAGGAAAATATGTTGGTAAACAGCCTTATGCTCTTTACCTACAATATTCTATACCCTTTCAAAAACAAATTCGATGATCCAAGCAATATCTATTTTGTCATCTGCAAATGTTTTCAGTACAGACATACGTAAATTTTGTAGTCTGATAAGAATTTAAGGGTTTACGTGTATCTAGCTGTGCAAGATTACCTTTAAGAAATATTGGTATTGTAAATTAAGATTTTAGTATAAGTGTTAAAAACTTTGGAAAAATTAAAACGTAAAGTCTTTATTTTATTTATTTATTTATTTATTTATTATTTTTTTTTTTTTTCTATTGTTTCACCTTGTATAATTTTAGTACTGAGCTTGTCATTGAAAAGCGATAAAAAGTCGGCAAAGCTTTGTTTTTCATCATTTAGAATGACTTGTTAGATAAAAACAAAAGATTATCAATCATGTTACGATTCTTTACCGAAGGCCAAAATTTTGGACTCAACCAAATTGAAAGCATTTACAAACGACAAAATAAATGTAGCTCAAATGATGACTTCTGTCTTTGATAGGGTAGAAGGCATTGTTGGAAATGGAGGAAATGCTGTTTTCCGAAAGCTTCTTCTTCAGGGTCGCTAAAACTGGGGATTGTGTGATAATGATTGATTGATTATATGGTGTTTAAGGCAGTTTTCAACTTCATTTTAGCGGGTCCTGCGTGGCCAAGTGGTAAAGTATGGGACTCGTGACCTGGAGCTCGAGCCTCATAGGATCCACTGGATCCTTCATGGGAGTGTCCTCGGGCAAGACACTTCAGAGCCCCAGCCCAGTACTGGTGAAACCCAGGTAATACATCAATATGTAAGCCGTCGCCGTGATATGACTGAATTATTGTTGAAAATGGCGTTAAACACCATTCAGTCAATCAATCATTCAACTTTATTTTAGTTGTATCGTGGCAGTCAGCGCGCCTATACATGCTTTCCTGGAGTTTCTTTTACCAGTGCATAGTATTCTTCCCAAGCCACTGGTTGCTTTTCCATGTGACCATCGCCTATACCATGATTAGCATGGAGAGAGGAATGAACCCTCTAGCAATGACTATCATCGGTCCTTAGAAAGAAAGTGGCCAAGCTGGGAATTCGAACCAGCAACCCCTGTTCTCAAGTCCTGTACGCTATCGACCGCGCAACCGAATTCCTCCAGATTGTGTGGTAAAGGGATACCCTGTATGTAAATGAAAGAAATATCAGCGACACCTTCGACTATTTTTCGGGATCAAGAGAGTCAATATGATAGGGGTTCAAAACAAACAAAAAATGTTCAAAATAAATGACAATAACAGTTAATCCTTAACCAGACGACAAAATTTCAGACTTGTCCAAATTGGGAGCTTTTTCAGATGACAGATGTGGCTCAGATGTTGGGATTGGTTTTGAAATAGTAGAAAACATTGTGGTTAAAGGAGAAAATGCTGGCTACCAGCATTTTCTCTTTTTCCCACTTTGTTTTCAGAAGCGTTCCCTCTCAGGGTCGTTAAAATTCTGGATTGATTGGTAAAGGGTTAAAAAAAGGGACCTTAGATATCCATATTAAAATACATGAACACACACACACTCACACACACACACAGAGCAAATATGTCATTGGGGTATTTTGGTAGAAGATGGTTCTAATAAAAAAGTAAGAGACAATTAAATAGTGACATGCAAAAGTTGAAAATTTTAAACTGTTGCTCTTGCATCTCACTTTGGCAATTCAAGTATTGTACATGTAGAGCCCCAGTTAAATGCAACAATTTCGTCTTCTCTAAACACTGCAGTTGTTGCTTTAAATATTTTCTTTCTTTCGATTTTTACATCCATTTGGGGCTTCCGTATACCTTGTTAAAATTGAAAGACAAATTTTGTCTGCTTGGTGATTAACCCTTTACCAGACGACATGATTTTGGACCCATTAAAATTGTGAAAATTTGCACATGACTATTGTTGATCAAATGGTATGAATTGTGTTTAAGAAGGCAGAAAACATCATGGCAAAAGGAGAAAATGCTGGTAACTAGCACTTTCTCCTTTAGCCCACAATGTTTTCAAAGATCGTCTCTGTAGGGACATTTAAAGTAAGGATTGTTTGATAAAGGGTTAACATCTTTTCAACATTATTTCAGTCACATTAGCAGGGTCGTAAGCAGGGGTTTAGAATCATTATGTAGTCTGAACAGAGAGCACTAGTTCACCCGTAGGCTGTCAAGCAGGACGCTATGCGCTTTTGCAGTCTGATCTATAGGATGCAATCACAATATTTGATTTTTTTCTATTGGTTGGAAATTTCATTAAAAAAATATTACAAAATATAATAAAAAATAATAAAAAAGTTTCAGTTAATTATGAATATGAAGTTGTTCTACAAAGTGATAATGATAAGAATATTTTCACAATTTTTCTTCATTACGCACTTGCATATTGTGCATTATGGACGCTACGCCATTGTTTGGAAGAGGCGTAATCGTTCTACCATGTGATCCTACAGTCCTCTTCCTAAGAATTAATTTAAAAAATTTGACTCCATCCTGAAGCTTAAGCTTATAGTAATTACATGTACACGAAAATAACCCCTCACCACACTCGTCAAAATATGAAACTCTGAAATGGTGAAACCATTTGTTGGGATTGATATCAAACACCTTGTAATCTTTTGGTCTGAACTGTCTGATTACTTTCCAAAAACAAAAAGAGCAGCGCTTCCTTTTGAGTCGATCAGTGGTTTCTTATTGGCTTACTGAAGCTCAGATTGCCCCTTTCTACATATACATGCACTTTTAGTGCGGGTACGTGCTCATATATACTTCTTTTAAAGCTTCTAGATGGAGTCAAATTCTTTGTATTAATTCTTAGGAAGACGACTGTAGGACGATATCTGTCAAGTTGTCAAATTTCAGTTGTCTCACAGAAGGAAATGGTTTAGGATTAAATTTTAAGGACGCTCGTTAAAGCATATGACGGACAAAGGATAAGCTCACTGGCTTTTGGCCAAAGGAGCTATATAAAACTTACACTGGCGACGGCTGTCTTTCGATTTATGGTAACTACTCGATAAGGCCACTGCCTGTTCAGACTCATGGAGAGGTCGAGTTATGTTTTATGCTGCAAAAGAAAATGTAATCAACCCCGTATAGAACAAACTGATTATGGTAAAAGACTATGGATATCTGTTCCTTTTTGCAGGGCTTTTTGCTAATCACCTGGTTAGAAATATTCTGACTCTATGAGACATAAAAGAGAAAAAACAGACGTGCCTTGGTAAATCCTAGGTTTTCCATGTAAATTTCATCGGTCTCTGTTTTGGCTTGGCTAAAAGCAAATACGCGTAGTTTGAAAATAACAAATGTGCTCTGAGATTTATTCGAGAAATACTCAATTACTCGGAAAACCCGTATCGTAATCAATCAGGTAAAAAATGAAAATATCAGAAGTGACATAAAAATATCATGTTGTGGACTGACATTAAACTAAATCAGGTGTTTTATAGATTTTATTAAATACACGGGCAAGCAAGCAATCGGGCAAGTGGCAAGCTCGTATAGCTCAGGTGGTAGAGCGTGGGACACGTGAACGTCATGTTTCGGGCAACTTGAGGGTGTGGGTTCGATTCCCAAGGCTGGCCATCTAAAATTACTAATAGTCTTTCGGTTGAGACGTTAAACCGAGGTCCCGTGTGACGGTGCTATACACCGAGCACGTTAAAAAACCAGGTGTAGCTTAGGATGGGTTTCGTCCTGTATATTGCACTATCCCCCGTAACATAAGCAACAACCTTCAGGCGGGCGTCGCCTATATGGGAAACCGGTGGCGACGATAAATAAACGCAAATTCAATCAATCAATCGGGCAAGTAAATATTTAAAATGCAATATAAATCCTTCGAATTACTTAAATAAAGCTAACGTTCTTCAAATGTAATTTTTTTCTATTCAACTCTTTCTGACATATAATGCAACACTACATGCATATTTGGTCTAACACCTGGATTCCAACTTAGGTTGGATTAGATGCAGCCCACCTCAGCAGTGCTTTCAGTGCTTTGATTTACCATTTGAAAGATTTTCAAAATTTTGTTGTTTGGCAGAGTTAAACAGAACATTTCATCGAGGGAAAAAAACAAAACAAATAAGCTTATTTAAATTTATATTCTCCATATCTGAATCAACGGACCCAGGAAAAAGTCTTTGTGGAGAGTGCAGATTCAGACCAGACTGCACAGAACATGCAGTCAAGACCTTGGATCTGACATGCCAGTTTTCTGATGTATTCTAGTCAAGACAACAATGGTCCTGTAATATTTAGGCTGCCTTTTCAAGCTTAACATGGCTATTTCATCAATTCAGCACACTAAGCGTAAAACTCTCAGCAACATGTTTGTCTCATACTCCATGTTGGTTGATTCTCATCCTTTCCACATTTCAGATAAATGGCGTAAGGTTTACTGTAGTTATGCTCTTGCTTATTAGAATGACTCAGATACAATGACCTTTGTTGGCCATGGCCAAGTACAGTCGCTTTTGAAGACAATAGAAGATAACGATCAGACTGTCCTTTGAACGCAATGCAGATCAATATCACAGACGTTCATATCTTAGATCTTAATTGTCTGTTAATGTGGGATATATAAGTGAAAACTGACCATGAAATTGTAATGCTTGGATATTGTTTTTCTGATTGTAACAGGCCATTAGATTAAGTGAGTGTTTTAACTCTTAACCAAACTATCCCTTTTTAAGGCCCATGAAGAAGAGAGTTGTTGAAAACATTGTGGGAAAAGGGGAAAGTGCAGGTAACCATCATTTTCTCCTTCTCCCATAATGTTTCTTTTTTACCCTTTCAATGATCCAAATCATCATTTGGTGTACATTTAATTCGTCATGTGCAAATGCTTTCGACTTGAACAAGTCTAACATTTTAGCATTTGATAAAGGGTTCAGGTTAGGTAGCTATTGGGTATCTACATTCTTTGAAAGTAATGTAGGAGAAATTTGGCTGCAGACGTTTCTGACTGGACAATGTGGCCCAGGACGATTTAGCCCGCCAGACAAATTAGGTAAGACAATTTGTCTAGATAAAATACAATGGCTTGTTAAAAATGGAAAAAAGCCCCACAAGCAGTCAAAAGTAAACAATTCCAGTCATAATGCATGCATATTTGTACGACATTTATGTTACAGTACAGTTACCAAAGTTGCCAAAGTTACAGAAAAGCATATCTGTATTTTGTTTACTCTTTTGAAAGGTTGGCAGGTACTGCTATTCATGATGAGTGTTATCCAAAGCTTGATAATGGGTATTGCCGATCAGAATTGTCACATATCTTTTACGTTCTATTGCTGTCGGCTAGCAAACATACACTTAGCAACAGTTGTAACATGAAAATCAGCCGGAAAATAACAAGTTTTGTATATCTGTATTTTGTTTACTCTTTTGAAAGGTTGGCAGGTACTGCTATTCATGATGAGTGTTATCCAAAGCTTGATAATGGGTATTGCCGATCAGAATTGTCACATATCTTTTACGTTCTATTGCTGTCGGCTAGCAAACATACACTTAGCAACAGTTGTAACATGAAAATCAGCCGGAAAATAACAAGTTTTGTATATCTGTATTTTGTTTACTCTTTTGAAAGGTTGGCAGGTACTGCTATTCATGATGAGTGTTATCCAAAGCTTGATAATGGGTATTGCCGATCAGAATTGTCACATATCTTTTACGTTCTATTGCTGTCGGCTAGCAAACATACACTTAGCAACAGTTGTAACATGAAAATCAGCCGGAAAATAACAAGTTTTGTATATCTGTATTTTGTTTACTCTTTTGAAAGGTTGGCAGGTACTGCTATTCATGATGAGTGTTATCCAAAGCTTGATAATGGGTATTGCCGATCAGAATTGTCACATATCTTTTACGTTCTATTGCTGTCGGCTAGCAAACATACACTTAGCAACAGTTGTAACATGAAAATCAGCCGGAAAATAACAAGTTTTGTATATCTGTATTTTGTTTACTCTTTTGAAAGGTTGGCAGGTACTGCTATTCATGATGAGTGTTATCCAAAGCTTGATAATGGGTATTGCCGATCAGAATTGTCACATATCTTTTACGTTCTATTGCTGTCGGCTAGCAAACATACACTTAGCAACAGTTGTAACATCAAGCTACAACCAGTCTAGCGTTTTTAAATTTACAGAGTGTATATCTTAACCATTCCGCTAAACTACTAACTTGTAAAAGACAGCAAAAAAAGGGGGGATCCTACGTGGCTAATTTGTAAGGTGTAGGAATTTTTATCCCATACATAGCTCAAACAGCTACCATTTGATTTGCGATTTCAAACCACTGTAGTTATTCAGTATGGACCGATTATAGTGCTTACAGCACTTTGATTAAATTATGACGTTTTTAGCAGCAATTCGAATGCATTTTGAGACTATTTTGGCAAGCTGTTCTCTCAATACCATGTTTTTGCCGAAAATGCGGTACGGCCATGGCCGACCTTGTTTCAGTGTTAGAATCATGTACAGGGAGAGTAAGGTATCTGCTACCCATCATCTGAAGGCCTGTCCCCTGTTATATGTACCATATGACAGTGGCAGTGATTAAATGAACATTTCCAGTAACTTTCAAAAACACAAACTGTGTGATGAAAGAGTGCTTTTACTGGGAAAATGTCACTGTACGTATCAGAAATCGTGATTTAAGATCAGACTGCACATTCTTTTCAGTCTGACCTTAATTTTCACAATCTTTTGTGGCTTCGTCCGGACAAGGAAAAATGATGATGACAATGTTTTCTTCCCTCTCAAGAACAATCTCGTCTCTTGATCAAGATTACTTCTTTCGTCTCCAGACACATCCAATACAGGCAAGTTAGTACATGTACATGTATATACAGTTTATGGACGTGTAAGGATTTACTTTAAAAGTAAAGTGAAAGAAATAATTCATTTACATAATTTAGTGAAAACACAAACTGTGGTCCCAAACTTCATTTTACCGGTAATAATTCAGTGTGGGACAGTGTGGATCCAAGATCATACGGTAATTCACTTTCATTGTCCTCTGTAACTCATTACGGATGTCAGTTTTTCATGAAGGTTTCCACGTTTTTTAAAAGATTCCAGTTTTCTATCATCGTTTTATACAAAGGTTCTGAACTGGGTAAAAGGGGAATAGGCTGGCGACCATGGTATGTTTTTTCCTTTTTCCCACAATCCCATCATTTGATCCATAGCAAATTTTTCGTCTGCAAAGACTTTCAATATGGACAAATCTTTAAGTTTCTTGACTGGTAAAGAGTTAAGTTATTTGGGTAATCCTGCTAAATGATGATATGGATAGACGGGTGAAATGGCGATTAGTCAGTCTCTTGTTTATTTGCTTGGTACTCTTTTTGTGATGTTGACGTGCAGGTATCGTGCTTTTACCGGCACCAAAAAATATCCCCCATAGCCGCTGTCTACCTATATTCACATGTTTGCATTGGTTTAAAAAAAGAAAGAAAAACGTAGTTCATAAAGATTCATACCTTAGTTGGGTACTGGTCAATGATTTAAGAACTACAATTGAAGAGAAGTCTCAGTGGAAAATGACAAAAGACAAAATGAGCAATCCAGCGATAACTGAAAAGGAAATAGTATTTATCAAAATAAGGAGCAAAAGTTGGTGGAAAATGACCAAAGAAGATACAAACCATGGCCAAATCGAAATTAAAACTAGGTGCAAAATGACCAAAGTGGGTACGAAATGACCGAAGTGGGTACAAACTGACCAAAATGAAAAATCAAGTGAAATAACCTAGGTACGAAAATGACTGGACCCCCCCCCCCCTTTTTTTAGAAGGGGTCGATAGCAAAAAACTTTATTTATAGAAAGGTTGATATTGAGCCTTCAGTAAGTTCAAGTGCCGTCTGACTTACAATCAGGACTGATTGTTTCAGTTTTAGCACAGAAATGATACGCTTTCGATTGACAAAGCACAGTGACAATTGAAGAGAGTGAAGGTTCGTTTTATCGGAAAGTGTTTGATCTAGTTCTGTGTACTAGTGAATTTAAACGGGTTAAAAGTTCTTCATTTAGATCATTTACACTTTCGACTATTTTAATCTAAACAGCGACTGTATATTTGTTTCCGACTATTTTCATGGAATAAGCATTTTTTTCCCAGTAAAATTCTAAAGAAGTATGCTCAAAATAAGGTTAAATTAGCATTCGAGAAACCAGTACATAATGTTGCTGATTTAATGCAAACGTGAGTCGCCATTTTGAAATAGTTGGCAAGCGCTTTCCGCTTGCTGACGGTCGATAGGGACAAA
Source organism: Tridacna gigas (assembly GCA_945859785.2). Lineage (NCBI taxonomy): Eukaryota > Metazoa > Mollusca > Bivalvia > Cardiida > Cardiidae > Tridacna > Tridacna gigas. Next base: position 15,066,686 of record OX244044.2, read on the forward strand.
ACTCGCTCGCAAGCGCTTGCGACGAGCGCTCGCCACATTGAACGCACTGCAGACTGACCTTCCTTGTTTAATCAAATTTGTTGGGTTTTTTTCTTGACAGTAAATATAACCGAACGATATCAAAAGATCTGAAGCCTAATAGGGAGTCAAACTTTTTTTTTTTTTCAGCTTCTTTACCAAAATATGCAAATACTCGTACTTTTCCGTTCTAACATCGGCTGTCTGGATCGGCTATCTCCGTAAACAAGATGCCTATGTTTCTAATCAGTTTTTCGATGCAAAGCTTTGCAAGCAGGATCCAGTCTGTTTCTTTCAATGTTATAGCGCACGAATTTGAAGTTATGTATAAGGTCATCGGGGCTCGAAGTTGTTAGTCAAACAGTTTCGTACGATTAAAATGGGATATATCTTTCAGCGTTTGTTGTGAACTTGAAGTTTACTATCATGTTCAACTCAAGATGTATTTATTTTCACGGGCCTTTTTCTTTAATCGTAGTGAGATGCATTGCAAGCGGTACTTTTCACTTTTAGTCGGGTATTTCCGTAAACGTTTGGACAGGGGTTGAAATGTTGGTACATGTATATGATTACTATTGCCTAGGGAATGTTTCTCACCGTTGTCAATTGTTTGTGGGAAAAAATTGCCTATAGGTTTGACTCTTCACATGACTCCTTCCAAGATTTAAGACTTGCCTGAATCAGAAACATTTGCAGATGACAAGTTGCATGTGGCTACCATGATGCCTTTGAAAGGGTAGAAAACATTGTGGAATAAGGAGAAAATTTCTGTTGCTAGAAGTTATTGCATTCAAGGTTATTTTGCCATAACAGTATGTCCCAAAAATATCTTGAGTGTAAGTCCAACGTCAGAGTGAATCTTCCAAGCAGTTTGATCTTGGAGTGCACCGTTCTTGATATCAACAAAAGTTGTCCAACATAATTCAAACCACCTGAAATGGTCCGTAAAGGTCCAATAGCGGCCAAGAACACAATACAGGTGTTAAAATGCATTTAAATTTAAATCATACCATTTAAAAGTTTGGAAAATGTTGTGAAGATGACAATCTGTTACTGTGTTAGTCGCTGGCAGAAAAACGATTCTATAATCAAGCAAAAAAAAAGATAGAGCGACTTAGCAAATTTTAACCTAATTTTGAAAATTAGTTTTTCTGCCAGGGACTAACACTTGAACCAACCGTACAATAACAGATTGTCATCTTCACAATAATTTCCATACTTTTAAATGGTATGATCTAAATTTAAATACATTTTAACACCCGTTTTTACTTTTGGCAGCTACTGTTACTTTAAACGGGACCAACGGGAAGCAGCACATGAAAACATTGTTGAACAAGAAAACAAGACCATTGCATGCAGCTGCCAACGCTCAGCTGCTCGATTTTCAAGAAAAAAAAAAAAAAAAAAAAATTCAGTCGAAAAAGGTGCATAAATATGTCAAAAAATACTTTGATAGTAACCTGCTTTTGTCATACAGGTTCACCTTTTGATAGTTGACAACTAGTCAGTGTTTGAAGTAAATATTATCAGTGATAACAGAGATATTAACTAGAGGCCCTTGAGGGCCTGAATCGCTCTACTGGCAGTGATTTTGCTTTTTTTCTGGCATACATTATGAATTCGTAATGCAAAAATGAAAAAGACAAACAACCCCCCCCCCCACCTCTAAAAAAAAAAAAAAAAAAAATAAGAGGGGGTGTTGTTGCAACTGGTTGATTGATTGATTGATTGGATGGTGTTTAACGCCATTTTCAACATTATTTCAGTTATGTCTCGGCGGCCAGTGCACCTATCCATGCTTTCCTGGAGTTTCTTTTTACCAGTACTCAGCACAATATGCTTTCCAAGCCACTGGCTGCTTTCCCACATAACCATCGTCGAAACAATGGTCAGCAGTGAGAGAGGAATGAATCCTGTCGCAATGACTATCATCAATCCTCGGAAAGAAATTAGCCAAGCTGGGGATTGAACGAGCGACCTCCTGTTCTCAAGTCCTGTATGCTACCGACCTCCTGTTCTCAAGTCCTGTATGCTACCGACTGAGCTACGGGGTTTGACTTGTTGCAACAGGGCATTAACCCACTAAGAAAGCACAAGTGGGCATGTTGAATTGAACAAATAGTGAAAAAAACTGAAGTACAATTTCTCAAAAATTAATTTATTAATTGTGTAAACAAGAAATGTAAATTTTCAACTTTGAATGGCTCCTATTCCCATACTAATTGTGGAATGTTTTTCAAAATCAATAGGGTTCAGCTTTTGATAATATAAAGCAACTGTGCAAGTTTCATGAAAATTCGACCAGAAATGACGAGTCATCGTAGCACAAACAAGAGATGTAAATTTTCAAAATTAAATGGCTACTTTTTCCATACTGATTGTCTAATATTTTTCAAAATCAATAGGGTTCAAGCTGTTGATAATACAAAGCAACTGTGCAAGTTTCATGAAAATCCAATTATCAATACTCACTTTATTGCATAAACAAGAAATGTTAATTTTGAACTTTAAATGGCTACTTTTCCCATACTGATTGTGAGTTTATCAAAATCAATAGGGTTCAACGGTTCAAACTATTGATAAAATAAAAAATCTGTGCAAGTTTCACGAAAATCTGACCACAAATGCAGACTTTATCATGTAAACAAGGAATTTAAAGGTTGAATTTTAAATGGTTACTTTTCCCACATGGACTGTCATAATTTTTTTTAAAATCAATAGGGTTCAAGCTATTGTTGAGATAAAGTAACTATGCAAGTTTCACAAAAATCCAACGACAACTGCAGACTTTATCGCATAAACAAAAAATTGAAATTTTTAAATGGCTACTTTTCCTACACTGATTGTTAGATTGTTTTCAAAATCAATAGGGTTCAAGCTATTGACGAGATGAACAAACTGTGCAAGTTTCACAAAAATCTGACCACAAATGAGGACTTTATTGTGTACACAAGGAATTTAAATGTTGAATTTCAAATGGCTTCTTTTCCCACACTGACTGTCAGATTTTTTTCAAAATCAATAGGGTTCAAACTATTGATGAGATAAACAAACTATGTAAGTTTCACAAAATTCCAATGACAACTGCAGACTTTATCACATAAACAAGAAATTGAAATTTTTAACTTTAAATGGCTACTTTTCCTACACTGATTGTCAGATTGTTTTCAAGATCAATAGGGTTCAAGCTTTTGACGAGATGAACAAACTGTGCAAGTTTCAAGAAAATCCAACTACAAATGCGGACTGTATCGCATAAACAAGAAAAAGACTAACGGACTGACAGACAACGGAAACCACGCCATGACATAAGCTCTGCTGGCTTAAAGCCAGTAGAGCTAAAAATGTCGAAGTTTGCATGACGACGGTGCAGGCAATGACGAGCGTGATAGGGCAATACCACAAAGTTTCCGCTGAAGACAGCCAAGCTGAAAATGAGGTTTACTAGCATTTTCTTTCCCCCTACAATGTTTTCTATCCTTTCAATGACAAATTCCAGCAATTGAGTTACATTTTGTCGTCTTCTAATGCTTTCAACTGGACAAATCTGACATTTCTCCAATAGTAAAGGATAACTGCCTGAAAATGTACATGGCACTGTGGGCTCAGCAGTTCTTTGAACAGCAATACTGTGTTTAAGCTATTAGCAAACCACCAAATGACTAAGTGAAGTTACAGCCCTTGTGAAAATGATCACTTTTTTTGCAGCTGTATTCATCATTTCATATTACAGCAGCCAGTGCACCTATTCATGACCTCTTGAAAAATTTTTACCAGTGCCTTGCACAACAATCAAGATTACTAGCTCTCTTTGTTTTCTACCGAGTCACAGTGAGCTACCATACTCATCAATACCAGTGAAACAGGCTTGAAGAAACACCATTGAAAAGAAGAAAATGCTGGTAACAAGCATATTTTTCTTTTCTCACAATGTTTTCTACCCTAATGTTAATGGACAAATCTCATTATTTGAGCCACATTTAAACCCTTAACCCTTTCCCAAACGACAAATTTTAGACTGGTCCAAATTGAAAGAGTTTGCAGACGACAATTTTAAATTTGATGAAAATGGCAGAAAGTTATCAAAAAGGGTAGAAAACACTGTGGGAAAAGGAGAAATTGCTCGTTATGAGCAATTTCTCCTTTTCCCACAGTGTTTTCAAAAGACTTGTACTGCAGACACGTGAAAACCAGGGCTTGTTTGGGAAAGGGTTAAGCGCCTTTCACGACTACAGTTACCTTTGCAGCTTGTAGATCAAGATCAGGCTGCACAAAACGGGCAGCTTAGACTTTGGTCTACACTGTCCGCTTTGCTGAAACACAGTAAACATAAGCAACCTTGAAACTGTAATTATTTGGGTCATATTTTAGATGAAAATGTCTGCTATGTATATTCTTTAATTGTCCCCTTCAAAATTTATGCTTTCAATATGGACTAGACAAAACTTCTATCCCTTGGCAAGAGACTGTACATGTTGTATATAAAAGTGTAAAATAAGGAACGCTGTGTAGACCCACATCAGATGCCACAAAGGCTGATTTCTAAGCTTGAAAGAGCAATCCCATGTTTTATTGATTCTGAGCAAGAAAGCTGTAGAAAACATTGTGGTAATCTGAAAAAATGCCTGTTACCAGCAATTTCTTCTTTCCCTACAATATTTTCTACCCATTCAAAGATAAAACCCATCATTTTGGGCCACAAATTATTTGTTGTCATCAGAATATAATGTTTTCAATTGTGAAAAGTCCAAATTTCAATGTTTGGTAGAGAAATAAATTGCTTTTTCCTTCTGTCACAATATTTTCAAAAATTGTTTGCTTGAAAGCTTTAAGAACCATCAAAGCCAGAACCTTTGCAAATCAAATACCTAGGCAAGAGAGACATTATAGTAAGTACAAACAACAGATTTTTTGGTGAATACCTTATTTAGTATTTCCATTTACTTTTTTTCAAATTACTTTTTTGCATCTATACAACTAACTGATATGAACAAGAAAAAGCTTTAACCCTTTACCACATGACAAAAATTTAGACCTGTTCAAATCCAAAGCATATACATATGCCAGATTAAATGTGGGGAAATTATGGAAGATGTCATTGGTAGGATACAAAACATTGTGGAAAAAGGAGAAAATGCTGGTTACCAGCATTTTCTCCATTTCCCACAATGTTTTCAAGTCCTGTTTCTCAAAGTCTTCAATATTCAGCATTGTGTGGTAGAGGATTAATATGAACAACATTAGTGTGTCTACATAAGGATCACAAAGAAGGGGTTGTTTGCCATCATTACTTGCTAAAGAGTACACAGGAAAATTACTACATGTGTGTATTTTGTATAAAAAACAATCTAACAATTATAACTCTATTAGAATTTTAATTCAACAGAAAATAACAACATTACATGATAACAAAGCACACAGTGATAAAAATGATTACCATATCTTCTCCAACATCTAATTAGCAATTATCATACCATATGAACACTATTCTTCGGTTAAAAAAAGTAGCAGCAACAGCAGCAACAAATTATGTATCTTAATAACCCTTTACCACACAATCCCAAGTTTTAATGACTGAGGTAAAGAGCTTTTGAAAACACTGTGTGAGAAGGAAAACATGCTCATAACAAGCATTTTTAACTTGTCCCACAATGTCTTCTACTCTTTAAAAAGCAGTTCTTGTAAGTTGACCCCAAGTTATATTGTCATTTGCAAATGTTTTCAATTCTAACAAGTCTAAAATTTTGTTGTGTGGTAATGGGATAAGACAGCATGGTCCGTATTCACCAGTCATTCTTAAGAATGTTCTCAGTTTTATTCACCAGAATTTTCTAATTGTGAAAGTAAAAAGACTCCTGATTTGCTGAGTCAAATGGTTCAGCCAATCAGAGTTTGTGTTACTTTCAAATTTAGAAAATATTTCAAAATTAAGACCGAGAATAAATATAGAAAATTTTCAACATTAAGATTAAGAATATCATTCAGAATGGTTGGTGAATAATGACCCAGAACACAATAATTCCCACAAAAATAAACAACAACAAAATTTATATAATTACAAAAGGATATAAAACATTTATCTTAGATACTGGTAAATTGCACACAATAAATAAGAGCACCCCATACAGGTGCCAGCCATTGGCTTCAGTTGCTTTTAGAAGTAGATTGATTTTCAGTAAAAATTCCAAGTCAAAAAAAGGCCATAACACCTGTTCTTGTTGTATGGGTTACCCTTTTGATAGCTGACAACTTGTCCAAGTTTGAAGTAAATATCTTCAGTAACAACTGAGATACTATGAAATGTCAGTTTTCCCAAAAAGAATCCCCCAGTCAAAAAACAGCCAGTCCAAATTATGTTATAAATCATACCAAGCAAGTCATTACATAATTATAGATCCATGAAAAACATTTTTTTTTAACAACCCACTGAATCTAGAGGTAGAATCTTCCTTTGACATGCAGAAATTTTACAAGTAGCAATAAGTTTCAACCCATGTCAGTCTGTGCAGGCTGACCTGGGTAAATACTTTTGGTAGATGCATTAAGCCCTGTTTTAACAGAGGATGGGTCACACACACACACACACACACACACACACATATTTTTAACTCAAGTTAACTCTTTACCAGACAAACACATCTTAGCCTTGTCCAAATTCAAGGTATTTGGTGACGACAAATCAAATATGCATCAAATGAAGAATTTAAATCAAATATGCATCAAATGAAGAATTTGTCTTGAAAAGGGTAGAAAACAATGTGTGAAAAGGAGAAAATGCTGGTTATCATTTTTTTTGTCTCTGTTCAATGTATCTAATCATTTGGCTTGATGTTCCACATACTCTGTGCTGTAAGTTGGGGATTGTTCAAACTCAGGATTGTCTGGTAAAGGCTACATATTTTTTTAGTAAATCATATATACAGACAACACTAAACGTCTTGGCAGTGCTTGAGTGATAAAAAATTAATTGTATATAGACCATTTCTTTGTCTTGTCTTTGTTTTACCCTTTACCAAACAGCAAAATGTTAGACTCCTCCAAATTTTAACCCATATCCTGCAAAATAAGTTAAATGCAACTTTCAAGTATACTGTAAAAATCTGAAAAACATGATTTCAGAATCTTTTTTTTAACTCCTTACAGGACAGTGTAGATCCAAGATCAGACTGCACCGTCTGTGCAGTCTGATCTTGATCTTCACTTTCCACAAAAGGTCAGTGCGTCATGCTTAGCAGCTTAAGGGTTAAGCATTTGCAGACAACAAATCAAATGTACCTGAAAAACTGAAATTTGGAAGGGTAGAAAACATTGTGGGAAAAGGAGAAAATGGTGGGTACCAGCATTTTCTCCTATTCCCACAATGTTTTCAAAAGCCATCTCTTTCAGGGTCGTTAAAACTCATGATTGAGTGGTATACAGTAAATTTATGTAATAATCTGGATTGATGTCCCACACACTCTGTGCTGTAAGTTATTGCTGGTTACATCTGAAAGGAAAAATTATTTAGTTATTAAAGATATGATACCATCTGCTTTTAAGAACAGTTCAAGACAAGTTTGCTTGAAAGATCTTGTTTGGTGCTTCAAATTTGTACAAAATGACAAGAAATAAGATTTGTCTAAATCAAAAGCATTTGCAGACAACAAAATTAATGTTCATCAAATGGTGGAATTTGTCTTTGAAAGTGTAGAAAACAGTGACGGAAAAGGCGAAAATGCTTGTTACTAGCATTTTCTCCTTTTCAGTGTTTCCAGAAGCCTTTTTTCCCCAGTGTCTTTAAACATGAGACTGTTTAAGAAAGGGAGTTCATATTGCATCACAAAATAGGTTCACTTTTTCATGTATACTACTCAAAACAAGCTAAGGGTCAATAATTTTAATGGCAGTAACATCATGCGAAAACACCAATGACACCATAATAGCATACTATAATAACCGTCTATATGTCCTGTACACAGAAACACATGTCACTTGCTTCATGAATGCATTTCATTCACAATGGCCATGGATAAAAGTCACATACTGTCCAAACAGAAAATCACAAAGTTTCATGAGCACCTAATAATGGGTGTAACCTCCTCTGGCGTTGATGCACTCAGTACACCTCCATCTCATGCTGTTCACCAGTCTTTGAAAGAAAGCCTGTGGAATTGCCTGCCACTCTGCCACAAGCATACGGGCCAAATGTGCATGATTGGTGGGTGGGGCATGGTTACTTCGAAGTCTATGTCCCGACTCGTCCCATGCATGCTCAATGAGGTTCAAATCTGGCGAGTACGGTGGCCAATCCATCCTGTTGACATTGTGTTGCCTAAGAAAATCCTTAACGACTCTTGCACGATGAGTTCGGGCGTTGTCATCACGAAACATGGCCGCCGCACCAATACGTTGGAGCGCAGGTATGACAAACAGCTGGATAACCTCATGCAGATAATGATTTCTGTTCAGGTTACCATCAATGACATAAAGAGGAGTCTGATCATTGAACGAAAAGGCACCCCAAACCATGACCCTGCCACCACCAAACTGCAAATGCTGATTGATGTTAACGTCAGCAAATCGCTCTCCAGGATGCCTGTAAACCCATTACCTGCCGTCGCTAAATTGTAAGGCGAATCTAGACTCATCAGAGAAGAGAACTGATAACCATTGGGCACGTTGCCAGCGGACATGATGTGTGCACCAGTCTCATCTGGTTGCTCTGTGATGTTGAAGAAGGGGCAAATGAACTACTGGTTGACATGGCTGAAGGTTGTTAGCCAGAGTCGGTTTCTTACAGTCTGGTCGGATACGTTGACAAAGTGTCACGCTGGTGAGGTACCGGTCTTCTCGCTGGGTGGTTGATAGAGGTCTCCCAGAACGTCGTCGATTAGTGACATTTCCTGTGTCCAGAAACCTTATCCAGAGCCTGCTATTGACACTTTGGCCAACATTTAGCCTCTGTGCAACATTTCGTTGCGTTGCACCATCTTGTAGCCGAGCAATGGCTCGTCCTCGATCCGCAGTACTCAATTGTCGTTGTGCCATAGCTGCATTTCAAGTGACCATAACATGCTTACCCATGGTAGTTTTATAGTGAAATTTATGCATGCTCAACATCAGATACCCGTACAGCACGTGCAATTGTTGCACTGCATGACATTCACATACAGCGTGCACAGTTGAACAAAATTCTTTAAGGTGAAATTTCTTTGCATTAGTTCACTTTTTGCAATAGTATCACATGCACACAATCGAAAGCAGACTAACTTGCATTAGTTTTTCATGTTTTTCAAATGTGTTTCCGCCATATTTCCTAAACGTGGTAGATCTCTGGTGAAGTTAACAGCCCCTCTCAGAAATGACATTGAAAGGTCATTTGACCCTTAACTTGTTTTGAGAAGTATATTTTAGAGTTTCACATATACAAAATTTGACCCTTAACTTGTTTTGAGAAGTATATTTTAGAGTTTCACATATACAAAGTCAGGGCTGTGCACAGCCTTGCCAAAGGTCACTCCCACACAACCAGCACTGGTAGCAAGGACCTAACCCTAATTTCCTGCCTTTTATCCAAAGCCTTCGCCATTGAAACCCATTTGTGGTAATCGAAATGGAATTATAAATAAGAAAAGAAGAAACAGTAAACAGAGAAATCATCCACAATATGAAACAAATTCCTATACAGCAAAATTTTAGACCTGTCTAAATTGAAAGCATTTGGAAACAACATATTAAATATGGCTAAAATGATCAGAGTTGTCTTTCAAAGGGAAGAAAACATTATTGGAAAAAAGGAAAAGATGCTTGTTACAAGCACTTTCTCCTTTCCCACATTGCTTTGCAATGTCTTCCTTCTTAGGGTCATTATAACTCGGAAATGTGTGGTAAAGAGTTAAGATAAAAAGACACAGTATTGTTCTCTGCCATCTTCTCTTTCTCTAAAAATGTTTTCTTTACTGTAACTCTTTACGACAAAATTTTGGACTTAACCAAACTGAAAGCATTAGCAGACTTAACCAAACTGAAAGCATTAGCAGACGACAATAAATATAGCTCAAATGATGACTTCTGTCTTTGGCAGGGTAGAAAACAGCATTTTCTCCTTTTCCTGCAATGTTTCCAAAAACCTACTTCTTCAGGGTCATCAAAACTCAGGACTATGTGGTAAAGGGTTAACCTTTCACTTCTTACCAGACGAGGTAATGTTACACCCTTCCAAATTGAACACATTTGCAGACAACAAATTAAATGAGCGTCAGTTGAAAGGTTATTTCTTTGAAAGAGCAGAAAACAATCTTTGAAAGAGCAGAAAACAATCTTTGAAAAAAGAAAATGCTAGTTACCATCATTTTCTCCTCTAAGCAAACATTTTTAATCCTTTACCAAACAATCCACATTTTTAATGCCTCTGAAAAAAGAAAATTTTGAAAAACATTGTATGAAAAGGAGAAACTGCTGGTTACTACCATTGTCTCCTTTTCCAACAATGTTTTCTATCCTTCCAAAGACAAATCAAGTCTTCTAAGTCACCTTTTGTCATTTGGAAACACTTTAAATTTGGACAAGTTAAAAATGCTGTACAGAGTAAAGAGTGGTAAAAGCCTTATTACTAAAAGTTGTTGAAAGTTGTGATTGTTTGGCTTTGAGTAAACATGCTAAATAAGTAAGACAATTCAGTCGGTGGTAACCACCAAAATACTGTGAATTTGGCAAGTTTTTTTTTTCCTGTCAGCAGAAACCTATCATATCTGACAATGTAGATCTGAGATCAGACTGCAAGTTCTATGGAATCTCATCTTATTCTACGCTGCCTCCAAAGTACCTTGAGTCAGTCACACTTGAGGAAGCCTGAGGGTAAATACCCAAATCTCATCAACTGGACCAAGAAACAATGTAGAGACTAACAGCTATAATGATGCAAATACTTACAATATTTGCTGTCTGATATTGCAGTTTTCTTGCCGTTTAAAAGCTGCTGCTTTCAGCATGTTCAGTCTTCTGCTGGGCACCATCTTTCAATCCGCTAGGTACGTGTTGTGGCACAGTAACTGCTGTATGAGGGAACATGTGAAAAAACTTCTGAACCCTTTTAACTCTTTTCCACACAGCCACTAGTTTTAACGATCCCGAACAGGAAGCCTTTTGAAAACACTGAGAGAAAAGGCAAAAATGCTGGTAACCAGCATTTTCTCCGTTTCCCCACAATGTTTTCTACCCTTTGAAAGAGAATTTCCACCATAAAGCCATATTTAATTTGTTCTCTGCAAATGCTTTAGATTTGGTAAAGTCCATATTTTTGTTGTTTAGTAGAGTTAACTCTTTACCACACAATCCTGACTTTTAATGATCCTGAAATAGAAGCCTTTTGAAAACATTGTGGGAAAAGGAGAAAATGCTGGTTACCAGCATTTTCTCTTTTTCCCACAATGTTTTCTAACCTATCACAGGCAGAAATCATCATTTAAGCATCATTTAATTTGTCTTATGCAAATGCTTTCAATCTGGTCCACTCCAAAATGTTGTCATTTGGTAAAAAGTTAACCCAGTATGCACTATAGGAATTTTGTACATCATAACAATGTTTATCTATTATCTTTATCACACATCAATATTATAGATTTGTCCAAACTGAAAGCATTTGCAGACAACAAATCAAATGTGGCTCATATGATTGGGTTTGTTTCTGAAAGGTTAGAGACAATTCTTTATTATCCTAAAGAAAAATTTATTTTAGGATATTTAACTCTCATTTTCTTTTTAAATATCCTAAAGTCTAACAGTGTCAAAACTGTGTCAAACATATGTCGTTCTGATCCATTTCATCAGTTAATTTTGTTATTCTATGTGAATGTCTGTAAAACGTTGTATTTAATTGATGAATAAAGCATGTTTAAACTAAATGTGTAAAAAATGCTTTTATGGTTACCTACCCTGAATGTATGGGTTCCCCTTTTGATAGTTAACTTCTTGATCAAGTTCTAAGTAACTATCTTCAATAATAACACAGATATCATAAAATGTCAAACTTTTTGCACAATGATGACAATGCAGACAACGACAGGGCCATGGCAATACTTTGATCTTTTCTTCGAAAACCGCCAAGCTAAAACTGTACAGAACGGAGATAATGGAGGTGATCAGCAATGTCTCCTTTTTCATATATTGTTTTCAAATGCCTTCTTTCTGCGGGTGCGTCACACAAAACGTGGCAGTGTTTGGTTAACTCTTTACCACACAGGCATGAGTTATAATGACCCTGAAGAAGAAGGCTTTGAAAAAAATTGTGCGAAAAGGAGAAAATGCTGGTAACCAGCATTTTCTCCTATTCCTACACTGTTTCTACCCTACCAAAGAGAAAAGTCATTTTAGCAACATTTAATTTGCAATCTGCAAATGCTTTCAAATGATTTGGACTAGTCCAGAAATTTGTCGTTTGATAAAGCGTTAAATCTTTACCAACAAATCCCATGTTTTAATGACCCCGAGGAAGAGGCCTTTTGAAAACATTGTGGGAAAAGGAGAAAATGCTGGTAACCAGCATTTTCTACTTTTCCCATAATGTTTTCTACCCTGTCAAAAAAACTTAAGTTCACACATACCACTTCCAAATTTGTCATCTGCAGTTGCTTTCAATTTGGAAGGGGGCTAAAATTTGTCAATGGAAAGGGTTAACTCTTTACCAAACGACAAAATTTTAGAGCAGTCCAAATTGAAAGCTTTTGCAGACGACAAAATAAATGTGAAACATAAATTGAAATTTGTATTTGGAAGAGTAGAAAAGATTGTGGGAAAAGCAGAAAATGTTGGTTACCAGCATTTTCTCCTTTTCCCACAATGTTTTCAAAAGGCTTCTTCTTCGGGGTCATTAAAAGTCGGGTTTGTGTGGTAAAGGGTTAAAAGTATTTACTTGTTATCCATCCACCAGGCATCTTGTTGCACATTTGGCGTCAACTTCAGTTGGTCATGTTGTCTCTATTACTGGCAACTTGTCTGGTCTATCCTAGAAACATCATCCATTTTTAATGCCTGCAAATTAACCCTTTCCCAAACAAGCCCTGGTTTTTATGTGTCTGCAGTACAAGTCTTTTGAAAACACTGTGGGAAAAGGAGAAATTGCTCATAACGAGCAATTTCTCCTTTTCCCACAGTGTTTTCTACCCTTTTTGAGACCTTTCTGCCATTTTCATCAAATTTAAAATTGTTGTCTGCAAACTCTTTCAATTTGGACCAGTCCAAAATTTGTCATTTGGGAAAGGATTAACCATTGCTGCTTACAGTTTACCACAGCTGAAATAAACTTAACCCTACAAAAGCTACACAAATAGGTGGACTACAGAGGAGACATAAGTGTTGCAATTCAAGGATGTATTATCACAAACAGTTCACAAAAGAGCTTTTATGGTGTATAAATGATCAGACAGCACTTCTTCTGCACGGCAAAAAGTCAAACTGATCTTGATCTATACTGTCTACAAAAACAGCTAGCTAAATTTCTGCTTAACCCCTCACCAAACATTCCTAAGTTTTCATGACCCTGTAAGATGGAGCTTAAGAAAACATTGCGGGAGAAAGAAAAAATGCTGTTAATCTGCATTTTCTTCTTTTCCTAAGATATTTTCTACCTCATCAGAGAACATAAGCTCATTAATCTTGAATCCGTCATCTGCTGATGTTCTGACTTTGAAAGAAACCACAATTTGTCATTTCCAATAAAATGCATGACAGTAAACGTTGTGGTAAACGGACATTAACTATGACAGGATACAGATAAAATGATAATCTGACATTTAAGTTATACATGTAGATGATGCAAGAAAGAAAAAAAAAAACAGTGAGTTATCTTGATATACATACATGTAAAAGACATTACTAACTTAGCTTTGACGACTTTTTAACTTGTGTAACTGTGATAAATTTAGTAAATGTACAAGTTACATTATAATAATGTAAGGAAATAAAAAATTCAAATTTCTGTAAAAGGCCAATTTGTTACTCACCACACTTTGATCTTAATTCTACTGTGTACCCAAACAACTCCAACAAGCTGTAAAATCTACATCTGGAATGCTGCAAAGCAAGCCTTGGTCACCTTTATCATGCATATTATAAGATTGTCTTATTGACCACTTAACTTCATTTTTACAAATAATTCATATCTCTTAACCCCTGTCCTGCTAAATAAGTGAAATGAACTTCAGCCAATAGTAAAAACCAAAATTTTCCTACTTCAACAACATTTTTTTTTTATCAGCCAGTGTAGATCAAAGATCAAACTACACATTCTGTGCAGTCTGATCTTTATCTATGCTATCTGCAAAAAGTTGTTGAGTTGCACTTAGAAGCCTAAGGGTTAATGATGCAAATTTTAGTCCTTTACCAGATGATGATATTCCTGTATCATTTCAAATTGAAAGCAGTTACAAACAACAAATAAACCAATATGCTAAAAACTGCCATTTAGAGGATAGAAAATATTGTGAACAAAAGAGAAAAATGTATCTTTATTGACCTCCAAATGAGAATAGTGAACTTGAAATTAATTCACTTGCCCTTTATACCAGCCAAAAACATTTAAGTTTGTCCACATTTAAAGCTTTTTCATTCAACAACTTTAATATGTCTAAAATGATGGGATTTTCCTTGGACTGGTTTGAAAATGTAGTGGGTAAAGGAGGAAATGCTGGTTATATACATTTTCTCCTCTTACCACTATGTTTTTAAGTCTTTTTTGTAATGGCCGTTAAGACAAGGGATCAATTCAGAGAGGGTTATTTGCAAAGTATTGTAGTCTGTACCAAAAAATAAAATTTTAGACTGGTCAAAATAGAAAGCATTTCCAGATGAATCAAATGTGCATCAAATGATGAAATTTGTCATTGAAAAGGTAGAAAACATTGTAGGAAAACGAGAAAATGCTAGTAACAAGCAATTTCCATTTGTCTTCTTCCTAAATTATATTTCAAAAGCCTTTTCCCTCAGGGTCATTAAAACTTCCATGGGATTGTTTGGTAAAAGGTTGTATAAATAACACTCATAAAATCCCTGCCATGGACTGCTTCTAGAAAACATTGACGGAAAAGTAGCAAACTGCTTCTGACAAAGACAAAGCTCCTCTTGCACACAATGACGGTCATACCATTTAAAAGATTTTTCCCCCTTTTACTCTTTACTGAAAGGTAAAATTTTACACTTGTCAAAATTGTAGATATTGAAAGCATTTGCAGATGACAAATTCAATGTAGATGAAATGATGGCATTTTTCAAAGTATAGAAAACCTTGTAGGAAAAGAACAATATAATAGTTACTAGCATATCCTCCTTTTCCTCCAAGATTTTCAAATGGCTATTTCCTCTGGATTGTTAAAACTTGGGATTGTGTGGTAAAGAATCCAATCTTTCTCCTTTGCATCACTTGTGACGGTTTCCACTTATGTGAATAAAATAGTCTGTAACCAAAAGGGCTGGTAATAACGGGATGGGGAGTTCAAATCCCAAGCTCTTATCTAAGTCTGATGGTAGTCCTGATGATAGGATTCATTTTTTCAACCATGAACATGGTTTTAACTTGGCTCAAAAAAGCCTTGTGCAAAATCCAAAATGGCATAGATTGCTGCTCTGGAAGCCGGTTTATGACTGAAAGAATGTTGAAAAAACCACTGCCCTGGAAGCCATTTTATGACTGAAAGAATATTGAAAAACACCAAAGTAAAATTCATGTATCAGTACTTCATATCATATTTATTCAAAGGTTATCTCACCCCTGGGTCAAGTCCAAACCTTCAGATTCTGTAAAATAAAACAAAAAACTTGGAGAGTATCAAAAGCGCTGTCAACATTTATGCCACAGATTCTATAGACACCTATCACTATTCCTATCTAAATCTTAGCATTACAGTAGATTTCTAACTAAGTCTGAATCGGTTCAGCAAATTCCAAACTTTTGTGCATTTCTTTTCAAACATTGACAAAAGGAAAACCCATCAGTTTCTTGTAACCCTAGAACAAAATGACCTTCAAAAAAGGTGTTGAAATTTCTGAGATAATTGTCCAAATCGAAAGCATTTGTAGACAACAAAGAAAATGTCACTTAAATGATGAGACTAGTCTATGAAAGGTTTAAAAACATTATGCAAAAGGGAGAAAATTCTGCTTACCAGCATTTTCTCCTTTCCTGCAATGTTTTCAAAAGGTTTCAATTTATTCTTTAGGGTCTTGAAAACAAGGGATAGTTTGGTGAAATCTACTGTAAACAGTGTTAGTACCTAAATGTGGTCCTTGCCTTACTTAAGGATGGCAACAATCGCTAACCTCTACTCAGGAGTACCAAGCTTTTGTGAAGGAAACCTATATTAGTTGAATTTGAAATAGTACATTGTATGTAACATTTAAACTTTCTGTTGTTTGGTATCCAATGCATGCAAAACATCTTATGCATGAATATGTATACAGATTTTGCTCTGTAATGAGAAGAACAAAGCACTGCCCTTTGTACTGGTGGTTTTAATCCTGTTGTTTCACACATCTACCCAGTAACCCAGCAGATGGTGATCTACACAAACAGAATTGCTTGACAATGTTGAATCACTTACACAATACACAGCTTCCCTATATTCTAGTTTCCTCCCTATTTTTGTTTTTATATATCACTCTGTGAAGCAACCCTACAGCTGGTGACCTTTACACATGTCAAAAACATGTAAGACATGAATATGACTTGTATGTTGCCTGACGATGTTGAAAATCTTGCACATCTACTCTCCTGACTATCATTGCTTCACATTTATAACTCTGTTCAGAAGCATACACATGACAGAGATCTACCACCAAATTTAATATGGAGTCCTAACCTCTGAAAAGTTGCCCAGGTGTGCTGTAGAGGCAATTACAAAGTTTAAACTAAGGACTGTCTTATAACTAAAGGGTTAAATCTTAGTTCTTGCTAATAAGCAAATTTAAAAGCTCTTTTGAACTAAATCTCTTTGTGTGGGTAATGAGTTAATCAATTTTAACAGAACTTCTGTGATATCAAAATACTGCTTGTTGCCATCCTGCTAAGTGTTAGTTATACTAAGCTGTGTACAAGCCTACTTATTTCATCATCTTTCTTCTTACTAGTTTAGTGGGTAATTTTGGAAGTTTATAATATCAGAAACATGAAAACAATTGATGTCAAAGAGTGATTGTAAAAGGCGTAAAATGATTTACTAGTAATATAAAACATGCCATTGGAGCTTGCAAAAACAAGAGCACCAAATGCAGGTGTAACGCTTGGCTGCAGTTGCCATTTGTGAAATTTTTTAGTCAAAAAAAAGGGCATGAACTTTGATAAATAAAGTTAACAACTACTCCAAGTTTGAAGTTAATATCTTCACTAATGACAGAGATATTATAAAATGTCAAAGTTTCTGCATGACGACATAGACATCGCTGCAGACGATGACAGGGCTACATCAATACCTCAACTTTTCTTTTAAACCAGCCAAGCTAAAAATAAGAGTATGGTAATTTCTTGGATATTCTGAGAATGTGGGCTTATACACAGGACAGCATACATAGGTAATACATGCACATCTGATTGCTAGACCCTCTTACCAATCATTTACGAGTATGTGTCTCTATTTTGATTTTTTTTTTTTTCTGATAGAGATTAACTCTTCCTTTTTTCTTCCTGAAATGCACCTGCTGTTCAATACCTGAAATATACCTACTGTTCAGCACCTGAAAAGCACCTGAACTATACTTACTATCTTTGTACCTGAAATGCACCTGCCAATACAAACCTGAAATTAACCTGCTTTTGTTGTTGTTTTCTAGTCATCAAGATTCATGCTCTGTGAAAAGGGGGTTTCATGACCAATGTTAGCCTGTGCATATGTCACACAATGTTTTCTATCCCTCCAAATGTGAACCTCACACTTTGAACCATTTTCAGTTTATCATCTGCAAATGCTGTCTTTGTTTGCTTGTATTGGAGTTTAACACCGCTTTCACAGCTTAGGTCATTTCATGTTGGTCAGTGCAATTACAATGTGTTTCCTGGCTTTCCCACACCAGTACTGACACAATCCTCTTTCCAAGTCACTGACTACTTTTCCCACGTGAATAAGAGGTGAAAGGCGAAAAATCGCCGGATAGAAAGTTTGCCTCAACCGGGTATCGGACACACAACCACCAGGTCACGAGTCAGATACGCAAGCTACTGAGCTACCCGGGTGGGCACAAATGCTGTCAATTTGGACAAATCTAAAATAGTGTTGTTTGGTAAAGAGTTAAACCCCCTTATGCCAGAGCAATGATTTCTTTTATTACGTTTTTTTCATGGGCACAACCTGCACCTTTACTTACTTATAAGTGAATTTAAAATAGAAAGCCATATAAATCAAAACATCATACAGCATTCCCTACCAACTATGAAATTAAGAAATAAATGTGGACTGCACATACAAAGACAAGACAACCTACAAGATAGTCGTAATTTTGACTGAGACCGCCAAATCAGACCTAACCATTATCTTTTTTCTTAACATGTATGCAGGTCTCAAAATGTCGAAAACTTCTACTTTAAACCTCATAACTGCCAAACTAGTTTCTCAGCAACCCTACACACCAGATGACATACTCCTGCTATTTTGAATCAAAAGCACATGTCATCACAACAAAATGAACCCCCACAAACTGACACTCTGCAGACACTTTTGCTTGGTCATTCCTTTACCAACATATTTGCAGACCTTAGGCAGTCTTAGTTTGCGCATGACACTAAGAAAGGCACTTCAAAGACCTGTCATTAAGTCCCTGGTCTTACTACAGACAGATCCCATCCATTCCCTCCTCTAGCCACTTTATACTCAAGAACCACTCACATTCTGGGTAAAACTATAGAGACAGGGGGAGTGTCAAAGAAAGGGTCAATCTAAAACAATGGCAAACATCTTTTCCAATCCAGAATTCCTACATTGTGTTTTGCCAAAAGGGTGTCCTTAAATAGCACTAATTGTAAATTTTTTACTTCCTAACAGACTTTGTAGTAAAGCCAGTCCCCATATCTGTCAGGCCTCCTACTAAACCCATCTTTTCCAATCCAGAATTCCTATATTGTGTTTTGCCAAAAGGGTGTCCTTAAATAGCACTAACTGTAAATTTTTACTTCCTAAAAGACTTTGTAGTAAAGCCAGTCCCCATATCTGTCAGGCCTCCGACTAAACCTATCACTGTGAGTCTTCACCACAGGCACATCTGGGGTAGGGCTCTGCACTATAGTACAGACCTCTACTACAGTTATCTAGGTGTTTTCTGCTGTTTCTTTATATCAGTAATTTGCACAATATTCATCCAAAGCCTCTGGCTTCTTTTTCACATAACCATCATCCAAAATATCAAACACATCGTAATATGGCAAGAAAAATATATACAAATATCTTATACTATACACTGTACAAAATATATACCAATATCTAACTTATGCAAATATCTAACACCTAACCACTGCAATTTTGTATCCCAACAGGTTTTAAGACTATATTCAAAATGATATGCACCAAACACTTACACTTAACATTCCAATAGAAAAATATATCTGTCATCACAACAGATTGAACCCCCCCAGTCTGACACTCTGCAGAATTTTACTTGGTCATTCCTTTACCAACACATTTGTAGACCTTAGGCAGTCTTAGTTTGCACATGACACTAAGAAAGGCACTTCAAAGATCTGTCATTAAGTCCCTGGTCTTACTACAGACAGATCCCATCCATTCCTTCCGCTAGCCATTTTATACTCAAGAACCACTTACACTCTGGGTAAAACTATAGAGACAGGGGGAGTGTCAAAGAAAGGGTCAATCTAAAACAATGGCAAACATCTTTTCCAATCCAGAATTCCTACATTAAGTTTTGCCAAAACAGTGTCCTTAAAATAGCACTAACTGTAAATTTTTCTTTCCGTAAAGACTTTGTAGTAACGCCAGTCCCAATATCTGTCAGGCCACCTACTAAACCTACCACTGCAAATATTCACCACAGGCACAGCTGGGATAGGGCTCTGCCCTACAGTACAGACCTCCACCTCGGTTGTCTGGATGTGTTTTCTGCTGTTTCTTTATATCATTAATTTGCACAATATTCCTCTAAAACCTCTGGCTTCTTTTTCACATAACCATCATCCAAAATATCAAACACATCTTAACATGGCAAGTAAAATATATACAAATATCTTATACTACTGTACAAAATATATACAAATATCTAACTTATACAAATATTTAACACCTAACCTCTGAAATTTGTATCCCTTCAGGTTTTAAGACTATATTCAAAATGATATGCACCAAACACTTCCACTTAACAGCCAGATAGAAAAATATATCTGTCATCAAAACAGATTGAACCCAACCACAGACTGACACACTGCAGAAAAGTTTTGCTTCACCATTCCTTTACCAACACATTTGTAGACCTTAGGCAGTCTTAGTTTGCACATGACACTAAGAAAGGCACTTCAAAGACCTGTCATTAAGTCCCTGGTCTTACTACAGACAGATCCCATCCATTCCCTCCTCGAGCCATTTTATACTCAAGAACCAATCACATTCTGGGTAAAACTATAGAGACGGGGAGTGTCAATGAAAGGGTCAATCTAAAACAATGGCAAACATCTTTTCCAATCCAGAATTCCTACATTATGTTTTGCCAAAACAGTGTCCTTAAAATAGCACTAACTGTAAATTTTTCTTTCCGTTAAGACTTTGTAGTAACGCCAGTCCCAATATCTGTCAGGCCACCTACTAAACCTACCACTGCAAGTATTCACCACAAGCACAGCTGGGATAGGGCTCTGCCCTACAGTACAGACCTCCACCTCGGTTGTCTGGATGTGTTTTCTGCTGTTTCTTTATATCATTAATTTGCACAATATTCCTCTAAAGCCTCTGACTTCTTTTTCACATAACCATCATCCAAAATATCAAACACATCTTAACATGGCAAGTAAAATATATACAAATATCTTATACTACTGTACAAAATATATACAAATATCTAACTTATACAAATATTTAACACCTAACCTCTGAAATTTGTATCCCTTCAGGTTTTAAGACTATATTCAAAATGATATGCACCAAACACTTCCACTTAACAGCCAGATAGAAAAATATATCTGTCATCAAAACAGATTGAACCCAACTACAGACTGACACTCTGCAGAAAAGTTTTGCTTCACCATTCCTTTACCAACACATTTGTAGACCTTAGGCAGTCTTAGTTTGCACATGACACTAAGAAAGGCACTTCAAAGACCTGTCATTAAGTCCCTGGTCTTACTACAGACAGATCCCATCCATTCCCTCCTCTAGCCATTTTATACTCAAGAACCACTCACATTCTGGGTAAAACTATAGAGACGGGGAGTGTCAATGAAAGGGTCAATCTAAAACAATGGCAAACATCTTTTCCAATCCAGAATTCCTACATTGTGTTTTGCCAAAAGGGTGTCCTTAAATAGCACTTACTCTAACTTTTTACTTCCTTAAAGACTTTGTAGTAAAGCCAGTCCCCATATCTGTCAGGCCTCCTACTAAACCTACCACTGTGAGTCTTCACCACAGGCACATCTGGGATAGGGCTCTGCACTACAGTACAGATCTCTACCTCAGTTGTCTGGGTGTCTTCTGCTGTTTCTTCATATCAGTAATTTGCACAATATTCATCCAGAGCCTCTGGCTTCTTTTTCACATAACCATCATCCAAAATATCAAACGCATCTTAATATGGCAAGAAAAATATATACAAATATCTTATACTATACACTGTACAAAATATATACCAATATCTAACTTATACAAATATCTAACACCTAACCACTGCAATTTTGTATCCCTACAGGTTTTTAGACTATATTCAAAATGATATGCACCAAACACTTCCACTAAACATTCGGATTGAAAAATATATCTGTCATCACAACAGATTGAATCCCCCACAAGCTGACACTCTGCAGAAAAGTTTTGCTTCACCATTCCTTTACCAACACATTTGTAGACCTTAGGCAGTCTTAGTTTGCACATGACACTAAGAAAGGTACTTCAAAGACCTGTCATTAAGTCCCTGGTCTTACTACAGACAGATCCCATCCATTCCCTCCTCGAGCCATTTTATACTCAAGAACCACTCACATTCTGGGTAAAACTATAGAGACAGGGGGAGTGTCAAAGAAAGGGTCAATCTAAAACAATGGCAAACATCTTTTCCAATCCAGAATTCCTACATTATAATTTGCCAAAAAAGTGTCCTTAAATAGCACATACTGTAAATTTTTACTTCCTAGGAGTCTTAGTAGTAAAGCCAGTCACCGTATCTGTCAGGCCTTCTGCTAACCCTACCACTACGAGTCCTCACCACAGGAACATCTGGGATAGGGCTCTGCACCACAGTACAGACCTCTACCTCAGTTGTCTGGGTGGGCACTGGAGACTCCAGCTCAAACACCAAGGCAGTAGGAGAAACAGTGGCGAGATTAAGAAACATCTCAACCTCCTCCACTGAGTCCTCTACACCAAAGGGGCCCAAGGTACAATCTGCAGGTGTTGTAGAAGACAAAGGCGTTGAGGTGAGAAACATCTCTTCCTCTTCCCCCAAGTCCTCTACAGCAGAGGAATCCAAGGTACAGCTAAGCCCTTGCGAACTCAGCTCTACCTCAGAACCCTCCTCACCTCGAAAGACCTCAGACTCCTGAACAGCGACAGCACCAGCAGACAGCACATACTCTGTCAGTACAGGAGAGGATGGGACAGTGACATCCCAGTCCTCGACTGCACCAGCAGCGTACGGACCACCAACCCTGCACAGAACGAACCTGGCAATCCTACAAAGAGCAGACCTAGGACCCATTACGAAATAGCCAAAGAAATAACTTATCTGTCTCAATGAAATCTCTCTGTGTACCTGAAATGAGAAAAAAAAAAAGAAAAAAGTTACCACTGATGTCCTTGAAAGCCAGGTTAAAACAGTGTCAAGTACAACCCTTAACTTGCTAAATAAATTAATTGAAACTTTCGAGCCGACAGTAGTATTCCAAATGTTGCTATTCCAAAGTCATATGTTAAGGAAAAATATCACCTTATTGGACAGTGTAGATATAACTTCAGGCCGCACCTTCTGTGCAGTCTGATCTTGTTCTACACTGTCCACAAAAATTTTATTGAGTTGCGCTTAGCAGCAAAAGGATTAAGTTTATTCTAGACCTGCCATTACTAAAAACTAATCAGACAAAGGAAAAATATTTGAAGAAGATGTACTATATTTCTTATTCTCTATTGCACGGGAAAAAAATGCTGCTCCTATTAGTAACTATTGCTGCTTTCTTATCTATAATGTTCTCAAACAGTATTTATTGCAGGGACATAAAAAATTTGGAATCAAGAAAAAGAAAAGGCTTTTGAAAATATCATGGGAAAAGGAGAAAATGCTGGTTACCAGCATTTTCTCCTTTCCTTACAATGTTTTCTACCTCTTGATGCCATATTCTAACTAATGTTCTCTATTTGATAATATGATGTGGTCTGCAAATGCTTTCAATCTGGACTTGCCTTATATTTTGTAGTTTGGCAAAAAGCTGTCTTTACTGAATTAAATAACAAAATTTTAGTTCAAATCTAAGGCATTTACAGACAACAAATATAGTTCAAAATTTAGCATTTGCCTTTGAAAGGGTAGAAAATATTGTTATAAAAGAAGAAAATGCTGGTTACAAGCATCTTGTGCTTTTCCCACAATGTTTTCAAAAGCTTTCTGCAATAGGGTCCTTAACCCTTTACCAAAACAATCCTTTATTTTTAATAAACCGAGGAAAACATTGTGGGAAAAGGAAAAAAGTGTTAGTAACCATCACTTTCTCCTTTTACCCGCAATGCTTTTAACCTTCCAAAAAACAAACAAAAACAAAAAAATCAAATTACTGAGTAACTGCTATATTGTCATTTGCAAATGCTTTCAATGTGGACTTTTCTAAAAATTTTGATGTTTCGTAAAGAGTCCAAACACTGGATTGTTTGGTAAAGGGTTAACTCATCACCGTGGACACAATTTCACAGCAATTTAAAAAAAAAGTTACGTCACATAAGGACAAATTCAGAACTCAGGTTTAAAATGGACATTTAATCAATTTGGCAAGCCCAGAGAATGCTAATCACAAGAAATTTCTCCTTTTGCCATAATGATTTCAAAATGATACTGCTGCAATACAAAACATGTATAAATTAAATGCAGGGAGAGGGTGCTGCAGGGTCCAACCTTCAACCCCTCTGTACCCCTTTCCCTGATGGTAGGAAGTTGGCAAATGGCATTTACTGTATTGTCCCTTATTATCGCTCCCTAATTAACCCTTTCCCAAACGACAAATTTTGGACTGGTCCAAATTGAAAGAGTTTGCAGACGACAATTTGAAATTTGATGAAAATGGCAGAAAGTTCTCAAAAAGGGTAGAAAACACTGTGGGAAAAGGAGAAATTGCTCGTTACGAGCAATTTCTCCTTTTCCCCCATTGTTTTCAAAAGACTTGTACTGCAGACACATGAAAACCAGGGCTTGTTTGGGAAAGGGTTAAAGCTCCCCTGGTTTTTTTCTAACTACAAAAAAAGCTTTAAGACTGCCATTCCATGTACAAAGTTAAAAAAAACTGGATGGAATACACATAATCCTAATTACTTAACAAATCAATGTCCTTAACACCCGACTATCCGAATATACATACGTACACTTCCATTAACATTTTAAACTTCTGGTAACACAAAGTGTTAGCCAAGTTAGAATAACATTAATAAAATGAAAGTATTGAAGATCAGTGTCACAAATTAATTGTGAATGCAATTTAAATTCCAAGTCAATCATGATCAGCGGTAAAATCGATATTCTGCATTTAAATACTGTATGTGCATTCAAGAAAGAGAAAGTATCAAAGATCAGTGTCACAAATTATATTGCGAATGCAATTCAAATTCAAAATGAATCATGATCAGCAGTAAAAGTGATATTATGCATTAAATACTGCATTTTTCTCAAATGCTGTTGCTCCACAGTCGGCACTGACTAAAAACCGTTATCGTCATCCTTGGAAATTTCTGCCATTTTATCTCTATTAATCCCCCTCCCTTGGAAAATGTAACGCCCCTCCCCTTCCTGGGGTATTTAAAAGAGTCATTACAGTATGCTTCAAATCCTCAGTTTAACCCTCTAATTAACAATCCTGTGCTTCAACAACACCAAGAATGAAAGCTTTTGAAAACATTGTGCATTAATGCTGCCAACTTTTTTTGTCATCTACAAAATTAATGCTGTCGAATTTGACCATACAGTTGGGTTTTTTTGTATGTATTATAGTTTAACACTGGTCAACAGTTAACTCTTTACCAAAAGACAAAATTTCAGACTTGTCCAAACTGAAAGCATTTGCAGACGACAAAATAAATGTTGACTTAAAAATTGAAATTTGTTTTGGGAAGGGTAGAAAACATTGTGGGAAACAGAGAAAATCCTTTTGCCACAATGTTTTCAAAAGGCTCTTTTCTCAGGGATTGTATGGTTAAGGGTTAAACTATTTTCTACTTTATGATTTTTCTCACACTTAACTGTAATCAAAAAACAAAAGATTTTATGAAGATGTTTTTGAAAACATTGTGAGAAAAGGTGAAAATGCTAGCAACCCACATTTTCTCCTTTTCCCATAATGCTTTCTACCCTTTACAAGACAAATCCCATCAATGGATTTGAAGCTTTGGAGCTCCAAAATTATTCAATTGATTGTAAGGTGCTTTACTCCGTTTCAGGTATTATTTCAGTCATGTCGCAGCTGCCAATGCACTTATCCCTTCGTTCCCAGAGTTTCTGTTACCAGTACCTGGCACAATATTCTTCTCAAGCCACTGGCTGCTTTCCCATATAACCATCGTCCAAACAATGATCAGCGGAGATAGAGGGGAATGAATCCTGTCACAATGGCCAACATCATTCCTCAGAAAAAAATTGGCCAAACTGGGGATTCAAACCAGCAACCCCATTCTCAATTCCTGTATGCTACCATCTGCACTACCAAGGCTCAGCAATAATTACTCAATTTCTCGGGATCTGACCTAGATACAAGCAGTTCATAACAGCACCTATGGGCCATATTTTCAGGTTCAATACAGTATGATATTTGTTCATTTGCTGTTTAGTATAGTTGCTAGGTTACATTTGCTACAGGCACCATACAATTTGTCTGCCATTTTTTGCATGATTTTTCAAATATTGTAGATGGCTACTGGCTATGGCCTATGTGTTTACATTCCATTACGAGATTTTTTTTTGTTTTTGTTCTGCGACTGATACGGGCAAAGCTCTACGAATACTGCACGGCAATCATACGTAAATCATATGGGGGTCTGACGAATTACTGAAATGCCATCGAAACATCCCACATTTTTTTTTTAATTTTTGATTTCAGACAACTGAAGTTGTGGTGTTTGACACAAATTGTAATCATATTGACGAAGGAGGGTCAGTTTAAAACCTATATCCTGACAAAATAACAACATGCCTTTGAGGTCCGGCGTGAAGAATGTTCACCGGAATATCCCACCTGTACTGTAAATTTCCACCGAAATAACCGTTCAAAATAGTAAAATTTGTTGATTGAGAGATTCTGAATCAGCAATCTCACTACAGTAGCTGTACTTTTGTACAAGGTTAATGTGTCTGATTTATACCGTTAATTATGCTAGCAAAAATAGTTTTCATTTTTATATTGGGCATATGAAATTAAATATCACCAAATCAAAAAACTGGCAACTGTTTTGCATCTGTGGTTAACATGTTACCAGGCGTAAATTGATAAGACAATTATAATTCCACTGATAAGATTATTAATAATAACCGTGTCATTTTATAGATGTCGATATCTATAACAGTGACAAACTTACACATCAAATAAGTTGGATCATATCAGCTGAACGCCTTCAATTTTGATTGCATCACTTTAACAGAACAGAACAGAACCAAGCTACTTGGGCGTTTCGATGAATCAGCAACCTACATCATGCAATGTCTGATTTGGGTCTACTTCGTCCGCAAATGATTTTGTATGTGTGTTTATCATTCAAAGAAATAATACTTTTATGTGATCATGTGATACTGATAATTCTTTGGTCTTGATTGGCGTAATCAAGATTGGGTACTTCAGTGAGTAACAGACCAGATATACAAGTGTTTCGGTGCTTGTTCTCCATGTAAATCAATGATCAGAATATATTAACAACATCATTCTTCTCAACAATGATTAATGCTTTGATTGAGTGCATTTTCAGTTAAAAAAAAAAAAGAAAGAAAAATACTGCATACTAATATCAGTTATCTGAACTTACTAATGAAAAAAAAAACATGGGGGTATTTTGGTGTTTATGTGGTATTTTGGTATTTCGGTGACCATCATATGGCCTGCGCCTATCGCATGGGCACCAGGCCATAACCTTGCAATAGCAAAGTCAGGTCTGTACAATTCTCCAATGATGTATTGGGCCAAAATGACCATCTAAAATTGTCCTCTGTACAGTGCCCATGCAGACAGTGTGCAATGCTATTATGACAGTCATATCTACTGGCTAAAGGCTTGCATTTTTAAAGTTTGTCATTGTGCAGAGATAAACAAAATCTTACAGGCTTCGGCACCCACAAATCCATCCTATCATCTTATGCCATCCATACAGGGCCAAATGGAAAGAGGGATGCAGGCATAAAATGGGCACCTTAACCCTTTACCGCACAATGCCACCCTCTGACAACCCTTGGACAAAAGTCTTTTGAAAACATTGTGGGAAAAGGAGAAAATGCTGGTAACTAGAAATTTCTTCTCTTCCCACAATGTTTTCTACGCTATCAAAGAAAATTTGCACCATTTGAGCCACACTGATATTGTCATCCGCACATGCTTTCAATTTGGACAAGGCTAAAATTTTGTCGTCTGGTAAAGGGTTAAGCTCATCGCATGCTAAATATAACGTAGGCATGTTCAATATCATTATAGTTATGTCAGCGTGAACAGTGCACTTATCAGTGCCTTCCTGGAGCTTCTTTTACCAGTATTTCATACAGCATTCTTTTCAAGTCAGAAACAATTGATTAGTGATAGAGGAATGAGTCCTGTTGAAATGATCATCATCTACCTTGGGGAAAAATTTGGCCAAGCTTTACAACAGATATACAATAATCTTGTCAACCAATACATAGCAGGAGCAGTTGAATTGGTGCCCGGTCTTTTAACCCTTTCCCAAACGATAAATTTTAGACTGGTCCAAATTGAAAGAGTTTGCAGACGACAATTTGAAATTTGACGAAAATAGCAGAAAGTTCTCAAAAAGGGTAGAAAACACTGTGGGAAAAGGAGATATTGCTCGTTACGAGCAATTTCTCCTTTTCCCACAGTGTTTTCAAAAGACTTGTGCTGCAGACACGTGAAAACCAGGGCTTGTTTGGGAAAGGGTTAAAGAAATTGCTTTCAAACAAGAGAAAAACTTGAAACCGATTCAGTCTTATTTCAAGTGTCAGAGAAACCTCGATTATTTCTTGGCATAATATGTCCTGTACAATCTTGTAACCGGAATTTTTCTTTTCTCGCAATGTTTTCTACCCTTTCTCACACAACTTTCACCATACGAGCCATATTGAATTTGTTGTCTGCAAAGGCCTTCACTATAGACATATCTAAAATTTTGCTATATGGTAAAGAGTAAAAATGTGAATTAAAGAAAGGTTTCAGAGGTTATCTTCATGTAGAGTGCCAGAATTTGAACTAGAGAAACAGATAATTTTGACAATGTTTTGAGCATCAGAAAGCAAACAGGCTGATCTAAGTGGTGAATCTAAAGAATTTAGGCTAATCAATGGATTGAAAGGTGTTTTTCGCCACTTTCAACATTATTTCAGTTAACATAAAGGCAACAGCTCACATATCAATCCAGTATTGGGCTAAGGCTCTGAAGTGTCTTGTCAAAAGGACACTGCCACAAAAAATCCAGTGCTTCCAGTGAGGCTTAAACCCTGCACTTTACCACTGAGCCATGCAGGACCTAAACAACAAAATTTAGCACAGGACAAAATTAAGGTGCTGAACCTCAACTTTTATACAGCTAATCTCTTTACCACACAAGCAAATTATAGACTTGTCCAAACTGAAAGCATTTGCAGACGAAAGTTTAAATGTAGCTTAAATGATTGAATTTGTCTTTGGTAGGGTAGAAAACATTGTGGGAAAAGGAGAAAATGCAAATTACCAGCATTTCTCCTTTTCCCACAATGTTTTCAAAGGTTTGTACCTCAGGGTCATTGAAACTTGGGGTTGTGTTATAAAGGGTTAACCCTTTACCAAACAATCCAGACTATCAATGACCACAAGGAAAAAGCCTTCCCCCACATTTTCTTTCTACTCTTTCACAGAAACATGACGTCAGTTTAGCCACATTTAAATTGTCGTCTGCACATTATTTCAATTTGGGCCAGTCTAAATTTTTGTCGTTTGGTAAAGGGTTAAACTATTATTATAAAGGAGAAACAGTGACATTTTCTATTGAAGACTGTATGCTTTTCTAAGTATGTAACAAGGTTCACTGACATAGGAACATTTTGATATTTGGTGAAGTCAACAAATATATTTTAAATTTGCTAATTCATCATTTATCATTTCATCATTTATTTGAAAATCACACTAAGAAGTTTGACCCAAAGCTTTGACATTTGACCCCAAAGATTTGAAATAGGGTGTCAAAAATGACCCTCAAAATTCAACATGTGGCAACTGCTATAGTGCCATTATTATCATCGATCTTCAGACAGAAATTGGCCGAGCAGCAGATCAAAATCAGCCATCTCCTGGTTTAACTCTATCAAATGACAAAAAATTTAGACTGGTCCAAACTGAAAGCATTTTTAGACGACAAAATAAATGCAACTGAAAAAAAAAAATTTTCTGAAAAAGTTACAAAACATTGTGGGAAAAGGAGAAATGCTGGTAATTTGCATTTTCTCCTTTTCCCACAATGTTTTCAAAAGGCTTCTTTCACAGGGTCGTTAAAACTCGGGATTATGTGGTAAAGGGTTAAAGTCCAGCATTTCATAAAATCCATGTTTCTGTATTTTTGACACGGAAAATGAAAGGCTGATGCAACAAAATAAGTTGCATCTTCCCTGATACAACATAAAACAGAACTAAAACTTTACATAAGCAGTTGATTCAATTAATAGATCTTAGAAAATTGTGGAGTATATAACTGCAGAATCATATCAAAACCACATTCTACAACTATTTTTTTTCTTCCTGGTTAACACTGTATCAGTCTAAAAGCTGACATTATTCTGTGTGATATTGTTGCAGTCTTCCCTACATCACTGTATAGTTCTTTAAAACTTTTGTGTCTAAGACCTGCTCGGTCATGGGCCAAATGACAAACAACACTGTTCTATGAGGTCATTGTGTTAACTTTTACCTTTAATAACATACTGACATCTACAAAGGAGAACTACATGTGGAAAAACTTCAGGGTCATGATGGCCCTGAAGTCCCTCCCCTGAGCCTTATTACCAACCATGACCCATTTCCAACCTCTTCCAAAATAACATGACAAGCATTCGTACCAACTTTCATGAGTTTTATCCAATGTGACCTGTTTTCCTGCCAGTCAAAGAAATCATCAAGACAAACATTCTAATTTTCATAAGCATTGGACTGAAGATGTGGACTCGATAATATAAATGGGTTAGTTTGAAGTTCATAAGGATCCCCTAAATTTTGAATTATACTGAAAAATACCTAATTGATTTTTATGAAACTTTTCAAAGTCTTTTAAAATGACCCTACCAACTGTCACAGCAAAAAGTAGAATTTTTCTTCCACAAGAAAGTGCATTTTACCCATTCCAGTAATGTTAAATTTTTGTTCAGAAGCTTAACATTCTCTGACGGTTTCTCACGGTGAAAAGAATAGCAAACCTTACTGGACAGGTGCAAGCCATCAGTACCTCACTTTATTTAACCCTTTCCCAAACAAGCCCTGGTTTTCACGTGTCTGCAGTACAAGTCTTTTGAAAACACTGTGGGAAAAGGAGAAATTGCTCGTAACGAGCAATTTCTCCTTTACCCACAGTGTTTTCTACCCTTTTTGAGAACTTCCTGCCATTTTCATCAAATTTAACATTGTCGTCTGCAAACTCTTTCAAGTTGGACGAGTCTAAAATTTTGTCGTTTGGTGAGGCCCTGAAACTGCATTTTTGTGCACACAATATAGATCTTTACCTTACCTTATCGCTTTTTCACTTTCATACAACTCTTCAAAGTCTAAAAAGTGATTTCCCAGACTCTTATACATGTATGTTGTCAGTTTCCTAGGATTCGGTCTCAATTTTATTTCAGCATGGATTCATGTTTTGTATCACTTCTGTTGAGTTACATGTGTTTTAACAACCACACACTAAGACTCGGAGGTCTTTTAACCCCTTACCACACAATCCTGACTTTTAATGACCCTGAAGAGGAGGCCTTCTGAAAACAATGTGGGAAAAGGAGAAAATGCTGTTAACCAGCATTTTCTCCTTTTCCCACAATGTTTTCTACCAATCAAAGACAACTTCCACTACTAAAGCCAAATTTGAATTGTCGTCTGCAACTGCTTTCAATTCAGGCAAGTCTAAAGTTAACCCTTTGCCACACAATCCCGACTTTTAATGACCCTGAGAAAGAAGCCTTTTGAAAACATTGTGGGAAATAGGAGAAAATGCTGGTAACCAGCATTTTCTCCTTTTCCCACAATGCTTTCTACCCATCCCAAAACAAATTTCAAATTTTCAGTCACATTTATTTTGTCGTCTTCTAATGCTTTCAATTTGGACTAGTCTAAAATTTTGCCATTTGGTAAAGAGTTAAGGGATTTGAACTGTTTTTGACCATGATTTTTTTTTTCCAGTTTAGCTCACTTGAATGTAGGTCACAATTATAGAGTGGTAATCTTCAAGGCACAGTATCTATTTGCCCATAAAAACTCCTCCCCTCTTACAGTTTTCGTGCTGTTTTGTTCACATATTTAACATTGTGTTGAATGGCAAAATGTCAAACTATCAATAATCAAAAATTCTGAAAATTTCACCCAGAGTTGGTAATTGTGATATTATTAACTACGCAAAATCTCAATACAATAGCTGAAGCAATTTTACAGCTATTTCAAAATTCAGGGGGTCCCTATGAACTGCAAACTACCTATACAAGGTTTTTCAAAGATTCAGCCCCTAACCTACTTTTAGGCCTGACATGACCCATTTTAAACTCACCCTGAAAATCATCAAGACCAAATTCTGACCAACTTACATGAGTACTGGACCAAAAATGAGACCTCTAGAGTGTACACATTTTTTTGTGGCATTTGTCGAAGACAATTCCACTACGAGCTCAACATGGCATTTTGAAAATCATGTATCGTATTTTGTGCAAAGCCAAAGGAAGTAAACAATCATCATTTAAGGCATACTTAATTTTTCATCTGCAAATGCTTTCAATTTGGTTTAGTCAAAAGTATTGTGTGGTAAAGAGTTAACACACCAAGGTAAAAACATTTTTTGATATGTTTGGAAAAATACAAAAATACTTCTAACTAGCATTTTACCCTTTTCCAATAATTTTTCTAACCTTTCAAAGACAAATCTATCATTTATGCCAGAGCTATTTTAGTCGACCAGTGTTCTCAGTATAAAATTATGGGCATATTCCTTTCGCTACTCTAAACACTCTGAACATGTTCTAGATCAATGGAGTATTTCAGAACACGGTGCTGTGTTCTTCAGAACATGCTCTAACTTTTCTAAATGAATCCAAGTGCAGCACACCTGCTGAACATGTCCTCATGTGTTACAAGACGGCTGAAAGACGAAAATTTTTCAGTGTGAAGACAGTATGGATCCTGAACAGACCTCACAGATGTGCAGGGTGCTCTAGATTCATGACGAACCCCAAGCTATTTTGTTGGTTTCAATTGTGTTCTTGTTTCCTCGTATCTTGGCACAAATGTATTTTGAAAAAAGCTCAGAATATTACAGTCCATATGACCAGAGTATAAATCAAAGTGCTGTTACCATCAGCACTGTAAAACAGTCAACATCCAATTAGTTGCATTGTGAAAAAGAATACCTTTAAAATACTGTGAAAAAAAGGGAGAAATTGCTGGCAAGCAGCAATTTCTACATTACTCCCATTGTTTTCTACCCATCCCAAAACAAATTTTACTTTTGGAGTCACAAGGGCTTTGTCGTCTGCAAATGCTTTCACTTTGGACAAGTCTGAAATTTTGATGTTTGGTAAAGAGTTATGTGATTGTAACTACTAACTCTCAGTAAATTGTCTTGAAGTGATTGAATACGCCCATACCATTTCCCTATTTTCTAGAAAAGTTTGCAACAGATTTGAAGTTTAATTTTGACATAGCTTAGAATAGCATTCTAATCGCCAACAATAGATTGGAAAGGAGATACGACACATATACCCACTATAGCACAGCAACATTGTTTTCAAGTTTAGAACAAATGAAAGTCGAAACATTTTTGATACTGGTATGAACGATGTTTTAAAAATGCTCCAATTCAGAATATCTTTCCAGAACAGTGCACATGTGCTGAAA
This sequence comes from Tridacna gigas, assembly GCA_945859785.2. Lineage (NCBI taxonomy): Eukaryota > Metazoa > Mollusca > Bivalvia > Cardiida > Cardiidae > Tridacna > Tridacna gigas. The sequence continues at coordinate 15,100,365 of OX244044.2, forward strand.
TATTCCTTTCGCCCATTCCAGAAGAGTATTCTGGAACACGATGCAATGTGCCAGAACAGGTGAATGGAATATGCCTTGTATGTTCTAGAGAAGAGTACATACATTTTCTACTATGAAAAATGTTTACCTCAAGTGGTACACATCACTACATTTCACTAGTTTTTGAGAAAATCTTAAAAACCGAGTTTTACTTGCCTGCAGAGTTAACCCTTTACCACACAATCCTAATTTTTAATGACCTGAAGGAAAAAGCCTTTTGAAAACATTGTGGGAAAAGGAGTCAATGACTCTTGGACTGAGAACCTCATGAAAAGTCGGTGACTCATAGACTGAGAACCGTGGTATCCGTATTTTAACAACACATTTTCTTTTTATACAGTGCTTGGCATATAACTTATAAAAAGAATAAAAACCGAAATTTCCATTTTTTTTTTTTTCAATCAATCCTACTAGCCAGGCACTATATAAGGCTGTCCAGCACTTTTTGGCACAAAATTAGGGTTAAATTTAGGGATAAAAATAAGATTTTTCAGTGCAATTTAGGGCTAAAATTAGGATTTTCTAAGGCTAAAATTGGGTGAGCAAAAACATTTAAATGGACTTACCACTGCATATTTGACAAGAAGAAACTCACAAATAATGTTTTAGTTGCAGGAAAGGATTCTTACAGGGTCTCATTGTCTCAGCTGTTTGTTGGCTGTGACCTGAAATATATAAGATGATATTAAATTTAACTGAAAGAACCCATAAAGAAGGACTGACACAGTATTTGAAAACTGTCCACTAGCTATGCACTTGTAGCAATTAGTGTCTGACTGGAACAGAAATTTACCAGTACTTGTGGCCTCCTCATCTCCCCTTCAAGCCACCACATTTTCTCACCATTAATTTTGTTCTTTTTATCTATTTTTTTAGTTTTTGGTTTTCATTTTTTTTACTCTTAAAGAAAAGTACTCTACTCATCAGGGCAGTTCCAGGAAAAATGCCCTGCTGGGGAGTAAGGCTGTTATATAATTAAAACAGAGGTGGTGGGTCTCTTCTGTAACTTCCAAGTAGTTTAAGTGTTTTTTTCTATTTGCTGTAACAGAGATATATGGCAGAAATTTTGTGGACAGTGGCTTGTTCCTAAAAAGAGAACCTATGTTGAGGAAAATGTGCCTCCCTCCATTCCCAGGGATTTTTTGCTGGAACAGCCCTAAATAATTTCAGTATTCATTAGAAAGTATGTAGCTAGGAATCAGAAAAAAGATTTGCTTAAAACACTGTCTAGCACACAAGTCACCGTCTAAAAAGCAATATAATGATACTTAATTTACACATGGTGATCATGCTCACAATAATTGACATTTTATCAGGAACTACAAATAGCCACTATAACCTCTAACCAGTGCATGTATATAGATATCGGCACACTGACTCATCTTTCACTCATACATTTTAACTTAAAGAGGACTTTCATAATTCCATGAGGCACGTTTACAATAGTGATTCACATACTGAGAATATATAAGCTATTAACCCTTTACCGCACAATGACGCCTTTTAACACCCCTGGGAAAGAGGTCTTTTGAAAACATTGTGGGAAAAGGAGAAAATGCTGGTAACCAGCATTTTCTCCTTTTCCCACAATGTTTTCTATCCTATGAAATAAAAATTGCACCATTTGAGCCACACTGAAATTGTCGTCTGCAAATGCTTTCAATTTGGACAAGGCTAAAATTTTGTCGTTTGGTAAAGGGTTAACACAGCAGCCAATATAGCACATAGCAGAGAAGTGTAATCTAGTTACTTTGTAAGTTGTTCAATGTTGTAATACACATGTGATACTGGGTTGTGAAATCATCAGTTGGGCTGTGTATTCTAACTCCTGTTAACTCTTTACCAAATGACCAAATTTTAGACTGATCAAAATTGAAAGCACTTGCAGACAACAAATTGAAAGCAGCTCAAGTGATGATTTCTGTCTTTGATAGTTTGATAGAAAACATTTTGGGCAAAGGAGAAAATTCTGAATACCAGCATTTTCTTCTTTTCCCACAATGCTTTCAAAACGCTTTTTCTTCAGGGTCATTAAAATTCGTGATTGTGTGGTAAAGAGTAAAAGTAAGTAGGCAGTACTTCTGCTACTATGTGTCTGCTACACTTTCAGTGAAGGAGCATGAACTTATCCCTCTGATAATCTTCATTGGGATACATGGCTTAAACCTATTGCTATCTATAATAATTTACCTGATAAATCACACCTCCATCACCTAGTCACAACCAACAACTAGCTGGACACATGGATCCACTGTTCAACTGCCTTTCACTGCCTTCTCTGAATAAGAAAAACTGTAAACCACGTTAAAACACATTTAAAGATTTTCAAAATTGCAAGGAATATAAAAAAATAAGAATTGAAGAAATAAAAATTAAGGCATTTTTTGGTATTCCCTTTGGATTTTTCATTTTTTTCAGGAATTTTAGCCAAACTGAAAAAAAAAAATAGGATTTTTTAGGAACACTGGACAGCCTGTATAATATAAAATTAAAAAAAGTTCACATTATGGGAGTGAAACATACTATGGTCAATTATGGCGTATAACTCAATTTTAACTCTACCATTAGGATTTTCTTGCTTGAAATTCTGCTGCTTAAGCACAGTAATTTCATTTTACCCCTATATTAAAGAAAAAGATGTTTAAATACTCCTTGGCTAAAAAAATTATCTACGGCTCTGCAAAGATTTTGACAGAGTTTCATGTGTACCGGACAAAAAAATGTGGCCTCCAGAGGGTATACAAGGGTTTTCTAAGATTTGACCTAGTTTTTGACCTTATATGACCCATTTTTGAGCTCATCTGAGATATTATCAAGACAAACATTCTGGCCACTTTTCATGAGCATTGTAACAAAAGCATTTGACCCAGTGACCTAGTTTTTGATTGGACATAACCCATCTTCTCGGTTGTCCAAGATATCATTAAGATTGAAAATGTGGCCTCTAGAGAGTATGCAAGGTTTTTCAAAGATTTGACCTAGTGACCTACTTTATTACCCATTTTCATTCTGGACCGAAATATCATCAAGGCAAACATTCTGACAAAGTTTCATGAGTATCGCACTGAAAATGTGGCCTCTAGAGCATACACAGGGTTTTTCTATAATTTCACCTGGTTCACCATATTTTGAATAACAATTTGTCATCTGAAAATGCTTTCACTTCAGACAAGGCTACAATTTTATTGTAATCCTCAAAAATAGGACTTGTCACACCCCTTTAACTCTTTACTAAATGAAAAAATTTTGGACTCTACCAACCTGAAGGTATTTACAGTCTACAAATTAAACATAGCTCAAATGATGTCTCCTGTCTTTGAAAGGGTAGAAAATATTGTGGGAAAAGAACAAAACACAACTTTCTGGCTGTTTTTTCTTTGCACACAATGTTTTCTACAGCCCTCTTCAGGGTTGTTGTAATTCAGGATTGTTTGGTCATGACCAGGACATAAAAATTCTCAGCAGATGAAATGTGGGTCACGCAATGTTATTTGTCTTTGGATGGGTTGAAAACACTGCAGAAAAGGGAGGAAATGTTGATTATTGGCATATTCTGGCATATTCTCCATTCCCCACAATATTTTCATATTCTCCTTGCCTCAGGGCCATTGACTGATTGAATGGTGTTTTATGCCGTTTTCAACAATATTTCAGTCATATCACGGCGACAGCTCACATATTCATGTATTTCCTGGGTTTCACCAGTACTAGCTCAGGGCCATTGAAACACAGGAAAAGGTAACAAACAACATCAACAAGATAAAGCCCAGTGACCTCTTTTTTGACCCCACATGACCCATTTTCTAATTTGTCCTGAATATTATCAAGACAAACATTCTGACCAACTTTTATGAGTATTGGACTAAAAATGACACCTCTGGAATGTACACTAGTTTTTCTGTGATTAGACCTTGTGACCTAGTTTTTGACCAGATATGACCCATTTTCAACCTCATCTGAGATATCATGAAATTAAACATTCTGACAGACTTTCATGAGTATTGGACAACAAATGTGGACTCTTGAGCATACAAAAGGTTTTTTTTTCAAAGATTTGATTCAGTGACCTAGTTTGTGACCTCACATGACCCATTTTCAAAGTTGTGCAAGATATTATCAAGATAAATATTCTGACAAAGTTCAACGAGTATCATCCTGTAAATGTGGCCTCTGAGAGTGTAAAGGAGGTTTTTCTAAGATTTGACCTGGTGACCTAGCTTATGACCTAACATGACCCATTTTCAATTTATCTGAGATATCATCAAGACAAACACTCTAACAGATCTTCAAGAGTATTGGACTGAAAATGTGGCCTCTAGAGCATACACAAGGGTTATCAAAGTTTGACTTATTGACCTAGTTTTTATCCCAACATATCCCATTTTCAAACCCACTCAAAGTTAAGACAAACATTTGACCAACTTTCAAGAGTATTGGACTGAAAATGTGGCTTCTAGAGTAAACCCAAGGTTTTTCTAAGATTTGACCTACTAACCAACTGATAGTTCTTGACCTGAAATGATCCATTTTCAAACTCATCCGAGATATTATAAACAGAAACATTCTGGCAAATTTTAAAAGTCATCTGAGATATCATCAAGACAAATATTCTGACTAACTTTCAAGAATATTGGACAGAAAATGAGGCCTCTAGATCGTACACAAGCTTTTCCAAAGATTTGACTTAGTGACCTAGTTTATGACCCATTTTTTAACTTGTCTGATATATCAAGAAAAATATAATGGCAGAGTTTAATGAGTATTGGACTGAAAATCTGGCCTTTAGAGCATACACAAGAATTTTCTAGGATTAAACCTAGTGATGTAGTTTTTTGATCCAACATGACCCACTTTCAAACTTGTCCAAGAAAGCATCAGGACAAACATTCTGACCCAAGTTCCATGAGTATCAAACTGAAAATGTGGCCTCTAGAGCGTACACAAGATAAAAAGATTTTTTACCAAGTGACCTAGTTTTTGACTCGACATGACCCATTTTCAAACTTGTTTGCGGTAACATCAAGACAAACATTCTGACCAAGGTTAATGACTATCCGACTGAAAATGTAGCCTCTAGAGTGTACACAAGGTTTTTCTAAGATTTGATGTAGTCACCTAGTTTTTGACCAGACATCACCCATTTTCAATCTTGTTGGAGCAGAGCTACAGAAATTTTGAGATCTCAATCAGTCCAGCAGATCAACAGCGCATTCGCCAAACCCCAGGCGATCCCGGAATCGGCCGAGCTGTGACGAGTGGTCGACGGTGGTGAGTCTATGTTACCCAACCCACTCCCTTTGTCAAAATAAACTCACAGTCGAGCGTGAATGTCCCATCTAAAACTCATTAACAGTGATGGCAGCAGTTAAAATTTTCTGAAGAATACTTTCTTCTTCATTTTTGTCAAATGATTCCCGTCCGCCGCTTTCGCTGCCATCAAAAATTAGCTGCAAAGCGTCTAAAAGTGTCAGTCTGCAGTTCGCCATTTTACGTTTGTTTTCAAGAAGAACGAGGCCAAAGTAAACATGCGTCTCTGTCTGCTAAAATTTCACCCGATATCGTTTCTTTGGAAAGAATGACTTAAATTACTTGGTTCTACATTATATCACGTCTACAATCTTCAGTGAGTATACCAATACCAAAAGCAAAAACGAGGCAAATTTCTTAGGTGACTCCCTCGCGCGGACAGTTCTCCCAAGTCATGTTTACCACTGACAGGCGAGATATATTGCGGTGCGAGTTGAGTCGGCACATAGCAGGAAATGGGTCAATAACTCAAGTTTGTGAGAGGTTGTTGCCAAATACACACATATAATGCTAGTCCTGAGTTCGTGACAGGATGCACACCATCATATTAACGCAGAATCAAGGTGCAGATGTAGAAAATTATGGGCGGCGACTAAATCTCATTAGTGATTTCTGATTTCTTGCAGTAGATACTGCATGGAAATTCTGATGCAGACGGGGCAAGGCGAAATTGACCGATTGATTAGCATTGTATGGTGTGTTTTGGTATATAACTAGACAAAACTGATTGTAAACAGGCATCGATGCATGACAAGATCTCTGTAAGCTGTGATTTCTGTTACAGTGAAATGGCACTGATTACATAGTGGCCAATTAACAGTTTGACACTCTGATCTTATATATGATCCTTACTTTACCTTACATTCAAAAATGCCTGCAGCGATGATTAAAGGTTTGTACTTAGGCAAAAACAACCTCGAAACTCTACTAAATGAATTACCACATTTTCTCCTTTTCCGCAATGTTTTCAAATGCCTTCTACCTCAGGGCTGTTAAAACTTGGGATTGTGTGGTTACGGGGTTAACCCTTTACCACACAATCCCGACTTTTAACGACCCTGAAAGAGAAGCTTTTGAAAACATAGTGGGAAAAGGAGAATATGCTGGTAACCGGATTTAAATTTCTGTGCCTTTACATTAGACTTCTTAACTCTTTACCATATGACAAAGTTTCAGGGTGGACCAAACTGAAAGCATTTTGCAGACGCAAATTAAATGTTGCTTGAATGGCAATTTCTGTATTTGATAAGGTAGAAAACATTTTGGGAAATGGAGAAAATACTGGTTACCAGTATTTTCTCCATTTCCCACAATTTTGTCCAAAGCCTTCATTCACAAGGTCGTTAAAACTCGGAATTGTGTGGTAAAGGGTAACAGTCCCATTACTGTCCAGAAATGATTCAACCCTTTACCACACAATCCCAAGTTTTAAGAATCATAAAGAAAAGAGCTTTTGAAAACTATATGGGAAAAGGAGAAAATGCTGGTAACCAGCATTTCTACCCTTTCAAAGACAAATCCTATCTTTGAGCAACAATTAATTTGTCGTCTGCAAGTGCTTTCAATTTGGACATGTCTAAAACTATGTTGTTTGGTAAAGGTTTAATCCTTTCCCAAACAAGCCCTGGTTTTCACGTGTCTGCAGTACAAGTCTTTTGAAAACACAGTGGGAAAAGGAGAAATTGCTCATAATGAGCAATTTCTCCTTTTCCCACAGTGTTTTCTACCCTTTTGGAAAACTCTGTCATTTTCATCAAATTTAAAATTGTCGTCTGCAAACTCTTTCAATTAGGACCAGTCCAAAATTTGTCGTTTGGGAAAGGGTTAACATACTCCCTCCAGTTGATAGCATATGAATATGAGCCATGCTCTGGCAAAATGGTTAGTGCATAGATCTCTGTGATCCATGATACCAACTAAGTCCTCACATAATTACGGATCAAAAATAGACACTTTTTTGGCAGATTTGTATACCAAATCCGCTTACTGTGAACATTCTGACCGGAACCAAATACATCATGCGTAATGATGCATGCGCGCTCATTTTGTACTATGATATCCACTTGACCTGAACCAAACAATTATACTGCCATACACGCTACAGTCCTACGCGTATATACCAGTAGTCCAATATCTAATACCAGCAAACACCACGTCAGATTGATGGATCAAATTACCACTCCTTAACAAGTAATAGAATAACAGTTACTGCACGGCCCACTCGGCCAAACGACTTTGCTTGCCCTTGCTGACTCGCATTATATGATTACACGTATACGTATATGTACAGATTCGTACAATGTCATGTGTTGCATATGAAGTTATTTTTTATAACAACATGCATGTATTACAGCTTTATGCTACTCCACAAATTCCACTTTGAGTCCTTTGATTTAATAATCAAGAATGAGGTAGACTGGTCCTTGGACATACAGAAAATTGACCAATAGCAGAAGTTTCGGCCCAGGTCAGGCTGACCTTAGTTAATAGTTTTCGCAGAACTATTAAGCTGCCTTTTCACAGAGCATGGCTCTTATTTTGGGAAAAGGAGTAATTCCTTGTGAAAAAGCAGTATTAACCCTTTACCACACAATACCAAGTTTTAATGACCCTGAGAAAGAGGTCTTTTGAAAATATTGTGGAAAAAGGAGAAAATGCTGGTAACCAGCATTTTCTCCATTTTCCACGATGTTTTCTGTCCTTTTGCAGACAAATCTCACCATATGAGCCATGTCTAATTTGTCATCTGCAAATGCTTTCAATTTGGACAGGTGCAAAAATTTTGTCATGTGATAAAGGTTTAAATTGCATCCCTACCCATTATGTTTTCCATATCATCCATTGAAAAACAATGTGTTTCTTTCTTTCAATTGTATGCCCCTTTGAGAGAGTTACGGAGTTTTCCCTTTGGTGCACAAAATTTCAACTACAGGGTGTTTCATTGAAAACCATGCATGTTTTAAAACATTGATTACTAAATTTCTAGATTTATTTCATGAAAAACTGTTTGGAAGGAAGATTTGAGCCACAATTCATCTGGGATATAATAAGGGTCGAGGTGAACACAGTTTTCGATGAAATGTTGCAGATCCCTTTCCCCGACCCCTCTAAATGTGGACTATAAACTTTTCTGAAAAATACCCCTAAAATTTAATTACATGTACATATCTTCTTTGAAAGTTTAATCCTTTACCACAATTCCAAGTTTCAACAGCCCAACCCTGAAGAAGAAGGCTTTTGAAAACATTGTGGTAACCAGCATTTTCTTCTTTTCCCACAATGTTTTCAACCATCTCAAAGTCAGATACTGTCATTTGTTCCCCATATTATTTGTTGTCTGCAATGGCTTTCACTTTGAAAACATTGTAGAAAAAGGAGAAAATGCTGGTAACCAGCATTTTCTTCTTTTCCCACAATGTTTTCAATCATCTCAAAGACAGATACTGTCTCTTGTTCCCCATTTTATTTGTTGTCTGCAATGGCTTTCAGTTTGGACTGGTCTAAAATTTTGTTGTGTGGTAAAGAGTTAAGCCTCATTCCTTTTGGCCATGAAAATACAAACTTTGCTTATTTGTTTGTTTAGTGCCGTTTCAAAAGTATTTCAGTTCATGGCAGCCTGGGCACCCATCCATGTTTTCCTGGAGTCTTTTACCAGTACAAGGTCATGTACTTTGTATGATACAGTATCCTTCCAAAGTAGAATTTAGTCTTAATAGGTAAAAGGCAAAGATAGCCTGGAAAATGGACTCCCATAAGGGAAGTGATGGGGGTCACCAGGGGTATGTATAGGGGTATAGAATCTAACAATGAACAATCATTCAAGTTAATGTGAACTTTTTTTCCATAATGTTGTTGGCATAAGTGGGATATAAAAATCTGATTCAGTTAGCACCTTTCTCTACCAAAGGGTTTCATTGTGATGCATACTAAAAATATCTTGACATATCACAACACAAGCCCAAGATTTATTTTTAAGTAACACAGCTTATAAACACATGGACATAATATTATGAAGTCCATGTCAAAACATGTTACCCCTTACGCTGCTAAGCATGACTCACTGACCTTTTGTGGACAGTGGAGATCAAAATCAGACTGCACAGAACATGCAGTCTGATCTTGGATCTACACTGTCTGGTAAGGAGATATTTTATCACCAAAAGATAACTTTGAAATTGCAATATTTAGGGTTTTAAGGGACAAACAGGGCTTGTTCATGTCTAAAATCTGGAGAAATCATGAAGACTAGTTCATGTGATTGTTTTTTTTTTATGCATGTATATACATAAATGTACATTGACATTTTTTACTCTATACATTGACATTTTTTACTCTAGTTACCCTTAGTCCTAACTGAATAAAAGTGACTTTTTCAGAAAATGCTCTAGCAAAACTTGTCAAAAAATCTTAGAATGTGAATGCTGTAGCATTCAAACAAAAGCTTTAACTCTTTACCAAACAACAAATTTTAGACAAGTCCAAACTGAAAGCATTTGCAGACGACAAAATAAACGTGACCCCAAAATTGTAAATTGTTTTTGGAATAGTAGAAAACATTGTGGGAAAAGGAGAAAATGCTGATACCAGCATTTTCTCCTTCTCCCACAATGTTTTCAAAAGCTTTCTTTCTCAGGGTCATTAAAAATCGGGGACTGTGTTATAAAGGGTTAATCCATTACTATACAAGCCTGAGTTTTAAAGACTGTGAACAATTAGACATTTAAGAACATTGAAGGAAAGAGAGAAAATGTTGGTGACAGCATTTCTCCTTTTTCCGGTATGTTCTCTAACTCTTCAGAAACAAATCCAATCATTTGAGCCAAATTCAATTTGTCTTCTGCAGCTGCTTTGAATTTGGACCTGTCTAAAATTTTATTGTCTGGTAAAGAATAAAAAGTGTACCACAAAAGTGAAAACTTGTCTATATTGAGAGAATAGTATTATGCAGACGGATCCCCGACATTTCGTGGAAAACCATGTGTGTCGAAAACGATCCCTAGCCCTGACCCTTACCCTAACCCAGATGAATTGTGGTCCAAATCTCCTTCCCAGACTGAGCTTTCCATGACATAAATCCAGAAATTTAGCAATCTGTATTTCAAAAAACATACAAGAATTTCGACAAAACACATTTTCTACAAAATGTTGTGCACCATCAGTTTGACAAAGTTACACACAACTTCTCAAAACTTATTTTGTGGAGATTATAATGTTGCAAGAATGTTTTCAAAGACATCTGCTTTATACTTTTACCACACAATCCCAACTATAACAACCCAGAGAAAGAAGCCTTATGAAAACATGGTGGAAAAAGGAGAAAATGCTGGTAACCAGCATTTTCTCCATTTTCAAGAATGTTTTACAGCCTTCCAAAAATGAATTTCAATTTTTGAGCCACATAAATTTTGTTGTCTACAAATGCTTTCAATTTGGACAGTCTAAAATTTTGTTGTTTGTCAAAGGGTTAAATTTGTTTCATGATGCATTGATAGCAGTAACATTAACAAACACCTTTAGCTCTTAACCAGAGGACAAAATTTTAGACTAGTCCAAATTGAAAGCATTCGCAGATGACAAATAAATGTGACTCAAAAATTGAAATATGTATTGGTAAGGGTGGAAAGCATTGTGGGAAAAGGAGAAAATGCTGGTTACCAGCATTTTCTCCTTTTCCCACAATGTTTTCAAAAGGCTTCTTCCTCAAGGTCATTAAAAGTTGGGATTGTGTGGCAAAGGGTTAAGCCCTGAGGCCATGCTTATAAAACTTGAGTCCATGGTCAACTGAGCTGCTGCTGCTAAAGTTTTGCCCTTTAGAATGCAGTCCCAAGTTTTAACAACCCTGAGAAAGAAAGCCTTTAAAACATTGCAGGAAGAGGATAAAATGCTGTTAACCACCATTTTCTATTTTTCCCACAACATATTCTACCTTTCCATGGACAACTTACATTTGTTGTGCTGTATTTTTTTATTTGCCATATGCAAACGCTCCGAGCTGGGTCAAGTTCAAATTTTTTGTCATTTGCTAAAGGGTTACATTTTCTCAGTGCTTCTGACTTTGAGAAAATTTGATAAAATAGTCATTGATCTAAAGATAACCAGCATTTTCTCTTCTTCCAACAATGTTTTCCGCCAGTTCAGTAACAAAGTTCATCATCTGAACCACATTTATGTTTGTCATCTTCCAAAGCTTTCTATATGGACAAGACGTAAACATCTTTGTGTGGTAGCGTGTTATGCACAGAGCCTGATTTCAACATCATGTCTTTGCAAGAGCAAGAGCACCTTTTTAAGAGAACATAAGGTAAAACAAAATGACCAAAAACATCAGACTGGCTCAGCAGTAATGCTTTTTTGACCTCCCCATTTCACTATGTTGATCAAAGACCAGATTGCAATGTTTCAAGAGTCTGATCTTGGATCTACATTGTTCATCAAGGCCAAACTGTGCCTTGGAGCTTATGAAGTTGACATTTGTCACACACAATAGTTACGATGCTAGAGCAGAAATGTGTCCCAAATCCAAGTAATTATTCATTCTGATCTCTGATCAAGCAAGGCACTGTTATGCCTGGAAGGTTCACTTTTACCATTTGTACACATGTAACTAAGCAAACTTCAACTGGGATATGCAAAAATTAGGGCAATATATTATATGTCCAAAATTAGACTGTATCTTTACCCTTTGCCAAAGAACAAAATTTTAGACTCATCCATGTTGAAAGCATTTGTACAGGAGAAACATAATAGGACTTAGATGATGAAATTTGTTTTTGACAATGGGAAAGACATTGTGGGAAATGGAAAAAATGCTGGTTACCAGCATTTTCTCCTTTTCCCACAATATTTTCAAATGCCTCTTTCCACAGAGTCACTAAAACTCTGGATTGCTTGTAAATAGTTAAATCAACGCTGATCTTGGATCTACAATGTTTATTAATGTTTTGCCTTGCAGCTTGTGGTTTACTAATGAATGCAAGCATCAGGCCGATTGTGTAGATCTGGTAATACACCCCCCCAAAGATCAGACTGCATATTCAGCCAGTCTAATCTACGATCTATATCATATCATGGCCAAACTGATACCAAGCTGAGATTTATCAAACACAGATAAACCCAAGGGCTTGCGGGCCAAATACATATATAACCATGCTCTGGCAAAAGGGGGTTTAATGTATCTCCACGATGCATTGTCCCACTCAAGTCATCACATAGTTATGGATCAATAAAATCCATTTTGACTAACAACCAACTTAATCATGAAGTAGACTGGTTCATGGACATGCAGAAAAATTCAGACCAATAGCAAAAAGTTTCGACTCGGGTCAGCCTGCACAAACTGCGCAAGCTGACCTGTGTCGATACTTTATGCAGATGCGATGAACCTCATTTGCATAGAGCATGACTCATATGAGGGACACTACTGGCTAATTTGGCACCTTTATGTTTAGAACTGAAAGGCGTTTTGGCGGACATGTTGTGTATGGTTAGAATTCAACATGGCGGACATATAATCCCGTTTTTTTTTTTCCACCCAACTAACGTTTTAAAGTTGAAGAAAACAACGGCACCCATCTCTTCCTTCCAAGAATTAAAAAGTAAATTCATTCCCCTGTAACATTGTGAATTTGGCTACATTTCAATTGAGTGATAATCAAATGGCGATAAAACCAATGGCATGAATCTTACTGCAAAGTAGATCTAGTTTTCAAGTAATCATGTAATAAATGCACAAAAATAAATGTTACAGAAATTAACAAATATAATCTATACTCACAGAGAGATGAAGTTAGATATATATAAAGTTTGTTTGCTTTGCGTTCGTTAGTAATCAACTGTAGCACTTAGCAAGAAAGTAATGTAAGTAATCAATCTAGCACTAGGCAAGAAAGTGAGGCAAGAACCAGCGCAGTATCGCGTTCGCCGGGTATTTATACCTGTCAAACGTCACGTGATAGATCTGAACAGCATTTTACCGCCATTTACATGCACTCGTATACTCTCCCTCAATATCGGATCATAAATCGTTTCTGAAATGTAGATCTATTTCATTTGCAGCGGCGCCATCCTTTAAACCCCTGAAAAAAGGCAAAGCATTACATTTATCCTTGGAGACCGAATAAACCCAACTTACATGTTAAGTTTAGGAATTAGACCAGCCTTTGTTTAGTGTAGTACATAGAGGATATTTGTTTTTTTCGGTGAAAGATCGAAATTTATTTCATCTCGTGAACATCATCGGTAATATTTTCACGAGTGGAGCAGCCACCGATGATGTTCACGAGATGAAATAAATTTCGATCTTTCACAGAAAAAAACAAATATTCTATTTATTTCATGCTTCTAACGCCTTTTGTTGTGGAGACTTCCATAAAAATAGTAGTTCCGTCATGAAATCGGTATTCTCACAGGTCGTACCCGTGTAATATCGAAAAATATTTTCACCGCTATTTCTCGATATCCTACCGGAGAGCATGAAATAAATTAAAATAGTTTTGCATCGAAATGTCAAAATGACACGCCCGTCATACAATTTAGCCTAGTTTCAAATATTTTTTCTTTTGTATTACATGTATTAATAGTTAGTTCGTAACAGTCCAGTAATGGATTAAATTGTAGATCCGTCCATGTTTAAAACAACGCAAACCTTGAAAAAAAGAATCGAAAAAAAAAAAAAAAAAAACTATACTAATAGATTAAAACTGACACATACTATGAATATAATGGGGTAAAAGGAGTAATAGAAACGATTTCTCCTGTGCCCGTGACTTATAAAATTAGCTGCTGCATTATTAGCAACTATACATCAGTGTCATGAGAATTAGAACACGTTTTTAGAAGCGTATAAAAGAAATCAGACTTTGCAAAAAGTCTATCTCGGTTTGATTGATTGATTGTATGGTATTTAACGTCATTTTCAAGATTATTTCAGTCATATCGCGACGGCCAGTATACCTTTCCATGCTTTCCAGAAGTTTTCTTTACCAGTACTTCGCAAAATATTCTTCCCAAGCCACTGGCTGCTTTCCCACATAACCATCGTCGAAACAATGGTGAGCTATATCTTGGTATGAACTTCCTGCTAGTGGTATCCATGTATATGTACACTGTCTGCGTCAAACATAGGTTTTTTGGGGGAAAAACGTTTTTTATTTTTTTAATCTTTATCATCCCTGTAGAAGGAGAGTGTCGACTTGAATCAGTTTGCGCTAATCGGACAGGACGCTTTTCGCATAGGCAGTAAGGCCCTTTCTTTTCCATGGCTTATTCGATGATGAATAATTTGCTTTCAAATTACTTTCTGTTTCAGCTTGAGCACATTTTGTTCTCAATTCAGATGCAATGAAACGAATATTGATCCCTGTAAACATGATAATGCGTTGACAGAGTTCAACCTCGTGAAAAATAATAATTTTTACCTTTTTTATGTACCAAAATATGATATAATACATAGTAGGACTTAGATTTTGCCTGAAAAAGAAGCATCATTTGGCTATATCGTATTCACCCTTTCCAAGGTATGCAGCTTTTAGACTTGCCCAAAATGAAAACATTTTGATAGAACAATAGATAGTAGTATACATTGTGAGAAAATGCGACATCGTTCAATGAGTAATTTTCAAGCGTTGCCAAATAGAAATCGCCACACAGTCTATGGAGTATTCGGAGCGAGACATTTTCTTTTCTACTTTTTTTTTTTTTTTTTTTATCAAAACCAAGTTTAAGTGAATACTTTTCGATCAAAACCAAGTTTAAAGTGAACAGTTTCTCATATGCTGAATCTGTAACTTTTCGTGTGTAAAAAACCATGTACTCTCACGGTTCTAAGCAGTATCCAAAATTAATATACCAGTATGTGCTATCTATGAATTTTCTTTTCACTTCCTTCCCCATCTTTATCCTAATCATAGAAACTGTAAACTGTATAAATCAAAACGATCAAACTACACACACAAAGTAAAATTTTGAAATAGTGACTAAATTATCCCATCTAGATATATCCTTTTACTCTACTTATCACACGACAAAATTTCATTTGTTTTTTTAATTAAAACCATTAAAGACGACAAATGTGAGTCAAAATGAAACTTGTTTTTGAAAAGCTAGAAAACATTGTGAGAAAATGAGACTTTGTCGATTACAAGTAGGCTATTTTCCCCTTTTCGCATATTTTCAAAAAGCCTTCCTCCCAGTGTTGTAAAACCATGTTTTAATTGTTTCGTAAATTATTTTTTCTTGCAAAACGTTTAAACCGGTACTTCTTACAACGCCGAATTTTCTGCTGAATTCAGCAACCTGATAAAGTTGTAATATAAAGACTTTTTTTAACTAAGGGGATTTTGACGCATAGGATCAGTTAGGATCAAGGTCTGACTGCTTGTTTTGTGCAGCCTGTCATGACTACATTGTCAGCAAACGTTTATACGGACGGATTAGGTTTCAAGATCAGACTGCTTCTTTTGTGCAGTTTATTATTGATCTGCATTTTCGGCAAAATGTGAATTTAGTCGCTCTGAGCAGTTTAACCCTTTACCACACAATACCGAGTTTTAACGAATCCGAGGTAGAAAGTTTTTGGAAATTGAGGGGAAAGGAGAAAATGCTGGCAATCATGAAATCTGTTGTCTTCTACTGATTTTAATCTGGTCGAGTCCAAAGTTACGTCATCTTGTAAAAGGGTTGCCCATTTCTCATACAAAAAAAAAGGGGGGGTACCCTTCTGTGCATTCTGACATTAATCTACAATATCCTTTAGCTCTTTCAATTTAGAGCTGAGCTAAATTCTCTGACAGGTTAGAAAACATTATGGGAAAGGGAGAAATAACTTGTAACAAACAATTTCTCCTTTTTCCACAACGTTTTCAAAAGCTGTCTTTCTTAGGTTCGTTTAAACTTGTGATTGTTTGTTAAAGGGTTAATGGCCGAACATTTGGGATCAGTTTTTGTCTCATCTCAGAAAATAAAAACGTAACCCTAAACTGAAAAATGAATTAATTAGAAACCGACAAATATAGCTCAGTTATTGCAAATTAAATGCTCTTACGCAAGAAAAATCTTGCCATACCTGAAAGTGTAAAACCAAGATTTTGTACGGTCTGATAAGACTACACATTCTGTGCATTCTGATATTGATCTACACTATCCTTCAACAGACAAAAGGTTCAGGTTGAAATCCGAAAAAAAAAAAACTTCAGATATACAGTCCACGCAAGGATTGTATGTTTAAGGCAGGGCTACTGTTACGTAATGTTACGTGTCTGTTATCTTTGATAGCTCCGGCCTATCGATACACGGTTTAAGTCCGCCAAACTCCGGAAACTCCCGAATCTTTACGTATGATATCGATTATCTTCACCGATTTACTGGTATGCGAGACTGCTGATAAGGCATGTCCGCGAAAGTTGGCATCAATTAACTATGGTATAATAATGATCACCAGAGTCAGACAAGGGATGTTGCCATCGCTGGCACCAGTTATACTCCACCGCCTCTTACCTACGGCTTACCGTGCTACGATCATATGCATTAAATTAATAATTTTCTTATGCGTTGCTTTTTAGTTTCGTCTAAACTTTATGACTGGGACGACTATGTTAGCACATCTATATATTCTAAGGTTGAGTGAAATGACCGAGGAATTATCTGCACTTAACACCTTTTCATACTTGTCAAAATCAGTAATGTATCCACTATTGACACCTTTGGTTGGCAGATACACATACACAGCGGACTGTAAGTCTAGTATCAGTCGATCGGAGATGATAAATAATTCCGTTTGCATTATTTTTGTGTTCTTTCTAGAGAGAGAAAGACAGCCAGACAGACAGACAGAGAAACTATGACTGTGCTCAAATGAATTGGGACGAACAAGCCCGGACCGACGAGCAACCAGTTTGAACGAACATGCCCAGACGAACAAGCTATGGTGAACAAGCCCAGGGACAAAAAAGCCCGTTACCAACACGGCTCAACGGGGTACTGAAAAAAAACCCACCAGGACAAAACCCCATCAGAAAAAACCCGACCGGACAAAACCCCACCACCAAAATTGACAAGGTGGACAAAACCCCACCACTTCAATTATGACTTTTTTTTTTTTTTTTTCTAAATTATAAAGTAATTTTAAAAAAGGAAGAATTTATCTGTATATATAGTATGTAGGCCTATTCATATTCAATATATTTCAATAGTTAATTTCTTTTTAATTGATATTTTATTTATTTATATATTTATTATAATTATTCAGGAAGATAGTAAAATGGTAATAAAATTTATTATAGGTGATCAAAAATTGTATTTGAATTATCAGTGCAGTGACAAATTATGAATTAAATTTGTATATTGAAAAGAAAAAACAATAATGGTAATTTAAATTTGTTTAAGATGTTTAAAAATTGTATTTGAATTATAGATTCAGTGAGAAAATATGTGATAAAATTGTGTATTTGCAAAGAATATGCAAGAAGAGCCAAATAATTAGTTATTAAGTAATTATCTAATCTCCTGATTATGATTGGTAATAATTGATTTCTCAGATGAGTAACAAAATTATGCTTGTCCTTTAAATGTTTTCAGTTGTCGTCTGCAACAGCTTTCGATTTGGATAAGTCCAAAATTTTGTCGTCTGGTAATGGGTTAACCATTTACCAAATAATCCATTGTTTTGAAGACTCTATCACAGACAGCTTTGGAAAACATTGAGGGAAAAGAAGGTAATGTTGGTAACAAGATTTTTGTCCTTTCCCTTGTTATTATTTTTATTTTTTATTTTTTTTCCTTTCCCATAATATTTCTATCAAACTGAAGAATAAAAAAAATCAAATTACCACACAATCACAACTTTTCACGCCCCTATGAAATAAGGCTTCTGAAAACATTGAGGGAAAAGAAGAAAATGCTGGTAATATGCATTTTCCCCTTCCTACAATGCTTTCTCATATTTCATTGTTTTAGCCATATCAAAATTGTCGTCTGCAACTACTTTTTGTCGTGTGGTAATGGGTTAAATAACATTAACTTTGTCTCCTGCAACTCTTTTCAATTGTGTCAAGTCTAAAATTTTGTCATCTGGTAAAGGATTAAAACTGTTTCTATCTCAAAAATAAGCTGCTATGACAATGATAAATAACGAGTAGGAAAAGGGGAAAAATAAATATTTAATACATTTGCCATTGGCCTACAAATACATGAAATGGGAAACTTATTTGAAAATATAATATAAAATTTAGAAAAAAAGAACATTACAAAATGAATATAAAATATTATACAGTGACTTTCATTCATCAAATATTCTCTTTACGTCACATTTCTGACCATATATTCTATATTCTAAATATTGGTGGGGTTTTGTTCTGGTGGGTTTGTCCTGGTGGGGTTTTGCCCGGTGAGGTTTTGTCCTGGTGAGGTAAGTGTTTTCGTCCCTAATTTTTTTCTTCACTTTAGATGTTTCGTCCAGTTTTATAATTGTAATGTGTACTTTGTGTCCCAAATAGTCTGTGGAAACGGAAAAATAATTATTTTAAGTGTATTTGAAATATTAGGAATCATGGTAGGAAAAGGAGAAAATGCCGTTTACCAGCAATGTTTTCCAGAGCCCTCTTCTTCGGAAATTGTATTAAAGGGTTAAATTTCGCGCAGATCGAAAGGAACCTTTCCTAAATTTTGCTCTGTTCCTACAGATCCTATAAATAAAACTTACAGAGGGGAAAAGGCACGTTTAAGGAGTGGTTGCATTGAAGAAAAGTGGACGTCTCTCCTTTGCTAGTCTGTCTCTTTATCTGTCCCTCCTGTCGGTGTCTCTACCACACGTTTTTTTTTTTTTTTTTAGTTTATAGCAAAATAAGATGAATCTCTTTCTCTATATCCATGATCTAAATTGCAAGAAAGAAACTCTCTCTCTCTCTCTCTCTCAAAACAGACTTATCACATTGCCTGGTGGTAATCCACACAATTTACAGTATTTTTAGTTAGTGGGCCAGAATGCCGTGTGGGTATTCATGTGATCAGTAACATGCGTGAGCACGTAGGACCTTTATCGAATGAATATGATGACATATTCTATTCAACACAAATAAACAAACAAAAAAAGCAATCAAACTGTTAATCGAAACCAACTGTGCCCCCACACCCCCCCTTTTTTTTTACTGAATGTCCAGTTTCTTCCAGATTTTCAAAGAAAAGTATATTTTGTTGTATTCATCAATTTTAAATAAATGACGAAACACAGGATATATCCATCTTCAATGGTTACTTTAACTGTATTTTGGCAACTTTAATTCTAGTTTTACAATACGTTTCTCTGCCAGCAACTGGAACTTTGACAGACTGCACTGTAATACATTAGCAGACTCATAATGATGTCCATACTTTTAAATGGTTAAATTAAATTTGTCTGCATTTTGACGGCCTAATTCCTTACATTTCGCAGCTAGTGGGCCTTAATGTCTGAGGTCAAAAATTGCCTGTTCTCACTCAAGATATTTATTTTTTCTTACGTATTCTGCCCCCAGAATGTGTATGCGTGCTGTATCCGCGTGTGTGTGTGTTAGGTTACATGTGAATATCAAAATCAATCGCATATCAATTAGTGGTACTATTTAAGAACGTTAACAACATCTTTCAGGTTACACATTCTTAGAAAATGGAATTAATACCCAGATTGTTTGATCATAACAGTTTTCCAATGATATTTTGTTTTTTATCTTGTAGATCTAACATTACAGTAACAAAGTTGTTTTCTTGGATTCGAGACTAACGATTACAAAATGTGATACATGTCTTACAGTTGCTACACTTTTCCAAAATCAAGCTTTTAAATTCAAATGTGTGGTAATTAATGCCATACCATAAGTATTTCACGGTGACAGCTAAGATATTCATGTTTCCAAACTATTTTAGACCAGTTCTTGACCAGTCACCAGAAGCTGGCGGGGCAGATGTTTTGTTACGCTGTCATCGCGCAGAAACTCCAGAGAAAACACTACATAAGCTCTTGCAAACTCATAACATATGTCGACACTGCTCACGAGCAAAGAAAATGATTACCTACCTTTTCGAGACGATGATGATGATAGTGATTAACCATAGTACTGATCGGAAGACTAAATAATGGGAACATTGTTAGACATCGAGATTCATATTGCTTGAACCATGCCGCCTTTTAAAACATTGCAAGAAAAGGTAGCATTTGGTTCCATCAGGCGTTAATCATCTGTAAATCTGTTTCCTTCATTTACAAGTCATTTATTATAATAACCACGAGTGATTATAGCAATAAACTAGTCTTAGACACAATGGTTTTCGTTAGGTTTGAGATTGCCGAGTAGGGAAATCTGGGATACGGACAATTGCCCACCCAGACAATTGTCCTACACACGGGAGATCTAATGCTTGAATAACTGATTTGAAAATATAAACTGTACAAACATGACTTCTGACGACCCTGAAAACATTCTGGATAAGGAAGTAGAAACTCTTAATAAGTCCCATAATCCCTATTTTTCCCACAATGTTTTAAATATCACCTGATATCACCTAGCAGTGACCCCTTTCTTTCAAATGTTTCCCTCGTATTAATTGTTCAATGATCTAGAATTAGTATATATGATAATGGTTTAATTGTAGATTCTCCAATATTTAGAACAATGTAACCTGCAAAAAGTAGTAATCGCTAAAAGGGTGACTGTACTGATAGCTTGAAATTGACAAAGACTCAGATCATAACGAGATGGAGTGATTCATGCAATTTATCCTGTACAGGTGACTTCAAGGGTTGGCTGCTACATAAAGATGCATACATAAAGAAAAATATCATAAGCATGCCATGACGTTTGTAGGAAACCCTAATTCTGGATTTTAACGGTAGTCACATGGTTGGCAGCGACAACACATAGATCAGTAAATTGTATGATTAGTTCCGAGATTTAGAATTTGAAAGAAGCCTGTTTAGAATCGTTTAAAAGAAGGCAAACTTTGAAACAAGTGAAAATCATGAATGCGTACTGTAGGTATTCCGATATCGTTAAGCATACCACGTATGCTTTAAATACCTGAAATGACACTGCCTGCATCATTCATAGATTTTTGTCGGAGGAAGGATTACTTTGTATCTTCATCATCCCTATAGGTGGCGAGTATTGCCTAAGAACAGACACGATGCTTTAGAGTTAAGCATTTTCTCTCGGCATGGCTAATTTGTTGATGAATAATTTGCTGTCAGATTACTTTCTGTTTCATATCCAGCCCGAGCTTTTTTTTCTGAATGCAATGAAAGCTCCGCGAAGTAGTGCATTGCTAGTGTTAAAATCTTTGTTACCGACTTATACCTTTCAAAATATAGCTCAATACATCGATAAAAACATATTACGCTTTAAAAAAGCATGATTCAGGTATATTGGTGAACAGCTTTTAGACTCTTACTAAATGCAAGCATCTCAATAGATCTGCTAGTAATTATGATAAATTCTCCGGGACAGCAGTAGAAATTGTGAGAAGAAGGGATTTCCATCTCTCGTCCAACAGAAGCGTGAACGAAATGAAATCGACATCACAGAGTCAATGCACCATTCGGAACCAAACAACAATCTTATATTTTCGCCGACCAAAACCAATGGACGTTTCGGCCATGGACATTTTGGCCATGGATGTTTTGGCCAACTGAAAGTACAAAACAGGACGTTTTGGTCAAATGTGGTTTTAGACCAGAAAAATTCAGTAAATAAATTGTTTATGCTTTTAGGTACATGTATATGTATACATTTTTAGAAAAAGAAAAGCAATGAAAGTTCATTTTTTTTTTTTTTTTTTGCTTAAAATAATATTTGACTTGAACATAAACAATTAAAAAACAAACAAATGAGAAAAGAAACATTACAGGAACGAACTTCTCTTTATTTCAATATTCATAACCCAATACCATATCATAATTATCATATCAAAATTGATTCATATCTTATAAACCCTAATTTTCCAATGGTGTATTAATCTGACGACATAGAAATCATTTTGAGAAAAGGTGCAAATGCTTATTACGATTAATTCTACCTTTTCCCACAATGACTTCTAATTTCTCAAGCTGCAGAACAAAACAGAGTTTGCACATCCCAAGAAAATTCTTTTATTTCCACCGATATTTTCAAATAATCTATACCTTAATCATTGGACAGACGATTTCTCCCTTTTCCCCAGTGTTTTCAAAAGACACTCACTGCAGACACATTGACATAAGATTTGACCAAAACGTCCTTTTTACTTTCAGCTGACTAAAACGTTCGTTGACAAAACGTCATGGCCCAAATGTCTTTGCCAAAACATCCTTGGCCAAAACGTGATATGTTCTCTGAAGCTGTAAATTTTTGTGTGTATAAAATCATGTCCTTTAAAACTTCTACGTACTGTTCGAAATTAACATACACAAGAATTTTTTCTTCTCTCGCCCTTTTGCTAATAATAGGAAACCGTTAACACATATATGACCCGTGTTTGAACACATTGCAGGAAAATGACAAATTGCCGATTAAAAGCATTTTTCTCCTTTTCCCACGGTGTTTACAAAAGCCTTCTTCCTCAGGGTCATAGAATTTGGACTAAACAGGATTAAACTGCTACATAAATCAAAATTTTCAGCCAATAATTTAAACCAACATATTACGACACCGTGTATTGTTTTCTACCGAAAAAAAAATCTGTATAGGACCGATGGGGTCACAGATCAGACTGCTTTTTTTTTTTTTTTTTGTGCTGTCTAATATTGATTTATACAGTCAGCAAAGTGCATTTAGTAGCACTGATCAGCCTAAAGGTCAAACTGCGAGGGTCAGTTAATATGTATCAGATAATGAAAATTGTACTTTTAAACAGCAGAAAAATTTGAATTCAACATTTCAAACCGGCATTTTCAGCTCAACTATTGCAATTTTAGTTTTCTTTCGCAAGAGATTCTTGTCCACAACGTTTTAAGCTCAGTCTATGTGGCATTATGATTGTAGATTTATACAAATATCAATACGTTCCCGCGTCTTCAACTTTTGATTACGTCATTCGAGGTTTGATGGTGGTTAGAGAGAGTTAATGTAGGGCGAAAGAACTTAAATCACGCTGTACGTACCAATTTGTCCAGGTTATGTTTATTACGTGTCTTTAATGTTCTTTTGGAACTTTTTCTCCAATGATGTTGTGGTTTCTGTCATATCATATAAAAACAATTTCTTTGCATACATAATTGCTATGGACAACAGCAGCCGGTATTCATAATGGTGATGTGTACAAATTTATTTGAAAATGTCCAAACCATTACTGTCCATTTCGTTCATCCTTCATCCGAAACGGAAAAGACGTAATTGTAACAGTATAGGCATTTTGATTGGTAAATGGATTGTTTTACATATTATATGACAACCTTCCATACACTGGAATTATACAGGACGTAGACGAAATTTAATGCAAGTCATGGTCACACACAGTTTTGGAAAATACAGGTTTTTTCTGGCCTTTAATTGTTGACGAAATTTGGTATCAAGTGCCAGAAAATGTTTTGACATTAATCCCCCTCTCATCCCTGTGTCTAAAAGGCACCTACAGATTGAACCTGACGTTTGGAAATTGATCATATCCGTTCTTGAGCAAGATTGTTAATTTTCATGTTAGCATACAAGTTAAAATATTATAGGTGTTTTTTCATAATACAATGTTTTCTTGATTGTTATGAACAGCCTATGTAGATACTGTTTCCATAAAACATCTTCTTTAAACCCGATTCAGTCACTACAGGCTGATCAGGATTGAAACTTTCTGTCATTGATGGTTAGACCATTGAAATATTAATCATTTTTATGTATATTCCGTTAATCTACCGGTTGTGGAAGGTATGAGCCGAGGAAAGCCTGTACTGAGTTGATACGCTATGTTCATGGAAATAAAGTGGATTTCGTGCTTTGCCAAATTTTAACAACTTACAAAATTCAGCCCGCGTTTTAACCTATCCGACCAAACTATTTTTGGAAAAAAAAATGCTCAAATGTTACAAGCAATTTCTCATTTTCTCTAACAACTTACATATTTTACAAATATGTCGTCCCGGATCAGCCTGTGTGGTCCGCACAGTCTAATCTGAGACGACACTTTCTATTCTCATATTATCCTTTTTTGATGCAAATATCCTGTAGGACAAACTCTTTTGTAGACGTAAAGTGCCGTCCCGGATTAGCCTGTGTGGACTGCGCAAGCTGGTTTGAAACGACACTTAAATTACGCAAATGTCTGAAGCCCCTTTCGCATGTTGCAAGCCATATTAGGCACAACGTACACATTAGAACCCTGTTCAATTTGTCGTCTTGTTTTTCCTTATTTTGATTAATATGGTTATCAAATATTGTTTGATAATATACATCAACAAAATGAGCTACGAATTGAGTATTTATAAGGAATAAGGACACAAGTAAACAGCTTCTTTCTGAATTGCTGTTGATTTGAAATCTGCTGGATTTTTTAATCGTTTCATACTTTGGTTTGAATAATCGACATTCATATATATATAGTTTAAAAGTTTGTTCTGAAAGAATTAAATACGTAAAACTGTAATATTATTTTGTCTCGGTGACTTTTACATCGGAGAAGTTACGGCCACCATTACAGCACTTTGCTGTACCAGGCTTTCTACTAGTAACTACTTCTGCCACAACAATAATCTAATATTACTAGACCGCTGGGTTCTCTCTAGGTCATTGGGCCCAAATTTTCAAAAGTCAAAATGGAATTTACCAGAGTCAAAGAGAAATGTCCAAAGGTCAAAATTACTTGGTTATCATGGAGAGATAAGGGTGAAATAAAGGCAATTTTTCATCTGTGGTCTTTATTCAAAAGGACAGAAGTTACCCTTGTATATTTTCAGTTAAAAAACAACCAAAGTTTTTCCTCATTATTAAACAGAGACTTCAGCTTCCAGTTTTTGTTTTATACAGAAATTAGTGCAAATCCAATGTTTAAATTTATCATCAAAGATGAAAAGATAGTTTGAAGTGCCTTTGATCGGATGATGTCAAACTGACTTTTGTTGTGTCATGGCTTTTCACGCTTTTTTTCAGGCGATCTGGTTTTCATGTCAGTTATTTTGTTTAGAAGTATAACTGCATGAAAATACATGAATTTATCAATTAGGGTAGAAGGTAACTTTAAAACTTGTCATTTTACCCTAGATAAATTTATATTTTCTTTTTTCTCGGGTATTCACAAGATGGTCGTTTTCATCGTATATCTGACACAATAAACATTATTTCATGCAATGGGAAAAAAATAAATAGCGCCATCTTCGGTAAAAATGCTAGAAAAAGCAAAGTAAGCATTTGTAAATAACTGTTTTGTATCAAGTCCACACCGTTCAATCCAATTTTGATGGGAAAAAAAAAACACCTTTATTTGAGTTTTTGTTGTTTTCATAGATGAATACAAGCATTCTTAATACATGTAAATACATAGTACAATTATTATTTAATCAAAATCGGAAATTTCTGTGCATCTCGCCATTGTACAACTGATGTCGCGAACGGGACTGGACATTTTTAGTGTTACGGACCATTAAATGTTGCCATGGAAACAAACATGGCCAAGGCAGGTCACTGCTAAAACAGGACCTGTCTCTCTGTACCTTTCTGAGTCAAATATGAGCCAAAACCTGAGTTTTCAACGTTATTTTAGAAAGCTGGTTTTCCAATTTGAAATGTCCTGTAGTTGGATATTGACCCAAACCATAAATCAGTACATGGATCCGTGGAAATCGATATTTGACCAATCAGGTCATCGCAATTATTTGGCCCGATGTGCAGCCTTGCTGTCTGCTATATCGGCTCACAAACAAGCGACTGTTAATGATGGAGAAGTGCGATAATATGTGTGTTTACAACGCTTGAATTTTAGGAAAATGTTTAAAAGATGTGCTTTGCAATCGTGTACTGCTTACGTGAGATATACGAAGAGATTTTAAGTTTGGATTATGATTATGATTGACAATGGGACATGAGTAAAGAGTTTGATCAACGCTATATTACTCAATGGATTAATTAATGTTAGTTTTTTTTTTCCTCTGAAACTCTCCGAAAAAAAAAAAAAAAACTTAAACTGTGTTGCAGTGGAAAACAAAGGTAAAATTTATGAAATACTAGTAAAGAGAAAGTACGTTCACTCAAATAGCTAATCTTGTTTAATAACTCCTGCACATCCAAAAAAGGGGCACGTGTCATCAGTTTTTCAGTCACGTTGACGGTAACACTAACCCTTGGTGCGTGAAGAATGCTGAATGTGTAGATATAGATCAGAGTGAAAAAAAAAAAATGCAGTTTATTCTTGGATTCAAAATATCTGTTAATTAAATTAAGTACATTTACGTGTATTCTTTACTGAAGGTACATGTAGATTTCAATTATGAAACAGACTTTCTGTTTTGTACAGTTTTGGAAGTTCAGCTCTAAAGGCAACTTATTTAATTAAATCAGCTTTTGACTTAGCCATATTTAGGTGGATTAGCACATCTGCCATTTCAAAGGGTATGTCGGTAAACTGTTAACTGATAAGATGCATGTTTGATTGCCGCTGTAATCCACTCGACCACCCGTTGTCTTCTGTATATCATAAGATAAACTACCGCCAAAGATATTAACAAGTTTGTTAATTGAACGCACACTTTACACCTTTTAAAATCATCAGGCAACCATTTTCCCTTAACTTGAAATTTCAACATTTCTCAGACTTCCACCTCTCTGTTGAATGAGACAATCAATAAATATTTCAAAATGCTTGTAATTTAGTGTAATTTATTATCGATTACGATGTTGAGACAACCTAACGACCGTTACAAAAATATTAATCATCTTTAATTCTATTATTGTTAAGCAAAACTGAGGATTAAGAGTTGTTTCTTTCTTTCTCGTAGAAGTTCAAAACTTTGCTGGCACATACATGTATTACATTGTCCGTAGACCCTGAAATTCACACTTTTTGTACAAATCCTTGAGTAAATAAGTTCAGGTATCCATATATTTCTTGCCGAGAATCCATCATCGGCAGAAACATATAAAAAGGAATATTTTCAATCGAAAGAAACAGGCATGACAGCACGATTTAAGTAGCCTTTCTCCTGTGCTGTATATGTATTTACTGCGTTTGTTTGTGAGCCCTTAACGACGGTAACCAAGGAAGTCGGTTTATCTCATCGCCACGGATCCATGTGTTGGCACGTTCTTTGCAGATGTTAATCCACACGTCCTTATAGACATCCCTAGTCGCGTTTTGCGGACTAAGGGATGAGGCTGAAATACGAATAAACTTATCAAGTGCCAGCCGTGCATTCAATAAGGCAAGCGCTCGCCGCCAGCGCTTGCGAGTGAGTTTTGTCCATATTGACCGTCTGCAACCGGTAAGCACTTGCCAGCTATTTCAAAATGGCGACTGACGTCTGCATTAAACCAGCAACATTATGGTTTTTCGAATGCTAATTTAACCATATTTTGAGCATACTTCGGTAGAATTTTGCTGGAAAAAAAAATGCTTATTCTTTGGAAATAGTCGGAAACAAATATACAGTCGCTGTTTATAATGAAGTAGTTGAAAATATAAATGATCTGAAAGAAGAACTTTAAACCCGTTTAAATTCATTATTACGTAGAACTAGATCAAACAGTTTTCGATCAAACGACACTTCGCTTTCTTCAATTGTCAATCAAAAGCGTATCATTAAAAAAAGGGGGGGGGGGATAATATTATTCCCTGTGACTTTTCCTTGTTAAACGCGATGTGGTTTTATTATACTCTTGCATGTTATTTGTTGTTTATCAACCCACGACAAAGCTTGTTCAGGACGAATCTTTTCTTTTCTAGTTTGCCGACGGTTGTAACATTAATTTCGTCAAGTTGGCTTCTTTAAAAAAGAAACCAGGAGAGGTCGGCATCAATGTTTTCAAAGAGTTTATTGGCTTTTGATTTCAATATATTTTGGTAGATGTAAACAATCAAGTTAGGCATTAAATGAATGAGAGGAAAAAAAAAAACATGTTTTTTTTTTTTTAGTTTTGCTAGTGTAAAGGCACAAAACAGTACATATTCCACATTGTTATAATATTCTCGGAACAAGAGGCCTATAAGGACGTAAAACAGCTCTACTGGTATTTAAATACAGACACGGGTTTTTACAAAGAGTTGTGGACGTATAATGACATTGAGAGCTGATATGAGCAAAGCTATTCTTTTTCATGTTAGTTTCCAAAAATACATGCTGTAAGCTATTGACAAGCTCAAAATGCATTTTTTTTTTTTTTTTTTTTTTTTTTTTTTTTTTTTAATTTAAGGGCAAGAAATTTCTGACCCAATAATCCGACGGTTTGCAAAAGAATTTAGCTCCCATGAATACCTATAAACTGTGTGGGTTTTGTGAAGATTGAAAGTAAAATGAAGGCTGGAAGCTGTTCACAAGCTAAAAAATGTTGTTGTTTTTTATTTCAAGGGCATGTACTTTGTGACTCCATGACCCGATTTTGCTCATGCTCAATTTTGAAAGGAACCAAGCTCTCATGAATATCTAACAACGCAAGTTTGGTAAAGATTTGAAGAAATTGTAAGCCATATGCTATAAACATGCTCAGAAATGCCCCCTTTTTTTTTCTTCAAAATTCAAGGACACAAAACTCAAGATGATGATCCAATTTGGATCATTTTCAAAAGGAACAAACCCCTAATGAATGTTTGTAATGTGTGCTCAGATAAACCAAAATATTTTTGGAAAGGAGAAATCGTTCAATTAAGATTTAATGCAATATGCTAACTCCACTGAGTAGGCAAGAATCTTACCTGATGACAATAAATAAAGGTGGCCTATATATAATACTAGTACCAGACATGTTAAAAGTAAATGTAACATTTTTGAATATTTTAACAAACAGTAATTTTTGGACAGTCCCAAACAGAAAAAGCATGCAGACGACAATTCAAAATTTGATAATTAATGTGGAAGATGGTGCTTTGATGTGATGGAAAACATTGTGACAAAAGGAGAAATTGCAGTAACTAGCAGCTTCTCCTCTTCCCACAATATTTTGAAAAGTTGTCTGCTGCAGACATGTAAAATCAAGAGGTTGTTTGTCTAAACGTTAAAAATTTAAGAAAGTAGATAAAGTGGACTTACAAAATTTCACAGATAAATCAGTTTTCCGGACTTTTTTTTCTAAATGCTGGTAGATATTCACCTGACTTTTGCTATGTAAGTCAACCACCATTACTTACGGATCAAGTTCGAGTTTCGCCCCGCTCCACTGCTTTTTGACGCATTTACGGGTCTTGGACTTACAAAATTTCACTGATAAAACATTTTTCCGCACTTTTTTTCTAAACGCTGCTACATATAGAGCTGATTTTTGGTGTGTACATTAACCACCATGACTTACACATCAAGTTCGAGTTTCGTCCCGCTCCACTGCCTTTGGACGCATTTACGGGCCTTGGACTTTAAAAATTTCACTGACATGCCAGCGATACACACGGCCGGTAGTGGACTGTGTATTGCTATGCAATACTATCAGAATACTTGTTCCCTTATTCACTTAATCAAGTTACCCTTTTGTCCTGAAATTGTTATTTGGAAATACCAGACAATATCACATAACAGACCTTTGAAGCAGGGATCGTATAATTTAGGATCCTCGTTTGAAGGAAGTGAAAATATTATATATAGTATAGTGGAGGAGTCACACTAAAATACGACACAGCAGTAATATAAGCCACAAGTACGCCAAAGGAAAAACTGACACGCCACAGCACATTTATAACTTTCATTACGTAAATTTTATGCTTAGAGATCTTAACATGTTATGTAAAATATAATGAGGTATAACTATGAAATTTTATGTATTTTGGTAGAAATTTGATCTTGAAAGACAGCAATATCGTGTGTTGATTGGAGTCACGATCCCAATGACGCCTTGCGGGGGTCTCCCTAATCAGCGTCAGGAAATGTCAGGAAGAGTCAGCAGCCCAAATATTCCATTTGTCATGTTGTTTTTGTAATAATAATAGAATGTGTAACATAATCTATCAAAATATCTTACTTCAGTGTGTATTTTGACCCCAATATGGAATAAATCCGCCTACAGACTAAGCGTCACGAGAAATGCTGGATAACTGTAGGAGCGTCAAAAGCTTCAAAGTCCATTAAGTACACCGGCCATTACATTTCGAATTAGCGTCACGAAATATGGCGGATAAATGTTGGAGGGTCTGGGAACTAGACAATTATGACAAAAGAACAATTTTAACGATGACATTTAAAAAGGAAAGTATAAATTCACTTACCTCTCAAAGTAACACTCAATCCTAATCCATTAATTCACAATCACACAGTTGATACTTTAATACACAATCCATATTAATATTAACTCTTCTTAGTTCTCTGAATCAAGTCTATCTTGAATCAGATTAAGCCCACAAACCACGTCAAGGTGAGATTCTCTTGTGGGAAAGGTATTAACGTACGGGCTGTTAGGCCGCGCCAGAGGTTACCTTATAGATGGGGGGGGGGGGGTCTAGCTATGTACATCGGTATTAAATTACGGGCTGTTAGGCCGCGCCAGAGGTTACCATATAGATGGGGGATTAGGTACGTACGTTGTTATTAACTTAGGGGCTGTTAGGCCGCGCCAGAGGTTACCACAGAAAGATATACATGTATGAACATTGGTATTAACTTACGGTTTGTTATACCGCGCCAGGGGTTACCATAGACAGATACTATACAGAAATATGGACATTGGTATTAACTTACGGGCTGTTAGGCCGCGCCAGAGGTTACCACAGAAAGATATTGTTATTAATTTACGGGCTGTTACACCGCGCCAGAGATTACCATAACGTACAGTTATGTATATACATAAATACCGTTTCAGTTTCATTCTTTTTCAAAAATATTGCATTCTGTTTGTAAAAGCATGTGGTTTTCAAAAGATCCTTCTCGTTTAAAAATAATCAGTCAACTCGAACTTTTTTGTATACAGTATTTGTTTTATTTGATCCAACTCTTTTTCTCTGTCTTGCTTTTTTTTTTTTTTTTTTTTTTTCAATTTCTGGTACTTTTGGTATTTTTAACTTGCCGTCAGAAGAAACTATATATTTTTCAGAAATATTTTTTAAGCCAAAACTGAAAAGTTTGAAACTAGTGACTCCTTTTCCTGATCTGTTTTTGACTGCCAAATAATTTTGCTGCATTGAAGTTTGGAGAGGAATGGGTGCAGTTCGAAGTCACCGTGTCCGTAGAGTGCCCCCTTGACCAAAGCTTCTTGTAGTTTGCATTCTTGATGTATTTTTTCAACAAGTTTTTGGAAGTTTTTGAGGTGTCCAATTTTGATTCAATTTAAGTATGTGATTAATGGATTCACAGCTATTATTTTTCGAATTTGGGGGCACTTTGGAGTCACTAGACCTAACATTCTAAATGTATTCGCGTATGGAAGGGATAATTTTGTCAGTCAGATAAGGGCCTAAATGAGAGTAATTCCTAACAGTTCCAGTACCTTGAGAGTCAAAAGCAGTAGTTGTATCTTGTTCTACTAAACCACCACAGCCTAAGATTTTATTGAATACAGTATTAGTTTCCATTTCACACATTCCAATTTTGTTTTTTACATATCATTTGACGTGTACAAAGTGTAGTTTTTGAATTTGGGAAAGAATTTTTTATTGCTTTGATAAGTGCCTTTTCTTCATCTGTTCCTAAAATAAGGTCATTAGCACTAATTTGGGTTTCGTCTATCATACTCAAAACAGCCGAAAGATGGGATAAAAATCTTTAATAGGTGTGAAATGAGCCATCCCAATGTAAATAAACTGGTCCGTAACAACTTTTTTTCCTGAAAGATAGTGGTGGTAACATAACAGGCACCAAGGTTAAATGTTCTGTCGATCCCAATTACAGCTGAGTGCAGTGAATTTTTTAGATGCCGAATTTGAAAGTCAGTATAGCAGATAACATTTGGAAGTTTCGCGCCAGAGTGAATAATTTCCTGTGTGAATAAAT
This sequence comes from Tridacna gigas, assembly GCA_945859785.2. Classification (NCBI taxonomy): domain Eukaryota; kingdom Metazoa; phylum Mollusca; class Bivalvia; order Cardiida; family Cardiidae; genus Tridacna; species Tridacna gigas. Next base: position 15,132,754 of record OX244044.2, read on the forward strand.
TTCCGTCACTAGCCAAAGATATCAAAATTTGTAAATCTGCAGTATTTTTTCTATTGCTTGGGGTTTCTTTTTCATTCATGTTATATTTCATGTTTTCGACAAATTTTGAGTCTCGAGGTTGATGCAAGTCAGAAGTGAAAGCAAAAAAAAAAAAAAAAAATCTTTACGGATTTTCCGGATTTTATTTTATTTTCAGTTTGTTTTTTAGTTGCGGGAGATGTCCAAATATATTCATTCCTTGTATTTTTTGAATTTCCGTAGTCTGCTAAAGCCAAATTCAGTTTCTCCGATAAGTACCCAGGCATTGTCTCAAAATAAGAAATTCGTTTTTTATAGTTTTTGTCCAGCTTCAAAGTAGCATAGTATCTTCTTAGAGTAAAAATTTCAGTAGGATGTGGTTCTAGCAGGGTGAATTTCCTTCAAATTTCTTTTCAAAACAAGCCCCCCCCCCCCCCCCTTTTTTTTTTATGCACGATTCCAAGTTGCCAAATTCGTTTTTGATGAAATAACTTGTTTTATTTGGAGTAGTTTTGGTATCCCACACACCGCAGTCATCCCAAAAATCCATTTTTCTACCATTTAATTTGCTTTGAACATTTTCAGAGTTATCAAAAACGAACCACGTGTTACTTTTGGCGCCAATGTGAATTCCACTTGAAACTTCTGTGCATTCCAAAATTTTATCAAAAAGTTCCATGGTGTGAAAGAATTTCAAGTGCCCTGTGTTTGAAGGAGTGCGGGTGGTTGTATAATACATTAGTTTCTTAAAGATGTTTGTCTTTACAAGTTTCAATAGACTTATTTTTCAATTCTTAGGATATTTAACAATGCTTAGCATTGGATCATCACTTTGAAAACTGAATCGTCTCCAGATTAACGATTAAAGTGACAAGGATCAAACCTTCGTTAGAGTTATCTCCCTTCACTATCTTCCGATACAGATCCGAGTTAACACATTGAAGTCTGAAGACGAAATGGTTCATAAAGTTACGATTCAATTCTTAACATCGCGAAATATTTTTAGAATTAAAAAATAAATCTATTTAAAGTTGTGCAATCTACATCTTCAAGAAATTGATGTCTTGTACAACTATGGCATCAATGAGATAGTGACTCGGAGAATGGCTGTCTTTCAAGATCAAATTTCCATCAAAATACATAAAATTTCTCAGCTAAACTTCAATATACTAAAGATAACACCTTAATTAAGATAATTAAACATAAAAATAGGCATTAAATGTTATTTATGTGCTGTGGCGTATCATTATCTCCCTTTGGCGTACCCATGGCGTAAATTACTCCTGTGGCGTATTTTAGTGTGGCCGATACTGGAGACCGCACCCAAGGATCCTTGTTTACATAGAAGATGGTGAAATAAACAATTTCAGGAAATGTATTTTTCTTCACCTAAAATAAACTTCGAAGGTATGAATTAACTGCTCGTGAGCATATTTGTATACGTATCACATAGTGGAAATGATAAGCACTAGAATAATGAGAATGTTTGGTTTTATAAGGTTAATTTATCCCGTTTGCCAAGGACAGGTAGAGGTGCGTTCGTCCCAGTTTATGTTCGTTCTTGGCTCCGTCGAGTATGATGAGTCAAACAGCTGTGGTGAGCAAACTTCTTTCTCTCTTTTCTACTGGGAGAAAAAAGAGCAAAAAAAAAATGGTGTAGATATTCAATCATTAGTGTATGGCTTGGAAATCAATAAGAGTCATGCAGTGTGAACTGGTCAACTCGTACCTAAGTCAACTCGTACCTAAGTCAACTCGTACCCGAGTCAACTCGTAGCCGAGTCAACTCGTACCCGAGTCAACTCGTACCTTAGTATTTTTACATCTGTTAGTTTGCAACTTTTATCAACTGATCAGTATAGTAACACAAATTTTTGTCAAAGACTAAATATAAATGGGTAATAAATGGGTAGTATATTATCGTCGGTTTACTTCTTAAACCTCGTAACTAAGCTGAAGTTACGAAGTTTTTTTAGGTATACCGACGATATGTCAACATCCAAAGGTCTGAAAATTCTGGTAAAGGAAACAAACGTCATGTGTTCAGACCCGAAATATAGTCGGTTTACTTCTAAAACCTGGTAACTACAGCTTTAACAAGCTGTAGTTAAGAAGTTTAAGAAGTAAACCGACGATATGTCAACACCAAAATGACTAAAAATACATTATTTACAACAACTAACTTCTGCAAATAAGTATATCAAACGTCATGTGTTCAGACCCGAAATATAGTCGGTTTACTTCTAAAACCTGGTAACTACAGCTTTAACAAGCTGTAGTTAAGAAGTTTTAGAAGTAAACCGACGATATGTCAACACCAAAATGACTAAAAATACATTATTTACAACAACTAACTTCTGCAAATAACTATATCAAACGTCATGTGTTCAGACCCGAAATATAGTCGGTTTACTTCTAAAACCTGGTAACTACAGCTTTAACAAGCTGTAGTTAAGAAGTTTTAGAAGTAAACCGACGATATGTCAACACCAAAATGACTAAAAATACATTATTTACAACAACTAACTTCTGCAAATAACTATATCAACAGTAATATATTTACACGTCCTTTTCTCAAACTTCACTGTCTATTTACTGATGTTTTATACTTGGTACTGATTTGCTTTAACAGCCCCGTAGCGGAAACTTCTCCCCTCGAATATTTGTTCCATAAGTCAATTATCTGACCCTGCATCGTTTGAAACTGTCGCCGCTGGTATCTGGTCAACTGCAGCTCGGTAACAAGGCTCACATTACGTAGTTCCACCTGCCCTTCGTCTGCCAGGAGTTTGATGAGGAGGTAGAATGGAGGGGCGGCACCAGCTCTGCCGTTCAGACGTCTATGCCAACCTGAAAACAATTTTACAATATCAACTCAATACTAGTATTACAAATATTTAACATTGTAGGTTATAAATCGGCATTAAATTCACTACCATAACGCGCCTATGCAATCATACATGTATACAGTCATTTTTACTTCAGGAGGAATTTACAAATTTCATGTGAAATAATATTTCTTCATTGCAAAACTTATTGAAATGTGGTTAAATGTGTTCGTACTGCCTCAGTGAGCGTTCCACTGTAAAAAAAATTACGAAAATGGTCATTTCTACAATTGTTGTAAGATCGCGTTTATGGGTTTAAATTGTATGCAAATTTCTCAGTCAGTTTTATTACATGAAATCCGTAGTTAAACGTCATAAAAAATATATATATTACCCTCCACATCGTTATTCGTTCTGATGCTCATACCATAGATGGACCAGAACTCTACAGGCCACACCCTTGATTCGAACCCTTGAGACGGCACAGACCGTGCTGTCTGATCTTGGATCTACGTTGTCTGATTCGAAGGTATTTTTATCAAAAAATAAAACCGAAATAGGATCATTTGGGTTTTTACTATGGCTTGAAAATTGCATTGATCTTAATCAAATGATCAAGGTAAGGGGCAATAATATTAAAGCTGTTTTGTAAACCACACAATGAGGACTTTTGACGTGGTAGAAGCCTTTAGAAAACAAGGTGGGAAAAGGAGAAAATGCTGATAACCAGCATTTTCTCCTTATTCCAAAATGTTTTCTACCCTTCCCAAATCAAGTTTCGATTTTTCACTCACATTTATTTTGCCGTATGCAAATGCTTTGAATTTGGATCAGTCTATAAATTAGTCGTTTGGAAATAGTTATTTGTTCCGTGTATGTACAACATACAGCATGGTAGTACATAACATAACATAATTATTATTTGGCATAAAAGAGGTGGACTTCTAAATCTATCAGATGTTATGCGCGCCTCAATACGGTATTACAAATGATGTGTATCAGGGTCAGATCGCATGGTGTGCAATCCGATCACTAATCCACAAAGTCTGGGAAAATAAATAATAGTTCAAGCAAATGGAATATGAGGTTTTTTTTCCAAAATGTTTCCACTTTACGTAAATAATTACCAATATTACAAAGGATGTACGCTGATAAGTGCAACTGGGGACAGTGCAGTCCAAGATCAGAATTAAAAGAACTGCAGTCTTATCCTAGATTTACACGGTTCACTACGTTCATGTAACATGCATATATGTCGACAAAAGAAGTAACTAACTATGGGGACAGTGCAGTCCAAGATCAGACTTAGAAGAACTGCAGTCCGATCCTAAATTTACACGGTACACTACCTTCATGTAACATGCATATACATTGACAAAAGAAGTAACTAACTATGATTTATACTATACTTGTAAGCTAATATATTTCTGCGGACGGTGTAGATCGAGATCAGACTTGCAAGAATTGCAGCCTAATCCCAGATCTACAGTCTCATTACGAATAATATTAGAAATTTAGGCTGTTAAGTATGGGTCTTTTAAAAAACCAGGAGAGGACGGTGTAGATCAAGATCAGACTTGCAAGAATTGCAGCCTGATCCCAAATCTATACAGTCTGATATGCCGCGGTCTACTAGACACAAAGAACTGTCTGATCGCATATTCGTATGCTTATCATACGATATATTCCGAAATATTCGGAACACACGAATATAAATCCTTCGAATATTTCAGCGCCATAGTTTAACCCTTATCCTTCTAGATAACTAAAGTGAAATTGTCAATCCGATGGTAAAACCCGAAATATTGTTATTTCAAGATTGTATTTCAGTGATTTTTATCTCCTTACCAGACAGCGAAGATACAAGATCAGACTGCACGTTCTGTGAAGTCTGATCTTGATCTACAATATCAGCAAAAGGGGGAAACGCGATAAGCAGTCCATGGGTTAATACAGATCCTACCAGACTATCAAACTGATATAAAACAACAGATTAATTTCCGATTATTTAAAAGAAGTTAAGACTTCCAAAACGTTTTCATTTAACCCATTACCACACAGTCCCTACTTTAGACGCCCCTGAGAAAGAAACCTTTTGAAAACACTGTGGGAAAAGGAGAAAATGCTGCATTTTCTCCTTTTCCCACAGTGTTTTCTACCCTTCCCAGAACAAATTCCTATTTTTTGTCACCTTTGTAACATTTGTCAATATAACGGGAAAATTGATAAAAGCTTGGATAGAGATACATATAACTTAAAATTATTACTAGTAAATTACATAATATTACTAAATCTAGATAGCCATAAAAAAATATTTGCATCCGGTGTAGGCCACACAAGATAATGGGTAAAATGAGAAATCGATCGTAACGAGCGATATCTCCTTCACCCCACCACGAGAGTTCAGGATACACAGGTATCTTATCAACCACTTGTCAAGTGTGTAATATACGTTGGGCACGTGTTGATTTACATGTAATTAACAAAAAACTTAAACGGATTATCTAGGCAGAATATAATAGTTCCTGTGTACTTTTGCTCTTACTTAGCAATAATGAATAAATAGACAGATAAATGAATAAAATGGTTTGAAACATGTATATTACTTTTTTGAGAAAAAAAGTAGATTACTTCACTGAAGACTGAATAAGTTATAAATGTGTCTAATTAGAAAAATAAATAAATAATTGAATGAATAGGCATGAAAAAACAATCGACGAATACACTTAAAAGAAAGAATAATTTTATTAGTGTATATTCGGTAGTACAGAAATTACATGTAGAGATCGAAATGCAAAAAATGGTAAAAAGATCAAAAGTAGATAAAGAAGCAATATATTCTTACCTGTCCCGCAGACACGATGCTGCCAGCGGTCGCACACATCACAGGTAACGCCATGCTGGCGTTTCCCTACAACCTTATCACACACAATGCATAGATCCGACATTTTCACACAAAGAGTAATCCAATATAAATGATGCTGGTTGGTTATTTCCGTTTATTTATCGTCGCTACCGGTTGCCCATCTGAGCGACGCCCCCAGAAGACGGTTAATTGTTACGGGGGATAGTGCAAGGATACAGGTCGAAACTACTGAGAGCTTCGCCTGGTTCTTTAACGTGCTCGGCGTATAGCACCGTCACACGGGACCTCGGTTTAATGTCTCATCCGAAAGACTATTAGTAATTTTTAGTTGGCCAGCCGGGGATACGAACCCACAATCTGTAGGACATTGTGTTCACGAGTCCTACGCTCTACCTACTGAGCTATATCGGCTGGTAGATGATGCTGAGAATATTTTAACATCTTATATACCTAGTCATCGGCAACTTAAAAGATAAAAATGCAAAATAGATAATTACCTTTAAAATTCCTGCGTGTCATTAGACATTGCTTGCAAATAAAAGCCGCCACCCGCCGAAAACAATCAAACGAATTTAAGCAGTGCTTGATTAAGGAATCTATTTTTCACACCAAAACTAATCGCGTTACCCTAAGTGCCAATCAATAAAGGCTCTTAATTATTGCATGCACACTAAAGGGAATAAATCTTGTGTCCTACCGCCTTTCCAATTAAAGTTTTCAGATATTTTGTTAAAACATAATTAGGGGATATACTCAATAAGTTGCACATAAGTTAAATGCAAACAGCCAACTTAATAATACAGTTATCTATCCGTCCGTCCGTATAAAGGTCCGTGCATCCGTCTGTCTTTCCATCTATCTATCTATCTATTAGACAAAGGGTACGAGTTAACCAAAACAGGTACGAGTTGACTCGGGTAGGTACGAGTTGACCAAAAATCAGGTACGAGTTGACCAAAACAGGTACGAGTTGACTAAGGTACAAGTTGACTTAGGTACGAGTTGACTAGAAACCGTGTGAAAAGGGATTGGATTATCTTCAGTCTGAAGCCAGTGAAGGGTCGCTCCGATGTTATTTTTGTGAATGTGTTTCAGCTCACCTTCAGCTCAGCCATTCATAGTTCTATTCTGGAATGAAAGTTGATCATACCGGCATCTCTTCTAACGGCTCTATGCGGCAAAATTTTTTGTTGACTGTCAGTAACATGGGTATGGACCATGCATTAGACAAATGCTTAATCTTTACAAAAATGCCGAAATTATCAAAAATGTAACTGTAACCTCCGCACAATTCCATGTTTTTGAAGTGTAAATATTAATTGACCTACTTTTGAGGAAATTGAAACTAGGATTTACATTTTTGGGGCATGTTCCAAAAGTCATTTTCGGTACAGTAAAATTATTATTTTTTTTTACAATTTATCAGCTTCTGTTTCATCAGCTTGGGCATTGAAAGGAAAACTGAAACATCCTAGAAGTCACAATTATCACTTAAATTGCCGATCACACAATGTCATTTTTTTTTCAAATAAAAATGACTGTGCATGTGCAGTTAACTGAATTTATAATAGGTGTTTGTTTACAAACTGACCAGATTATTTATGTCAAATAAAAGGTAAATTATAAAAAGATCGATTACAACCTTGCACTAAACTTGGTGTCAGTATAAAGCAGATTTAACCCTTTCCCAAACAAGCCCTGGTTTTCACGTGTCTGCAGTACAAGTCTTTTGAAAACACTGTGGGAAAAGGAGAAATTGCTCGTAACGAGCAATTTCTCCTTTTCCCACAGTGTTTTCTACCCTTTTTGAGAACTATCTGCCATTTTCATCCAATTTAAAATTGTCGTCTGCAAACTCTTTCAATTTGGACCAGTACAAAATTTGTCATTTGGGAAAGGGTTAAGACACATTATGCCAACTGAAAGATGACCGGTAAGATTTTGAAATTTCCAGAAGCCATTAAAGAATGGCTGATATGAAGGGGTGCAGAGATCCAATCACAAAATAACATCGGAGCAACCTTTCAGACTGAAGGTAGGATTGGATGTTTTCTGCAAAAAGTATTGATTCATGTCAGCCTCTGCAAATTGTGCAGGCTAACCTGGCTCAAAACCTTTTGCTATTGGTCAGTTTCTGCATGTTAACCCTTTACCGCACAATGCCGCCTTTTGACGTCCCTGGGAAAGAAGCCTTTTGAAAACATTGTGGGAAAAGGGGAAAATGCTGGTAACCAGCATTTTCTCCTTTTCCCACAATGTTTTCTACCCTGTCAAAGAAAAATTGTACCATTTGAGCCGCACTGAAATTGTCATCTGCAAATGCTTTCAATTTGGACAAGGCTAAAATTTTGTCGTCTGGTAAAGGGTTAAAGGACAATGTTACCTCATGATTCAGTCGGTTGTTAGACAAAATGGATTTTATGGATCCATAATTTAAATTAATTATGTGATTAGTTGCTTGGTATAATGCATCACAGAGATGCATTAACCCTTTCCCACATAATCCCAACTTTTACTTTACTTTAAACATATTTTTCATTGATTGAGAAACAAGTTCATATAACTTATACTTCTCTTTCAATTCTGCTTCATGGGAACTACACCAGTACTCCGTCCTGTGCCGAATGTGTGGGCCAATGAACAATCCCAACACTGGCACCTGCTCCTGGGTATTAAACTCGGGACCTTATGGTTACAACACTGATGCTCTACCTCACAACCATGGACACCACTCCAAACTTTTATTGACCCTGAGGAAGGAGCCTTTTGAATACATTGCTGGAAAAGGAGGTAATGCTGTTATTCAGCATTTTCTCCCTTTCCCACAATGTTTTCTTCCCATTTAAAGACAATTTCATTATTTATACCACATTTAAATCTTTGTCTGCAAATGCTTTCAATTTTGAACGAGTCTAGCGTTTTGTCTTCGTCTGGTGAAGAGTTAAACTCTCTTTTTCCAGAGCACAGCACATATATAAATTTGTAGTCTCCACATGCGCTTACGTATTAACCCTTTCCCAAACAAGCCCTGGTTTTCACGTGTCTGCAGTACAAGTCTTTTGAAAACACTATGGGAAAAGGAGAAATTGCTCGTAACGAGCAATTTCTCCTTTTCCCACAGTGTTTTCTACCCTTTTTGATAACTTTCTGCCATTTTCATCAAATTTAAAATTGTTGTCTGCAAACTCTTTCAATTTGGACCAGTCTAAAATTTTGTCGTTTGGTAAAGGGTTAAGTAGAACATAAAATGTTTTGGGTTTCCAAAGGTTTTGCAGGAATTGCGCAATTCCATGGCCATTATTTTAGGTGAAACACTGCCTTGACATGGCAGAATAAGGATCGACTTTACTTATGCTAAAAATTTATATATTCATTTAGATGTCTTTGTTGTTATTAGGGGTATTTTCATGTTTTTTTTTTTTTTATTTTTTTCTCAGGTGATGTCGAAGAAGACTGACAGACAAGATGGATAAAAGAGATTTTGAAAAAGGAGACAACTACAGAGGTAAACATGAAACCTTATGTTTATCACTTAAATCTAGCCTTAACCCTTAGAGCACCAAATAAACTTAACCCTTTGCCACATGACAAAATTTTAGACTAGAGCAATTTTAAAGCATTTGAAGCGGACAAATTGAACTTTCGTTCAGATGAGCTTTAGCTCTCGGATAGAGAAGAAAACATTGTGGGAAAAGGAGAAAATGCTGGTTATCAGCATTTTCTCCTTTTCCCACAATGTTTTCAAAAACCTTCTTTCCCAGGGTCGTGAAAGCCCGGGATTATTTGCTAAAGGGTTAAGCTATGTTTTCAGTCTAGAAATAAGGCCATAATGATTTCTGTTTCATCATAATTGTGGTCTAGAAAGTTTTCTGAAAGTGGACAGAGTAGATCAATGACCAGACTTTATGTTATGAGCAGTAAAATCTTGATCTATACAGTTAGCAAAAGCAAGGAAAGCTGTGACCGGAGTTAAAACAGTTTCAGTCTGATGATGACCCTTTTACACCAGGTTTTGAAAATTTTTTTGGAAAAAGGATAAATATCACAAGTGATTGTTTATCTACATACATAATAAAATTATTCATATCATTCATATGTTTTACTGTTTTGCCGCTTTGTAAGAATTTATTATTGATTGTATGGTATTTAAAAACCATTTTCAACATTATTTCAGTTATATTGCGGTGGCAAGTGTACCCATCCATGCTGTCCTGGAGTTTATTTTACCAGTACTAGGCACAGTATTTTTTCCAAGCCACTGACTGCTTTCCCATATAACCATCATCGAAACAACTTTGTAAAAATTAATTGTAACGGTGGTAGTGAGTGGTGACAGAGAACCCAAGACTGACTGAAGGATGTCTATTACTCTTTATTCTTAGCCTACGTCAAACTGAAAAATACAGATAAATTGTAATTACTTCTCAGTTTATATCCGAAGATAGCAGCCATCCGAATCATTACGACGATTGAAATTCTATTAGAAAATACAACTATTCACAAAGACCAGAAGGTTTGCTACAGTTGAGTAAAGAATTAATAAGGTTAACCTTTTACCTCTTTGGGCTGTCTTAATCTGAACGCAATGCATGTCACCCTCAATTCCTTTTCTCGCAGACCACGTAGCGCGGCCATCCTCAAAAAAGGCGCAACATACAAAAAGGAAGGGACATAACTCTAAGACTTCAAAGAACCATAACAAGCAAGTTCGACTAAAACTCTAGACAGTCTAAACTTATTACTCGAGTCCTGAAATAATGAACGCAGTTACATGGCTCCCCAAATTAGTTTACTAATTTCAAACAAATAATACTTCGGAAAGCTAGCGGTCGTCAATGAAAACTGAATATACTATATGTCGAATGAAATGGTTTCGCAGTCGATTTGGCTAATGAACAATTTAAACTATACAAAGAAATAGATACAAACAATTAGGATTTTTAACCCTTGGAAACATTCAGGAATGTAGTTGACTGCAGCAGGCCTAAGTCATTTCGATAAACCTTTACTGGTTTGGCTTCTCGACGGGGAACTCTTCGGTCTCCCACAGTAATACTAAATCATGAATTGGTCTTTCTAGATAACTGAAATCCGTTTTTCTTCTGCCTTTATCATCCAAATTCTGTTGACCGACAATTAACTTGACCTTACGGACAAGACCATCTGCGGCCTTTTCAATATCATCAACGCGACATAATCGCCAATCAGTTCGCTGAAGACCGCTATCCTTAAGAAGTACAATGTCTCCTATCGAAATGTTTCTCTTAGGAGAATGCCATTTAGTTCTGAGCTGCAAGTTCTGCAAGTATTCAGATCGCCATCTGATCCAAAACTGATTGATTAGGTACTGTGTGCGTCTCCAACGCTTGCGTGAATATAGATCAGACCTTTGGAAATTTCCAGGAGGTGGAAGAATCACATTTGTTTTCATAGTTAACAACATATTTGGATTCAGTGGAGGTGCAGATAAAGGATCATTGATTGAGTCAACACTAATTGGGCGGCTATTGACAATGGCTGCTGCTTCAAACATAAAAGTTCTTAAACTTTCATCGTCTAGTTGTGTTCCATGATTACGAAGCAGAACAGACAAAACGTTCCGAACAGAGCGTATTTGGCACTCCCAAACTCCGCCCATGTGGCTGGCCGATGGGACATTCATTTTGAAATCAAACCAGTCACAGTTTTCCCTTAAAAGAAATTGCTTGACAAGTTTAGAATCTAGTTCTTTCAAGGCTTCTTTCAATTCATGTTCAGCACCTACAAAGTTTGTGCCACAATCTGATCTCAATTGCCTTATTGGGCCTCTGATTGAAATAAAACGGCGGAGACAGTTGATGAAAGAGTCTGTACTTAACGAATGGCATGTTTCAACATGAACCGCTCGACAAGCCAAACAAGTGAAAAGCACACCATAGCGCTTCAGTTCTTTTCGTCCTTCTTTTACATACCAAGGACCAAACAAATCAACCGCACAGTATGTAAACGGTGGAGCTGGTTCTAACCTATCTAAAGGCAAATCTGCCATTTTTTGGCTTTGGGGTATGCTGCGAATTCTTCTGCAGACAACACATTTTGCTAAGTGAAACGAAACCGCTGAGCTACAGCCAATAATCCAAATGCCATGAGACTTGATCATATTGACAGTAATTCCACGACCTTGATGTTTTGCTTTGGTATGAAAATGGCGAATGATCAACTGTGTAATATGGCCATTTCGTGGCAAGATTGCAGGGTGCTTTACTGAATCTGCTATATCTGACATGCTAATTCGTCCTCCCACTCTCAAGATTCCATTCTTATCTAGAAATGGATCTAACTTGCGCAATTTAGAATTGCGACTTACAGTCTTATGTTGCAAAGGACGTTTAACTGAAGTGGGCGAAATTGCCTTGGTATCATACGACTCTAGTGAAACAATTTCGTTCATGAAATGGTCTAGCTGAACTAATCTAATTATCTTGTTTTCAGCTCTCTGAAGCTCTGCAACATTAACAGGTTGATAATCACAGAGTGATTGTTTTGATTTAGTAGAATCTGCTTCTGGGGATTTCTTTGTTCTACGACTGTGAAGTTTATTTATGAACCTTAGGCAAATTGCAATAGCTCTTTTTGCTCTATGCCAATCTGAGAAATACTGAAGGCGTTCAAACAGTGACCCAAAGGAAAGTGATTTTGTTGCGGAAGAGAAACATTGGCCCTTTTTTAATTCAGGGTCATCTAAATTAACTGCAAACTGTTCTTGTGAAAGTTCAGGAAGTTCCTGTCCCCAAATAAAGTCTGGGCCTCTGAACCATTTTGGATTATTGACTAATTGCTTAGCTAGTGCTCCCCTAGATGCTATGTCTGCAGGATTTTGATTGCTACTGACAAATTTCCATTGAGTCTGACTAGTATGGTCTCTAATCTGTTGGACCCTGTTTGCAACAAAAATGTGAAAGCGACGAGCTTCACTGGCAAGATAACCAAGAACAACTTTACTATCAGTCCAGTAAAAATGTGACAGATTTTCATAATCAAGCTCTTGATCAATCATTTTACCAATCTTAACAGACAACAAAGCAGCTGACAGCTCAAGACGTGGAACTGTTACTGGTTTCAAGGGTATTACACGAGATTTACCCATCAGCAATGAGCAACTAACTTGACCAGAGGCATTCTCTAAATGCAAGTAAGAGCATTGCCCATAACCAGTGGAACTGGCATCAGAAAAATGATGTACTTCAGCTTTCTGTACCTTTCCAAATCCATCTGGCTTCACACACCTATCAATGCTCAGTTTATCTAGATCCTTTAAGCTATTGCGCCAGTTTTCCCATTCTAAACGTAAATCATCAGGTAAAGGCTCATCCCATGCCATCTGACTGGCACACAATTGCTGAAGGATTCGCTTACCAATTAAGGTCACAGGTGATATAAATCCAAGTGGGTCATACATAGAACATACCGTGGATAGTATACCACGACGTGTCAGAGGACAATCCTTCAAAATAATTCTGAACTGGAATTTGTCGGACTCAATGCACCATAATATTCCTAAAGTCCTTTCAATTGGTAACTTATCACGACTCAGATTGATATCCTTAAGATCTTTAGCTCTGTCCTCAGGATCCACATGTTCAATTACTTGTTTGACATTGGAAATGAATTTGTGGAGTCTGAGGCCGCGTTTTGCGCACATGGATTTACTTTTGTCTATTAAGGTAATTGCTTCATTCACGTTTGAGACGGATTTTAATCCATCGTCAACGTAAAAATTACGACAAATGAAATCTGCTGGTTCTTTGCCAAATTCTTCCTTGAAATCTTGGGCAACCTTTTTAAAGCCAAAATTTGCACACCCTGGGGAAGAACTAGCCCCAAATAAGTGAACAGTCATGCGAAATTCCTCTGGTTGTTTACTGAAGTCCTCGTCAGGCCACCATAAGAAACGAAGATAGTTTCTGTGACGAGGGTCAACTTTAAATTGATGAAACATCTTCTCAATGTCACATGTAATCGCAACTGGTTCTTTGCGAAATCTACAAAGCACTCCTAAAAGACAATTGGTGAGATCAGGACCTTGAAGTAAATGTGTATTAAGAGACTCACCTTGAAACTGAGCACTGCAGTCAAAGACAACCCTAATTTTTCCAGGTTTCTGTGGATGGTAGACGCCGTGATGGGGAATGTACCATACACAGTTACCTCCTATTTTTAATTCATGATCAGGTACTCTTTCTGCACAGTTACTGCTCAGAAGTTCCTTCATAAATTCCGTGTAATGACGACGGAAGGTTCCATCGCTTTGAAGTCTTTTCTTTAAAGACTTTAGCCTGTTTAGAGCCATAGATCTGTTATTTGGAAGGCAAGGGTCTTTACCTTTAAACGGCAAAGGCATTACATAATGGTCATTTTCAACATAAATTCCATCAGACAAGACTGATAGGAATTTCTGATCTTGTCGAGACATTGCTATGCCACTAATACCAGAGTCAGAGAACTCATGTTCCATGACCCGAAGGATATCACTAGGAAGCACTTCTTTTACCTTAGTTCTCAATGAGTACATGAGAGAAGAACCATTTGGTTGCTTATTGTTGGCTACTTCATGAGTAATGATGCGATGACTTACACCTATTGGGTCATCTTCATTATCATAGGGGCGCACAATGCCTACGATACCCCAACCAAGGTCAGTCTTTTGCGCATATGGACCATCGTTTATACATGGAATGACTGATCTTGGCACTAATGTCTTTGGACAGTTGTAACCTATGAGCAGACCAATCTCACATGGCTTAAGAGGAACAAGCTCCTTTGCAATTTCTCTCAAATGAGGCCATTGATTTGCAATCTCTGGAGTTGGGATGTGTGAGTGATTGGCAGGCATTATGTCTCTAGTATAGGCAACTGGCAATGGTATTTTTGTTTGGCTATTAAAACCTCTGACAAGTAAACCGCATACCTTACTGCTGTTTACAAATTTATTCTCTGCCAACATTGTTGAAAGAGACAGTTTAACTTCTGTGCCTGACACACCTAATGACTTACATGTGTCTTCCAGAACAAAGGTTGTATCAGACTGTGTGTCCAGCAACGCATAAACAAGAATTTCACTGTTAGGGTTTTCACTGTGTGAAAGATATACAGGCACTATCATAGAACATTTTCTATCTGATTGTAAATCAGACAGAAACACTGTACTGACATTTACAGAATGACTCATAATAGGCTTTGTTTCTTTTGATTCAGCAGAAGATGTTTGATTTACTGAACCTTCATTCTGTTTAACCCTTTTATCACCGTGCAATGATGTCGGGTGATGTTTGTTGCATATTTTACACCTTTTACGGTGTTTGCACATTTTAGAAATATGGCCACTCTGGAGGCAAGCAAAACAAAGGTTTTTGTCCTTGATGAACAACTTCTTTTCATTCAAAGCCATTGCTAAGAATGAAAAGCAATCATCCAAACCATGTGATTTGTTACAAAGCAAGCAGTGTAATTCTTCTTTTGTATCTGGTTTGTAAGTGCCTCCCTTTGTGTCTTCTGAGGTACTAGAGAGAAGGGATCTGCTACCATAAAACCCCTTTTCTTGTTTATTTATTACTTTGTTGGTCTTATGTCCATCATTTGGCCTTAAAGACTGTAGAGAAGTTATGGGATCACAAGCTATAACTGCCTCCTTAGAGATAAAACTGACAAATTCCTTGAAAGGGGGAAAGGAAGAGTATTTCTCTTTCCAGTCAGACACAATTCTACCCCACCTAGAGATTACCCAGTCTGGTAATTTAGCTAGTAGCTTTCTATTTTCTCTGTCGTCATTTAAGACTCCTAAACTACCTATGGTGTGCATAGCAATATTACATTGCTGGAGGAAATGAGAAAACCTTTGGAGACCTGTGCCATCTCTTGCTTGAACTTTAGGCCATCTTTCTAACTTATCTCTAAAGGCATTTGCTACTACAAATGGGTCCCCATATCTCTTATCTAGAGTTTTCCAAGCCTCCTCATAAGCTTCACCTGATGGTATCAACAAATATCCTTCAATGATATCCCTAACAGGTGAGGATATGTATCTTTTTAGATAATGAATCCTTTCGTCAGGAGGAATATTTCTCTGATCAATAAGAATCTGAAAAGATGATTTCCAGCCAAGATAAGTAAGAGGGTCACCATTAAAGACACTTGGTTCAGGGGAAGGCAGGCGACTGAGACTAACTTTGTCTGCTAATGACTTGGCTAGTTCTACAAAGCCTCTGTCTGACTTAGTGCAAAAAACATTTGAAGCGGAATCAGTATAAGCATCACCTTGAGCTGCGTTTTGACTGATAGCCATAGAAGTGGGTGAAAAACTAGTTGAAGGAAGGGGTTTGTTATAAACCCTTGTACTGTTTGGATTTCCAAACTGTACTCGTGAAGGAACGAATGACTGTACTAACGGATTAAGAGTTGAACTAAACTCTGTTTCATGAAGATGTGAAACACTGTAAGTATTGGATATATTTTGACTTTCAGGTAAAGTCATAGTTGGAAAAGGTGAATTTAATGGTTGATTATCAGGTATTGCTGTAGGTGGTTGTGATATAACGGAGTGTTTTTCAACATAATCTTTGACAAAACTTGTTTTATCAGCAGGGGCTAATGGAATTTGAGACTTTGTCTCAGACTGATCCAAAACATCTTCCAGAACTTGCATCTCAGCACCAGCTACCTCTAATTTCTTAATGGTTTGAATCTTAAGTAGTTCTGCTTTACATTTTGATTCAGCATCTATGTATTTCAATTCAGTTTCTAAAGTTGCCTTTCTTATAGCAACATCAGAAATCCTTGAGACAGTAGATTTTCTAGATTTATGCGACAATTCCGAATTTTGCGATGATTTTGAAACCGTTGACCTCGTAGATCTACTTGCAGAATGAATAGACTGACTGTCAAGACCCCGACATTCACTTGCACGAATACATGACGACAAATTTTGCATTAAACACTGATGCTCACCTTCAATTTTTTCAAATGATTCTGTTTCAGAACTACTTTCAGGTTTAAAATTCTTCAAATGCTCGAACTTACTTTCCAATGTTTCAAAATATGACTGAATGGCATCTCTTTCCCTTCTTAACACATCAGTATTTTTACAATCTGACAACAATACGGATATTTTGTTTGCTTGTTTCCTCCAAGATGATAGCGCTGATTTAAAATGGGTTTCAAGTTGAGCGCACTGATATTCTTTACCCTTTTCTGTTAGCACACGCTCACAACAGACTAACTCTGGATTTCTACTCAACTGAGAACTTTGGCTAAATGATTCAGAAGGCTGATCTGGATTGGTTGACATTTTAAACTTAATAGTAACTGATGTTCTTAAATTGTAACCAATGTTTTCAAAAGGTGGTCAATGTTCTTAAAATGTAGCCAATGTTTTCAAAAGTAAAAAGTTTGAATTGTAGTCAATGTTTTCAAAAGGTGGTCAATGTTCTCAAACTGTAGCCAATGTTTTCAAAAGTAATAATGTTTGAATTGTAGTCAATGTTTTCAAAAGTAATAATACTACACTACAATGTGAACATGAACAATTAACTAATACAGTTGTTTGCTGAAAATGACACTAAATCTATAGAAAACCCTATCATAAAGAAAATGTTAATGTACAATCACAGCACTGTTGAATTTCCTTGTTACTTGTCAGTTAATAATACAAAACTGTTCACATCTGGAGTGGAACACATATCTTGATAAAGTTAATACAGAACTGTTGCCATCTGGAGTGGAACACATATCTTGATAAAGTTAATACAGAACTGTTGACATCTAGAATGGAGCACATGTCTTGGTAAAGTTAACAGAGAACCTTTGACATCTAGAATGGAGCACATGTCTTGGTAAAGTTAACACAGAACCTTTGACATCTAGAATGGAGCACATGTCTTGATAAAGTTAACACAGAACTGTTGCACATGAAAATTGAACATAGGAGTATGGTAACAGACTTATCTGGTGGCTTGTATCTGTCCATAGCTTGTCTTGTTGTCATCAATGTTACGATAAGGATGTTGTTTGGGGCCTACCTCTATATTAATAACCCATCCATACGCCAAAATCTAGACATTATCTGGTGCAGAACCATCCAGCTTTAGAGTTTGACTGTAACGGTGGTAGTGAGTGGTGACAGAGAACCCAAGACTGACTGAAGGATGTCTATTACTCTTTATTCTTAGCCTACGTCAAACTGAAAAATACAGATAAATTGTAATTACTTCTCAGTTTATATCCGAAGATAGCAGCCATCCGAATCATTACGACGATTGAAATTCTATTAGAAAATACAACTATTCACAAAGACCAGAAGGTTTGCTACAGTTGAGTAAAGAATTAATAAGGTTAACCTTTTACCTCTTTGGGCTGTCTTAATCTGAACGCAACGCATGTCACCCTCAATTCCTTTTCTCGCAGACCACGTAGCACGGCCGTCCTCAAAAAAGGCGCAACATACAAAAAGGAAGGGACATAACTCTAAGACTTCAAAGAACCATAACAAGCAAGTTCGACTAAAACTCTAGACAAACTTATTACTCGAGTCCTGAAATAATGAACGCAGTTACATTAATGGTACATCTAGAACTTTTGGCATATTTTCTACCTCTTCAAAGATAAATTTCATTGTTTCAGCCACATTTCATCTGCCAGGCGATCGTGCCAGAGGTAGATATTCCAGAATATGTCTGCATAAAGTTCACTCATAGCATTGGGTTCTTAGTGGAGTGTCCTTTGGCAAGACACCACAGAGACCCAGCCTAACACTGGTGAAATATAGCACATGCATGATTGGATAAGTAAGATGTTACTATGATATAACTGAAATAATATTAAAGCAGAATAAAAGACCGTTCAATCAATCAGTCCCTTTAACCCTTTACCAGATTATCCCCAGTTATAATGACCCTGAAAAAGAGAGCTTTTTGAAAACACTGGAAAAGGAGGAAATGCTGATAACCACCATTTTCTCCTTTTCCGACAATGTTTTCTACCCTTACCAGGCTGATTTCAATTTTTTTTGTGACCTGAATTTTTTCGTCAGCAAAAGCTTTCAGTTTGGGTATATCTAAAATTTGTCATTTGGTAAAATGTTAAGTGAATTACTTAAGTCATCTAGTAAACTCAAATTTAATTTAAAATTAACTTAATCTAGTCTGTATCTGTGATATTGAATTGTATGAATTCAATGGGATAGCCATGCTAGTTAATTTCCTGAGTACTTATTTTCTTGAGTACTCATATTGCATGCACCATGGATTCTGTATGTGAAGTGTGTCTGCTTATAGATACTTCTTGCTTTACCTGTCATTGTGTTGTGTGCTTAATCCTTTACTACAAAATGACGGGTTTTAACCACTCTAAGAAAGAAGCATTTTGAAAACATTGTGGGAAAAGAAGAAAATGCTGGTAACCTAGGAAAGAAGCCTTTTAAAAACGTTGTGGGAAATGGAGAAAATGCTGGTAACCAGCATTTTCTTCTTTTCCCACAATGTTTTTTACCCTATCAAAGACAAATTTCATCTTTTGAGCTACATTTAAATTGTCGTCTGCAAATCCTTTCAATTTGGACAAGTCTATATTTTTCTCATGTGGTAAATAGTTAACTGTATGTAACAATATTATATTTGTATGCTGATGCTGGTAACTGCCTTATACGTAAATGTGATGTTTGCATGATTCTTTCAGTTCCAAATAAATCAATTTGATTAAAATACAATTTCAGTTTAACCCTCCTCAGAAAAACCTGGAATTTTAGTGACAAACATTATGGGAAAAGGAGAAAAAGCTGGTAACCAGCACTTTCTCCTTTTTCCACAATGTTTTTTTACCCTATCAGAGAAGTTAAGCTCCTAAGTTTTGAAAGGCACTGTATGGGTGAAATATATATGTGCTTTTTGTTGCTTTTAATGTAGCTGCACAGTGTAGATCCAAGATCAGGCTTCATGTTTTATGCAGTCTGGTCTTAATCTACGCTGGCCTTTAAACGGCAGCTATAATTGAACCATGCTCTGTGAAAAGAGGGCTTAAATGCATCTGCAAAAAAGTATCCACCCAGGTCAGACTTCGCAGTCTGGGCAGGCTGACCAGGTTCGAAACCTTTTGCTAATGGTCCATATTCTGTATGTCCAAGGACCAGTCTACCTCATGATTCAGTCTGTTGTTAAGAAAAAGTGGCTATTATGGATCCGTAATTATGTAGTGGCTTGATTGGTACAATGCATCACGGAGATGCATTAAGCCCCCTTTTGCCAGAGTGTGGCTCAATTAATTACAAAAGGCTCCGTCATGGTTTAACCCTTTACCAGACGACAAAATTTTAGCCTTGTCCATATTGAAAGCATTAGCAGACGACAATTTAAATGCAGCTCAAACAGTGCAAATTTTCTTTGATAGGGTAGAAAACATTGTGGGAAAAGGAGAAAATGCTGGTTACCAGCATTTTCTCCTTTTCCGACAATGTTTTCAAAAGGCTTCTTTCCCAGTGCCGTTAAAAGGCGGCACTGTGCGGTAAAGGGTTAAAATGCATGTGCTTCTTGTCGCTTTTTATGTAGATCATGGTGAAACAGAGATTGACAATTCAGACGAGGATGTGCATGAGACGAGCTTTAACACAGGTGCCCCTTCTTGTCCCTTTTATTTCAAACCATTTACCACACAATCCTGTGCTTTAAAGACCCTGAGAAAGAGGCCTTTTGAAAACATTGTGGGAAAAGGACAAAATGGTGGTAACCAGCATTTTCTCCTTTTCCCACAACATTTTCTGTCGTTTTAATTTACAGACAAATCTCACCATATGAGCCATATCTAATTTTCCATCTACAAATGCTTTCAGTTTGGACTAACATGAAATTTTGTCTTATGGTAAAGGGTTAATCCTTTACCGGACAACAAATTGTAGAGTTGTCCGAATTGAAAGCACTAAAGTTTGCAGACAACTAATTTTTTATCAAATAATGGAATATGTTTCAGAAACTGTAGAAAAAAATGTGGAAAAAGGAGAAAATACTGTATCAGTACTGGTGTGAGAAAGCCAGGAAACACATGTGTAGGTGCACTGACTGCCATTATACTACCTAAGCTGTTAAAATGGTGTTAAACTCCAATATAGACAAGTCGGTGCTTCAAGGACAATATGGAAGAATGCTTTTGAAAAGTTATGGGAAAT
Organism: Tridacna gigas; assembly: GCA_945859785.2. NCBI lineage: Eukaryota > Metazoa > Mollusca > Bivalvia > Cardiida > Cardiidae > Tridacna > Tridacna gigas. The sequence goes on from OX244044.2 coordinate 15,153,653, forward strand.
GGAGAAAATGCTGGCAAACGACATTTTCTCATTTTTTCACAATGTTTTCTAATCTTTAAAGGCCAAATCCTTTAGTTCGAGAGTCGTTTAATGTGTATTTTGCCAACTCTTTTAGCAGTGACAGGTGAAAAATTTTGTAGTTTGAAAAAGAGCTTAAGGTTCAGAGTCTGCAGACCTTTTTTTAGCTTGGCTAATCTTGAATCGAATGTCAAGGCATTGCCATAGCCCTGGCATAGTGTCTGCATTGTTGAGCGAAAACTTTGACATTTTATAATATCTCTGTTATTACTGAAGGTATTTGCTTTAAACTTTGACTAGTTGTTAATTATCAAAATGGGAACCCATACAACAAGGGCCAGGTAATCATCAAAGTATTTTTGAAACAGTTATGCCCCCTTTTTTTTTATTTTGAATTTTAACTGAAAATCAAGCATTCGCGGCCGAGTGTTGGCACCTGCACGCAGTGCTCTTGTTCATCAGAAAACTTGTTTTGGCATAGAAATAATGTAGAGTACATATACTTCTTTGCTACATTTACTGTCACATGTATCTTCTTTAACCCTTTCCCAAACGACAAATTTTGGACTGGTCCAAACGGAAAGAGTTTGCAGATGACAATTTTAAATTTGATGAAAATGGCAGGAAGGTCTCAAAAAGGGTAGAAAACACTGTGGGAAAAGGAGAAATTGCTCGTTACGAGCAATTTCTCCTTTTCCCACAGTGTTGTCAAAAGACTTGTACTGCAGACACGTGAAAACCAGGGCTTGTTGGGAAAGGGTTAAAAATAAGAGCATGTTTTGGTATCATTTTGTTGCAACAATTTAGTGCGTCTTCTACATTTGATGTGTGGAAATATGCCAATATGAGGCAAATGGTAATGATTCTAACAGCAAAAAAGTTTTTTATCCCTTAGCCACACAATCCTGAATTTTAATGATCCTGACAGAGAAGGCTTTTGAAAACAATTTAGGAAAAGGAGAAAATGCTGGTAACCACCATTTTCTCCTGTTCCAAAATTGTTTTCCACTCTTAACCCTATCGGTGCCATAGGCGAAAACAGGGACTGTTGCGGATGGCATAGATCAAGATCAGACTGCACAGAACGTGCAGTCTGATCTTGGATCTATACCGTCCTCTTGTTCCATCAAGCTTATAAGATAAAAATGTTTTTAAGTATGAGTGGATTGTATTTTCAACCGTTTGAAGAGTTCAAGTAAATATATTTGGCGCTGAAAGGGTTAATACACAAATTCCATCATTTGAGCCACATTTAAATGGCAGTCTGCAAATGCTTTGAACTTGGACAAGTCCAAAATTTTGTTGTTTGGTAAAGAGTTAAGTATCTTATAACAATGCATACTTTTCAGCATCAGAGGGGTATGCTGAAAGACTAGAGCTAGACACCCAGGGTACTTCAGTAGACGTAGATTTACCTGAGACTGGCAGCCAGGGCCATGTGCGATCCAATCGACAGACACCAGTCCCAGAGTACTTAGAAAGACGAGCAAACGATGCATTGGTGCGAGGACAAAGACCGACAGATAGGTCCGAGGATGAAGCTCCACCACCGTCCTATGAAGAGGTGGTGAAGAATGAAGGAGAGCAGCAGTCTGAACCCAAAGAAACAGATCCAATCATTCAACCAGTGGGTGGTGCAGAAGGTAAGAGTGATTTTGATTTATTGTATGGTGGCAAAGGCCGTTTTCAACATTATTTCGGTTATATCATGGCAGCCAGTGTACTTATCCGTGCTTTCCTGGAGCTTCTTTTTACTGTTACTTCACACAACATTCTTTCAAAGCCACTTGCTGGTATGCCACATTACCATCGTTGAATCAATGATCAGCAGTGAGAGAGGAATGAATTCTGTCGCAATGACTATCATCAGTCCTCAGAAAGAAATTGGCCGAGTTAGGGATTCAAACCAGTGACCCCCTGGTCTCATGTCCTGCACACTACAGGCTGCACTACTGGGGCCTGCAAGGTAAATGAGACAGGTTTGATATGATCATAAAACCTTTACTTGACAATGTCTTGTTTTTGTGACCTAGATGAAATGCGCTTCTGAATAAAAAGGCTTCTAAAACCTTGTGGGAAATGGAGACAATACTGTTTGTTAACCAGCTTTTTTTTTCCCCTTTCCTCTCAATGTTTTCCTCTAAATTTTATTCAAAGACAAGTCTCAACATTGTAGTTAAACTGAATCTATAGTCTGTACATGCTTTGAATTTGGACTTTTGAAGCAAAGAGATTCAAAACAGAACATTTAACACTTTGAAATTGCAATAACTTGGTCAACATTGTGACAAATTTAAAAGATATTGTAAAGTTTAAGAGAGAGCAGCAACTGCATCCTGGGTCCATATTCACCAACCATTCTTAAGAACGTTCCCAGTCTTATTCTCCAGAATTTTGTAAATTTGAAAAAAACACAACTTCTGATTGGCTAAAGCATTTGCTTTAGCCAATCAGAAGTTGTGTTTCTTTCAAATTTTGAAAATCTTGGAGAATAAGACAAAGAATGTTCTTAAGAATGGTTGGTGAATACAGACCCTGAACCTAAAGAAACTGATCCAGCTAATCAAGCAATGGGTGGTGCAGAAGGTAAGGGCAAGAGAGCACTATATTATGTCAGGTGTTTTGGGAGTGAAAAAGGTGTGCAATATTTTTATTCTCTTTTGTGGTACTTGCAAAAATTTTGTTATCAAAATTAATCCACAACGCAGGGTTTTGTTCAATTCACCATGTCTTCATAATGATGTATGCTAGAAAATAAGCAAAATCACTGCCAGTAGAGCAATTCAGGCTCTCGAGGGCCTGTAGTTGACTGATCACCCCATGTGGAATTTTAGCTGGCCTGTTTTTAAGACAATATTGAGATACTGTTTTTAGTCCTGTGTTTTGCTGCATTTACCTTTCAAATTTATAATACATGTGGTTCTATAACAAGGTATATGTAAAAGGTCTTAAAGCAGCCTGTACAGTTATTTTTGGTCAAAGGGGTCAGATCATAATGCTAATAATGCAAGTAAACAAAATCATTATCAAGAATGGAATATTTATTATTTTAGATTAAAGGATATTTAAAAAAAAATGCACATGAAATGTTGGATAAGAAGAGAACATATAGAAAAAGATACTTTATAAAGGGGAGAGGTAATACCGTATATCGGGTTTTTTTCGCGTCCCAAAATTTTCGCAAGTTCGGTCAAAATCAATTTTTCATGTTTCTTATTTTCACGAATTTATTGGTATATTTCTATTTTTCGGGAAATCATAAGTATATGATAGCATCACACCCGACAAAAATACTTACCGGTATGTCTGGTATTACATACCGAACGTATTAGTGCACCGCCAAATGGGGAAAAAAGCTATAGAATCACAAGATTTACCTTGATAGCCGTGCATTTCAAAATTTCAAAATTACTCATTTTCCCTTGATACCCATGGTATATTATATACATAAATAAAAAAAAAAAGATTTATTCAAATCTTAGACTAAGGAATTTCCTAGTCAGTTTATTTATTCACAATTCATAGTTCTATCACTTGACTACAAATGGACACTAGGAAACTAAGGGAAACAACTTCGCTCAAATTTCAGTATAATGATTACCGGTGTCTAATGACAACTCTACCTATACATCATGTATGGATCATCGTGTTAAGTCAATTTTTCATTGTTTCAAGATACCAGCATTTTCAAAGCCATTTCTTACAATGTTGGGCTTTATCTTTAAATGATTATAAAGAATGGTTAGCCACTTTGCACCAAGAGGAACATTATTACTCGTCTATTCCGTTGACAATAAACAAGTGTGTCTAAGCGAAGAATTGTTTTCTCTTGATGTTTCGTGTGAAAGGAAGGATTTTTAGATTGTATGGAATATTTAGCGAATATTATTTTCTCGAGAATGACCCACTCGCAAAAATAGCGAAAATTTCCTTCCCGCGAAAAAAACCCGATATACGGTATGTACTTAGCATTTTGTGGACTTGCTGCATGGTTTTCAAAGAAAATCTGCCCGAAATATAATAGAACTTGTATTTTATATCTTGATAAAAAGTGTATGTATTCACCAAAGTACATGAAATGTTACCTGTTTCTATTTTTGGATGCAGGGCATGATGCAGATGAGGGGCTTTCTCCAACTGAAATAGCCCTGATCATGAAAATGAGGGAAGGTCGTGACAGCTACCTGCCGGAGAGAAGAACAAGCTATGAAGAAGCTGTTGAAATGGTTAGTTAGTTCGTACTTTAGATCTTTATAAAATTCATGTCATCATTGGGGTGTGGTGCTTTTCTTTGTTATTAAGAGCATTATGTTAAAATATGAAGAAGCTGTTGAAATGGTTAGTTAGTTAGTACCTCTAGATCTTTATAAAGATCATGTCATCATTGGATGTCATCATTTTTTGTCATTATAAACAGAACAGAACTGTTATGCTAAAATACAAAATGCACTTGAAATTGAGCCAGGCTCTGTGACTACAGGATCTAATGCATTTAGATTTTAATGCGGAACCAAGTCAGTCTATGCAGGATCATTCTTCCTCATGATTTCGTCAGCTGTTAGACAAAATGGATTTTATGGATCCATAATTATGCGATGACTTACTTGGTATAATGCATCACATAAATGCATTAAACCCCTTTTTGTCAGAGCATGGCTTAATTAGAATTTAACAAAAAAGCACTGCATTTCCTGAAACCATTCAAAAGCCAATTAACTGCAAATCTGAAATCTTGCTTCAATTTTTTTCTATTCTACATCATTTTTCATGTTTTTAGCACTGTACCACACCATGCCACCTTTTAACGAGCCTGAGAAAGAAGCCTTTTAAAAACAATGTTAGAAAAGGAGAAAATGCTGGTAACCAGCATTTTCACCTTTTCCCAATATGATTTTTACCCTATCAAAGACAAATTCCTTCGTTTGAGTCACACTGAAATTGTCGTCTGCAAATGCTTTGAATTTTGACAAGTCTCCATTTTCACCGTGTGGTAAAGAGTTAACCCTTTACCACACAATCCTGACTTTTATCAACCCTGCTGAGGAAGGCTTTTGAAAACATTGTGGGAAAAGGAGAAAATGCTGGTAACCAGCATTATCTCCTTTTCCCACAATGGTTTCTACTTTATCAAGGACAAATTTCCTCATTTGGCCACCTTTAATTTCTTGTCTGCTAATGCTTTCAGTTTGGACCAGCCTAAAATTTTGTCGTTTGGTAAAGAGTTAAGAAAGGTATATGGTGAGGTATTCCTTTGGTGAAATGGATCTTTATATTATTGCTTTAACTGTTTACCAGGTGATTAAACTTAAATTTTAGACCATTGCTTTAATAGTTGGGTCCTTTCCTAGTAGGAAAAACAGCCTGAAATTTTTCTGTTTCAAGGTTGTTTCTGTTATAGTGCAAATATACCAAGCAAGTCATAACATAATTATAGATCCATAAAATCTATTTTGTCTAACAGCCAAGTGACTAATTGGATAGAATGGTTCTTGGACAAGAGGAAAATTTACAAATAGTAAAAAGTTTTGACCTATGTCAGCCTGCCCAGGCTCGCCTGGGTGGATACTTTTTTGCAGATGCATTAAACCCCTTTTCACAGAGCATGGCTCATATTAAATAGTTTTATGATTTTCTACCGATTCTTAATTGCTTTACGATAGGAGAAAAGGAAAGTTGTTGAGGTAAACACTAGGCATGTATTTGCCTGCACTGTGTTGAACCTTTATCTTATATTTTAGTTAATAATTTCCGATGAAAGTATAAATCTGTCAACCCCTTGCTATGATTGTATGCCTCTAATTGAGATAGACAAACAGTCCATAAATTTGTCAACCCTTTGCTATAAATGTATTCCTCTAATTGAGATAGAAAAGCAGCTCATATATCTGTCAGCTCTTTGCTATGACTGTATGCCTCTAATTTAGATAGGCAAATGGCTCATAAATCTGTCAACCCTTTGCTATGATTGTATGCCTCTAATTTAGATAGGCAAATGGCTCATAAATCTGTCAACCCTTTGCTACAAATGTATGCCTCTAAGTGAGAAAGACAAATGGCTTGTAAATCTGTCATCCCTTTGCTATGATTGTATGCCTCTAATTGAGATAGACATACAGTTCATGAATCTGTCAGCCCTTTGCTATGATTGTATGCCTCCAATTGAGATGGACAAACAGCTGATAAATCTGTCAGCCCTTTGCTATGATTGTAAGCCTAATTGAGATAGACAAACAGTCTATAAATTTGTCAACCTTTGCTACAAATGTATGCCTCTAATTGAGATAGAAAAGCAGCTCATATATCTGTCAGCCCTTTGCTATGACTGTATGCCTCTAATTTAGATAGGCAAATGGCTCATAAATCTGTCAACCCTTTGCTATGATTGTATGCCTCTAATTTAGATAGGCAAATGGCTCATAAATCTGTCAACCCTTTGCTACAAATGTATGCCTCTAAGTGAGAAAGACAAATGGCTTGTAAATCTGTCATCCCTTTGCTATGATTGTATGCCTCTAATTGAGATAGACATACAGTTCATGAATCTGTCAGCCCTTTGCTGTGATTTTATGCCTCCAATTGAGATGGACAAACAGCTGATAAATCTGTCAGCCCTTTGCTATGATTGTAAGCCTAATTGAGATAGACAAATAGTCTATAAATTTGTCAACCTTTGCTATAAATGTATGCCTCTAATTGAGATAGAAAAGCAGCTCATATATCTGTCAGCCCTTTGCTATGACTGTCTGCCTCTAATTGAGATCAGAAATGAAAGCTAAAAATCTATGACTGTCTGGGACTGGTTGCAATTTTAAATTGAAATGTAAGTCTGTCAACTTTTAGATAAGATTGGCACTTATTAAGATGGGCAATGATTATATGAAATTTCAAACCTTGTAGTCTGACTGTCTGGCTGTGATTGAGATGGCTGGTGAAAGCATACCATTGTGTGGTAATGGGTTAATTCACAAAAAAGTGAGACTAAAGTTCAACATTCACATAATTTACAAAATGCACATAAGTAGAGTTGAAATGAAAGCATAAGAATTCCTTAGTTGTATTTTTCAAATTTCAACAGTCAATACTCCAAACCTTGTATCAGATGACAGAATTTTAGACTTGCCTATTTTGAATGCAGTTTTAGAGAACAACTTAAATGCAGATCAGGTGAAGGGTATTAATTTTGAAAGGATGAGATCATTGGTGGAAAAGGAGAAAATGCTAGATGGCAGCATTTAGTCCTTTCCCAATAAAATTTTAAAAGGCCTTCCTGGGTCATTTGCACATGATATTGTTTGGTAAAGGGTTAACTCTTTACCACGCAATGCTAAGTTTTAATGACCCTGAAGAAGAAGGCTTTTAAAAACATTGAAGGAAAAGAAGAAAATGCTGGTAACCAGCATTTTCTTCTTTTCCCACAATCTTTTCAACAATTTCAAAGACAGATGCTGTTGTTTGTGCCCCATTTTATTTGTTGTCTGCAAAGGCTTTCAATTTGGACTGATCTAGAATTTTGTTGTGTGGTCAAGGTTTAAAGTGAATCAATCTATTGTTTCAATGTTACTTGAGGAAGTCTGGAGATCCATTCCAGTGTAGGGCACTAGACATGTGGGAGTATCTTATGGCAAGGCATTACAGTGCCCCGGGAATGGTGAAACTTTCCTATTGTCATTCATGCCAGAAATGATGCAGAGCAAGACATGAATATTCTATCTGTATGTAGCTCAAGGAAGACATTTCAGAAAATAGTTTGTTCTTTCTTACTAATTTAGTCTGTTATCTCTTTGTCAAAAAAAAAATTTAACCCTTTACCACACAATCCCGACTTTTGATGACCCTGATGTTGAAGCCTTTTCCCAAAATGTTTTCTACCCTATCAAAGACAAGTCTCATCATTTGAGTCACAATGAAATTGTCGTCTGCAAATGCTTTCAATTTGGATAGGTCTAAAATTTTGTCGTGTGGTAAAGAGTTAAGACCCATCCAAATTGAAAGCATCTGCAGGTGAGGAATAAAATTTGGCTTGATTTTTCTTTCGAAAACGTAGAAAACACTGGGGAAAGCGAGAAAATGCTGGTTACCAGCTTTTTTCCTTTTCATACAATGTTTTCAAAAGCCTTAGTCCTCAGGGTCATTAAAACTTGGGATTTTGTGAAGAAAGGTTAATTATTCCTCAATGTCTAGACTGTAGACTGCATCCTATACTAAGGTTTAAACTGTGTACTGCATCCTTAAGTGTTTGGTTTATATTTTATGTTTGGAAGTATAAGCAGTAAGAATTTAGTTCCCTCATGTTTGTTTCTGATTTTTTCTATCCCTGATTTTGTAGCAAAGTTAGTTGTTGTAGGTCTGGTCTCCATAATTCTTTTCCAAACAACAAAATTTAAGCCTTGTTCAGATTGAAAGCATTTGCAGAAGATGAATTAAATGAAACTGAAAACATGAAATTTTTCTTTGATAGAGTACAAAATGTGGGAAAAGGAGAAAATCCTGGTTTCAAAAGGCTTCTTTCTCAGGGTTGTAAAAACTCGGGATTGTGTGGTAAAGGGTTAAACAGAAATTTTATCCTTCTTCTACAAGAAAAACTTTCTAACCCTTTACCAAACAATGCTAAGTTCTGACAGCTCTGAGAAAAAAAATCTCTTGAAAAGATTGTGAGAAAGGGAGAAAATGCTAATGTCAAGAATTTTTTTCTTTTTCCCACTTTGTTATCAGAGGCAATTAAAATAATTTGAACCACATTCAATTTGTCATCTGCAAATGCTATTATTTGTACAGGTTTAAAATTTTGTTGTTTGGTAAATATTAAAGGTAAAAACAAGTTGCAAAAATAAGACATATGATCATTGTATACAGAAAATGATTGGGAAAAATATTTATAATATAAATTCCCTTGTTGTCACAGTAACATATCTATTACCAATGTTCTTCTTTTACACAGGTGTAGTTCAGTGGTTAGCGTATCTGACTCGTGATCTGGTGGTTGCTGGTTTGATACCCAGATGAGGCAACCTTTCTTTCCAGCAATTTTTTGCCTCTCACCTCTGATGCTGTGAGAAAAGTAGTCAGTGGCTTGGAAAGAAAGTTGTGTCAATACTGGTGTGAGATAGCCAGGAAACATAATTTATGCATGAACTTACCACTGCGAGATGACCTATGCTGTTAAAACGGTGTTTAACTCCATACAAACAAACAAACTTATACACAAGTCTGAGATACATGTAGGCAGTATTTGACATGATTGGTCAGAACCCTGTTATGTGTTCATACGCCTTATTTCTCAAGCATTACTAACCTGGATATCCTTGTCAATTTGAAAGACAAAAACTATATTAACTGTTTATCACACAATCTCAAGTTTTAACGACCCTAAGAAGAAGGTTTTTGAAAACACTGTAGGAAAAGGAGAAAATGCTGGTAACCAGCATTTTCTCCTTTTCCCAGTGTTTTTAACCCGTTGACAGACAAATCCCATAATAGGATTTTAATTTGTTGTCTGCAAAATTAATGCTTTGAACATGGATGAGTCTAAAATTTTGTCACCTGGTAAAAATTTAAAGACAAAACCGTGATTTAACATATCTTTAGATAAAAATAGAGTTGTTATAGCTGTAAATCTTTGGAACTATTTTACATCTGGGAGGTACACTCCTGTTGAAGAAGTGAGTAGGTCTCCATCATGGAAAGTTCCATACACATGTCACATCTGTGCATATGTTTCACTATATTTAAAGGAATAGTTTTTAAGAAACAATGAGATTTGTTTTTTGAAGGGGTAGAAAACATTGTGAGAGCAAGGATAAGATGCTGGTTATTTTCTCCTTTTCTCACAATGTTTTCAAAAGTCTTCTTTCTCATGGTCTTAATAGTGAGGATTGTGTGGTAAAGTGTTAAGCTCACCAGAAGCCCATTTTATAAAATTTTTTCCAGACTCAAGTAACTCTTTACTAGACGACTACAGTTTCAGACTGGTCCATACTGAAAGCTCTTCAAGTAGAAAAACGATGTTGAAATGATAGGACTTTTCTTTGAAAGAGCAGAAGAAGATGCTTGGAAAAAGAGAAGATGCTGGCTATCAGCATTTTTCTCCTTTTCTCACAATGTCTTGAAAGCATCCCCAGGATTATGAAAAAACGGAATTGTTCGATATCAGATGAAACACATTTCAAACAAATACAAGCATATTATTGTAATTTCACGAAACACAAAATGCATTTGACTTATTATTTGTTGCAGCTAAGTCTGGAGGAGAAAAATTCAGCTGGTGCAAGAGTAGACCAAGGTGATAGCAGTGTATATTTGGATACAGTTGATACTTCACAGCGTAATGGAGAGCGAACTTCAAGTAAGGACTTATCATTTGTTTCGCTCCCTACCTTAACCCTGTATCAGATAATCCTGAGTTTTAACGATCCTGGAGAAGATGGCTTTTGAAAACATTGTGGGAAAAGGAGAAAATGCTGGTAACCAGCATTTTCTCCTTTTCCCACTATATTTTCTAACCTTGCAAAAAAAGATACAGTCATTTGAGCCACAGACATTTTATTGTCTGCAACAGCTTTCAGTTTGGACAAGTCTAAAATTTTGTTGTCTGGTAAAGAGTTAACTCTTTACTAGATGACAAAACTTTAGACTGGTCCAAATTGAAAGCAAGTGCAGACAACAAACGTTGCACAAATTATGAAATATGTCTTTGATAGGCTAGAAAACATTCCGGGAAAATGAGAAAATACAGGTTACCGGCATTTTCTCATTTTCTCACAATGTTTTCAAAAGTCCTTTTCCTTGGGAGCTGCTAAAATTAGGGGTTGTGTGGCAAAGGTTTAACTTGTGAAAATATTAAGGCTTAATGTCAAAAACAAACTTCAACTGAAGCAAAAGTAGATTACTATGATAGAAGCTTAGATACAGTTGATACCATGCTGCCTACTGGAGAGAGACAGTAAGGACTTTTCATTTGTTTCCCTTTCTGCCATAACTTGTGAAAATATTCAGGGGAAATATCAAAAACAAACTTCAACTGAAGTAAGAGATAGAGGATATTTGGGGGTTTTTGGTGAAAAATTGAAATTGATTTCATTGAGTGAAAATCATCTGTAATATTTTCATGAGTGGCTCAGCCACGAGTAAAGATATCACTGATGATCATAAGATGAAATAAATTTCGATCTTTCACTAAAAAAAAAAAAACAAAAAAAACAAATAACCTATTTATTTCATGCTTCTAACCCCTTTTTTGTTGGGACTTTCATCAAAATCTAGCACAGTTGTTTTCAGTAATTCCCTGTGGCGGACCCCCTCACATTAACAACACATTACAATATTATGTAAAGCACACAAACTGTAGGGTAAATGCGAGTAACTTACGTCATATTTCCTTCTGGTTGAATGGCATGCACTGTTTACCTAGGTAAGTTAACTACCGGGAGGCAACTACTGTTTCGGCCTTCAGTTGAAGAGTTAGAAAATATGGTTGTAACCATGAAATATCAAACCATAATTCACCATTATTTCTCGATAAACTACTGAAAAGCATGAAGTACTCGATCACTATTATACCAAGTTAAATACAGTTTATACTATGCAGCATAGTGAAGAGAGAACTTCCATTAACCCTGTACCACACAACAGAATATTAAACTTGTCCATACTGAAGAAATTTACAAAAGATAAGTCAAATGTTTTTTTTTTCACATGGAAGTATTTGTCTTTGAATAGGTACAAAACTTTGTGGGAAAAGGCAAAAATGCTGGTTACCAGCATTTTCTCATTTTCCACAATGTTTTCAAAAGACTTCCTGGTCGGGGTTGTGTTAACGTGGGCTAGTGTTGTAAAGGGCTTTTCATTGGTAAATGTTTGTCCTCACAGTTTATATATACAGTATTTTGATACAGTTAAGTACTAAACAGCATAAAGGAAAGACAACTTCCCACAAGGACTTTTAATTAGGAACCATCTTTCTTTATGTCTAAATATTTAATGTAATGGGAAAAAAGTGCTACTCAAAACTGGGATTTTTTTTTGTTCCTTTATAAAAAAGTCTCATTTATTCAGCATTTTAGGGTTAATAAACAAGAACTGTTTATTTTCCAGGACCTGTCAGTTACGTGGAGGAGGGAACAGAAGAACCAAGGTATAAAAATCTGCAATGAATGTTGCAGTTGAACCCCATTTTGCTGGTTTACCTATATAGCCAATATATTTTGAAGAGAGTTAAGACCAAGACCAGTCTGCAGTCTGATCTTGATCTATTCCTTTCACTTAACTTTACCATTAAATATGAAACACTCTAAGAACAACTCATAATAGTTAAAAGTGTAAATATGGCAGGATAGGGTATAAATCTATTCACATGCAAGTGCCTGTAAATCTGACTTTATGCAAGTAATTTGTGAAACACTTTTTAACCCTTTCCCAAACAACAAATTGTAGCTGTTTCTAAATGGAAAGTATCTGCAGACCACAAATTTGAAAGTGCTGCAGCATTTTCTCCTTTTCCCACAATGCTTTCAAAAGGCCTGTTGCTCAGGGATGTGAAAACATGATTGTACTAAAAAGGTGACATCATTATATAGACACTTAATTCATTTTTTTTTTTTTTCGCTGACATGTTTTAAAGATCTGTAATTTTATCTCTTTGTTTGTTTTGATGACTGAATTCTTACAAATGAGCTATGGGTCGGTATTTACCAACCATTCTTAAGAACATTCTTTGTCTTATTCCCAAGATTTTCTAAATGTGAAAGTAACATGACTTCTGATTGGCTAAACTAAATGGGTTATCTAATCAGAAGTTGTGTTACTTTCACTTTTAGGAAATTCTGAAGAATAAGACAAGCTAAGAACGTTCCTAAGGATAGTTGGTGAATAGGGACCCTGTTGTTGCTTTCTAAGATACTGTAGAGCTCTGTATCTCTGTCTGTAATGCGTAGGACTTGTGATCAGGGATCACAGGTTTGATTTTTAGCTTGGTCGAGGTCTTGTCAAAGGTTTGATGAAGGTTACTGTGATAGGATTCATTTCTGTCTCAGCATGGAACGTGATTTTAATGTTCAATTTGGAGAGCTATCGGTGGTTTGGAAAGAGTGTTTTGTAAAGCTCTGGTAACAGAAACTCTGGATAGGTGTATTGTCAACTACAATATAACTGAAATAATATTGAAGAAAATGGCTTTAAGAATATATGAATAAGACTAAAGCTGTCTTAAACATGAAATTAACTGATTTCGTTTAAATGTTTGACTTTTGCAGAAAAGGAAACCGACTGGCTAAGTTTTTAGGAAGACAGCCAACTAATAGACTTATTCTAATTGGTGCACTTGTACTGGCAGTTATTGGCCTAATTTTGTTCCTTGGACTGTTCCCTGCTAGTTTTGTGTATCTGGAATACCATCAGGTGAGAACTGCTGAGTGGTTTAAGCGGGATTATAGAATCATTATTCACTCAGAATCACCATTGGTATCTAACTTGTTACAAGATGACAAAATTGTAGTCTTATAAGAAAGCTTCTGCATACGACAAAGACTTGTAGTTCAAATGATGGCATTTGTATTCCAAAGGGTAGAAATAATAGTTTGAGAAGAAAATCTCAGTTACTGGCATGTATTGTAATGATGTTTTCTAGCCTTTCAAAGATAAATCCTATCTTGTGAGCAACATTTTAACTGTCATCTGCAAATGCTTTTATTTTGGACAAGTATTAAATCTTGTCATCTGGTAGAGAGTGACAGAGTGCCTAGCTGATATTGTAAACTATCCTCTGTCTTTTAGAGCTTCAGTCAGCGATAAATTGCACTTTCCGTTCTTTTTCTATGACTTACCTTGGTTGAGGCAAACCTTCTTTGTGGTGATTTTTTCGCCTCACCGCACTCAGTGACTTGGAAAGAAATTTGTAAGAAAGCCAGGAAACACATGCGTAGGTGCACTGACGGCCGTGATATGATTGTAGATGTTAAAATGGCATTAAACTCCAGTACAAACAAAAACTTTAGAATTATCTTTTCCAAGATAAATCTCATAATCTGAGCCACATGCAGAGCTCCAGATAGAGGGAGTGATTTTGATTTCAAAAATGAAAATATTAATTATTCTCCACTAAACCCCATGTTATAGGTACTCATTAGAATCATCTCATCGAGATGATTCTAATGAGTACCCACAACATAGGGTTTGGAAGAGAAGGGTTTGGAAGAGAAATAATGGATTTAGAATACTATCACTCCCTTTTATCTGGAGGTCTGCACATGTAATTTGTCTGCAAAAGCTTCTGATTTGTCATCCAGTAAAGGTTAAATTATTGCTGTTGTAAATTATACCCCATGTGTGAGGCCCAAAATCTGGCAAATTTGATAAAAAACTTACATACTATATCCCTATATTGACAGATTGCACTAAAGCAGAGCAAACTGACAGGTGTGGTACAGAGAGATGAAGTGTTCTATCCTGGGTGTTATATCCTTGGTCCAGATACCCAGTTTGTAAGATTTCAGGGCTCAGTGCATAATGTTGTAGATGAGATGAGTGTATTCACAGTGGACACCATACCCATCACAATGAGATATAGTGCACACTATTTTCTTAGGTGAGTTTTCACACTAAATATAATGTGCACTGTAAAGTGAGATATCACAATGAGATATAGTGGACACTATTTTCAAGGTAAGGCACTAAATATATATACTATTTTCTATGGTGAGTTTTCACACTAAATATAGTGCACACTGTAAAGTGAGATATCACAATGAGATATAGTGCACTCTATTTTCTAAGGTGAGTTTTCACACTAAATATAGTGTACACTATAAAATGAGATATCACAGTGAGATATAGTGTTCACTATTTTCAAGGTAAGGCATTACAAATGGGTGTAGTGTTCACTGTACAGTGAGATATCACAAAAAGATATAATGCACACTTTGAGAAGATGAGCTATAACAATGAAATATATTAACATTGTTTTATAAGGTGGGATGTTACAATGAGATTATGAGATATACTGCATGTTGTTTTATAAAGTGAGATGGTACAGTGAGGTATATTGAAATTGTTTTATAAGGGGGGATGTTACAATGAGATCATCAGATATATTGCATGTTTATTTTATAAAGTGAGATGTTACAATGAGATCATCAGATATATTAAATGTTTGTTTTATAAAGTGAGATGTTACAATGAGATCATCAGATATATTGCATGTTTGTTTTATAAAGTGAGATGTTACAATGAGATCATCAGATATATTAAATGTTTGTTTTATAAAGTGAGGTGTTACAATGAGATATATTGTACATTGTTTTGTATGGCAAGGTATCACTATGGATTGTGCGTGTTATTTAACCCTTGACCACACAATCCTGAGTTTAATGACCCCGAGGAAGAGGACTTTTGAAAACTTTGCAGTAAAATGAGAAAATGCTGGTAACCAGCATTTTCTCCTTGTCCCATAAGGTTTTCTATCCTATCAGGGACAAATTTTCTCATTTGGCCATATTTGATTTGTCATCTCCCAATGCTTTCAATTTGGACTAGTGTAAAATTTTGTTGTGCGGTATGGGTGTGAGAAAAACAGGAAACACATGCATTCAAGCTTTCACCGAGAGAGCTACATTCGCCAAGAATTGGCACTTGCATGTGATGCTCTTGTTTCTTCTTTCAGACCAAAGGAAGTTGGGCAGCTGTTTACCTTATTTGTACATGACTATGATCCAGTGTTTAGAAAGATTATAACAAGCTCTATTCGAACCTTGGCTGGTGCGACCTTCTCAGTTGACAACTTCAGGTTTAATAGAACATTTGTAGAGCGAGAAATCCATGTAATGTTGAGGAAAAGACTTGGAGGTGAGGTTTTGCTACTGTCTTAACCCTTACACCCTCATTAACCCAGGTGTGAAGTATTACCATTCATCACCCCTGGGACATTCAAGTGCGAAACCGTTGTTTCTATGAATATTCATAAGATTGTGAATTACACCCGATAGCCAATCGACTTTGTCGATAACATAACAATACTCTCTTGTAGTGGAGAATAATCACATTTCTTCTATTAATATCAATAAACCGGGTAAAATCCACATCATTATCAATGAATATGGCGGCCGCTGGTGGGCATTCCTTCTGTGGCATTTGCCTTACGACAATCCAGGGCAGACATTATAAATCCTTGTATATGAAGGCAAATATTCAGAAATACAGGGTGCTGCTGCAGTCCTTAGGGGTATGTAGCAGTGGTGACGTCATCCTCGTTGACCCAGTTCCGATGTACACCGTAAACTACATTCATCGATTTGATTGGTTATAGACGAGGTAAAAATAGAAATGATTGCATGTTGTTGATAAAAATAGATTAAATTTTCTCACTGAAAAACTGAGATTACCAATCAAAATGCCTCATGAATAATTCATGAAAACGCAAAAACATACGCGAGATAACCCCGGGGCGATGGATGTAGTTTACGGAATACATTGGAACTGGGTTAACGAGGATGAACCCTTATAGAGCGGAATAAACCAACAGAAATTTTTTTTCCTAGAAATATGACCCACATAATTGCAATTTCGTGGTTGTTTTTGTCTACAGTGTATCAGTAAAGCAGACAGTGTAGATCAAAGATCAGGCTGCAGTTTTGTGCAGTCTGATCTTGATCTACACTGGCTGCAAAGGCAACTGTAGTAGTGAAAGGTGTTCAAACGGTTAATAATACATTACCAGCTACACTTTAAGCAGGTTTAACTCTCTAATACATGACAAAATCTTGGACTTGTGCAAAGAGAAGCCATTTGCAGACAACAATTCTAATATGACTCAAATGATGGGATTTGTCTTTCAAACGTTAGAAAACATTGTGGATAAAGGAGAAAACGGTGGTATCCAGCATTTTCTCCTTTTCCCACAATGTTTTCTTCCCATTTCGAGCCAGTTTTCACCATTTGAATCACATTTAATTTGTCTTGCGCAACAGCTTTGAATTTTGACAACTGTGAAATCTTGTCGTTTGGTGAAGAGTTAGGATTATTAAATTTTGTAATGGGAAAACAGAGATAAATATGTGATTGACTAACCTTTGAATGGTGGAACGCTTTGATTTTCAAAGGTACTCTGTATTTAATGCTTTTTTTCAGGGGATTGTTGCCCGGATTGCTGCCCAAGTGGTTGCCAGAGTAACGTTATATGTAGTCAGTGTAAACAGTCAGGCTGTAGTCAAGGTTACCATGTAGATGTGAGATATTTCTTCTTAATGGGTGTTACCATACCACATGAGGTGTTTGAACGCTATCTGAGGTTTACCCTGCTAGAAGTAAGTCTGAGAATAGAGTTCTGTTGTCGGACCTGTGCTTATATAACTGAGCCATGCTCTCATGAAAAGGGGGCTTAATACATCTCTGTGATGCAGTGTAGCAATGAAGCCATCACATAATTATGGATCTATAATAGCCACTGTTTTAAATAACCAACTTAATCATGAGGTAGACTGGTCTTTTGACATACAGAAAATCGACCAATAACGAAAAATTTCTGCCCAGGTCAGCCTGCATGGACTGCACAGGCTGACATGGGTTGATATGTTTGACAGATGCATTAAACCCTCTTTTCACAGAGCATGACTCAAATGCAGGGAGATATGTCACCATCAAGTATCTGAAGTATACAGTTACTGTAGTAAGAATAAGATAGGGATGTTTCCAGATTTTGATCCTACATAGCTTGTATTGTATAGTGTATCAAATGCAAGTCCAATCAGTAAAATCCTTGGCCCCATTTCTTGAAAAAAGCTAATTCTAAGTTGAAAGAACATTTCAGACTCAACTTGGCAAAGTAATAGGCTTAACTCTGAGTTAACTTAAGTCCATTGTTAAGCGGATTGTAGTCTGAAGTTCTGTGTCAACTCGGGATTTGAGAATATTACTTAAGTCTGTTAATGTTAGTGAAACATGTCTCAAAAAAATGAACTCAAGTCAGAAAATGAGTTTGTCAGTGGAATTAGGAAAAATAAGAGACTGAAGTTTTTTCATGAAACCGGGCCAGACATTAAAACAGGTGCTAACTGAGGAATGGGTTAAGTTTGGGTTTCGTGAGGCCCATCAGCTTGTCAGCAGCATCTGTGGGTGATGTTGTGCCATACTTGTTGCAAAAAACAAGATATGACCAACTGGCCTAACCTATCACCCTCTGCAACAATTGCACATTATATATGCCCAGTTAAAAAACATTGTTTTAACCCTTTACTACACAATCCAGAGTTTTTATGACCCTGAGGAAGAAGCCTTTTTAAAAGATTGTGAGACAGGAGAAAATGCTGCTCACCAGCATTTCTTTTTTTCCACGATCTTTTCTGCCCATTCCCAGACAAACCCCATCATTTGAGTCACATTTAAATTTTCATCTGCTAATTCTTTCAGTTTGGACCAGTCTAAGAATTTTTCGTCTGTAAAATGTACTATGAATAATCAATGAGAAGAAATGTCTATTACTCAAATACTTGTGAAACATCGTGGAAAAAGGAAGGACCAAATGGCACAAGGTAAACAACAGTTACACTTCTATAAAAGTTGCTGGTAGTATATCATTATCTTCTTGAATGTTTACAGATTGAAAAAGAGAAAGAATATTTCCTCCAAGAACATGCAGTGACAACCAAGCAGACGGAACTTTTGACCAGAAAAATAAAAAATGAAGGTAAGTTTTTAGTTTATCTGTTAAATCCTTACCACATGATGAAAATCATCCTCGTTGACCCAGTTCCGATGTATTCCGTAAATTACATTATCGCCCCTGGGTTATCTCGTGTATGTTTTCTCATTCTCATGACGTATTCCTGAGGCATTTTGATTGGTAATCTCAGTTTTTCAGTGAGAAAATTTAATCTATTTTTATCAACCACATGCCATTATTTTTAGCTCCACTGGCCGAAGGCCAGCAGGCTTATGTCATGGCCCGGTGTCCGTGCGTCCGTCCGTGCGTCCGTCCGTCCGTGCGTTAACTTTTATTTCAAACATCTTCTTCTCAGAAACTACCTATCCGATTTTCACGAAACTTCACAGAAATGATCCTGCCATGGTCCTCTTCAGAATTTCTTGAAAGAATTTGATTCCTTCAAAAACTCTGGTTGCCATGGCAACAAAACTGAAAAATATTGGAAATCTTTAAAAATCTTCTTGTCTGAAACCATAAGGCATAGGGCTACCAAATTTGGCATGTAGCTTTATGTAGTAGACCTCTATCAAGTTTCTTCAAATTATAGCCCTGGGGTCAAAATTGGTTGTGCACCAGGGGTCACAAGTTTTACATAGGCTTATATAGAGTAAACTTTAAAAATCTTCCTGTACCTAGTTATAAGGCCTAGAGCTACCAAATTTTGCATGTAGCTATATCTAGTGGGCCTGTACCAAGCGGGCCAGAATTTTAGCCCTGGGGTCAAAATTGGCCCCGCCGCAGGGGTCACAAGTTTTGCATGGGCTTACATAGTGACAACTTAAGAAATCTTCCTGTTTTGGTTTTTTTTTTTTGAAATTAGCCTTGTGTCAGGGGTCTTATGTTTTACAGAGGCTTCATATGGACAAAATTTGAAAATCACCTTATTTATAACCATATAGCATAGACTTGTATTATTTTGGCATGTGGCTTTATCTTGTGGACCTCTACCAGGGTTCAAGTAATTATAGCTCTGGGATCAAAAATGGCTTTGCCTTGCGGGTCTCAACTTTCACATGGGCTTTTACAGAGAAAACTTTGTAAGTCTTCATTTTGAAACCATTTGGCTCAGAATTGAAATGTTTAGTATTTATGGTTTATATTTATAAGCCAGTGGAGCAATACAGGGCCATCATGGCCCTCTTGTTATTTTTACCTCGTCTACTACCAATCAAATCGATGAATGTAGTTTACGGAATACATGGGAACTGGGTTAATGAGGATGACGTCACCCCTGCTACATACTCCTAAGGACTGCCACAGAACGCTGTATTTCTGAATATTTGCCTTTGTATACAAGGATTTATAATGTATGCCCTGGATTGTCGTAAGGCAAATGCCACAGAAGGAAGGCCTGCCGGTGGCTGCCATATTTGTTGATAATGATGTGGGTTTTATCCGGTTTATTGATACTAACTGAAGAAATGTGATTATCCTCCACTACAACAGAGTATCGTTATGTTATTGACAGTTCGATTGGCTATTGGGTGTAATTCGCAATCTTATGAATATTCGTAGAAATGATGGTTTCGCAAATTGAATGTCCCAGGGGTGATGAATGGTAATACTTCACACTTGGGTTAACGAAGGTGGATGAAAATGTACACTTGTCCAAATTGAAAGCATTTCATAAGGAACAATATAAGACATTGATGATGAAGATCTAGACCAGACTGCACACAACTTAAACTTTGTGTATCAATTGTGCGAAACATGGTAAATGCAATATAAGAACTAAAAAAATAGAGATTTCATTTCACATTATAAATTACTAAGTTCAGCGAATTTTTTACCAGTATCAATTTTTCAACCGTTTTTAGTTTTTTGTTTTCAAAAAAGAATGTGGAGGAATTGTCATAGCTCTGTCATCTGCCCCGTTGTGCAAAAGCTTTGACATTTTATAGTATCTCTGTCATTACCAAAATACTTACTTCAATCTCTGACTAGTTGTTAACTATCAAATTGGAAACCCATGCAACAGGGTTAGTTAACCAGCAAAATATTTTTCAGTTATTGCCCTTTTTCAACTTACAAGTTTCAACTGAAAATCAATCATTTCAAAAAACAACTGCAGCCGGGCGTTGGCAACCACATATGGTTCTCTTACTTACCAATATATCTTTTTCAACCGTCTTGCAGCCAATGAGATCTTATCTAAGGCCAATGCTGGCAGTGAGAAAATTGCAATCATCGCAGAGGCAGATAAGGAACAGGTTGTACAGAAATCCTACGTTGAAGCCCTTCAGAGGATGTACACAAACTTGAGCGTCACTAATGAAGACCATAAACTGTCATTAATGATGGTACGAGCCCTGGAAGAACAAGCAGACAGTTTATATGCTGGCTATGCATTTGATAAGAATACTCTAACTGCCCCATAAACCTGTACCATACAAGCTGTTTAACCCTTAGGCTGCTAAGTGTGACCCACTGACCGTTTGCGGACAGTGTAGATCAAGATCAGACTGCAAAGAATGTGCAGTCTGATCTTGGATCCACATTCTCCAATAATGAGATTTTTTCTTGAAAAGGTAAGTTTAAAATAGCATTATTTGCGTTTTTACTTTCAGATTGAAGATTTCATTTAAGTTATTTAGCAGGATAAGGGTTAACACTTTACCACATGACCGACTTGAAGACTTCTCCATGTTTATATTCGTATTTAACTCTTTCCCTGCAAACCCCAAATTCAACCTTTTTTTCCAAGGTTCTAAAATTAGATTCCAATGTTATTGAAGTCGACATTTATCATAGTTCAATAACAGAGTAGTGGGCGATGTCCGCAGAAGTTACTCAAGTCGTCATTGGTAGTGAAATAGTTTAAGCATTTATGGGTGGCTGTTGTAACATTTGTCAAATGGAATGATTTATACTTGAAAGGGTAGAAAACATTGTGGCTAAAGGGAAAAATCATGATGCCTACCAACATTTTGTCCTTTTCCCACAGTCTTTTCATAAGGTTTATTCCTTGGGGACTTTGAAGTACAGGATTGTTTGTACAGCATTAACTGTAAATGTCACATGATTGTATGATAGTTTAACTCTTTACCACACAGTCACGGGTTTTAACAACCCAGAAGAAAAAGCCTTTTGAAAGCATTGTGGGGAAAGGAGAAAATGCTAGTAACCAGCATTTTCTCCTTTTCCCAAAATGTTTTCTAACCTTCCCAAAACAGATTTCAGTTTTTGAGTCATATTTATTTTGTTGTCTGCAAATGCTTTCAATTTCGAAAAGTCTAAAATTTTGCCGTTTGGTAAAGAGTTAATTATTCTGTATGTAGCATTGTAAGCATTTACCCATAATTTACTTATTAAAGTGCAATTGCAAGATGATTTCATAATTTTCTACAATATCTCATAGTATTGCATGAGTGATTTCTTTTGTTACAGTACTTTATTCTTCTTACTTTTGTATTTATATGATCTTAAATATAATTTTGTTTGTGCTCCTATCACGTGCCTTTCTTTTTCCTTTGTGTCAAATTGATAACCCATAGATTACCATGGGGGAGGGGTGGGGGCGGAAATCACATGGTTTTCGTTTTGATGCACTGCTCAGATTACGTTGGAGTTTTGACGAAATGCGAAAGTAAATGGCTTTTTCTGTCTTTTGTGCGTAATGTTATTATTGATTGATCTATGCATCATATTCTGGCAAACTTAAGTCCGGATTTTTTGTATACCAAAAGCTCGCACTCTTTGCAGGCGGTAAGTATCAAAACAAAATTTTATGAAGGGTCTTTGCAAAGTGTTTGAATTTTTATGAAAGCGTTATTGTATCATTACATCTAGTTGTAATTTCCCTGTAATATGATGCATAGATCAATCGATAAAGACAGAAAACAGAAACTAACTTAGTGTTTCATCATGATTCTTCCATAAATCTGTACAGTGTATAAAAAAAAAGAAAACTTCTTGTTTACTTCGAATATATAGCCCGTAGTCATATTACATAAATGGGTTTCTTAATAGGGGTTAACTCGCAGGTTCCAGGGATAGAGCCCACTGGTAACCAGCATTTTCTCCATTTCCCACAATGTTTTCTACTGAGATTAGAAAAATTCATCAAGTGAACCACATTGAAATGTCGTCTGCAAATTCTGTCAATGTGGATGTGTCTGAAATTTTGTTGTCTGGTAATGAGTTGCACAGAGAGTTCATTGTTTGGTGATCTTTAATGTAAAATGATCAGGACATCCTGCCCTCTGACCGTAGAGTCACCAAGACGGTCTGGTATGGACGTGCTGGAATTGAGAGACTTGCTTGTTGCGCTGTTGTTGGAATCGAGAGTCTTACTTGATGTCCTGTTATATGATTCGGGAGACTTATTTGCTGTCCTGTTGTTGGAATCGAGGGACTTATCCGCTGTCCTGTTGTTGAAATTGAGAGACTAACTTGCTGTCCAGTTGTTGGAATCGAGAGACTTACTTGCTGTGCTGTTGTTGGAATTGAGAGACTAACTTGCTGTCCAGTTGTTGGAATCGAGAGACGTACTTGCTGTCTTGTTGTTGGAATTGAGAGACTTACTTGGTGTCCAGTTGTTTGAATCAAGAGACTTACTTGCTGGCCTATTGTTGGAATCGAGATACTTACTTGCTCTCCTGTTGTTCAGATCGAGAGACTTACTTGGTGTCCAGTTGTTGGAATAGGGAGACTTATTGGTGTCCAATTGATGGAATAGGGAGACTTATTGGTGTCCAGTTGATGGAATAGGGAGACTTACTTGCTGGCCTATTGTTGGAATCGAGAGACTTGGTGTCCAGTTGTTGGAATAGGGAGACTTACTTGCTGTCCTGTTGTTGGAATAGGGAGACTTACTTGCTGTCCTGTTTATGGCATCGAGAGACTTACTTGGTGTCCAGTTGTTGGAATAGGGAGATTTACTTGGTGTCCAGTTGATGGAATAGGGAGACTAACTTGCTGGCCTATTGTTGAAATCGAGAGACTTACTTGGTGTCCAGTTGTTCAAATCGAGAGACTTAGTTGGTGTCCAGTTGTTGGAATCGAGAGACTTACTTGCTTTCATGTTGTTCGGATCGAGAGACTTACTTGGTGTCCAGTTGTTGGAATAGGGAGATTTACTTGCTGTCCTGTTGTTGGAATCAAGAGACTTACTTGCTGGCCTGTTGATGGAATCGAGAGACTTACTTGCTGTCCTGTTGATGGAATCGAGAGACTTACTTGGTGTCCAGTTGTTGGAATAGGGAGATTTACTTACTGGCCTATTGTTGGAATCGAGAGACTTACTTGGTGTCCAGTTGTTTAAATCGAGAGACTTACTTGCTGTCCTGTTGTTGGATTTGAGAAACTTACTTGGTGTCCAGTTGTTGGAATCGAGAAAATTACTTGCTGGCCTATTGTTGGAATCGAAAGAAATTACTTTCTCTCTTGTTGTTCGAATCGAGAGACTTACTTGGTGTCCAGTTGTTGGAATGGAGAGATTTACTTGCTGTCCAGTTGTTCGAATCGAGAGACTTATTTGCTGTCCTGTTGTTGGAATCGAGAGACTTACTTGGTGTCCTGTTGTTGAAATTGAGAGACTTACTTGGTGTCCAGTTGTTTAAATCGAGAGACTTACTTGCTGGTCTATTGTTGGAATCGAGAGACTTACTTTGTGTCCAGTTGTTGGAATCGAGAGACTTACTTAGTGTCCAGTTTTTTTTTAATCGAGAGACTTGCTGGTCTGTTGTTGGAATCGAGAGACTTACTTGGTGTCCAGTTGTTGAAATCGAGAGACTTACTTGGTGCCCTGTTATTTGAATTGAGAGACTTACTTGCTGTCCTTTTTGTATCTCAATAAAGTGGATAGCCAGATGGAAACTGTAAAGGAGGAAGAAATAAACCATCAATGAGCCAGTCTCTAGCAAAAGGGGTTTAATGCATCTCGTTGATGCATTATTTCAAACAAGTTACCAAACAATTATGGATTTTTTAAACCCATATTTTCTTACAAACGACTGGATCATGAGGTTGTTTGGTCTGCAGACATGTATGAAATTCACCAAGAGCAAAAAATTTCGCGGACTGTAACACGCAGGCTGACATGGGTTGATACTGTTTGCAGATGCATTGAAGCCCCTTTTTACAGCAATATAATTTAACAAATGAAAGGAAGAAAAAAATAATAAGTGTGGCTTCATCTTTAGTACCATCCTTGATACGCCCGAAAAGACAGCAGATAAAAAAATATCTGGAGTTATAAAAGTTTTCTTCTCCAGTATGATATCTAGAAAGTCACATACTTATGCAGAAGAACAAGTCGGTACTCTGCATATGATAGGGATTTTTGTTACGGAAAAAACACCTCATCTGCGGACATGAGGGAGGATAAGACTGACAAATAAAGTCAGTATCAGAGCAAAATAATAGATACACCAAAGCCGAAATAAATGTGTAGGTCACACTTCCTACGTCACATCCGGTTTTCCGAAGATTTCACAAAGCTGCACATGTGTGCAAACCACACGTATGCTTATAACTCTCTTTTTACGAAAGACATTGAAAAAGGTTTTCAGTTTTAAGATTGTTTTCATTTAAGGAGTCGTGTATCAAAAAATAGCTTTGGACTGAAATTGCCCTTTAAGATTGTTGCCTGGTTCTAGTAGCGCAGTCGATAACGTACAGGACTTGAGAGCATGTGTTACCCGGTTCGATTTCCCAGCTCAGTCAGTTTCTTTCCGAGGACTGATGATAGTCATTGAGACAGAATCCATTCCTCTCTCACAGCTGATCATTGTTTCGTCGATGGTTATGTGGGAAAGCAGTCAGTGGCTTTGGGAAGGATATTGTGCGAAGTACTAGTAACAGAAACTCTAGGAATTCTTAGATAGCTTCACTGGCTGTCACGATATATCGGAAATAATGTTGGACAAGGCGTTGAACCCCATACAGTCAATTAACCTACAATTATTACTGAGAGCATCGATTAGCATGATCATCGCCGATATTGAAACCTGCAGGGGAGATAACTTTTGTAGTCGCAGGCTGATCTTAATCTGCAATGTCCGCAAAAAAGCAAACAATTGTTGCAAATAAATCTAATTAAACCTCCATCAAATTATAAAATTTAGACTTGTCCAAACAAAGAGCATTCGCAGACGATAAAATACATGTAGCACAGATGATTAGATTTGTCTTAGAAAGGATAGAAAACATTGTGGGAAAAGGAGAAAATGCTGGTTACCAGCATTTCCTCCTTTTTCTCACAATGTCTTCAAAAGCCTTTATCTTCATGATCATTCAAATACGGGATTGCTTGAGAAAGAGTCGTGTTGGGTTTGCCTCTTTTGAGGAAGACCGATTAATTTTTACATATTACATGGAAAAAAAACTCTGAACTTTAAATATCAAATGACAAAACATTTTAACTGGTCAAATTGGAAGCAATCACATGCGACAGATTTGAGCCATGCTCTGGCAAAAGGGAGCTTAACTCTACCAAACGACAAAATTTAAATTTTGTCCAAAATGAAAGCGTTTGCAGACGACAAAATAAATGTGACTCAAAAATGGAAATTTGTTTTAGGAAGTGTTGAAAACATTGTGGGAAAAATGAGAAAATGCTGGTTACCATCATTTTCTCCTTTTCCCGCAAGACTTCTTTCACAAGGTCGTTAAAAGTTGGGATTGTGTGGTAAAGGGTTAAAACATCTACGTGATACATTTTACTTAGCGAATCATTACAGGGCTGTGGATCTATAAAACCTATTTTTTTTCTAACAATACACTGAATCAAGAGATAGAATAGTCCTTTGACAGGTAGAAAATTGACCGAAAGCAAAAAGTTTCTGCTCAGGTCAGCTTGCGCGGACTGCGCTGGCCGACCTGTATCGATACTTTTCGCATATGCATTAAGACCCCGTCTCACAGATTATGGCTCTAATACACTGGTCCTATAAGAAAGGTCTGACATAGATCTATTCGATGTGTCTGAAATGGTTACTATTTGTCTTTATTTGGAGGGGGCGGCTAGGGGAGGCGAACTGAAGAGAAATTAATTTTCAAACTTTACGATAGCGATACTCAAATGATAACCCTTAGGCTGCTTAGTGCGACTAACTGACATTTGGTGGACAGTGAAGATTAAGCTCAGACTGCACAGAACGTGCAGTCTGGGTTCGTATTCACCAACCATTCTTAAGAACGTTCTTAGACTTATTCTTCAAGATTTTCCAGTTTGAAGGTAACACAACTTCTGATCGGCTAAACCAAATGGAAAGTCTTGGAGAACAAGACCAAGAATATTCTTAAGAATGGTTGGTGAATACGGACCCTGATCTTTGATCTATACTGTCCGATATGGAGATATTTTTCGCCCCCCCAAAAAAATGAAGTTTGAAATAGCATTGTTCGGGTTTTTACTACCGGCTTGAAGGTTTATTGTAACTTTATTTAGCAGGATAAGGGTTAACTCTTATACCGCTGAATAAATTAATTGATTTCTTCAAGTCCGATAAGGAGATACATTTCTCAAAAGAAAAGTTTGAAATAAAATTAATCGGCTTTTTACTATCGGCTTGCAAATTTCATGTTACTTATTTCGCAGGACAAGGGATAAAAGAGTGAATGCTTTCTATGATGAGAGAGTTTATCCAACTTGTAAGTTTTGACACGGCGCTTACCCGCCGCGCATGCGTGATAAACAGCGCACCTGTCCCGTTGTTGGAATTGAGAGACTTACTTGCTGTCCTGTTTTTGGAATCAAGAGACTTACTTGTTGTCCCGTTGTTGCAATTGAGAGACTTGCTTGCTGTCCCGTTTTTGGAATCAAGAGACTTACTTGGTGTCCAGTTGTTGGAATTTAGAGACTTACTTGCTGTCCTGTTGTTGGAATCGAGTCTTACTTGGTGTTTTGTTGTTGGAATTGTGTGATTTATTTGCTGTCCTGTTGTTGAAATTGAGAGACTTACTTGTTGTTCTGCTGTTGGAATTGAGAGACTTACTTGGTGTCCTGTTGTTGGAATTGAGAGACTTACTTGCTGTCCTGTGTTTGGAATTGAGAGACTTACTTGCTGTCCTGTTGTTGGAATTGAGAGACTTACTTGCTGTCCTGTTGTTGGATTTGAGAAACTTACTTGGTGTCCAGTTGTTTGAATCAAGAGACTTACTTGGTGTCCTGTGGTTGGAATTGAGATACATACTTGCTGTCCTGTTGCTGGAATTGAGAAACCTACTTGCTGTCCTGTTGCTGGAATTGAGAGACTTACTTGCTGTCCTGTTTTTGGAATTGAGAGACTTACTTGCTGCCCTGTTGTTGGAATTGAGATACATACTTGCTGCCCTGTTGTTGGAATTGAGAGACTTACTTGCTGTCCTGTTGTTGGAATTGAGAGACTTACTTGTTGTCCTGTTGTTGGAATTGAGAGACTTACTTGTTGTCCTGTTGTTGGAATCGAGTCTTATTTGGTGTTTTGTTGTTTGAATTGTGTGACTTATATGCTGTCCTGTTGTTGGAATTGAGAGACTTACTTGCTGTCCTATTGTTTGAATTGAGAGACTTATTTGCTGTCCTGTTGTTGGAATCAAGAGACTTATTTGCTGTCCTGTTTTTGGAATCAAGAGACTTACTTGCGGACCTGTTGTTGGAATCAAGAGAAATACTTGTTGTCCTGTTGTTGGAATCAAGAGACTTACTTGGTGTCCAGTTGTTGGAATAGGAGATTTACTTGCTGTCCTGCTGTTGGAATTGAGAGACTTACTTGCTGTCCTGTTGTTGGAATCAAGAGACTTACTCGCGGACCCGTTGTTGGAATCAAGAGAAATACTTGTTGTCCTATTGTTGGAATTGAGAGACTTACTTGCTGTCCTATTGTTTGAATTGAGAGACTTATTTGCTGTCCTGTTGTTGGAGTCAAGAGACTTACTCGCGGACCCGTTGTTGGAATCAAGAGAAATACTTGTTGTCCTGTTGTTGGAATTGAGAGACTTACTTGCTGTCCTATTGTTGGAATCGAGAGACTTACTTGCTGTCCTTTTTTGTATCTCAATAAAGTGGATAGTCAGATGGAAACTGTAAAGGAGGAAGAAATAAACCATCAATGAGTCAGTCTCTAGCAAAAGGGGTTTGATGCATCTCGTTGATGGATTATTTCAAACAAGTTACCAAATAATTATGGATTTTTCAATCCTATATTTTCTAACAAACGACTGGATCATGAGGTTATTTGGTCTGCAGACATGTATGAAATTCACCATGAGCAAACAGTTTTGATCCATGTCAGCCTGCGCGGACTGCAACATGCATGCTGACATGGGTTGATACTTTTTGCAGATGCATTAAACCCCCTTTTTACAGCAATATAATTTAACAAATGAAAGAAAAAAAAGAGTCTGCCTTCATCTTTAGTACCATCCTTGATACGCCCGAAAAGACAGCAGATAAAAAAAAAACTTGGAGTTATGAACGTTTTCTTCTCCAGTATGATATCTAGAAAGTCACATACTTGTGCAGAAGAACAACTCGGTACTCTGCATATGATAGGAATTTTTGTGACGGAAAAAACACCTCATCTGCGGACATGAGGGAGGATAAGACTGTGACAAATAAAGTCAGCATCAGAGCAAAATAATAGATACACCAAAGCCGAAATAAATGTCATACTTCTTACGTCACATCCGGTTTTCCGAAGATTTCAAAAAGCTGCACAGGTGTGCAAACCACATTTATGCTCATAACTCTCTTTTTACGAAAGACTTCGAAAAAGGTTTTTAGTTTTAAGATTGTTTTCATTTAAGGTGTCGTGTATCAAAAAATAGCTTTGCCCTTTAAGATTGTTGCCTGGTTCTAGTAGCGCAGTCGATAACGTACAGGACTTGAGAGCATGTGTTACCCGGTTCGATTTCCCAGCTCAGTCAGTTTCTTTCCGAGGACTGATGATAGTCATTGAGACAGAATCCATTCCTCTCTCACAGCTGATCATTGTTTCGTCGATGGTTATGTGGGAAAGCAGTCAGTGGCTTTGGGAAGGATACTGTGCGAAGTACTAGTAACAGAAACTCTAGGAATTCTTAGATAGCTTCACTGGCTGTCACGATATATCTGAAATAATGTTGGACAATGCGTTGAACCCCCATACGGAAAATTAACCTACAATTGTTACTGAGAGCATCGATTAGCATGATCATCGCCGATATTGAAACTTGCAAGGGAGATAACTTTTGTAGTCATGAATCTAGAAAATGACGTGTTATCTTTTCCCGTCTTCAACCTGTCAAATTTCCCTAAACCATTAGGCTGCTAAGCGCGACTCGCTGACCTTTTGCAGACACCGTAGGTCAAGATCAGACTGTACAGAACGTGCAATCTGATCTTGTCTACACTGTCTGATACGGTGCTTTCTTTCCGGTCAAATCAACTTTGAACTCGCGATATTTTGTTTTTTACTATGGTATGGAAATTTTAGTTTCACTTATTCAGCGGGATAAAGGTTAAGAAATAAATACAGTGTACTGTCTTATTCAGCAGAGAATATTGTTATCCCTACGCACTCTTTCAGAGCCCAAATATATGTATATATGAGCGTCATTCTGGCAAAAAGGAGGAGGGTAATGCATCTCTGTGATGCATTATACCAAACATGTCATCCCAAAACCAAGGATCAATAAAACCCATTTTGTCTCACACCCGACTGAAACATAATAATAGACTGGTCCTTTGACATGCAGAAAATTTACCGATAGCAAAACTTTTCGACTCAGGTTGACTTGTACCGACTCCATAGGCTCACTTGGCTCGATACTGTTAGCACATGCATTAAACCCCCTTTTCTTAGAGAACGGCTCATTAAACTTGACCTCTTTTTGCGACTGAAAATACGACACTGAAAGTTATTAAACCTGAAACAAGCGAACGTTTTGTTTCTTAGATCAGACTTGACTCTCATTGCGGTCTGATTTTGGTCTATCGTCATAACTAAGAAGGACCCATGTATTAGCATTTAAATACTGGAGATTTTTTTTTTTTTTTTTTGACAAAATATCTCAGTGAATATTGGACGGTGATAATCCTGGATAATACTTATTTCTTTCTCATCGCAGGCTGATCTTAATATGCAATGTCCGCAAAAAAGCAAACGATTGTTGCAAATAAATCTATTTAAACCTCCATCAAATTATAAAATTTAGACTTGTCCAAACAAGGAGCATTCGCAGACGATAAAATATGATATTATGTAGCACAAATGATCAGATTTACCTTGGAAAGGATAGAAAACTGTGGGAAAAGGAGAAAATGCTGGTTACCAGCATTTCCTCCTTTTTCTCACAATGTCTTCAAAAGCCTTTTATCTTCATGATCATTCAAATATGGGATTGCTCGAGAAAGAGTCATGTTGGGTTTGCCTCTTTTGAGGAAGACAGATTAATTTTTACATATTATATGGAAGCAAAACTCTGAACTTTAAATATCAAAGGACAAAAAATCTTAACAGGTCAAATTGGAAGCAATCGCATGTGACAGATTTGAGCCATGCTCTGGCAAAAGGGAGCTTAACTCTACCAAACGACAAAATTTAAGTCTTGTCCAAAATGAAAGCGTTTGCAGACGACAAAATAAATGTGACTCAAAAATGGAAATTTGTTTTAGGAAGTGTTGAAAACATTGTGGGAAAAATGAGAAAATGCTGGTTACCATCATTTTCTCCTTTTCCTGCAAGACTTCTTTCACGAGGTCGTTAAAAGTTGGGATTGTGTGGTAAAGGGTTAAAACATCTACGTGATACATTTTACTTAGCGAATCATTACAGGGCTGTGGATCTATAAAACCTATTTTTTTTTCTAACAATACACTGAATCAAGAGATAGAATAGTCCTTTGACAGGTAGAAAATTGACCGAAAGCAAAAAGTTTCTGCTCAGGTCAGCTTGCGCGGACTGCGCTGGCCGACCTGTATCGATACTTTTCGCATATGCATTAAGACCCCGTCTCACAGATTATGGCTCTAATACACTGGTCCTATACGAAAGGTCTGACATAGATCTATACGATGTGTCTGAAATGGTTACTATTTGTCTTTACTTGGAGGGGGCGGCTAGGGGAGGCGAAATGAAGAGAAATTAATTTTCAAACTTTACGATAGCGATACTCAAATGATAACCCTTAGGCTGCCTAGTGTGACTAACTGACATTTTGTGGACAGTGAAGATTAAGCTCAGACTGCACAGAACGTGCAGTCTGGGTCCGTATTCACCAACCATTCTTAAGAACGTTCTTAGACTTATTCTTCAAGATTTTCCAGTTTGAAAGTAACACAACTTCTGATTGGCTAAACCAAATGGGAAATTTTGGAGAACAAGACCAAGAATATTCTTAAGAATGATTGGTGAATACGGACCCTGATCTTTGATCTATACTGTCCGATGTGGATATATTTTTCGCCAAAAAATATTAAGTTTGAAATAACATTGTTCGGGTTATTACTACCGGCTTGAAGGTTTATTTTAACTTTATTTAGCAGGATAACGGTTAACTCTTATACCGCTGAATAAATTAATTGATTCCTTCAGTCCGATAAGGAGATACAAAGTTTGAAATAATATTAATCGGCTTTTTACTACTATCGGCTTGAAAATTTCATGTTACTTATTTCGCAGAACAAGGGATAAAAGAGTGAATGCTTTCTATGATGAGAGAGTTTATCCAAGTTTTGACACGGGGCTTACCCGCCGCGCATGCGTGATAAACAGCGCACCTGCCATCCGTTTTTATATCATCCCAGATAATGGTGAAATCGATTCAGTTTTAAGTCAGTAATAGAAAGATAAACATAATACAGATAAATTGTTTCATTTTAAATTTTCGTTAAATGTTTTGATACTTGTTGCCGAATATTAATAATTAAAAAAACACGCCGTCTTTATTGGAAAGTTTGGTCTATATTTCTACAGGTAAATACCATTTTTAAATTATGTGAGTTAGTCTATAGGTTCTTTAATTGATTTTGTTTGTTTGTTTGTTTCTTTCTTTCTTTGTTGCTTTCTTTCTTTCTCTCTTTCTTTCTTTCTTTCTTTCTTTCCTGTGCAATTGCTCCTGTTTCCGACGGTATTCAAAAAAAAGGCAAAAAAAAAAAAAAAAAAGAAATGAAACACACTCTGGCAAAAAGGGGCTTAATGCTTCTCAGTAAGGCATCATACCAATCAAGCCATCACACAGTTATGGATCCATAATAGCCACTTTTTTTTTATAACAACCGACTGAATCATGAGATAGACCGGTCCTTTGACATACAGAAAATTGACTGACAGCGAAAAGTTTTGACCCAGGTCAGCGTGCGCGGACTGCGCAGGCTGACCTGAGTCGATACTTTTCGCAGATGCATCAAGCTTCCTTTTCACAGAGCATGGCTCATATATTGTTG
The DNA here is from genome assembly GCA_945859785.2 of Tridacna gigas. Taxonomy (NCBI): domain Eukaryota; kingdom Metazoa; phylum Mollusca; class Bivalvia; order Cardiida; family Cardiidae; genus Tridacna; species Tridacna gigas. Next base: position 15,186,709 of record OX244044.2, read on the forward strand.
TATGTGACAAAGAGCTATGTATCATGTTATTAACAACCGACTGAATCATGAGATAGACCGGTCCTTTGACATACAGAAAATTGACTGACAGCGAAAAGTTTTGACCCAGGTCAGCGTGCGCAGACTGCACAGGCTGACCTGAGTCGATACTTTTCGCAGATGCATCAAGCTTCCTTTTCACAGAGCATGGCTCATATATTGTTGTATGTGACAAAGAGCTATGTATTATGTTATTAACAACCGACTGAATCATGAGATAGACCGGTCCTTTGACATACAGAAAATTGACTGACAGCGAAAAGTTTTGACCCAGGTCAGCGTGCGCGGACTGCGCAGGCTGACCTGAGTCGATACTTTTCGCAGATGCATCAAGCTTCCTTTTCACAGAGCATGGCTCACATATTGTTGTATGTGACAAAGAGCTATGTATTATGTTTGCTTGTAAGTCATTTTCCTAGGGCATGATACTAATTTACATGTATTTACAAGCAAAATATATCCACACTTTTATTCGAAAAAAAAAGAACTTCTTCATTAAAGAGAATTCATATTTATTTATTTGAGAGAGAGAGAGAGAGAGAGGGAGAGAGAGAGGTTTGATTTACATGTAATTAAAACGACAGAGAGAATTGTTGCATTTGAGTAATAAAATATATGATAAATGGACTGCATGTAACGTCGCCTATTTTTCATGACAAACATAAATTGACATTTGGGATAAAATTTCATTGAACAAATCTAAAAAAAAAATTAAACGAGCCTCTGGCGAGCTTATTAATATTATTTAATATAAGTTTGGTAAATTTTATCTCAAACGCCAGAGAATGTCAGACTTTTATTGCATAACGAAATCTTGCAAATTATAGGACAGTATATGCAAAACCATAGATGATTGCGCTGTAATTTACATCTTTGAAGGCCAATGCACCTCTTTGAAAGATGTATAAAATGACGTCACATATGACATCACTCAATGTTTATCTCTGAAAGCGTGTGTAAGATAAGAAAAAGTCGTATTGGATATATTGCGCTGAAAACGTGAGAAGAAGTTACGTGACAAAATTCTATCACATGAATACGACAACTGTAACAAACATCAATTTCATTTTCGACATACATGTAAATTAAAAAAAAAAAAATGCTCAAGATGTGGAAAGTTCTTATTTGTAGAGCAACGGTTTGTCTTTTCTGATCTTGATCGACGCCGTCGCCAAAAACTTTTTAAATTGTCACTTGCAGTGAAAGAGATTGACTTTTATCATCTTTGACTTTATATTATCTTTTTTTTTTTTCTGTGACGTAGCACGAATAATAATTTGTATATGACTCAAAGCGAAGACACATGCTGTTAGGATAAAATATAAAGATAAATCTGACACAATTTATTCCTTCCTTTGGCTGCCAAGAGTTGACACAATGCGCTTTTGTGGACAGTGTAGATTAAGATCAGACTGCAGAGAACGTGCAGTCTAATTCGGACCTACACTGTCCATGGCTCACGTTTATTCCAATATGTTTGCCTCCCTTTTGGAACTCAAAATATGCGTGCTTTAACTTGTTGCATGCTCGATAGAGGTGGCCGCTGAGACAAGGATTTACTCCATTTCTTTCCTTCTTACAATGAACTTTAATGTGCAAATACAAAATCAAGAATCTGTTGTTCTGTTCTGTTGCGTTTTTGGTAATCGACCAATATCGGCATATTAGAAGATGTGGGTTCGATTCCCAAGGCTCGCGAATTAAAACAAATTACTAATACATGTAGCGTCTCGGATGGGACGTAAAACCTACGTCCCGTGTGACGGTGCCATACATCGAGCCCGTTAACCCTTATCCTACTAAAGAAAAGAAATGAAACTTTCAAACCGATAGTATAAACCCAAATTTTCCTATTTCAAATGTATTCTTAGAGGAAAGAAATCTCCTTATCGGACAGTGTAGATCCAAGATCAGAGTGCATGTTCTGTGCAGTCTGATCTTGATCTACGTTGTCCGCAAAAGGTCAGTGATTCGCTCTTAGCAGCCTAAGGGTTTATGGACCGGACAGTAACTCATGATGGGTTTTGTAATTGACCTTGACCTTGCACTATCCCCTGTAATATAACTTACAGCCATCTTCGGGCGTCACCCATATTCTGACGAAAATAATTAAACGTAAAATAAAAAGATCAGTTCCGTTTATCAGTCTAGGGGCCAGTATCGATCAGTCAGGGCTCAGCAAGCCCTCTGAGCGCCCTTGATACTTAACGTTCTTACATAGGCGTGTTTGTAACATCGATTTGTCACGATAGGTTGTCGTGGTGCACACGAATCGTCTTCTTTAACCCTTTACAAAACGATCTCAAGTTTTAATGACCTTTCGGATGAAAGCATTTGAAAACATTGGGGAAAAAGGAGAAAATGCTAGTAACCATCATTTTCTTCGTCTTCCAAAATGTTTTCTACAATTATATACAGACAACTTCCATCAGTTATGCCACATTTTTATTTTTGTCTGCAAAATTCTGTAAATTTTGATAATGCTATTATTTCATCTTTTGGTAGAATGTTGATTGATTGATTGATTAGTGCTGTTGTTGTTGTTGTTGTTGTTGTTGTTGTTGATAATGTTATTGTTGTTGATGTGTACAACTACGAAATGGTCATACCAAATTCTTAAACCATATTTCAATGATTTCTTACCACAACGGTTTGGAAATAATGACAGAAAGTTGAAAAAAGATTTTAAAATAACCCCCCCCCTCAAAAAAAAAAAAAAAAACGAATTCAAATTTTATAGGAATTAATTAATTGACCCCCATTGAGTTTTCGAATTACAAAACACAGCAACTGTATTTAGATTGCCTTCCCGAACGTACCTCGAAGCTAAATATAGTATTTCTCCCGACATTTATTGCGCATATTTCCGGCTTATATCTTTGCCAGACAACCAAAACTTTAGAGTCGTCCAAATTAAAAGCACTTGCAGGCGACAAAGTAAATGTGACTAAAATTCTAAGGTTTATCTTTTTAAGGGTAGAAAACATAGTTGGGAAAAAGAGAAAATGCTGGTTATCAGCATTTTCTCCTTTTCCCAACTATGTTTTCAAAAAACATTCTCGAAGAAGTTCGTATATTTGGTAAAGGGTTCAAACAGTTTGAACCAATCAAATTAAAGTTTATATGTCGGCTAAAAAAAGCCACATGAATGAAAAACTTAAGAACATAATTTCGCCTCCGTGCAAAGTGAGTTTTATGAATGAAAAAAAGAGCTCTATTAAATCTCAATTTAAATGGATTTCGCAGCATTTTAGTGCAGCTGGGGTTAAACTCCTTGCCAAAATGGAGGGTGAGCAGACCAAATATTGTCTTTTTTTTTAATCTTATTTGAAACTACCTTTGAAGATGCCTAAAAACAAAATTTTGAAAAGAAAAAAGTTTCTAGATGAAAGTTTATATTATCTAAGAAAAAGCATTTGGGCGTAACCATTGTGCTATAATTCTTGGGGTTAAATATGCAAAAGTACAATTATAATATTGAAAGTAATAATAACAATTATCATTTTTTATGACGACGACGATGATGATGATGATGATGATGATGATGTGAAGAAAAAACATTAGAACGTGATGGGTTAAGCACAAGATCATTAACAACTTACCTCCGCTGGGATTCTGGGACCTGCGATCTTCAAAACCATATTCTAACATTTCTATCGTCATCATCATCAAAACTGGGACATTCCTCATGTTGTCAACACTTAGTTCTGTCTCTACTGTTATACTAAAGCCGTTTTTGTATGCTAGTAAAAGCTATCAGTTGTTTTGTAAAGATTTTATCAAAAACTTGCGAAACGAAATCTGGCTGTATGCCTCTTTAGAGGCTCGTGTATGTAATCCCATTGCCGTCTGCAGAAGACTGGTTTAAATAATGTTGTATAATTTCTTTGTGTTCCAGACTGGGTCCATACGCAGAAATATACAGAAAACCCGACAGAACAGTCGTCAAATACAGAATTGGTAAACCAGTCAAGTGATACTATAAATATAAGGCAGAAAAGACACACCGAGTTGATAAACCACTCGAGTAATCCATTATTGACAAACCTGTCGATTAATCCGGTATCGATAAACCAGTCAAGTGATCCGGTGTTAATAAACCAGTCGAGAAATACTAGCTTGGTCTATACTATGCCTATTTCACAAAGCCGGTCAATGTGGGCGGTGTCACCAACGAGCACACTTTCTTTGGAAAGTAGGTCTATTCGTTCGGACTCGATCTTAAGCTTAACACCGGATGGTCAGAAAAAGAGCGGGAAAACGTTTTTAAAGCCGAGGCGCAGCACCGTGCCATGTATGCGATACACTGCACCGCCTTGCTTGAGCGGCGACATGGACGCCATAGATAGTGAGGGTAAATCACTGATATTTTATGCTGCACGTTACGGACAGACAGACACAGCTGAACAGCTTATAGAAGCCGGATGTGACATGAATCAAAAAGACAATTATGGAAATACGCCCTTACACGAGGCGATTTCATACGGAAATATGGACGTAGCGGAACTCTTTCTAGAAAAAGGTATCGTTTGATTTCATTTACGTTAAAACTAATGTACGGCATTGATGATACATGTATATGCATTTTCCTCTGGGCGGCGAATTTTAGGGACATGTCCATTTTGTGGTTCTCCTCCAATTTCAAATCATGACCTTTGTGAACAAAGTTGCAAGGAAGGTCTTGAATGACAACAATGTTAAATGTGAAAAATCATTATAGTTTACAGATGACGATGTGCATATGTATAAGTCAATAAAGATTCTATTCTATTCATCATGACTTGAGGTTTAGTACATGGAAGTAACCTCTGTCTACGAAATATTCCACCCCATTTTTTGCCACATTTTCTAAAATACGGATTCTGCAAGATGTAACAAGTGTTTTTTCCCATTTATCTCGGCTGTTTTCGGAGCAAATGCAGAGGTGTTGTCATAGTCCTACGGGCTTCTGCTCCATCGTCATGCAAAAACTTTTACATTTTCTACTGTTCCTGTCATTACTAACAATGCATTACATGTATCTCAAACTCGTGCTATTGGTTAACTATTACAAGGCTCGCTGTTACAAGTTGGGAACCCACACCAGAAAAGCAGATAATTCTTATTCTTTTTTAAAAACCAACCATTCTTAAGAACGTCCTCAGCCTTATTCTTCAGAATTTTCTGAATGTGAAAGTAGTACAACCTCTGATTGGCTAAACCATTTGATTTAGCCAATCAGAAGTTGTTTTACTTTCACATTTAGAAAAGGTTGGTGAATAGGGACTCAGCTCTAGTTATTTCCCTTTTTCGACCAGAAAATTCACTGAAAAAAGGAATTAGATTCGAGCGTTGGCACCCGCATACGTTGCTCTTTTTTTAAAAGCTTCATGACCCCACAAAGGAAAAAAAATGGACAAAGGACTTCAAGTAAGCCGTTTAAATAGACAAACAATAATTTCAGAAAAGATGTCAGAACGTTGTTTACTTTACCGAGGCTTTAATTGAAAGGATACTTATGGGGGGGGGGGGGTTACCTTTTATGCATATTTCGAGACAAGACACCAAATATGGTAATGAGGTGTGATGTAATTTGCACACTCCAGGGATGTTTTAAGATTACAAAAAAAGTATATTTATTCCAGTTTATTTCTATTACATGTACTCCGTTCGATGCTACTTTTTAACACCATCTTTGATACTTTGTCTACTTCCAACTATGCGCGGGTATCTTTCTCCCTCCTCTTATTTTTGGCATTTGGCGTGCGAGATTTTACAACGGATTCTCCGTAAACAAAAACACACTTTATCAGTTTGCTGTTACCGATTTCTTCGATTCTATTCCATTTAATCATGCTGATTGTTTGCTCTCCTCAAGAAATTGAAAAAAAAAAAAATGAAGAGGGCACATGGTTTTCAATCTATCATGACAGGTGCGCCTGTGTTCAAAGTAATCTTGCAGTAAGATATCATGCGGTAGTATGAACTGGCCGAAGCAGTTAACATTCTGATCGTCGCTACAATCTCAAATGAGCCGCGTTCTGGCAAAAGGGGGTTTCATGCATGTCCGCGATGCATTATACCGACCAATTCATCACATAACTATGGATCCATAAGGTCCATTTGGTCCAACAAATGACGGAATCATGAGGTACACTGATCCTTTGACATGCAGAAAATTGGCAAACAGCAAAACAGTTTCAACCGAGGTCAGCCTGCGCGGACTGCGCAGGCTGACCTCGGGCGATACTTTTTGCGGATACCTTAAGCCCCCTTTTTCACAGAACATGGCTGGAACACTTTTTTTCCTTTATAGGTCTAGCTGATGTAAACATGGACGGCAACAATGGCGAATCCCCTGTCATGCTTGCAGTATCACGTGGTCAACTAGACTTTGTCAAAATGCTCCATAAACGAGGTGAGTGAAAACCGTATTTTCTTGGACTGAAAATTGCGATGCGCCAGCCAGTTCTGGTGTAGAGCGTTGTTGTTCATAATCATCATCATCATCATCATCGCCTCCTCTTACTCCTCCTCCTCTTCTTCTTCTTCTTCTTCCAAGAAATAATAATAATAATAAAACTTTAAACATTTCATCCAGCATTTTGTCAAACGGAGAGACAAAAATGTTTACTTGTGTGTTTTGTAAGTCGTTACGGGCAAATTCTGTTTTTGTCACACTGTTTTCAACATTGGTCTGCTGCAAGATAATTGTAACCGCCAACAGGAGGTGATGACTTTTACCAAAACAATACCGAGTTGTTTCTACCTTGAGGGAAAAAGTTTCTAAAAACATTGTAGCGAAAGGAGAAAATGATGGTGACCAACATTTTATTCTTTTATCCCCACAGTTTTTCAAAAGCCCTTTTTCAGATCAAGGTTGCGAAAAAAACACGGAACTGTTTGTTAGCCTGTTACCACACAATCCCGAATTTTAACGACCCTGAAAAAGAGGCTTTTTCAAACATTGTGGGAAAAGGAGAAAATGCTGTAACCAGCATTTTCTCCTTTTCCCACAAGGTATTTCTACCCTATCATAGACAAATTCCATTATTTCAGCCACATATACATCGCCGTCTGCAAATGTTTTGAATTTGAACAAGTCTTCATTTTTGTCGTGTGGTAAACAGTAAAAAATCTAACCCTTATCTGTTGAGTAAGTTATATAAAATTTTCAAGTCGATAGTAAAAACCCAAATAATCCTATTTCAAACTTATTTTTTTTTTTTTTTTTTAGAAATATCTTCTTATCGGACAGTGTAGATCAAAGATCAGACTTCACGTTCTGTGCAGTCTGATCTTGATCTACACTATCCGCAAAAGGTCAGTGTGTCGCGCTTAACAGCCTGAGGGTTAAGACCGCCATTCCTCTTTCGTCAAGACACGTTCTGTGCTCTCCGGTAGCTTGCTGCCAAGGTCAAATATCTCCATGCGGTACCAGAAAACATGGCAGTTTAAAATGACATTGTTACATATCAATGGGCCATGCTCTGTGAAAAGGGGATTTAATACATCAGCATAAAAGTATCGATTCATGTTAGCCTGCGCAGTCCGCTCCGGCTGACCTGGGTCGAAACTTTTGCTGTTTGTCAATTCAATTTTCTGCGTGTCAGAGGACCAGTCTACTTTTATGATTCATAAAGTCGGTTGTGAGACGGAATGCACTGTATAGATCCATACTTAAGTGATGACTTGCTTGGTACACTGCATCACAGAGATCCATTAAACCCCCTTTTATCAGAGCATGGCTCATATAAAAAAAATAAAATAAAACGACTCTATTAGATAACTTTTCCCTGTCTTACATGGATTTGGGAAACATTGTTGAATAGAAAAAAACCTTAAAATGAGCTATTGCTTGCAAGAAGGAAAGGAGGAAAAGTGCTTATTTTTCTACCGTTTCCGTGTTTCAGATAGCTTTGGAAAACATTGTGGTAAAAGATGCTGTTGCCAGCGAGGTTGAAAGAAGGAAAACTGCTCCTTTTTTCCATAAAATTTTACACGTGTCATTTAACCCTTAGGCTGCTAAGCAAGACTCACAGACCTTTTGCGGACAGTGTAGATCAAGATCAGACTGCACAGAACGTGCAGTCTGATCTTGGATCTACACTGTCCGATAAGGAGATATTTCCCCAACCTCCATAACTTTGAAATACCAACACTTTGGTTTTTACCATCGGCTTGAAAGCTTCATTTGAGTTATTTAGCTGGTTAAGGATTAAGATTATGGTTGTTTTCCTTCAGATATTTCTCTTGTGACTGTTAATCTTACAGATTCCTATGATCGGCGCTCTCCCAAAAAGGGGTTTCGTGCAACTCTGTGATGCATTATATCAAGCAAATCATCACATAATTATGGACCCATAATGTGCATTTTGTCTGACAACCGACTGAATCATGATGCAGACTTGTCCTTTGGCATGCTGATAATTTACCAGTGGCAAAAGGTATCGACTCAGGTCAGCCTGCGCGGACTGCGCAGGCTGACCTTGGTCGATAATTTTTGCAGATGCATTAAACCCCCTTTTCACAGAGCATGACTCAAATATTAATTACGGCCATCGAACTGACAGCCCCTGTGAAATATTGTAGGCAATGGACAGACAATTTAAACTTTTTATCAAACAACTCTGTGTGTTAACGACCTTGAGGAAGAAAGCGTCAGAAAATATTATAGGAAAAGGAGATATTGCTCATAGTCAGCATCCCCCCCTCTCTCTCTCTCTAGCTCTCTCTCTCTCTCTCTCTCTCTCTCTCTAACAATATTTTCTGGCTGAGAGGGGGCGCTCTTCTGTTATTCCCCAATTCTCATATGTCTAAAGTTAAATAATCTGAGAGGGAAAGGGTGAGGGGTCGAAATAGCCCAACCCCATTAATAGTGGAAGGAGGAATAGCTTTTTTGTATCCCACAATTCACGTATGTCTTAGGTAAAGTAATTGGGGAAGAGAATCCAAGCGTTGGTAGGGGGTTGGGGGGCGGGGGCTTGAAAGAAATAGCCAGATTCCACGAATGGTTGAAGGGGGCACGCGTGTCTTATGAATCGCCGAATTTCGTATATCTTAGAAGAATTTGGAAGGGAAAGGGGTGGGGGACGAAACAGCCCAACCCGATTAACCCTTTAGCTGCTAAGCCCGACTCACTGACCTTTTGCGAACAGTGTAGATCATGATCAGACTGCACAGAACGTGCAATCTGATTTTCGATGAACACTGACCGATAAGGAGATTTTTTTTCTCCAAAAACTAAGACTGAAATAGAATTATGCTGTTTTTTTTTTACTATCGGCTTGAAAGTTTCATTTAACTTATTTAGCAGATAAGGGTCCTAAGCACGACTCACTGACCTTTTGCGGACAGGGTAGATCAAGATCAGACGGCACAGAATGTGCAGTCTGATCTTCGATCTACACTGTCCGATAAGGAGATATTTTTCCCAAAGAACTGAGATTGAAATAGCATTATTCTGAGTGTTTTTTTTTTTTTATCTATCGGCTTGAAAGTTTTGTTTAACTTTTTTAGCAGGTTAATAGGGGAAGAGGGAGGAGGGTAGCTTTAATGTATTCCCAAAATGTTCCTACTTCGTACAGGGCCTGGGTGATATCACTATTTTGATAACCGAATATTGTTATCAATATCATGTCGCTAACTCGTGTATATTTTTTTTTCTTTTTGATTTTTTCATCTATAAGGTAACAAGCTATTTTCAAAAACATGCCAATCTTTCTATGCGGCTGAATAATTTTATGCCATACTCTGTGAACAGGGGGTTTAATGCATCTGCGAAAACTTTTGGCCCAGGCCAGCCTGCGCAGTTCGCTCAGGCTGACCTAGGCCAAAACTTTTCGCTATTGGTTAATTTTATTCCTGTCAAAGGTCCATTCAACCTCATAATGCATTTGGATGTTAAAAAAGTGACTATTGTGGATCCATAATTCTGTGATAGCTTGCTTGGTATCATTTATCACGGAGATGCATTAAGCTTCGATTTCACAGAGCATGGCTTAAAAAAGGAAATAAATTAAAACTATCTCGTGGGCCGCCAGTACACATATCCATAGTGTCCTGGAGTTTCTTTCACCAGCAATTCGCACATCATTCTTACCCTAGTCGCTGACTGCTTCCCCACTTAAATATGATCGCCTACACAGGGTTCAGCGGTGAGAGAGAAATGAATCTTGTCGCAATGACCATCATCGGTCCCGCGGTAGAAATTGGGAGAACGGGGAATCGAACCGGCAACATCCCGGGTTTCAAACCCGACTGAGCAACCTGACTCAGCATCTCTTAATGGAAATTTACCTTTAATCTAAGACTAAATCTGTCCCCAAAACACTGGCTACTAAACAAAGCCTTATTCAACCCTTTACTACACAATCTCAAGTTTTAGAATCTTCAAGGCTTTTAAAATGATTGTTTTTAAAGACAAATTCCATTGTTAAGCCGCATTGGATGTAACTCTTTACCAGAAGGCAGAATTTTGACGGACCAAAATGGTCATCATCATCATCGTCAGCAGCAGCAGCAGCAGCAGTGATTGATTTTATTTGCAAAGCTTCATGCAAAATAGTCTCCATAACTGTCCTATGAATTACTTTCCTAACAAGGGAGCCCGGCTGGATGACTCGGCTTAGCGGCTCGGCGCGGCTGGGTGGCTCGGCTTAGCGGCTCTGCCCGGCTCAGTGGTTAGCGTATCTGACTCGTGACCTGGTGGTTGTGAATGATTTAGGACGAATTTTGCATAATTTATAGTATCCACCCGCTATACCCGCTTTGTCCAACCTTGACCTGACCTCTTTTTATCAAGTACACTTTCAGATAAACTTATTCTGATGCCGTTCACACATTTCTTCGGACAGACAATTTTTTTCTGTCTTGCGTCGGACCGTTTTTGTAAACATTGATGAAAAAGGAGATCTGCTTGAGCCGAATATTTATTTCTTCTTTCACACTGTTTCCACATGTATTCGTGTTAAAACCGTAATTGGTAGATGTTAGGTACCAACAATATAGAAGGTTTTGCAGCAATTTGTTTGGGGGAGGGATAATAAGTTTAGTCTTTTAGCTGTAACTGCCAGTATGCATAACTTATGCCGCTTTTGCAGACAGTGTAGATTACGATCAGACTGCACAGAACGTGCAGTCTGAACATGATCTACACTGTCCGCTATTTTACCACAAATCATGGTCTATGCGACCTTTAAATTGCAATATCTTATCTGTTTTCCACAATTGGTCAGGTTCATTTTTTTCATTCAGCGCTATAAGGATAGAAGACACGTGAGAGTTTCTTTGGCACTAAGGTATGACAACCCTAATATTGGCTACGCTGGCATGTTTGTAGAGATAAATACCTTATTTAGACCAATATTGTCAGCAGTGCAAGATCTAGGTTAACCCTACAGAGACACTTATAATTAGATAATAAATTAATGGGGCCTACCAAGATTTTCTGTCGTTAATCAAAATTTCTTTTAATACCCTGATCAAAAGTACAAACAATACAAGCATAAAGAAAATGGGTGGCATTTTTTTTTTTTTTTTCTTCAAGCGTACGGAAACTAGACAACTAGACGGCTTCATTCGCTGAAAAGGTGTAATTTTTGGTGTTTAAATAACGAGAAGGTCTATTTTTGCAAGTTCTACGACAATGCAGGGCATAGCTACTTGTAGGCAAAAACACAGTTACGTACACTTAGCAAAATAAAAGAAGAAGACAATTTTACGGGAAAAAAAACATCACCAGACGCTACCAAATATCTTTTTCAATTAAAAAAATTGGAAGGGAAGCCCCTCCAGACCCTCATTGGAAATCCCCCTCCCCTCCCTCTTGGTACTCGGCGTCTCGGATAATTACCCTCGGTATTATTTTTGCGTATACTTTATTTTTGGGTAGCTACACCCCAGCAATGAATGTTTCCACCAGTTATTCTAACCAGCCGACTGTACGAGACTAAACGATGCTTTTATCCTAAAAATAAGGGAGGGGGGATCCCGGTTTGTGACCCTTCGTATGTTTAACACCCTACCCCCTGTAGTTTAGACGAGTCAGCTGTTGAAGTATCCACGTCCCAGTGCCTATTGTTTGTTTGTAGTTAAGCATAAACTAAATGGGTCTTTATTATCTTACGACAAAGTGGTTTGAGTGGACCACTAAAGAGCAACATAATGTTTAACCCAATGAACCATACTCTGTGAAAGGGGGGCTAAGTGCATCTGCATAAAGTATCGACGCACTGAATCACCAGGCAAAATGGTATTTTGACATGGAGAAAATCGACCACTAACAAAGTGTTTCGGCCCATGTCAGCCTGCGCAGTCCGCGTAGGCTGACATGGGCCGAAACACTTTGCTCGTGGTCGATTTTCTCCATGTCAAAAGACCGTTTTGCCTGGTGATTCAGTGCGTTGTTAAACAAAATGGACTTTATTGATCCATAATTATGTGATGACTTGCTTGGTATTATGCATCACGGAGATGCAATAAGCCCCCTTTTTGCCATAGCGTGGGTCATATGTTGAATTAGCACTGCGATCGTTAGAACTATTATGAAATAGCGTTTGGAATTATTTTTCCTACCCGTGAGACATAGCGATATTATTACTATAATAATAATAATAGTAATAATCAGAGCTCCAGATAAGAGGGAGTGATGGTATTCTAAATCCATTATTTCTCTTCCAAACCCTATGTTGTGGGTACTCATTAGAATCGTCTCAATGAGACGATTGTAATGAGTACCCATAACATAGGGTTTAGTGGAGAATGATTAATATTTTCAGTTTTGAAATCAAAATCACTCCCTCTATCTGGAGCTCTGAATAATAATAATGATGATGATAATGATGAAATAAATACAATTCCGAAATTATTTATATTTATATTTTTCCATCCCAGGTGCTGACTTAAACAAATGCGATGCTTGCGGCAATACACCAGTATATAAGGCCTTACATATGGGGTGGGTTGACATCGCAAACTTTCTATTTCAACATCACTGTGACGTCAACAAAACAGCAACCAATGGGAGGACGTGCCTATATGCGGCTGCGCACAGCAACAAAATCAAAAATCAGTTCGCAGTGAAACATCTCTTAAGAACAGGTAACAGTACATGAAAATCAAGTCTGTCTTTCATTCAAGCTTTAATTGTGATAAAGACCTTTCAAAATCTATTCAGTTGCAGTCATGTGACTTCTTGAAATTTGGTTTGTGATTGGTCGAGAACGGGTTGTGCGATACAGAAAAAATCTGTTCGTTCCCAGCTCGAGGCAAATGTTCACGGAACTACTTTCTGTTTCAAATGTCTTAAATATTTCAAAGTTCTTATTGTACAGTACATCCCCCTAAAAAGATTCGATTTTTGCTATAATATCTCGGGATATGTACGGAACTTTCTTTATTACACAGCCCTCGGGCACTACTTGCTGTTATATCCTGAAATTGATAATTTTATTTTCCGATAAACACAAACAAGAAAAAAAAAGGGGGGAAACGTTCAAGCTGTTATCTTGCTGATCACAGTTTGCTTGTTTTTTTTTTATGAAACTAATCATTTTTTGTCTTAATACACAGAATAATTGTCAGCCTGACATGTGATACACGGACTGCAAGTCCAAATCTCAGCTCAACAAGAATGCTGCTCGACACTCTGATGAATATCACTGTGACAAAATAAAAAAAATAATAATCAAATAACTACCCTTGAACCTAGTGTAAAACAGGCATTACAAATTTTCTCATCTTACACACTTCTGAGAAAAAAATGGTATCCGATGTGCATATACACTTACGATCAGCTGTATCAAGGGAGGCAACTGATATAGTCAAAGATAAGCATAATGTGACGTCATTGGTCAAAGTTTTGTATTCCTACGCCTCATTTTCAAGGCACGGCAGAGCTATTTTTTCCCTGTCTATTCAACTCCCTAGATCGATGATCGTTGCAACGATAACTTTGCTTTGTTGTTAGATTTAAAACATAGGGTTATGTGTTACCTTCCATGGATCTCGGTGGTGCATTCCTGTAAAGGAAGAGAATCGGTCTAATACAAGAAAATTTTCACGCGTACATGAAGATATATTAGATTTTTTTTTTCTTGAGATAATACATAAATGTATTAGAAATAATCAAAAGTGTTTGCTTAGAGTTGTGTCATCTAACCCTATACTACACAATCCCGACTTTTAAGGACCCTAGGGATGAAGGCTTTTGAAAACGTTGTGGGAAAAGGAGAAATGCTGGTTATCAGCTTTCCCTCCTTTTCCCACTATGTTTTCTACCATATCAAGGACAAAAATCGTCATTTGATCATCTTCAGTTTGTCATCTGTAGAAAACATTGTGGGAAAAGGAGAAAATGCTGGTTATCAGCTTTCCCTCCTTTTCCCACTGTTTTCTACCATATCAAGGACAAAAATCGTCATTTGATCATCTTCAGTTTGTCATCTGTAGAAAACATTGTGGGAAAAGGAGAAAATGCTGGTTACCAGCATTTTCTCCTTTTCCGGCAATGTTTTTAAAAGCCTTCTCTTTCAGGGTCGTTAAAAGTCGGGATTGTGTGGTAAAGGCTTAAGCTGCTATATAAATGGAAGGGGAAACTTCCACTCAGTAGTAATGACCCAAATATTGCGATTTTAAAGTTGATTTCACCGAAAATACCATATCGGACTGCACGTTCTGTGCAGTCTGATCTTGATCTACACCGTCCGCCAAAGGTCCTTGAGCCGCGCTTAGAAGCCGAAGTGTTAAAATATATTAAAATTTTGTACCCCTATATATTGAAAGCATTAGCATTCGAGACATGAGGTGTGGCTTAAATGATGGGTCTTACTTTATGAAATGGTAAAAAACATTGCGGGAATATGAGAATATGGTGGTAACCAGCATTTGCTCCCTTTCCCACAAAGTTTTCATAGGCCATCCACGTCAAGGTCGTCACAACGCGAAATTGTGATGTGAAGGGTTATCAACAATGATTTTCAGAGAATCTTTTGTTTTCAGGGTACGATTTTAGAAAAGATGCAGAATGGATACTAGACGAGGGATGTCCAGTAAGTTCAGAGACAGATTCCAATTTACATAGAAAAATACTTGAAAGGGCCGGTCTAAAACCACCAGCACACAAGACAAATTTTATTAAAAACGGACGCCGAAAATTCGTTAAAACAATTCGACGATTTTCAGCACCAGATTCTCTTTGAAAAGATTTTAAAGTGTTAAATTGTTTAGGAATGAAACTAACAACTTTATAAACACGAGCTTTCAAATCCCTGCAGGAAACAGATTGTTACAAACAATTACTCAACCGGAAGTGGAGCCACATTTCTGTCAACGAACTCAGCTGTCACGATTGAGAGTAAACCTCTTACAATAAACTGTTACGATGGCAAGCAGACATCCGTGAAAAAGGCTTTATACATGAATATATCTACAAACACAGTGACAGAATGGGGAAATGCTCTGTTCAAGCCATTTCTCTTTCAGCCATAAACGTTTTCAGAAGAGATTTGCTGCAAGATGAACAAAATAAAGTGTGCAATAAAAAAAAAAAAAGTGTTTAATCTTTTACCAAACAATCCCTCCTTTCGGCGAACCTGAGAAAGCATTTTCTCGTTTTCCACTATATTTCCTACACTTTTCGTAACAAATTCCTCTGGAGCCACATTTGACTTGTAGTCTGCACATACCTACAATCTGGATTATTCCAACCTTTATCCAGCTAGAATTTTCAAACCAATGATAAAAACTCAGATCTTCCTATTTCAAAGGTCTTTTTGAAGGAAAAATATCTCCTTATCGGACAGTGTAGATCCAAGATCAGACTGCACGGTCTGCGCTATCTGGTCTTGATCTACGCTGTCCGCAAAAGGTCAGTGAGTCGCGCGTAGCAGCCTAAGGGCTAATATATCGTCGTATTGTAAAGAGTAAATATTTTCTGTTTGCTGTAGGGGCGCATAAAGTCTGTATCAATACTTTACGTGCTTTGATTTGTTATTTTTTAATAAAAACAGTTTAATTATAAACATATCTGCTTTTTTTTTCAATACTGTGATTAATACAATCTTTGCCAGTAAGAAACAGCAAATCTTCTATTAATCTAAATACTTACTGGAACACATGTTCCCCCCCTGTTCAGACCCCTCCCCCCTCCCCACTATATTTTTACCCACAATCCTTTTTATACGACATATCAGCAGTGAATCAAAATGACAGTTTTTTTGAAAAGCGAGTCATGAATTTTGCGTAAAAAAAAAATGAAAAGTGAAGTTTCGAAATAATGCAAAAACAGCGGTTGCTTGTTCATGCAATGACTCCTTTTTCCATACACGTTTTTACCGAGAGGTGTTTGATAGAAAATATTTGTTTTCTAATGATTTTAGATCTAGTAAGCTCCTGAATTAGATATATATATAGACAGTAAATGAAATTGATATACAGCATTTACAGGACCTGAGTCATGCCCTGTGAAAAGGGGATTTAGTGCATCTGCAAAAAGTATCGACCAATTTAAGCCAGCGCGGAATGCACAGGATGGCTTGGGTCTTTCTGCGATTGGTAAATTTCCAGCACGTTAACCCTTTCCCAAACAAGCCCTGGTTTACACGTGTCTGCAGTACAAGTCTTTTGAAAACACTGTGGGGAAAGGAGAAAATGCTCGTAACGAGCAATTTCTCCTTTTCCCACAGTGTTTTCTAACCCTTTTTGAGACCTTTATGCCATTTTCATCATATTTAAAATTGTCGTCTGCAAACTCTTTCAATTTAGACCAGTCCAAAATTTGTCGTTTGGGAAAGGGTTAAAGGACAATTCCACCTCATTCTATAGACTGGTTCAGTCGGTGTTTAACTCTTTCGGCGCCAAATAAATAAACTCGACTTCTTTTGACAGCTGAAAATACAATTCATTTAAACCCAGAAAGATTTCTATCGTATAGGCTTGACTAAACAAGCGGATGGTATAGATCAAAGATCAGACTGCACTTTCTGTGCAGTCTGATCTTGATCTATGCCATCCGCAAAAGTTCCTGTTTTCGCCTATGGCGCTGAAAGGGTTAAAGGGGCCTATCTCATGCGAAAAAAGTGCTTGGTATTATGCATTCCAAAGATGCTTTAAACCCCTTTTTCGCAAAGCATGGCTCATGTACTTAAATTGTTTTGCTGCTTTTTCCCCTTGTATAACGCCGATAGATACTACAAAACACAGTTTCTCTCTAACCTTAAGGGAAATGGGCAGTTTCTTTCAGTAAAATGGTGCCACTTTGGCGTTGAAATAACGGAATGGTTATGTATGCTCTGCGAAAATTTTCAACTGTTTCTATAAATATATGAGCTGTGCTCTGTGAAAAGGGGGCTTAATGCATCGGCGAAAAGTATCGACCCAGGTCAGCCTGCGCAGTCCGCGCAGGCTGACCTGGGCCGAAACTTTTAGCTCTCGGTCAATTTTCTGTATGTCCAAGGACCAGTCTGCCTTATAATTGAGATGGTTGTTAAAAAAAGGTGGCCGTTTTGGATCCATAATTATGTGATGGCTGGACTGGTGTGATTCAGTCGGTTGTTAGACAAAATGGACTTCTTGGATCCAAGATCATGTGATGACTTGCTCGGTATCATGCATTAGGGAGATACATTAAGCCCCCTTTTGCCAGAACATTGTCCAAATCTAATATTGTTCAGATGTTACACTTATGGGTTTGTTTGTTTGTTTGTTTGTTTGTTTACATATCTAATGGTCAATAACTAGGTGTAAAGACGATAAACTATCTTATCGGTCAATATAAAATGATAATCAAATCGATAACGTCCGACGTTTATCGGTTATGTTGAAGCTCTCATTCGATGACCTCAATTTTTAACCCTTAGGCTGCTAAGCACGACAGTGTAGATCGAGATCAGACTGAGCAAAACGTGCAGTCTGATCTACACTGTCCGATATGTATCTTCTTTCCAGTGAAATCAACTTTGAAATTGCAATTTTTGGGTTTTTACTATTGAGTGGAAATTTTCGTTTCATTTATTTACCAGTTTAAGTGTTATCATTTTCAACCTGAAATCTTTACCAAACAGCACAATTTCGACTTGTCCAAATCTAAAACATTAGCAGACGACAAATTGCGTGTGGCTTAAATCGTGAGATTTTGATCGAAGAGATAGAAAGCATTGTGGAGAAAGGAGAAAATGCTTTTAACCAACGTTTACATCTTCTCCATCTGTGTTTTAAAAGGGTTTTCCCTACAGTGGATCACGGAATTGGGTAAAAAAGTGCTAAATAACTTTACTGAAAATTTTCAGCCATTAGTAAAAACCATAATGAATGTTGATTTCGAACTTCTTTTCGACGGAAAAAAAAAGTCACCTAATCGGAAAATGTAGACTCAAGATCAGACTGCATGTTTTATGTAGTCTAATTTTCATCTACACTGTTCCCGCTAAGCGCATTGAATCATGCTTATCAGCCTAAAGTTCTGAAAAAAACTTTCCCACAAACGTTTCTATTTCAATAGCTTCAATCTATTTTTAGCTTTCCTTTGAAGAAATTTCATAAAGCATTCTGTGATACCTATCCTTTTTGTCCTGCCTTGCTAAAACAGAAAGAAGACACATAAAGCACTGTCCATGCTTTGATTTGACAATGTTTGGGGTTGATATTTATCTTGCTTGATGTTTGAGCGGTGAATGTCGTTTTCACTCGCAGAGCCCGATAGCTCAGTCGGGTACACCAAGGGCTTGAAACCAGGTGGTCACTGGTTTGAATCCCCAGTTCGGCCAATTTCTTTTCGAGGATTATTGAAAGCCTTTGCGACAGGATTCATTCCCCTGTCATCTCTGATCATTGTTTCGACGATGGTTATGTTGAAAGGCAGCCTATGGCTTCGGAAGAATTTTGCGCGTAGTGCTGCTAAAAGAAACTCCAGGAAAGCATTGATAGGTGCACTGGCCGCAGCGATATAACTGAAATGATGCTGTGTTGGATCATATTTGTAACAAATCATATATGTAACACATTTGTTACGTACATGATCACATTCGTAACAGATAAAGTGTGTTACAAATGTGTTTGTCCGAAATGGGGGTTGACATGAGAAGCATATATGTAACAGGTTTAGTTGTCTATTTGTATTCAAACAATTAACAGCAATAGCAACATCATTATATTCTTTACACTACTGATTTTATTCTCGATTGCAAAACAATAGTTAGCACATTAAGCTAATCGCTCTCGAGACTCACTCTGTAACTGGGACGCAAAAGATAAGTAAGTCCAACTGGCTCTGAGTTGACTGAAGAATTTAATGTTAAATTTCTCTGACTCATCGTACACTGTAATACAGTCCCCTTAGTTGAGTACGCAGCTGGTTTGGTAAACATTGAATTCTACGTCAAAACTGAAACGACAATGAGGAAAAACTCATAAGGAAAAGGAAACCTATGCTTATTAACGCGATGCGCGGAAACACATTACAATACTCAAATCCTCGAGAAAAACAACGCACTATGCATTTCAACTCGCGCAAAGTTAATAGACACATGACTAGCATGAATTTTCACATTGAAATAAATCGATTACCAACCTCTTTCGGCCTTTTTTTACACGCAAAACCATGATAAGGTATGGAACTTCTCCATAGTACAACTAATATGGAGGACAACAAAAAACCCGCTTTTTACTCAACTAAGGGAAATAATCCATAAATCAAAATTACACCTATTCGTAACACGAGCAATTCGCACTATACTTTCTTAAGGAAAGTTATTGCATTTACATGGCTCCCCTAAATTAGAACAACCTTCTAATTTACTTTACTTATCCGTAAACAAAGTCATCACACATAAAAAAAACTATAATGGCTCCTTGATGGGGTCGTCCTCGGTTTCATGAACTAACACTAACTTATGAATTGGTCTTTCCAGAACAGAAACTGGACTAGATCGTTTGCCATTTTTATCCAGATCTGATGAAGACATTACAATTTTCACCTTTCGAACTAAACCGTCTTCATCAACAGTAACTTCACTAACTCGTGCTAGTTTCCACTGGTTTCTTGGTATATTTTCGTCCTTAACCAGAACTACATCCCCGATCTTAAAATTTCTTTTGATGAAATGCCATTTATTTCTGACCTGAATGTTCTGCAGAAACTCGAGTTTCCATCGAGACCAAAACTGTTCGACTAGGTACTGAGTTCTTTTCCAGTACCTTCGAGAGTATAAATCTTCTCTCTGAAAATTGCCTGGAGGAGGTAAAACAACTTTTGTCTTCAAGGTAAGCAACTGATTTGGTGTCAATGGAGTGCATGAAAGAGGATCATGAATGTTTTCAACAGTAAGTGGTCTGCTATTAACGATTGCATCTGACTCATGTAAGAAAGTACGCAAACATTCATCGTTTAGTTGAGAACCATGAGTGTTCAAAAGATTGTTCAAGACGGATCGAACCGACCTAATCTGGCGTTCCCAAACCCCACCCATGTGACTAGCGTTTGGGACATTCATCTTAAATGGAAAGAAATCGCAATTCTGTTCCAAGCAAAACTGATGTATTTTGGAGTTATCTAGGTGACTGAGTGACTGGTAGAGTTCCCTATCTGAACCTACAAAATTTGTTCCTCTATCCGATCGAAGCTGCCGAATAGGACCTCGCAAAGCAATGAAACGTCTCAAGCAATTGATGAAAGAATCAGACTCGAGTGAATTGACCGATTCTACATGAACTGCACGACAACCCATGCATGTAAAAAGAACTCCGTACCTTTTGCACTCTCTACGACCATCCTTTATCAAAAACGGACCAAACAAATCAACAGCACAATATGTAAAAGGAGGTGCAGAAGTCAATCGATCCGAGGGCAAATCCGACATTTTTTGACATTGTGACTTCGCCCGAAATTTTCTACAAACTTGACACTTTGACACAAGAGACGAAACAACACCACTACAACCAAGAATCCAATATCCATTTTGGCGAATTTCATTTATCGTCATACCTCTCCCTTGATGCCTGGTCTTTTCATGAAAATGGCGTCCTATCAATTGTGTAACATGACCATGTTTGGGTAAAATAATCGGATGCTTGAGAGAAATGTCCACGTTTGCATAACGAATTCTGCCACCAACACGCAAAATACCTGTGGAATCTAAAAATGGATCAAGGCGTCTTAAACGTGAACTAGATTTCAGAAACTTATGTCTGTGAACAACATCTTGTCTACCTACTGGACATTTGGAAATTTCAAAAGATCTTAACTGTTGAATTTCTTCACTAAATTCACTTCCTTGTACAATTTTCACAATAGCAAGCTTTGCTTTCTCCAACTCTTCCACATTTAGAGGCTGGATTGCAACACTATGAAGATTACCATCAACTTTGCTAACTGACCTTTGTCGCAGTATTGCCATAAATCTAAGAATAAGTGCAACTGCCCTTTTCGCCATACGCCAATTCGAAAAATGTTCAAGACGTTCCAACATGGAGGGGAAATTTTGTTTAGTACATTTATTTGCAAGAAATGAAAGTTTCTTCTCAGGATCATTTTCTGGTATTGAAATATCAATTATTTCTTGAGCAGGTAGATTTTGTTTCCATAAGAAATCTGGTCCATTGAACCATATGTGATTTTCGACAAGATCTTTTGCCGAGACACCACGAGAAGCTATGTCTGCTGGGTTTTCCTTTGACCCTATATGGTACCAGTCAGATGGCTTGGTGAATTCCTTGATTTGTTGCACTCTATTTGCAACAAAAACATGGAATCTTCTGGCATCATTACTGATGTATCCTAAAACAATTTTACTGTCAGTCCAATATATGTTTTCAATGTTTTCATAGCCCAATTCATTCTGAAGAGTATGACCATGCTTTGCTACTGAAGTGGCGGAGACTAGTTCAAGTCTAGGAACTGTAACAGGTTTCAGAGGAATTACTCTTGACTTGCCCATTAATAAACTACAATGAACATGGTTCTTCTTATTCACAAGGCGAATATAGCTACAATGACCATACCCAACTGAGCTTGCGTCAGAAAAATGATGTAATTCAACCTTAGCTAAATCTCCAAAATCCATAGGTTTAACACACCGATTGATTTTCAAATAAGAAAGGCATTCAAGATCTTTTCGCCACTTTTGCCATTTTGATTGTAAATATTCTGGCAGAGGGTCATCCCAGTCTGCTTTTTCTGCACACATTGCTTGCAAAATCTGTTTCCCTAATAGTACAACGGGGGCAATAAAACCAAGAGGATCATACAAGCAACCGACTGATGAAAGAACACCACGCCTAGTAAGTGGTCGATCCTTCAAAACGATCTTGAACTGGAAGGTGTCTGATTCAATGCACCAAAGTATTCCAAGAGTTCTCTCAATAGGTAGAATGTCTTTAACAAGATCAATATTAACCAAGTCCTTTGACCTTTCTTCAGGCCTCAATGACTGAAGAACCTCTTTCCGGTTCGATACAAATTTGTGTAGATGAAGACCACCTTTGCTACACATAGATTTTGTGTTTTCTATCAAATCAATGGCTTCTCTTACTGTGGCAACTGACTTTACACCATCATCAACATAAAAGTCCTTATGTATAAATTCTTTGGCAGCGAGACCAAAAACATCTTGGTTATCACTAGCAACCCTTTTAAGTCCAAAATTAGCACATCCCGGCGAGGATGATGCACCGAAAAGATGCACTGTCATACGAAAGTCGACAGGTTCCTTAGAAAAGTCGTCAGAGTCCCACCACAAGAATCTTAAATAATCTCTATGACTTGGAGAGACCTTGAACTGATAGAACATCTGTTCTATATCACACATGAGTGCAACGGGCTCTTTTCTAAACCTACATAAAACACCGAGTAATTTGTTTGTCAAGTCGGGTCCTTGCAATAAATGTTGATTCAAACTATGACCTTGAAAGGTTGAACTACAATCAAAGACGACACGAATCTTGTCAGGTTTGTGTGTATGGTACACACCATGGTGAGGAATATACCATACCGTCTTGTCGGCTTGAATGTCATTTTTTATCTTTTCTGCATGACCCTTAATCAGAAGGTCCTGCATAAATTGACTGTAGTGTTTGCAGAGTTTCTTGTCATTTTTAAGTCTATTCTGAATACCTCTTAGACGACGCAAGGCAACAATGCGATTATTTGGAAGCATTGGCATAGGCGTTCGAAAAGGCAGCGGCATTTCATAATGTCCATCCTTCAAACAAATACCTTTCTCTAAAATATTGAGAAATTGTTTATCTTCCTGGGAAAGGGTTACGCAAGTCTGAGAATTATCACAAAAGTCTCTTTCCATGATACGCAAAACATCAGCACTAACAATTTCCTTAACAGAAGATCTGCATGAAAACAGAACAGAAGGAACGCAATTGTTTTCATAGCACGCAACCTCTGCAGGAACTTCGCAAGCAACAACACGATGGCTCAAGCCAATAGAGTCACCTGGAATACAGCCTTGTTTGACAATGCCAACATTACTCCAGCCTAGATCAGTTCTTTGACCATATGGGCCCATTTTATTTTCAATGGGAGGGGGTATAATTTCACGTGGCATTAAAGCTTGTGGGCAGTTGTAGCCTATCAAAAGACCTATTTCACAGGAATCTATGTCCATCAAATTCGGAGCTATTTTTTCCAAATGTGGCCAAGTACGAGCAACAGCGGGGCTTGGTATATGAGATCTGTTTGCAGGCATAATGTCTCGGGTGTATACAGGTGGTAGAGGTATTCTTTTATGGCAATTAAACCCACGCACGCACAAACCATGAATTTTTTCACTACTTATAACCATATTTTCTGCATACATGGTTGAAAGAGACAGATTAATACATGTACCAGATAACCCCAGTTCTTTGCAGGTATCTTGTAAAATGAAAGTGGTATCCGACTGAGAGTCGAGCAAAGCATACACTAATCTTTCATTCTCTGTGTTCTCTGAATATGACAAATAAACAGGAACAATAGCTGAGCATTTACTTTCAGCACCAGAATTATTCAAAAATGTGACACCAGTTCTTATCTCTGAATTTTCCTTTGACTTATCCAAACCAAAACACTTATTAGAAGAACTATCTCTCTTGGCTTTTTTGGAATCCCCATGTAAAGAAGTAGGAT
Organism: Tridacna gigas; assembly: GCA_945859785.2. Lineage (NCBI taxonomy): Eukaryota > Metazoa > Mollusca > Bivalvia > Cardiida > Cardiidae > Tridacna > Tridacna gigas. The sequence continues at coordinate 15,210,839 of OX244044.2, forward strand.
GTGACCTTGAACAAATCTTACATGTTTTTCTCTGTCTACATGACTTTGCAAAATGACCTGAAGAGAGACATGCAAAGCAAAGGTTGTTATTTCTGACAAACTCCTTTCTGTCTGCTATGGATTTCTCATGAAATGATTTACAATCATCTAACACATGGGTACCATTGCACAGAATACAAATGTTCATTTCTACTGAAGAAGTATTAGTGTTCACATTGGCGTCACTAGAATTTTCAATGCAAGACTGAAATGAACGACTTTGAACAGATTTAGATTTGTTTTGAAACTTGCCATGTTTTTCTTGTTCCTTTGCTTTAAGTGATTGAATGGAAGTGATTGGGTCAGATGCAACTCGGGCTTCCTTAACAACAAAATCAACAAAGTATTCGAATGAAGGAAAGTGCTTATGTGTTTCTCTATAAGTACTGGCTACTCGGTTCCAACGTAAAACTAACCAGTCTGGTAACTTCAATAATATTCTTCTGTTTTCACGACAGTCATTTAGAATAGACAACTCAGGAATATCAGGCATTGCTGCCAGACATTGTCTAAGAAAATCTGAAAATTTCCTTAGGCTAGAAGAATCTTTAGACTGAATTTTTGGCCAAGCTTCAAGCCTATCTCTAAATGCTGATGCAATGACAAATGGATCACCAAATCTCTCATCTAACAGTTTTCTTGCATCTTCATAAGATCTATCACTAGGTATAAGGAGGCAACTTTCAACAATCTGCTTGACAGAATCACCCAAATATCTTCTTAAATAGTGAATTCTTTCACATGGAGGAATATTTCTAGAGTCAATCAGGGTTTTGAAAGCAAATTTCCACGACTGATACTGCAAAGGATCACCCTGGAAAACAGAAGGTTCAGGAGTGGGTAGTCTGTTTAAGGACACTTGATCTGCAAGGGTTTTTGTCAAATCAATTAAAGCTTGGTTTGGCTCAGAAATGGCTCTACGAGGAATAAACTCGTTACAAGACGGGTTTAAATTTGATATAGGGGCATTCGAAACTTGTGTTTGAATAGGATTTGGAATTTGAGTACCTGAAAAATAATCAGCTGAAGCTGCTGGAGGGCAAGTAACAGGTTCCATATCAATAGAATGCTTTTCCAAAAAATCTTTCACATAAGATTTCATGTCAGCCTGTGGAAGCCTATCTAATTCAGATTGTACAAATAAAGGAGAATGATCCATAATATCAGCCTGTTCTGCTTGTGCTTGCACTATCTCTAACTGTTTCAATGTTTCTAACTTCTCAAGTTCTGATTTCATTTTTGTTTCAGCATCATGAAATTTTAACTTTGCTCTTAATTTAGCAGACTCTGAAATATAATCCATCTTTGTTAGACTAGACAGTTTACTATTTGAATGTGATCTTCGACTTTGCCTAGTTGATCTTTCAGACTTATTAGATCTAATTTCTTCTGAAATTTGAGACATCAAAGTCCTGTGATCATTTTGAATTTTGTCAAACTTGTTTAAAATCTCAGTTACAGATTCATTTGACTCATCCAATTTAGCGACTTGCTCTTGGATGCAGCAGATTTCTCTGTAACAAATTTGGAGTTCATCTCTGCAAGTTCTAATCCTTTTACAATCTTCAGAATCAGATAGAAGTACTGACAAATCTGTGGCTGTACTATTCCAAGAAGAAACAGCTGATCTGAATTTACCTTTAAGTACCTGTATCTTATAATCAAGACCTTTCTCAGTAAGTATACGCTTTCGAGAGCTATCCTCTGAAACAGAAACTTCCTCTTCAGCCATATTGTATTTGGAATGAGATTCTGATATTTTCAGCCAAATAAACTAATTTTAAATTCTTGATTTCTAAAGAGTTGTTACTAATTCAGGGGATCTTGCCAAGCAACCTTTTATAATTCTATACGTCAAATAGTAATTACATGAGACGACTTCTGACTAATATGAAAGCCAATCTATGATGACAGAAATAAAACTGCCTAACTTGACTTGAAATTCAAAAACACCTTGCAAACTATTCTATTACTTAAGGAAAGTCACTATGCAGACTTCTTGAAAAGAAAGTATCTTTGCCGCTGTGCAGTCGTTGCCATCACATGAAAGTCTGCTTTTGTTAACTGAAATACTTCTGAAGATATTAAACATAACACAAGCTAATCACTTTCAATTCAACACTGATGTAAGTCATGAGTTTTCTAACAGTGAGTCTCGAAGAAATCCGTCTGACAACAAACTAGATATGAAAGAGTAGCAAATCTTCTGCTTTGGACTGGTTCTCCTTCCATTCTGCATAGCTATTCTGGTTGTGAATGTCTAAAGCTGCAGTTCTTCACTTTAAGCTGGCTTTTTGTATCCTGAAACGTTTGGCTTTGTAAAATATCACTCAATGTCTGGAAATGTTCAAAACTTGGAATGCAGGCAAGTAGATTCTCAGGTTGTCACAAGAGTTTTGACTGTAACTGGGACGCAAAAGATAAGTAAGTCCAACTGGCTCTGAGTTGACTGAAGAATTTAATGTTAAATTTCTCTGACTCATCGTACACTGTAATACAGTCCCCTTAGTTGAGTACGCAGCTGGTTTGGTAAACATTGAATTCTACGTCAAAACTGAAACGACAATGAGGAAAAACTCATAAGGAAAAGGAAACCTATGCTTATTAACGCGATGCGCGGAAACACATTACAATACTCAAATCCTCGAGAAAAACAACGCACTATGCATTTCAACTCGCGCAAAGTTAATAGACACATGACTAGCATGAATTTTCACATTGAAATAAATCGATTACCAACCTCTTTCGGTCTTTTTTTTACACGCAAAACCATGATAAGGTATGGAACTTCTCCATAGTACAACTAATATGGAGGACAACAAAAAACCCGCTTTTTACTCAACTAAGGGAAATAATCCATAAATCAAAATTACAACTATTCGTACCACGAGCAATTCGCACTATACTTTCTTAAGGAAAGTTATTGCATTTACACACTCCAACTTGAATCAACCTCAGAGAGAGAGAGAGAGGACGTGTGGAATAATGATTTTTTGCCCAAGGTACCAGTGCATCTCGAGCGCGCACGTGAGTGTATCCAGCAACATCCAAACAGCAAGAAAATTGATCTGCAGATTGGAACTCAAGGCAAAACACACATCATACAGTTTAACTTCCAACAATCTGCGCCTCGTACTGACTGTCGATCAATTGTTGAATAAAAGATAACAAGACAGATTTCTTATCTCAGTCGGCGTTCAACATCATTTGATGACAGGAAATCCCGGGTCTTGGTGCCATATATATTCCGTAACTGTGGTGTGATTCCGTTCACTATGCGCCACATGTTGTTCAGGGTGTAACAGTCTTAAACAGCAGTCACACTGTAGCGTATAACCCAAACGCGCGCCGGGCGTATGGAAACTCTCAATTGTGACTGAAAGTAAGCATTTACGGGACTAGCACTTTTGCTAAACTAGCACCTCCACTGTATACATTTTTCCCACGCGAAGATGGTGACGTCATCGAAAGAGACAAAAACCTGCTACAAATGTGTTTCAGATGTAAATATGCATTCTTTTGTACTGTTTTTAAATCAAAATTGACCTGTGACATATGTGATTTCATGTCACATCAAAAACCGGCATCGATCATATTCGTCACAAAATATGTTACATTTATGCTTGATTTCCGAGTCATATATGTAACACATGTTACATATGTGATCATATATGTAACAGGTGTTACATATATGATTTGTTACAAATATGATCCAACAATGCTGAAAGCGGCCTTAAACATCACACAAACAAAAAGAAAATCGTTTTCAGTCGGTATTTTAGTTGTTCGAAGGTGGCAAATATATCCGTCTGTATAACCCTTTACCACACAATGCCACCTGTTAACAACCCTAGGAAAGAGGGATTTTGAAAACATTGTGGGAAAAGGAGAAAATGCTGGTAACCAGCATTTTCTCCTTTTCCCACAATGTTTTCTACCCTATCAAAGAAAAAATGCACATTTTGAGCCACATTGAAATTGTCGTCTGTAAATGCTTTCAATTTGGACAAGGCTAAAATTCTATCGTCTGGTAAAGGGTTAATCGAGGGATTGTGTTACCTATCATATGCGGGGCGACAGCGCCAGTTATATGCAGTGTCTATCTAGTCATAATTGTATGGTGTTTTATCGCCGTTTTTAACATTACTTCAGTTATATCGCAGCGGCCAGTGCAACTATCCATGCTTTCCTGGAGAACTCTCCTTTTTTTTTTTTTAAATAAGGTAGCGAACAATTTGGAAAAATAAAAAAGGCTGGTTACCAGCATTTTCTCCCGTTTCAAAAGCCATCTTCTTTGGGCTCGTCAAAACTCCAGATTGTGTGGTAACGGGTTAAAGCCAGTCGTTAAAACGACCTTGGCCGAAAAAAAAAACAAGGTTTTGAAAATGTAGGTGGATGAAAGAAAAATGCTTGTGACCCGAAATTTCTCCCTTTTCTAAAATGGCTTATTACTCTTTCAAAAGCAAATCGATTCTGGCGAAAAAAGCTTTCTAAAACATTGTAAGAAAAGGAGAAAATGCTGGTTATCGATATTTTCTTCTTTTCCCCCACAATGTTTTCTACCCTTTCCTAAGCCAATGTAATTTTAGCCACATTTAATTTGTCGTCTGCCAATGCTTTCAATTTGGAAAAGTTTAGAAATTATATCGTCTGATAAAAGGTTAAAACTGTGGGTAAACACGGCCCCATATCTAGATATAGATAACGTTATCATGTAGTGATGGGTTTATCAGAGAAAACTTTCCTATTTTATAAATAATTAACCCTTTCCAAACAAGCCCTGGTTTTCACGTGTCTGCAGTACAAGTCTTTTGAAAACACTGCGGGAAAAGGAGAAATTGCTCGTAACGAGCAATTTCTCCTTTTCCCACAGTGTTTTCTACCCTGTTTGATAACTTTCTGCCATTTTCATCAAATTTAAAATTGTCGTCTGCAAACTCTTTCAATTTGGACCAGTCCAAAATTTGTCGTTTGGGAAAGGGTTAAGCCATGCTCCTGTAAAAGGGGGTTTTATGCAGATCTGTGTGATGCATTTTATCAAGCAAGTCATCAGATAACTATGTTTCCATAAAATCCATTTTGTCCCACAACGGGCAGGATCATGAGGTGGAATGGTCCTTGGACATGCGGAAAATTGACTGATAGCAAAAAGTTTCGACTCAGGTCAGCCTGCGCGGACTGCGCAGGCTGTCCTGAATCGAAACTTTTTTGCAGATGCATTAAACCCCCTTTTCACAGAGCATGGCTCATACTTATGTCACCGGCGCGAGTTGAAATACTTGAACAAGTGTTGTTGCCTTTGCGTACAAGAACCTACATTGTGGAGTATCGAAGTTTTCCCTTTCGATACCTTTCGCATAAAATTTAAAGACAAGATGCTTTCAAAGAGTGTGAATTTTATGACACTATTAATATAATTTATTACTATAATTAAATCCGTAGATAAGCTCGCTGGATTATGATGAATAGTCAGATATATAACATTATGCAAAAACGTTAGAAAAAAAAAATCAATTTCTTGGCGTTTCGTCAAAATTCTACAATTTGTCAGTGCAGTGTATCATACCAGAAACCACGTGATTGTACCACGTGGAAAGGTTCAAAATGAATGACGTAGATGAAGTCTCAGTGCAACTTGAAGCGAGACCCTTTTGACCTTTTGAAAAAGTCATTCAAGTCAGTTAAGCATTTTTTGTTTTACACAGGTTCATGAGCATTTAAGTAAATGTAAGAGGCCGGTTATTACGATCTTGCACGTAATTCACCGAGAGAAGTTGACGAGGAATGTCGGACTTTGCCGATTGAATGATTCCCCACACACCTTAACCTTCACCAAGGAATCCCGAGTTGAAAAACAACGACGACAAGGGTTATTATTTGGGGGTAAAAGGAGAAAACGCTGGTAGCCAACATTTCCTCCTTTTCCCACTATGTTTTCTGCGCTGTCAAAATCCCATCATTTAAGAAGCAATTAATACGCTTTCAATTTGGACAAGTCTAATATTTTGTCGTCTGGTAAAGAGAAAAGTCCTCGTCGATTACCCCGGATACTCTGATTTCGTTACTCTTCATAGATGCACTGTGGGACATCTGAAAGACAAAATACCATTGGTCCCGAATTTACATTTTGCGGATCTTTTGACCAATGATTTGGCATAATACAAACTATTTGTAGAAAGGGATTTTATTGGTCAGGTGCCAGCGCCAAAATTTCTATTTCTATTAATATAATATCCATTTTGTCGTTGAAGACAGACATATTGTTGAAGATTTTTAAATCTTAACATGAGTTTTGATTAGCTGAACATTCTTTCAGAGCAGAATATTGATGCCGTCAATCGGTATCCCTTGTTTAGGAGTGTAGTGTAAACAGAGAACTAACGCTGCGGTGTGAAGGTTTTTATGGGGGAAAATGGGATAAGACTAAAACAAGGGGGTAATTTGGCACCTTTTTGTTCGTATTACCGCAACAAGGGGGTGGAGTTAATTTAATAATTTAATTACGTGTTGTGTTATTTTCGGGGAGGGGGGAGGTTCTGAGCTGATAATACCGTTTTTATAAGACCGCTATCATGTTACGTTGTAAACTGGTTCCCATTGTACAAACATATACAAGAACCATGCTCTGTGAAAAGGATGCTAAATGCATCTGCGAAAAGTATCGATCAGGTCAGCCTGCGCAGTCCGCGCAGGCTGACCTGAGCCGAAACTTTTCGTTATAGGTTGATTTTCTGTATTTCGAAAGATCAGTCTATCTTATGATACAGTCCGCTGTAAGACTAAATGGTTTTATGGATCCATAATTATGTGATGACTTGCTTTGTTTAATTCATCATGCATTAATGCATTGATGCATTAAACCCCCTTTTACCAGAGCGCGGCTCACATATTTTACATAATTAGCTGTATCAGGGGAGGTAACCGTCTTCCCGGGGAGTTAAAATTTCAGGGGAGATAATAACAAACATTTACATGGACTGATGATGACCCCCTAAGTTTGATATTGAATTTGATATCTAGCATTTGCGTGACCTCTGGGTCAATAATGATAAAATGATGTCAACACAGGACGTATTCAACTTTTGTAAACAATTATTACAACCGTGTACTTCAATGGTGGGATTTAAACCCTTTCAGAGCCAGAGGCGAAAACAAAGGTGCTGGCGGATGGCATAGAACAAGATCAGAATGCACAGAATGTGCAGGCTGATCTAAGATCTATTTTGTCTGCTTGTTGTGTCAAGATTACAGGATAAAAACTTTTCTTGATTTCAGTAGATTGAATTTTTAACCGTCGAAAGAGGTATAGTTTATATATGGTGCTGAAAGAGTAAAATACCATGTACGTTCGAGTTTCACAAGATTGGTACCTGTTGGTGTAATTTACTTTAACCTTTAGGATTCTAGGCTCGAATCTCTGACCTTTTCCGGACAGTGTAGATCAAGATCAGACTGCACAGAACGTGCAGTCTGATCTTGGATCTACACTGTCGATAAGGAGATATTTGTTTAAAAGATTAAGTTTGAAATAGCATTATTCGGGTTTTTGCTATCAGTTTGAAAGTTTTATATTCACTTTTTTGGCAGGATAAGGTTTAAAGCTCTTTACCAGATGACAAAACTTTACCCTCGCCCACACCGAAGCATTTGCAGACAACTTTTAAATCATTGTGGGAAAAGGAGAAATTGCTGGTAACCAGCATTATCTTTTTTCCCCTCAATGTTTTCTAACCTTTCAAGGACGAATTCCACCATTTGAGACACATTTTATTTGTCCTCTCAATTTGGACAGGTCGAATAAAAATTTAGAGTTGTTTGGTAACAAGCATTTTCTCCTATTCCAAAGTTATTTTCTATCCGTTGAAAAACGATTTTTTTTTTCATTTTGAGACTGATGTTTTGTCCTCTGCAAATGCTCTTAATTTGGGGAAAAAAAATCTAATATAAATGTAGTGCCTTTTAGTAATGTCAAAACATTTTCTACCCTTTAAAAGACCAATTCCACCATATTAGACACATTTTATCTGTCGTATGCAAAATCCTCACGATTTAGACAAGTCTATATAAATGTATATATATATATAGTCTTTTGGTAACCAACATTTTATTTAGTATTCTCAAACTGTTTTAAACTACCCTACGAAAGACGATTTCCACCATTTGAGTCACCTTTAAGCTGAATGCTTTCAATGTGGACAAGTCTGATATATTTGAGCCGTACTCCGTGAAAAGGGGGCTTAATGTATCTGCGAAAAGTGTCGATTCAGGTCAGCCTGCGCAGTCCGCGCAGGCTGACCTGGACCGAAACCTTTCGCTAAAGGTCAATTTTCTGTATGTCCGAGGACAAGTCTACCTCAAGACTAAGTCGGTTGTTGAAGAAAAAGTGGTTATCATGGATCCATAATTATGTTATGGCTTGATTTTATCATGCATCTTGGAGATGCATTTAGCCCCCTTTTGCCAGAGCATGGCCCATTTAAGTTTGGCCAAGAGTTAATCTGACATGTCTCTTGTTCTAGGGTTCTGCATGGCTCCGTGGTGAAGATGTAGTATTCACACCCTCGAGGACAGAATACGATCGTTTTTTTCGACGTGCTTTTATTTCACTGTAAGACTGTCCTTGGGCAAGACACTTTACAGCCTTGGCCTAGTACTGGTGTAATGCATGACGCACATTAATAAGTAAGCTGTCGCCGTGATATGGCATACATATTGTTAAAAGCGACGCAAAACAGCATTCATAGAATTAATGAAAAGCTTAGGTAACATAACCCTTGTCCTGCTAAATAAGCGAAATGAAATTTTCAAGCGATAGAAAAAAAAAAAAATGCAATTCCAAAGTTATCACTTTTTCTTGAAAGATGTCTCCTTAACGGACATCGTAGATCCAAGATCAGACTGCACGTTCTGTGCAGTCTGATCTTGATCTAAACTGTCTGCAAAAGGTCCCATGGTGGCGCTCAGTAGCCTAAGGGTTAAGTAATTGTTGTTGAGTTTAACTTAATGTCCTTTGTTCGATAAACTATTTGTAAGATAAGAAATGAAAAATTACAGTTCTTTATGTTACGTAAACTTAATTTATTTTTGTATAAACTCAGTGCTTAAAGTTGCCCTGGAGAGAACACGGCGTATCATCACTAGGGCGAAGAAAGCCTAACCGTTTACCTCACAATCCCGAGTTTTAACGACCCTGAGGAAAAGGCCGTTTGAAAACATTGTTGGAAAAGGAGAAAATGCTGGTAACCAGCATTTTCACCTTTTCCAACAATGTTTTCTACCCTATCAAAGACGAATTCCATCATTTGAACTACATTTAAATTGTCGTTTGCAAATGCTTTGAATTTAGAGACCAGTCTCATTTTTGTTGTGTTATAAAGATTTAAAGGAGCCTATCTAAACATTCATAAACATTCATAAATATATAGCCTACCTCATTTAACCAGACCCAGGCCAACATCATTTACATAGATTAAAATTCTATTTTTACCTTCGGCATATGTCACGAATGGTCACGGAAATATTCCGTACAGTATTAAATTGCCTACCTGAAGTACCTAACAGAGAACTGGTTCAAGTTTTCCGTAACTTCAGTGAATGTGAACTAAACTTTCCGATTAGTAGTCAGAGTTCTATTTTTATGTCTACTTACATATTCAGCATAAAGGTCAGGATCAGATTAACCCTTTCCCAAACGACAAATTTTAGACTGGTCCAAATTGAAAGAGTTTGCAGACGACAATTTTAAATTTGATGAAAATAGCAGGAAGTTATCAAAAAGGGTAGAAAACGCTGTGGGAAAAGGAGAAATTGCTCGTTACGAGCAATTTCTCCTTTTCCCACAGTGTTTTCAAAAGACTTGTACTGCAGACACGTGAAAACCAGGGCTTGTTTGGGAAAGGGTTAAATGAAGTAGGCTATACCAAACTTCAAAAATATTTATCACTACGCTTTCTTCATTTTTTGTTTTTCCCCTTTTTCTTAAAGAGGGTAAAAATCACCAAAATTAAGTGAAAAAAATATCGAAGAAATCTGCAATAGCAAACTGATATGCATTTTTAAAGGAGATTCTATTGTAAAAATAGCCCATGCCAAAAATAGAAAAGGAGGTGGAGAGATGCTTGGGCATAGCAGGAAGTAAACAACGTATCAAAGATGGTGTAAACATGCTGCTTCCAACCGAGCAATGAAAATATACGTAGCCCCCAAAATAAGGGAACCCTGTTACTTCTTTCTTCTGACATGATATGACAGAGTGACTTTACCTCTCTATATTTCAGCAGATTCCAAAAGCAACGATACATTCTATCATCTCAAGTATGCACGCCAGTTGTCGTGCAGGTGTTGCTGAACATGGAGGTCACACCCGACATTGACTTGGATTCCATATCTGTTATATGTTTTAGGTAAAACAAACAATTACCTCAAGATGAAATACAAGGGTTCCCTTATTTTTTATTATATTGTATGTACTTCGGGGTAAATATACGTCCTGCGTGCTTTTTTATTTATTTATTTTAAGACATTCTTGCAGTATGCAAATTACCTGACACCTCATTACCATATTTCGAGTCTTGTCTCGAATATACATAAAGGGAGTTTTCCGTAATTTTCATACCAATTAAAACTTAAATTCTGCTATCTTTTCTGAAATTATTCGGTACCTATCTAATGGCTTACTGTTATATCTTTGCCCATTCCATTTTTCATCAAAGAGAGTATGAGCTTTAAATAGAGTGAGGCATCGATTTGCAAAACGCCAACAAGTGATACAGAGAAGCGCGAGGGAAAACTTTCAATGGTATCTTCCTTAAAATGATACATAGCCTACTGAGTTATTTTCAGATTTTGCCTCAGAAATTCTCAAGGGTTGCTGAAAATTGCGCAGGCTGAAATGGATCGAAACGTTTTTTTCTCTGTAAATTGTCTGCAAGGACCAATCTATCTCTTGATTCAGGGGGTTGTTGAACTAAATGGATATTACGAATCCATGATTATATTTATCACATAAAACCTCCTCCAGCAGTGTATTAAACCCATGACTTATTTTCGATAATACACTAGTGTATTACAGTTTTTTGGGTCCCGGTTCTGATCAGGTTTTAGTCATGGGCGCGTGAAGCCGGAGAAACCAGCCACAGCACGTGCCGGAATTTAAACTACTACGCCGTTTCGCGGAAAAATGACGTCATTGTTACTAAGACGTATAAGCGTGGAAAGTTTTTTTATTTTCATGTGTAATAAAAACAAAAAAAAAAAAATGCAGTTGAAGTTTTTCAAAATCAACAAAATTGCGGAAATAGGTGGAATTATCCCTTCTAGAAACTGTTTCTTTGTATTTTCGGTGAAAATGTCAAAGAGCTGTCTACTTGTGTATGTACACATTTGAAACCGAACAACAGCAGTAAACATGGACCCGTGAACGGTATTAAGGCTGAAGGTGTGTATACAGGATACTTATCTGACTGTCATTCGTTTTATGTGATAAATAGAATCTCACATTCGTGTTTATGTATTATCATTTTTATCAAACTCGTTAACTTAAATGCAAGGCTCGCGTCATATTATTTTAGTCAACTCGTTTGATAAAAATGATAATACATAAACACTCATGTAAGATCCTCTATGTATATGATGACTTGCTTGGTATAATGCATCACAGAGATGCAATAAACACCCTTTTCCCAGAGCATGGCACATTTCATTATTGATCAAACTAATTTATTCGACTTTTTTACAACTTTTTCATGTATTGGTTGTCCTCTAAAATTTGACGATATGTCTCATGTTTTCAATTCGTTTTTCACAGCTTCAAGATTTATTTCTTTTGACTGCGTGTCCTTATTGTTACATAATCTGCGAACAAACGTATAAAGCACGCGCATGTTATCTGGACAAACTTTACTTTCCCAATTTATCACTCCTTCAAGGTTATACCTTCAATAACGAGATTGATTCATTCGTCTGTATTTTTTCTCTATTTTTTTGTTTGTTTGCATAAGGTTTGACGCAGCTTTTATTTCGCTCAACTTACGGAGAAGACATTGAGCCGTGCTGTGCGAAGATGGGGATTTAACACTTAAGCTGCTAAGCGCGACTCACTGACCTTTTGCGGACAGTGTAGATCAAGATCAGACTGCACAGAACGTGCAGTCTGATCTTGGATCTACACCGTCCGATAAGGAGATATTGCTCTCCAAAAAATAAGCTTGAAATAACATTATTCGGGTTTTTGCTATCGGACTGAAAATCTTTTTTAACTTATTTAGCAGGATAGGGGTTTACCCTTAGAATGCCGAATAAACCTATCAGACTGTTTCAAACTAGAAATACAACCCAAATAATTGCAATTTCATGGTTGCTTTTGTCTACAGTGTTTCAACAAAGCGGACAGTGTGGATCAAAGATCAGGTTGCACGTTTTGTGCAGCCTGATCTTGATCTACACTGGCCGCAAAAGCAACTATAGCCGTGAAAGCGCTTTAACCCTTTCCCAAACAAGTCCTGGTTTTCACGTGTCTGCAGTACAAGTCTTTTGAAAACACTGTGGAAAAAGGAGAAATTGCTCGTAACGAGCAATTTCTCCTTTTCCCACAGTGTTTTCTACCCTTTTTGGAGAACTTTCCACCATTTTCATCAAATTTAAAATTGTCGTCTGCAAACTCTTTCACTTTGGACGGGTCTAAAATTTATCGTTTGGGAAAGGGTTAAGGGATAATATATCTCCGTGATACATTATACCAAGCTAGTTACCGCTTTATTATGGTTCCGTTAAATCTACTTTGTCCAACAAACGGCTGAGTCATGAGATACAATGGTCCTTGGACATGGAGAAAATTGATCAAAAGCAAAATTTTCCACACAGGTCAGCCTGTGCGGACTGCGATACTTTTTGCAGATACGTTGAACATCATTTACACAGATCCTGGCACAATTATTTATGTCATTTTTGTGGCATTTGTCGAAGACAATGCCACTATGAGTTCAATACGACATTTTGAAAATCATGTATCGTATTTTGTGCAAAACCGAAGGAAATAAACCCAATTAAAATCAATTTTTCGGAGAAAAATAAATATTTCGATTGCACTCAGATATGAAATTGAAAATGGCGTATTACAATAAATTGGATTAGGCCATCTATCGTGGACATACGTCCTTTTTATCGAAAATAGCTTGATCCGCCATGGCCTTCTATAGTGGCGTAATGACACACACATACCGTGCTTGTTCGTCCCAAAACTAGTTCGTTCCTGGGCTTATTCGTCCCAGGATTGTTCGCCCTGACTTGTTCGTCCCACAAGATTGCACCCTTCTCTATCGGATTTTGCATGACTATATAGTAGATTGACTTTCAAGCGAATATTTTGAAACTGTTTCTGTTGTTTATTTTTCAAATTATTAATTCCACACAATGGCTCCCTTGACAAATGCCACTCCAGCGTTTTCAACGCTTTGATTTGTATCCAGGAGTGCTAGACTTGGGATTAAGCAGTACCTTGCCGAACGACACTCCCACGTAATTAGTGCTGCATTCGGGAATCGAACCTAGAAGCTCCAAAATTGCAAACCCATAGCCTATATCACTGAGCCAAGGAATACCCCTGTGTCTGCTTTGTTGTGTCTGTGCGCAGATGACTTTGAAACAAAACCAGCCAGTCGGGCGGCTTTAAGCTTGGTTGCAAAAACGGGTTGAATTTTTAAATGTTGTAGTGCGGATGGAAACATTTTTACAGCTCCTCAATACCAAACACACAAGTAAGGTAGTTTTGTGGCTTGTAATTTCAATTTTCGTCTGTTTCATGCACATAAACAATATTGTGGGTATAACTGTGACAAACATAGATACATCTTTTAAACCCACCCCTTATGTTTGGTTACCGTCGTGCTCTTCAGCCAGACCATTTTATACGATACATGCTCAGTGAAAAGGGGACTTAATGCATCTGCAAAAGGTATCAGAACAGAACAGAATCTTTATTCTGACTTAAAGCACAAAGTCTCATAGTCACAAATACATACATATATGCATGTTATGAAAATGACAGCCATGTATCATGGAAGAGTATAATACTAACATTGATAACAAAATAGTGAAATATAGTTACACAAGTGAGAGATGCTAAAAAGTTAGTTTTTTATCCTGGAATTAATCACTCGTCTGAATTGCATTAGTTCTTGATTTAAAAGCATGTTTATAATATGAAGTCAACTGTATCAACATTTTTTTTTCTTGTCACTATTAAGTAATTCAATGAATTTATGCATATTTGTATCCAACCATGTCAGCCAGAGCAGTCCGTCATTGTTTATCCCAAAATGTTTCCAAAAGCATTTTCTTTTCTGCATCGTTAAATCAGGGGATTGTTTGGTAAAGGGGTTAATGATGTCCCCTCTTAACCCTTTCCCAAACAAGCCCTGGTTTTCACGTGTCTGCAGTACAAGTCTTTTGAAAACACTGTGGGAAAAGGAGAAATTGCACGTAACGAGCAATTTCTCCTTTTCCCACAGTGTTTTCTACCCTTTTTGAGAACTTTCTGCTATTTTCATCAAATTAAAAATTGTCGTCTGCAAACTCTTTCAATTTGGACCCGTCCAAAATTTATCGTTTGGGAAAGGGTTAAGGTTAAGCCTTTACCACACAATCCCGGATTTTAAGGACTTAGGAAAAGCCTTTTCAAAACATTGTTGGAAAAGAAGAAAATGCTGGTAACCAGCATTTTCTTCTTTTCCCACAATGTTTTCTACCCAATCAAAGACAAGTTCCATTGTTTGAGTCACATTTGAATTGTCGTCTGTAAATGCTTTCAGTTTGGACAAGTCTATATTTTTGTCGTTTGGTAAAGGGCTAAATGATGGGTATTGTACCGCCAAAGGACATTACGAAGAAAACAGCATGCACGATGAACAAAACCGTTGGAGACAGTCTATGTGGGTTTGTTGGTTATCGGAGCCAGTCGACAATCCATCCTGTATCTTCCTTCATGTTAACCCTTAATCAGCTAAATAAGTTAAATGACACTTTCAAACAGATGGCAAAAGCCCGAATGTTGCTTATGTTTTGGAGGAAAAAAAAATATCCTTGTCGGACAGTGTAGAAACAAGATCAGAATGCACGTTCTGTGCAGTCTGATCTTAATCTACACTGTCCGCAAATGGTCACTCAGTCGCGCTTAGTAGTTAAAGGATAAAAGTTACATCGTTATCTAAAGTACGCTATCTGAAAAACAGCATGGCAGATGACCGGGGAAAAAATATTACATAATCATTATACAATGAAGCCACATGCTGAAGTTCACGATTTTTTTTCTTAAATCTTGCATTCCTCGTACGAGCGAAAAGAATTTGATCCATGCCCTGTGAAAAGGGGACTTAGTGCAACTGCAAAAATCATCGACACAGGTCAGCCTGCGTAGTCCGCACAGGCTTACCTGGGCCGAAATCTTTTGCTATTGGTCAATTTAGTGCGTGTCAAAGGACCATTCTACCTCTTGATTTTTTTTTTTCGATTGTTCGACAACGTGGATTTTATGTATCCCTAAATACGTGACGTCTTGCCTGGTATATCATGCATTACGGGAACGCATTGAGCCCCCTTTTGCCAGAGCGCAGCACCCGTATTATTGTCTATCCTTTTACCCCGCCCCTCCCCCAAAGAAAAATCCCGAGTTTTAACCCTTATCCTGCTAAATAAGTTAAATAAGCCTTTCAAGTAGATAGTAAAATCTAGAAAAAATGCTATTTCACACTTATATTTTGGAGAAAAACCATCTCCTTATCGGACAATGTAGATCCAAGATCAGACTGCACGTTATGTGCAGTCTGATCTTGATCTACATTGTCCGCAAAAGGTCAGTGAGTCGTGCTTAGCAGCTTAAGAATTTAAGGCTAGTATAGTGATCGAACCGGAGACCTCCTGTTCTCAAGTCCTGTACGCTACGACTGAGCTACCTGGGCCCGGCGCCCATTTTCCTAAAGAGGGTACCAGCCATGATTTTCAAGAAGAAAAGTGAAAGAAAATCGAAAAAATCAGTACGAAACTAAATAGGTGCATTTTTGTTTACGGAGATTATGTCATAAAAATAGCCCACCCCAGAAATAGAAGAGGTGGTGGTGAGATGTGCACGCACAGTAGAAAGTAAACAATATGACCTAGCTGTACTTCCTGTTAAAAGAACAACTCAAACAACATACGCAATTACCAGGCAGGCTGTATAGGCCAGCCAGTCTATATTTTAGAGGATCGAATTACAAATGTCACATTTCAATTGTACTTTAACAAATATGTTTTGAAACGAGTAAACCAAGTCGTGCGTAAACCATGTATCAGATTTAAATACGAGACGTAAACAAAATACAGCATGTAAAAATGAAAACCTTGCGATTCGGTTTATATCTAATGTCGCTTTAGCGGTCGACTCACCCAGGAAAAAACCAGATCAAAACATCATTATGTTGGAAATGCTCTGGAAACCTGTATCCGTTTGTCTAGTGTCATACCGCGAAGTGTCGGATCTCACTTTTATGTATTTTAAGTATTTGAAACAGCTCGGCTTTTCCAGATACTTACAATACCCTCCTATGGTAATGCTATGTGCAAATTAAATTAAAGCGACTGCCTCTGCTGAAAGTGTCTGGTAGAATGACTACATAACCACATACATGTACAAAGCACGGGACTACCGTGCAATATAAACCATTTTAAACCCTTAACATAAGACAAGCCTTTCTCGCTATACTTCGTAACGCGAGAAAACAATATATCTAGGACGGTGTTTAGAAGCGGCATCGAACCAAACAATGGAAATTCTTCTGGTTACATATACCTTATCAGACAGTGTAGATCCAAGATCAGACTGCACATTCTGTGCAGTCTGATCTTGGATCTATACTGTCCGCAAAAGGTCAGTGAGTCGCACGTAGCAGCCGAAGGGTTAAGACACCTATGCAGTATGCAAATTATCTCACACCTGAATAGCATATTTCGGGTCTTGCGTCGAAATATGTATGGGGGGTCCGTAAATTTCGTATTTACCAAAGCTTCAGTGAAGAAAACAAAGTTTCTGGATCCGTATTTATCAACCATCCTTATGAACGTTCTTAGTCTTGTCCTCAAGAAAATTTCAAAATTTGAAAGTAACACAACTTCTTATTGGCTTAACCATTTGGTTTAGCCAATCAGAAGTTGTGTAACTTTCAAATCTAGTGAACTCTTCAGAATGGTTGGTGAAAACGGGTCCTGATATTTTTTATGAAACTATTTTCTACCTATTTAATAGCTTACTTTGATTTCTTCGTCCAATGTTTTTTATCAAAGAGTGCTCGGGGCTATATGCATCGATGTTCTGCCCTTGGGGAAGCTTTCAGACGAAACCAATTCAAAAACCGCAGTTGCTTTGAAGTGTTTTATAACCGTTCGTGCCCCCCCCCCCCACCCCATACGTAGACCGGGGTTCGAAAGATACGTCATTCTAACTTCCTAGCATAGTTTTATGATAAACAAATATGTCATGTTTTTTTGCCTCTTTAGGTGCAAGACACTCAACCCTTTCCCAAACAAGCCCTGGTTTTCACGTGTCTGCAGTAGAAGTCTTTTGAAAACACTGTGGGAAAAGGAGAAATTGCTCATAACGAGCGCTTTCTCCTTTTCCCACAGTGTTTTCTACCCTTTTTGAGACCTTTCTGCCATTTTCATCAAATTTAAAATTGTCGTCTGCAAACTCTTTCAATTTGGACCAGTCCAAAATTTGTCGTTTGGGAAAGGGTTAAACTTACCGCCTAACCCTTTACCAAAGAATTACGAGTTTTAACGATCTTGGAGAAGAAGCCATTTGAAACCATCGTGAGTAAAGGGGTAAATGCTGGGAACAACCATTTTCTTCTTTTCACACAATGTTTTCTACCCTATCATAGACGAATCCTATCAATTCAACAACATATATAATTGTCGTTTGGAACTGCTTTCAAATTGGGAGAGCTTATGATGTCGTCTGGGAGAGACTTAACCCTTAAGCTGCTAATCGCGACCCGCTGACCTTTTGCGGACAGTGTAGATCAAAATCAGACTGCACAGAACGTGCAGTCTGATCTTTGATCTACACTTTCCGATATGGTATTTTCTTTCTGGTGAGATCAACTTTGAAACCGCAATGTTTGGGCTTTCAGTATCGAGTAGAAATTTGCGTTTTATTTATTCAGCAGCTTCAGTGTTAACTCTTTGCCGAACAATTCTGAGTTCTTACGTCCGTGAAGAGAAAATCTTTTGAAAACATCGTAAGAAAAGGAGAATGTGCTGATGACAAGGTTTTCTCCTTTTCACACAATGTTTTTTTTTTTCCCTACCCTTCCATGGGCGAATTCCATTAATCAAGCAACATTTTGTTTGTCGTCTGCAAATGCTTTCAATTTAAAAAGTATAAAATTATGTCGTTTGGTAAAGACTTACAGTGTAATTAGTTTTCGCGGGCGGTGTTGATCAACATCAGACCCCACAGACAGTGCAGGTTGATCTTTTGTTTACATGTCCTGATCTTTGGTTTACACTTTCTGATATTTTGTTAGGAATATCCGAAACAAAACGGCCCAAAACTGCATCAACTCTTTACCAGACGACAAAATTTCACACGTGTCCAAATTGAAAGCATTTGCAGACGACAAACTTGATGTATCTGAAACGACGGAATTTCTCTCTCTTTCCCGAACGACAAAATATTAGACTGGCCCAAACTGAACGCATTTGCAGACGACAAATTAAATGAGCCATGCTCTGGCGAAATGGGGCTTAATGCATCTCCGCGATGCATGATACCAAGCAAGTCATCACATGATCATGGATCCATAAAGTCCATTTTGTCTAGCCACTGACTGAATCTTGAGATAGATTGGTCCTTGGAAACAGAAAGTTGACCAATAGCAAAATGTTTCGGTCCAGGTCAGCCTGCGCGAACTGCTGAGTCGATACTTTTCGCAGATGCATTAAGCCCCCTTTTCAGAAAGCATGGCTCAAATATATTTACAGATTATGAAATATGTCTTTGAAAGGGTAGAAAACACTGTGGGAAAAGGAGAAAAATGTTGGCTAAGAGATTTTCTCCTTTTCCCACAATGTTTTCTGAAAGCCTTCTTCTTCAGGGTCGTTAGATCTCGAGATTGTGTGAGAAAGGGCTTAAGCCTTTACCACACGATCCCGAGTTTTAACGACCCTGAACAAGACAGCTTTTGAAAACATTGTGGGAAAAGGAGAAAATGCTGGTAACCAGCATTTTCTCCTTTTCCCACAATGTTTTCTGCCCAATCACAACTCTTTAGGTGACATGTACCGATTTTGAATTTGTCGTCTGCAGATGCTCTCAATTTGGTCAACACTACAATTTTTTCGTTTGGTAAAGAGTTCAGTTGAATTAAATTATTTACCCAACGTGCCTTTCGTGTAAACGACCTTCGGGGAAAAGGTTTTTCAAAAAAACGTACGTAGAGAAAAGGAAACATGCCTGTAAACCGCAATTTCTCATTTTTCTAAAAACGTTTCTCCTCTTTCAAAAGAAAATCGACCCGAGAGAAAACAATAATCCTTTTCCTTGGAGTCGTTGAAACTAGAGATTTTGTGGTAAGGGGTTAAATGGATAAAAACATTGTGGAAAAAGGAGAAAATGCTGGTTTACCAGCATTTTCTCCTTTTCCCACTATGTTTTCAAAGGTTTTCTTTCCAAGGGACGTTAAAACACGTGATTCTTTAATAAAGGGTATACGTGTACTGATTTTTTATTTTCAATAGACTAGAGATATAAAGTAGCAGTAAGAACAAAATTACCCTTGACGCTTTACCAAACAAGCCCCGGTTTTCACGTGTCTGCAGCACCAGTTTTTTGAAAACACTGTGGGAAAAAGGAGAAATTGCTCGGAACGAGCAATTTCCCCTTCTCCCACAGTGTTTTCTACCCTTTTTGAGAACTTTCTACCATTTATCAAATTTAATATTGTTGTCTGCAAACTCTTTCGATTTGGACCTGTCCAAAATTTTGTCGTTTGGGAAAGGGTTAACGCTTTACCAAACGACACTATTTTAGACTGGTCTAATTTGAAAGTAGGCTATTTGCAGATGACAAATTTCATATGACTCAAAAAATAAAAAACTGCCTTAGGTAGGATAAAAAAACCTTCTGGGTAAAGGAGAAAATGCTTGTTACCAGAATTGGAATTTTTCCTCTTCCCCCCCCCCCACAATGTTTTCAAAGGATTTTCCTTTTCCTCAAATTTGTTAAAACCCACAATTGTATGGTAAAGGGTTAAAGAAATAAATAACTTAACTGAACATTCCCAGCCAACAGAGCACAGACAAGATGTTGCGATTTCGAAACTCTTTTCGTCCGAGGAAAAGTAAAATCACTATATCGGAAAGAGTAGATCAAAGATCAGACTGCACGTTCCGTGCAGTCTGATTTTGACCTACTCTGTCCGCAAATGCCGAAAGAGTAGCGTCTAGCGGCCTAACGGTTTATTTACCAACGATACTGGGCTTGTCTACAAAATTTTCCATCAGCATGACTTTTATCTTAGCATGAAATAAAAAGTTTCCAATCATGGATCTGCGTCAGTTTATTCCTGCTGTTATTGTTTGTTAGTTTGTTTGTTTGCTTGTTCATTCATTCGTCCGTTGTTCTTTCTTTCTTTCGTTCGTTAGTTCGTTCGTTCGTATAAAACGCCGTTTTCAACATAATTTCAGTAATATTGCGGCGGCCAGTGCATCTAGCCATGCTTTTCTCGAGTTTCTCTTACCTGTACTGAGCACATTATTCTGCCTAAGCCACTGGCCGCTTTCTCACTTTAATTTCGTTTTAAAAATGTTCATATGTGAGGGGGAAAGAATTCTGTCGCAATGGCTATCATCGATCCTCGGTAAAAATTTGGCCGTATTTGGGAATCGAAATGGTGACCCTGGGTTTCAAGCCAGCTGGCCAGCTAGCCAGACGGGCGGACGGACGGACATATAAGACAGACAGATAGACAGAAAGTATCGTACATGCATAAGGTGAATTGTTTAGATAAAACAGTTAAGTGACTTCAAACTGTTTACAAGAGTTGGATGCAGCTATCAAAATTTTTGCAGTTTCAGCAATTAACTTTACTCACTATCTTTCTTAGAGGCCTAGTGGCAGCCAAAATTAAACAACAGGGCTGTTAAAATGCACGTAAATTTAAATCATACCATTTATGGAAATTATTGTCAAAATGGCAATCTGTTATTGTACGGTCGGGACAAGTGTTGCTCGGTGGCAGAAAAATGAATTTTGAAACTAAGTAGAGAGGAATTACTAAGAAAGATGGAGTGACTTACAACTTTTTACCCAGTTTTAAGATTCGTTTTTCTGCCAGCGACTCACACATGGACCGACCGTAAAATAACTAATTATCATCTTCACTCTAATATCCATACTTTCATTTGGTATTATTGAAATTTTAATGCATGCTAACACCCGAGTGCTTTTGTCTGCCTATAGGCCTTTTACTCTTTCCCACACAATCCCGATTTTTAACGAACCCTAGAAAGAATCCTTTTGAAAACATTGTGGGAAAAGAAGAAAATGCTGGTTACCAGCATTTTCTTCTTTTCCCACAATTCCCACAATATCTTATAAACTTTAACTCTTTACCAAACGACAAAATTTTAGACTAGTCCAAAATGAAAGCATTTACAGACGACAAAATAAACGTGACTCAAAAATTGAAATTTATTTTGGAAAGGGTTGAAAACGTTGTGGAAAAAGGAGAACATGCTGGTTACCAGCATTTTCTCCTTTTCCCACAATGTTTTCAAAAGTTTTCTTCCTCAGGGTCGTTATAACTCGTGATTGTGTGGTAAAGAGTTAAGAGACAATTGTTATGGTTTGAGCTACATTTAAAATGTCGTCTGCAAATGCTTTCAATTTGGACTAGTCTACCTTTTTTGTCGTTTGGTAAACAGTTTTAAAGAATGCTGCTGACAATTTTTGAAACAATGTCGATTGATATCATGAATTAAAGTTGAAGACTTAAACAAATTCCCTAACAATGTGAAAAAAGAAGAAATCGCTTCTTCAGTTCAATTTCTTCCTTTTCCACAGTGTTTTCAAGAGGGGGTGTAACCCAAAACGAAAGAAGTCCTATGCAGGGGTAAATATTTTAACCCTTTACCCGCACAATGCCGCCTTTTAACGACCCTGAGTAAGAAGCCTTTTGAAAACATTGTGGGAAAAGGAGAAAATGCTGGTAACCAGCATTTTCTCCTTTTCCCACAATGTTTTCTGCCCTATCAAAGAAAAATTCACTTCATTTGAGCCACATTGAAATTGTCGTCTGCAAATGCTTTCAATTTGGACCACATTAACATTTTGTCGTCTGGTAAAAGGTTAATCCTATATCAGACGACAAAAAAAAAAAATCAGACTTCTCTAAACTGAAATCATTTGCAGACGCTAAGATAGAAGTGATTGAATAGATGGGATATGTCTTAGGAAGGGTCAGAAACATTGCTCCTTTTCCCACAATATTTTCTACCCTTTCAAAGACAAAATGCAATCATTCGAGCCACAATTAAATTGTCGTCTGCAAATCCTTTTAATTTGAACAAGTCTCCTCTTTTTTGTCGTCTTGTAAAGACTTGTAATAAATACTTTTAACCCTTTCCCAAACAAGCCCTGGTTTTCGCGTGTCTGCAGTACACGTCTTTTGAAAACACTGTGGGAAAAGGAGAAATTGCTCGTAACATTCTACCCTTTTTGATAACTTTCTGCCATTTTCATCAAATTTAAAATTGTCGTCTGCAAACTCTTTCAATTTGGACCAGTCCAAAATTTGTCGTTTGGGAAAGGGTTAAACTAACTAAACTGTGCAATTGTAGGAGTGATCAGTGCAAGGCGTTAAGCGCACTCCACAGTCTATTTAACCCTTTACCAAACGACAAAATTTCATCTTTGTCCAAATTGAAAGCATTTGCAGACAACATAATAAATGTGACTGAAAAATTGAAATTTGTCGTGGGAAGGGTAGAAAACATTGTGGGAAAAGGAGAAAATGCTGGTAACCAGCATTTTCTCCTTTTCCCACAATGTTTTCAAAAGGCCTTTTCTTCAGGGTCGTTAAAAGTCGGGATTGTGTGGTAAAGGGTTAAAACGAAATAGCCCTGCTATGTGAAAAGGGGGTTTCATGCATCTCCATGACGCATTTATACCGAGCCAGTCCTCACATAATTATCGATCTATAAAATTCATTTTGTGCAACAAACGACTGGATCCTTAGCTAGAATGGTCCTTTGGACATGCAGTAAGGTTACCAAATGCAACAAGTTTCGATACAGTTCAGCCTGCGCGACCTGGGTCGATACTTTTTGTAGATACATTGTACATTATACGCCCTTTTCACGGAACATGGTTCAAATAGGTTGAACGATTTACCAAAGCAATCTCAGGTTTTAGCAACCACGAGGAAAAAGACTTTTGAAAACATTATGGGAAAAAGGAGAAAATGCTTGCAGGCAGCATTTTCTCCTTTTCCCACAATGTTTTTCTACCCTTTATTAGACATAATTCCTCTATTTGAGTCAGATCTGATTTCTCGTCTGCAAATACTCTCAAAATGGAAGAGTCTAAAATTTTTGTCGTCTGGTAAAGAAATAACCCTTTCCCATACGACAAAAAATTTCGACTGGACGAACTTTAAAGCACATGCAGACGACAAATTGGATGTAGTTTAAATCATGATTTCTATATTTGATAGGGTAGAAAACATTGTGAGAAAAGGAGAAAATGCTGGTTACCAGCATTTTCTCTTTTTCCCACAATATTTGCAAACGCCTTCTCTTCAGGGTCGTTAAAACAGGGGATTGTTTGATAAAGGATTAAGCAAACTCTATAAATTATATGAGCCATGCTCTGGCAAAAGGAGCCTTCATGCATTATACGAAGCAAGTCATCACATAATTAGGGATCCATAAAATTGATTTTATGTAACAACCGACCGAATACTGTGATAGTCTAGTCCTTTGACATACGGAAAATTGGCCAATAGCTAAAAGTTTCGTCTCAGGTCAGCCTGCGCGGACCTGGTCGATACTTTTTACAGATGCATTAAGCCCCCTTTTCGCAGAACATGGCTGATATGCAATTTTTCAGTGCAGCTGCCAAAAGGGTCACAAGCCAAGTTTTACGCAATTTATTTGAATGAAGAAATACAGGGGGTCAAGTCAGTAGGGCCAGCCATACGAAATATTAATCATCATTTAGAAGAACCCAATTGAACCCAAACTCTTAACCCTTTCCCAAACGACAAATTTTGGACTGGTCCAAATTGAAAGAGTTTGCAGACGACAATTTCAAATTTGATGAAAATGGCAGAAAGTTATCAAAAAGGGTAGAAAACACTGAGGGAAAAGGAGAAATTGCTCGTTACGAGCAATTTCTCCTTTTCCCACAGTGTTTTCAAAAGACTTGTACTGCAGACACATGAAAACCAGGGCTTGTTTGGGAAAGGGTTAACCAAACGACCATATGTTAGACGTGTCCAAATTAATGGGATTTGCAAAAGAAAAATTAAGATGTGGTTCAATTAATTGGATTTATCTGCAGAAGGGTAGATGACTTTGTTGGGAAAGTGGAAAAATCGTGGTTACCAGCATTTTCTCCTTTTCCCACAATGTTTTCGAAAGCTTTTCTTCCCCAGGGATTGTTTAGTTAACACTTAGGTAGCTAAGCGCGACTCACTGACCTTTTGCGGACAGTGTATATCAAGATCAGACTGCACAGAACATGCAGTCTGATCTTTGATCTACACTGTCAGAAGAAGATGTTTTTTCTCCAAGTAAATAAGTTTGAAATATCATGATTCGGTTTTAACAATCGGCTTGAAAGTTTCATCTAACTCTTTACCACACAGTCCCGAGTTTTAACGACCCTGAAAAGGAGGGCCTTTTGAAAACATCGTGGGAAAAGGAGAAAATGCTGGTAACCAGCATTTTCTCCTTTTCCCACAATGTTTTCTACCCTACCAAGGACAAACTTAGTAATTTGGGCCACCTTTAATTTGTCGTCTGCAAATGCTTTCAATTTGGACCAGTCTAAAATTTTGTCGTTTGGTAAAGAGTTAACTTATATAGCAGGATGAAGGAAAAGTCTGCAGTTGTACCCAGTCTTACTTGTTATCCACGATTGTGCCTTTACCAAAACAATCCTGTATTTGAACAACCCTTCGCGCTGAAAGAATTTTTGAAAATATCGTTGGAAAAAAGGGGAAAATGCTGGTAACCAGCATTTTCTCTCTTTTTCCCACGATGTTTTCTGTCCCGTCAAAGACAAATTTCATCAATTAAGTCACATTTGATTTTTTCTCGTCTGCAAATGTTTTAAAGTGGAAGAGGTCTAGACATTTTTGTTGACTGGTAAAGAATCATATTATCATTACAGAGTGTTATTTTATCAACCTTGCCCAATATTTGATAAGCAGTAAAATAAAGATAAGCCCCCACCCCTCCCCTACAACGGCATTTTCACACCCGTCTTTTCTCTGTGAACAAGTCAATTCTTATGAAAACGCCAAGCCTGGTAGCCCAGTAACGTAGTCTGTAACGCACAGGGCTTGAAACCCTATGGTCGTTGGTTCGATTACCAGCTCTGCCAAATTCTTCTAAGGATTGATGATAGCCATTGCGACGGGATTCATTTCTTTTTCACCGAGGAACATTGTTGCGACAATATTTATGTGGGAAAGCCGCCAGTGGCTCAGAAAGGACGCTGTAAAGAGTTATGGTGGGAAATAAATAAATGACAGGAAAGCACTGGCTGCCGTGATATAAACGAAATAATTAAAAAAAAAAAAAACGTGTTAAACACCAAACAAACAAACGTTCGAAAACCTAGTGAGCTGAAACTTCGTCATTCCTTTTGAATCAACATTTTTGTCGTTCAGTTCACAATCTAAACTCTCTAAAGGGGGCTGTTTGAATATTTATAATCCCCCAAAACTTTATCATTTAACTGCTATATAACTGAAAGGAAACAGTAAAAACAACAGTAAAAAGAAACGCCAATATGAGAAAAAATATGTTTTAGTGGTATACCCTTAATGGGCTACGTAGCCTCTTCAGGTATTTTAGATTTTGAGGCAGAGTTTCGCAAAGGTTTGTCGGAGTGTCACGTGATCAATAAGATGACTATATGGGATCGTATTCCAGCAAGTACGATGACGTCATTTCTGGTGTCATAAAAATGTGTCGTGCTCCGGCAGAGAGGTGCTTAATGCATCTCCGTGATGCATGATACCATGCAAGGCATCACATACTTATGTAACAATAATAGCCACTCTTTTCAACAACCGACTAAATCACTCAGGTAGATTGGTCCTTGGCCATACGGAAAATCGACAAATAGCGAAAGGTGTCGGCCTAGGTCAGCCTGCGCGGACTGCGCAGGCTGACCTAGGGCGATACGTTTCGCAGATGCATTAAGGCCCCTTTTCACAAAGCACGGGTCAAATAGAGTTATCGATTTCAAACCAACACGTCAAATCAGCACCATTTCTCCTTTTCCCACAGTGTTTTCTACCCTTTTTGATAAACGTGATCAGAACGTGCGGTCTGATCTTGGATCTACACTGTCCGATAAGGAGATATTTCCCCTCAACCCCCCCCCCTCCTCCAAAAAATAAAAATCTTAAAATAGCAATATTTTGTTTTTTACTATGAAATTTTTACTTGAAATTTTCATTTCACTTATTTAGCAGGTTAAGGGTTAAATGCCCACTAGCTGCCAAACATAAACAATTCAGGGGTCAAAATGCAAACAACTTTAATTCATACACTTTAAATGTATGGATATTATTAGCAGTCAGATTTATAATTTGTTACATTGGAATCTATCAAAGTTCAAGTTACTGGCAGAAAAATGTATTGTAAAGCCAGAACAAAAGTTGCCAGCCTAATTTTTGCTTTACATTACATTTTTTCCCCAGCAACTGCGACTTTGATAGATTTCACTGTAATACATTTTCGTATTCATAATACTATCCATACTTTTAAAAGGTATTCATTAAATTTGTCTGCATTTTACTAACTAACTAACTGACTGACTGACTGACTGACTGACTGACTGACTGACTGACTGACTTACTTACTTACTTACTTACTTACTTACTTACTTACTTACTTACTTACTTACTTACTTACTTACTTACTTACTGACTGACTGACTTACTGACTTACTTACTTACTTACTTACTTACTTACTTACTTACTTACGTACTTACTGACTGACTGACTGACTGACTGACTGACTTACTTACTTACTTACTTACTTACTTACTTACTTACTTACTTACTGACTGACTGACTGACTGACTGACCTACTTACTTACTTACTTACTTACTTACTTACTTACTGACTTACTGACTGACTGACTTACTTACTTACTTACTTACTTACTTACTTACTTACTTACTTACTTACTTACTTACTGACTGACTGACTGACTGACTGACTGACTGACTGACTTACTTACTGACTGACTGACTTACTTACTTACTTACTTACTTACTGACTGACTGACTGACTGACTTACTTACTTACTTACTTACTTACTTACTTACTTACTTACTTACTTACTTACTTACTTACTTACTTACTTACTTACTTACTGACTGACTGACTGACTGACTGACTGACTGACTGACTGACTTACTTACTTACTTACTTACTTACTTACTTACTTACTTACTTACTTACTGACTTACTTACTAACTGACTTACTTACTTACTTACTTACTTACTGACTTACTGACTTACTGACTTACTTACTTACTTACTTACTTACTTACTTACTTACTTACTAACTAACCTTTTACATTACATTTTTTTTTGCCAGCAACTGGGGCTTTGATAGATACCGCTAACGATATTCAAAATTTTAAAAAGTATGACTTAAATCTGTCTGCATTTTTAACTCCCGAATTTCGTACTTTTGGCCACTAGTGTGCCTTTAATGCTTTGTATTCTCTGTAGTGCTTATGGCTCTTTAACACAAAGAATTAATTTGCAGCAAAAAATCTGAAAGGGCACCCTTAACGCATCAAAGCTTTAAAAACATCTATACTGATTTCATGTACACGCAGACGAAAAGTTTGACATTCATATAAATGACCTGAAGTTGTCAGATAGGGATTGAAAACATGCTGGGAAAAGGAGCTATTGCTTGTTGCCGACAAGGTCTCATTTTGCCACAATGTTTTAATAATGATTTCCTCTATAGACACTAAAACCGCGAGGTTGTTTGTCCAAGGGTAAACAAGAATTCATTTTGCAAAATAAAATGAACCATGCTCCGTGAAAAGGGGGCTTAATGCATCTGCAAAAAGTATCGGCCCAGGTCAGCCTGCGCAGTCCGCGCAGGCTGACCTGGGCCGAAACGTTTTGCTTTTGGTAAATTTTCTGCATTTCAAAGGACCAGTCTACCTCATGATTCCGTCGGTTTGTTGGACGAAATGGATTTTATGGATCCCTAATTATGTTATGACTTGATTGGTATAACGAATCAGGGAGATCCACCTAGCACCCTTTTGCCAGAGCATGACTCAAATGTCTATCTTGACCAATTAAAAAATCTGTGCATAACTCATTACAAAACGACAATGTAATCGACCTGTCCAAATTGAAAGTGTTCGATCCCCGGCTCGGCCATTTTCTTTCCGAGGATTGATGATAGTCATTGTGACAGAATTCATTCCTCTCCCACCGCTGACCATTGTTTCGACGATGGCTCTGCGGGAAAGCAGCCAGTGGCTTGGAAAGAATATTGTGTGGAGTACTGGTAAAAGAAACTCAAGGAAAGCATGGATACGTGCACTGACCGCCACGACGTAACTGAAATAATTTTGAAAACGGCGTTAAACGCTATATACGGTCAATCAATCAATCCAAATTGAAAGCATCTGCAGACGACAAAGATGGGATTTTACTTTGAAAGGGTGGAAAACATTGTGGAAAGAGAGAAAATGATGATTACCAGGATTTTCTCCTTTCCCACATTGTTTTTCAAAAGCCTTCTTTCTCAGGGTCGTTAAAACTCGGATTGTATGGTTCTCTGTTATTCCTCTTAAAGGCTCAATAGTGGAAAAAACAATGCAGGTGTTTAAATGCATTTAAACTTAAATCATACCATTTTGTGAAGATGGCGATCTGTTATTGTGTGGTCGGTCCAAGTGTTAGTCGCTGGTAGAAAAATAAATGTTAAAATCAGGCAAAAAGTAAACGAAAGATAGAGTGACCTGGCAACTTTTAACCTAGTTTTGAAATTATTTTCTGTACCAGCGACTAACACGTGGACCGACCGCACAATAAGAGATTGTCATCTTCACGATAATATCACTACTTTGAAATGGAATGATTTGAATCTAAATGCATCTTAACACCTGCTTTGTTTACCTTTGGCAGCTATTGTTACTTTAACCAGTGGTACGAACGATTATACGAACAAATAAACAGGCTCATATGCCAACATATACACACACAGATCACAGACCAGACTGTACCTTCAGCGCAGCATGATCCTGAATCTACAGTTATCAAAAGTTCCCTACCTCTTGACTTCATGACAGAATATTAGACTCCTTTATATATAGTGAGACCATTTGCCTACGACAAAATCAGTAGGACCTGGTGAAGGGTTGTGTCCTAGGAAGAGTAGAAAACAATGTGGAAAAAAAAAAAAGAGGAGAAAATGCTGGTTACCAGCATTTTCTCTTACTTTTTTTCCCACAATGTTTTTAACATCCTTTCTCCTAGGGGCTGTTAAAAACGAGGGACTGTTTTGCATTTTACCTGTACTGCACAATGCCAACTTTTAACGACCCTGAGAGAAAACACTCTAGAAAACATTGCGGGAAAAGGAGAAAATGCTGGTAACCAGCATTTTCTCCTTTTCCCACAATGTTTTCTACCCTATGAAAGACAAATTTTGTGTTATGAGTAACATCTAATTTGTCATCTGCAAATGCATTCAATTGGACAACGCTTAAATGTTGTCGTCTGTAAAGAGCTAAGCATGTCACGTGTTGTTGTCTCACGAGACCAAATTGTCTAGAGGTCGCAGTCAAAAGTAGTCGAAAACTTGGCATTAAGCACTTTTGTTGCACATTCTTTATAAAAACTAGAAAAAAAAAATGACCCCATTGTTTACGTTATCAAAAGAAGTCTGCTGCATGGCGGAAAAATGTCGTCTGCGGGTGGGGGGGAGGTAGGGTTAATGATGTCAAGCAAGGGACTGAAGAGTGCGATGACGTCATCTCCCCGTTATTTCACTGTCAACCTGGTTGGTGTTCGTTATTAGAGTCTTTACCGAGTCATGGTAACTGAATAGTTTTATCAGGCTTACAAAAAAAAAACTTCGCTCTCTATAGCCTAATAAGTCATTCGGCAAACCACGGGTGATCCGTTGATCAAATTCCTCGGCTGTATCACGTGCATTTATATGCACCTAGACGGAACATTTCTTCGCCGGAAATAGATCTACGTCGCTTTAAATACTGTACTTATATCGTACTACTCCACTTAGAAAAAGAAAATGCGTGTCACAGTTTTCCATCAGAATCTTCCCTTACACATTTCCGTTGACAAACAGTTTGTACATTTATTTTCAAACTTGGTCTATGAGTTCCGTTGGCATTTTTCAGCGACAGGTTGCTTACCACCATAGCTATTGTTGCCGTTGCTAATCGATTTGTGGGCCCCGCCATGTTTAAGATCATGTGACTGAGCCGTATTTCAAACACTCTCTTGCACTACGGATCATTCCCATTCACCTCTGTAGTTGGCTCAGAAAGTAGTCCGTCATCACGTGATATTTTCGTCGCATGACCATAACTCAAAATGGCGACACAAACGCCGGTGAAAGATAGACCAATCGATTGTTTTGTGTGCTGTTCAAACAGCATACGGCCATATTAGACTTAGTGGTAGGAAATGTGAAAAAGAGGGATTTTCTGAAAAGCTTAAATGTCTTTTAAAGGACGATAACTTGTTTTTTAATTTTGTTTAAATTGTCATCATTCATGGGCGCAGCCATTTTTTTTTTTTTTTTACAATTGGCGTAAGATTCTGATCAGTAAAGAAGCTTGGGAAAATAGTTCCATTGTATACAGGTAAATTCATCAGTTTGAATGCACCTATAATGTATCCGGAATCATATTTCCTTTGTCTACTTTATTATGTTAAACAGTAACAAAATATGTTTTCCTCGGTTTGACAAGATTCTTGTCATTTAGCCCGTTGCAGAGATGTATGGTGAGAGTAAAGAACGACAACTCTGCTCGGAGATTGTATTTCAAAATGGAACTCCCCCTTGATACAGACGAGGTTAGATGTAGGTACGGAATCGGCCGAGTTGTGACGAGTGCCAATATGTAAGACAAGGTGTCTAAACGTGCCACCTTCCAAACACAATACCTAGTAATTTGTAAACAATTTTTTCACTTATTTCTAATTTTGGATGCGAAAAAGTTTTACTTTTATCGTGTTCAGTAGTAATCCGAATGGATAAATAGATAGATATTAACCCTTTTGCTGCTGAATAAATTAAATAAATGAGGCATGCTCTGTGAAAAGGGGGCTTAATGTATCTGCGAAAAGTATCGGCCCTGGTCAGCCTGCGCAGTCCGCGCAGGCTGACCTGGGCCGAAACTTTTCGCTGTTGGTCAATTTTCTGTGTGTGGAAGGACCAGTCTACCGTATGATATAGTTGGTTGTTAGAAATAATGGATTTTATAGATCCCTATCTGTGTGATGTCTTGCTTGGTATGATACATCGTGGATTGATTGTACGGTGTTTAACGCCGTTTTCAACATTATTTCAGTTATATCCCGGCGGCCAGTGCACCTATCCATGCTTTCCTGGAGTTTCTTTTACCAGTACTCCGCACAATATTCTTTCTAAGCCACTGGCTGCTTTGCGATACATCGTGGAAATGCTTTCTGCCCCCTTTTGCCAGAACATGGATTAAATCTTTCAAGTCGATAGTAAAAACCTAAATATTGCAGTTTCAAAGTTACTTTTTGGTGAAAAAAAAAAAATCTCCTTATCGGACAGTGTGGATCCAAGATCAGACTGCACGTTCTGTGCAGTCTGATCTTGATCCGCACAGTCCGCAAAAGGTCAGTGGGTTGCTCGGCAGCCTAAGGGTTAAGAGTTAAAAGAATTTCGTTGGCGCCGCCATTTTTAAGATCCAAAGTCAGCCTCTGCTGACCTGCTTCGAAACGTTTTGCGATTGGTCAATTTTCTTCATGTCTAAGGAATAGTTTACGTCATGACGTCATGACGCAGTCGGTTGTCAGACAAAATGGACTTTATGGATCCACGATCAAGTGATGACTGGCTTGGTATCATGCATCACGTAGATGCATTAAGCCCTCTTTTGCAAAAGCATGGTTCATATTTAAGGACTCCGCCAAGTTATGACGAGTGTGAAACTAATATTATAATATCCTGTTTGGTCCCGTTAAAAACCACATAAAACAGGTCTTCACGGAAATGCACGAAGGGTGGGCCGAAGTATAATTCGTCTAAATTCAATCATGCCCCACTATAACTCACACTATAATTGGCCAATCACATTGTTTCAATATATTCAAAGTGGTATTATTATTGCTCAGTTTAAATTTTGTCACTCCAGTTTTAAAGGATTGTTGTTTAGATGTATATTTACGAGCTATCATATCGACGTAAACTGTTTGGAAGATCACGTTTTGTACCCTGTAATCCTTTAATCCTTTGGGAACCAGACACATGTCTTTTTGCCTTTGCGGACAATGAAGATTAAGATCAGACTGCTCAGAGAGTGTAGTCTGATCTTGGATCTGTATTGTCCGAACTCTGTAAAGATATTCATATCATAACTGCCTTGGAAACGCAATAATAACATAATTGATCTAGACATTCTTACTTCACTAAAAAAATGAATGAGCCATACTCTGACAAAAGGGGACTTAATGTATGTCTATGATGCATTGTACCAATCAAGCCATCACATAATTATGGATCCATAAAAGCCACTTTTTAAACAACCGACTGAATCATTAGGCAGCCTGGTCCTTGGACATACAGAAAATTGACCCATAGCGAAAAGTTTTGGCCCAGGTCAGCCTGCGCGGACTGCGCGGGCTAACCTTGGTCGATACTTTTCACAGATGCATTAAGCCCCCTTTACACAGAGCATAGGTCAAACCAAATAACTCTTGACCAGACGACAGAATTCAAGACGCGTCCATTTTGAAAGCATTAGCAGAAGACAAATCAAATGTTAGCTCAATGAATGAAAATTGTCTTTGAAAGAGTAGAAAACATTGTGGGGAAAAGGAGAAAATGCTGATTACCAGCATTTTCTCCTTTTCCCCACAAAGTTTTCAAAAGCCATCTTTCTTGTGGTCATTAAAACTTAAGATTGTTTGGTACAGGACAAAGCTTTTTTATTTGCACTCTCAACATTTATACAACTTCCGTGAACGGATAGAGGACCCATGCACCCGATGTGGCCTCGTGTACTCTCGGAGTATGTAGTTGTATAAACTTGCTTTTTGACCACCTTTTTAGTGTTAGTTTCGACTAAATAAATCATAATTTGCCATTGGTCCAAAATAATTTACATATATATCATACAGAAAAAACGCCGAGATTCGGGAGAAGCGGCATCAGACTTAGTATTCTCCGTGATCGTAAGGTAGAGCATCGGTCTCGCAACCATAAAGTCCCGAGTTCGATTCCCAGGGGCGGGTTTCAACTCTGATAGTGATCATTGGCCCACACATTCGGTGCGAGTGCTGATGTGGTTTCCAGGGAGGCAGAACGGAGAGAGATTAGTATAAGTTGCAAGAACTTGTTTCTCAACTGATGTAAAATGAATATGTTTAAACTAAACTATAAGAAAACTGAATGAATACAAGTAATGGGCGTGAACAATGGCAAACAGATCCGCATGATGAACTTGTACTAATGTATTCACCCTGTGAATTATCGTTCTTTGCTATTTCAGAGTTCTTTTAACCCTTTATCAAACGACAATATTTTGGACTGGTCCAAACTGAAAGCATTTGCAGACGACAAATTAAATGTGGCTAAAATGATTGCATTTGTTTCTGAAAGGTTAGAAAACATTGTGGGAAAAGGAGAAAATGCTGGTTACCAGCATTTTCGCCTTTTCCCACAATGTTTTCAAAAGGCTTCTTTCTCAGGGTCGTTAAAAGTCGGGATTGTGTGGTTAAGAGTTAAGAACATTTGGTTTAGCCAATCTGAAGTTGTGATGTTCCATATTTAGAAAATTCTGGAAAATACGACTAAGAATGTTCTTAAAGATAGTTAAGGATATAGGGACCCAGGACAAGATGTGTGTTACCAAAGACTGAAAGTAGAACGCATAAAGCGAATGGGTATTTGATGGTATTCGGTTCCGATGCAGAGAAATGACTCTCCCCTACAAAATGACCCATGGGTCATTTCACTACGTAGGAGGAATGACTCGGGTCATTATTCTACGTGGAGAAATGACCCCAGACCGTAGAGAAAGGACCCCACTCTTAGAAGTAGTTGCAGCAGCAGCAGCACCACCACCACAGCTGTAGTAGTAGTAGTAGTAGTAGTAGAAACATCAGCAGCAACAACAATGTTAAGGCAAAAAGGGGTAGTAGAAGTACGAGTAGTAGTAGTAATGGTAGTAGTAGTAGTATCAGCATCAGCAGCAACAACAATGTTACACGGGAAAAAAGGGAGGGTCATTTCTCTACGGGGGTCCTTTCTTTTCA
This sequence comes from Tridacna gigas, assembly GCA_945859785.2. Lineage (NCBI taxonomy): Eukaryota > Metazoa > Mollusca > Bivalvia > Cardiida > Cardiidae > Tridacna > Tridacna gigas. The sequence goes on from OX244044.2 coordinate 15,245,679, forward strand.
TGAGGGGGTCATTCTACTACAGCTAGGGGAGGGGGGGTCCTTTCTCTACGGTCTGGGATCATTTCTCTACGTAGAATAATGACCCGGGTCATTCCTCCTACGTAGTGAAATGACCCATGGAGAGAGACATTAAAAAAGAGAGTTCAAGCGCAAAATATAAAAATACGCGTATGCATAATATAAACAAAGCCACCCCGTATTTTTTTCCCCGCGTCCCTCCCCTTTTTCCTCTTCCTTTCCTGGTCCCCCTTTTTTCCCGCGGCCCGCTCGTTCCCCTCCCGTTTCCCCTTTTTTCCCAATCTTCACCCGCGCCCTTTTTGCGTCTTCTTTTCTAAAATTTCCCGCGGCTCGCTCTTTTTAGCCCAGTTAGCCCAGTTAGCCCAGTTAGCCCGCTAGTCAGTTAGCCCAGTTAGCCCGCTAGTCAGTTAGCCCAGTTAGCCCGTTAGCCCGCTTTTCTCGGCTTTTCTCAGTTTTCTCAAGATAGCCAAGATAGCCAAGATAGCCCGGTTAGCCCGGTTAGCCCGCTTTTCTCAGTTTTCTCAGTTTTCTCAGTTTTGCCCGCTAGCCGGTTAGCCGGTTAGCCGGTTAGCCGCCCAGTTGTCCCGGTTTGTCGGTTTGTCGAGTTTGCCGTGTTTGTCGTGTTTGTCGAGTTTGTTGGCTAGCTGGTTTGTCGAGTAGCGACGAAGGAGCAAGGGGGTCGAGTATGTCGAGTATGTCGAGTAGCGACGAAGGAGCAAGGGGGTCGAGTATGTTGAGTATGTTGAGTAGCGACGAAGGAGCAAGGGGGTTGAGTATGTTGAGTATGTTGAGTATGTTGAGTTCACCGGAATATCTAAAAGCGTCCGAGCTACTACGTTCCCCCTACCCTATTCCCCTCCTTTCTCTTTTTTTTTCCTGTCGAACTCCCCAAAATTTATAAAAAATCGTATGAGTTAGAAAATTTAAAAAATATGTGAAAATTTTTTAAATTTCTAAATTTCTAAATTTCTAAATCTATATATATAAATTTTTGTAAGTTTCTAACGCATTCGATGCACCCACCAACTCGATGCACCCACCAACTAGGTGACCCACTTACTCGACTGACCCACGTACTAGCTGACCCACCAACTAGGTGACCCACGTACTAGCTGACCCACTTACTCGACTGACCCACGTACAAGCTGACCCACTTACTCGACTGACCCACGTACTAGCTGACCCACCAACTAGGTGACCCACGTACTAGCTGACCCACTTACTCGACTGACCCACGTACAAGCTGACCCACTTACTCGACTGACCCACGTACTAGCTGACCCACCAACTAGGTGACCCACGTACTAGCTGACCCACTTACTCGACTGACCCACGTACAAGCTGACCCACTTACTCGACTGACCCACGTACTAGCTGACCCACCAACTAGGTGACCCACTTACTCGACTGACCCACGTACTAGCTGACCCACCAACTAGGTGACCCACGAACAAGCTGACCCACTTACTCGACTGACCCACGAACAAGCTGACCCACTTACTCGACTGACCCACTTACTCGACTGACCCACGTACCAGGTGACCCACGTACCGGGTGACCCACGAACTAGGTGACCCACGTACAAGCTGACCCACTTACTCGACTGACCCACGTACTAGCTGACCCACTTACACGACTGACCCACGTACTAGCTGACCCACGTACTAGGTGACCCACGTACCAGGTGACCCACGTACCAGGTGACCCACGTACCGGGTGACCCACGAACTAGGTGACCCACGTACAAGCTGACCCACTTACTCGACTGACCCACGAACAAGCTGACCCACTTACTCGACTGACCCACTTACTCGACTGACCCACGTACCAGGTGACCCACGTACCGGGTGACCCACGAACTAGGTGACCCACGTACTAGGTCGATACATCCACCAACTCGATACATCCACCAACTTGATACATTTAAAAACTCTTTTTTTCCTCTGTTCTTCCAGCTAGCCAACTAGCTGAGAAACTCAGCAAGTCGTCAAGTTGGTCCCCAGCAAGTCGGTCCCCAGCAAGTCGGCAAACCAACAAACTAGGATTTTAGGACTAGCCAGCTAGAGAACAACACAACAACACAACAACATTTAAAATATCTTTTTTTTCTTTCTTTTTTTCCTCTCTTCTTATATATCCCACCAACTCGAGACATCCGTGATATCCAACAAACTCCACCAACTCGAGACAACCGAGACAACCGAGACACCCAAGACATTCGAAATATCTCCCATTTATCTCCTATATATTTGCTATATATCCCACGTTTTTGGTTTTCGCTATTCTCTACATCTAGCCAACTAGCCAAGAAACTCGAGAAAACCACACAACTGGCAAACCCACACAATAGCGAAAACCAACAAACTAGGATTTTAGGACTAGCCTGCTAGCCAACAACACAACAACATTTAAAATATCTTTTTTTTCTCTTCTTCTTATCTTCTTTCTCTTTTTTCTTTTTCTTCTTCTCCATACACAAAATAGAGCATTTTAAAAATTGAAAAAAAATAAAAAAACTTATATTATATATGTAATATATCGCGGCGAAGGTTAGAACTCTTTATATTTGTATTATTCCATTTTTTTATTTTTGTGTTTTGTGTTTTGTTTCTTTCTTTCTATGAAACAAAACAAAACAAAATATTTTTTTGTATCTTCTATATTCTTTTTTTTCTTTCTCTTTCCTCTTTTCTCTGTCTTGTTTCTCTCTCTCTTCCTCTTCTTTTTTCGTAGGATCTATTTCGTTGGTTATCTACCCAACTACATGAAAAATATATATTTTTTTGTTTGTTGTTGTTTTTGTTGTTTTTGTGTTTCTTTTCATGCTTTTTTAAAAAATGAAAAAAACAACCACCTAACTACAAAACTACAAAACTAGATATATACAAAACTTATATTTTTCCATGTATTTCGTTGGATATCTATCCAACTACTAAAAATATATATTTTTTTGTTTGTTGTTCTTGTGTTTCTTTTCATGCTTTTTTAAAAAATGAAAAAAAAACAACCACCAAACTACAAAACTACAAAACTAGATATATAAAACTTATATTTTTCCATGTAATTCGTTGGATACCATACGCGTGGGGTATCTATTTCGCTGGTCTATCTATTTCGCTGGCTATTCTTTTCCCTGGGTGTCTTTTTTCCCTGGTCTATCTATTTCGTTGGTCTATCTATTTCGTTGGTCTATCTATTTCGCTGGGTATCCTATTCGTTTGGGGTATCTATTTCGTTGGGTATCCTTTTCGTTTGGTCTATCTATTTCGTTGGTCTATCTATACAAAAATATATATTTTTTTGTGTTCCTCTGTTTCTTTTCATTTTTCTAATGAAAAAAAACAACCACCAAACTACAAAACTAGATATATACAAAACTTATATTTTTCCATGTATTTCGTTGGATATCTATACAACTACATGAAAAATAATTTTTTTAATTCTTGTCCTTGTTGTTTTTGTTGTTCTTGTTGTCTTCGTTTTTCTTGTCGTTTTTCTTCTCGTTTTTCTTCTCGTTTTTTCTCTTTTTTAAAATATGTATTATAAAAACCCGGGCCGCTTATATATTTAGGCTTTATGTCTTCAAGTTTTGGGATTTTTTCCATGCATTCGGTACACACCCCATAAATTTCGGGGTGATTTATATCGTTAAATTTTGCCGTTGTTATCAAACCACCGCAATCATTTACGTTATGTATAACACCGCAAAAAGATGGCAACCCATAAAATTCCCCATCATATTCGATATATTCACCCCATTTTATACCATCTTTGCACATAAAAAGTTTTTTACATGCCTTTTTAATTTTTTTATTATTTTCATCAATTTCATTTAAAATTTTATGTGTTTCCCTGTTATATTCTTCCAAATCTTTCAAATTATTTATTTTTAATTTTTCCAATATTTCCCAAAAAAATAAAAATTCATAAAAATTATCATAATCTAAAACGTCACAACGTATTTTAAAAACTTCGGCTAAATTTTTGTATGTAGGTCCATCGATTTTAATGCGTTTTTTAGTTACGTAGCTTTTCCCACTTTTCCACATATAAAAATTTTTTTGAGTTTCGGGATCGTGTTGCATTCTATAAGCTTCGGCGAGTGTTTCGGGGGTGTATCTTTTTGGCTTTGGCTTATAAAATTTATTTAAAAATTCTTGAGGCATAACCCTCAAAACTTCCCGCGTATTTTCTTGGGGTGTTTCCATATCCTCCATATTTCTTATTTCTTGGGTTTCTGTTGTTTGCTCCATATTTCTTATTTTTGTGTGTTTCTGGTGTGTTGTTATTATTTTAAAGTTTCTAAATTTCAATTTTTAAACCTTTTTGGATTTTAAAAAAATTATCATTTTAAATATTTCTAAATATATATATTTTTTTTTTGTCTATCTATCCAACTACATGAAATATATATTTTTTTTGTTTGTCTATCTATCCAACAACATGAAATATATATTTTTTTGTTTGTCTATCTATTTCGTTGGTCTATCTATTTCGTTGGGTATCTATTTCATTGGATACCTATCCAACAACATGAAAAATATATATTTTTTTTGTTTGTCTATCTATTTCGTTGGGTATCTATTTCATTGGATACCTATCCAACAACATGAAAAATATATATTTTTCGTTGGTCTATCTATTTCGTTGGGTATCTATTTCATTGGATACCTATCCAACAACATGAAAAATATATATTTTTTTTGTTTGTCTATCTATTTCGTTGGGTATCTATTTCATTGGATACCTATCCAACTACATGAAAAATATATATTTTTTTTGTTGGTCTATCTATTTTGTTGGGTATCTATTTCGTTGGATACCTATCCAACTACATGAAAAATATATATTTTTTTTGTTGGTCTATCTACCCAACTACATGAAATATATATTTTTTTTGTCTATCTATTTCGTTGGATACCTATCCAACTACATGAAAAATATATATTTTTTTTGTTTGTCTATCTATTTCGTTGGGTATCTATTTCATTGGATACCTATCCAACTACATGAAAAATATATATTTTTTTTGTTGGTCTATCTATTTCGTTGGGTATCTATTTCATTGGATACCTATCCAACAACATGAAAAATATATATTTTTTTTGTTTGTCTATCTATTTCGTTGGGTATCTATTTCGTTGGATACCTATCCAACAACATGAAAAATATATATTTTTTTTGTTTGTCTATCTATTTCGTTGGGTATCTATTTCATTGGATACCTATCCAACAACATGAAAAATATATATTTTTGTTTGTCTATCTATTTCGTTGGGTATCTATTTCATTGGATACCTATCCAACAACATGAAAAATATATATTTTTTTTGTTTGTCTATCTATTTCACTGGATACCTATCCAACTACATGAAAAATATATATTTTTTGTCTATCTATTTCACTGGATACCTATCCAACTACATGAAAAATATATATTTTTGTTTGTCTATCTATTTCGTTGGGTATCTATTTCATTGGATACCTATCCAACAACATGAAAAATATATATTTTTTTTGTTTGTCTATCTATTTCACTGGATACCTATCCAACTACATGAAAAATATATATTTTTTGTCTATCTATTTCACTGGTTACCTATCCAACTACATGAAAAATATATATTTTTTGTTGGTCTATCTATTTCGTTGGGTATCTATTTCATTGGATACCTATCCAACAACATGAAAAATATATATTTTTGTTTGTCCATCTATCCAACTACATGAAAAATATATATTTTTTGTCTATCTATTTCACTGGATACCTATCCAACTACATGAAAAATATATATTTTTTGTCTATCTATTTCACTGGATACCTATCCAACTACATGAAAAATATATATTTTTTTGTTTCTCCATCTATCCAACTACCTAAAATATATATTTTTTTGTTTGTCTATTTCACTGGTTACCTACTCAACTACATGAAAAATATATATTTTTTTTGTTTGTCTATCTACCCAACTACCTAAAATATATATTTTTTTGTTTGTCTATCTATCCAACTACATGAAAAATATATATTTTTTGTCTATCTATTTCACTGGTTACCTATCCAACTACATGAAAAATATATATTTTTTTGTTTCTCCATCTATCCAACTACCTAAAATATATATTTTTTTGTTTGTCTATCTACCCAACTACATGAAAAATATATATTTTTTTGTTTGTCTATCTATCCAACTACCTAAAATATAAATTTTTTTGTTTGTCTATCTACCCAACTACATGAAAAAATATATATTTTTTTTGTTTCTCCATCTACCCAACTACCTAAAATATATATTTTTTTGTTTGTCTATCTACCCAACTACATGAAAAATATAAAATTTTTTGTTTGTCTATCTATCCAACTACCTAAAATATAAATTTTTTTGTTTGTCTATCTACCCAACTACATGAAAAATATATATTTTTTTGTTTGTCTATCTACCCAACTACCTAAAATATATATTTTTTTGTTTCTCCATCTATCCAACTACCTAAAATATATATTTTTTTGTTTGTCTGTCTACCCAACTACATGAAAAATATATATTTTTTTGTTTGTCTATCTATCCAACTACCTAAAATATAAATTTTTTTGTTTGTCTATCTACCCAACTACCTAAAATATAAATTTTTTTTTGTTTGTCTATCTACCCAACTACATGAAAAATATATATTTTTTGTTGGTCTATCTACCCAACTACCTAAAATATATATTTTTTTGTTTGTCTATTTCACTGGATACCTATCCAACTACCTAAAATATATATTTTTTTGTTTGTCTATCTATCCAACTACATGAAAAATATATATTTTTTTTTGTTTCTCCATCTACCCAACTACCTAAAATATATATTTTTTTGTTTGTCTATCTACTCAACTACCTAAAATATATATTTTTTTGTTTGTCTATTTCACTGGATACCTATCCAACTACCTAAAATATATATTTTTTTGTTTGTCTATCTATCCAACAACATGAAAAATATATATTTTTTTGTTTCTCCATCTACCCAACTACCTAAAAAATATATTTTTGTTTGTTTGTCTATCTACCCAACTACATGAAAAATATATATTTTTTTGTTTCTCCATCTACCCAACTACCTAAAATATATATTTTTTTGTTTGTCTATCTACCCAACTACCTAAAATATATATTTTTTTGTTTGTCTATCTACCCAACTACCTAAAATATAAATTTTTTTTTGTTTGTCTATCTACCCAACTACATGAAAAATATATATTTTTTTGTTTGTCTATCTACCCAACTACATGAAAAATATATATTTTTTTGTTTGTCTATCTACCCAACTACCAAAATATATATTTTTTTGTTTGTCTATCTATCTAACTACATGAAAAATATATATTTTTTGTTTGTCTATTTCACTGGATACCTATCCAACTACCAAAAATATATATTTTTTGTTTGTCTATCTACCCAACTACATGAAAAATATATATTTTTTGTTTGTCTATTTCACTGGATACCTATCCAACTACCAAAAATATATATTTTTTTGTTTGTCTATCTACCCAACTACATGAAAAATATATATTTTTTTGTTTGTCTATCTATTTCGCTGGGCTATCCTTTTCCTTTGTCTATCTATTTCGCTGGTTGTCTATTTCGCTGGTTGTCTATTTCGTTGGGTATCCTATTCGTTTGGGGTATCCTATTCGTTTGGGGTATCTATTTCGTTTGGGCTTTCTATTTCACTGGATACCTATCCAACTACCAAAAATATATATTTTTTTGTTTGTTGTTCCTCTGTTTCTTTTCATTTTTCTAATGAAAAAAAACAACCACCTAACTACAAAACTTATAAAACTGAGTGGATGCGTTGGGATCTTTTTCGTTTGGGGTAACCTATACAACTTTATATATTTTTTTTTTATGTTTGTTGGTCTTCCTCTTCTTCTTCCTCTTCTTCTTCCTCTTCTTCTTCCTCTTCTTCTTCCTCTTCTTCTTCCTCTTCCTCTTCCTCTTCTTCTTGCTCTTCTTTTTTTATTCCCATTACCTCCACTAGCCTGTCTTTTTGTTTGTTTCTGTTTGTTTTATGTATTCCAATTTTAACACGTAATGGTTGTAAAATATTTTTTAAATCTATTTCTTTTAATTTATCTTCTAAAAACATACCATGGATGAGCTCCCTAAATCCTTCCTTTTCTTTGTCTTCGCTTTCTATCTCTAAAACAATGCGGGGGGTTAATTTATAAAGGCCAAAATAATATTTTTTACTTATATACTCCCCCGGCTCTATATCTTTTATTTTTGTAGTTTTTGGCCATCTTTTCCACGCTAGAACTTCTACCCATTCTAAAATTTTGGGTTTTAAATCTAATTTTTTTATTTTTTTTTTATTGTTTTTTATTTCCTCTATAATATCCATAATTTTGGTATAATTACGATTTAAAAAATATCTAGAAGGATTATAAAAAAATTTTAAATTATATGGGTTGTATCCTCGTAATGTAATATATTCCGCCACCATAATAAAAATGGGGTTAGTTCTTCCGTCGCTATATTTTTCGGGTAATTTTTCAAATGCTAATTTTTTAATTTTTGTTAAAACTTCTTTTATGTGCTCATTTGCGAAAAAAGTGGCAAAATTTTCCCCGTCATCATATTTAAAAGCTACCCGCATACATGTCGGGTATTCTCTAAAAGCGAAAATTTTAACTTTTCCGTTACATCTTTCTATAAGTTCCAAAGATAATTTTTTATCTGTTTTAATTTTTAAAACTTCTACTATTTTCGCTATTCTTTCCCGGTATTTTTTTAATTTTTTATTAGCCTGTTTTATTTTTTCTAATTCTTCGGCGTTGTCTTCTCTTAATTTCTTTTGTTCTTCTCTGTCTTTTTTTAAAATTTTTAATGTTTTTTCTTCCCATTCTTTAAATTCGTATGTTTGTCGTATTTCTAACAATAGGCGTTCACGTTTTGCGGTAGAAAGCAAAGAAATAATTTTTTTTGTTTCAATCTCTTTTAAAATGTGTTTTGGTTTGTCTGTTCCTATGCTATGCGCAAGCGGTTCCCTTCTGAAAACAAATTTTATATTTTTTGTATCTGGGAGGTATTTACTTGCGTCCTCCGCTTCTGGGGGGTAAACTTTTGTAGGTTTACCGCAAACCGTCAAACAAGTCGGGCCCTCTTTTAAAAAACATTTCAGCGGTTCCATTTCTATTTTATTCCGTTTTTCTGTGTCGGTTGTTGTTTCTATTTCTTGGAGATATATAGGCAACCCATTAAATCCAAACTCCCCCACCATCCAAAAAACGGCATTACTCCACTTTTTTGGGTCATTCCTTAAATTTTCGCTAATTTCTTTACGTATTCCACAAAAAACCACGCGTCAACGTATTACCATACCAAACGTGAACAATTTCCCCAGTGGTTTTATTTGAAATACAAAAACTTTTATCAATTTTCTCGGCTATTCTTTTCCATTGTTCTGCTCCACTTTGTACATGAAAAAATTTAATATCTCTAATTTTGTTAAATTCTTTATTTAAAACATCTAAATAATTTTTTTTATAGTCAAAACCTTTAAAAGATATTTCTAACCTTGTCAATCCTCTTTTTTGTACATCTAAATTATAAAATGTCTTTCTTAAATGAGGATCTAAACAAAACGCATAATCTGCGAGGTGTGTCCTGTGTGAATTTCTTACATCACCCGCCTCGAAATTACTAACAATTTTATTATAATATTTAACCCAATACGTTGGATATCTATACTTTAGGATGTTCCTACCTGCTGACATTTCAATTTCATGCCGATCCAATAAAAAACCCATGTTTTCACTCATTTTTCTATAATCTTCCGTAAAATTTCCACTATCTTTAAAAAAATTATAAAGTCTGTCCCTGTCTAATGTTCCCGAGAAATCTCGCGTATAATCTATAGAATACAACCCGAACGCTCTAGCATTTAAATGCTTTTCTAATTGTGGTAAAGATTTTAAAACATCTTTTAAAATTAAATTAGCTGTGTCCACTTTTATCAATATTATGGCGTAAGGTTTGTTTTTTGTGTTATGATGTATAAAAAAATTTTTATATGTTCTTTTGTCTGTTTGCTCTCCAATCATTTCCACAATTTTACAAATTTCCCCCGTGCTTGTTGTTTTTGTTGTTTTTATCATTCTATGAAAACATTTTGTTTTAAAAACTTCTAAAATTGTACTTTCTATAAATTTATTTATACTTTTCGCGACTTCATCTTGTTGGAGTGCCATAACTTCCCCCGTTTTTTTATTTGTTTCGGTTTGTTCTTTTGCAAGAAATCCAAAAATATATAAATCATCTATAAAAGGGGGCAAATCTTTCAAAGGTTGTAAAGCTGTCAGGCCTTCGCTATTTTTTAAATAATCCACATCAGCGATATCGCTGATTAAATTGCTGTCATAAATATTATCATAAATTATATGAGTTGCGGCGCTCTTTTCTGCAAATAATCCCAATTCTTTTAAATCTTTTGAAGTTGTTGAAGTAGTTAAAATATTTTTTTTGGTCTCTATTTCTGTAGACATTAATTTTTTTTTAATCTACTTAATTACTTAACTTAAAAATTTTTTATCTACTTTTTTTTTTATAACTTTTAAAATTTTTTAATCTACTCTAATTTTTTTAAAAAAATGAAATTAAATAAATAATAAATTAAATAAAAAAATATATTGTTATAAAAATGAATGACATACAAGAAATTAAAAACATGTTAATTAATTTAACGAAAAAGATCGATGATATGAGAAAGAAACAAGAAAACAAAAAAACATATGAAGAAATAAAAACCCCAGCACCATCACCATTATGGGAAAGTATGGAGGATTTTAATGAATTTATAGAAGAAAGTTATAAGGAAGTATTTACAAAAACAGAAGATGAAAAATATACAATTTGTGAAGCTTATTAAATTTTAAAACATAGAACACACACCAACAAGAAAAAATTTTTTTTTTCTTGCTTTTCTTTCTTTTTTCTCCTTTCTAGAAAAAAGAAAAGCAAGAAAACACACACACACACACACACACACACACAGAGACACACACACACAGGAACAACAAACAAAAAAAATATAAGTTTTGTATATATCTAGTTTTGTGGTTTTTTTTTTCATTAGAAAAATGAAAAGAAACAGAGGAACCCACACACCAACAAACAAACAAAAATTATATTTTTATATAGTTCGATAGATAGACAAAGGAAAAACATGGAAATATATAAGATATGTATATATGTATATATGTATATATGTATATATATAGTTTTGTAGTTTTGTAGTTGTTTTTTTTCACATAACACACACACCAACAAACAAAAATATATATATAGTTGTATATATATCCAACGAAAAGGATACCCCAACGAAAAACATCCCCAACGCAACCGGATAGCCCAGCGAATAGGATAGCCAAAGGAAAAGGATAGCCCAGCAGTTAGGTGGTTGTTTTTTTTCATTAGAAAAATGAAAAGAAACAGGAGGAACAACAAACAAAAATATATTTTTCATGTAGTTGGGTAGATAGACAAACAAAAAAATATATATTTTAGGTAGTTGGGTAGATGGAGAAACAAAAAAATATATATTTTAGGTAGTTGGGTAGGTATCCAGTGAAATAGACAAACAAAAAAATATATATTTTAGGTAGTTGGGTAGATGGAGAAACAAAAAAATATATATTTTTCATGTAGTTGGGTAGATAGACAAACAAACAAAAATATATTTTTTAGGTAGTTGGGTAGATAGACAAACAAAAAAATATATATATTTTATGTAGTTGAGTAGATAGACAAACAAAAAAATATATATTTTAGGTAGTTGAGTAGATAGACAAACAAAAAAAATATATATTTTAGGTAGTTGAGTAGATAGACAAACAAAAAAATATATATTTTAGGTAGTTGGGTAGATGGAGAAACAAAAAAAATATATATTTTTCATGTAGTTGGATAGATAGACAAACAAAAAAATATATATTTTAGGTAGTTGGATAGGTATCCAGTGAAATAGACAAACAAAAAAATATATATTTTAGGTAGTTGGGTAGATAGACCAACAAAAAATATATATTTTTCATGTAGTTGGGTAGATAGACAAACAAAAAAAAATTTATATTTTAGGTAGTTGGGTAGATAGACAAACAAAAAAATATATATTTTAGGTAGTTGGGTAGATAGACAAACAAAAAAATATATATTTTAGGTAGTTGGGTAGATGGAGAAACAAAAAAATATATATTTTTCATGTAGTTGGGTAGATAGACAAACAAAAAAATTTATATTTTAGGTAGTTGGATAGATAGACAAACAAAAAAATATATATTTTTCATGTAGTTGGGTAGATAGACAAACAAAAAAATATATATTTTAGGTAGTTGGGTAGGTATCCAGTGAAATAGACAAACAAAAAAAATATATATTTTAGGTAGTTGAGTAGATAGACAAACAAAAAAATATATATTTTAGGTAGTTGGGTAGATGGAGAAACAAAAAAAATATATATTTTTCATGTAGTTGGATAGATAGACAAACAAAAAAATATATATTTTAGGTAGTTGGATAGGTATCCAGTGAAATAGACAAACAAAAAAATATATATTTTAGGTAGTTGGGTAGATAGACCAACAAAAAATATATATTTTTCATGTAGTTGGATAGATAGACAAACAAAAAAATATATATTTTAGGTAGTTGGGTAGATAGACAAACAAAAAAATTTATATTTTAGGTAGTTGGATAGATAGACAAACAAAAAAATATATATTTTTCATGTAGTTGGGTAGATAGACAAACAAAAAAATATATATTTTAGGTAGTTGGATAGATGGAGAAACAAAAAAATATATATTTTAGGTAGTTGGGTAGATAGACAAACAAAAAAATATATATTTTTCATGTAGTTGGGTAGATAGACAAACAAAAAAATTTATATTTTAGGTAGTTGGATAGATAGACAAACAAAAAAATATATATTTTTCATGTAGTTGGGTAGATAGACAAACAAAAAAATATATATTTTAGGTAGTTGGGTAGATGGAGAAACAAAAAAAATATATATTTTTTCATGTAGTTGGGTAGATAGACAAACAAAAAAAATTATATTTTAGGTAGTTGGATAGATAGACAAACAAAAAAATATATATTTTTCATGTAGTTGGGTAGATAGACAAACAAAAAAATATATATTTTAGGTAGTTGGATAGATGGAGAAACAAAAAAATATATATTTTTCAAGTAGTTGGATAGGTAACCAGTGAAATAGATAGACAAAAAATATATATTTTTCATGTAGTTGGATAGATAGACAAACAAAAAAATATATATTTTAGGTAGTTGGGTAGATAGACAAACAAAAAAAATATATATTTTTCATGTAGTTGAGTAGGTAACCAGTGAAATAGACAAACAAAAAAATATATATTTTAGGTAGTTGGATAGATGGAGAAACAAAAAAATATATATTTTTCATGTAGTTGGATAGGTATCCAGTGAAATAGATAGACAAAAAATATATATTTTTCATGTAGTTGGATAGGTATCCAGTGAAATAGATAGACAAAAAATATATATTTTTCATGTAGTTGGATAGGTATCCAGTGAAATAGATAGACAAAAAATATATATTTTTCATGTAGTTGGATAGATGGACAAACAAAAATATATATTTTTCATGTTGTTGGATAGGTATCCAATGAAATAGATACCCAACGAAATAGATAGACCAACAAAAAATATATATTTTTCATGTAGTTGGATAGGTAACCAGTGAAATAGATAGACAAAAAATATATATTTTTCATGTAGTTGGATAGGTATCCAGTGAAATAGATAGACAAAAAATATATATTTTTCATGTAGTTGGATAGGTATCCAGTGAAATAGATAGACAAACAAAAAAAATATATATTTTTCATGTTGTTGGATAGGTATCCAATGAAATAGATACCCAACGAAATAGATAGACAAACAAAAATATATATTTTTCATGTAGTTGGATAGGTATCCAGTGAAATAGATAGACAAAAAATATATATTTTTCATGTAGTTGGATAGGTATCCAGTGAAATAGATAGACAAACAAAAAAAATATATATTTTTCATGTTGTTGGATAGGTATCCAATGAAATAGATACCCAACGAAATAGATAGACAAACAAAAATATATATTTTTCATGTTGTTGGATAGGTATCCAATGAAATAGATACCCAACGAAATAGATAGACAAACAAAAAATATATATATTTTACATGTTGTTGGATAGGTATCCAACGAAATAGATACCCAACGAAATAGATAGACAAACAAAAAAAATATATATTTTTCATGTTGTTGGATAGGTATCCAATGAAATAGATACCCAACGAAATAGATAGACCAACAAAAAAAATATATATTTTTCATGTAGTTGGATAGGTATCCAATGAAATAGATACCCAACGAAATAGATAGACAAACAAAAAAAATATATATTTTTCATGTAGTTGGATAGGTATCCAACGAAATAGATAGACAAAAAAAATATATATTTCATGTAGTTGGGTAGATAGACCAACAAAAAAAATATATATTTTTCATGTAGTTGGATAGGTATCCAACGAAATAGATACCCAACGAAATAGATAGACAAACAAAAAAAATATATATTTTTCATGTTGTTGGATAGGTATCCAATGAAATAGATACCCAACGAAATAGATAGACCAACAAAAAAAATATATATTTTTCATGTAGTTGGATAGGTATCCAATGAAATAGATACCCAACGAAATAGATAGACAAACAAAAAAAATATATATTTTTCATGTTGTTGGATAGGTATCCAATGAAATAGATACCCAACGAAATAGATAGACCAACGAAAAATATATATTTTTCATGTTGTTGGATAGGTATCCAATGAAATAGATACCCAACGAAATAGATAGACAAACAAAAAAAATATATATTTTTCATGTTGTTGGATAGGTATCCAATGAAATAGATACCCAACGAAATAGATAGACCAACGAAATAGATAGACAAACAAAAAAATATATATTTCATGTTGTTGGATAGATAGACAAACAAAAAAAATATATATTTCATGTAGTTGGATAGATAGACAAAAAAAAATATATATATTTAGAAATATTTAAAATGATAATTTTTTTAAAATCCAAAAAGGTTTAAAAATTGAAATTTAGAAACTTTAAAATAATAACAACACACCAGAAACACACAAAAATAAGAAATATGGAGCAAACAACAGAAACCCAAGAAATAAGAAATATGGAGGATATGGAAACACCCCAAGAAAATACGCGGGAAGTTTTGAGGGTTATGCCTCAAGAATTTTTAAATAAATTTTATAAGCCAAAGCCAAAAAGATACACCCCCGAAACACTCGCCGAAGCTTATAGAATGCAACACGATCCCGAAACTCAAAAAAATTTTTATATGTGGAAAAGTGGGAAAAGCTACGTAACTAAAAAACGCATTAAAATCGATGGACCTACATACAAAAATTTAGCCGAAGTTTTTAAAATACGTTGTGACGTTTTAGATTATGATAATTTTTATGAATTTTTATTTTTTTGGGAAATATTGGAAAAATTAAAAATAAATAATTTGAAAGATTTGGAAGAATATAACAGGGAAACACATAAAATTTTAAATGAAATTGATGAAAATAATAAAAAAATTAAAAAGGCATGTAAAAAACTTTTTATGTGCAAAGATGGTATAAAATGGGGTGAATATATCGAATATGATGGGGAATTTTATGGGTTGCCATCTTTTTGCGGTGTTATACATAACGTAAATGATTGCGGTGGTTTGATAACAACGGCAAAATTTAACGATATAAATCACCCCGAAATTTATGGGGTGTGTACCGAATGCATGGAAAAAATCCCAAAACTTGAAGACATAAAGCCTAAATATATAAGCGGCCCGGGTTTTTATAATACATATTTTAAAAAAGAGAAAAAACGAGAAGAAAAACGAGAAGAAAAACGACAAGAAAAACGAAGACAACAAGAACAACAAAAACAACAAGGACAAGAATTAAAAAAATTATTTTTCATGTAGTTGTATAGATATCCAACGAAATACATGGAAAAATATAAGTTTTGTATATATCTAGTTTTGTAGTTTGGTGGTTGTTTTTTTTTCATTAGAAAAATGAAAAGAAACAGAGGAACACAAAAAAATATATATTTTTGTATAGATAGACCAACGAAATAGATAGACCAAACGAAAAGGATACCCAACGAAATAGATACCCCAAACGAATAGGATACCCAGCGAAATAGATAGACCAACGAAATAGATAGACCAACGAAATAGATAGACCAGGGAAAAAAGACACCCAGGGAAAAGAATAGCCAGCGAAATAGATAGACCAGCGAAATAGATACCCCACGCGTATGGTATCCAACGAATTACATGGAAAAATATAAGTTTTATATATCTAGTTTTGTAGTTTTGTAGTTTGGTGGTTGTTTTTTTTTCATTTTTTAAAAAAGCATGAAAAGAAACACAAGAACAACAAACAAAAAAATATATATTTTTAGTAGTTGGATAGATATCCAACGAAATACATGGAAAAATATAAGTTTTGTATATATCTAGTTTTGTAGTTTTGTAGTTAGGTGGTTGTTTTTTTCATTTTTTAAAAAAGCATGAAAAGAAACACAAAAACAACAAAAACAACAACAAACAAAAAAATATATATTTTTCATGTAGTTGGGTAGATAACCAACGAAATAGATCCCACGAAAAAAGAAGAGGAAGAGAGAGAGAAACAAGACAGAGAAAAGAGGAAAGAGAAAGAAAAAAAAGAATATAGAAGATACAAAAAAATATTTTGTTTTGTTTTGTTTCATAGAAAGAAAGAAACAAAACACAAAACACAAAAATAAAAAAATGGAATAATACAAATATAAAGAGTTCTAACCTTCGCCGCGATATATTACATATATAATATAAGTTTTTTTATTTTTTTTCAATTTTTAAAATGCTCTATTTTGTGTATGGAGAAGAAGAAAAAGAAAAAAGAGAAAGAAGATAAGAAGAAGAGAAAAAAAAGATATTTTAAATGTTGTTGTGTTGTTGGCTAGCAGGCTAGTCCTAAAATCCTAGTTTGTTGGTTTTCGCTATTGTGTGGGTTTGCCAGTTGTGTGGTTTTCTCGAGTTTCTTGGCTAGTTGGCTAGATGTAGAGAATAGCGAAAACCAAAAACGTGGGATATATAGCAAATATATAGGAGATAAATGGGAGATATTTCGAATGTCTTGGGTGTCTCGGTTGTCTCGGTTGTCTCGAGTTGGTGGAGTTTGTTGGATATCACGGATGTCTCGAGTTGGTGGGATATATAAGAAGAGAGGAAAAAAAGAAAGAAAAAAAAGATATTTTAAATGTTGTTGTGTTGTTGTGTTGTTCTCTAGCTGGCTAGTCCTAAAATCCTAGTTTGTTGGTTTGCCGACTTGCTGGGGACCGACTTGCTGGGGACCAACTTGACGACTTGCTGAGTTTCTCAGCTAGTTGGCTAGCTGGAAGAACAGAGGAAAAAAAGAGTTTTTAAATGTATCAAGTTGGTGGATGTATCGAGTTGGTGGATGTATCGACCTAGTACGTGGGTCACCTAGTTCGTGGGTCACCCGGTACGTGGGTCACCTGGTACGTGGGTCAGTCGAGTAAGTGGGTCAGTCGAGTAAGTGGGTCAGCTTGTTCGTGGGTCAGTCGAGTAAGTGGGTCAGCTTGTACGTGGGTCACCTAGTTCGTGGGTCACCCGGTACGTGGGTCACCTGGTACGTGGGTCACCTGGTACGTGGGTCACCTAGTACGTGGGTCAGCTAGTACGTGGGTCAGTCGTGTAAGTGGGTCAGCTAGTACGTGGGTCAGTCGAGTAAGTGGGTCAGCTTGTACGTGGGTCACCTAGTTCGTGGGTCACCCGGTACGTGGGTCACCTGGTACGTGGGTCAGTCGAGTAAGTGGGTCAGTCGAGTAAGTGGGTCAGCTTGTTCGTGGGTCAGTCGAGTAAGTGGGTCAGCTTGTTCGTGGGTCACCTAGTTGGTGGGTCAGCTAGTACGTGGGTCAGTCGAGTAAGTGGGTCACCTAGTTGGTGGGTCAGCTAGTACGTGGGTCAGTCGAGTAAGTGGGTCAGCTTGTACGTGGGTCAGTCGAGTAAGTGGGTCAGCTAGTACGTGGGTCACCTAGTTGGTGGGTCAGCTAGTACGTGGGTCAGTCGAGTAAGTGGGTCAGCTTGTACGTGGGTCAGTCGAGTAAGTGGGTCAGCTAGTACGTGGGTCACCTAGTTGGTGGGTCAGCTAGTACGTGGGTCAGTCGAGTAAGTGGGTCAGCTTGTACGTGGGTCAGTCGAGTAAGTGGGTCAGCTAGTACGTGGGTCACCTAGTTGGTGGGTCAGCTAGTACGTGGGTCAGTCGAGTAAGTGGGTCACCTAGTTGGTGGGTGCATCGAGTTGGTGGGTGCATCGAATGCGTTAGAAACTTACAAAAATTTATATATATAGATTTAGAAATTTAGAAATTTAGAAATTTAAAAAATTTTCACATATTTTTTAAATTTTCTAACTCATACGATTTTTTATAAATTTTGGGGAGTTCGACAGGAAAAAAAAAGAGAAAGGAGGGGAATAGGGTAGGGGGAACGTAGTAGCTCGGACGCTTTTAGATATTCCGGTGAACTCAACATACTCAACATACTCAACATACTCAACCCCCTTGCTCCTTCGTCGCTACTCAACATACTCAACATACTCGACCCCCTTGCTCCTTCGTCGCTACTCGACATACTCGACATACTCGACCCCCTTGCTCCTTCGTCGCTACTCGACAAACCAGCTAGCCAACAAACTCGACAAACACGACAAACACGGCAAACTCGACAAACCGACAAACCGGGACAACTGGGCGGCTAACCGGCTAACCGGCTAGCGGGCAAAACTGAGAAAACTGAGAAAAGCGGGCTAACCGGGCTAACCGGGCTAACCGGGCTATCTTGGCTATCTTGGCTATCTTGAGAAAACTGAGAAAAGCCGAGAAAAGCGGGCTAACGGGCTAACTGGGCTAACTGACTAGCGGGCTAACTGGGCTAACTGACTAGCGGGCTAACTGGGCTAACTGGGCTAACTGGGCTAACTGGGCTAAAAAGAGCGAGCCGCGGGAAATTTTAGAAAAGAAGACGCAAAAAGGGCGCGGGTGAAGATTGGGAAAAAAGGGGAAACGGGAGGGGAACGAGCGGGCCGCGGGAAAAAAGGGGGACCAGGAAAGGAAGAGGAAAAAGGGGAGGGACGCGGGGAAAAAAATACGGGGTGGCTTTGTTTATATTATGCATACGCGTATTTTTATATTTTGCGCTTGAACTCTCTTTTTTAATGTCTCTCTCTTATGGGTATACGTATTTCAGCACGCGTCATTTTGTAGGGGAGGGTCATTTCTCTGCATTACACCGGCCAGGACGATCCCAGAAAGCGGATTAGCAATGCAAATTCGCTACAGGATAACTAGCACAGTCAGTGAAAAGTAGTCAGTGTAAAGCTGCATTCAAGTCTCCGTTTTATAGGGTTTTTTTTTTTTCCTAGAAAAAAAAAAATGATGTCAACGATGATTAAAAACCGAGCAGGCACCTTCCGTTCACGGAATTTTGCTGGCAGATAGTCTTCACTCCGGTGAAATGGAAACGTCATTCGACACTTCTTTCTATTGCCTATTAAAAAAGAAATGACTAATAGAAATAAGCCCTACTCTGTAAAAAGGGAGTTTGATGCACCACCAAAACCTATCGACCCAGGTCAGCCAGGTCAGTCCAAGGACCAGTGTACCTCGCGATTCAGTCAGTTGGCAGACAAAATGGATTTTATGGATCCATAATGATATAACGACCTGCTTTATATAATGCATCACGGAAAATGCATTTAGCCCCCTTTTGCCACAGTACCGTTCAAATAAACTGAGCATTCTAAAGGAAAAGTTAAAAATATCTCTGTTCCAGGAAGAGGAGGTGATAATATATGCATGGTTTTATTGATATTCAAATTCTTTATGCTTATATAATAAGTCTTCTTCAATTGAATCTCACATCCTACGTGACATCCATTAAACTTTAGGATTCTCAAGGACTTGAACCCATTCCTGTACAAACTGATTTTTTCAAACGCCCATGCAATATACAGCATTGGATTACATTGTGGGAAAAGGAATAATTGCTTGTAAAAGACCATTTTTTTTTTTTTTTTTTTTTTTATCAATTAATTATTCAATTATTCAATTAATTGAATAATTAATTAATAAAAAAAAAAAAAAAAAAAATGTCTGTTACAAGCAATTGTATAATTGTAATCCAATGCTGTATATTGCATGAGCGTTTAATTAATTAATTTCTTACTTTATTGATTGATTGATTTATTTATTTATTTATTTATTTATTTATTTATTTATTTATTTATTTATTATCTCCTTTAAACCTTTACCACAGAATTCTTGAGGAGGACGGCTTTTGAAAACATGGCGGGCAAAAAGAGAAATCGCTTGTTACCAGCATTTTCTCCTTTTCCCGCAATGTTTTCTACCCATTTATAGAAGAATCCAAATATTTGAATAACATTTGATTTGTCGTCTGCAAATGCTTGCACTTTCAAAAAATGTAAAATTTTGTCGGGTTGGTAAAGAGTTAACAATCTAACTGCATGGGTTAGATTTTGTATCCTAAACGGTTTTTGACAGTTTTTGAATACATTAAGGGGAAAAGGTGCTAGACTGTAAAAACAATTTCTGGTTTTTTTTTTTGGTTTTTTTTTTGGCCCCCTTCAGTGCTTTATAAACAATCAAACTTGCATAGATAAGAATTTAAAGATCTATACTTCAACAATTTGAGCTATCCTCTGCCAAAAGGCGGTTAAATGCATCTCCGTAATGCACTACACAAAGCAAAAATATTCCCATTATCCCTTAGTGCGCTGAATTAATGAAAAGGGCCTTTTTCAGCCAGGAAAAACATGAGTAACACTGTCATTTCAAGGTTGCTTTGACCAGAATATGTAACAAAGTAGCAGACAGTGTAGATCCAAGATCAGACTGCACGTTCTGTGCAGTCTGATCTTGATCTACACTGTCTGCAAAAACAAGTTGGTTCCAGTGTTTTATGGGTTAATATGGATCCGTAAATTCCGTTTTATATAACAACCGTCTGAATCTTGAGGTATGCTGGTCCTTTGGCATGCAGAATGTTTAGCTGAAAAGCAAAAGGTTTTGACCCAAGTCACTCTGCGGGTATATTGCACAGGCTAATCCGAGTCGATACTTTTCATCATTTGAATCACATTTAGTTTGTCGTTTGCTAATGCTTTCAATTTGAGTAAGTCTAAAATTTTGTCGTTTGGTAAATATTTAAAACTCTTTACCAAACGACAAAATTTTAGACTAGTCCAGATTGAAAGCTTTTGCAGCTGACAAAATAAATGTGACTCAATAATTGAATTTTGTTTTGGGAAGAGTAGGAAACATTGTGGGAAAAGGCGAAAATGCTGGTTACCAGCATTTTCTCCTTTTCCCACGATGTTTTCGAAAGGCTTCTTTCTCAGGGTCGTTGTAAGTCGAGATTGTGTGGTAAAGGGTTAACAATTTAACTTCACGAGCTAGACAGAGTTTTTGAAAACATTGAAGATAAAAGGAAAAATTTGCTGGTAAAAAGCAAATTTGCTCTGTGAAATGGGAAACTTGACGCATCTGCAAAAAGTATCGACCCATGTCAGCCTGCGCAGTCCGCGCAGGCTGACCTGGGTCGAAACTTTTTGCTGTCGATCAAATTTCTGCGTGGCGACGGACCCGTCCAGCTGATGACTCAGTCGGTTGGTGAACAAACTAGATTTTATAGATCCATGGATCCATGATTATGTGATAACTTGCTCGATATGATGGTTCACAGAGATACATTGACCCCCCCCCCCCCCCCGCATTTTGCAAGAACATGGCTCGAATCTTCTTCTCCCCACCCATCCTCTTCTCCCCTTTCAGCGCCTGTCATACAAATCCAGATAGGACCTACATGTATTTATTTGCGTTTAGACCAATCCCTACATCGATAGTTGTACTGATTCTTGGCTGTTCTGAATTTTCCCCCAAGAATAACATTTGTGGAGATAAGTTTTTACTTTCCCGTGGACGACAGCTTTTGAAAACGTCCAGGGAAAAGAAAAGAGTGATTCCAACAAGCAACTGATTTTTGCATTTATAAATCATCACCAATGGTTGCCCATATGGGCGACGCCCCAGAAGGCTGTTAGTTAAGTTATATTGGGCAGTACAAGATACAGGACAATCCCTACCCTAAGTTACGCCTGGTTCCTCAACTCTTTCAGTGTCATAGGCGAAAACAGGACCTTTTTGCGGACGACATAGGTCAAGATCACACTGCACAGAACGTGCAGTCTGATCTTGATCTATACCGCCCGCTTGCTTAGTCACGCCTATGAAATAAAAATCTTTCTTACTTACAGTAGATTGTATTTTCAGCGATGGAAAGATGTGGAGTGTAAATTTAACGTACTCGTAGTACTAACAGCACCGTCATACGGAAGCTAGATTTTACGTCACATCCGGAAGGCAAGTTGTAATGTTTCGGTGGCCAGCAATGGGTATGATACATCTCAATATATAAATACTTTTTCTTGTTGGTAAATATTTCGTCTTGGTTTCAGAGGTATTAGTTTGTTTTTTTTTTTTTATCGTTCAACTCTTTACCAAACGACAAATTCCAGACTCTTCCAAACAGAAAGCTCCTGCAGACGACAATTTCGAAAGTGATATCGAAAACAGGGTTCGTATTCACCGACCATTCTTAACGTTCTTAGTCTTATTCTCCATAGTTTTCTACATTTGAAAGTAACACAACTTCTGATTGGCTAAACCAATTAGTTTAGCCAATCAGAGGTTGTGTTACTTTCAAGTGTAGAAAATCTTGGAGAATAAGACTGAGAATATTTTTAAGAATGGTTGGTGAATACGGACCCTGAAGTTCTTAGACAGGGCATAAAACATTGTGAGAAGAGGAGGCAACGCTACTTTTCCAGCATCTTCTCCTTTTCCCACGTTTTCGAAAGTCTTCCAACAGAGTCATTAAAAGTCAGGATTGTGTGGTAATGGTTTAAGAAAAAGGCTGCAGTGTAAAGAGTTACCGGAACAAAAGGGTCTTTATTTATCAGTAAGTATGGTAATTCGGCGGTCCTCTAGTCAAGGAAAAGGCTTTTTAACTCTTATCTTGCTAAAAAAAAAAACGAAATGAGACTTTCAAGTCGATATTAAAAACCCAAATAAAGCCTTTTCTAATCAACGAAAAGGCTTTTCAACCCTTATCCTGCTAAAAAACTGAAATTAGACTTTCAAGTCGATATTTAAAACCCAACTTTTGCTACTTTAAAATCATTTATTTGAGGGGAAAATGTATCCTTATCGGACAGGGTAGATCAAAGATCAGACTGCACGTTCTGTGCAGTCTGATCTTGATCTACACTGTCCGCAAAAGGTCAGTAAGTCGCGCTGAGCAGCTTTAAGGGTTAAACCTTTGCATAACTCTGTTTTAACGACCCATGAGAAAAAATATTTTGGAAAAACAATGTGGAAAAGGGAGAAAACGTTCCCAAGCAGCATTTTCTCTTTTTTCCCCACACCGTTTTCTTTGATTTTGAAAGACATTTTCATTTATCTTCTTTTGGGTCATATTTAAATTGTCGTCTGCATTTGCTTTGAATTTTGACAAGCCTGAAATTTTATCATCCGTAGTAGAAATAAGTCTTTACCAAAAGACAAAATTTTAGACTTGTCGATAAAAAACAAAAAGTATTATTCAAATGACAAAGTAAATGTGGCTCAAACCAGTGAGATTTCTCCAGGAAAAAAGTAGAAAACATTGTGGGAAAAGGAGAAAATGCTGGCAACCATCATTCTCTCCTTTTTCTTCAATGTTTTCAGATATCTATCTTAAAAAAAAGAGGTCGTTAAAAAACACGGGAGCGCAGATTTTGAGACAGGATAATTAACTTTCTAGTCACGTTCGATTATAACGTCACCTTTTTTTTTTCGTATTCGAAATCGAAAATAGAATCCGGTTTCAAGAATCTACCCTGTCGATTTTGTTTTCTTTTTTTAGTGTTTTCGTTTAGCTCTTTACCAAACGACAAACTTTTAACCCTTTCCCAAACAAGCCCTGGTTTTCACGTGTCTGCAGGGCAAGTCTTTTGAAAACACTGTGGGAAAAGGAGAAATTGCTCGTAACGAGCAATTTCTCCTTTTCCCACAGTGTTTTCTACCCTTTTTGAGAACTTTCTGCCATTTTCATCAAATTTAAAATCGTCGTCTGCAAACTCTGTGAATTTGGACCAGTCCAAAATTTGTCGTTTGGGAAGGGGTTAAAATGGTCCAGATTGAAAGCATTTGCAGACGACTAAATCAGTGTGAATAAA
Source organism: Tridacna gigas (assembly GCA_945859785.2). Taxonomy (NCBI): domain Eukaryota; kingdom Metazoa; phylum Mollusca; class Bivalvia; order Cardiida; family Cardiidae; genus Tridacna; species Tridacna gigas. Next base: position 15,270,161 of record OX244044.2, read on the forward strand.
AAACTGAAATTTGTTTTGGGGAGGGTAGAAAAAATTGTGGGGAAAGGAGAAAATGCTCGTTACCTGCATTTCATCCTTTTTCCACACAAAGTTTTGAAAAGGCATCTTACATTGGGTCGTAAAATTTCGGCATTGTGTGGGTAAAGGTTTAATGCCTTTTTATATCATTTATAATATTATTTCAGCTCTGTCTCGGCGGCCAGTGCACCTGGGTCCGTATTCACCAACCATTCTTAAGAACGTTCTTAGTCTTATTCTTCAAAATTTTCTTCATTTGAAAGTAACACAACTTCTGATTGGCTAAACCATTTGGCGACCCACTGGTTTCAAGCCCACGTACATTACCGACCGAGATACAAATTCTTTCAATATGGACGAGGTTTTTTTTTTTTTCGTCCCGTAGAGAGTTCACCTTTTACCTAACAATCCCGGGTTTTTCGTACCGGGGAAAAAGATCGTTTAGGATTGAAAGTAAACATAAGGTACAATCCCTCTCTTGTTTTTTTTTTTCTTTCCCAGTTCCTAGAATCCGGGTCGGTCGTACTCGTTGACGGTTTACCCTTATCCCGCTAAATAAGTCAAATATAACTTTCAAGCGGACAGTAAAACCCAAATTTTTCTTTTTCAAAGGTATTTTTTTGGGTGAAAGATATCTCCTTATCGGACAGAGTAGATCCAAGATCAGACTGCACGTTCTGTGCAGTCTGATCTTGATCTACACTGTCCGCAAAAGGCTCTCAAGTCTCGCTCAGCAGCCTAAGGGTAAAATGCGCAATTCATCTGTTCATTTGTCCATGGATAAATAAAAAAAAAAACGGCACAGCCCAAAGTACCGCTGGTGAATACCAGGACACAATACACTTGAGTAGGCGAGCTGTCAACATGATGTGACTGAAATGATATTGAAATTCAATTCATTTACCGGTAACGAAAGGCAACCGGCCCCTCATACAACATATTATACACATAATAAAAGAAAGTGACGTAAAACGTCTTTCTGTCAATCATCCGTTCTTTCCGTCGTTCGTTAGGTCCTTCGTTCTTTCGTTCCTTTTTCCTTCCTTACTTCCTTCTTTTCTTTCTTTCTCGCTCCCTCCCTCTCTCCCTGACACGTAAAACATCTTTCTATCAATCATTCGTTTTTTTTTCCTTCGTTTGTGAGTTCCTTCGTTCTTTCGTTCCTTTTTCCTTCAATACTTCCTTCTTTCCTTCCATCCTCCCTCCCCGCCTCTCTCCCTGACACGTAAAACATCTTTCTGTCAATCATTCGTTCTTTCTTTCTTTCTTTCGTTAGCTCCTTCGTTCTTTTCGTCCCTTCTTCCTTCCTTACTTCCCTCTTTTCTTCCTTCCTCCCTCCCCCCCCTTACACGCTAAATAAAGGCAACTATTGTCGCTTTTTCCAGACATTTCTTTCACTCAAAGATCAAACTGCACTAAACGTTCTGTCTGATCTTTGGACCAAACAGCGCGATAAATTGTCAGAAAATTTTAACAACATTAGCCACGCCAAAAATTGCAATTTTGTATTTTTTGGACCTAAAAAAAAATGACTAACTAGTCTATTTACTTATATGGTTAAAACGCCCCACCCTGCACATCTGCGTTTAAATTTCTCTGGCCCTTACTTAAATCATTGCCACACAATCCCGACTTTTAACGACTCTGACGAAGAAAGCTTTTGAAAACATTGTGGGAAAGAGGGGAAAATGCTGGTAACCAGCATTTTCTTCTTTTCCCACAACGTTTCCTATCGAAGAAAAAAAATTGTCATTTGCGCCACCTTCAAAATGTCGTCTGCAAATGCTTTCAGTTTGGACCAGTCTAAAATTTTGTCGTTTGGTAAAGAGTTAAACTGCTTGATAAATTAAAATAAAATTTCCCATCCGATAGTGAACAGACCCCTTCCCCAACAACAAAGAAAATAAAAGGAATAAATCTCATCGTATCCGACAGTGTAGATCCAAGATCAGATCGCACGTTCTGTCAGTCTGATCTTGATCTAAACAGTCCGCAAAAGCGCCTAGAGTCGCGCTTAACCGCTTAAGGATTATGAGCTTTAGCAATACGGATTTAAGGTCTTTTTTTAGATAAACACTATGAAATAAACATCAAATTATACTTAAATTGATTTCAAATTCTTCTTCCGCCTTTTTCGTCACGTGCATTGAATAATTATGGGCGTTTCTCACCCATCATCATCCAGAAATCTCGTGCGTTGCATTTTGAAGTTGTACAAAATTCTCCATATCTTTATTAAAAGAGCCATTCTCCGTGAAAAGGGGGCTTAATGCATCTGCAAAAAGTATCGACCCAGGTCAGCCTGCGCAGTCCGCGCAGGCTGACCTGGGCCGAAACATTTTGCTATTGGTCGATTTTCTGCATGTCAAAGGACCATTTTGTCTCATGATTCAGTCGGTTGTTTTACAAACTGGATTTTATGGATCCATGATACTGTGATGTCTTGCTTGGTATCGTGCATCGCGGAGATGCATTAAGCCCCCTTTTGCCAGAGCATGGCAGATTTTTATTCATTTATTTATTATTCCAGTTTTTCAAATATCCAATGAATATTAAGTTTATATATCAAATGAATATTAAAAGCTCAGTCTCGCATGAAATTCTTCTTCTTCTTTTTGCCCATTGCGATTATTGAATACTTACGTTGCATTTTTTGCTCGTTTGTTCGTTAGTTCGTTCGTTTGGGCGGCCGATCGGTCGTCGGTCGGTCGGCTGGCTGGCTGGCTGGTTGGCTGTCTGGTTGGTTGGTTGGTTGGTTGGCTGGCTGGCTGGCTGGTTGGTTGGCTGGCTGGCTGGCTGGCTGGCTTGCTGGTCGGTTGGTCGGTTGGTTCTAGCTCCTTTCAACATTATTTCGCGTACATCACGTTGCCAGAACACCATTCCATCCTTTCTGAAGTTTCCTTACCAGTACTTTGTACACAATTCTTACCAAGCCACCGGCTTCTTTGCATCAAAACCATTGTCGAAACAGCGATCAGCGGTGAAAGAGTGATGAATCCTGTCGCAGTGAATATCCTCAATCTTCGGTACAAAATTTGGCATACCTCAGGGAACCAAACAAGCCTCTCCCTTGGCTTTAACGTGCAGTCTAATTTTGGATCTACACTGTCCGATAAGGAGATATTTTTCTTCAAAAAATAAGTTTTAACTCTTTCGGCGCTAAATAAGCATACCCGGCTTCTTTTGATGGCTGTAAATACAATCCACTGAGTCTCCGGAAGATTTATTTCCTATAGGCTTGACCAAACGAGCGGAGAGCATATATCAAAGATCAGACTGCACGTTCTGTGCAGTCTGATCTTGATCTATGCCGTCCGAAAAAGTCCCTGTTTTCGCCTATAGCGCTGAAAAGGTTAAATAACATTACTCGGGTTTTTATTATTGGCTCGAAAATTTTATTTAACTTATTTGGTAGGATAAGGGTTCAGCCTTGTACGTTACCGATTGAGCAACCGGGCTTTACGAGAAATGACGTTGTACATCCATCGTTTGGTGACCGGGATCCTGCGTGCCTCAGTGGCGAAGTTGTAGGATTCTTAGCCTTGAGACCACGGGTTTAATCCTCTATCGATGCTCTGGGTTTTTCATTGGAATATCAATGGGTAACAAACCAGGGCCTCTGATGTCAGGGGTTGTCCCTCTAGCCCTATAAGGTTAATCAGTATCAATCAATGAGGATGAAAAATGCAGACTGTCATTGTGCGTTCACTTTGTTTCCAAAAATATCTGCTTGTTGTTGTAAATTATTTTTATTGTCGTCTGGCCTATTTTCTGCCGCTGTTATCCGGAACACCTCGGTTAATTCTACAAAATGAATCTCTGAGATCCACACCTTATCCGTCCGAAATTGCTATTTAGAGTAGCCGAAAAGTTTCGAATAACAAGGCAGAATAGCTCAAGTGGTATAGCCACTTGAAGGTGGGAGTTCGAGCGCCACATTTGGCCATCTAAAATTACTAATAGCATTCCGAATGAGACATTCAACCGAGGTCCCGTGTGACGGCGCTATACACCAAGCACAGTAAGGACCAGGCGTAACCTAAGATAGGTTTCGTCCTGTATCTTGCACCATCCCACGTAACATAACAAACAGCCTTCAGGGGGGCGTCGCCAATCCGATTGCAACGACTAGCAAATAAACTGAATATCAATCATTCAATTCGAATGACGCCAGAACGTGTTTGTTGTCGCACCACCGCCAACTGCTTCCGGTTCGAAGTGGTCAACAGTAGTCCCGGTTCAAAATTTGATAGCAAGCACTTCCGTTACAGTGTTTTATCCGAGAAAATGGGGGAACAGATTTGAGATATGCTTCTGGTGTCGACTGAATGATTTCTATGGAAACTGAGAGCAAGTTTGTTGTTTCTTGAGGAACTATTTTGTTGGATGGGAAATAAAAGCAACGCGTTATGTGCCATTATTTCATCTAATTTCTTGTGTAGGCCACTGGTCATATACTCGACAGAAACAAGCAGTATAGCTCTGGGCACATATTCACCAACCATTCTTAATTTCATTCCATGTCTAATTAAAAATTTAGAAAGTAATGCGACTACTGACTGGCTAAACCGTCTGATTTAGCCAATCAGAAGTTGCGTTACTTTCAGTTCACTGAATTGAATGGTGTTTTACGCCGCTTTCAACATCATTCCAGTCACATCTCGGCGACAGTTCACCTATTCATGTATTTCCTGGGTTCCACAAGTACTAGGCTGGGACACTCCCTCGATAAACCCAGGGATTCCTGTGAGGCTCCAGCCCGGGGCCTCCAGGCCACGAATCCTATACTTTACCACTGAGCCTTCCCCCCCCCCCCTCTTCCCCCAGTTACGTTCAAATTCAGATAATTCTTGAGAATATGACAAAGAACGGCCCTTGAAATGGTTGGTGAATACAGACCATAGTTTGCCGATAAAAGTACAGTAGAGTCAAATATGGCAATTCTCACTCTATTTTCAATGCAGTAAAAAAACCAGTAGTGTGACACGTGTTTTGGAGCCAGAATCACAATGTAAGACCGGAAGTATGCATTGTGTGTGGCTTGGGATTCTGTACAGTGGGTGTGTCACTTGTGTGTTAAAAACTGTGCTCAAACGGTAAGTCAAGCTGGTGCTTTTTCATTCATTTTGATAGTTATTATTAAATTTTCATTTCCAGTTATTTGTTTCTTTTGTACAGACCATATCAGGAACACGTATGTGCGTCGTGAACCTTCCCTATAGCAATAGGGATGCCATGATCATTGACTGTGCTAAAAATACAGATGATTTTGTCCGAAACAATGTCTTTTTTAAAAACCTGCTTTCTCAACGGAAAAATATCAAACAGTTTCTTATTCTTATTTTTGTGAAAATTGGTCAAAGTTTGGTAACAAAGTTGACTGCAGTCTCCCTTATTATTCGTTTAAAATGGCATGTTGAGAAAGAAATTTGCACAGTCACTTGTGAGCGGTTAATAGATCTCAGACGACTGTACAACCGTAAGTTTCTCGCCCGCTGCACAATGAATGGCGCCACCTATTTGTGTGCACCGATGCGCTGAAAATCAACAACGCTCTCGCTTCTGTTAATTTACAAAAGGCTGCAAAAACTGGAATATGCGCATGTCTCATTTTCTAAATCGTTTTTATTGACGAATTGCTGGGTATATCATGTTGACATCTCACATGCTGATATTCATGTAATTTCTTTGTAACCCTTCCGGCAGTACAAACCTTGGGCTATGCAGTGTTTTGCTCGAGGACACTTCCACATGACTGGCACCAACATACTGTTTCAAGCAAGAATTTTTTTTTAACCAATCGTTCGTCTGGGCCCCATTCGGCAAACCTCGGGTGATCCGTTGATCAAATCCCACAATTGATCAAATCTTTAGTTTAAACATATTTTATTCATCAGTATATAACAATCTACATCAAACAATATAATCATATTACACATATACTGAAGAAATGGATCAGAACGGAAGCTGAAGCTTATAAAGTTCTTCTCCAAATTCCGGTTAACGGTTATATTTTATGATGATTTCGATGAGAAAAAATTCGGAGTAAATAATGTAGAAAAAAAAACAAAAATAAAAGACAAAAACATCAAAGCAGAATGGTGTGGAGCGTTAATGGTAAAGATTTTCACTGTCGATATATATACTGCTCAAAATTTGATAGGGATCGCTTTTTATTTCTTAAATATCTCTTTAATGGTATACCCAAGATAACTGATTTTTTTCATACATGTAGATTTTTTTCTAATGGCATACCTGATCTGTCCAGTTTCTCCTGTACCTGGCTTGATATCCACTGGAAAAGTGATACCCATGAAAAAAGGGTTCGCCATTGGCATGTACCTTCATGTACATATCCGTTATATTCAAACTTTGCTTGTGCATGGTAACGTTTATTTCAAAGCTGGCATTGTGTATGGCTTACTTACGAATAAGACAGCGTCTTGACGCCGAAGAGATGAATAGGGGGATAGGGATGCTTGAGGCTTGGCGTTCCCAACGGCATGTGGCAGGTGTCTTTGGGGTGTCCCAGAGCACTGTTGCAAGGATGTGGTAACGGTTTCGAACTCACGGAAATGTCAGTTATAGGCATGGTGGTGGTCGTGAGAGGGTCACAATTCAGCGTGAAGACCGTTTTATTGTCGTCCAAGCGAGAGGTCAGCGCTTTGTTACAGCTACCGCCCTGCAAAATGACTTGCAGAATGCCACTGGCGTAAGAATTTCTACGAAAACAATCAGATAGAGCTAGTATGAGGGCCAGACGACCAGCAATCCGCATTCCGTTGACGCGAAACCACATCCAGACACGTCTCCAATGGGCGCGCGCTCACGTCAGATGGACGTTGAATGACTGGACCCCAGTACTGTTCACTGACGAATCCAGATTTTGTTTGGACTTTACTGATAGACGAGTCTGGGTGTGGAGATCGACCAATGAGCGTTTCGCACCCGTATGTGTTGCTAACCATGACAGTTTTGGCGGGGGCTCAGTCATGGTGTGGGCGGGTATTAGCATGCAGGGAAAAACGGACCTGTATATCGTTCAAAATGGCACATTGACGGCTGCACGATACATCAATGAGATATTAGATGTGTATGTTCGCCCATACGCCGGTGCTGTAGGCCCTGATTTTCATTTTGATGGACGACAATGTCCATCCACACAGGGCACGGGTCACCAACGAGTACCTGCAGACAGCAACTTTAGAGAGAATGGACTGGCCAGCAAGGTGGTCAGACCTTTATCTAATTGAACATGCCTGGGACATGCTGCGGACTGCAATATCTACCCGCCCAGTCCAGCCAACCACGGTTCCAGAGCTCCAACAGGCACTACTGGATGAGTGGGCTCGAATCCCACAACCAAGCATTTGAAGGCTTATTAGCAGTATGAGAAGGCGATGCCGAGCATTAATCCAATCAAATGGCCACCACACGCGATACTAAAGCGAAATTCAGGCACCCTACTTGATTTTTCCAAAAAGCCTCATTTGATTACCTTTCCGTGTTATCCCGAATTATTGCCCCTACCAAGTTTCAACCGCTGTTCAATAGTTTGTCGGCTCATTCCTTTTTTGGCACAAAGCTGATGTCAAATTAACAAATGTTCAGAATCACAGCAAATACTTTAACGTTTCAACCTTAGGTAAGGAATAAACACAATCTTATAAGTGATCCTTATCAAATTTTGAGTAGTATATATAGACTGAAGACTGTAGTAACTTCCAGCTTGACCAGCATCTCTTTTTCAAAAGGAGTAAATGGTGACATAAATCATAATTAATGAGAATACTAGAAGACGAAGTAAAATGAATAAAAGATAATGTACAAACGTGGTTTCACAATAAATACAAAGAGGGAAAGTAAATGGTAGACATTCAACTTTAATGCGAAAACATAAAACTTGCGTATTGCTAGTAAATCTTCAACTGTTACGTATATAAGTATGCACCCCACTAAATATTCTTTGATTATCAAGAAGGCTAAAATTTTCATCCCCGAAAAGAATAGTATGAAGATTAAGTGTTGTAATGCCATGTAGGCTTTGACTTAGACTAAATCTTAAGTCACGATAAAATAAACAGTCTAAAAAGTAGTGTTGCGTCGATTCGACAGCACCGCATCTACAGAGAGGTGACTGCATCAAATTTTTGAAGTACAGATGCTCATTAAGACTGCTACATTTGTTACGTAACCTAGCATGAATGACTTGCATTTTCCTGTCTCCAAAAAAGCAAAGCTTTCGTGGAATAGGTTTATCTACATTCAAACGGTGTTTAAAGATGACAGGGATTCCACGTTCTTGATTTCATTTGGTAGGTTGTTCCAATCATTGATTACTGTTGGCAAAAATGAATTGCTATACAAGCTGGTTCTACATGCAATGTTTCTCAGATTATTTGGTCTTCGAAGATTATAAGTTGAAGAATCGCCGACCGTTGGCGGAACAAGATTATTAAGATAATTTGGAGCAAGTCCATTGAGCTTGTGTTTTCGCCTTCTTTGACTTAGAGATTCCCAACCAGCCTTCCGATAAAGATCAGCGATGGCAACAAGTTTAGTACAACCGGTAACTATCCGAGCAGCTTCGTTTTGCACTTTATCCAGTTGATCTTTTAACCCTTGGGAAAGATTGTCCCATATAACATCTCCATATTCAAGAATGGGTCTGATAAATGAGAAGGAAATTATTTGAAGTGAAAGGCGATCAAGACGAGTTTTCAAAAGTCGCACGACTCCTATTCTCTTCCATGCTTTTTCAATTGACTTGTTAATGTGTAAGTCCTAAGATCCATCGTTAGTGAGATATATACCTAGGTGTTTATGGTTTTTACAGACGGAATCTCGGTATTTAACATAAACAGACTTGGATGGTTGGGTTTAAAGCGTTTACGAGATATTACTAAGGATTCAGACTTGGATGGATTAAAATTGACCAACCACTTTTGTGCCCATCGAGAAATTTTGTCAATATCAGATTGTAAAATAGTTCCAGCACCAGCCGGATCACATACGACCACAGATAAACTAGTGTCACCTGCGAAAAGATTAATGTTTGCATGAATGTCATCAACAATATCGTTAATATAAATCAAAAGTAACAGAGGTCCTAAAATGGATCCTTGAGGCACACGGGCTTGTATATGGCATAAATTTGAAACACCACCTGGCAGAACAACTCTTTGAAAACGATCGGATAGATAATCTGAAAACCAGTTTAACAGTTTTCCACTGATCCCTGCTCTTCTCAACTTAAACAATAATCCTTTATGCCAGACTGTGTCAAATGCTTTGCTGACATCGAAAAAATACAACTCTAAATTCTAAACCATCATCCAAAGCCTTACATATTTTGTTATACAGACTAGTTACTTGATTAACAGTAGAGTCACCAGGCATGAAACCTGACTGATAAGATGTAAAGAAATTATTATCCTTTAGATGATTATAAACATGCTTGAATATAATACGTTCTAAAACTTTTTCAATGTTATTTAATAATGAAACAGGTCTGTAATTAGAAGGAAGGGAAAGGTCACTGGACTTAAATATCGGGCATACATTGGATATTTTCCATGAATTTGGAACAGAACTGGCATTTAATGAGAAATTGAACAGTTCGGACAAATGTGGTGCTAATTGATGAGCTGCTTCCTTAAGAATTCTATTATTTATGCCATCAGGACCGGAAGCTTTACCAGTTTGAAGAGTTTTATGGACATCCAATACCTCAGACGGCATGACATTGATAGTATCTAAAGTATCTTGTATGAAATGAAAACGTTCATCAGGTATGTTACTGAAAGAACCATCTATACATGATTGATTTGCAAAATAAAGATTCAACATATTTGCTTTCTCATGATGATCAACAATCAGTGAATCAGTGGAAACATCAAAAAGGGGAGGAATAGATGTTGCGGTATGCGGAGATATCATGGACTTGAGAGTTTTCCACCAATCCCGCGAAGATAGGTTACCAGATTTCAACTTCAAAGACAAAGGTATTTAAATAATATTGACGAAATGTTGTCTAATTCTAGCAATGAATGCCCTAAAACCTTTTGGAAAGATATTCGTACATTGGTAAATAGAAACAAAAATGCGATACCTTACCAATTTCGATCATCGAACACATTTGCACATTGGTGCATCACCTGTATATCACGGAACATTCAAATTTTCATTTACATCGTTACTATAAATAGTACATTGGCGACTGCCTCTACATTGTATATAATAAGACACGGTGTGCAACGAAATCGAAGAAAATTTTACCCCTGTTTTTTTTTCCGAAATAATATTTTACCAAAAACGAAAAAACACAAAAAGTTACCGCTGCAGATGGGTTGACAAATGATTTTTCTTGTGTACCCTGACCGTCAAATGTTCCAAACGGCTCTTGCGATCAAGCAATAGCTTTGATCTTAAAAAATTTAAAAAGATTCTACATTTTCCAGATCGCCATGCGCTGACGTCACAGAATTCATTATGACGCAGTGAATTATAACTCACGTGAATTTATTATCAAAAGACGCGCCAAAGTCCTTGACCAATGAACGGTAAATACACATTTGGAAATAGGCAAAATGGAAGATGAAAATCGTGATACTGGATTAGATGAAAAGATAAATTATAACAGACGAAATATTAATTTAAAAATTTCATCAATATATCAACAAAAAAATTTCAGATCGTTGTTTGCAAAAAATATTTTAGTTATAATTCGCTGCGGGATAATATTTTGTAAGACGTCAGCGCATGGCGATCCGGAAAATGTGGAAGCTTTTTAAGAAAAAATAGATCAGAGCTACTGCTTGATGGCAAGAGCCATTTGGAACTTTTAAAGGTCAGAGTAGATAAGAAAAATCATTTATGAACACATCTGCATCGGTAACTAGGTTTCGTTTTCCGTTTTCGGTTAGATATTACCTCTGGGTAAAAAATTTCTTCGATTTCGTTGCACACGCTGTCCTACTATATACGATGTAGAGGCAGTCGCGGATGTGCTATTTATAGTAACGGCGTCCGCTTAGGAAAATTTAATTTTCCGGTGATAGACTAATGGAATTTCAGTCGCCTATGGTTCCACTAACGACAATCACAGCGTTGAAAGCACTGGTGGGGCATTTGTCAAGGAAGCCATTGTGTTGAATTAATAATTTGAAAAATAAACAACAGAAAAAAAATAGTTTCAAAATATATGCTTGAAGTCAACCTACTATATAGTCATGCACAATCCAATAGAATAGGTGCAATCTTGTGGGATGAACAAGCCAAGGCGAACAAGCCCAGGGACGAATAAACCCAGGGACGAACAAGCACGGAATCGATTGGTCAGATGACAAAGATCGTGTGTATCATTACGCCAATGGAAGGCCATAGCGAATAAAGCTATTTTCGATAAAAAGAAGTGTTTCCATGATCGATGGCTTAATTCAATTCATTTTAATACGCCATTTTCAATTTTGTATCTGAGTGCAATTGAAACATTTATTTGTCTGATAAAAATTGAGTTTAATTGGGTTCAAGTTCGGTTTTGCACAAACTACGATACATGATTTTCAAGATGCCGTATTGAACTCATAGTGGCATTGACTTCGACAAATGCCACAAAAATAGAATACATGGTCACAATTTCTAATCGAATTACGTTTACACCGACCAATATGTTTGTACATGTATATTCATTTCTGACGTGATTTATCAATTCTGTAGGCAGCTCTCACCGATGGATTGATAGTTATGGGCCATGGTTTGTGAAAAGGGGGCTTAATGCATCTGCAAAAAGTATCGACCCAGGTCAGCCTGTGCAAACTGCGCAGGCTGACCTGGGTCGAAACTTTTTGCTATCGGCAAATATTCTGCATGTCAAAGGACCAGTGTACCCCATGATTCAGTCAGTTGTTATACAAAACGGATTGTATAGATCCGTAACTGTGTGATGTCCTGCTTGACACGATGCATCACGGAGATGCGTTAAATTCCTTTTTGCTAGGCATGAATCACATGAATAACTTCGCTGCAGTTGTTCTTGTCGTCGATCCATGCTTTTCATTGGCGCTGCCATGTTAAGATCATGTGACTGAAAGTATTTCGAAATAGAAACCTAGTCGGTACGGACGATGTTAGATGTAGTTACGGAATCAGCCGAGTTTTGACGAGTGGCTCCGGCCCTTGACAATCAAGCTGTGAAGGATCTAGGCGTTACAATATAACCACAAGAGTTAAGGCAAATGTAGCCATTTAAACTTGAACATTTCTATTTTCTTGATTACACAATAAAGTCTGCATTTGTTTTAATTAGATTCTTTTGAAACTTGCGCGGATTATTTGTTTTAACAAAGGGTTGAAGCATATCAAGAATGGCGAAAATCTAATCGTCGGTTTTAAAGATACATCAATACTCGTTTTCAGCCTATTTTCAACCCATTTCATCTTTATTTTATGAAACTATAATAATTTTTGTCTCTTCATGCCAAATGTTGCCCCTGACGGTTGCAATATTGAAGAGATTACTTTCGACAGATAAAAATTGCATTTCATTTTCTGGAGGCCTTCAAAGAAATCACTTTTGTCGTTTCTAGTTTAAATGACGACAGACTCCTTGGGTTTCTCTATCCCATACACCATATATATTGGTAATTTATTTATACTTACATAGCAGACAAAATTCTGAGCCATTCTACACACTATCAAGTTTTAATAAAGTTTCTCTCTCTCTCTCTCTCTCTCTCTCTCTCTCTCTCTCTCTCTGGCAGTAAGGATGTATCTTTATGGCGAAAAAAATTTCGTGTAAAAAAGAAAAAACATACAAAAAAAAAATATCAGTGTCTCTCACGTGATTGGTGGTACTCTGCAACCAATCAGCGGTTATCAATCGATTCATCGTCATTCGGGTATGCTGTATGTTGACTACGCATTAAATAACTAATAATCATGCTTGGATGAAAGAATCCTTTACCACACAAACTCGAGGAAAGGTTTTTTTTAAAACATGGTGGAAAAGGGAGAAAATGCTGGTTACAATCATTTTCTCCTTTTTCCAGCGTGTTTTATAGCCATTCACAGACATAAATGATCATTTTAGCCAAACTGAAATTTGCCGTCTGTAATTGCTTTCAGTTTTGGAAAAGTTTAACAAATTTTCTTATGGTATTAAAATATTCGAATGCAGATGACAGGTAAAATTACTCTTTAGCAGGTGACATAAATTAGACTTGTTTTCATTCGAAAGTATTTGCAGACGATAAATTAACCCTTAGGTTGCTAAGCGCGACTTTAGGACCTTTTGCGGACACTGTAAATCAAGATCAGACTGCAGAGAACGTGCAGTCTGGTCTTGGATTTATATTGTCCGATAAGGAGACATTTTACTCCAAAAAATATACTTTGAAATAACATTATTTGGGTTTATACTGTCAGCTTGAAAGTTTCGTTTAACTTACTTAGCAGCTTACGGGTTAAACCGTGATAAAAATGACCGGAAAGATCTTTGAAAGGGCAGTTCTAACACATTGTGGATAAAGGAGAAAATGCAACCACCATTTTGTGCTATTCCAACAATGTTTTCAAATGCCTTGTTCTTCAGGGTCGTTAAAAACTGTGAAAGGTTAAGGATTAACATATAAGCAGAACACGTGGTAGATTAAGGAGAAAATGCAATCGGCATTTCTCCTTTTCCAACAATGTTTTCAAAAGCCTTGTTCTTCAGGGTCATTAAAACTCTGGATTGTTTGGTGAATGGGTTAAGGAATAACATATAGGCAGTGGTTCAAATGAGAATGTATCTGTATGCTCAGAAAACATTGTGGGGAAAGGAGAAAACGCAAGCGGCATTTTCTCCTTTTCCCACAATGTTTTCGAATGCCTTCATTCTCAGGGTCGTTAAAACTCGGGATTGCGGGGTAATAGGTTAACCTTTTACCACACAGTCAACAATTTTGACGACCCTGATGAAAAGAGATTTTTAAAAACATTGTAGAAAAGGAGGAGATGCTGGTAACCAGCATTTCGCCTTCTGCCACAATGTTTTTTTTTTTTTCCCTAAACTTTTAGAGACAAATCCCATCTTTTGAGTCGTGCTTAATTTGTCGTCTGTAAATGCTTTGAATTTGGACTAGTCTCAATTTTTCTCGGCTGGTAAAGAGATAAGGTAGTACGAAAAAAAACAGAGTTTGTTTTGGCATGTTATCAAAATATCTTTATAGAAAAAAACTGATGAAGAATTTTCTATTGCAATAATGACGTTTGCAGATATAAAGATAATTTACTGATTCATTGATACCAGTAAATCTGGCCGTCCTTGTTGATTGATTGATTGACTGTATGGTGTTTAACGCCGTTTTCAACATTATTTCAGTTATATCGCGGCGGCCAGTGCACCTATCCATGCTTCCTGGATTTTCATTTACCAGTACTCCGCACAATATTCTTTCCAAGCCACTGGCTACTTTCCCACATAACCATCGTCGAAACAATGGTCAGCGGTGAGAGAGGAATGAATCCTGTCGCAATGACCATCATCAATCGGCCAAGCCGGGGATCGAACCAGCCACCTCCTGTTCTCAAGTCCTGTACGCTACCGACTGAGTTACGGGGCTTGGCCCAGCCGTCCTTGTAATAAAAATGAAATAATGTTGAAAGTGGTGTAAAACACGATTGAAATAACTGATTAACTTTTGTAATAATTCTTTAAACTATGTTTGTCGTCAGTTGCAGAAAGTGGTATCGAGGTAAAAGTGAGTCAAATAAAAATGAGCCGTGCCTCGTGAAAAGGGTGCTTAATGCATCTCTGTGATAAATCATTTGAAGCAAGTAATCATATGGTTATCATATGAATCCATAAAATCTATTTTGTCTAAGAAGCGGCTGATTCCTGAGGAAACACCGTCCTTTGACATGCAGAAAATTGACCATCTGCAGAAAGTATCGACTCAGGTCAGCCTGCGCAGTCCGCGCAGGCTGACCTGAGTCGATACTTTCTGCAGATTTTTTATGCTTTTATTTGCAGAGCTCGGCAACTCAGTCGGTAATGTGAATGATCTTAAAACCAGCGGAAAGCCGGTTCGTATAACGAGCTCGGCCATTTTCTTTCCGAGGTTTGATGATAGTCATTGCGACAGGATTCATTCCTCTCTCACCGCTGATCATTGTTTTGTTGGTGGTTGAGTGGGAAAGCAGCCAGTGGCTTGGGAAATATATTGCGCTAAGTACTGGTTTAAAAAGACAACTCAAAGAAAACATAAATAGGGACCATGGCCACAGCGATGTGACTGAAAAAATGTTAGAAATCGAGTTAAACAACATACAGCTAAGAAACAAACAAACACTTTATTAAACACTCGGACTGCGAGAACAGATCAAGATCAGACTGCACAGAAGGTGCAACACATTGGGATATTGAGAATGTCCCACTATGTGCACAAAGAACGGACAGTTGCAGCACATTGGGATATCGAGAATATCTCACACTGCGCATATCGGACGAATATCCTGGCAACACAATTCGAATACCGAGGATATCTCAGACTTTGCATATAGAACAGAAACTCTTGCAGCACATAAGAATAGTGAGGATATCTCAGACTGTGCATATAGAAAAGGCAGTATTGCAGCACATAGGAGTATCGAGGATATCTCAGATTGTGCATATAGAAAAGGCAATATTGCAGCACATAGGAATATCGATAATATCTCTGACTGTGCATATAGAACAGAAACTCTTGCAGCACATAGGAGTATTGAGGATATCTCAGACTGTGCATATTGATTGTATGGTGTTTAACGCCGGTTTCAACATTATTTCAGTCATATCGCGGCGGCCAGTGCACGTATCCATGCTTTCCTAGAGTTTCTTTTACCAGTAGTACGCACAATATTCTTTCCAAGCCATTGGCTGCTTTCCCGGAGAGCCAACGTCGAAACAATGGTCAGCGAGGTAAGAGAGGAATGAATCCTATCGCAATGACTATCATCAATCCTCGGAAAGAAATTAGCCTAGCCGGGGATCAAACCAGCAACCTGTTCCTGTTCTCAAGTCCTGTACGCTACCGACTGAGCTACGGGGGCTGAGCAGACTGTGCATAATAGAAAAGGCAATATTGCAGCACATATGAATATCTAGGATATTTCAGACTATGCATAGAGAAAAGGCAATCTTGCAGCACATAGGAATATCGATAACATCTCTGACTGTGAATATAGAAAAGGCAATCTTGCAGCACATGGGAATATTGAGGATATCTCAGACTGTGCATATAGATAAGGCAATCTTGCAGCACATAGGAATATCGACGATATCTCAGACTGTGCATATAGAACAGACAATCTTTTAGCACACTGGAATATCGAGGATGTCTCATAGAACGGACAATCTTGCAGCTCATTGGGATACCGAGAATATCTCACACTGTAATCACAGAACGAGCAACATTGTAACACAATTGGAATATCGGAGATATCTTACACTGTATACATTGAAGAGACAATCTTGCAGCACATTGGGATATCGAGGATATCTCACACTGTGTACATAGAACGGACAATTTCGCAGCACATTAGAATACCGAGGATATCTCACACTGTGTTCATAGAGCGAGCAATATTGCAGCACATTTGAATATCCAGGATATCTCACATTGTATACATAGAACAGACATTCTCGCAGCACACTGGGATATCGAGGATATCTCACATTGTATACATAGAACAGACAATCTCGGAGCACACTGGGATATCGAGGATATCTCACACTGTGAACATAGAACAGACAATCTCGCAGCACACTGGGATATGGAGGATATCTCACACTGTATACATAGAACAGACAATCTCGCAGCACACTGGGATATCGAGGATATCTCACACTGTACACATAGAACAGGTAATCTCCCAGCATACTGGGATATCGAGGACATCTCACACTGTACACATAGAACAGACAATCTCGCAGCACACTGGGATATCGAGGATATCTTACACTGTATACATAGAACAGACAATCTCGCAGCACACTGGGATATCGGGGATATCTCACACTGTATACATAGAAAGGACAATCTCGCAGCACACTGGGATATCGAGGATATCTCACACTGTATACAATGTGCTGCAAGATTGTCTCTTCAATGTATACAGTGTAAGATATCTCCGATATTCCAATTGTGTTACAATGTTGCTCGTTCTATGATTACAGTGTGAGATATTCTCGGTATCCCAGTGAGCTGCAAGATTGTCCGTTCTATGAGACATCCTCGATATTCCAGTGTGCTAAAAGATTGTCTGTTCCATATGCACAGTCTGAGATATCGTCGATATTCCTATGTGCTGCAAGATTGCCTTATCTATATGCACAGTCTGAGATATCCTCAATATTCCCATGTGCTGCAAGATTGCCTTTTCTATATTCACAGTCAGAGACAATCTCGCAGCACACTGGGATATCGGGGATATCTCACACTGTATACATAGAACAGGCAAGCTCGCAGCACACTGGGATATCGAGGATATCTCACACTGTATACATAGAACAGACAATCTCGCAGCACACTGGGACATCGGGGATATCTCACACTGTATACATAGAACAGACAATCTCGCAGCACACTGGGATATCGAGGATATCTCACACTGTATACATAGAATAGACAATCTTAGAGCACATTTGAATATCGAGGATATCTCACACTGTGAACATAGAACAGACAATTTTGCAGCACATTGGAATATGGAGGATATCTCACACTGTGTACATAGACCGAGCAATACTTCGGCACATTGGGATACCGAGAATATCTCACACTGTATACATAGAAAGACAATCTTGCAGCATACTGGGATATCGAGGATATCTCACACTGTGTACATAGACCGAGCAGTACTTCGGCACACTGGGATACCGAGGATATCTCACACTGTATACATAGAACAGACAATCTCGCAGCACATTTGAATATCGAGGATATCTTAGATTGTGCACATAGAACGAGCAAGTTTGCAACAGATCGGGATATCGAGGTTATCTCAGTTTTTTTTTTTTTCCAATTTTGAGAGAGAATCAAGATTCGGCTGCCGAGAACGCGCAATTTTTAAACATATTGAGACACCGAGGACATATTTAGTTGCTATCTAGCAGGGCATTGAGATGCATATAATAACATGTACCATATACGAAGTAGAGGCGATTCACCAATGTGCTCTTTTTTGTAAGGTGTTTGACGCTGCTTTCCATATAATGTGAGCGAGTGGCCAGTGCACCTATCTTTTACCGGTACTTCACACAACATTCCTTTCAAGCCACTGGCTACTTTCCCACATAGACATCACGTAAATGATATTCAGTGGTAAGAGAGGAATTTATCGTGCTGTGATAATTATCATCAACCCTAGGAAAGAATTAGGCTGAGCTGGGAACTAAACCTGCGACCCCTGGGATTCAAGCCCTATACGTTACCAACTGAATACTGGGCTCAGCAAGTGGTTAAGTACCTTAGAGCGTGAAGCCTCTCTAAATCTCTTTCGGGTTAAAATCTTCTTTGATATCTCTTGTACTGAATTTCTATTTTTGGTTTTAACTTAATTCTTCTGCGATTGATTTTTAACTGTTTCTTTTTTTTTTGCTTAGTGTTATCAATTTTTCTTATAGGGTTTCATCCAATAGAATTGGAGACTGTCATTTACCATTGGTGTGTACGTGCTCATTAAGGCCGTGTGCATCCAACCACGGATAAATTGCTTTCTCATATCACTATTTCAAGAGGCGTGCACTGTGAAAAGATAGCTTGATGAATCTGCAAAAAGTATCGACACATGTCAGCCTGCGCAGTCCGCGCAGGCTGACATGGGTCGAAACTTTTTGCTGTTTTGTAACTTTTCTGCCTATCCAAGGACCCGGCTTCCTTCGGATTCAGTCAATCGTCGGACAAAATGGATTTTAAGGATCTCTAATTATGTGAATGACTTGCTTGGTATAATGGATCAAGGAGATGCATTAAGTCCCCTTTTGCCAGAGCATGGCTCATTTATTTTTTGCAAGTTCGTTTTGTTTTTGTTTATTAACTGCTAAATAAATGAAACGAAAATTTCCACCCTATACTGAAGACAAATATTGCGATTTCAAAGTGGATATCATCGGAGAGAAAATATAACATCGGACAGTGTAGATGGATATCAGACTGCACGTTTTGTGTAGTCTGATCTTGATCTATACTGTCCGCAAAAGCGCTTAGCAGCCTAAAGGTTGAGAAGATGGTTTTTAAAAACATTGTGGAAATAGTAGAGAATGCTTCTAACCAACATTTTCCTCCTTTTTGCACAGTGTTTTATATCCTTCCAAAGACAAATACCACAGTTTGAGCTATATTTGATGGTGTCGTCAGCAATTGCTTTCATTGTGGAAAAGTCCTTTTTTTTTTTCGTTTGGGAAACAGTTTACGCCGTTTTCAACATTATTTCATTTACATGTATATCACGGCGGCCAGTGCACCTATTCTTGCTTTTCTGGAAAATCGTTTACCGGAACATCGCACAAAGTTCTTCGCACGTCAGCGGCGTCTTTCCCATAGAACTATAGTCTAAACATGGATCAGCGGTGAGAGAAGAATGAATCCTGTTATCATTCCTCGAAAAGTAATTAGCCGAACTTGGGATTCGAAACAATGACCCCCCTCCCCCTGGCTTCAAGGCATTAAATGTTACCAACGCAGCAACCGGGCTCCGTTATCCATAGTCTAAACATTGATCAGCGGTGAGAGAAGAATAAATCCTGTCGCAGTAGCTGTCATCATTCCTCGAAAAGAAATTAGCCGAACTTGGGATTCGAAACAACAACCCCCGGCTTCAAGGCATAAATGTTACCGCCGGAGCAACCAGGCTACGCTTTTTATATGTACGGATACTCCTTGGTTTCTCGTTGATATAAAAGCCCGACAGCGGCCAAAAACAATGTAAGTGTTAAAATGTATTTAGGTATAAATCATACCATTCAAAAGTATGGGAAATATTGTGAAGATGACAATCTGTTATTATGTGGTTGCTCGAAGTGTTAGTCGCTGGCAGGAAAAAAAAACCAAAAAAAAAAAATTTTTAAAATCAGGCAAAATCAAACTATCTAAAAGTATGGTAAATATTGTGTAGATGGCAATCTGTTATTATGTGGTTGGTCCAAGTGTTAGTCACTGGCAGAAAAAAAAAGAATTTTAAAATCAGGCAAAATCATACCATTTAAAAGTATGGAAAATATTGTGTAGATGGCAATCTGTTATTATGTGGTTACTCGAAGTGTTAGTCGCTGGAAGAAAAAAAAAGAATTTTAAAATCAGGCAAAATCAAACTATCTAAAAGTACGGTAAATATTGTGTAGATGGCAATCTGTTATTATGTGGTTGGTCCAAGTGTTAGTCGCTGGCAGAAAAAAAAGAATTTTAAAATCAGGCAAAATCATACCATTTAAAAGTATGGGAAATATTGTGCATAAATCATACATTTGAAAGTAAGGGAAATATTGTGAAGGTTACAATCTATTATGTGGTTGGCCGAAGTGTTAGTCGCTGGCAGAAAAAAAGAATTTTAAAATCAAGCAAAAAGTACACAAAAGATAGAGTTACTTGGCAACTTTAACCAAGTTTAGAAATTAACCCTTTCCCAAACGACAAATTTTGGACTGGTCCAAATTGAAAGAGTTTGCAGACCATACTTTGAACCCTTTACCACACGACAAATTTTTATCTTGTCCGAATTGAAAGCATTTTGCAGACGACAAATTAAATGCGACTCAAAAACTGAAAGTTGCCTTTGAAAGGGTAGAAAACATTGTGGGAAAAGGAGAAAATGCTGGTGACCAGCATTTTCTCCTTTTCCCACAATGTTTTCAAAGTTTGTTTTTTTTTTCCTCGGAGTTGTTAAAAGTCGGGATGGTGAGGTAAAGGTTTAACTCTTTACCACACGACAAAATTTTAGCCTTCTCCAAATTGAAAGCATTTGCAGACGACATTTTCATTGTGACTCAAATGATGCGATTTGTCTTTTATGGGGGTAGAAAACATTGTGGGAAAAGGAGAAAATGCTGGTTACCAGCATTTTCTCCTTTTCCCACAATGTTTTCAAAACGCTTCAGCATCAGGGTCGTTAAAAGTCGGGATTGTGTGGTAAAGGTTTAAATGGTATGGTTTAAATTCAAATGCAATTTGACACCTGCTCTGTTTACTTTGGGTAGGTGTAGAATCTAACGTTTAAAAAGTAAACAAAAATATTGCATTTCTTTCAAAAGTCTTCATCTTCAGGGTCGTTAAACGTCGGAATTGTGTGGTGACGCATTAAAGGATTTGCATTTCGAAATAAAAAAAAAAAGAAAAACCGCAAGATATCACCCGAGATAAAACTTGCGAATTCCTTATAACTTTTTTACAACCAAATCATTAAAAATAAATGTTTTTCGACGGCTATACTATTTACAACCCCTTGATAACCCTCATCCTTCCTTTTGGTTTGTAATGGAGTTTAACGCCATTTTAAGGATATTTTCGGCAGTTGGGTTTTTTTTGCGCAACCCAGTGCGCATGGAAACGAGCTTTTTCGTCCACAGACTTGTTCGCCCGACCTTGTTCGTCCGGGTGTGTTCGCCCTTTTGAATGATCTCATTTCCTTTCAAATAAAACCTGGAGCACAAAAAAAGCATATTAGTATAAAGGGCAATATAGGACTCTTCACGAAGGAAATAGTTAGTAGTACTTGGATAGTTTCACTGTACAACGCGAAATCATAAACAGCCTAGACATGTTTCACTTTAAAGGACATTTTGCTAGGAAATCTAAGTCAGACCGTATTTCAAGGGTTCAGTCTACAATTCCAAGAAATGATACTACAAGAAATACCGACTGTATGCAACTGGCCAGGCAGAAGAAACAAAGGTCACCGTCAGTTCCCCACCACTTCTTCTAATGCAAAGTGTTCAGAAATGTATTCTCGCGGTGAGATATCATAATCGTCGAATGAGCCATGGAAAAGTGGACCTCGAAATAGTAGCCTACTTCAAATTATTAGCCTACAAACTTGACTAAACCAGCGATTGCTATAGGTCTAAGATCAGACTGCACATTAAATGCAGTCTGATCTTGATCTATGCCGTCCGCTAAAGCCCCTGTTTTCGCCTATGGCGCAGAAAGGGTAACGTAGGGTTTGTTATCCAAGGATATACTCACACTCACCTGATGTTAAGCAATACATATTATAATTATCTTACATACTTCAAACATTTTAGAAGCGCAATTCAAAATAAATTTGAATATTAACCATGTTTACCCGAACCAATCTTCACTTCTTGGTGGTCTTTGATAATACGTGATCAGTCAGTTAAATTTGGCAAATCAAATGTTTTATTGTTTTTACTAATACATGGCTATGCGTGTATGTTTAAAAAAAAAATGCGTAGTCAGTTTTCAGTAAAACTGGGAATTTTGTATAAAAATGTTTTATGGTTGCCATGGAAACTGTAATCTCGTGAAAATCTGAACTCGACAACCTTTTTTTTTTTGTTTTGTTAAATTTGAATAGAAGATACTCCAATGATTCTATTTAGAGAAAATTGACAAAATCTATGGAATGACATTTTTGATAACTCAGTTTTACTTGTAGAAATCTTAATTTTTTTTCGGCACTTTTGTGAATTCAAAATTGCTAAAAAATGACCCTTTCAGAAAAAATATGAAAGGAATTCAAATGTTCTGAATGTTAGATAAGGATATACAAATATTTAATTCTGATTTTATATAAATTATGTAATTAAACCTGTCTGACAATGTTATAATCATTTTCAAGCAAATGTCACAATCTGAGAGTATACTGTTACCATTGAAGCAGGTATTTAACAAGAAAACGAATTCGTCAACATATCATTTTCTTTTTATTTTTTGTATTCAGCATAAAACTGTACATAATATATGTGAAAACATGAAAAAAAAAAAAAAATATGGAAGAATCAAAACTCTAGAAAACGTCCTTAACAGCTCAGGTCATGTCATGGCGGTCAGTAACGTACCCATGTGTTTCCTGGCTTTCTCACACCAGAACTGACACAACTTTCTTTCCAAAGCCACTGACTACTTTTCTCACATACATCAGAGGAGAGAGGCGAAAAATCGCCAGAAAGAAAGTTTGCCTCAACCGGGTATCGAAGTCACAACCACCAGGTCACGAGTCAGACACGCTAACCACTGAGCTACCCGGGCGGGCCTTGCCAGTAGTATAGGAGGGTAGACCTCGGACAAAATCCGTTTTGTCCGAGGTCTACCCTCCCTGAGTGCCATTTTGTCCGAGGTCTACCCTCCCTGAGTGCCATTTTGTCCGAGGTCTACCCTCCCGGGGAAGCAAAAGACCGGTCAAAATATCAAACCGGAAGTAGATGTCCGCTTTTTCTGCCCCCCCATGCCACGGTCAGAGCCCCTTTTTAACTATCTCTGTGAAAAGGGGTCTTAATGCATCTGCGCGCACGCGCGCACGGATCGTAATGATATGGTTCGGCAGAGACTATCGTTGGACTTAGTCTTTTTTCTTCATCGGAGATAGATGTTCACCATCTTTGACGCGGCAGGGATCCTTTTTTTAAACCGTGGTCTGTGAAAAGGGGTCTTAATGCATCTGCGCGCACGTGCACGGATCGTAATGATATGGTTCGGCAGAGACTATCGTTGGACTTACTCTCAAAAAGACCGGTCAAATTGTCAAAACGGTGGTAGATGTTCACCATTTTGACGCGGCAGGGGTCCTTTTTTTAACCATGGTCTGTGAAAAGGGGACTTAATGCATCTGCACGCACGCGCACGGGTCGTAATGATATGGTTCAGGCAGACACTATCGTTTGACTTAGGCTTTTCTCTGTCATCGTTGGACTTAGTCTTTTTTCTCCGTCTTCGTTCGCCTCAATCTTTCTCTATTACCGTTTGACTTAGTCTTTTTTCCCACGATATGGGTTATTTCCCCCTTCCTCACCTTGGCTCAGGCAAATACCATCGTTGGACTTAGTCTTTTTTCCGTCTTTTGTTCGTCTCAGCCTTTCTCTATCACCGTTGAACTTAGTCTTTTTTCCACGATATGGACTATATTCCCTACTTACGCTGGGTCAGACAGAGAGTATCGTTGAGCTTAGTCTTTTTCCGTCTTTATTTGCCTTAATCTTTTTCTATCACCGTTGGACTTAGTCTTTTCTTCCGTCTTTTGTTCGTCTCAACCTTTTCTCTATCACCGTTGGGCTTAGTCTTTTCTTTGGCTCCTAGCAGTATGATCTTTAGACATTGCCTGATTATATGATCTGAGTGTGGGTTTTTTTCCGGCATTTCCCGGAAATCAGTTCGTCTAGACTTACCCGATCTTAGATTTATTCCTCCCTAGTTTTATTCGACCCTAGTTTTTAATCTGCAAAACTTTTTTTAAATTGTAAAAAATTTTTATCCGAAAATTTTTATCCGAAATTTTTAAGCGTAAAAAATTTTCTCTATCGAAAAAATTTGACTGTAAGATTTTTTATTTGAAAAAATTTTTCTCTGTAAGATTTTTTTAAAAAATTTTTCTATCGATAAAAATGTTTTTTCTCTCTGCAAGATTTTTTTAATCGTAAAAATTTTTTCTATCGCTCAAAAAAAAGTTTTTTCTCTCTCTGCAAGATTTTTTAAAAATTGAAAAATTACCTGCTCCATATTTGATTTTTTTTCTCGTCTTGGTATACTTTATAATTTATTTGCACTACTCGAGAAACGAGAGATGAATGATTATAGGAAAAGTTCACTGGATTTTTATAGCTTAGTGGAGGGATTGACCTGCTTTTGTCTTTGAATTAAGAGTACGAACGGTAGGTGAGCATGTAGATAGAACATAACGTACTGTAAAAATTCATTCACATAGAATGTTATGATCTATCTACAATTTCCAAGACTGATCTTTTTTTGAAGAAATGATTGAATAAAAATGCTTTCATCGTTATTTATGTTGTCATTTTATTATTAATCCTTAAAGAGAAAAGTAAAGAAATCATGGAGGTGGATGTACAAGCTATTTTATTTCAACATCCTTGTAATATTTTCATCACAGGTCCGAGTGGTTGTGGAAAGACAGTCTTTGTTCATAAATTAATTGACTATCGAGAAGATTTGTTCAATATCGTTCCTGAAAGAGTTGTCTGGTGTTACAAAGAATGGCAGTATGCTTACAATCTTATGCATGAGAAATTCAATTCGCAGTTTGAATTAATAAAATTCGTGGAAGGAATTCCTGACGATGAAAACGAGCTTGTCAGCGATGTATCTATACCGCATTTAATCGTCTTTGATGATATGCTGGGTGAAAAAGATGAGGAAAAAATTAAACTTTGGTTTACAAGAAAAGGACATCACCGTAATGCAACCGTGATTTATATCACACAAAATATGTTTCAACAATCGAAATCGAGTCGAACCATCAGTCTTAATTCAAGATACATGATTTTATTTCGAAATGAGCGAGATAAAAATCAGATTAAAACACTAGCTCACCAAATGCAAGCCCCACATTTACTGTCTGCTTATGAAGATGCTACATCGGTGGATCATGGATATCTTGTCATCGATTTCCATTCACGAACAAATAAAGAATTAAGACTGCGAACAGATATATTTCATCGTTATGAAGAAGACGAAAGAGGTCCAACCGTTTATTCCCCTGCTTAATCGTTACAATGTTTTTTTTTAAATAAAAATGACTTCATTTTAATTTATATTGTCATTCTATCAATAGGCGACAGTGAGTAAACATGGCTTTACCAACCACACCAACTTCGATTTTAGCTGCTTTGCGAAATTTAAGTCAACAAACCAATAGATATGAAAGAGAATCTGTGTTGAAAGCAGGATTAAAAGAAATTTTAAAATGGTTTACGTTGGCAGCACAAAACATCATTGAAGATAAAATCAAATTACCAAAACAAACCACCACGTATATGACAAAACATAGAGCAGATATCGAGCAGTTAGCAGATCCGAATATTGATGAGGAAATTAAACGTAGAATTATTTTAAAACCTGGAGGTGGTGGATTTCTAGGTGGTGTTATTATCAGAAGTTTACTGAGATGGGATGGAACTAAAACCGTTAGGAAATTTGGGGGTGAAAGGCAACCTCGAAAACGTGCTCCGCGAAAGAGGAAATCTCCAAAGAAGAAAAAATCTCCAAGGAAGAAAAAGTCTCCAAAGAAGAAAAAATCTCCAAAGAAGAGAAAGCCCCCGAAAACGCATGCAAGAACTATCACCTCACCACCTATAATTGATGCAAGAACTACCACCGCATCACCTATGATTGATGAAAGAACCACCACCTCACCACCTATAATTGATGCAAGAACTACCACCCCACCGCCTATGATTGATGAAAGATTTGTTACTATGCGAAGGCCTGTAGGAAGCAGCATTTCAGAACATCAACGCTATCCGAAATCCAGAAAGGAACTATTAAGTGAAAGAATGCAAAAACTCAGAACAAAGTATTCACAATTTATAGAACCAGGGAAAAAATTGAAGTTTCAATCCATTCCATCCGCCTCATGGTCTCCAAATACATTAGCTAAATATAAAAAAGGTAGAAAGGCAGAAGATCGACTGTTTGGGGATATAATCCAATATAACCTTGACACAGGAAAATATCGTGTTGACTATGACAAGCGTCTGATTCATCTTGGTGGTGGAAGAACCATTCCTCTGCCCGACAGAGGGTCAGATGTAGAAGAAAGCGAGGATGAAGAACTCACTGATTCCGATTCGTAGTTTTCTTTTGTAAAAAAGACAGTATGATAAAACATCAGGTATAAATGATAGTGACATGGAACTTTTATTTTCATTTGATGTGAAATAGTGATAAAGTCAACATGAAGAAAAGACCTCTGATAAAAAAACACGGCTCAATGGTTATGGCCATGATACAGGCTACACCAAAAATACGTAAAAAGCTTGTCAAAGATTCACCCTCAGAAGCGATAAGGTGTATATCGGAATGCTGTCATAATGTTTTAAAAGGCAATGTACATTTATCACCAGATCAGAAGAAGAAGTTGTATTCAAGCCGACAACATCTCAGACGTTTAGCTTCAAAATCAGTCTCTGTAAAAGATAAAAAACAAATTTTAAATCAAAAAGGTGGATTTCTTTCATTGCTTGCACCTGCATTATTACCTTTGTTAGGAAAAGCCGTTATCGGAGGAATAGGAGGAGCTCTAAAAGCCTTGTAGATAAAAAATCTTATAGATGAAAACATTTTCAATGAAAAAATCTTATAGATAAAAATCTTGTAGATAAAAAATCTTATAAATAAAAAATCATGTCTGTTAGAAAAATGGTTATCGTACCTTACCAGGTCTTAGAAAACATGAAACGATGGAAAGCCGAACAAGCTCAAAAACCTCGTTTACCACCTAATCCACAAGTTGCAGATGCATCACATCTTCGGCAAGATATGAGTCAAATTTTACAAAGTACCGACCTGTCAGAAACAGAAAAGGCTCAAAGATATGGCGAAACTTTGATTAAGTTACAAAATTCGCTTCAGAAAACAAAACCAACTTCGATCATTTTTCCTCCAAAAACCGATGATGGTGCACAGGAATCAGCATCTGTTGGCCTGCAATCTGTTGCCTTGTATGATCGAATTTTGCAAAGTGTACCAAAAACCATGAAAAGAAAAGCTGAGTTACTTTTGAGTATGATAAAAGACAACGATAATTTAACTTGGGACGGACATGGGGTGGTGTCATATAAAGGTACACGCATCCATGGCTCCAATATTATTGATCTTGTCAATGATGCGATACGTCAAAGAAAAGGCATTGAGCCCAGAGGATGGAAAACATTTTCAAAGGCATTACATGAAAGTAATATACCTCAAGAAGTTATTGGTAATTTGAACAGATGGAAATGGATACAAAAAGTCCATGATAAATCACCGAGTAAATCATTGAGCGAAGATGAAGATTCCCATGTAGAATCCTATGGAGATTCCGATTACTTATTTCACACACCAAAAAGCGTACGAAAAAGTACTAAGTTAACTCCTATAAAAAGAAGTATGAAAAGAATAAAAGAAAAATCTCCATACATGAAACCTGAAGAAAGAGAACGATTGAAGCAATTCTATGTTAAAGAACTGCTAACTCCCCCAAAGTCTATAAAAAAGACTCCGAGCCGTAAAACACTTCAGTCATGGGAGGCATGGTAAAGTCAAAACTTGATTACGTGTTAAGAAAGTTGTTTTATGATCCTAAAAGTACTGTAGCATTTAGTGGAGTAAAGCAATTGTATCACGCTGTGAAATCTGTTTTGAAAGGAATAAGATACAAAGATGTTCAAGAATGGTTACAGGGTGAATCCACCTACACCTTACACAAACCGATTCGTCGTCGTTTCAAAAGACGAAAAACTATTGTAGGTGGTATAGATTATCAATGGCAAGCTGATTTGGCTAACATGCAGCATTTAGCAAAACAAAATAATAACAAGAAATATTTACTTTGTGTGATTGATGTGTTTTCGAGATTTTCATGGGTTATCCCTATTCCAGACAAAACGGGTAAAACTTTAATCAAAGCATTTCAATCTATCGTTCAGAAATCAAAACGAAAACCTTTAGCGCTTCAAACAGACAAAGGTTCGGAATTTAAAAACAAATCGTTTCAAGACTACTTGAAAAAGAATCAGATTCATTTTTTCACCACTGAAAACCCAGAGACAAAAGCAAGTATTGTTGAAAGATTTCAACGAACTTTGAAAACGAGAATGTGGAAATACTTTACGTATAAGAAAACAAGGCGTTACATTGACGTATTGAATTCTTTAGTTAAGAATTACAACCATACTTTTCACAGAAGTATAAAAACATCTCCTGTAATGGTAACAAAATCCAATGAGGCAGAGATTTCAAGAAATCTGTATTCTCAATTACCGACAAATGTAATGATGAAAAAGCCGAAATTCAAAATTGGAGATCATGTTCGAATCAATAAAACAAAACGTACATTTGATAAGGGGTATTTACCGAATTGGACGCAAGAAATATTTGAAATCAGCCATGTCAACAAAACATTTTCACCTATTACCTATAAAGTAAAAGATCTACTGGGAGAACAGATTTTAGGAACTTATTATGAATATGAACTTCAATTAATAAAAGATGATGATATTTATGAGATTGACTCAGTTCTTGATAGACGTACAAGACGTAAGGGTAAAAAATTAATCAAAGAAATAAAAGTCAATTGGAAAGGCTATCCAAAAAAATTTCAAAGTTGGATACCAGAATCCTATTTGGTGTAATCCTATTTGGTATAATCCTATTTGGTGTAATCCTATTTTAGTGTTTTGAAAACATCTTTTCTTATAAAAAATCTTATAACTTAAGAAAAAAAGTTATAAAAAGTCAGTACATTCATAATGAATCCACAGTCAAACATCGAGTGTGGAACAGAAAAGTCTGGAATAGAAGAAAAGTTCGGAATAGAAAACTTCGATAGCAGTAGTAGCAGTAGTATCAGTAAGAACTACAATTGCTGTGGAAATCGTGTCCCAAAGAATCAGTTTACCTATATTTCACAGATTTTAGTCATTTATGCAATTATTGCAACCTCAATAGTACATTTAAGTATTCAAAGTCAAGATCGTGAATTGTGGCTGATCCTGTTAAGCAGCTCACTTGGATATATTCTTCCATCACCAGGGTTAAAATTCAGCAGATCAGAACAAAAGCAGTCAGGGTGGCCTGATAGTAAAAAATGAATTCGTTTTATCTCACTCTACCCAGTGATAGTTCCATGGACCTTTATCCGAACAACACCCAATGTTGTTTTAAGGTTCATTTACCAAAGACAGTTCATATTGACAAGGAAACTTGGGAAGTCGCATTAGTTCAACTTATCACCCCCTCTCAGTTCTTAAACATAAGTGAAGAAGAAGCACAGTTCGATCTTATAACAACTGATAAGGACTTAGTCAAATTAATATCACAGATAGATAAAAGAGGAGATAATATGAAAATAAATATATTAAGACAAAATAGTGGAGGTGATATAATAAAATGGGGAATTCGATTTAACATTCCATCCGGGAATTACACTTCACCTGCTCATCTTATAGACACGATCAATGATGTGATTCAAACCGCTATAGGTCCTGCTCTTCGTAAGAATTCGTCGGGTCTGCACATCACTTATTCACCTTCAACCAAACGTCCGAAAATTACATTTGATAATATTATAAAATCAGGACTCAAATTACATCCATCCCTGTTTTTAAAACTAGGTGGATCACCAGAATTCAAACATGATACAATTTTTCAGGGTAAAAATATTTTCAAATACTTTAAATACAATCCAAACATTGATGCTGGCTATAATCATCTGTATATTTATTCAGATATTGCTGAACACACTATAGTGGGTGATACACTTGCTCCCATACTTCGTGTTCTGCCTTTCAAAACATCCGATTTGGTTGAAAATGGTTGTGGTTCTCAACATACCAATCATGAAATTACAATACCGCATTATATTCCCGTTTCGAAATCCGATTTCGATCATATTCACATTCAAATAACAGGGGATTTAGGTATACCGGTTCATTTCATTACTGGTAAGACAATAGTGAAGTTACATTTCAGACAACGTTCAACTGACAATCATTGAAAATCATTGAAAATCATTTTTAAAAAATGCTACCAGTTTATCGTGGTGTAAAACATCAGTATGGTTATGGGTTAGGTTCGCTATTTAAATCGGCAATTAAAGTAGTGACTCCATTGCTTAAACCGTTGATTAAATCTGGTTTTAATGCCGTGAAAAAAGAAGGACTCAAACAAGGAATAGGCGTAGTAGAAGATATCCTTTTACGTGGTGAAAACCCCAAAAAAGTTGTAATTTCACGGGGAAAACAAGCCATTCATGATCTAGCAGAAAAGGTAATACCAGGGATAAATAAAAGAAAATCACGAAAACCACGTCATTCCCCCTACCGCCTTCACAGTGGTAAGATCATAAGACAAAGAGACAGACGACCTCTTGATATATTTGATTAATATAATTGATTCATATATTGAATTCATCTACTTAAATTATATAAAAATGATGCAAAGTGGGTCCTGTGAATGCAGTAAGTCAGAACTCGATGTTCTTTCTGTACCACCTACAATGACAACGATGCAAGAAAGTCAATGGATTGAACATTTCCCAATATCGTCTTTGGCAAACAATGCACCAATAGAATTCATCATACCACCTCAAACCGAGCATTGGACAGATTTGTCACAATCGTATTTGTATGTCAAATACAAAGTCGTTCAAGCTGACGGTGGCAATTTACTTGCCAATGCAAATGTGGCCCCTGTAAACAACTTCCTACACAGTTTGTTTAGCAGTGTCGATTTGTATCTAAATAATAAACTAATCACCAGCAATTCAGACACCTATCCATACAGAGCATATATTGAAAATCTTATGTCATATAATTCTGACAGCAAGACTACGCATTTGAAAGCTGGTGATCTTTGGACTGAAGACACCACTGGTCATTTCAATTCACTCAACCATGATGGAGATAATGCAGGGTTAAAAGAAAGAATGGGTGAAATTGCACAAAGTAGAACTGCCGAACTTTTTGGACGCTTGCATCTTGATCTATTTCAACAAGAAAAATATTTACCTAATGGTATTGAAATCAGACTTAGATTAAACAGATCTTCGGTAAACTTTTGTCTCACAGGAGGTGGTGGTGCACCAGCTTCAAAAATTGTACTGGAAACAGTCAGTCTTCATGTGCGAAATGTCGAATTGTTGCCTGTTGTTGCAAATGATCTAAATCATGTTATTGCTCAGCAAAACATGAAAATCCCTATTCGTAGGGTTGAAGTAAAAACTTTTACCATTTCTACAGGCCTTCAGTCTAAAGTTGAAGATCATTTGTTTCAAGGACAACTTCCAAAACGCATTTTCATTGCAATGGTAGCAAATACTGATTATAATGGGGATTATGGTAGAAATCCATTTTTCTTTCATCATTTTAATCTATCAAAAATTGATGTATCATGTAATGGTCACAGTATTCATAACAGACCCTTTGAACCTAACTTTGAAGCAGGATTGTATTTGAAATCCTTTCTATCATTGTATCAGGCTAACTCATCTTTAGCACTTAATAAATCATTTAATATTGGTAAAGAAGACTATGCTGGTGGATACTGTTTGTGGGGATACGATTTGACAGCGGATCAAGGTAGTGAAGAAGGACAACTTCATCCTATAAAAACTGGAAATCTTCGAATTGAACTTCAGTTTGCTCAAGCTCTGGCAGCAGCTATCAACGTTATTGTCTTTGCTGAATTTGACAATCAGATTGAAATCAACAGTTTGAGAGAAGTTATCACAGATTATTAATCCTGGAAAAATCAACAGAAACTCTCTGATCAAAAGATAGCTTTCACAAAAACAGTCCTTTTCAGGACTAAGGAATATAATATCGAAAACGACAGTTCTTTTCAGAACTATTGAAAAACAGTCCTTTTCAGGACTATCTACAGGACTAAAGAACTAAAAAACAATGTTGGGACTCAGATTTGCTATAACACTTAGAGAAGAAGCAGAAAAAGTGAAATATTCCGTGTCGAAGTGCATCTCTACTCGGAAAAATGACATTCATAATAGCTTCGAAAAACATATGACTGAAAAATTAAAAAATCTTATTGTCAGTGAAGTTACCAACCAGTGTTACGGATGTCAAGTGGATCATCCCAGTCAAACACAGCATGAACTGTGTTTATTCAAGGATAGACAAGAACATACAGATATGTTCATAGAAAAAGCCATGATGGAATTAAATCCATACGAAATCATGGAAAAATGGTATCCTGAACTCATAGAAATGAAACTCGATGAAAGTGACTATGTGGAAGCCTACAGATTATGGCGAAATATAAAACAAAACATTTTATCTGAATTCACGGAGTCGTGGTTACAATACTGGTGTGACAAAGTAAAACAATCCTGGGAAGAAAGTGATTAGAAAAATGTATACTTCTGAAATTCAATACATATTGGATCACGGAACATGGATAAAAAATCTACAGGCAAAAGTCTGTGCAAAAGATCAGTTACCTCGACAAAAACCCGATCATGTGAAAGCCTACATTGTGAACACAGAGAAATCAACCGGTCCAGGAGAACACTGGGTAGCCGTGATATTCAACAATAATGGCAATGTACTATACTTTGATCCCTACGGACTACCACCACTTGAGCCAGAAATCATTAACTTTTTAGACAATCATTCTTATTCGTGGAGATACAATCGACAAACTCTTCAGAGTCCACAGGGGAAAGTTTGCGGATTTTACTGTATCTTCGTATTGGATGCTGCTGCCAGAGGATACAACATACAGAAATATCTTCAACAGAAATTCCTCTCAACGGAACATCGACGAAACGATCGAGATGTAGTGTTATGGTTCAATCAGCAGTATGGAATTCTATTCAATAAAGCTCAGAGACTTTTTCCCCACAAATAGTATATAAATGTATAATAGTTCTTTTATCTATGTGTTTGTTGTAAATATGTTCATTGCTCAGTTCATTGTTCAGTTCTGTTCAAATAAAAGTTATACTGTTTAAATGGTGTTTTTTTCATTCTTTTTTCCACAAAGATAATTCCTCCACAAAATATCAGTCTTGGAAAAAATGTAGATAGATCATAACATTCTATGTGAATGAATTTTTACAGTACATTATATTCTATCTACATGGTCTCGCCCACGTTCGTACTCTTAATTCCAAGACGAAAAGTAGGTCAAGCCCTCCACCAAGCTATAAAACCACCAAATTTCTCTATATGCCATTTCATTTCCACGATGGGTTTGTTCAGATTCTGCTGTGGACTATTTGGTAAAAGTCAAAGGAACGAGGAGAAGAGAAAACGTCAAAAGACAAAGACATCGGATGAGTTCTCTGCAAAACAAGGGGATAACCCCTATACCCAGAACCCAGCACCTAATTTCTACCCCGATCTTTGGGTTATACCAATTGATGATCCAATCTTTGGGGAGTCTGTGATATCAGCCAACCAATGAGTTGATGATGAGAAGGTTTAAAATCCTCTATCTTTCTCTGATTTTTGGAATTAACTTGCTCGGATGATTAATTCAATTCCAATCCAGAGAATGGTAAAAAAACAGCTCTTTTCAGAGCTAACATTCATTCCAGAAAGTCCTATCTTCGAGACTTGTCAATTTTACGACTGAGTACCATTCCAAGAGTTAGATTCCAAACGATATACTTCAATTCAAATTAACTCAAAAAAGGTTAAGCCCAACACGATGTTTGTATGGTAAGGTTTATGCTATAACCAAGCTGAGGAGGGGAAATAACCCATATCGTGGAAAAAAGACTAAGTCCAACGTTGATAGAGAAAGGTTAAGACGAACAAAGACGGAGAAAAAAAGACTAAGTCCAACGATGACAGAGAAAAAGCCTAAATCCAACACGGTAATAGAGAAAGATTGAGGCGAATAAAGACGGAAAAAAAGACTAAGTCCAACGATACTCTCTGCCTGACCCAGCGTAAGTAGAGAATATAGTCCATATCGTGGAAAAAAGACTAAGTTCAACACTGCTAGAGAAAGCCTGAGGCGAACGAAGACGGAGAAAAAAAGACTAAGTCCAACGAGGGTCTCTGCCTGAACCACCATGAGAAGGGAGTATAACCCATATCGTGGAAAAAAGCCTAAGTCCGACTGTGATAGAGAAAGATTGAGGCGAACAAAGACGGGAAAAAAAGACTAAGTCCAACGATGACAGAGAAAAGCCTAAGTCAAACGATAGTGTCTGCCTGAACCATGTCATTACGACCCGTGCGCACGTGCGTGTAGATGCATTAAGTCCCTTTTCACAGACCATGGTTAAAAAAGGATCCCTGCCGCGTCAAAGATGGTGAACATCTATCTCCGATGAAGAAAAAAAGACTAAGTCCAATGATAGTCTCTGCCGAACCATATCATTACGATCCGTGCGCGCAGATGCATTAAGCCCCCCTTTTCACAGACCATGGATAAAAAGGACCCCAGCCGCGTCAAAGATGGCGGACATCTACTTCTGGTTTGACATTTTGACCGGTCTTTTCTTGAGAGCCATGTCGTGGAAAAAAAGACTAAGTCCAACACGGTGATAGAGAAAGATTGAGGCGAATAAAGACGGAGAAAAAAGACTAAGTCCAACGATACTCTCTGCCTGACCCAGCGTAAGTAGGGGAAAATAACCCATATCGTGGAAAAAAGACTAAGTTCGACGGTGATAGAGAAAGGTTAAGACGAACAAAGACGGAGAAAAAAGACTAAGTCCAACGGTGGTAGAGAAAGATAGACGAACAAAAGACGGGAAAAAAGACTAAGTCCAACGATATTGTCTGGCTGAACCAGCATGAAAAGGGGAAAATAACCCATATCGTGGTGAAAAAAGACTAAGTCCAACACGGTGATAGAGAAAGACCAAAGCGAGTGAAGATGGTGGCACACCTTCTTTTTTCCCCGAGTCAGTCTGTGGTGTCATACGTTTTCAATTCAAATTTTTGGCTGGAAAACGTCTCGACCAATCAAAACGCAGGATCAACCCGAACAAAACATGGTGACACACCATTCTTTGCTAGGAATTCCACTTCCGGTTTCCTCTTTTTGTTTTTACATTTTTGC
Source organism: Tridacna gigas (assembly GCA_945859785.2). Classification (NCBI taxonomy): domain Eukaryota; kingdom Metazoa; phylum Mollusca; class Bivalvia; order Cardiida; family Cardiidae; genus Tridacna; species Tridacna gigas. Next base: position 15,305,905 of record OX244044.2, read on the forward strand.
AGTGGTGTGAGGAGGGGGGCAGAAAAAGCGGACATCTACTTCCGGTTTGATATTTTGACCGGTCTTTTGCTTCCCCGGGAGGGTAGACCTCGGACAAAATGGCACTCAGGGAGGGTAGACCTCGGACAAAATGGCACTCAGGGAGGGTAGACCTCGGACAAAACGGATTTTGTCCGAGGTCTACCCTCCTATACTACTCTTACCCTGTTGAATAAATGAAACTTTCAAACCGATAGTAAAAAAAACCAAAATTTTGCATTTTCAAAGGCTTTTTGGGGGGAAACGATATCTCCTTATTGGACAGTGTAGATTCAAGATCAGACTGCACGTTGTGTGCAGTCTGATCTTCATCTGCACTGTATGCAAAAGGTCTTTTAGTCGCGCTTAGCAGCCCAAAGGTTAAAACGACTCTCAATGTTTGTTTGGTGTGCGTGGTTGTGGGGTAGAGCGACGGCCCCTTAACCATAAGGTCCCGAGTTCGATACCCCGGGGCGGGTGTCAACTTTAGGAGTGTTCATTGGCCCACACATTCGCAGCGAGTACATCTGCAATTTCCAGGAAGCAGAATCGGGAGGGATTTGTATAAGTTGTGAGAACTTGTTTCTCAATCGATTTACGTAGGACAAATGTAGAAAAAAGATTAAATTTGATTTTACACAATATTCACTAAACATTTTACATGATAAAATTCAAAGATCAGTGTTTTTAGTTGGTTGGCGGAATCAGGCCACAGCTTCCAAAATTGCTCAGACAGATGAGTCCTGGTGACAGAGACTGAAGCTGAAAAGTCAATATATGAGTTCAAACTGCCTGTAACTGTTAATGATATGCTACAAATTTAAATTGTTTAAGCAGCAAAGCAGATGATATTTGCAGAACAAACAGCTCCCTCTACTTTACACAGATCTGCGTTATGATGCAAACAGGAACTGGAATTATCTTATAAAGTAAGGAATCCATCTGTTGGAAAGGATTGGAAATGGACAAAAAGGAAAAATTCTGCACTGTCTCTGTATACGGTTTTGAACCTTCGAGTTCAAAACTTCGTAAAATGAATATGTTTAACTCATTATCAAAGGACACATTTTTCGACTGGTCCAAATTGAAAGCATTTGCAGACGACAAATTAAATGCTACTCAAACCATGACATTTGCTTTTGAAAGCGTAGAAAACATTGTGGGAAAAGGAGAAAATGCTGGTTACCAGCATTTTCTCCTTTTCCCACAGTGTTTTCAAAAGGCTTCTTCTACAGGGTCGGTAAAACTCGGGACTGTGTGGTAAATGGTTAAACTAAAACGACCCTGGCGAGGAAGGCTTTTAAAACATATTGGGAAAAGGAAGATTTGCTGGTTACCAGTATTTTCTTCTGTTCCCACAACGTTCCTTTCCAGTTCAAAGATAAATCCAGACACTTTAGCCACATTTAATATATCGTCTGCAAATGCCTTCAATTTGGTTAAGTCTAAACATTTTATCGGTCAGTAAAAATTTCAAATCATTTTTTATGCTTTTCATTCAGACTCCCATGTACAAGCGTAAAAGATGCTTACATTAACTTTAAAGGCTTTGATGTTAAAAATAAAATTTAAAAAAAAAAAGGACCTTACGTAAAGGTGTCACACTAACTAAAACGTGCAAATTCCCGATGGCTTTTCATTTAGCAGATACAATAAGTTTGACTGTCGTGATAGCTCCACTTTTATACCGAACATTTCTGTGATTCAACTTTTTACCACACAATTCCGTTTTTTAACCTTCCTCAGGAGGGGAAGGCTTTTGGAAACATTGTGGGAAAAGGAGAAAATGCTGGTAACCAGCATTTTCTCTTTTTCCCACAATGTTTTCTACTTGTCAAAACACACACACACACACACAAAAAAAAAATCAGTTTTTGAGTCAAATTTATTTTGTCGACTGCAAATGCTTTCACTTTGAACAAGTCTATTTTTTGTCGTTTGGTAAAGAGCAAACCCCACCCCCGAAAAAAGTCTTTTGAAAGGGCTGTGGGAATAAAATGAGAAAAATTCTGGCACATAGCATTTTCTCCCCTCCCCACAATGATTTCTACCCTTTTAAAGACAACTTCCGGCAATTTAGCTACATTTGATATGTCGTCTGCAAATGCTTTCAATTTGGTCGAGATTTAAAATTTTCTCGTTTGGTAAACACCTCAATAGTTCAATTTTTATTCATTTCATTTAAGACTCAAAGTATAACATAAAAAATGCATTCATTAACTTTAAAGGTTTCGAACTTTTGAAATTAAATCTTGAAAACTTACATAAGGTATCATCCTTCATTAGACGTGCAAATTCATTGTAACTTTTTTTTTTTGCCGCCAAATGAAAATAAAAATGACTCGTTTGCGATGGCGGTGGCTAAAACTAAGATTCCACATAAGATGAAGAGAATTAGAGATCATAATATTAAATGCAAAAAGCGGACGGTGTAGATCAAAGATCAGACTGCACCTTCTGTGCATTCTGATCTTGATCAACATCGTCCGCAAATGGTATTCGAATATTATCCATGTCGGTAAACGAGATCAAAGGAATGTTTTTAGAATTGACCCTCCCACTAGAGATCGATTTTCCAATCATTATGAAATCGAACAGCTTACATAAACTCTAGAATTAGATTTTAACTTATCTCAAAACCATCGTGCTTTCTTGTTTGTGAGCAAATTATACGTAAGAATCGAAGGTAGAATTTTAAACGAGCCATTTGATTCGCCAAAATCTTGGGACATTGCCTGTTGGAGGGGCTGAAAACAGTATACTTCCTTTCTTCCTTCCTTCCTTCCTTCCTCCCTCCCTTCTTCCTTCCTTCCTTCCTTCCTTGAATTGGGCGTTTTTAACGGCTTTTACTGTGTTAACAATGTATTCTACAATATAAAAGACACAAACCTTAATTTAAACCACATTTAATTTTTCATAGCGAATGCTTTCAATACGGACTAGTCTAAAATTTTGTTATAGAATTAAATGAATAACATTTTAATCGTCTGATACTTGTGTAGATTAGGGTAGCGGACGGTGTATATCAAAGATCAGACTGCACTTTCTGTGCAGTCTGATCTAAATTGACGCCGTCCGCTAAAAGCATTTTTGATTGCCCGTGGCTCTGAAAGGGTTTATTTTATTTGTTACTATAAATAGCGCTAATATATTCGGTTTCACGGTGGTCAGGTTATTCATAGATCTATAGTGGTATTTTTTATTTCGCGTATTATCTCACAGCGTCTGACAGGAGTGTAGAAAATAAATTCACACGCAAACGGTGAGAATTTGTTTTAAATGAAAAGATCTTTAAAGTCGCATTTTCGGATTTTTTCGGCGTAGCTGTATAAGCTGTCCTTTGAACTACTTTTTTCTTCTATGTTAGTCTTGAATAAGAAGTAATTTGCGATTGGTTTAAAAAAAAAAATGGACATGTTTGTTCTGCGCCCATAGTTGCGGACCCATGTATATAAACCAATACGCAAGACAGAAGTGTAAAAAAATAGGATCGCACACATAAATGTGATTTTTTTTTTTTTAGAAGAAGAGAATAACTTTAAAATCGACTCAAAGACACAAGTAAGAATTTTGCGATTCAAGGTTTGTAAAAGAATGCCAATTAAATACAACGTTTTACAGACAATCACACATAAAAAAAATAACTGATGAAATGGATCAGAACGAAAACAAAGGCTTATATAGTTCTTCTCCAAGTTCCAGGTACACAGTTAATGGTAATGATATTTATAATGACATGGCTACAGAAAGAAAAATGATAATGGTAATTTGATAAATAGTGAGGAAAAAGAATTATAACAGATTTTTGTATCCTCACCAAACTTCAAACTTGGTTCATCACTGGATTAAGTACGGCGATTCCGTATAAACTATCAGTAAAGAAGAAAGACAAATGTAAAAAAAAAAAACTATTTTTCAGTGGCATTTCTGAAAATGGTTATGTACATAGCCTCTTAATTCTTTACCACACAACCCCGTCTTTTAACGACCCTGAGAAAGAGGGCTTTGGAAAACAATGTGGGAAAAGGAGAAAATGCTGGTAACCAGCATTTTCTCCTTTTCCCACAATGTTTTCTACCCTTCCAAAAGCATATTTCAATTCTTAAGCCATGTCTATTTTGTCGTCTGCAAATGCCTTCAATATGGACAAGTCTAATTTTTTGTCGTTTGGTAAAGAATTAAGATATATTATGAATTTCGCAAAGCTTTCTAAAAATGTCACGTGATCAATAAAGCATATCGATTATGTTGAATTGTATATTGTATTCAAACAAGTAACCTACAATGACGTCATATTTGATCTCATGAAACAGGCTGAGTTGCTGATTGTAAAGCAACCAACTGGTAATGTGAATGCCAAATTTGCACCTTTCTCCGCCAGCGTCCAGTGCATTTATGTTTGCATTGAAAAGCTTACTTTGTAGTCTTTACCATTTTTAACGAAAAAAGTCGCTGGAAAAACCCGAAAAGCTCTGAGCCGTCCAAACATTCGGTAATAAGATGTTAATCTTCAAAAAACCATCATAGCTCATGAAAGTTTGAGAGAAAAAAAAAAACACTTATAGTGCGTATTCGAGAACACGTGCAAATCCTATCACGCATAGTACCTGAACTTTAAAATGCGTGAAAACGTTTGATTTTTTTTTAATCTAATTCCTTGAAGTTTCATTGGTCCTTTGAAAGCTTTTCACGAGAGATTTCAGTCACTGCGTCGTTAAATTCGTTTAATTATTTCGTTGAGTTTTCTTTTACCAATTTTCTTTAATACAAGTTTTAAGCATGAGAACTCAATCCATTAAGAAGTTCAAGTACGAAATTCGATTTAAATCTTCTGACACCCTAGATAAACGAAATTGATATTTCGAGTTGATAGGGGGCGGAGATTGTTGAAATAAAACTATAGACAAAAGAAAAATCAATCCGTAAAAAGAAAAAAAACCCTAAAAATCAATATTTTGTTGCAATCTCAAGATTAAGTTTGGTCCGAATGGTTACCAACATTTTTTCCTCCATTTCCCACGATGTTTTCCCGGATAGTCCAAAAACCGTTTTGGGATCATTAAGATAAGGGTAAAACCGTTGATCATACGCTTTATTGCATTAGGAAATGCACGCCATATTTACAACCGCTTTAAACCTTTCAGCGCCATAGGCGAAAACAGGGACTTTTGCGGACGGCATAGATCAAGATCAGACTGCACAGAACGTGCAGTCTGATCTTCGATCTATGCCTTCCGCTCGTTTGGTCAAGCCTATAGGATATAAATCTTCTGGAGACTCAGTGGATTGTATTTACAGCCATCAAAAGAAGCCGAGTTTGTTTATTTGGCGCCGAAAGAGTTAATCCAAAAACGATCAGTGAGAATCATTCGCTTTTACTGTCAATGAATCCATTTATCCTTTACAGAACAATCCAGTGTTTTAATCCTAAGGCTGCTAAGCGCAACTCACGGACCTTTTTGCGGACAGTGTAGATCAAGATCAGACGGCACAGAACGTGCCGTCTGATCTTGGATCTACACTGTCCGATAAGGAGATATTGCCCACAATCCCCATAACTTTGAAATACCAACCAACATTTTGATGTTTACCTTCGGCTTGAAAATTTTATTTAACATATTTAGCAGGATAAAGATTAACAACCCTGGGACAGAAACATTTTGAAAAATCGTGGGAAAAGGAGAAAATGCTATTATCAGCATTTTCTCCATTACCCACATTTTTTTTTTTTTTTTTAATTCAAGGACAAATCCCGTCATTTAAGCCGGATTCGATTTGTCATCTGCAAGTCGGCTTTCATTATAGACGAGTTTAAATCTTCTTTGTTTTGTAAACGCATTTGCAAAAGTTGATAGAGAAATAAAGTTTTCGTGCTTTGCTCTTTTAGCACCAGATATATAAACTCGGCCTTTTTCGACCACTATAAATACAATCCACTGACACTAAACTCAGAAACATTTATATATTAAAGGCTTGACCAAACAAGAGGACAGCATAGTTTCAAGATCAGACTGCACGTTCTGTGCAGTCTGATTTTGATCTATGCCGTCTGCAAAAGTCCCCCGTTTTCGCCCAAGGACAGAAAGGTTTCACCCTTTACCAAACGACAAAGTTTTAAACTCGTCCGAATTCAAAACTGTTGCAAAAGTACAAATTAGATGTGGCTCATTTGATGAAAATTGTCTCCGAAAGGTTAGAAAGCATTGTGGGAAAAGGACAAAATGCTGGTTACCAGCATTTTGTCCTTTTCCCACAATGTTTTCAAAAGGCTTCTTCCAGAGGATCGTTAAAATACGTGATTGTGTGGTGAAGGGTTAAATAAGTTTTAAGGCTCATCTTAAATCTTTCAGGGTTTTCCCCGTTTTAGAGCAACACCTACAGATTTATTTTTATTGAACTAATACGATTCAAAACTACGACCGGATTACCGGAAATGACTCAGTATGGGAACCTATGGCTTGACTCGAAATACGTCACGCAATCGTGCTTTCTGATAGCATTAAATCTTTACCACACAATCCCGAGTTTTAACGACCATGAGGTAACCATGAGCATTTTCTCCTTTTCCCCGCAATGTTTTCTACACTTTCACAGAAAAGTGCCATCATTTCAGCTACATTTAATTTGTCGTCTGCAAATGCTTTCAATTTGGACCAGTCTAAAATTTTATCGTTTGGTAAAGAGTTGAATCCAAAGCATGTGACGATAGCAACTTAAATGTGGCTCAAATTACGGAAGGTGTCTTTGAATAGGTAGAAAACGATGTAAGAAAAGATGAAAAGGTTGGTGATTTCTTGCTTACGTGTTCAATCACTTAATTACTAACCAAAGTTGGACCACTGTGACGCGAATTACCACTTGCAATACGAATTGAATGTCTTCGCTAATTAGTTTTGATTATAAAACGAAAATAATTCTAGGTTCAATATGGATAAAGTTCTAGACAGAGAGTCTATCCATAACTTTTTTTTTTTCAAACCGGCAACCTTTTTATAATTTTAGTTCTATTCTTGCCTACCATCTGTGTAGCAAACAAGAACAGATCGAAGGAGGGGAGAGTACTATGCTGTACACCTCTATCAGAATCAACAATATTACCTCCCTTTTTTTTCCATTTCGTTTTTCTTGCTTAACAAGTTTGAAACATGATGCATTTAATTTGTAGCGATCTCGAAAAAAACTTTTATTTAAAATTTTACCTAGCGGGATATTCGAATGAGTAAGTTTTGACACATAAGGGAAGGGAGATATGATTATAGGTTGATTTATCGTACGTGGCTTTCAGTTACTTCCATAGTGCAGTTGGGAAGACTCTGCACCAAGAGCCATTTTTTGGTCCTGGTGGTCAGCGGTGCGATACGCAGCCTTGCCATTTTTTTGTTATTATTATTATTATTATTATTCATATGTCTAATTCTATTTCATTGGCCAATTTCAAAATACTTCAAACGCTTATAAAATATTTTCATGGGAAAGATTTTGGTACCATGCTATATCTTTGATGCTTTTGGCTACACGCAAATGCTGCCTACGGCTGTTTTTGCACAGAAAGTAAAAATGCTACATGTGAGTGGGTAGTCGTCAAAGCCAAGTTACAGGCATTGAGAAGAAAGGGGAGGGCAAAAGTTAGTTTTCTTTTTCTTACTTATGCAACAGGGACCGGTTGCTTCTGAAAGTGTCGTAAGTCGATATTTCATGATTTCGCGGGTGCGTACCTGGCACATATGAGTTGGCAATCATCGTAATTACATTTCTTGTTCACATATGAAGAGAAAAAATACAAAAGTTAGTTCCCTTTGTTCGGCTCATGCTGCAGGCACCAGTTGCTACTGAAAGAGTTGTCTCTCTGGTTTATTCACATGTGACAATATTTTCTGGGGCTTTCACACTGTCCATTGATCATCTTAGGATATTCAATATATCAATGTGCAGTGTGGAAGCTGGCCTGAACTAGAAAGACAAATCGAATCAAGGCTTGTCGACCTAGTAGCGTGCTCGAAAATACCCAAACAAGGTCTTCTGTTACCATGTTCTTTTAAATTCTCGCCCAATGTCGGTAATTTCTGGCGTGTATGGATGGAGAATGCATGTCAGTTTGCCAAGGATTACATATCAGCCTTCAAAGAAGACCTTCAATTACTCTAAAACTGTATTTCCGACATTGTTTACATCGATAATTCAGGCGCCATTTTGTTTGTTTTGTTCAATGAATTGCGGGAAGGGAAGAGGATATGATTATAGCTTAATTTATCCAGGAAGGCTTTCAGTTGCCTCCATAACGCAGTTGGTAAGACCGCTGAGCCAAGAGCTATTTTTGGTTCTAGTGGTCAGGGGTTTGATCCTCGTCATTGCCATTTTATTATTATTTTTTCTATTATTATTTTTTATTATTAGTTATTCATGTGTCTCATTCTATTTCATTGACCAATTTTAAAATATTCAAAGATGTATAAGATATTTTCATAGGAAAGATTTCGGTATCATGCTATATCATTGATGTCTTTGGCTGCGTACAAGTGCCGCGTATGGCTGTTTTTGCACAGCTAGAAAAACTGCTATGTATGAATGGGTAGTCATCAAAGCCAAGTTACAGTTCTTGCCTATGTATTGAGAAGAAAGGGTAGGGCAAAAGTCAGTTTTCTTTTTCTTACATACACAACAGGAACCAGTTGCTTCTGAAAGTGTCATCAGTCGATTCTATGTTTTTGAGGGTGCGTCACGGTCGCGTATGAGTAGGAAAGCCATCGAAACCAATTTAATGTTTTGTTGGACCTAGTAAGACAACAGAGAAAAATTCAGTTCCCTTTGTTTGACTTATGCAACAGGTAGCGCTTGCTTCCGAAAGTGTTGTAAGTCCATTTTAAGTGTTCACAGGCGCATAATGGTCATGTACGTGGGGGTAGTCATCAAAACCGATTTAATGCTTCGTTGGCCCTAGTTAGAGAAAAAGTTGGTTCTCTTTCTTTGACTCATGCAATAGGTATAATTTGCACGTATAATTTCGCAGTCATCGAAACCAATTGAATGTTTTCACAACTGAGGAAGAGAAGAGAGAAAAATTTGGTTCGCTTTGTTTGACTTATGCATTAGGTATCAGTTGATTCCAAAAGTGTTGTAAGTCAATTTTTCATGTTTTCGTGGGTGCATGACTGGCACGTACATGTATGTGTCGGTAGTCATTGTAACTGTGTTTCTAGTCTACATATGAAGAGAAAAAAATACAAAAGTTAGTTCCCTTTGTTTGACTCACGCAACAGGAACCAGTCGATACTGAAAGAGTTGTCTGTCTGGTTATTTACTTGTGACAACGATTTCTGGGTCTTTTATACTGTCCACTGATCATCTTAGCATATTTAATATATCAATGTGCAGTGTGAAAGCTGGCCTGAACTAGAAAGACAAATCGAATCAAGGGTTGTCAACCAAGTAGCGTGCTCGACCACATCCAAACAAGGTCTTCTGTCACACCGTTTTCTTCAATATTCACCCAATGTCGGAAAATTCTGGCGTGTATGGATGGGGAATGCACGTCAGTTTGCTAAGGATTACATATCAACCTTCAAAGAAGACGTATCATCACTTTAAAACCGTATTTCCCACATTGTTTACATCGATGATTTGGGTGCAGTTTTTTGTGGAAAGGGGAGGTGAGAATGATTATAGATTAATTTATCTACAGTGGATTTCAGTTGCCTTCATATCGCAGTGGGTAAGACGGCTGCACCAAGAGCCATATTTCATCATGGTTGTCAGAGGTTCGATCCTCAGCCCGGCCATTTTATTATTATCTTTTTAAATCATTTTTTTTAGTATTTTGTTTATTTTTAGTTATTCATATATCTAATTCTATTTCATTGGCCAATTTCAAAATACTTTAAACATGTATAAGATACTTTCATGGGAAAGATTTAGGTATCATGCTATATCACTGATGTCTTTGGCTGCACGTAAATGCTGCGTATGGCTGCTTTTGCGCAGCAAGTAAAACTGCTACGGACGAGACGGTAGATGTCAAAGCCAAGTTACATTTCTTGTGTATGTATTAAGAAGAAAAGGTACGGCAAAAGTCAGTTCTCTTTCTCAAGCAACAGGAACTGGTTACTTCTGAATGTGTCATACTTTGATTTTATGTATTTGTGGCGCATAACGGTCACGTACGAGTTGGGTATTCATCGAAACCAATTGAATGTTTTCGGTGGCTCTAGTAAGAGAAAAGGGAAAGATATGGATCCCCTTGTTTGACTTACGCAACAGGTGCAAGTTGCTTCCGAAAGTGTGAAAAGTCGATTTTATGTTTTCTTGGGTCGTAACGGTCTCATGTGTGGGGGTAGTCATCGAAACCATTTTAATTTTTCGGTGGCCCTAGTAAGACAAAAGGGAAAAAATTGGTTCCCACCGTTTGACTTATGCAACAGGTACAAGTTGCTTCCGAGAGTGTCGTAAGTCATTTTATATTTTCGCGGATGCGTACTCGGCACATATGATTTCCTAGTCGTCGCAATCCGCGAAGGCCGACAAGGCCCGAAACCTTTGCTTTTGGTCAATTTTCTGCATGTCAAAGGACCAGTGTACTTTGTGATTCAGTGTGTTGTTACATAAAGCGGATTTTAGGGATATATAATACTGTGATGACTTGCTGGGTATCATGCATCGCGGAGATGTATTAAGCCGCCCTTTGTGCAGCAGGATTGTAAGCGCACAGATTTTCGTACAAGTAAAGCTAGAATGCATGATTGACTCGTCATGAAAGTTGTAGGCACACGAATGTTCGTACAAGTAAAGCTTGGATGCATGCTTATCCCTGTATAGAAGTAATGTTAGAAAAGGAAAACCTTGCTTGCATGATTGTGCCGAAATCAGAGTTGTACGAGTGCCAATATTCACAAGCACAAATCGAGCTTTAATGCATTATTGCTTATGTATGTAAATTCTTCTTGTACGAATATTCGTACAAATAAGGCATTGGAGCAGGTTGTTTGCATCGCATTCGTATCTGCACAAATACTCGTACAAGTATAAATACGAATATTCGTATAAGTAAAGCCTGGATGCATGAGTGGATGTATTGATTGATTGATTGATTGATTGAATGGGGAATGCATGTCAGTTTGCTAAGGATTACATATCAGCCTTCAAAGAAGACCTTTCATCACTTTAAAACCGTATTTCCCACATTGTCTACATCGATGATTTGGGCGCCGTTTCTTTTGTTCAAGGAATTGTGGGAAGGGGAGAGGGGAATGATTATAGATTAATTTATCCACAGTGGATTTCAGTTGCCTCCATATCGCAGTGGGTAAGACGGCTGCACCAAGAGCCATATTTCATCATGGTTGTCAGAGGTTCGATCCTCAGCCTGGTCTTTTTATTACTATTTTTTCAAATCATTTTTTCAGTATCTTTTTATTAGTTATTCATGTGTCTAATTCTATTTCATTGGCCAATTTCAAAATACTTTAAACATGTATAAGATACTTTCATGGGAAAGATTTTGGTATCATGCTGTATCATGGATGTCTTTGGCTGCACGTAAATGCTGCGTATGGCTGCTTTTGCGCAGCAAGTAAAACTGCTACGAACGAGACGGTAGATGTCAAAGCCAAGTTACATTTCTTGTGTATGTATTAAGAAGAAAAGGTACGGCAAAAGTCAGTTCTCTTTCTCTTACTTAAGCAACAGGAACTGGTTACGTCTGAAAGTGTCGTAATTTGATTTTATGTATTTGTGGGCGCGTAACGGTCACGTACGAGTTGGGTAGTCATCGAAACCAATTGAATGTTTTCGATGGCTCTAGTAAGAGAAAGGGGAACGATATGGATCCCCTTGTTTGACTTACGCAACAGGTGCAAGTTGCTTCCGAAAGTGTGAAAAGTCGATTTTATGTTTTCTTGGGTCGAAACGGTCTCATATATGGGGGGTAGTCATCGAAACCAATTTAATTTTTCTGTGGCCCCTGTAAGACAAAAGGGAAAAAATTGGTTCCCTTCGTTTGACTTATGCAACAGGTACAAGTTGCTTCCGAGAGTGTCGTAAGTCGATTTCATGTTTTCGCGGGTGCATAACTGGCACATATGATCTCCTAGTCGTCGCAATCCGCGAAGGCCGACAAGGCCCGCAACCTTTGCTTTTGGTCAATTTTCTGCATGTCAAAGGACCAGTGTACTTTGTGATTCAGTATGTTGTTGCATAAAGCGGATTTTAGGGATGTATAATACTGTGAAGATTTGCTGGGTATAATGCATCGCGGAGATGCATTAAGCCGCCTTTTGCCAGAGCATGGCTCAATATATTTGTGCAGCAGGATTGTAAGTACAAGTAAAGCTAGAATGCATGATTGACTCGTCATGAAAGTAGTAGGCACACGAATGTTCGTACAAGTAAAGCTTGGATGCATGCTTATCCCTGTATAGAAGTAATGTTAGAAAAGGAAAGCCTTGCTTGCATGACTGTGCCGAGATCAGAGTTGTACAGTGTCAATATTCACCAGCACAAATCGAGCTTTAATGCATTATTGCTTATGTATGTAAATTCTTCTTGTACGAATATTCGTACAAATAAGGCATTGGAGCAGGTTATCTGCATCGAATTTGTATCTGCACAAATACCTATACAGGTGTAGACACGAATATTCGTATAAGTAAAGCCTGGATGCATGAGTGGATTGATTGATTGATTGATGTATTGATTGATTGATTGATTGATTGGTTTTACCATTGCTAGGCAAGAGCTTTCAAGAACCTTGACCAAAGAGAGTCCCGTGCACATCCTTGCACCCAGCAGGAGTATCGAACTTGGGGCCTCCGATTGTAACAGGGTTCTAGAATCATAATTACGTGTCCTTGTCAGTGATAAATCCATGTTTTCATGACCCGGCTTGATTAGATTTTTTAAAGGTTGTTCCCACTAAGTTCTCCATGCTTTTAAAAAACGATAGTTTCCTTTCGTGCAAATTATTTTCTATTGTGTCATTTAGGATAGCTTTTTTAACCTTTATCCTACTGAATATGTGAAATAATACTTTCAAACCGATAGTAATCAAAGCGCTGAAGGCGCTGAAGGCCTGGGCATCAGAACGGGAGAAGAGGTAGGAAGATGAGGCCCAGAAGCTTAAAGTTGCCATCACATTTGTACAGGCTTAAAAACTGCTATTACATTTGTACAGACTAATAAAACATATCTACATGTCTCATACTGACAGTCTGGAGTTGACAACAGAATGGAAAAATACCAATTTGTAAAGGCCAATATAATGAGTATTTTTGTATAGCCGCAGCCTCATGGTCTTTTATGGATTGAAAGGAGATAATTTTCAAAGGATTTTCTGTTTCATATTTTCTTCCTTTACGCTGCTTTGGCAACAAATCAAAATGGTTACAAACCAAAATGAGCAGCGTGCAAAAAATTGCTGATAGAGGACAAGTCAGGGAACATTTTTGGAAAGTGCAAAAAATCCACAGTGGCTAATCAATAAATCATATTTTTCTTTCATTTTAGCATACTCTGTTTATAAGTTGAAATAGTAACCATGTCCTTTGATCAATGACAAGGAAAAACACAAAGCCTTTAAAGGCTAATATCACAGAGCATGATTTAACAGTAAATAAATTGTCCAAGTTTTAAATAAATGTCTTCAGGAAGGACAGAGATATTATAAAATGTCAAAGTTTTTGCTCGACGACAATGACGCAGAGGCTTTGACAATAGCTTGATGTTTTCTTCATAAACAGTTGAGATAAAGACTACCAGTTGAATAAAATCATATGGATGAAATAAGAATGCTCAAGGAACATTTCTATAAAAGTTGGGTCAAAATATCTGCTGTAAATGCCACTTTTCAATTTTCCCCATTGAAAGTCTATGGAATCTCTAAGTTGGAAAGCCGATTTTCATAAACAGGAGGGCCATTGGACCTAAAGCCCACATCTGAGTAAAGTCATCTAGGATTGATAAATTTGAAGAGCTCCTGGTTGTGATTATGGAAAACACAAGTGAGCTATGCTCTGGCAAAAGGGGGTTTAATGCATCTCTGTGATATATCATTCCAAACGATCCATAAAATCCATTTTGTTGAACAACCGACTGAATCATGAGGTACACTTGTCCTTTGACATGCAGATAATTTGCCAAAAGCAAAAAGTTTCGACCCAGGTCAGCCTAAATACCTATGGAGATCAAGATCAGATTGCCCTGAATGTCAAATCTGATCTTCGATATAAAACGCTAACCAGTTACTTCACTCTTTACTACACAATCCCGAGTTTTAAGGACTCTAAGGATATAGCCTCATGAAAACCTTTTGGAAAAAGAAGAACATGCTCTCTTTTTTTCCACAAGGTTTTCAGCACTTTCAAAGCCAATAACCAACATTTCAGCTAAATCTAACTTGCCGTCCGCAAATGTTTTCAATTAAGACAAGTTTAAAATTTCATCGTTTTATATAGATTAACTGGTTTTCAATGGCTCATGCTACAAACTTTAATACATATTTAATATTGTATGCTATGGGACGGAATGGTTATGCCGAGATGTCATATATGTGAAACTCTGATAGGAAGAAATAAGGCATGTATACCAATCATATACATAGTTATAACTTCAGACACGAGATGCACGGTAATTTTACGAAAATTAAAATCTTACTGAGGTTTTGAGACACCTTTTTTAGAGAAAGAGCACACTGTCTGCGTAAAATATATCATCATTATTTTTCATTCACATGGTGTATAGAAAAAGGACAAAGGAACGATCCCGATTAGTGCTCGGCAACACAACTCGGTCGATTGCGGACCTACACCTTAACATTTGATCAACGATCACCCGAGGTTTGCCAATTGTTTCTTTCACTGTTACGCGCACGAATTTGCAGTTATGAATAAGCTCACCAGGGCCCACAATTCTTAGTCAACAATTTCGTACGATTAAAATTGCACATCTATCAAAGTTTTTTTTGTGAAATTAAACCTTAAAATGATGTTCAAATCGAAATATTTTTATTATTTGAAGGGGTCCTTTCTTTCAGCGTAGTGAGACGGGTTGCAGGCGGTACTTTGCACTTTTACTGGGGTTTTTCCTTAAATGCTTGGATAGGGTTGAAATTTCGGTATACGATTCCTATGGCCTTGGACTTGGCAAGCCAAGCCCAGGCCAAGAACGAGAAGTCTTCTATTTCAAAGGGTATTTTGGGGGAAAAGATACCTCCTTATTGGACAGTGTAGATCCAAGATCAGACTGCACGTTCTGTGCAGTCTAATCTTGATCTACACTGTCCGCAAAAGAGTTGTGCTTGGCAGCCTAAGGATTAAAGGTCTCACAGAAGCCTATACAATAACCCTTCAGACAATCCCTGGTTTAAAAAAAGGGAACAAGGCTTTTGAATACATTGTGGGAAAAGGACAAAATGCTGACAAACATTCATCATATTTTCTAACCTTTCGAAAGACAAATTCGATCATTTTAGCCGTATTAACTCTTTCAATGCCAAGGTCGCCCGAGACACTTTTTGTAGATAACAATAATAATGATAATAATAATAATAATAATAATAATATCTTTATTTCACTAACGTAGCTTATTAAGATATCATCACACATAATAACAAGAGTATAATGAATTACTTATTTACAATAAGGCTTCGGTTAAAAAAAAGACACACACACACACGCGCGCGCGCAAAATTCTTGCCTTCAAACATGCACACACAGGTGCACACACTCATACTTGGACATACATACTGATTACGAACTTAGAAAAATGATAGTTTCAACAAGCCCATATAGCAATATCACGAAGAGTCATTTACAGACATCAAATAACTTTTTAGTTTCTTTTGAAGGATTCGATGTTAGTGACTGACTTGATATGCATGGAATCGAATTCTAATACTTCAAACCACGCATAGAAGTAGATTTTTTCATATACATGTACTCAGTTTTGGTAATGCATTGATGTGGAATTTTTTGGTTTGTTTCTGATCTAAGTTTGTAAAACTGATTGCTACTTAAATTTATAAGACTTGACATGTCAGGAGGAGTTAAGCCATTTATTGTTTTAAAGACCATCAAAATAGTAAAGTATATGCACCAAGTTTTAAATATTAACCATTTTAATGAGGCAAAATTTTCCTTAGAAGAGGATCTCATGTGTTTGTTTAGAATTATCCTTGCAGCTCCTTTTTGAATTTTCGTTATTCTACTTCCAAATGCAGATTTGCAATGATCATATGGTATACATCCATAGCCGAAATAAGGGGTTATATGTGAATGATAAAAGACTTACCGCCTTTCTGGAATCAAAAAGCAATTAATTCGTTTAAGCAGATGTAATTTCGTTGATAACTTTGCACATGTTTTGTCTATATGAATCTTCACGGACATTGTACCGTCAATATATACTCCCAAAAGTTTCTATGAACTTACATTTTTTTATTCTGTTGCCAAGTGTTTTCTTAATTAAAATTATGTGTCTAATTCTATTCAAAGTTCATATCAGCATACAGTTGTCTTTTTAGGATTTAAAGCCATGTTATTATGTTGGCACCATTTCTCCATCTTGAGTAGATCATCTTGTAAAGTCGTATTGATTTGTCTTATAGACGATCTAGAATTATGCATTGTTGCATCATCAGTATACATGTCAAGGTTTGTAGGAAGATTTAAAGGCAAATCATTGACATACAGTAAAAATAGAATGGGTCCAAGAATATCTAGCCATGTGGAACTCTTGATAAAACAGGTTTCATGTCAGACACCGAGGTTTAATCATTTGAAGTCTGCCATGTAAGTATGACCAAAACAATTTGCATGCAATATCCGAGACATGATACAATTTTAACTTATCTAGAAGTATGTATGATTGACGAGATCAAACGCTTTTCTGAAATCAAGGAATACAGATCCAGTACCATTGCTTTATCAATGTCTGTGAACCATGTATCTATCAAATGAATGAGTGCTGTTTGGCAAGAGTGGTTTTCTCTAAAGCCAGACTGATGTGAATATAGGGTATCTGTTTTCTTCAAGAAATGTTTAAGGTGGTTGGCTATATATCTTTCGAATATATTCGATAAAGTTGGTAAAATTGAGATGGGTCTATAATTGTTTGGATCACTTTTGTCGCCTCCTTTGAAAATAGGCGTGACATTAACTATTTTGAATTCTGTCGGAAAAATGCCCTTTGAAATACAGTTATTGCAAATGCACGAAATTGGTGCTGAAATAAAATCTTTACATAATTTTAAAATTTTTACTCCAATTCTATCACGTCCTGACGACTTTTTAAGCTCTAAATTTTCAGTGATGTTTTTACCTCTAATGCTGTTGAGTTTTATGTCAAAATGTTTATCTGACAATTCATCATCAAGATGAAATTCTAAGTTTTTTAATTTCTCGGTATCTAAAGGATCCCTTTTTACAATATTATATATTTGCGAAGTGTTTATTGAGTTCATTTAGTACATTGTCAGTTCCCTCCACCACAGTGTCATTAATGTATGATTTAGAAGGTATTTGGTGAACATCATTCGCCGTAATTCTTCTCAGATTTTGCCATATTTTTGAGCCAGATTGGTTCTTATTGAAAAATTCTTTTTTGCTTTTCCTTATCGTTGCGTTTACTTTATTTCTCCAAATTATGTGCATTTGCCAGTTGCGAGTACGTTTAAATTTATCCCTTGTAGAAATTGCAATTTTGATTTCATCAGTGTACCAATCTGGTTTTTAAGTCATTTCTAAGCGTTTTTCTTTAATAGGAACATGTTTCATGAGATAAGATTATATCAAATGAGACTGGGGAAATGTTGTTAAGCGAACCTCTTATTAACATTTTTGTGGATAAGTTTAATAAAATTTCGTATCAAAAGCTAACGAATGTAAGATTTAATCACATAACAATATTTCATTGTTATGGGTCAGAATATGCAAAACCATGCGTACACACGTAGTAATATTCATGAATAAAACCCGATTCACTTCTCAGAAAGAATTTTATAAAAGACGTCACGTAAAAAGTCCATTGTTCGAGCAACATTTGATTTGTCGTCTGCACTTGAAATACTTTCGACAAGTCTAAAATTTTGTCGTTTAGTAAAGAGGTAAGTGTTCATATCCGGTGACGATCATTTGTGACCCATTGTTTTCCTTCAACAACCTATCTCGATCTACTTTATGTTAACTCTTTGCAAAACGACAAATCCTTATACTTGACCAAATTTAAATCTTTTCGCAGACGATCAATTAATTTCCCCTTTTCCAGCGAACAACATTCATGTAACAGGTAATTTTCCCCTTTTCCACCGATAAAAATTCATGCAACTGGCATTTCGCCCTTTTCCACTGATAAAAAATCATGTAACTGGCATTTCGCCGTTTTCCAGCGATAGAAATTCATGTAACAGATATTTTCCCCATTTTCAGCTGATAAAACTTCAGGTAACATGTAACAGACAATTTTCCCCTATTCCACGGGAAATTTGCCTGTTACATATTTTTTGTCAGTGGCAAAGGGGAACATTCCCTGTTACATGACGTATTTATCGGTGGAAAAGGGGCAAATTTCCTTTTAAATGAATTGTTATCAAATCAAAAAATATGTTTTCTTTGAACGGGGTAGAAAGCATTGTGTGAAAGGAGAAAATGCTGGTTACCGGCATTTTCTCCTTTTTCCACAATGTTTTTAAAAGCCTTGTTCCTCAGGGTCTTCAAAACGCGAGTCGTTTGGTTAAAGATTGAATGATAAAAATACCGGTATGAGGAAAATCTGAATATGCGTTAGTCTGAGCATCAACCATGCTTTTGATGGTTCTAGAACAAGAATTTTCCATTTTGGGCAGCAATGGTATATGGACAAAGCATCAGCTTCTCACATCAGATGTTCTGGGTTCGGATCACGTAACGAGCGGGCGAGGTTTCGAACTAACTATATCACGGCACGAATACTGCGAATACTGGTTTCCAAGTGAGAGGAGATGGGTTACAGGGGCAATACACTGGAAAAAACTAATTTCTAGCTAGTACAAAAGAAGTACGATCCCCTACTATATCTGTTTGATAAGGTATGGATAAGCGCCGTTGGATGTCGATTACCAGTAGCATCCTTTGTATACTGGTGTCATATATGGGCCCGCAAAAAAGTCCCGCAAAATAAACATGTTCACATATTTTAACAATTACTATTTATTCCAGGCTGACACCAAGAAGTAGATCAAGGACCAGCTATAAATACAGCTACGCCGAAAAGTTAAGCCCGACCGGATAGCTCAGTGGTAAGTGTATCTGACTCGTGACCTGGTGGTTGCGAGCTCGATATTTGGTTCTGGAAAACTTTCTTTCCGGCGATCTTTCGCCTCTCTCCTCCTGATTTATGTAAGATGAGCAGTCAGTGGCTTGGAATGAAAGTAGTGTCAGTACTGGCGTGAGAAAGCCATGAAAGACAAGCGTAGGTGCACTGACCGCCGTGATATTACTCCAATACAAACAAACCGAAAAACAAAAATTTTCCAACAAATTGATAAGTTGCCGGATTTACCAATACACAATGAGATAGAAACACACGATTTTTATGTGTGTGGGTGAGCTATTTGTTTCGTAAAGCGCGCTGATTGCTTAGTTAAAGTTTAATGGAGGATATTTTTATTTTTATGATGAAGCCAAGTAAAGAAAGATTTTTTTTCTTTATAGAGTTAAGAAAAGTAAAGACTTACTAACCATCGATGAATGAGATGGAAAAACGTTAGAAAAAAAATTATGGTATTTCCTTAACCCTTAGCTTGCTGAGCGCGACTCGAGGACCTTTTGCGGACAGTATAGATCAAGATCAGACTGCGCAGAACATGCAGTCTGATCTTGGATCTACACTTTCCGATAAGGAGATATCTTTCCCCCAAAAAATAACTTTGAAATAGTAAAATCTAGCTTTTTACTATAGGCTTGAGGTTTCCATTTCACTTATTTTGCAGGATAAGGGTTAATGGGATACGCAGCCTCATATGGCATTTTTAGAGTTCGCACCTGAATCTCGAGAAGGTTCTGAATGCTACATGTTAATCCTTAGGCTGCTAATCGCGACCCACGGACCTTTTGCGGACAGTGTAGATCAAGATCAGACTGCACGGAACATATAGTCTGATCTTGGATGTTCACTGTCCGATAAGGAGATATTTCACCAACCTCCATAACTGTGAAATACCAACATATTGGTTTTAACCATCAGCTTGAAAGTTTCATTTAAGTTATATAGCAGGATAAGGACTAAATAACAATCATGGACCAGGTTGGGCCCTATTCAATTAGGTAAATGACGTCAAATCTGATGTTTGAAATAGACAGAGTTACCAAGTGCAAAACGGCCATCCTGTTATTTAATTAACCTTTATCCTGCAATCCTGCTAAATAAGTGAAATGGAACTTTCAAGCCGATAGTAAAAACCCAAATTTTGCTATTTCAAAGGCACTTTAGGGGAAAGATATCTCCTTATCGGACAGTGTAGATCCAAGATCAGACTGCATGTTCTGTGCAGTCTGATCTTGATCAAAACTGTCCGCAAAAGGTCAGGGAGTCGCGCTTAGCAGCTTATGGGTTAAACGCCAACTTTGGACCTCTTTATTGAATGTATTGGTACACTTTCTTGCACTTGTTTTGTTTATTTGTACTTTACACGAGACCGGCCCGGGAGCTCAGTTGTTAGGATATCTGACTCGTGACCTGATGGTTGCAGGCTCGATACCCGGTAGAGGCAAACTTTCTTTCCGGCGAATTTTCGCCTCTCACCTCTGATGGATGTGAGAAAAGTAGTCAGTGGCTTGGAAAGAAAGTTGTGTCAGTACTGCTGTGAGATAGCCAGGAAACATGCGTAGGTGCACTGACCGCTGTGATATGACATAAGCTGGTAAAAAAAAAATCGGCGTTTACCTCCAAAACAAACAAGGAAACAAATTTTATACGAAATTTTGTTTTATGAAAAGAAATTTAGATTAGCACCTTTAAGGTTAAGCATTTTTCATATCTATCTAAGGGAAAATAGACGGAATAACAGCGATAAGGATACTGACTTGTTTAACTATGTACCGCCAACCACGGCTTTTAACGACCCTGAGGAAGGCAGCTTTTGAATACATTGTGGAAAAAAGTATAAAATGCTGGTAACCAGCATTTTCTCCTTTTACAACAGTGTTTTCTATTATATCAAGGACGAATTTTATCACTTTATTCACATTTAATTTTTAACTCTTTAGGGGGAACTTTTACAGACTTGTCAAGCTTGAAAGCGTATGCAGATGACAAAGTTTTATGTCGTTAAAATGACGAAATGAATAGGGAAGGGTATTAAAAAAGGGTAGGAAAAGAACGTTGGAAAAGGAGAAAATGCTGATTACCAGTATTTTCTCCTTTTTTTTTTTTTTTTTTTTTTTTTTTCAAAAAAAAAAACTTTTTTTTTTTTCGGGTTGTTCAAACACTGGATTATTTGGTAAAGGGTTTATCCGGGAAAAATTTATGAATGAGGACTAATACAAATGAGCCACGCTCTGTGAAAAGGGGGCTTAATGCATCTGCAAAAAGTATCGACCCAGGTCAGCCTGCGCAGTCCGCGCAGGCTGACCTGGCCCGAACCATTTTGCTATTGGTCAATTTTCTTCATGTTCAAGGACCATTCTACCTCATGATTCAGTCAGTTGTTAGAGAAAATGGAAATAATGAACCCATAATTATGTGATTATTTGCATGGTATAATGCATCACGGAGATTCATGAAGCCCCCTTTTGCCAGAGCACGGCCCAAATATATACGACTATTACAACAAGCAAAACCTAAGCAACCAATGACAAAGTATTGTACAAAGTAGGAAGTTATAATACAGTGTTTGGCGAACGAGGATTACATTAGATTTTTGGGTAAACAAAACAGAGTTTATTATTGCGTAAGAATACAGTGTCTGAAAATCAAATTCTGAAACAATTCTTATTGTGACGCTTGGGAATAGCTATTCAGTCGTTGGCGAAAGAGAAACTAAAAGTTATACAGAAATAGATTTTTGTAATAGAAACAGAGATTCTGGTGGGCAAGAATACGATTTCCAAAAATCAGATAGACGGAGTATTGAATCAGTTTTTGGTGTGACACTGTGGAGTAATCATTCAGGTCGCAGTTGATATTTGGATACAAAATGGGTTTTCTTGCGCAATAATAAGATTTAAATCAATTAAGCGCAGAAAAAAAAAAAAAAACTTATTTTGACGCTGTGGAGATTAGTTCAAGGTATAAAAATAAATTCAAATTTTAATCAGTCTCGTGATAAAACAGGCATGAAGTTTTGTTGACAGCAAAATGAAGAAACAACTTATGGAATAATTATTTGTGTTATTGCCTAAACGTTTTCCGAGCGTGTGATCTTTGATTCAACAAGACAGTGCAAAAAAAAACCTTTTTTTCCCCCTTGAATAGCAATTATAAAAAAAAAAAAAAAAAAAGCTTGGAGGCTTTTTGAACTGTTTGAGACTCAATCAGCAATGGAAGGTTTCATTAATGTCAACGATACCTCTGAATACAGCAGTATGGAACGGGCTGAGTACAACGCTGAGATGAGAACGGCGTTTATTCCTGTGATGGTTATCATCACGTTTGAATCTTTATTTGGTGTCGTGGGCAACGGTATGGTGTTTTACGTGTTCCTGCGACGCTACAAGAAGTGTAATTTCAAATACTTCGCTTTGTTCCTTTGCACCATAGATCTCGCAGGTTGCTTGACGTCAATGCCGTTGGACATTGTTCTTCGTTATTACTACTTCGATGTACCGGGGAGGGTGTTCTGTAAGATCAAGTTCTTCTTCTTGCTGTCCATCTTGTTATCTGAAACATTCATGTTGTTGATAATATGCATCGACAGATATAGAAAAATCTGCCATCCTCTACATTGGCAGATCAGTAACAGAGCAGCATTTCGTCTTTGCGTGTTTGCAATCGTGCTTTCCATCATTGCCGCCTCGTTGGTGACCTCTATCATTACTGGAAGACATAAGGACACGGTTACCTATAATAACATGACCATTGTGGTCACCCAATGTGGCTCCGATCAGAAATACAAAGATACTCCAGTGTCGGGAATATCAATTATGATTGAATGTACGATCATTGTTGGAATTTTGATCGTGATGATATCTCTTTACATCCTCGTTGCTAGGCAACTCTATAAAACAAAGGCTGCATTTGACTCTAATAAGAACACCGAAAAATCCCAATCTTCGTTTTTCGAAACGAACGTAGCTCCTGCTCGACGGAAGTCTATAATAGCGATTTCTTTGACATTCATTTTTATGGTAACAATAATATTACATTCGGTGTTCATCTTTTTGTTGGCTTCCCAACGACTTAAGGACTTGAACAGAACTGAATGGGGGGTCTATACCTTCCTGTACACGACCTACATGGTGAACTACTGTATAAATCCTGTTATCTACGGTTGCCTAGATCACCAGTTCGCAAAGTTCCTACGAGAACTGAGACATAGAATTGTTGGCGGCAAAGAGGTTGGCTCGAGTAACAGTGAAAATAAGGCTGGGGGATCAACCAATGAATGGGACAAAAGTTTGGACAACTTGCATGGATGATTTTTTTTTTTATAATTTCATACCTACAAATATTCAAACTTAAACTCTTTACCAGAAGAGTAAATTTTAGACTCCACTATGTTAACAGCATTTGCAGACGATATATTAGATGTGGCACAAAAGGTGATTGCTGTCTTTGAAATGATAGAAAACCTTGTGGAAAAATGAGAAAATGCTGGTTATCAGCATTTTCTCCTTTTTCCACAAGGTTTTCAAAAACCTCATTCCTCGCGGTCTTGAAAATAGGGGTTTGTATGGTAAAGGGTTATACTTTTTATCACACGACAATATTTTGGACTTGTCCATATTGAAAGCGTTTGCAGACGACAAATTAAACGTGACTCAAAATTATTGCATTTGTCTCGGAAAGGGTTGCAAAGGTTGTGGGAAAAGGATAAAAATGCTGGTTACCAATATTTTTCTCCTTTTGCTACATGTTTTCCAAAGGATTATTCCACGGGATCATTAAAGCTCGGGATTGTTTGGTAAAGGGTTACACTCATGAATAGCAAAGACCACAATATTGCGATTTTAAGTTTCTTTTCATAGGAAAACATACGTATCGTATGTATTGGACAGTGTAGTTCAAGATCAGACTGCATGTTCTAAAACTACTTTTGCGTTTAAAATCTCGCGAGTTTGAGGGCACACGGAATATCCAAGATCAGGCTCAGTGCGTATTTTTCTTTTTTGTCGTGCTCAACTGAAGTGAGCACGAAATTTTAACGCTTAACTACCTAAATAAAAGAAACAAAATTTTCAAGCCGATAGTACAACCCCAATTTTTCCTATTGCAAAGGTATTTTTGGAGGAGAGGTATCTCCTTATCGGACAGTGTAGATCCAAGATCAGACTGCACGTTCTGTGCAGTCTGATCTTGATCTACACTGTCCGCAAAAGGTCAGTGAGTCTCGCTTAGCAGCCTAAGGGTTAAAGTAATATAAATGTTAGATAATACACAAAATGGAGATTTTTTTTTTTTTTACCCCTTTTCCACTTGTTCTTCAACTGATCTTAACCCTTATTTTGCGAAATAAGTTAAATAAAACTTTCAAGTCGATAGTAAACACCCGAATAATGTTATTTCAAACTGATTTTTTTTTTTTTTTTTTAGAAAAATATGTCCTTATCGGACAATGTAGACCATAGATCAGACTGCACGTTCTGTGCAGTCTGATCCTGGTCTACACTGTCCGCAAAAGGTCAGTGAGTCGCGCTTAGCATCCCAAGGGTTAAATTATCAAAATTGAAGTCTTAACTTGAAATTTTGTAACTATCTGAAACACTAACAAGACTTGCAGTTTCAGCACAGACTTAGTAGAGTATGACCTATGCACTTTCTGTTCAGTCTGATCTCGATCTACAATGTTCGAAAAAGTATCTGCCAGGGTCTGTATTCACCAATCATTCTTAAGAACATTCTTAGTCTTATTATCAAGATTTTTTTTTTTTTTTCTAAATTTAAAAGTAAAACAACTTCTGATTGGCCAAACCAAATGGTTTAGCCAATCAGAAGTTGTCTTACTTTCTAAATCTACAACTAGACCAAGAATGCTGTAAAGAATGTTTGATAAATACGGACTTTGATCTGCATTTTTCTTTTCGCACAATAAACCATCAAAATTCACATGTTGACCTATTTGAAGTACAATTGATGCTTCAAGTTGTAACAATGGATCACATCAAACCCGGACAATAATAGTACATACTTACATCTTTCCGGCGATTTTTCGCCTCTCACCTCTGATGCATGTGAGAAATGTAGTTGATGGCTTGGAAAGAAAGTTGTGGCAGTACTAGTGTGAGAAAGCCAGGAAACATAATGCGTAGGTGCTCTGGCCGCTGTGATATGAAATACGTTGTTAAAACGGCGTTAAACTCCAATACAAAAATACTTTCAATCCTTTTCAGGATGACAAAATTTTAGACTTGTCCATGTTGAGAGAGTTTACAGATGAAAAATGAAATGTGACCCAAATAACTAGATTTATCTTTTACAAGGTTAGAAAATATTGTGGGGGAAAAGACGAGAAAATGCGGATTACCAATATTTTCTCCTTTTTCTCACAATGTTTTCATAACCCTTTCTTCCACAAGGTCGTTTAAACACCGGCTTCATTGGTAAAAGTTTCACCCTTCAAATGCTTTACGAATGATAAATTGGACAGTGTAAGTCCATTAAAAAACGCATACTGCGACCTCAAAGGTCATAATATAGATAAGGGTATGTATTTATCGACCATTCTGAACTTTGAAAGTAAGACAACGTCTGATTGGCTAAAGCAAATGGTTTTGCCAATCAGAAGTTGTTTTACTTTCTAAAAAAATAGCGAGGATTCCCACGACGCGAATATTTTCGGTTTTACAATAGTAAGTAAATTAAATTTTGAAATAAAGACTTCAATTTGATAAGAAAAATACATATATATATATTCTTCTGTTTCTATTGTGTTTAACATCGCCTTTAATATTATTTCAATTATATCGCGGCGTCCAGTGACCCTATCGATGCTTTCTTGGAGATTCTCTTACAAGTACCTCGCACAATATTCTTCCTAAGCCACTGGCTGCTTTCCCTCATGAACATCGTTGAAACAATGATCAGCTTTGAGAGAGGAATGAATCCTGTCGCTATGACCATCATCAATCAACAGAAACAAAATTGGCCCGACTGGAGATTCAAACCAGCGACTCCCTGGTCTCAGGTCCTGCAAGCTACCGACTTCGTAACCGGGCTTGGAAAGAACAATAGAAGAACAAGCTGTAAGGGGTTACCAGCATTTTCTCATTTTTTTCACAATGGATTCAAAATGTTTCTTTCTCAGCGTCGTTTAAACCCGGGTCTGTGTTGTGGAAGGGTTAAGCCTTATCCTGCTAAAAAAGTGAAATAAAACCTTCAATCCGATGGTAAAAAAACCGAAAACATTTCTATCTTAAAGGTACTTTTGGTGGGGAAAATATCTCCTCATCGGACAGTGTAGATCCAAGATCAGACTGCACGTTCTGTGCAGTCTGATCTTGATCTACACTGAGCGCAAAAGGTCCCTGAGTCGCGCTTTGCAGCCTAAGGGTTAATATTGTTGTGGACAGGTAATGGAGTAAAGCTCATCGGAAACGTTAAGTGGTGTGTAGTTATCGCAGACAATGCATAGATAGCGATAGGCGATATCATAGGCATTTTAACCCTTTACCACACAATCCCGAATTTTAACGACTCTGAGGTAGAGGCCTTTTGAAAACATCATGGGAAAAGTAGAAAATGCTGGTAACCAGCATTTTCTACTTTTCCCACAATGTTCTCTAATCTCTCAAAGAACTTCAGTTCATTTGTATCACTTTCAGATTTGTCGTGTGCAGATACTTTCAATTTGGAAGAGTCTGAAATTTGTCGTTTGGGAAAAGGTTTAACCCTTGTCCTGCTATATGAGTTAAATTAACCCATTACCATACAATGCGGAGTTTTAACGTTCCAGGGAAAATAGACTTTTGAAAACATTGTGGGAAAAGGAGAAAATGCCGGTAACCAGCATTTTCTCCTTTTCCCACAAAGTTTTCTTACCTTTCAGAAACAAATCAAGTCATATGGGCCACATTTAATTTTTCGTCTGCAAATGCTGTGAATTTGGACGAGTCTAAAATTTTTTCGTGTGGTAAAGATTTAGACTTTCAAGCCTATGGTAAGAACCAGAATAATGCTACCTCAAACTTATCTTTTGGAGAAAAATATCTCTTTATCAGACATTGTAGATTGAAGATCAGACTGCGTGTCCTGTGCAGTCTGATCTTGATCTACACTGTCTGCAAAAGGTCAGTGAGTCTCGCTTAGCTGCCTAAGAGTTAATTTGAAGTGGCAGAGATACAAAGATACATGCATGTAACATTAGAGAGAGAGAGAGAGAGACACACACACACACACACACAGGGATGGGCGGACGGACAAAGAGAGAGACGGACGGACTGAGAGCCAGACAGACAGCTGCCATACTTTCTTGGTTAGCAAAAGCGATGACTCTTGATCGGATGACAAAACTTAAGACTAGTCGAAATTAGCAGCATTCGGAGACGACAAATTGAATATGGGATATGCCTTTTCAAACGTAGAAAACGTTGAAGAAAAAAGGCTAGAAAACATTGAGGAAAAGGGATGAAATGCAGATTAACACAATATTTTCAAAAGCCTTTTTCACTTGGGACGTCAAAACATGGGGTTGTTTGGTAAAAGCTGAAGACGTTATAGATGAATCTCTCTCTCTCTCTCTCTCTCTCTCTCTCTCAGTCATTCATATTAGTGAAGAATTTGTAAATCTAGCTTTTTTTTGTACTATTAATTTACAATGGTTCTTTTTCAATATTTATATGACTTAATCACTGTACGTTGAAAAAAAAAACTTTTATTGACAATAAAGTGAAAGAAGAATGCATGCACTATTTTGATATTTGTATATTTCGCAAATGTCTTTATTGGTGTAAGTATTACTCCATACCAAAACAGCACAAAGACAGACATATGAGAACGGATAATATTCAAATTCGGGCCGGGTCCTTATTCACCAACCATTCTCGGTTTCATTTTTATTAGTCTTATTCTAAATTTAGAAAGTAACACGGCTTTTGATAGGCTAAGCCATTTGGTTCAGCCTATCAAAAGTTGTGTTACTTTCCAATTTAGACAATACATGTAATTGGGAATGTTAGACAATAATTAGGACTGTTACTTTGCAATTCAGACGTTAATTGGGAATGTTACTTTCAAATTTAGACAGTAATTGGGAATGTTACTTTCCAATTCAGACGATAATTAGAAATGTTACTTTCAAATTTAGACAATACTTAGGAATGTTTCTTTGCAATTCAGACGTTAATTGGGAATGTTACTTTCAAATTTAGGCGATAATTGGGAATGTTACTTTCAAATTTAGATAATAATTAGAAATAAGACTAAAACTATTCCAAAGGATGGTCAGTGAATACTGATCCTGGGCGCAAAACATCAAAACCGATAGGCACAGATCACAAAGTTGTCTCCCTTGATTCGTGGGTATCTAAATCTTCTGTGTCCATCGCGACTGCAGTTTCATCTGCAGAACCCCGACCAGTTTTCTTCTTGCAGGT
Organism: Tridacna gigas; assembly: GCA_945859785.2. NCBI lineage: Eukaryota > Metazoa > Mollusca > Bivalvia > Cardiida > Cardiidae > Tridacna > Tridacna gigas. Next base: position 15,334,632 of record OX244044.2, read on the forward strand.
AAGTACACTCCAAACATGTTTGCATGAATTCAACAGCAAGCCTTTGATAGACGGGTCCAAGACTCCAAACACAATCGGGTTCACGGCATAATTCGTATAATGTAACTTGAAGAAAAATGTAAACAAGGCATATTCCTGGAATGGTATCTCTTCAAACTCTTGGCTTGATAATTTGTCCAGTAAAGCTATATAGATTGTATTTGTCAATATAAAAATGGCGGTCAGTATGATAGAAATAACGGATCTTCTATTTGCTGGGGATATTTTCTTTCTCATATCTTCCCCGCCTGTCGTCTTTGCTTGTTTCTTTGTCTCTTTCATGTGTTGAATAATTGTTTTTGAGATGAGAACGTAGAGTACGATCATAGTTAACTGTATGACAGTAAGTAATATATAGCCCAGCAATAGGACTAATGATGGAAGCTTTGATTGGGCGAACTCTTCGTTCACGTCACACTTTGAGACATTCAGGGTTATATTCTTATTCTTGAGAGCAATCGTGCCTTCTCTTTTACCAACAAATATTGGAGATGGGATGGAAAGTATTGCAGCAACAATAAAAATCGCAATCGACATAACAAATGCGCCATGTTTCCTTATTTGCCAGTGTAATGGCCGACAAACTTTTCTGTATCTATCGAGGCAAATTGCTCCAAGTACAAGAACATCTGCCAGAATGACAAACATCGTCATGAAATGCTTCAGTTTACACAGTGGCGTGCTCGGGAACATGTAATAATACCGTCTTAACAGAATATCGAACGGTACCGCCATGATTCCTCCAACAAGGCCCACAACACACAAACATATTGCAAAGTAGCGGAAGTTACATGGTCGATAATGACGTATAAATAGAAACAGTATGTACACATTACCTATAACACCAAGGAAAGCCGAACATCCTATGAAAACGACAACAGGAAGTACCCAATCCCACAATTCATTCATGTAATCATGTAAGCCATATCCAGTCGTTGTAAAATTTCCAACCAAAGTTTCTTCATACTGTTGTTCCATAATGCATGAACTATTTTACAAATCTCTTTCTGTGTCCTGTTTTCAAGATGACATGTTGCATTCTCAAGGAAATCCTGAATAGATCTTGATTTTAATTTAACCGGACATCCAAATTTGATTTAACCCTTTACCACGGTCACGAGTTTTTAACGACCCTGATGAAAAAGCCTTTTGAAAACATTGTGGAGAAAAGCAGACAAATGCTGGTAACCAGCATTTTCTCCTTTTTTCCATGATGTATTTCACCCATCCAAAGATAAATCCCGTCATTTCAGCTGTATATCATCTGTCGTTTGCAAACGCTTTCACGTTGGACAATTCTAAAATTTTGTAGTTTGATTGAAAGAAAAAAGAATTAACAGTTTTTGCAAATGAACCCACGGTTTTACAACCCTGAGACATAATTATGAAAACGAGACGGGCGAAAAAAAAAAACAGCATATTTTTCCCCATCAAAGACATATATCTGATTATGAGAACCAGTCTTCATTCAGTGTTGCATGGAAACGCTTTCAATATTTACACCTACACGTTTTTATCTTTGTCGCCCGTCATCAAAGAAATGAATTTTAGACTCGTCGAAGTTGAAAGCATTTGCAGACGACAAATTAAATGTAGCTCAAATGTTGGAATTCCCTGTTGCTCAAGAATTGCAAGAACTAAATACGAATATACGCGATTCATTTAGGAATTTCACGAACTGATTACGATTCATCTACAAATCTGGAAGTTTATCAATTTGTGCGGTTCCTGGTCTGGGTGCATTAACAGCATAAGTTTTTTTTTAATACTTTAGTAGAGATTTACAAGCTACAAAACGCAAAATCATCTCTTTAACCCTTTACCACACAATCCCGACTTTTAAAAACTATGACGGAAAAACTTTATGAAAATAATGTAGGGAAAACCAATTTTGTTAACTGCCTGAAAATGCATGTACTTTTGAAATGGTCCAGTTCAAAATTTTGTTTGTTTGTTTGTATGGTGCTTAACGCCGTTTTCAACATTATTTCTGTTTTATCACGGTGGCCAGTGCACCTATCCATGCTTTTCCGTAGTATCTTTTACCAGTACCTCACACAATATTATTTCCAAGCCACTGCCTACTTTCCCACGTAACCATCGTCGAAAGAATGGTCAGCGGTGAATGAGGAATTAATCCTGTCGCAATGACCATCATCAATCTTCGGAAAGAAATTGGCTAAGCCGAGGATCGAAGCGGCGACCCCCTGTTCTCCAGTCCTGTACGCTACCCACTGACTAAAATTTTGTCTAGTGGTAAAGAGTTGACCATATGCGAAAATATGTTTTCTTGCCTGGCTCAGTGGTAAAGTGTAGGGCTCTTGAACTGGAGGCCCTCGGTTCGAGCCACACTGTAGGCACTGGGTCTTTTCGTGGTAGTGTCCTTCGACAAGAAACTTCAGAGCCTTAGCCTACTGGTGAAACACAGAACATAGATAAATATTTGAGCTGTTGCTTGAATACGACTGAAATATTGGTGAAAGTGGAGTAAAACACCTTTTAACTCTTTACCAGACGACAAAATTTTAAACTGGTCCAAATTGAAAGTTTTTGTAGACCACAAATAAAACGTCATTCAAAAACTAAAATATGTCTTTGGAAGGCAGGGGAAAAAAAAAAATTGTGGGTATAGAGGAAAATGTTGGTTATCGAAATTTTCTCCTTCTCTCACAATTTTTTCAAAGGCATTTTTCCCAAAGGTCGTTAAAACTTGGGCTTGTGTGGTAAAGGGTTAACAAGGGCTTTTTGTGAACGGCCCGGATCAAGACCAGACAGCACAGAAAGTGCTGTCTGAACTTGGATGTATATCGTCCGCATATTTATTCTTGCATTTAAGATTAAAAAAAAAACTTTTCCTTCTTACTTGTTATGATCTTATGCATATTGACCCTTTTTCATACGGTCACGAGTTTTAACGACCCTGAGGAAGAGTCCTTTTGAAAATATGGTGGAAAAAAGAGAAAATGATGGTAACCAGATTTTTTTCCTTTTCCTACCACTATTACCACCCCTTTAAAAAACGGACTTCAATTTTTCGAGAAACATTGGGGTTTTTTTGTCGTCTGTGAATACTTTAAATTTGGACACTAATTTATTGTAACACTTTGTCGTTATGTAAAGACTTAAGTAGATGTGGTAACTCTTTACCAAACGATAACATTTTGTACTCGACCAAATTGGAAGCATGTGCAAACGACAAACTAAATGTGGCTTACAAGATGATTTCTGTCTCTGATAGTTTGAAAACATTGCTGAAAAAGGAGAAAATGTTGATTAATGCCGTTTTAAACATCGTTCCAGTTACATCGAGGCGACAAGTGCACCGATCCCGTAGTTTCTGTTTACCAATACATGTGATCTTTTCACTCGACCCTGTGTGACATATTAGAGCCTTGGTCGCATAAGATCCTGTCAAAGCGACTGGGCCCTGTCTGACATTGGAGCCTAAGCTGCATGAGATCCTCTCAAAGCCGTTACACCCTGTCTGAAATTAGAGTCTGGCGAAGACAGACAGACAGACAGACAGAAAGAGACAGAACTTTTATGAGGTACAATAATGAATAAAGACAAAAAAAATAGCGGAACGGATAAAACAATTGATAAATAGATAATTGACTTAAAGAAAAATGCTGCTTCCAGAAGACTGTTACATTCCATATCAGGTAAGCATAATGGCCATTCCTTCGTTTTGATAGTTTAAACACTTAGTATCCCTGAGCTATGTCTATGAACATACCAATACGGGTCACCAAGGCTTAGCGTTCTGAAAACATTGTAGAAAGGGAGAAAATGCCTGTAACCAGCATTTCTCTTTTTTCGGCAATGTTTTCTGTCCTATCAAAGATAATTTCCATCATTTCAGCCACATTTATTTTGTCGTTTGCAAATGCTTTTCATCTGGACAAGTCTACATTTTTTTTGTTTTTTTTTTGTCGTGTGGTAAAGAGTTAACAGTGTTTAACAACTGCTATGTTTCACGTCTGCTATTTTAACGCTGTTTTACAACGGCTATGACTCTGGTCTGCTATTGTAACAGTGTTAAACAGCTGCTATGTCTCTGTTTCGCTATTTTTACAGTGTTTTATTTTGAATTTGGCTATGCGCTTAAGATGCTATTGTCACACTTTTAACCCTTTTCCTGCTAAATAGGTGAAATGAAATTTTCAAACCGATAGTAAAAACCAAAATAATTCTAATTCAAACTTATCATTTTGGGGAAAAAATTCATTATCAGACAATGTTGACCGAAGATCAGACAGCATGTTTTGTGCAATGTGATTTTGATCTACATTGTCCGCAAAAGGTCAGTGAGTCACGCTTAACAGCCTAACAAGCCAAAACTAAATACCGATTAAATCATACAATTATCTTGGAAAGGCCAGGTAACAAAGTCGGGTAAAGTCTCTCTCTCTCTCTCTCTCTCTCTCTCTGTGGGTGGAGTAGGGCCATTGGTCAAAGTAAAGGACCATTATGCTTTCCTGATATCGAATGTATTGTATGCTATGCAGGTTTTATTCACAATTTACAAAACATCCCCAAGGGTTTGTCCATTTTGAAAATGAGACAGGTTCATCAACACTTCAGCAGTTTTTTTAATAATAATAAGTATTTCACTTTACTTCATGTTGTCTTTATTCGTTGTAGCAATTTGATAGAATTAAACGGCTATTTGGAAAAAGTTACATACACTCGTCTGTCTCTGAAACCAAACAAACACTGAAATTCAGTTTCTTAAATGACACGTAAAAGTTTTTTAACCCCACATCTATATATAGAATTAAAACGCAAAATCCTGAAAATCCGTATTGGTATGTTGAAAGACGTAGCCCTGAGGTACTAGCTGTTTAAACTACAAGAATAAGACTAATACTATCCAAACAAAAGAATGCCATTATGCTTACCTGATATTGAATATAAAATTCTTCTTCAAGAAGCTTATTTCTTCAAATCAATAATCTATTTATCCATTCTATTATCCATCCCACTATCCTATCATTTTGTCTTTATTCATTAGTTTACCCCTTAAAAAGTTCCATCTCTCTCTCTCTCTTCACCAGGCTCTAATGTCAGACAGGGTCTAGTGGCTTTGAAAGGATCATATGCGACCCAGACTCTAATGTCAGACAGGAAAATATTGGTGAAGAGAAACTACAGGATAGGTACATTGGTCGCCTCCATGTAACTTAGATTATGTTTAAAACTGCATTAACAAGCATTTTCTCCTTTTTCCATATTTTTCCTACGCTATCAAAGACAGAAATCATCCTTTGAGCTACATTTATTTTGTCGTCTAGACATGCTTGCAATTTGGTCGAGTCCAAAATGTTACCGTTTGGTAAAGAGTTAACCCTATACCACACGATCTCGAGCTTTAACGATCCTGACAGAAAAAGACTATTGAAAACATTGTGGGAAAAGGACAAAATGCTGATAAACAGCATTTTCTCCTTTTCTCACAATGTTATCAAGTCTTTTTTAGAAATAAATTCCATTATTTCCAAACTGAAAGTATTTGTAGACGAAAACGAGCTGTTTCTCATTAATTGATCCTCGTTTTTAATTCTTTACCAGACGGCAAAATCAAAGGTTTGTCGAAATTGAAAGCATTTGCAGACAACAATTTAAATGTTGTTCAAATGATGGAATTTGTCTTTGATTGGGTAAAAAACAGCATTTTCTCCTTTTCCCACGATGTTTGTCAAATTTTTCTCTGTAAGGGTCGTTAAAACTCGGATTTGTATGGTAAAGGGTTAAAAGGTGGTAAACATGGTCGGAAAGGGACACTGGTTACTAAACTTTTCTTTTTTTTTTCACTATAATTTTTTTTCCACTATAATTTTCTTTTCCCACTATAATTTTTTTTTCCACTATAATTTTTTTTTTTTTTTTTTTTTTTTTTTTTTTCACTATAATTTCTTTTCCACTATATTTTTTTTCCACTATAATTTCAAAAGGGCTCTTCCTCGGGGTCGTACGCGGGGCCCTGTGAAAAAGGGATTAATATGTACAGAACAGAACATTTTATTTTACGACAAGTGCACGGTTGTACGTAGTCATACAGATAGGATATATAAACATAAAAATCACGAAATGTTGGGCGAGCATGACGGAGAGACTGACATATATATTTTTTTAGTACTCCCCAGTCATAAAACACGTCTCATATAATTTGACTTTACTTGACAGTACCAAACTTATACTTGCATACTGGATAAAAAAAAAATAGGAGAACATAATGAATTAGAAGCCCTTTGTAACGCACAAAATAGATAAGTTCGACCCTTTCAATCTAAAATACCGTCGTAGCCCATATAGCTCCCCAAGTGTGAAGGGTGTTAAAACATGAAAAACACTGAAACAGAAGGAATATGCATAAGGCCATTACAACTAGGAAACAATGTAACAGAGGAAGAATTAATCTCTTTTATCTTCTTTTTCAAGTGTTCTGCATTTAATTCTTTTAGCTCTGGAAAAATATAATTGAACGAAGGATCTTTCATAGGAAAAGAAAGGGGAAAAAACCTTGATCTCACATTGTCGGAAAAGGAGAAAATACTGGTGACTAGCCTTTTCTCCTTTTCCTACAGTGTTTTCAAACCCATAAGAATGCTTAAGCTAATTTGCAGAAATTGTCGTCTGCAGATGTTTTGAATTTGAAAGAGTCTAGAATTTTTCGTTTGGGAAAGGGTTAAAGCATTCGCAGAAAATATTGGGATAAATATTAGTATATACGAGCTATCGGAGCTCAAGTTCTCTCTTGGACAGGATATAAAACATTGTTGAAAAGAGAAAAAAAAAAATGCTGGTCACAGGTTTTTTTTTTCCTATGATGTTTTCAATAGCTTCATTTCCCACGGTCAATAAAACTCAGTTTTGTTTGGTTAAGGGTTAAGGAATATGATTTATGATCAAGATCATGGTTTAATTTCCACTCGTATCGTAGGTCACGTTAGAGTGTCCTTTTACAAGGCACTGCAGAGCCCCAGTTTTTGATGATGAAACCTAGAAATACACGATTAAGTAAGCTGTCGCCGTAATCTGAATGAAATACTGTTAAAGACAGAGAAAACTGAAAAGGCTATTGCAACGTTTCAGTTATTCCAAGGGAAATAACTCCATCTCTTTCTGTCATCGTGGGATATAAAAGAACTTATTCCCTTTGATAAAGAATTGATATGTCGAAGCATTACATAATAAAAAAAAAGAAACTTTGATTGTTTTCACAATACAAGATCAAGATCAGACCACGCAGAGTGTGCATTCTGTTCTCTCGATTCTACATTGTAATCAGTATCTTCTCACTAACACTTTCCCCTTTCCCAAGATTCCTTTATAAATAAATTTTCTAAGGGATTTTTATTTTCTTGGCCGTAAAATCTTGGGACTGTTTGGTCATGCATTCCGGCCGATTACCCACTCTGCAAACTTGGGTGTCCCTCGGCATTATCTTCTGCCAGGTGGCCTTTTCCAAATACATACCCATCTGATATGGGCATTCTAGGTGCAGAACCGGACTACTTTTCAAGGTGGCAATGAATGCAGCGAATTTCAAAACAAAATACGTACACTCACTAAAAGCTGCCTTGTATGATTCATCCAGCCATGGTTACCTAGCATATAATCAATGCACCATCTATTTATAGATATAACCCCTATAACCTTGGGAAAATGCCCCGGGGTAAGCACAGCTAGGTGGTGACGATGTTTTTGTTGTCAACGAAAATCAGCAATAACATTGTAGAGGCAAAGTTAGTCTTTACATTCTGTTCTGTCCAAAAGAGCACAGCAGATTGGGGTTATGCTACTCTTCTACACAGACCACGAATCCTACAAATTGCCACGAATCAAATTGATGAATTTCTGGATTCATGGAATTTTCAAACTTTCTTGTCTGATTCGTGAAGTTCTACGATTCAGATAAGATACAGGTACGATAGTGTTACGAATATTCGTGGGATTCGACTGAATTCAGCAGGAATATACCAAATATTGTCAAGATACTACTTCAATTTACAATTCATTGGGAAAATACTGCACCAACGTTTGAAATCAGGTACGAATCACTTAAGAAAACTTCAAATGCATGTACGAATCCGGTACGAATAAAAATAAATTCGTGACTATTCCTGACAATCCGTTGTATTTTCTCTCAATATAGGTATTAAAAGGTCCTCATCCTTGCTTGGGTATCAAGAATCCCTGAATAAGTTAACAATTCATACTAATGCCTCCGAATCGATAATGATTCAGTTACTTTGTACCGGAATGCACAACAAATTTCTTACGAATTTACTAAGGTTTTTTTTTTTTTTGAATCGGGAGTACTTGGCCAACAGCTCAAAATTTTTACCATAAATTCCCGATTGCACAAGAATTCCAAGAATTAACGACGAACATGCGCCATTCAGCTAAGAATTTCACGGACTGATTACGATTCATCTACAAATCCTTAAGTTTATCAGTTTGTGGGGTTTGTGGTCTGTGTGCATTAGCAGCTAAGGGTTTTAGACTTTAGAGGAGACTTACAAACTATAACACGTCAGATCTAGGTTCTCATCACTTAAACCCTTTACCACATTGACGGGGAAAACTTTTGAAAACATTGTAGGGAAAGGAAAAAATACTGGTGTATCTTTTCCACATTTTTTCCCCTTTTCACAGACAAATCCCGCCATTTTAGCCAAATTTAGTTAACTGTCTGCAAATACTTTTAAAGTGGTTCAGTCAAAAATTTTGTATTGTGGTAAAGGGCTAACCATATGCCAAAATAAAGATGTTTTCATGCCTGGCTCTGTGGTAATTGTAGGGCTCAAAAACGATTAAACGTGACTCAAAAACTGAAATAGGGAAGGCAGAAAAACATTGTGGAAAAAGGAGGAAATGCTGGTAACTAGCATTGTCTCTTTATTCCACTATATTTTCAAAAGGACTCTTCTTCAGGGTCGTAAAAAATCGTGACCGTATGAAAAAGGGTCAATATGCATAAGATCATAACAAGTAAGAAAGAAAACTTTTTTATCTTAAAAGCACGAATAAACATGCAGACGATATACATCCAAGTTCAGACAGCACTTTCTGTGCTGTCTGGTCTTGATCCGGGCCGTTCACAAAAAGCCCTTGTTAACCCTTTACCACACAAACCCAAGTTTTAACGACCTTTAGGAAAAATGCCTTTGAAAAAATTGGGAGAAAAGGAGGAGATTTTGATAACCAGCATTTTCCTCTTTACCCACAATGTTTTTTTTTTTTTTTTTCCTGCCTTCCAAAGACATATTTTAGTTTTTGAATGACGTTTTATTTGTCGTCTACAAAAGCTTTCAATTTGGACCGGTCTAAAATTTTGTCAACTGGTAAAGAGTTAAAAGGTGTTTTACTCCACTTTCAACAATATTTCAGTCATATTCAAGCAACAGCTCAAATATTTATCTATGTTCTGTGTTTCACCAGTAGGCTAAGGCTCTGAAGTTTCTTGTCGAAGGACACTACCACGAAAAGACCCAGTGCTTACAGTGTGGCTCGAACCGAGGGCCTCAGTTCAAAAGCCTTACACTTTACCACTGAACCAGGCAAGAAAACATATTTTCGCATATGGTCAACTCTTTACCACTAGACAAAATTTTAGTCAGTGGGTAGCGTACAGGACTGGAGAACAGGGGGTCGCCGCTTCGATCCTCGGCTTAGCCAATTTCTTTCCGAGGATTGATGATGGTCATAGCGACAGGATTAATTCCTCATTCACCACTGACCATTCTTTCGACGATGGTTACGTGGGAAAGTAGGCAGTGGCTTGGAAAGAATATTGTGTGAAGTACTGGTAAAAGATACTACGTAAAAGCATGGATAGGTGAACTGGCCACCGTGATAAAACAGAAATAGTGTTAAAAACGGCGTTAAGCGCCATACAAAAACAAACAAACAAACAAACAAACAAAATTTTACATTGGACCATTTCAAAAGTACATGTATTTGCTGGCAGTTAACAAAATTGGCTTTCCCTTCATTATTTTCATAAAGTTTTTCCGTCATGGTATTTAAAAGTCGGGATTGTGTGGTAAAGGGTTAAAGAGACGAGAACTTAGATTTTGTGTTTTATAGTTAAAACATAAAAAAAAAAACTTATGCTGGTAATGCACACAGACCACGAACCCCACAAATTTATAAACTTCCAGATTTGTAGATGAATCGTAATCTGTTCGTAAAATTTCTAAATAAATCGCGTATATTCGTATTTAGTTCTTGCAATTCTTGAGCAATCGGGGATTCCAACATTTGAGCTACATTTAATTTGTCGTCTACAAATGCTTTCAAATTGGATAGATCTAAAGTTCAGTTCTTTGATAACGCGTCTAATTCTTTAAACAACCTTTAAGCAGGCGACAAAGATTAAAACGTGTATAGGTGTAAATATTGAAAGCGTTTCCGTGCAACACTGAATGAAGACTGGTTCTCATGGTCAAGATATATGTCTTTGATGGGGAAAAATATGCTGTTTTTTTTTTTCACCCGTCTCGTTTTCATAATTATGTCTTAGGGTTGTAAAACCGCGGGTTCATTTGATAAAAGGGTTCATCTTTTTTATCAAACTACAAAATTTTAGAAGTGTCCAAAGTTAAAAACTTTTTACTAGCACTTCCTCCTTCTCCGACAATGTTTTTTAAAAGTCTTTTCTGTCAGGGTTGTTAAAACTCGGGATTTTGTGGTAAAGGGTTAACTCTTTACAAAACGGTAACATTTTGGACTCGACCAAATTGCAAATATGTGCAGACGACAAAATAAAGGTAGCACCAAGGATGATTTCTGTCTTTGATAGGGTAGAAAACATTGTGGAAAAGGAGAAAATAATGGGTAATGCCATAATATATTTAAATATAATTTCAGTTACTCGAGACGACCAATACACCTATCCTGTAGTTTCTTTCATGTAAAAGAAGAAGAAAGTGAAACACTTTTAGGTTTCTTGTTTTACAGGTGTGTTGCATTCAAAACACTAAAAATACAATTGAACGAAAGATTTTTTATCTTAAATGCTCGAATAAACATGCGGACGATGTATATCCAAGTTCAGACTGCACGTTCTGTGCTGTCGGTCTTGATCTATGCCGTCCACAAAAAGCTCTTGTCGACCCTTTACCACACAATCTCCAGTATGAACGACATGTAGGTTTAGGAAAAAGGCCTTCTAAAAAATTGTGGACAAAGGACAAAACCCTGGTACTCAACATTTTATCCTTTTCCCACAATATTTTCCTGCCTTCCCTGTTTTTGAGTCACGTTTAATCTGTCGTCTGCAAAAGCTTTCAATTTGACCAGTTTAAAAGTTTGTCGACAGGTAAATGTTTTTTTGGTATTTTTTTTTTTTTTTTTTGTGTGTGTGCCACTTGCAACATTGTTAGTCCAAAAGGACAATCCCACAAAAAGACCAAGTGGTTGCAATGAGGCTCGAACCCAAGACCTCCATTTTAAGAGCCCTACACTTTTCCACTGAGCCAGGCATGAAAACATCTTTATTTTGGCTTATGGTTAACCCATTACCACAAAACAAAATTTTAGGCTGGACAAGTTTAGAAGTGTTTGCAGACAGTTAACTAAATTTGGCTCAAATGATTTGTCTATATAAAGGTAAAAAAAATGCATTTTCTCCTTTCCCTACAATGTTTTCGAAAGTCTTCCCTGTCAGCGTGGTAAAGGGTTAAAGAGATGAGAACCAAGATTTGACTTGTTATATTAAGTTTCTTCTAAAGTCTAAAAACCCATATGCTGCTAATGCACACAACCACAAACCCTACACGTTGATAAACTTTAGGATTTGTAGATGAATCGTAATCAGTTCATGAAATTCTTAACTGTATCGCGCATGTTTGTACATTTGTAGTTAGTTCTTGGAATTCTTGAGCAATCGAGAATTTATGGTAAAAGTTTTGAGCTGATCAAATCTTGACCACTAACTCCCGTATCGTACTTTATTCGTAAGAAATTTGTTGTGCATTCCGGTACAAAGTAACTGAATCGTTATCGATTCGGAGGCATTAGTATGAATTGCTAACTTATTCGGGGATTCTTGATACCCAAGCAGGGATGAGGACCTTTTAATACCTATATTGAGAGAAAATACAACGGATTGTCAAGAATAGTCACGAATTTATTTTTATTCGTACCGGATTCGTACATGCATTTGAAGTTTTCTCAATTGATTTCAAACGTTGGTGCAGTATTTTTCAATAATTTTTTGTAAAATTAAATCCAGTCGAATCCCACGAATAATCGTAACACTATCGTACCTTTGTCTTAAGTGAATCGTAAAATATCACGAGTCGCACAAGAAAGTTTAAAAATTCCACGAATCCAGAAATTCATCAGTTTGTTTCTAGGCAATTTGTAGGATTCGTTGCCTGTGTAGAAGAGTAGCATAACTCCAATTTGTTGCTCTCTTTCGGACAGAACAGAATGTAAAGTCTAATTTTGCCTCTACAATGTTATTGTTAATTTTCTCTGACAACAAAAAACATCGTCACCACCTTGCTGAGCTTACATCGGGGTATTTTTCCAAGGTTATAGGGGCTATATCTATAAATAGCTGGTGCACAGGTTATATGCTAGCTAACCATGGCTGAATGAATGATACAAGTTAGGTTTTGGTGAGACAACGTAGATTTTATTTTGAAATTCGCTGCATTCATAGCCACCTTGAACAGTAGTCCGGTTCTGTACCCAGAATGCCCATATCAGATAGGTATGTATTTGGAAAATGCCACCTAGCGGAAGATAATGCCGAGGGACACCCAAGTTTGCAGAGTGGGTAATCAGCCGGAAGCTGAAAATAAGAAGCCCTTAGAAAATTCATTTATAAAGGAATGTTGGGAAAGGGGAAAATGTCAGTGAAAAGACATTGATTGCAAGAGAGAGAACAGAATGCACACTGCGTGGCCTGATCTTGATCTTACTTTGCAAAAGCAATAAACGTTTCTTTTTGTGTCCAGTCGTGTTTCGAAATCTTTATTATTTTTTTAAATAAAGGGGGGCAATTTTTATATCTCACAATGAAAGGAAGAAATGAGTTAATTCTCTTGAATAAATAAAACGTTGCGCTGGCCTTTTCGATGTTTCTTTGAATTAAGTTGTACTCTTTAACAGTATTTCATTCAGATTACGGCGACAGCTTACTTATTCGTGCATTTCCTGGGAAAAGCTTCGTCATCAAAAGCTGGGGCTCTGCAGTTCCTTGTGAAAGGACACTCAAACCTGAACAGCGATACGAGCGGGAATTAAATCAGGATCTTGATCACACACACACAAAAGAAATCCTGAACCCTTTTCAAAACTAAACCGAATTTTTTTACCCTGACAAACAAAGCTATTTAAAACATCATATGAAAAGAAGAAAACACTGATTTGCATGTTTTTCCCTTCCAACAATGTTTTATACCCTATCAGAGCACTTTAGCTCGCGTGTACCAATTAAAAATGAATCATGCCCTGGCAAACGGGGCTTAATGCATCTCCGTGATGCCCTGTACTAGGTAGGTCATCACATGATCATAAATTCATTAAGTCCATTTTGTCTAGCAAAAGACTGAATCATGGGGTAGACTGGTCATTAAAAATGAGACATGCCCTGGCAAACGGAGCTTAAAGCATCTCCGTGATGCTCTATACTAGGTAGGTCATCACATGATCATAAATTCATTAAGTCCATTTTGTCTAACAACAGACTGAATCATGGGGTAGACTGGTCATTAAAAATGAGACATGCCCTGGCAAACGGAGCTTAAAGCATCTCCGTGATGCTCTATACTAGGTAGGTCATCACATGATCATAAATTCATTAAGTCCATTTTGTCTAACAACAGACTGAATCATGGGGTAGACTGGTCATTAAAAATGAGACATGCCCTGGCAAACGGAGCTTAATGCATCTCCGTGATGCACTATACTAGGTAGGTCATCACATGATCATAAATTCATTAAGTCCATTTTGTCTAACAACAGACTGAATCATGGGGTAGACTGGTCCTTGGACATGCAGAAAATTGACCGAGAGCTGTGTCGAAAATTTGTCCTTCGAGAAAGGGTTAACTCTTTACCAAACGACAAAATTTTAAACTTGACCACATTGAAAGCAATTGCAAACGACAAAATAAATTACTGAAAAAAAAAAAAGAAATAGACGGCACTTTACGACTACATAAGATTTTTTCATACAGTAGACTTTCGTGAAATAGAAAATCGCACAAAAACGGGAAGTGTCGTCTCGGATTAATCACAGACTGCACAGGCTGATCTGGGACGGCACACTTTTACGCATATGTCCGAAGGCCCCTTTTCGTGTGTTGCATGCCAAATATCATGCGCAGAGAGAAAGGAAATATCGAAGTACTGAAAGTACTCACAGACTAGCGAATTTGATTGATTGATTGATTGTATGGTGTTTAACCCTGTTTTCAACATTATTTCAGTTATGTAGCGGTGGCCAGTGCGCATATCCATGCTTTCCTGTTTTTTTTTTGTTTTTTTTCCAGTACTCCGCACAATATTCCTTCAAAGCAACTTGCTGCTTTCCAACATCACCGTCGTTAAGTCTAAAATTTTGTATTGTGGTAAAGGGTTAACCATATGCCAAAATAAAGATGTTTTCATGCCTGGCTCTGTGGTAAACTGTAGGGCTCAAAAACGATTAAACGTGACTCAAAAACTGAAATAGGGAAGGCAGGAAAACATTGTGGAAAAAGGAGGAAATGCTGGTAACTAGCATTGTCTTTTTATTCCACCATATTTTCAAAAGGGCTCTTCCTCAGGTTCGTTAAAACTCGTGACCGTATGAAAAAGGGTCAATATGTATACGATCATAACAAGTAAGAAAGAATTTTTTTTTTTTTATCTTAAATGCACGAATAAACATGCAGACGATATACATCCAAGTTCAGACAGCACTTTCTGTGCTGTCTGGTCTTGATCCGGGCCTTTCACAAAAAGCCCTTGTTAACCCTTTACCATACAAGCCCAAGTTTTAACGACCTTTAGGAAAAATGCCTTTGAAAAAATTGTGAGAAAAGGAGGAAATTTCGATAACCAGCATTTTCCTCTATACCCACAATGTTTTTTTTTCCTGCCTTCCAAAGACATATTTTAGTTTTTGAATGACGTTTTATTTGTCGTCTACAAAAGCTTTCAATTTGGACCGGTCTAAAATTTTGTCGTCTGGTAAAGAGTTAAATGGTGTTTTACTCCACTTTCAACAATATTTCAGTCATATTCAAGCAACAGCTCAAATATTTATCTATGTGCTGTGTTTCACCAGTAGGCTAAGGCTCTGAAGTTTCTTGTCGAAGGACACTACCACAAAAAGACCCAATGCCTACAGTGAGGCTCGAACCCAGGGCCTCCAGTTCAAGAGCCTTACACTTTACCACTGAGCCAGGCAAGAAAACATATTTTCGCATATGGTTAACTCTTTACCACTAGACAAAATTTTAGTCAGTCAGTAGCGTACAGGACTGGAGAACAGGGGGTCGCCGCTTCGATCCTCGGCTTAGCCAATTTCTTTCCGAGGACTGATGATGGTCATTGCGACAGGATTAATTCCTCATTCACTGCTGACCATTCTTTCGACGATGGTTACGTGGGAAAGTAGGCAGTGGCTTGGAAAGAATATTGTGTGAAGTACTGGTAAAAGATACTACGGAAAAGCATGGATAGGAGAACTGGCCACCGTGATAAAACAGAAATAATGTTGAAAACGGCGTTAAGCGCCATACAAAAACAAACAAACAAAATTTTACACTGGACCATTTTAAAACTACCTGTATTTGCTGGCAGTTAACAAAATTGGTTTTCCCTACATTATTTTCATAGTTTTTCCGTCATGGTATTTAAAAGTCGGAATTGTGTGGTAAAGGGTTAAAGAGACCAGCACTTAGATTTTGTGTTTTATAGTTAAAGCATTAAAAAAAAAACTTATGCTGGTAATGCACACAGACCAGGAACCGCACAAATTGATAAACTTCCAGATTTGTAGATGAATCGTAATCTGTTCGTAAAATTCCTAAATGAATCGCGTATTTAGTTCTTGCAATTCTTGAGCAATAGGGGATTCCAACATTTGAGCTACATATAATTTGTCGTCTGCAAATGATTTCAAATTGGATAGATCTAAAGTTCAGTTCTTTGATAACGCGTCGAATTCTTTAAACATCCTTTAAGCAGGCGACAAAGATTAAAACGTGTAGGTGTAAATATTGAAAGCGTTTCCGTGCAACACTGAATGAAGACTGGTTCTCATGATCAGATATACGTCTTTGATGGGGAAAAATATGCTGTTGTTTTTTTTTTTCGCCCGTCTCGTTTTCATAATTATGTCTCAGGGTTGTAAAACCGCGGGTTCATTTTTTTTTATCAAACTACAAAATTTTAGAACTGTCCAAAGTTAAAAACTGGTTACTAGCATTTTCTCCTTTTCCGACAATGTTAAAGGGTTAACTCTTTACAAAACGGTAACATTTTGGACTCGACCAAATTGCAAAAATGTGCAGACGACAAAATAAATGCAGCTCCAAGGATGATTTCCGTCTATGATAGGGTAGAAAACATTGTGGAAAAGGAGAAAATACTGGGTAATGCCGTTTTTATAATTTCAGTTACATCGAGACGACCAATACACCTATCCTGTAGTTTCTTCCATCAGTATTTTGCATAAGATCCTTTCACTGGACCCTGTCTCACATTAGAGCCTGGTGTAGAGAGAAAGAGAGAGAGAGAACTTTTTTTATGGGGAAAACTTATAAATAAAGACAAAATGATGGGATATCGGAACAGATAAAAAAAATGGATGAGTAGACGATTGATTTGAAGAAGTAAGCTGCTTGAAGAAGAATTTTATATTCGATATCAGGTGAGCATGATGGCATTCTTTTGTTTTGATAATGATAGTCTTATTCTTGTAGTTTAAACAGTGTGTACCCCTGGGCTAGGTCTTTCGACATACCAATACGGGTTTTTTGGGACTATGCGTTTTAATTCTATGTATAGATGTGGGGATAAAATACTTTTACGTTTCTTTTAAAAAACAGAATTTAAGTGTTTATTTGGTTTCAGAGACAGACGAGCGTATGCAACTTTTTCCAAATAGTCTTTTAACTCTATCAATTTGCTACAACGAATAAAGACAACATGAAGTAAAGTGAAATATCTATTATACTTAAAAAACTGCTGAAATGTTGATGAACCTGTCTCATTTTCAAAACGGACAAATCCTTGAGAGAGAGAGAGAGAGAAAGAGAGCTCTAATTCCTTTACCCCACTTTCATACCTGGCCTTTCCAAGACAATGGCATGATTTGATCCCAATTTACTCACTGACCTTTTGCGGACAATGTACATCAACATCAGACTGCACGTGCAGTCTGATCTTGAATCAACACTGTCCGATGATGAGATTTTTTCCCAAAATGACGAAAATGAAGTTGAATTAGTTTTGTTTCTACTATCGGTTTGAAAATTTCATTCTACCAATTTAGCAGGAGAAGGGTTAAACAGAATGGAATTTGGTAGAGTCCAAAATGTTACCGTTTGGTAAAGTGTTAACCCTTTACCACACAATCCCGAGTTTTAACGACCCTGAAAGGAAAGACTTTTGAAACATTGTGGGAAAAGGAGAAAATGCTGGTAACCAGCATTTTCTCCTTTTCCCGCAATGTTTTCAAGTCTTTTCAGTGATAAATTCCATTAGTTGAGCCCGTTTAATTTGTCGCCTGCAAATTCTTTAAATTTGGGCCAGTCTAACATTTTGTCGTTTGGTAAAGAGTGTGCACGTCTGTTAAACACTTTACAAAAGGACAAAGTATTGCAATTAAAAAAAAATTGTATATATATATATATATATATATATGTGCAGACGAAAATGAGCTGTTTCTCAAAAATTGGTCCTTCTTTTAATATTTTACAACACGACAAAATCATAGATTTGTCGATACTGAAAGCATTTGCAGACGACAATTCAAATGTGGTCAAATGATCGAATTTGTCTAAAGTTTGATAGGGTAGAAAACATGGTGGGAAAAGGAGAAAATGTTTTTTTACCAGCATTTTCTCCTTTTCCCACATTTTTTTCCAAAAATCGTCTCTGTTAGGGTCGTTAAAACTCGGGATGTGTGGTAAAGGGTTAAAGGATGGTAAACATGGTCGGAAAATGACGCTGATTGCCAAAATGACGCTGATTGCCAACATTTCCCCCCCTTTTTTTTTTTTGCATATTTTCAAATGGACTCTTCCTCTGAGGACTCTCCCTCTGAGGACTCTTCCTCAGGGTCACTTAATCTCGGGGCCGTGAGAAAAAGGGTTAATATGAATAAGATCATTACAAGTAAGAAACAAGGTAAAAGAGGAAGAAAGAGAAACACTGTTAGGTTTCTTGTTTTACAGGTGTGTTGCATTTAATTCTTTCAGTCCTGGAAAAATACATTTGAACGAAGGATTTTTATCTTAAATGCGCTTATAAACATGCGGACGATATATATCCAAGTTCAGACTGCACGTTCTGTGCTGTCTTGTCTTGATCTATGCCGTCCACAAAAAGCTCTTATCGACCCTTTACTACACAATCTCCAGTATGAACGACCTGTAGGTTTAGGAAAAAGATCTTCTAAAAAAATTGTGGACAAAGGACAAAACCCTGGTAATCAGCATTTTCTCTTTTTCCCACAATATTTCCTGCCTTCCCTGTTTTTGAGTCACGTTTAATCTGTCGTCTGCAAAAGCTTTCAATTTGACCAGTCTAAAATTTTGTGGACTGGTAAAAGGTTATTTTTTTTTTTTTTTTTTTTTTGTGCCACTTGCAACATTATTAGTCCAAAAGGACACTCCCACAAAAAGACCCAGTGGTTACAATCAGGCTCGAACCCAGGACCTCCAGTTCAAGAGCCCTACACTTTTCCACTGAGCCAGGCATGAAAGCATCTTTATTTTGGCATATGGTTAACCCTTTACCACAAAACAAAACTTTAGACTGGACCATTTTAGAAGTATTTGCATACGGTTTACTAAATTTGGCTAAAATAGTAGGGTTTGTCTATAAAAAGGTAAAAAAAAAAAAACATTGTTGAAAAGAGAAACCATCATTTTCTTCTTTCCCCACAATGTTTTCAAAAGCCTTCCGCGTCAATGTGGTAAAGAGTTAAAGAGACGGGAACCTACATTTGACTTGTTATAGTTTGTAAGTCTCTTCCAAAGTCTAAAAACCCTTATGCTGCTAATGCACACAGACCACAAACCCTACACATTGATAAACTTTAGGATTTGTAGATGAATCGTAATTAGTTCATGAAATTCTTAACTGAATAGCTAAGGTTCGTAGTTAGTTCTTGGAATTCTTGAGCAATCGGGAATTTATGGTAAAAGTTTTGAGCTGTTCAAATCTTGGCCACTAACTCCCGATTCCAAAAAATCGTAGTTAATTCGTAAGAAATTTGTTGTGCATTCTGGTACAAAGTAACTGAATCGTTATCTATTCGGAGGCATTAGTATGAATTGCTAACTTATTCGGGGATTCTTGATACCCAAGCAGGGATGAGGACCTTTTAATACCTATATTGAGAGAAAATACGACAGATTGTCAAGAATAGTCACGAATTTATTTTTATTCGTACCGGACTCGAACATGCATTTGAAGTTTTCTCAACTGATTTCAAATACTAGTGCAGTATTTCCCAACAATTTTTTGTAAAATTGAACACGAATCCAGAAATTCATCAATAACGGTAACACTATCGTACCTTTGTCTTGAGTGAATCGTAAAATATCACGAATCACACAAGAAAGTTTAAAAACTCCACGAATCCAGAAATTCATCAGTTTGATTCTAGGCAATTTGTGGTCTGTGTAGAAGAGTAGCATAACCCCAATCTGCTGCGCTCTTTCGGACAGAACAGAATGTAAAGTCTAATTTTGCCTCTACAATGTTATTGTTAATTTTCGTTGACAACAAAAACATCGTCACCACCTTGCTGAGCTTACACCGGGGCATTTTCCCAAGGTTATAGGGGCTATATCTATAAATAGCTGGTGCACAGGTTATATGCTAGCTAACCATGGCTGAATGAATGGTACAAGGTAGGGTTTGGTGAGAAAACGTAGATTTTATCTTAAAATTCGCTGCATTCATAGCCACCTTGAAAAGTATTCCGGTTCTGTACCCAGAATGCCCATATCAGATAGGTATGTATTTGGAAAATGCCACCTAGAGGAAGATAATGCCGAGGGACACCCAAGTTTGCAGAGTGGGTAATCAGCCGGAAGCAATGGGTGCATATTCGTCAACAAAGTGTTTTCTGCGATAAAAAGTAATTCCCTTTCATAACCAAATAATCCCAAGCTTTTACGGCCAAGAAAATAAGAAGCACTTAGAAAATTCATTTATAAAGGAAGGTTGGGAAAGGGGAAAGTTTTAGTGAGAAGACATTGATTACAATGTAGAAGCGAGAGAACAGAATGCACACTGCGTGGCCTGATCTTGATCTTACTTTGCAAAAGCAATAAACGTTTCTTTTTGTGTCCAGTCGTGTGTCGAAATCTCTATTTTTTTTAATAAAGGGGGCCAATGTTTATATCCCACAATGAAAGGAAGAAATGAGTTAATTCCCTTGAATAAATAAAACGTTGCGCTGGCCTTTTCGATGTTTCTTTGAATTAAGTTGTACTCTTTAACAGTATTTCATTCAGATTACGGCGACAGCTTACTTATTCGTGCGTTTCCTGGGAAAAGCTTCGTCATCAAAAGCTGGGGCTCTGCAGTTCCTTGTGAAAGGACACTCAAACCTGAACAGCGATACGAGCGGGAATTAAATCAGGATCTTGATCACACACACAAAAGAAATCCTGAACCCTTTACCAAACTAAACCTAATTTTTTGGCCCTGACAAACAAAGCTATTGAAAACATCATATGAAAAAAAAACACTGATTTACATGATTTTCCTTTCCAACAATGTTTTATACCCTATCAGAGCACTTTAGCTCGTGTGTACCAATTAAAAATGAGTCATGCCCTGGCAAACGGAGCTTAATGCATCTCCGTGATGCTCTATACTAGGTAGGTCATCACATGATCATAAATTCATTAAGTCCATTTTGTCTAACAACCGACTGAATCATGGGGTAGACTGGTCCTTGGACATACAGAAAATTGACCAAGAGCTAAGCTATATTGAAAAATTGTCCTCAGGGAAAGGGTTAACTCTTTACCAAACTACAAAATTTTAGACTTGACCACATTGAAAGCAATTGCAAAAGACAAAATAAATGACTGAAAAAAAAAAATGAAATTTGTTTTGGGAAGGGTAGAAAACATTGTGGAAAAAGGAGAAATGCTGGCTACCAGCATTTTCTCCTTTTCTCACAATGTTTTCAGATAGGCTTCTTTGTCAGGGTAGTAAAAAGTCGGGGTTGTGTGGAAAAGGATAAAGCACTGGTCAACAGAAGACCGGGACTACCTTTCACTAAACAGCGTACACACGAAACTGGCGTATGCAGTTTAGGTGAGCAAGCATCAAGTTTGAAAACAAATTTCACTAAACTGCATAATTTTACGATCTGAATAAATATTCGCACAACTTTACACCAGTTCACACCTTAAGGTAAAGCAGGGATCGTATGTGAGTATGTATACAATCCCAAATACATGTATATATAATCCCAAATATATACAATCCCAAATATATGCAATCCCAAATATATACAATCCCAAATACATGTATATATAATCCCAAATATTCACTAAGTTGTGTCAATCTGCGCACTTTATTGAAACGCAGCCCTGAACATGTCAAAAAGATGAACGGAAGGATAATGAAACAAAGGACCTCTGATTCTGAATCAGCCAGTGGCTTGGAAAGAACATTGTACGGAGTACTGGTAAAAGAAACTCCAGGAAAGCATGGATAGGTGCACTGGCCGCCGCGATATAACTGAAATAATGTTGAAAACGGCGTTGAACACCATACAATCAATCAATCTGATTCTGAATACACTTTGTTACAATAATACTGCCTAAATGAGTATAAACATCAGCCTGAAATAATTACTAGCCTGTACATAGTTATCACAGACAGACAGATAGACAGACAAAGAGACAAACAGACCAGAACATGGTCTCTATGTAAGCTGGTCGTGCTGACAAGCAGGAGAAATGACATTAAAATTGATTGACTGTGGGTCGTGCTCGTCGCAGCAACTGCAGAGACATAGAAGACCAAACGGGAAACATCTGTATGAAATGGCCCGCCACATGCAAAATGAGACCTTCGGACGTTTGCGTAAAGTGTCGTCCCGGTTTAGCCTGCGCAGTCCGCGACGGCACTTTACGACTACATAAGACTTTTTATATAGTAGACTTTCGTGAAAACAGAAAATCGCACAGAAACGGGAAGTGTCGTCTCGGATTAGTCACAGACTGCACAGGCTGATCTGGGACGACACACTTTTACGCATATGTCCGAAGGCCCCTTTTCGTGTGTTGCATGCCATATCATGCGCAGAAGGAAGGAAATATCGAAGTACTGAAAGTACTCACAGACTAGCGAATTTGACTGATTGGTTGTTTGTATGGTGTTTAACCCTGTTTTCAACATTATTTCAGTTATGTAGCGGTGGCCGGTGCGCATATCCATGCTTTCCTGGAGTTTCTTTTACCAGTACTCCGCACAATATTCTTTCAAAGCAACTGGCTGCTTTCCAACATAACCATCATCGAAACATGAGAGAGAAATGAACCTAGTCGCAATGACTATCATCAACCCTCGGAAAGAAATTTGCCAAGTCGGGGATCGAACTGGCGACCTCCTGTTCTCAAGTCCTGTACGCTATCGACTGAGCTGCCGGGGCTATGCGTGCCATTTGTTAACTATAATCCAGTTTAGGTTAAACCCTTAACCTGCTGAAACATGTCAAATGAAACTTTCAAGCCGATGGTTAACATCTGAATATTGCTATTTCAAAGTTACATTTTGGAGAAAATATAACCTCTTATCGGACAGTGTAGATCCAAGATCAGACTACACGCCCTGAATAATCTGATCCTTAATCCATACTTTCCGCAAAAGGTCATTGAGTCACGGTAGTGCTGGTAGTGCTGGTAAAAGAAACTCCAGGAAAGCATGGATAAGTGCTCTAGCCGCCTCGATATCACTGAAATAATGTTGTAAATGGTGTTTCACACCATGCAATCAAATAGTGAATATTCAATAGCACAAGATGTTGTTAACTATTTAACTCTCTTTACAAAACGAAAAATTTAACACTCGTCCAAATTCAAAGCTGTTGCAGACCTAAAATTAAATGTGGCTGAACCAGATTCCAAAAGAGCAGAAAACAATGTTGGAAAAGGAGAAAAATTCTGGTTATCAGCATTTTCTCCTTTTTCCGCAATGTTTTCCAAGGGATTCTTTCCCAGCGTCGTTAAAACTTGGGATTGTTTGGTAAAAGGTTAATATTCGAGACGTAGAATAACAGTTTAACAGTACACAATGATCTAAATAATGAATGACTGAAGGAATGACAAGGGTTCCCTGTCCAGTGAAGGTTAGCTGGGATTTGCTACGTGTTTGCCTAGGTATATCTATTAAAAGATTCATTCATAATATTACAGTAGTGTAGGAATAAGTGATTCTCTGCTTTGCATAGGTCACTTAATTTATATATAAGCAATGATCTTGACAGCTTCCAGGAGTACTGCAATGATTGGAAGCTTAATATAAATATAAACAAAACAAAAATAATGGTCTTTGGCCAAAGAAACCGAAATCAATCATTCTACCTCAATAACATTCCATTAGAAATCGTTAAGTCATATAAATATCTTGGAACACTCTTTACCCCATCAGGAAACTTTCTTTTAAATCGAAAAGCTCTTGTGCAACAAGCAACAAAAGCTATGTTTTACCTGTACAAAAGAATAAATAATTTAAACCTACCTATTGATTTGATATTCAAACTGTTTGATAATACAGTTTTACCAATTTTGATATTTTCCGTTGAAACTTGGGGATATGAAGATAAGAAAATTTTAGAAAAACTCCATTGCTCATTCATTAAAAAGGTTTTACAACTAAAACAAAGTACTGCAAATTATATGCTTTATGCAGAAATAGGCCGCTATCCTCTTGAAATAACTATAAAAACTAGGATGATAGGATATTGGACAAGATTAGTAAATGGTAATAAAGATAAACTCGAATTCAAGTTATATACTAGTAGTCACATGTTCAGTACTCCTAATTTTCAATGTAAATTGATCAATAAAATTCAGAATATACTAATAGAAATTGGTAGACCAGATATTTGGCAATATCAAAATTTAAATGTGCATAAAAATACTAAAGACCTAGTTAATACAATTCTAAAAGATCAGTATCAGCAGGATTGGTACAGTCAACTACAAAACTCTAACAGGGGCAAAAATTACAGTCTATTTAAAGAATCAATCAGTCTAGAAAAGTATCTTCTAATTTTAAAAAAGCAAGACTATCATAATCTTCTTAAGTTCAGAACTACTAACCACTTCTTGCCTACTGAGACAGGAAGATGGAATAATTTAGATTAAAATGACAGAAAGTGTCAGTTATGCACACAGAATGATATTGGAGATGAAATGCATTACCTCTTAAATTGCACATATTTTTCAAACCAAAGGTGTTCATATTTAAAAAGATATTTTTATAGGAGACCTAATATATTCAAGTTTCAACAACTTATGAACTCTAAATCCCCTATAGAAGTAAAAAGTCTTTCAAAATTCATTCAAGTAATTATAAACTATTTCAAGCATAATCATTAATCACCAATTTCCGGGTGTTGTTTCTCCTAGAAGCTTTGTTGCTACGAGCTTGATTCAGATCAGCCTGCTGAGCCAGACCACAATCTGATCTGTGTCTCTGGATACAGCAGTCTGTTTTGTATATTGGAAAATTATGAATATCAATAGAGTCTGTGCAACCAAGCTAACGTTAGCCTGTTAGTAGAACATTTCGGTACAATTTTATAAAATCATGCTGCTAACCTTTTTTGTTCTAAGGTTATTTATCCATAGATCACACGAAACCCTGTAACAATGAATTTTTACTGCTGTTTTTCAATTATTTGACTGTTACAAGATCCACAAACACTGCTTTTACTATTGTATCGATTAGTTACACGATCTAGCGAATGTAGACTATTAACGCTTTAAGATTCTTCCTTGTTTTCCCCTATTTTTCACTTTTTTATCCATTTTTCACAATGTTTCACGTGTATTTGTTTATATTTATATTGTCTCATGACACTGTTAGGAATCAGCCAATGAAATTTCTCCAGACCACGTGGTCGGGAATTTCCATTGGATGACGTAAATGTATTATGTTATATATAGATCTATAGTCCCTTTCAATCTTTGTTCTGACAGCAGGGTCAGAGATCAACCTGCGGTTTTGTCTTTGCCTCCTCTGTCTGCCGTTACCTAAGAATGGCGTGCTTTCTTTAAACATTAATTTGATAACTTAAAAGCAAAACCTTCAAGTTCAAGACGCAGCGGGAAAGCCTTGAACCTCACTTGAAATCGTAATAAGTGTCAACCCCAAACTCTTTAATCCTTTCACCCACCTTTCTCTTGTCACTATTTATGCTTGTGTTATTTACATTATTTGTCTATGCTATTGTGCTCATGTATTTATATTTTGTGACTTTGAGCCATTAAAAGTATTTGTCTGTGTGTCTGTCTGTCTGTCTTGTAAATGACATCTTGTTAAGTTTACTACTTTGTAAGAAGACATGTTCAAATTGGAGTAGATTCAAGTATAAGTTTAGTGTTTTTTGTCGAAATCGTCATATATAACAGAATTAAGATTTCTGACAGAAAGAAATATTTTCTGTGAGGCAGTATTTGGCAACTGTGGGTTTTTTCTTTTTACTTTGACTCTAGGTTAGTCTTGATGCCAACAGACTAGCTTCGCTAGTCTCAATCAAAGTGCCAAGCCCAAGGCCATTGGAATCGTATACCAATATTTCAACCCCATCCAAGCATTTACGGAAAAACCCGGAAAAACCCGAGTAAAAGTAAAAAGTACCGCCTGCAATCCATCTTACAACGCCGAAAGTAACCACCCCTTAAAATGATAAAAAATATTTCGATTTGAACATCAAAGTAAGGTTTAATTTTACAACAAACTTTGATAGATGTGCTATTTTAATCGTACGTAAGTGTTGACTGAGAATTTTGGGTCCTGGTGAGGTTATTTATAACTGCGAATTCGTGCGCTTAACAATGAAAGAAACAATTGGCAAACCTCAGTGATCGTTGATCAAATGTTTTGATGTAGGTAAGCAATCGACCGAGATGTGACGAGTGCTGTTACCGAGCACTAATCGGGATTGTTCGTTTGTCCTTTTTTCTAGACACCATGTGAATGACAAATAATGATAGCATATTTTACGCAGACGGTGTGCTCTTTCTCTGAAAAAGGTGACTCAAAACCTCGGTAAAATTTAATTTTTTTCGTAAAATTTCTGTGCACATCGTGTCTGAAGTTATAACTATGTATTTGATTGGTATATATGCTTTATTTCTTCCTGTCAGAATTGTCCAGATATGACATCTCGGCCCATAACCATTTCGACCCATAGCAAACTCGGAGCATACAATATCAAATATGTATTAAAGGTTGTAACATGAGCCATTGAAAACCAATTAATCTTTAAAAAACGATGAAATTTTAGACTTGTCTCGATTGAAAACATTAGCAGACGGCAAGTTAGATTTAGCTGAAATGTTGGTTATTGGCTGTGAAAGTGCAGAAAACAATGTAGGAAAAAAGGGAGCATTTTCTTCTTTTTCCAAAAGGTTTTCATGAAGCTATATCCTTAGAGTCCTTAAAACTCGGGATTGTCTGGTAAAGAGTTAAGTAACTGGTGGGCGTTTTCTACCGAAGATCAGACTTGACATTCAGTGCAATCTGATCTTGATCTCCATAGGTATTTAGGCTGACCTGGGTCGAAACTTTTAGCTTTTGGCAACCTTTTTGCATGTTAAAGGACCAGTGTACATCATGATTCAGTCGGTTGCTCGACAAAATGGGTTTTATGAATCCATAAATATAAGATGGCTCGTTTGGAATGATGGATCACGGACATGCATTAAACCCCCTTTTGCCAGAGCATGGCTCACTTCTCTTCAAATTTATCAATCCCAGATGGCTTTACTTAGATGAGGGCTTTAGGTTCAACGGCCCCTTGTTTATGAAAATCGGCTTTCCAACTTGGTTGATCGTGTCAGCTTAGAGATTCCATAGATTTTAAATGGGAAAATTGAAAAGTGGCATTTACAGCAGATATTTTGACAAAAACTTTTATAGAAATGTTCCTTGAGGAGTCTGGTATCATCCATATGAATTTATTCAACCGGTAGGCTTTCGCTTATCTGTTTACGAAGAAAGCGTCATGCTATTGTCAAAGCCTATGCGTCATTGTCGTCATGCAAAAACTTTGACATTTTATAATATCTATTTATAATATGTTATTCCTGAAGATATTAATTTTACTTCAAACTTGGACAAGTTATTTATATGTACTGTTAAAAGGTGTACCCATATAACAGGAACAGGTAACCATCAAAATATCTTTGACACAGTTATGCCCTTTTTTATTATTTTGAATTTTCAGAACCTTTGACATTTTATCATATCTGTCATTAATGAAGATACTTACTTCAAACTTGGAGTTTTTGTTAACTATTAAGAGGGGAATTTATATTGATGAGTACAACAGAGGCAGGTAACCACAAAAATATTTTGGCAAATTAATTAGTTATGCCCCTTTTTCGACTAAGAACTTTTAGCTCAGCTCTTTTTAGAGACATGGTATTTTCATTGCCTTAGTGTCATCATCTTCGTCGTTTTTGTTGTCGTCATGCAAAATTTTTAACATTTTACAATATATTTGTTATTACTGAAGATGTTTACTTCAAACTTGGACAAGTTGTTAACTATGAAAAGGGAAACATGGACATATCAAGTTATGCCCCGTTTCATCTTTGTGTTTTCACTGAAAATCAACCGAGCATTGGCGCCCGAATGTTGACGTCTTTTTATTTGTTGCCTTAGAAACCAAAATGCAAAAATAAAAAGAAATACCTGAAAGATTATCTTCTCAGACACCAAATCATGCTCTGTGATATAAGCCTTTAAAGACTTTGTGTTTTTCCTTGTCAAAGGACATGGCTGCTATTTCAGTTTATAGACTGAGTATGGTAAAATGAAAGAATAATAGGATTCATTGCTCGGCCTTTGTGAATTTTTTGCACTTTCCAGAAATGTTCCCTGGACTTGTCCTCTATCAACAATTTTTTGCACGCTGCTCATTTTGGTTTGTTACCATGATTTGTTGCCAAAGCAACGTAAAGGAAGAAAATGGGAAACAAAAAATCCTTTGAAAATTATCTCCTTTCAATCCATACAGACCATGAGGTCAAGGCCATACAAAAATTCTCATTATATTGGCCTTTACGATTTCATGTTTTTCCATTCTGTTGTCAACTGCAAAGACTATCAGTGTGAGACATGTAGATATTTTTTGTTAGTCTGTGCAAATGTGATAGCACCTTTTAAGCCTGTACAAATGTGATAGCAACTTTCAGCTTCTGGGCCTCATTTTCCTACCTCTTCATCCGTTCTGATGCCCAGGCCTTCAGCACCTTCAGCGCTTTGATTCCTTGGGTTGCTTGATACTTGGGAATTTGTGGTTAGTGTTAACATTGGCTTTTGCTGTCTGTGCAGAGTTTTTTTTTTTTCCATAAATGTAATGCAATGGTCAGTCTATTTGTCTGCTTGTGCATCTGTCTGCATTTCTTTGTGAATTACTTATGTCACAGTCTCATGCTGTTGAAAAGACTCCCACTAGCTTATTAGAATCTGAACTTGTGCATATTTCATTTTGACCTGTTGATATTAACTCCATATTCCTGAGCAGATTAATTTGAGACTTACCCAAATTGAAAGCACTTGCAGAAGACAACTCAGAACTGGAACAATTTTAGGTTAACGCTTTACCGCACAATCTGATTTTTCAAGGAGAAGCATTTGAAATCATTGTAGAGGAACAATTTTTTCTTATCTTTCTGTTACAAATCCAGTCATTTGTATCCCGTTTAATTTCTTGTGTGCAACTGCTTACGATTTGCACCAGTCTACAATTTTGTCAACTAAATTGAAAGCGCTTGCAGAAGACAAATTAAATATAGCTCAAATGACAATTTCAGTCTTTCAGTCCTTGATAGGGTAGAAAGCATTGTAGGAAAAGGAGAAAATGCTGGTTACAGCATTTTCTTTTCCCACAATGTTTTCAAAAGCCTTCTTCTTCAGAGTTGTTAAAAGTAGGGATTGTGTGGTAAAGGGTTAATTAATGGCGATGCAAATCTGATTGCAAGGAAATTCGTCACGTATATATATCTCCGTAGACGTATAATTAGATGAAACAATTGTTCCTAATATCGAAACAGAAATTAACAATCCAGAAATTATGAAAGTAAAATTAAAAATGTTTCAAAAGTTTTTTCTCCTATTTCCGTCCGTCGACCGACTGAAACTCCTTCAAATGAAACAAATTTTATGCAATATATTTAACTCTAGCACGTATGAATATTTTTTTTCAATAAGCAATATCCGCCTCATCGTATCCAAATTTACCGATGCGCGATACTCACAATGTTAAAACGTCCGCCACAAAATCGTCAATTTCATAGTCTTCACCAAACGAAGAATTACTCTCATCATCATCCTCTGAAACTACATTATTTTCTCTACGAATTGGTTCGTACATGTACGGTCTTACGGGACCAGAATCGTCTATTTCTTCGTCTTCAATACTGCTCAAATCGCTAACACAACGTCCATTTTGGAACAAGTACGTCTATGACGTCACAAATCAAGGGACGCAACAATAAGTAAGGGAGATAAGCGATGTCGTAAAAACTAATAAGCAGAAATACAAACTGGAATAAAGTACTTTTTCCGATTTTTTAAATACAACAGGTTACTAACTGATAAATGTAGTTTTGAAAATTAACATTTTCTGTAACCTGTTGATTTGCCCTTTAAGCTTGGAAAGGCAGCCTAAATGTTGCAGGACCATTGCTGTCTTGACTAGAATATCTCAGAAAACTGGCATGACAGATCCAGGGTCTGACTACATGTTCTGTGCAGTCCGGTCTGAATCTGCACTCTCAACAAAGACTTTTTCTCTGGTCCGTTGGTACAGATATGGAGAAAATAAACCTAAGTGAGCTTATTTGTGTTGCAGTTTCAGTTTTGTTGTTCTTTTTTTTCCCTCGATGAAAATGCTCTATTTAACTCTACCAAATGACAAAATTTTGAAAATCTTTCAAATAGTAAATCAAAGCACTGAAAGCACTGCTGAGGTTGGATGCATTTAATTCAACTTAATTGAAATCCAGGTGAAAGACCAAATATGCATGTAGTGCTGCATTATATGTCAGAAAGAGTTGAACAGAAAAAATCACATTTGAAGAACGTTAGCTTTATTTAAATAATTCAAAGGATTTACATTGCATTTTAAGTATTTACTTGCCCGATTGATTGATTGATTGAATTTGCGTTTATTTATTGTCGCCACCGGTTTCCCATATGGGCGACGCCCCCCGAAGGTTGTTAGTTATGTTATGGGGGATAGTGCAACATACAGGACGAAACCATCCTAAGTTACGCCTGGTTCTTTAACGTGCTCGGTGTATAGCACCGTCATACAAGACCTCGGTTTAATGTCTCATCCGATGGCCAGCTTTGGGAATCGAACCCACACCCTCAAGTTAGCCGAAACATGACGTTCACGAGTCCTACGCTCGACCACCTGAGCTATACGGGCTTGTTACTTGCCCGATTGCTTACTTGCTCGTGTATTTCATAAAATCTATAAAACAACTGATTCAGTTTAATGTCATTTCACAACATGATATTTTTATGTCACTTCTGATATTTTCATTTTTTACCTGATTGATTACGATACCGGTTTTCCGAGTAAATGAGTATTTCTCGAATAAATCTCGGAAAACATTTCTTATTTTCAAACTGTGCGTATTTGCTTTTAGCCAAGCCAAAAAAGAGACCGGTGAAATTTACACAGAACAGCTGGAATTTACCAAGGCACGTCTGTTTTTTCTCTATTATGTCTCATAGAGTCAGCATATTTCTACACCAGGTAATTAGCAAAAAGCCCTGCAAAAAAGGAACAGATATCCATAGTCATTTACTATAATCAGTTTGTTCTATGTGGGGTTGATTACATTTTCTTTTGCAGTATAAAACATACTTCGACCTCTCCATGAGTCTGAACAGGCGGTGGCCTTATCGAGTAGTTACCATAAATTTAAGTTTAATCTAGCTCCTTTGGGCAAAGGCCAGTTAGCTTATCCTTTGACCGTCATAACGAGCGTCCTTAAACTTTAATTCTAAACCATTTCCTTCTATGAGACAACTGAACTGAAATTTGACAACTTGACAGATATCATCCTACAGTCGTCTTCCTAAGAATTAATTCGAAGAATTTCACTCCATCTAGAAGCTTTAAAAGAAATATGTGGGAGCACGTACCCGCCCTAAAAGTGCATGTATATGTAGAAAGGGGCGATCTGAGGTTCAACAAGCCAATAAGAAACCACTGATCGACTCAAAAGGAAACGCTGCTTTTTTTTTTGAGGGTAGTCAGACAGTACATCAAAAGATTACAGGGTGTTTGATATCAATCCCAACAAATGGTTTCACCATTTCAGAGTTCTATAATTTGACGAGTGTGATGAAGGGTTATTTCCGTGTAATTACTATAAGCTTAAGCTTCATGATGGAGCCAAATTCTTTAAATTAATTCTTAGGAAGACGACGATAGGATCACATGGTAGAACGATTACGCCTCTTCCAAACAATGGCGTAGCGTCCATAATGCACAATATGCAAGTGCGTAATGAAGAAGAAATGGGCAAATGTTCTTATCATTATCACTTTATAGAACAACTTCGTATTCATAATTAACTGAAACTTTTTTATTATTTTCTATTTCATTTTTATTCATTTTTTAATGAAATTTCCAACCAATAGTAAAAATTCAAATATTGTGATTGCATCCTATAGATCAGACTGCACATCTACCCTGTCTGCAAAAGCGCATAGCGTCCCGCTTGGCAGCCACGGGTGAACTAGTGCTCTTTATTCAGACTACATAATGATTCTAAACCCCTGCTTATGGCCCTTCTAATGTGACTGAAATAATGTTGAAAAGATGTTAACCCTTTATCAAACAATCCTGACTTTAAACAACCCTACAGAAGACGATCTCTGAAAACACTTTTGGTTAAAGGAGAAAGTGCTGGTTACCAGCATTTTCTCCTTTTGCCATAATGTTTTCTGCCTTATTAAGCACAATTCACACCATTTGAGCAACAATAGTCGTGTGCAAATTTTCTCAATTTTGATGGGTCCAAAATTGTGTCGGTTAATCACCAAGCAGACTAGATTTGTCTTTTGATTTTAGCAGGGTATACGAAAGCCCCAAATGGATGTAAAAGTCGAAAGAAAGAAAATATTTAAAGCAACAACTGTAGAAGACGAAATGGTTGCATTTAACTGGAGCTCTACACGTACAATACTTAAATTTCCAAAGTGAGATGCAAGAGCAGCAGTTCAAGTTTTCAACTTTTGAATGACACTATTTAATTGTCTCTTACTTTTTTATTAGAACCATCTTCTACCAAAATACCCCAATGACATATTTGCTCTGTGTGTGTGTCTGTGTGTGTGTGTGTTTGTGCGCGCGCGCGTGTGTGTGTGTGTGTGTGTGTGTGTGTGTTTCAATATGGATATCTAAGGTCCCTTGGGGTTTTTTTTAAACCCTTTACCAATCAATCCAGAATTTTAACGACCCTGAAAGGGAAGGCTTCTGAAAACAAAGGGTGAAAAGGAGAAAATGCTGGTAACCAACATTTTCTCCTTTAACCAGAATGTTTTCTACCATTTCAAAACCAATCCCAACATTTGAGCCACATCTGTCATCTGCAAAAGCTTCCAATTTGGACAAGTCTGAAATTTTGTCGTCTGGTTAAGGGTTAACTGTTATTGTCATTTATTTTGAACATTTTTTGTTTGTTTTGAACCCATATCCTGTTGACTCTCTTGAACCCGAAGAATAGTCGAAGGTGTCGTTGATATTTCTGTCATTTACATATAGGGTATCCCTTTAAAAAATCTTTCAAAATTCATTCAAGTAATTATAAACTATTTCAAGCATAATTATTAATCACCAATTTCCGGGTGTTTTTTCTCCTAGAAGCTTTGTTGCTACGAGCTTGATTCAGATCAGCCTGCTGAGCCAGACCACAATCTGATCTGTGTCTCTGGATACTGCAGTCTGTTTTGTGTATTGGAAAATTATGAATGTCAATAGCGTCTGTGCAACCAAGCTAACGTTAGCCTGTTAGTAGAACATTTCGGTACAATTTTATAAAATCATGCTGCTAACCTTTTTTGTTCTAAGGTTATTTAGACAATGTGTCCATTTAGTCCTGTGACAATGAATTTTTGCTGCTGTTTTTCAATTATTTGACTGTTACAAGATCCACAAACACTGCTTTTACTATTGTATCGATTAGTTACACGATCTAGCGAATGTAGACTATTAACGCTTTAAGGTTCTTCCTTGTTTTCCCCTATTTTTCACTTTTTTATCCATTTTTCACAATGTTTCACGTGTATTTGTTTATATTTATATAGTCACATGACACTGTTAGGAATCAACCAATGAAATTTCTCCAGACCACGTGGTCGGGAATTTCCATGGGATGACGTAAATGTATTATGTTATATATAGATCTATAGTCCCTTTCAGTCTTTGTTCTGACAGCGGGGTCAGAGATCAACCTGCGGTTTTGTCTTTGCCTCCTCTGTCTGCCGTTACCTAATAATGGCGTGCTTTTTTAAACATTAATTTGATAACTTAAAAGCAAAACCTTCAAGTTCAAGACGCAGCGGGAAAGCCTTGAACCTCACTTGAAACCGTAATAAGTGTCAACCCCAAACTCTTTAATTCTTTCACCTACCTTTCTCATGTCACTTTTTATATGCTTGTGTTATTTACATTATTTGTCTATGCTATTGTGCTCATGTATTTATAATTTGTAAATTTGAGCCATTAAAAGTTTTTGTCTGTATGTCTGTCTGTCCTTTATCCACACAATCTGGCGGACCCCGGTAGCGCGGTCGATAGCGTACAGGACTTGAGAACAGGGGTTGCTGCTTCGAATCCCCAGCTTGGCCACTTTCTTTCTAAAGACTGATGATAGTCATTGCTAAAGGATTCATTCCTCTCTCCATGCTGATCATTGTATAGGTGATGGTCACATGGGAAAGCAACCAGTGGCTTGGGATGAATCCTATGCGAAATACTGGTGAAAGAAACTCCAGGAAAGCATGTATAGGCGCGCTGACAGCCACGATACAACTAAAATAAAATTGAATGTTTGATTGATTGATTGATTGAATGGTGTTAAACGCCGCTTTCAACATTATTTCAGTCATATCACGGCGACAGCTCACATATCGATGTATTTCCTGGGTTTCACCAGTACTGGGCTAGAGCTCTGAAGTGTCTTGTCCGAACACTCCCACAAAAGACCCAGTGGATCCTGTGATGCTCGAACTCGGGACCTCCAGGTCACGAGTCCCACACTTTACCACTTGGCCACGCAGAACCCGCTAAAATAAAGTTGAAAACTGCCTTAAAAACCATACAATCAATCAGTCATTAGCACACAGTCCCCAGTTTAAACAACCCTGAAGAAGAAGTTTTTGGAAAACAGCATTTCCTCCATTTCAAACAATGCCTTCTATCCTTTGAAAGACAGAAGTCATCATTTCAGCTACATTTATTTTGTCGTCTGTACATGCTTTCAATTTTGTTGAGTCCAAAATTTTGGCCTTCGGTACAGAGTAATAATATGATTGATAATCTTTTGTTTTTACCTAACAGGTCATTCCAAATAATGAAAAACAAGGCTTTGCACAAGCTCAGTATTAAAATTATACAAGGTGAAACA
The DNA here is from genome assembly GCA_945859785.2 of Tridacna gigas. NCBI lineage: Eukaryota > Metazoa > Mollusca > Bivalvia > Cardiida > Cardiidae > Tridacna > Tridacna gigas. The sequence continues at coordinate 15,369,776 of OX244044.2, forward strand.
ATAAATAAAAAAAATCAAGACATGTTTTTATTTTTCAAAAGTTTTTAACACTTATACTAAAATCTTAATTTACAATACCAATATTTCTTAAAGGTAATCTTGCACAGCTAGATACATGTAAACCCCTAAATTCTTATCAGACTACAAAATTTACATATGTCCATACTGAGCATGTTCGCAGATGATAAAATACATGTTGCTTAGATCATAGAATTTGTTTTTAAAATGGTATAGAATATTGTGGGTAAAGAGCATAAGGCTGTTTACCAACATATTTTCCTTTCCCCACAATTCTTTGATTTTTTTACAAAACGACAACACTCTACACTTGTCAAAATTGAAAGCATTTACCGACAACAAACAAAACATAGTTCAAATGATCATATCTATCTTTAACTCTTTACATACAACAAAATTCTAGACTCCTTCAATTTCAATGCAGAGGCAGAGGAAAAATTTAATGCGGCTGTAATGTTGAGACTGGTCTCTGAAAGGGTAGAAAGCATTGTAGAAAAAGGAGACACTGCTTGTTATCGGTATTTTCTACTTTCCTCAGAATTATTTCAAAAGCTTTTTTCTTCAGGTCGTTAAAAATGCGATCGTTTGGTAGGGGATTAAAAGGGTGTAAAAAATTGTGGGAAAAGGAGAAAATGCTTTATAGCTAGACTTGTCCAAAATGATATCAGCTACAAATGAACAACCTAACAGTCTAAATAATGATTTCTTTCTTTCAAAGGGCTTAAACATTAGGGTAGAAGAAGAAAGCACTTGTTACCAGCAATTTCTTTTTCACCCACAATGTTTCCTGAAGGTTTCTACGGCAGGATCGTTAATGCAGCAGGACTGAATAGCAAAGGACTTTTGCTTCATGGTCATTAAATAGCAGTATTCTTTAGAAAAGGATCAAATGTTCATTTGTGCTTCTCAAATAATTCTAAAAAATAACTCACTTAATTTCTGGAATATTTTTACTGAAGGCGAGATTCTAACATTTTGCACTTTTTGTGCTCTCTGATCTTGAAACTTTCTGTGAAATGAATTATCAGATGAACATTTTTAAATCATATTTCCAGTATCTTATTTAAGACAAGAGGAAGTGTTGACGGCAAAAAAAAAAGTTAGCATTTATTTTTTTTTGAAACACTTTCGACTTTCCTACATTCGCCACTTAGATAATGTGAGCATCTTAACATATTTGTTTACAATTTAGAGCATTTACAGATGACCAATTTACACATGTCCAAATGATGAGATTCGTCCTCCAAAGAGTAGAAAAATGCCTTTAAAAAAAAAGAAAGGAAAAATGTCGTTATTTCATAGTGCGCCAATCACAACTTAACCCATTTGTTGAAAGTGAAAATCAAGATCAGTCTTCTTTTTCCTTAAACTACGAAACAACAAATATCTGGCCGAAAGAAATCCAGTTGTGAGTCTCTATGAATGCAAACCAACACCATACACTCATACAAAGTGTATCAAACGGAGATTGTACAAATGTAGACTTGGACCACACTCTTCTCTTCCCTACTACTGATCTCTGTAATATAAATTCCCGTGAAATAATAATAGGCTAAAGCATGGCACATTAATGAGGTGAAAGATTCACAATTCGTTTTGTCTCTTACTACGTAGTGTCCATGATTTCTGTTGTATGGATGGGTAGTACAATGTGCCCATGAGTTTTGCTGTAGTGGTGGGTTGCTACAAAGTGTCCGTGGTTTCTGTTGTAGTGGTGGGTGGTACATAGTGTCTATGGTTTGTGTTGTGGTGGGTGGTACATAGTGTCCATCCATGGTTTCTGTTGTAGAGGTGGGTGGTACACTGTGTCCATGATTTCTGTTGTAGTAAAGGGTGATTCACTGTGTCCATGATCTCTGTTGTAGTAAACAGTGGACCTTTTTCGTACCTACTCAAGATAAATATAACATTGACTACTTTTTTGTTCAAACCATCATACCTATAGTAGGCTGAATAAATCACCCAACAGTGGGAAGAAATGGACAGAATTTCAGCCATGTAAGATTTTTCATACATCAAACTATCGTAAGCTCGCAATGGCCATTTTTTTTTCAGCAATACTATACTATCTCAATTCGTAATGTGCCCATCACTACTATGGTTTAGGACGCTGCAGATCAAGGTTGGATTATATATAGAGTCTCTCTACCATATGACAAAAATGTAGACTTATCCAACATTGAAAGCATTTGCAGTCGACAATTAGAATATGGCTCAACTGATGGATTTCTCTTTGATAGGGCAGAAAACAGTTTAGGAATAGGAGAAAATCCTGCTTACCAGCATTTTCACACAATGTTTTCAAAAGGCTTCTTTCTCAGGGTCGTTAAAACTCGGCTTTGTAAGGTAAAGGGCTATATTATCCAGTAACATCTAATAAAACTGCCCTGACTTTGTCATATTTATTCACATAACCCTTTACAAAACCAAAACAAGTTGATTACCCTTTGAAAGAAGACCTTTGTAAACATAGATGGAAAAGGAGAAAACGTTGGTATTTAATTTGTTGTCTGCAAATGCTTCTAACTTGTCATTTAGTAAAGAGTCGAAACAAGTTCGCTTTTTCAAATATTTCCATTTTCTGCAGTATTCCAAGTATATGAAGGTGTTCAAAGGTATGGTGCAAAAATAGATAAAGGGTGACAAATAAGATAGTAAGAGATTGTTTGAATGGTATTTTATGCAACTTTCAGCATTATTTCAGTCACGATGACAACTCACATATTTCTATACTTCCTGGGTTTCACCAGTAATAGGCAAGAGCTCTGAAGGGTCTTGCCCAAGGACTCTCACACAAAAGACCCAGTGGATCCAGTGAGCCTCGAACGCAGAGTCTCTAGGTCACAAGTCCTACACCTACACTTTACAACTGTGCCAAGCAAGACCCCCAACATGATTATAAAGTCTGATACATAAGACAATAAACCAAAATCACATAAGACATATTCTCTTCATTTACTCATCAATTATTCTTTTTTTATTAAAAAAAAAAAAAAAAACCCATATCTTTTAATGAGAATACAGCTTTTGTAGAAAGCCGAGGGGGGATTGATATACTACCAGATCCTTGACATTTTCATAAGCTAGTCACAAAAGGCATACCCTCATGTACTCATCAATGAATTTTTTTTTTTTTTTTAAAGAGATCAACCCCTATTTTTTTTAATGAGAATACAGCTTTAGTAGAAAGCTAAGGGAGACTGATCAATACCAGATCCTCGATATTTTCATAAGCTAGTCTTATGTCAACCATCGCACATTTGGCTGGCTTCGATGGTGTTTCATCAATCTGTCTGCTCTGAAAGTAGAAAAAAAATCAGAGTAAGAAGCAAACCACATCTCAATGTGGGTCAAATTTATCACTAGCTGCTTACATGTATTTCATCAATTAACATCAATTACAATATACTTAATGTACTAGAAACTAGACATGGTTAGATAAACAAATATAATCACGGAAAAAGGTTTATACAAACAACGTATGTTTAGATAGATACATATAAAAAACTTGCTCAAATTTTCAGCAGTTTTATAACCTTTCTCAAGGGAATTCCCTGTTGAGTGTCAAAAATCAATGGATAAAGCGGTAAAAATTCCGAGTGCTCTTGTACTAGATTAAAATGTTTGTATCCTTGTTTTGTTCAACTATTTTAAAAAACCACTTTCAAATGACCTCCCTGGTGAGTGCTAAAACCAATGGATAGAAGCAGTAGAAGCTACAAGCACTCCTTTATTAGGGTAAAACATTTTTATCCTTGTTTTGTAGAGATAACAAAAAAAAAATAAATAAATAAATTCTCGGGGGAACTCCCTAGTGAGTGTTAAAAGCAATGGATAAAAGTGGTAAAAACTGCAAGTACTCTTTTATAGTCGTGAAATGTTTCATCCTTGTTTTGTTCAGCTATTTAAAAAAATAAATTTCTCAAGGGACCCCCCGGTAAGTGTTAAAACCAATGGGTAAAACCGTTAAAGAACTCCGGGTGTTTTTTATTAGGGTAAATATATTTCCCTGGTCTTCAGCTATTTTAAAAACCTTTCGCAATGGACCTCTCTGCTGAGTGAGGATCCTGGTGAGTGTTAAGACCAATGGATAAAAGCGGTAAAATTTCTGAGTCGTCTCTTATTAGCGTAAATTATTTTAATCGTGTTTTGTTCAGCTGATTTAAAAAGAAAAAAACTTTCTCAAGGGACCTCCCTGGTGAATGTTAAAAGCAATGCACAAAAAGGGTAAAAACTCTTAATACTCTAATTCAGGGACAGGTATTTTCCCTTTGAATGAGGTCCCTGGTGAGTGTTAAAAATAAAGGATGAAAGCAGTAAAAACTCAGAGAACTCTTTTCTTAGGTAAATTATTTTAAACTGTTTTGTTTAACTAATTTAAAATAGAAAAAAGCTTTTTTCAAGGGACCTCACTGTAACGCAATTGATAAAAAGGGTAAAAACTCTAAATACTCTTATGGAAAGATATTTTGATACCAGCTTGGTTTGGCCATTTAAAAATCTCCCCGGTGGGTATTAAAAATCGATAATAAAAGCGTTTAAAACTTCGAGAACTCTTTTGATATATTTTCATCCTGGCCACGTTTCTACATTTCATAGCCTTGACTTAGGGTAAAGTATTTTTAATGTTGTCATATTCAGCTATTTTAAAACCTTTCTCAAGGGACTTCCCTGTTGAGTATTAAAATTCAATGGTAAATCGGCAAATCGAGTGCTTTTTCATTAGGGTAAAATGGTTTTACCCTTGCTTTGTTCACCTATTTAGAAAAAAAATCTCAATGACCTCCCTGGTGTGTGATAAAACCAACGGACAGAAGCGGTAAAAACTACGAGTACTCTTTTTTTAGGATAAAATAATTCTATCCTTGTTTTGTACAGCTATGTACAAAAAGATTCTCTAGAGCCTATCTGGTGAGTGTTAAAACCAATGCATGAAAGTGGTGAAAACTGCAGTAATTCTTTTATTACCGTAAAATATTTTCATCCTTGTTTTGTTCAGCTATTTTAAAGGAACCTTTTTCAAGGGATCTCCCTGTTGAGTGTTAAAACCAAAGGATAAAAGCGGTTAAAAACTCCGGGTGCTCTTTTATTTGAATGAAATATTTCTATCATTCTTATATACAGCTATTTTAAACTTTTCTCAAGGGACTTCCGTGTACACTGTTAAAACCAATGGATAAAAATGGTAAAAACTCCGAGTTCTCTATTATAAGGGTAAAAAATATCTATCCTGGTTTCGTTCGGCTATTCTAAACACCTTTCTCAAGGGACCTCCCTCGGGAGTGAGGTCCGTGGCGAGTCTTAAAAATAAAGGATAAAAGGGGATAGAAATCCCGACTAGTCTTTTATTAGGGTAAAGTATTTTTAACCTGGTTTTGATTAATTTAAAAGAAAATACTTTATCAAGGGACCTCACTGGTGAATGGTAAACGCAATTGATAAAAAGGGTAAAAAATCTAAATACTCTCATTTTAGGGAAAAATATTTTGATACCAGCATAAATTGACCGTTTTAGAATCTTCATTGAGGGATCTCCCCGGTGGGTATTAAAACCGATGATAAAAGCATTAAAAACTACTCGTTTTTAAATATTTTCATCCTGGCTACGTTTCTATATTTCATAGCTTTTATTTAGGTTAAGTATTTTTGACTTTGTAATATTCAGCTACTTTAGAACCTTTCTCAATGGACTTCCCTATTGAGTATTAAAAACCAATTTATAAAAGCGGCAAGAAGTCCGAGTGCTTCTTTATTATGGTAAAATGGATTTACCTTTGTTTTGTTCACCTATTTGAAAAAAAAAAAAAAAAAAAAAAAAAAAAAAAAAAAAAAACTTTCTCAAGTGATATCCCTGGTGAGTGTTAAAACCAAGGCATAAAAGCGGTAAAAACTCCGAGTACTCTTTTATTAGGGTAAACTATTTTAACCTTGTTTTGTTCAGCTATTTTAAATAGAAAAAAAATTCCTCCCTTATGAATGTTAAAAGCAATGGGTGAAAGGGGTAAAAACTCGTAATACTCTAGTTTTAGGGAAAGATATTTTGATACATGCTAGGTTTGGTCATTTTCAAACCTTCCTCAAGGGACCTACGTTTCAAAACCCTACATTAGAGAGACTTCGCTGGAGAATATTAAAAGCAATGGAGACCAGGAGTAAAAATCTGAGAACTTTCTTTTTTGTTTGTGTTTAAAATATATTGATCCTGGCTAGGTCTGACCGTTTAAAACCTCTATGTTAAGTGGTAAAACCAATGGATAAAAGTGTTAAAAACCTTTAATTAGGGTAAAATATTTTTAGCCTTGTCATGTTCAGCCATTTTAAAGCATTTCTCAGAGAACTTCCCTGTTGAGTGTCAAAAATCAGTGGATAATAGCGGTAAAAAACTCCGAGTGCTCTTTTAAATGTTTTTACCCTTGCTTTGTTCAGCTATTTAAAAAAGCCTTTCTCAAGTGGCCTCCCTGGTGAGTGTTAAAACCACCAATACAAATAAAACCTACACATAATTACCACAGAACAAGCATTAGGCCCGATTTCTTAGTCTATACACCTGAACATATCGGGAATATTACTGCTGACCTATTACTAGACTACATGTGTGCTGACAGTACTGCACATAAAAACGTCTGAGGAATAACATGGAAAAAGCTAGAAGAAACCAGGCATGGTTGGATAAACAAATACAAACACAATCAAACAAATAATTTATGCAGACAAAGCATGGTTAGGCAAGTATATACAAAAGCTTACTCAAATTTTCAAGACAAGTACATTTATGATATACAGCAAATGCAAAGCAGGAGAGAGATATGAGAAGAAAAACTAACTGAACGTTTCCCGAGAAACACCTGCGAGAGATAAAAGCAAATTCAAACAAGGGTTACACGCAGAAAAACAAAAACTTACCGGTACTGAAATTTTCAAGAGAAATACATACACAAGATATAGAAATTTCAATGCATGGTTAAAGAGATATGAACAAAAAAACTGCTAAATTTGGATTAGTAATAGGACATAAAGCTAATGAAATGCAAGGTCAGACAAATGAAAGCAAAATCTAATTATAATTTCGATGGGAAACAAACACATGAGATAAAGCAAATTCAAAGTATGGTTAGTAAAATATGAACAAAAGCTGACTAAAGTTTCGGAAAGAAATTACCCAAGACATAAACCATATCCAAAGCATGGTTAGGGAAATATAAACGAAAGCTCTGATTTTTTTCATGAGAAATACATACATCAGACAAAGTAAAGCCAAAGCATGGTTAGACAAATACATTGAAAAAAATACTTACTAAAATTTTCATCAGAAACATTTACCCGAGACAGAGCAAATCCAATGCATGGTTAGAGAAATATATGCAAAAGCCTACTGAAATTTTAATTAGAAATACATTCACGAGATTTAAAGCAAATTCGAATCATGGTTAGTGGCTAATAAACAGAAACTTACTACAATATATATACTACAATATATTAATGATGAGAAATACATACACACATTAAAGTAAATGCAAAATATTGTCAGAGAGATATAAACAAAATACATACTGAAACTTTGATGAGAAAAAAAGATTAGATAAAGCAAATTTACAGGATGATTAGATGAATACAGACAAAAAAACGAACGATAATTTGGATGAGAAAAAAAACCACATGAAGGAAACTCGAAACAGGCTAAAGAAATACCTGGAAGGACAAAACCTTTCTTGAATTTGGATTAGAAATGCATACTCAAGATAAATCTAATTCAAAACATAGATATGTCTATGGACAAAATTTTATTGCAATTTTCATGAAAAATGCATACACATGATACAAACCATGATTGACAAATATAAACAAAAGCTTACTAATTTTTCATAAGAAATATGCAAGATAAAGCAAATTCAAAGCATAGTTAATGATTTATAAACATTACCTTTATCGAAGATTTTTTGAGAAAAAAAAAAAAAAAAAAAAAAAAAAAACAGGAAAAGATTTATTTAATTCGAACTACGGTTAGACAAATATGAACAAGAACTTTTTTAATAAAATACATGCAGAAGACAAAAATTAATTCATAGCATTGTTAGAGCACTATAAATGAATACTACACAAAGCAAAGTCAAAGCATGGATAAAGAAATATATAAAACAAACTAACTGCAATTTTGAGGATTAATACATACACAACATACAGCAACTTCAAAGCAGAAATACAAATGGAAACTTATTAGAATTTTCATGAGAAATAAATTCATGACACAAAACAAAATCCTAGCATAGCAAGACAAATACAGACTACAAACGAATCAAATTTTTGTGAGAAATACATACTCTAGACAAAGCAATTTAAAAGCATGATTAGAATGTAAAACAATAACTAATTGCAGTTTTGATGACAAATACATACAAGAAATAAAGCAAATTCAAGGCATGGATTTACATGTGGAAGCCTGAAACCATTCATGTAAGAATTCCTTCCTGGTCTTAGGAGTTGTGAAAAGAAAGGTTTCATCCTACCAAAGAAAAACTAAATGATAAATTTAACCCACCTCTTTCCTCAAGCTGTTGACACATGGCATCCTCCTACAAATTAGGCCCTGGTAGCTCATTGGTTAGCGTATCTGACTTGTGACCTGATAGTTGCGGAGTCGATACTCGGTTGAGCCAAATTTCTTTCTGGCAATTTTTCGCATCTCACCTCTGATGCTTGTGAGAAAATTTGTCAGTGGCTTGGATAGAAAGTTGTGTCAGTACTGGTGTGAGAAAGCAAGGAAACGCATGCATAGGTGCATTGATCGCTGTGATATGAATTAGCTGTTTAAACGGCGTTTAACACAAATACAGACAAAACAACGAAAACATACAAATAATTACCACAGAACAAGCATTAATTAAGCTCTACATCTTTTTCTATACACCTGAACATATCGGGAATATTATTGCTGACCTATTACTAGGTTACATGTGTGCTGATAGCACTGCACATAAAAACGTCTGCAGAAAAACGAAAAAAGCTAAAAGAAACCAAACATAGTTGGATAAACAGATACAAACACAATCAAGAAAATAGCTAATGCAGTCAAAGCATGGTAAGACAAGTATCTACAAAAACTTATACAAATTTTCAAGACAAGTACATAAATGACAAATGCAAAGCATAAGAGAAATGCAAAGCGCAAGAGAAATATGAAAAGCAAAACTGAATTTTTCACGAGAAACACCTGCGAGAGATAAACGCAAATTCAAACCAGTGTTAGACAAACAGAAACAAGAACTTACCGGTTCTGAAATTTTTGAGAGATATACATACACAAGATATATCGATTTCAATGCATGGTTGAAGAGATATGAACAAAAACCTACTAAACATGGATTAGAGATATAACATAAAGCTAAATAAATGCATGGTCAGACAAATATTTGCAGGATAAGGCTAATTCAAAGCAGGAAAACTAAATGATAAATTTAACCAACCTCTTTCCTTACGCTATTGAAACACGGCATCCCCCATGTTGACATCTGAAAAAAAAAAAAAAACATAACACTTTTGTTTGAATGGTGTTTTCATTGCATGTTATGATATTTCAGTCATTTATCAGCAAAACCTCACTTGTGGCTTTCTTAGGTTTAACAATTAGAAGGCTGAACCTTTGTAGTGCTTTGCACAAGGCTACTCCCAGGTGAAACGCGTTTCAAACAAGGATCAATCTCAGGCTTTTACAATTATCTATAAATCAACATTACCAGACAAACCAGTGTTTAGACAGGCCTAAGACAAGATGCTTTCGAGGAGATTATGGGTAAAGGAGAAAAAAAACTCATAATCTGCCTTTATGGACCTGTCTCAAATTTTGATGACTTGTAAAGAGGTAACCACTGAGTAAATATGGAATGCTCAATTTTAAAAGGCTAGGCACACTCTTATGTTTTATCAAAATTGGACCAAAAACAAAAATGAGTAGTTTGATCTTCTAGCTTTATCTCCGGTAAGTCTGATATTTCTGATATAATTGTACCCTGCTGAACATTGAACAGGCATAATTTTTGTGAGAATGCAGCCAGTAGAATGGAACTGTTAAAAGAAACCCCATGTACTCATGTTATTAGGTGCACACTGGTGAATGATAAACTAAATTGATAAAAAGGGAAAAAACTTTACATATTCTCATTTTAGGGAAAGGTATTTTGATAGCAGCTTGGTTTGGCCGTTTTAAAATCTTCATCGAGGGATCTCCCCGGTGGGTATTAAAACCGATGATAAAAACGTTAAAAACTTCCGAGTACTTTTTTTAAATATTTTCATCCTCAAGTGAGTGAGGTCCCTGGTGAGTGTTAAAAATAAAGGATAAAAGCATTAAAAATCCCTCTCCTCTCAAGGGACTTCCCTGTTGACTGTTAAAACCAATGGATAAAAATCGTAAAAACTCCGAGATCTCTATCATAAGGGTAAATATATCTATCCCGGTTTTGTTCGGCTATTATTAAAAAAAACTTTCTCAAGGATTTCCCGGTTGAATGTTAAAAATCAATGGTAAATCGGCAAAAACTCCCGAGTGCTTTTTTATTATGGTGAAATCATTTTACCCTTTTAAAAAAACTCTCTCAAACACCTCCCTGGTGTGTGTTAAAACCAACGGATAGACGCGTATTTTATCCTTGTTTTGTACAGCTATTAACAAAAGGATTCTCTAGACACCTACCTGGTGAATGTTAAAACCAATGCATAAAAGTGGTAAAAACTAATTTAAACCTTTCTCAAGGGACTTTCCTGTTGACTGTTAAAACCAGTGGATAAAAAATGGTAAAACTCCGAGCTTTCTATTACGAGGGTAAAATATATTTATCCTGGTTTTGTTAAGCTATTCTAAATACCTTTCTCAAGGGACCTCTCTTGTGAGTGAAGTCCCTGGTGAGTGTTAAAAAACAAGGATAAAAGCGGTAAAAACCTGAGTACTCTTTTATTAGGGAAAAGGACATTTTTAGATTATTTAAAAAGAATAACAACTTTATCAAGAGACCTCACTGTTAGCTTGAAAATCTTCTTCGAGGGATCTCCCCGGTTGGTATTAAAACCGATGATAAAAGCTTAAAAACTTCGATGTACTCTTTTCAAATATTTTCATCCTGGCTAAGTTCCTACATTTCATAGTCTTTATTTAGGGTAAAGTATTTTTAACCTTGTCATGTTCATCTATTTTAGAACCTTTCTCAAGCCACCTCACTTGTAAATGTTAATGGATAAAAAGGGTATAAAGTGTGAATACTCTTAGGGAAAGATACTTTGATAACAGCTTAGTTTCGCCATTTGAAAATCTCCCCGATGCGTATTAAAACCGACGATAAAAGCATTAAAAACTTCGACTACTCTTTTCAAATATTTTCATCCTGGCTACGTTCATACAATTCACAGCCTTTATTTAGGGTAAAGTATCTTGTTATATTCAGCTATTTTAAAACCTCAAGGGACCTCACTGGTGAATATTAAACGCAATGGATAAAACGGGTAAAAACTCTGAATACTCTTAGGGAAAGATATTTTGATACCAGCTTGGTTTCGCCAGTGTAAAATCTCCCCGATGGGTATTAAAACCGATGATAATTAAGCGTTAAAACTTCGAGTACTCTTCTTACATATTTTGCATCCTGGCTACGCTCCTACATTTTATAGCCTTGATTTAGGGTAAAATATTTTAACCTTGTCATATTCAGCTATTCTAAAACCTTTCTCAAGGGGTTTCCCTACTGAGTATTAAAATTCAATGGAAAAAAAGCGGCAAAAACTCCGAGTGCTTTTTATTAGGGTAAAAATGGTTTTGTTTTGTTCACCTATTTAAAAGACAAACTTTCTCAAGTGACCTCCCTGTTGAGTTTTAAAACCAACGGATAGAAGCGGAAAAAACTCCGAGTACTCCTTTTTAGGGTAAAATATTTCCATCCTTGTCTTGTACAGCTATTTACCAAAAGATTCTCTAGAGACCTACCTGGTAAGTGTTGAAACCAATGCATAAAAGTCTTTAAAATCTCTGGGTGCTCTTTTATCAGTGTAAAATATTTTATCATTCGTATATACAGCTATTTTAAATCTTTCTCAAGGAACTTCCGTCGTGATTGTTAAAACCTGTGAATAAAAATTGTAAAAACTCTGAGTTTTCTATTATAAGGGTAAAATGTATCTATCCTGGTTTTGTTAAGCTATTCTAAAAAGCCTTTCTCAAGGGACCTTCCTAAGGTCCCTGGTGAGTGTTAAAAAGAAAGGATAAAAGTGGTAAAAACCCCGACTATTCTTTTATTAGGGTATAGTATTTTTAACCTTGTTTTGTTTAGTTACTTTAAAAAGAATATACTTTATCAAGGAACCTCACTGGTAAATGTTATACGCAATTGATAAAAAGGGAAAAAACTCTAAATACACTCATTTTAGGCATTTTGGTATCAGGTTAATTTAGCTATTTTAACATCTTCATCGTGGGATCTCCCCGGTGGGTATTAAAACCGATGAAAATAAAAATAAAAAGTTTTAGTACTCTTTTTAACCATTTTCATACTGGCTACGTTCCTATATTTCATAGCTTTTATTTAGGGTAAAGTATTTTTAACCTTGTCATATTCAGCTATTTTAGAACCTTTCTCAAGGGACCTCACTGGTGAAACTGGTTAAACGCAATTGATAAAAAGGGTAAAAAAATCTAAATATTATTAGTTTAGGGAAAGATATTTTGATACCAGCTTAATTTGGTCATTCTAAAATCATCATTGAGGGATCTCCCTGGTGGGTATTAAAACCGCTGATAAAAGCATTAAAAACTTCTGTAGTCTTTTGAAATATTTTCATCCTGGCGACATTCCTACATTTCCTTGATTTTTTTTTTTTTTTTTTTTTTTTTTTAATCTTGTCATATTCAGGTCTTTTAGAACCTTTCTCAAGGGACTTCCCTGTTGAGTATCAAAAAACAATAAATAAAAGCGGAAAAACTCGGAATTTTTAATTGGGGGGGTGGTGGTAAATGGTTTTACCCTTTTGTTCACCTATTTTAAAAAAAAAATTCTCAAGTGGCCTCCCTGGTGAGTGTTAAAACCAACAGATCGAAGCGGAAAAATCTTCAAGCACTTTTCTTTTACGATAAAATATTTCTATCCTTGTTTTGTACAGATATTTACAATAAGATTCTCTAGAGACGTACCTGGTCAGTGTTAAAATCAATGCATGAAACTGGTAAAAACTACAGTTACTCTTTTATTATCTTAAAATATTTTCATCTTTGTTTTGTTCAGCTATTTTAAAAGAACCTTTTCCAAGGGACCTCCCTCGTGAGTAATAAAACCAATGGATAAAAGCGGTTTAAAACTCCGGATCCTCTTTTTTAGAATAAAATAAATTTATCATTCTTATATACAGCTATTTCAAACCTTTCTCAAAGGACTGCCATGTTGTCTGTTAAAAACAATGATAAAAAGGGTAAAAACTCCGAGTTATCTATCATAAGGGTAGAATATATCTATCCTTGTTTTGTTCTGCTATTCTAAGCACCTTTCGCAAGGGACCTCCCTAGTGAGTGAGGTCCCTGGTGAGTGTTAAAAATAAGGATTAAAGCGATAAATATATTTTTAGCCTTGCCATATTCAGCTATTTTAAAACCCTTCTCAAGGGACTTCCCTGTTGAGTTTTAAACATCAATGGATAAAAATTTTAAAAACTCCGACTACTCTTTTATTAAGGTAAAGTACTTTTATCCTTGTTTTGAATGGCTTTTCTAAAAACCTTTCTCAAGGGACCACCCTGGTGAATATTAAAACCAATGGATAAACTCCATAAAAAATTCGATTTCTCTTTTATTGGGGTAAAATGTTTTTATCATTGTTATATTCAGCTTTTTTAAAAACTTTCTCAAGGGACTTTCCTGTTGACTGCTAAAATCAATGGATATAAATTATAAAAACTCCAAGTGCTCTTTTATTAGGGTAAAATATATCTATCCTGGTTTTTATTCAACTATTCTAAAAACCTTTCTCAATGGACATCTCTGGTGAGTGAGGTATCTGGTGGGTGTTAAAATCAATGGATAAAAGCGGTAAAAACACTGAGTACTCTTTTTAAATATTTTCATCCTGGCTAGGCTCCTACATTTCAAAACTTTTCATAAGGGTTAAATATTTTTAGCCTTGTAATATTCAGATGTTTTAAAACCTTCCTCAAGAGACTTCCCTGTTGACTCTCAGAAATCAATGGATAAAAGCGATAAAAACTCCGAGTGTTCTTTTATTAGGGTAAATTATTTTACCCTTGTTGTTGTACAGCTATTTTTAAAAGAAAAAGCTATCTCAAGTGACCTCTGTGGTAGGTGTTTAAAACCAATTAACAGAAGCGGATAAAACTCCGAGTCCTCTTTTATTAGGGTAAAATATTTTAATCGTTGTTATTTTGAGCTATTTTAAAACGTTTCTCAAGAAACTTCCCTGTTGACTGTTAAAACCCATGGATAAAAACGGTAAAAACTCCGCCTTCTCTTGTATTAGGGTAAAACATATCGATCCTGGTAATGTTCAGCTATTTTAAAAACTTTTATCAAGGGACCTTCCTTGTGAGTGATGTCCCTGGTGAGTGTTAAAACCACGGCATAAAAGCAGTAAAAACTCCGAGTACTTTTTTATTAGGGTACACTATTTTAACCTTGTTTTCTTCAGCTATTTTAAATAGAAAAAAAACTTTCTCAAGGGACCTCCCTTATAAATGTTAAAAGCAATGGGTGAAAGGGGTAAAAACTCGTAATAATCTAGTTTTAGGGAAACATATTTTGATACCAGCTAGGTCTGGTCATTTTTAAACCTTTCTCGAGGGACCTACATTTCAAAAACCTACATTAGAGAGATTTCGCTGGTGAGTATTAAAAACAATGGAGAATAGTAGTAATATCCGAGTACTTTCTTCTTTGTTTGTGTTGAAATCATATTGATCCTGGCTAGATTCGACCGTTTTAAAACCTCTGTTTTTAGTGGTAAAACCAATGGATAAAAGTGTTAAAAACCTTTAATCAGGGTAAAATATTTTTAGCCTTGTCATGTTCAGCCATTTCTCAGAGAACTTCCCTGTTGAGTGTTAAAAATCAGTGGATAATAGCAGTAAAAATCTCCGAGTGCTCTTTTAAATGTTTTACCCTTGTTTTGATCAGCTATTTAAAAAAAAACTGTCTCAAGTGGCCTACCTTGTGAGTGTTAAAACCAGTGGATAGGAGCAGTTAAAACTCCGCGTGCTTTTTTCATAACGTAAAATATTTTTTATCCATGTTTTGTTCAGCTGTTTTAAAACATCCAGTGTTTAAAAGCAGGTACAAACTACGAGTAATTTGTTAACGAAAAATATTTTGATTTTAGCTAGGTTCTGTGATTTTAAAACTATTACTGCGGGACCTACGTAGTGAGTACTAAAAAGCAATGGACGAAAGCATTTAAAACTTTGAACAATCTTAGTTTAGGGTAAAACAAACGGCGTTTAACACCAATAAAAAAAAAACCTACACATAATTGCCACAGAACAAGCATTTGGCCCGATTTCTTTTCCTATACACCTGAACATATCGGGAATATTACTGCTGACCTATTACTAGACTATAGTGCTGACAGCACTGCACATAAAAACGTCTGCAGAAAAACATGAAAAAAAGCTAAAAGAAACCAAACATTGTTGTATAAACAAATACAAACACAATCAAGCAAATGGTTAATGCAGACAAAGCATGACTAGATAAGTATATACAAAATCTTACTCAAATTTCCAAGACAGGTACATAAATTATATACAGCAAATGCAAAGTATGAGAGAAATATGAAAAAAAAAAAAAAAACTAACTGAACTTTTCACGAGAAACACCTGCGAGAGATAAAAGCAAATTCAAACCAGGGTTACACAAATAAAAACAAAAACTTACCGGTACTGAAATTTTCAAGAGAAATACAAACACAAGGTATAGCACTTTCAATGCATGGTTGAAGAGATATGAACAAAAACCTACTAAATTTGGATTAGTAATAGGACATAAAGCTAATGAAATACATGGTCAGACAAACCAAAGAAAAATCTAATTATAATTTGGATGGGATACACACACATGAGATAAAGCAAATTAAAAGTATGGTTAGTTAAATACAAACAAAAACTGACTAAATTTTCGGAAAGAAATAACCCAAGACATAAACCATATCCAAAGCATTGTTAGGGAAATATAAACGAAAACTCTGATTTTTTTCATGAGAAATACATACATCAGACAAAGTAAAGTCAAAGCATGGTTAGACAAGTACATTTTAAAGACTTACTGAAATTTTTATCAGAAGCATTTACCCGAGACAAAGCAAATCCAATGCATGGTTAGAGAAATATATGCAAAAGCCTACTGAAATTCTAATTAGAAATGCATTCACGAGATAAAGCAAATTCAAATCAGGGTTAGTGACTGAAAAACAGAAACTTATTACAAAATATATACTACAATATATAATAATGGTGAGAAATACATACCCACATTTAAGGAAATGCAAAATATTGTCAGAGAGATATAAACAAAATATATACTGAAACTTAGATGAGAAAATAAATAATAGATAAAGCAAATTCACAGGATGATTTGATGAACATAGACAAAAAGCCTAAAGATAATTTGGATGAGAAAAAAAAACACCACATAAAAGAAACTTGAAACAGGCTAAAGAAATACTTGGAAGGACAAAACCTCCATTGAATTTGGACTAGAAATACATACTCAAGATAAAGCTAATTGAAAACATAGATATATGTATGGACAAAGCCTTATTTCAATTTTCATGAAAAATGCATACACAAGATGCAAAACATGGTTGACAAATATAAACAAAAGCTTACTAATTTTTCATAAGAAATATGCAAGATTAAGCAAATTCAAAGCATAATTAGTGATTTATAAACATTACCTTTATCGAAGTTTTGTTGTGAAATAACAGCAAAAGATTAATTTAATTCGACCTATGGTTAGACAAATATGAACAAGAACTTTTTGAATAAAATAAATGCAGAAGACAAAAATGAATTTATAGCATTGTTAGAGCACTATAAATGAATACTACACAAAGCAAAGTCAAAGCATGGTTAAAGAAATATATAAAACAAACTAACTGCAAGTTTGATGATAAATACATACACAACATACAGCAACTTCAAAGCAGAAATACAAATGAAAACTTATCAGAATTTTCACGAAAAATAAATTCCTGACACAGAACAACTTCCTAGCATAGCAAGACAAATACAGACTACAACTAAATCAAATTTTTGTACGACATACGTACTCTAGACAAAGCAATTTTAAAGCATGGTTGGAATGTAAAACAATAACTAGCTGCAATTTTGATGACAAATACATACAAGAAATAAAGCAAATTCGAAACATGGATTTATAGGTGAAAGCCTGAAACCATTCTTGTCAGAATTCCTTCCTGGTCTAAGGACTTGTGAAAAAAAAAAGGTTTCATCCTACCAAAGAGAAACTAAATGATAAATCTGACCTACCTCTTTCCTCAAGCTGTTGACACATGGCATCCTCCTACAAATTAGACCCTGGTAGCTCATTGGTTAGCGTATCTGACTTGTGACCTGATAGTTGCGGAGTCGATACTCGGTTGAGCCAAATTTCTTTCAGGCTATTTTTCACATCTCAGCTCTGATGCATGCGAGAAAAGTAGTCAGTGGCTTGGAAAGAAAGTTGTGCCAGTACTGGTGTGAGAAAGCAAGGAAACGCATGCATAGGTGCATTGATCGCTGTGATATGGCATTAGCTGTTTAAACGGCGTTCAACACAAATACAGACAAAACAACGAAAACCTACAAATAATCACCACAGAACAAGCATTAATTAGGCTCTACATCTTTCTCTATACACCTGAACATATCGGGAATATTATTGCTGACCTATTACTAGGTTACATGTGTGCTGACAGGACTGCCCTGAAAAACGTCTGCAGAAAAACATGAAAAAAAAAGCTACAAGAAACCAAACATAGTTGGATAAACAAACACAAACACAATCAAGAAAATAGTTAATGCAGACAAAGCATGGATAGACAAGTATCTACAAAAACTTACTCAAATTTTCAAGACAAGTACATAAATGACAAATGCAAAGAATAAGACAAATGCAAAGCATAAAAGAAATATGAAAAGAAAAACTAAGTGAACTTTTCATAAGAAACGCCTGTGAGAGATAAAACCAAATTCAAACCAGGGTTAGAGAAATAGAAATAAGAACTTACTGAAACTGAAATGTTCAAGAGAAATACATACACAAGATAAATCAATTTCAATACATGGTTGAAGAGATATGAACAAAAACCTGCTAAATATGGATTAGAAATATGACATAAAGCTAGAGAAATGCATGGTCAGACAAATATTTTCAAGAAAATGCAAATTCAAAGCGGGAAACTAAATGATAAATTCAACCCACCTCTTTCCTCATGTTATTGAAACATGGCATCCCCCATGTTGACATCTGAAAAAAAAAAAAAAAAACGTAACACTTTTGTTTGAATGGTGTTTTTTTTTTTTTTTTTTTTGCATGGTATGATATTTCAGTCATTTATCAGCAAAACCTCACTTGTGGCTTTCTTAGGTTTAGCAACTAGAAAGCTAGACTTTAGTAGTGCTTTACACAAGGCTACTCCCAGGTGAACAGCGTTTCAAACAACGATCAATCTCAGGCTTTTACAATTATCTATAAATCAACATTACTAGACAAACCAGTGTTCAGATAGCTCTAAGACAAGATGCTTTCGAGGAGATTATGGGAAAAGGAGAGAAAAAAACCTGATAATCTGCCATTATGGTCCTGTCTCAAATTTTGATGTCTTGTAAAGTGGTAACCACTGAGTAAACATGGAATCATCAATTTTAAAAGGCTAGGCACACTCTTATGTTTTATCAAAATTAGACCAATAAATGAGTAGTTTGACCTTCTAGCTTGATCTCCGGTATGTCTGATATTTCTGATATAATTATATCCTGATGAACTTTCACAGGCATAATTTCGGTGGGAAAGCAGCCAGTAGAACTGAACTGTTAAAAGAAACCCCATGTACTTATGATATTAGGTGCACACTGGTGAATGTTAAACGCAATTGATAAAAACGATAAAAAACTCTAAATACTCTCATTTTAGGAAAAGATATTTTGATACAAGCTTTTGTAAAATCTTCATCGAGGGATCTCCCCGATGGGTATTAAAACCGATGATAAAAATATTAAAGACTTTGAGTACTCTTTTTAAATATTTTCATCCTGGCTACGTTCCTATATTTCATAGCCTTTACCTAGGGTAAAGTATTTTTTACCTTGTCATATTCAGCTATTTTAGGACCTGTCCAAAGGGACCTCACTGGTGAATGTTAAACGCAATTGATAAAAAGGGTAAAAACTCTAAATACTCTTAGGGAAAGATGTTTTGATACTAGCTTGGTTTGACCATTATAAAACCTCCCCGATGGGTACTAAAACCGCTGATAAAAGCATTAAAAACTTCGAGTACTCTTTTTAAATATTTTTATCCTGGCTATGTTTCTATATTTCATAGCCTTGATTTAGGGGAAAATATTTTTAACCTTGTCATATTCAGCTATTTTAAAACTTTAGAGAAGGGATTTCCCTATTGAGTATTAAAAATCAATGGATTCAAGCGGCAAAAAGTCCGAATGTTTTTTTTTTTTTTTTTTTTTTTTTTTTTTTTTTTTTAATAATGGTAGAATGGTTTTACCCTTGTTTTGTTCACCTAAAAAAAAAAAACCCTTTCTCAAGTGACCTCCCTGGTGAGTGTCTAAACCAGCGGATAGAAGCGGTAAAAACTCCGGGTTCTCTTTTATTAGAGTAAAATATTTTTATCATTCTTATATACAGCTATTTTAAACCTTTCTCAAGGGACGTCCCTGTTGACTGTTAAAACCTATGGATAAAAATCGTAAAAACTCTAAGATCTCTTTTATAAGGGTAAAATATATCTATCCTGGATTGTTTGGCTATTATAAAAACCTTTCTAAAGGAACCTCTCTAATGAGTGAGGTCCCTGGTGAGTGTTTAACATAACGGATAAAAGCAGTAAAAAAAACCGAGTACTCCTTCATTTGAGTAAAGTATTTTTCACCTTTTATTTTAATTTTTTTTTATTATTATTTTTTCTTTACCTAATTTAAGCGAATGAAAAAAAATAATCAAGGGACCTCACTGGTGAATCTTAAACGCAATTGATAAAAAGGGTAAAAATTCTATTTACTCTCATTTTAGGGACAGATATTTTGATACCAGCTTGGTTTCGAAATTTTAAAAATCTTCATTGAGGGATCTCCCCGGTGGGTATAAAAACCGATGATAAAAGAGTTAAAAACTTCGAGTACTCTTTTTAAATATTTTCATCCTGGCAACGTTCCTACAATTCATAGCCTTGAGTTAGGGTAATGTATTTTTAACCTTGTCATATTCAGCTATTGTAAAAGCTTTCTCAAGTTCCCTGTTGAGTATTAAAAATCAATGGTAAACCGGCAAAAACTCTGAGTGCTTTTTTATTATGGTAAAATGGTTTTACCCTCGTTTTGTTCGCCTATTTAAGAAAAAACACTTTCTAAATGACCTCCCTGGTGAGAGTTACAACCAATGGATAGAAGCAGTAAAAACTCCCGAGTACTTTTTTTTAGGATAAAATATTTCTATCCTTGTTTTGTACAGCTATTTACAAAAAGATTCTCTAGAGAAGTACCTGGTGAGTGTTAAAACCAATGCATAAAAGTGGTAAAAACTGCAGTTTTTCTTTTATAATCGTAAAATATTTTCATCCTAGTTTCTTCAGCTATCTTAAATGAACAATTTTCAAGGGACCTGTCTGGTAAGTGTTAAAACTTATGGATAAAAACGGTTTAAAAAACGCTTTTTCATTACAGTAAAATATTTTTATTGTTGTTAGATACATCTCTTTTCAACCTTTCTCAAGGGACTTCCCTGTTGACTGTTAAAACCAGTGAATAAAAATTGTAAAAACTCTTAAGTTCTCTATTATAAGGGTAAAATATATTTATCCTGGTTTTGTTCGCCTATTCTAAAAACCTTTCTCAAGGGACCTATCTAGTGAATGAAGTCCCTTATGAGTGTAAAATATGAAGGATAAAAGCGGTAAAAAAAACCCGACTACCCTTTTATTGGGGAAAAGATTTCTTTTTTAGGTAATTTAAAAAAAAGAACTTTATCAAAAGAACTCACTGGTGAATATTAAAACGCAATTGATAAAAAGGGAAAAAACCTCTAACTAGTCTCATTTTAGGGAAAAATATTTTGATACCAGCTTAATTTAGCCATTTTAAAAATCTTCATTGAGGGATCTCCCAGGTGGATATTAAAACCGATGATAAAAGCATTAAAAACTTCGAGTACTCTTTTGAAATATTTTCATCCTGACTACGTTCCTACATTTCATAGCGTTTATTTACGGTAAAATATTTTAACATTGTCATATTCACCTGTGTTAGAACCTTTCTCAAGGGACCTCACTGGTGAATGTTCAACGCAATGGATAAAAAGGATATAAACTCTAAATACTCTTAGGGAAAGATATTTTAATACCTTCTTGGTTCCGCCAGTTGAAAATCTCCCGAAAGGGTATTGAGACCGATGATAAAAGCGATAAAAACTTCGAGTACTCTTTTTAAATATTTTAATCCTGGCTATGTTCCTACATTTCATAGCCTTAATTTAGGGTAAAATATTGTTAACCTTGTCATATTCAGCTTTTTTAGAATAAGCTTCCCTGATGAGGATTAAAAATCAATGGATAAAAGCGGTAAAAACTCCGAGTGCTTTTTTATAAGGGTAGAATGGTTTTACCCCTTTTCTTTCGCCTAATTGAAAAAACAAAAATCTCAAGTGACCACCCTTGTGAGTGTTGAAACCAACGGATAGAAGCGGATAAAACTCCGAGTACTCTAATTTTACGATAAAATATTTCTATCCTTGTTTTGTACAGTTATTTATAAAAAGATTCTCTAGAGACCCACCTGGTGAGTATTAAAACCAATGCATAAAAGTGATAAAAAACTGCAGTTACTCTTTTATTTTCATAAAATATTCAGCTCTTTTAAAAGAAGTTTTTTCAAGAAATCTTCCTGGTTAGTATTAAAACTAATGGAAAAAAGCGGTTAAAACCTCTGGGTGCTCTTTATTAAAGTAAAATATCTTTTACATTCTTACTTACAGCTATTTAAAACCTTTCTCAAGGGACTTCCCTTTTCACGGTCAAAACCAATGGATACAAATGGTAAAAACTCCGAGTTCTCTATTATAAGGGTAAAATATATCTTTCCTGGTTTTGTTCGGCTTTTCTAATAACATTTCTCAAGGGACCTCCATAGTGAGTAAGGTCCCTGGAGAGCGTTAAAAAAGGATAAAAGCGATAAAAACCCCGCCTACTCTTTCATTAGGGTAAAGTATTTTTAACTTTTTTTAAGCTAATTTGAAATGAAAAATCTTTATTAAGGGACCTCACCGGTGACTGTTAAACGCAACTGATAAAAAAAGGTAAAAACTCTTAAATACTTTCATTTTAGGGAAAAACATTTTGATACCAGCTTGGTTTGGCCGTTTTAACATCTTCATCGAGGGACCTCCCCGGTGGGCATTAAAACCGATGATAAAAGCGTTAAAAACTTCGAGTACTCTTTTTAAATATTTTCATCGTGGCTATGTTCCTACATTTCATAGCCTTGATTTAATGTAAAAAAATAATCTTGTCATATTCAGCTCTTTTCTCAGGCATTTTATTGTGAGTATTAAAATCAATACATAAAAGCGGAAAAAATCCAAGTGCTTTTTTATTAGGGTAAAATGGTTTCACCCTTGTTTTGCTCACCTATTTAAAAAACAACTTGCTCAAGTGACCTCCCTGGTGAGTGTTTAAACCAATGGATAGAAGCGGTAAAAACTCCGAGTACTCTTTTTATAGGGTAAAATATTTCTATCCATGTTTTGTACAGCTATTTACAAAAAGATTCTCTAGAAACCTAACTGGTGAGTGTTAAAACCAATGCATAAAATGGTTAAAACTGCAGTTACTCTTTTTTTATCGTAAAATATTTTCATTCTTGTTTTATTCCCTTATTTTAAAAAGAACCTTTTTAAAGAGACCTCCCTGGTGAGTGTTAAAATCAATGGATAAAAGCGCTTAAAAACTCCAGGTACTCTTTTGTTAGAGTAAATTTTTTTTTTTTTTTTTTTTTTTTTTTTTCTTATATACAACTATTTTAAACCTTTCTCGAGGGACTTCCCTGTTGACTGTTTAAAGTAATGGATAGAAATGGTAAAAACTCGGAGTTCTCTATTATAAGGGTAAAATATATCCATCCTGGTTTGTTCGGCTATTCTAAAAACCTTTCTCAAGGGACCTCCCGAGTCAGTGAGGATAAAAGCAGTAAAAACCCTGATTACTCTTTTTAAAGAGTGAAGTATTTTAAGTGGTTTTTTTTTTTTTTTTTTTGGTACCTAATTTAAAAAGAAAAACAACTGTATCAAGGGACGTCAGTAAAAAGCAGTAAAAACCCTGACTACTCTTTTTAAAGAGTGAAGTATTTTAAGTGTTTTTTTTTTTTTTTTTTTTTTTTTTTTGTACCTAATTTAAAAAGAAAAACAACTTTATCAAGGGACGTCATTGGTGAATGTTAAAGGCAATTGATAAAAAGGGTAAAAACTCCAAAAACTCTCATTTTAGGGAAAGATGTTTTGATACCAGCTTAATTTGGCCATTTTAAAACCTTCATCGAGGGATCTCCCTGGTGGGTATTAAAACCGATGATAAAAGTATTAAAACTTTCGAGTACTCTTTTTAAATTTTTTTCATGCTGGCTACGTTCCTACATTTCATAGCTTTTATTTAGAGTAAAGTATTCTTAACCTTTTTATATTCAGCTATTGTAGAACCTTCCTAAAGGGACCTCACTGGTAAATGTTAAACGTAATGGATAATAAGGGTAAACACTCTAAATGCTTTAAGGGAAAGATATTTTGATACCAGTTTGTTTTCGCCATTTCAAAATCGAGATGGGTATTAAAACCGCTGATAAAAGCGTTAAAAACTTCGAGTACTCTATTTAAATATTTTCATCCTGGCTACGCTCCTACATTTCATAGCCTTGATTTAGGTCAAATATTTTTAACCTTGTCATATTCAGCTATTTTAAAACCTTTCCCAAGGGAATTCCCTATTGAGTATTAAAAATCAATGGATAAAAGCGGTAAAAACTCGGATTGCTTTTTTATTAGAGTAAAATGGTTTTACCCTTGTTTTGTTCAAATATTTGAAAAAAAAAAAAAAAAAAAAAAAAACTTTCTCAGGTGACATCCCTGGTGAGTGTAGAAACCAACGGATGAAAGAGGTAAAAACTCCGAGTATTCTTTTTTTAGGGTGAAATATTTCTATCCTTGTTTTGTACCGCTATTTACAAAGGAGTCTCTAGAGACCTACCTGGTGAGTGCTAAAACCAATGCATAAAAGTTGAAAAAACTGCAGTTACTCTTTTATTATAGTAAAATATTTTCATCCTTGTTTTGTTCAGCTACTTTAAAAGAAGCTTTTTCAAGGGACCTTCCCGGTGGGAATTAAAACCAATGGATAAAAGCGCCAACAAACTCCAGAGTGCTCTTTTGTTTGAGTAAAATATTTCAATCATTCTTATATACAGATATTTTCAACCTTTCTCAAGGGACTTCCCTGTTGACTGTTAAAACCAATGGTTAAAAAAGGTAAAAACTCCGAGTTCTGTATTATAAGGGTAAAATATATCTTTCATGGTTTTATTCGGCTATTCTAAAAACCTTTCTCAAGAGACTTCCCGAGTGAGTGAGGTTCCTTATGTGTGTTAAAAAATAAAGGATACAAGCAGTAAAAACCCTAACTACCGTTTTATTAGGGTAAACTATTTTTTAACCTTGTTTGGTTTACTCAATTTAAAAAGATTAATATTTTATCAAGGGACCTCACTGGTGAATGTTAAACGCAATTGATAAAAAAGGTTAATAAATACTCTCATTTTAGGGAAAGGTATTTCGATACCAGCTTGGTTTGGAAATTTTAAAATCTTCATCGAAGGATCTCGCCGGTGGGTATGAAAACCGATGATAAAAGCGTTAAAAACTTCGAGTACTCTTTTTGAATATTTTCATCCTGGCTACGCTCCTACTTTTCATAGCCTTGATCTAGGGTAAAATATTTTTAACCTTGTCATATAATACTGTTTTAGAACCTTTCTCAAGGGACTTCCCTAAAGAGCATTAGAAATCAACGGATAAAAGCGGCAAAACCTCCGAGTGCTTTTTTAAAAACTTTCTCAAGTGACCTCCGTGGTGAATGGTAAAATCCGTGGTAAAACGGATAGAAGTGGTAAAAACTCCGAGTACTCTTTTTTTATGGTAAAATATTTCTATCCTTGTTTTGTACAGATATTTATAAAAAGATTCTCTAGAATAAGCGTTAAAAACCAATGGATGAAAGTGGTAAAAACTGCAGTTACTCTTTTATTATCGTAAAATATTTTCATCCTTGTTTTTTTTTTTTTTTTTTTTTTTTTTTTTTCAGCTATTATAAAAGAACCTTTTTCAAGGAACCTCTCTGGTGACTGTTAAAAAGCAATGGATAAAAGCGGTTAAAAACTCCGGGTGCTCTTTTGAGTAAAATATTGTTATCATTCTTATATACAGCTATTTTAAACCTTTCTCAAGGGACATCCCTGTTGACTGTTAAAACCAATAGTTGAAAATGGTAAAAAACTCTTGAGTTCTCCATTATAAGGGTAAAATATATCTATCCTGACTTTTGTTCGGCTATTCTAAAAAACTTTCTCGAGGGACCTCCCTAGTGAGTGCAAAACAGCAAAAGATTAATTTCATTCGAACTATGACATAAAGCTAACCTAAAGCTAAAGAAATGCATGGTCAGACGAATATTTGCAAGAAAAGGCAAATTCAAAGCAGGAAACCCACATGTACTCATGTTATTAGGTGAATGTTAAACGCAGTAGATAAAAACGATAAAAACTCTAAATACTCTCATTTTAGGGAAAGATAGCTTGATACAAGCTTAATTTAGCCATTTTAAAATCTTCATCGAGGGATCTCCCCGATGGGTATTAAAACCGATGATAAAAACATTAAAGACTTTGAGTACTCTTTTTAAATATTTTCATCCTGGCTACGTTCCTATATTTCATAGCCTTTACCTAGGGTAAAGTATTTTTTACCTTGTCATATTCAGCTATTTTAGGACCTGTCCAAAGGGACCTCACTGGTGAATGTTAAACGCAATTGATAAAAAGGGTAAAAACTCTAAATACTCTTAAGGAAAGATATTTTGATACCAGCTTGGTTTGGCCATTATAAAACCTCCCCGATGGGTATTAAAACCGCTGATAAAAGCATTAAAAACTTCGAGTACTCTTTTTAAATATTTTCATCCTGACTAAGTTCTTACATTTCATAACCTTGATTTAGGGGAAAATATTTTTTAACCTTGTCATATTCAGCTATTTTAAAACCTTTCTGAAGGAATTTCCCTACTGACTATTAAAAATCAATGGATACAAGCGGCAAAAAGTCCGAATGCTCTTTTTCATAATGGTAGAATGGTTTTACCCTTGTTTTGTCCACCTAATAAAAAAAAAAAAAACTTTCTCAAGTGATCTCCCTGGTGAGTGGTTAAACCAACGGATAGAAGCGGTAAAAACTCCGGGTTCTCTTTTACTAGAGTAAAATATTTTTATCATTCTTATATACAACTATTTTAAACCTTTCTCAAGAGAAGTCCCTGTTGACCGTGAAAACTAATGGATAAAAATGGTAAAAACTCCGACATCTCTATCATCAGCGTAAAATATATCTATCCTGTTTTGTTTGGCTATTATAAAAACCTTTCTAAAGGAACCTCACTAGTTAGTAAGGGCCCTGGTGAGTGTTAAAAATAAAGGATAAAAGCAGTAATAAAACGACTACTCCTTCATAAGGGTATTTTTCACCTTTTTTTTTTTTTTTTTTTTTTTTTTTTCCCTTTCTTTAGCTAATTTATACAAAAGAAAAAAATAATCAAGGGACCTCACTGGTTAATGTTAAACGCAATTGATAAAAAGGGTAAAAACTCTATTTACTCTCATTTTAGGGACAGATATTTTGATACCAGCTTGGTTTGGACATTTTAAAATCTTCATTGAGGGGATCTCCCCGGTGGGTATTAAAACCGATGATAAAAGAGTTAAAAACTTCGAGTACTCTTTTTTCATATTTTCATCCTGGCAACGTTCCTACATTTCATAGCCTTGATTTAGGTTAAGGTATTTTTAACCTTGTCATATTCAGCTATTGTAAAACCTTTCTCAAGGGACTTCCCTGTTGAGTATCAAAAATCAATGGTAAATCGGCAAAAACTCCGAGTGCGTTTTTATTCGGGTAAAATGGTTTACCCTTGTTTTGTTCGCCTATTTAAGAAAAAAAAACTTTCTCAATGACCTCCTTGGTGAGAGTTACAACCAATGGATAGAAGCAGTAAAAACTCCGAGTACTTTTTTTTAGGATAGAATATTTCTATCCTTGTTTTGTACAGCTACTTACAAAAAGATTCTTTAGAGACCTACCTGGTGAGTGTTAAAACCAATGCATAAAAGTGGTAAAAACTGCAGTTTTTCTTTTATAATCGTAAAATATTTTCATCCTAGTTTTGTTCAGCGATCTTAAATGAACAATTTTCAAGGGACCCCTCTGGTAAGTGTTAAAACTAATGGATAAAAACGGTTAAAAAAATCCGCGTGCTATTTTAGAGTACACTATTTCTATCGTTCTTATACACATCTGTTTTCAACCTTTCTCAAGGGACTTCCCCGTTTACTGTTAAAACCAGTGAATAAAAATGGTAAAAACTCTAAGTTCTCTATTATGAGGGTAAACTATATTTATCCTGGTTTTGTTCGGCTATTCTAAAAACCTTTCTCAAGGGACCTCTCTTGTGAGTGAAGTCCATTTTGAGTGTAAAGTATGAAGGACAAAAGCGGTAAAAAACCCCGACTACCCTTTTATTACGGAAAAGGTTTCTTTTTTAGGTAATTTAAAAAGAAAAAAAAACTTTATCAAAAGACCTCACTGGTGAATGTTAAACGCAATTGATAAAAAGGGTAAAACCTCTAAATAGTCTCATTTTTAGGGAAAGATATTTTGATACCAGCTTGGTTTGGACATTTTAAAATCTTCATCGAGGGATCTGGGTATTAAAACCGATGATAAAAGCATTAAAAACTTCGAGTACTCTTTTTAAATATTTTCACCCTGCCTACGTTCCAACATTTCATAGCCTTTATATAGGGTAAAATATTTTAACCGTCATATTCAGCTGTGTTAGAACCTTTCTCAAGGGGCTTCACTGGTAAATGTTAAATGCAATGGATAAAAAGGGTATAAACTCTCAATACTCTTAGGGAAAGATATTTTAATACCTGCTTGGTTTCGTCATCTGAAAATCTCTCCAGTGGGTATTAAGACAGTTGATAAAAGCGATAAAAACTTCGATTATTATTTTTAAATATTTCAATCCTGGCTATGTTCCTACATTTCATAGCCTTAAGGTAAAATATTGTTAACCTTGTCATTTTCAGCTTTTTTTTAAACTTCCCTGATAAGGATTAAAAATCAATGGTTAAAAGCGGTAAAAACTCCCGAGTGCTTTTTTATTAGGGTAAAATGGTTTTATCCCCCCTCCACCCCCCCCCCTTTTTTTTTTTTGGCCTAATTAAAAAAAAAAAAAAAAAAAAAAAAAAAAATCTCAAGTGACCACCCTTATGAGTGTTGAAATTAACGGATAGAAGCTGATAAAACTCCGACTACTCTTATTTTAGGGTAAAATATTTCTATTCTTGTTTTGTAGTTATTTATAAAAAGATTCTCTAGAGACCCACCTGGTGAGTATTAAAACCAATGCATAAAAGTGGTAAAAACTGCACTCTTTTATTTTCGTAAAATATTTTGCCCAGCTTTTTTAAAAGAACCTTTTTCAAGAAATCTTCCTGGTGAGTGTTAAAACTAATGGAAAAAACGGTTAAAACCTCTGGGTGCTCTTTATTAAAGTAAAATATCTTTATCATTCTTACTTACAGCTATTTTAAACCTATCTCAAGGGACTTCCCTTCTCACTGTTAAAACTAATTGATAAAAATGGTAAAAACTCCGAGTTCTCTATTACAATGGTAAATAATAACCTTTCTCCATGAGTGAGTATGGTCCCTGGAGAGCGTTAAAAAAGGATAAAAGCGATAAAAAAACCCGCCTACTCTTTCATTAGGGTAAAGTATTTTTAACTTTTTTCAGCTAATTCAAAATGAAAAATCTTTATTATGGGACCTCACCGGTGACTGTTAAACGCAACTGATAAAAAAGGTAAAAACTCTAAATACGTTCATTTTAGGGAAAATATTTTGATACCAGCTTGGTATGGCCGTTTTAACATCATCATTGAGATATCTCCCCGGTGGGCATTAACACCGATGATAAAAGCGTTAAAAACTTCGAGTACTCTTTTTAAATATTTTCATCCTGGCCATGCTCCTACATTTCATAGCCTTGACTTATGGTAAAAAAATTAATCTTGTCATATTCAGCTCTTTTAAAACTTTTCTCAAGGGATATTCTTGTGAGTATTAAAAATCAATAAATAAAAGCGGAAAAAAATCCGAGTGCTTTTTTATTAGGGTAAAATGGTTTTACCCTTGTTTTGTTCACCTATTTAAAACAAAAATCTTGCTCAAGTGACCTCCCTGGTGAGTGTTAAAACCAATGGATAGAAGTGTAAAAAACTCAAGAGTATTCTTTTTATAGGGTAAAATATTTCTATCCATGTTTTGTACAGCTATTTACAAAAAGATTCTCTAGAAACCTACCTGGTTGAGTGTTAAAACCAATGCATTAAATGGTTAAAACTGCGCTTACTCTTTTGTTATCGTAAAATATTTTGATCTTTTTTTGTTCAGTTATTTTAAAAAGAACCTTTTTAAAGGGACCTCCCTGGAGAGTGTTAAAATCAATGGATAAAAGCGCTTAAAAACTCCAGGTACTCTTTTAGAGTAAATTATCTTTCTTATATACAGCTATTTTAAAACTTTCTCGAGGGACTTCCCTGTTGACTGTTTAAAGTAATGGATAGAAATGGTAAAAACTCGGAGTTCTCTATTATAAGGGTAAAATATATCTATCCTGGTTAGTTCGGCTATTCTAAAAACCTTTCTCAAGGGACCTTCCGAGTCAGTGAGGTCCCTGGTGAGTGTTAAAAATAAAGGATAAAAGCAGTAAAAACCCTGATTACTCTTTTAAAAGAGTGAAGTATTTTAAGTGAATTTCAAAATTCTAAAAACTCTCATTTTAGGGAAAGATGTTTTGATACCAGCTTAATGTGGCCATTTTAAAACCTTCATCGAGGGATCTCCCAGGTGGGTATTAAAACAGATAATAAAAGTATTAAAACTTTCGAGTACTCTATTTAAATTCATAGCTTTTATTTAGAGTAAAGTATTCTTAAGCCTGTTATATTCAGCTATTTTAGAACCTTCCTCAAGGGACCTCACTGGTGAATGTTAAACGTAATGGATAATAAGGGTAAACACTCTAAATGCTCTAAGGGAAAGATATTTTGATGCCAGTTTGTTTTCGCCATTTCAAAATCTCCACGATGGGTATTAAAACCGCTGATAAAAGCGTTAAAAACTTCGAGTACTCTTTTTAGATATTTTCATCCTGGCTACGCTCCTACATTTCATAGCCTTGATTTAGGTCAAATATTTTTAACCTTGTCATGTTCAGCTATTTTAAAACCTTTCCCAAGGGAATTCCCTATTGAGTATTAAAAATCAATGGATAAAAGCGGTAAACACTCGGATTGCTTTTTTATAATGGTAAAATGGTTTTACCCTTGTTTTGTTCAAATATTTGAGAAAAAAAAAAATTTCTCAGATGACATCCCTGGTGAGTGTTGAAACCAACGGATGAAAGAGGTAAAAACTCCGAGTATTCTTTTTTTAGGGTGAAATATTTCTATCCTTGTTTTGTACCGCTATTTACAAAAAGATTCTCTAGAAACCTACCTTGTGAGTGTTAAAAACCAATGGATGAAAGTGGTAAAAACTGCAGTTACTCTTTTATTATCGTAAAATATTTTCATCTTTGTTTTCTTCAGCTACCTTAAAAGAACCTTTTTTCCAGGGACCTCCCTGGTGAGAATTAAAACCGATGGATAAAAGCGCCGGGGTGCTCTTTCGTTTGAGTAAAATATTTTTATCATTCTTGTATACAGATACTTTCAACCTTTCTCAAGGGACTTCCCTGTTGACTGTTAAAACCAATGGTTAAAAATGTTCTCTATTTTAAGGGTGAAATATTAACCTTGTTTTGTTTACTCAATTTAAAAAGATTAATATTTTATCAAGGGACCTCACTGTGAATGTTAAACGCAATTGATAAAAAGGGTTAAATTCCTAAATACTCTCATTTTAGGGAAAGATATTTTGATACCAGCTTGGTTTGGAAATTTTAAAATCTTCATCGAGAGATCTCACCGGTGGGTATGAAAACCGATGATAAAAGCGTTAAAAACTTCGAGTACTCTTTTTAAATATTTTCATCTTGGCTACGCTTCTACTTTTCATAGCCTTGATCTAGGGTAAAATATTTTTAACCTTGTCATTTAATACTGTTTTAGAACCTTTCTCAAGGGACTTCCCTAATGAGCATTAGACATCAACGGATAAAAGCGGCAAAAACTCCCGAGTGCTTTGTTAAAACCTTTCTCAAGTGACCTCCCTGGTGAGTGTTAAAATCAACGGATAGAAGTGGTAAAAAGTCTGAGTACTCCTTTTTTATGGTAAAATATTTCTATCCTTGTTTTGTACAGATATTTATAAAAAGATTCTCTAGAGAACTACCTTGTGAGTGTTAAAAACCAATGGATGAATGTGCTCTTTTATTTGAGTAAAATATTTTTATCATTCTTCTATACAGCTATTTTAAACCTTTCTCAAGGGACATCCCTGTTGACTGTTAAAACCAATAGTTAAAAATGGTAAAAAACTCTGAGTTCTCTATTACAAAGGTAAAATATATTTATCCTGATTTTTCGGGCATTCCAAAAACCTTTGTCGAAGGACCTCCCTAGCGAGTGAGGTCCCTGGTGAGTGTTGAAAATAAGGATTAACGCGGTAAAATATTTTTAGCATTGTCATATTCAGCTATTTTAAAACCTTTCTCAAGTGACTTCCCTGGTGAGTTTTCAACATCAATGGATAAAAGTAGTAAAAACTACGAGTACTCTTTTACTTAGGTAAAGTATTTTTATCCTTGTTTTGAATGGCTTTTCTAAAAATCTTTCTCAAGGGACCACCCTGGTGAATGTTAAAACCAATGGATAAACGCCATTAAAAAAAATCCGATTCCTCTATTATTGGGCTAAAATATTTTTATCATTGTTATATTCAGCTTTTTTTAAAACCTTTCTCAAGAGACTTTCCTATTGACTGCTTAAACCAATGGATATAAATGATAAAAACTCTAAGTGCTCTTTTATTAAGGTAAAATATATCTATCCTGGTTTCTTCAGCTAATGAACCTCTCGGGTGAATGAGGTATCTGGTTGGTGTTAAAATCAATGGATAAAAGCGGTTAAACCTTCGAGTACTCTTTTTGAATTTTTTCTTTCTGGCTAGGCTCCTACATTTCAAAACTTTTAATTAGGGTAAAATATTTTTAGCCTTGTCATATTCAGCTGTTTTAAAACCTTTCTCAAGGGACTTCCTTGTTAACTGTTAGAAATCAATGGATAAAAGCGGTAAAAACTCCGAGTGCTCTTTTATTAGGGTAAAATGGTTTTACCCTTGTTTTGTTCACATATCTAAAAAAAAAAAAAAACTTTCTCAAGTTACCTCCCTGGTGAGTATTAAAACCAACGGATTGAAGCGGATAAAACTCCGAGTACTCTTTTTTTATGGTAAAATATTTCTATCCTTGTTTTCTTCAGCTATTTAATAAAAAGAAACTTTCTGAATGGACTTCCCTGGTGAGAGTCAACAACAATGGATGAAAGCGGTAAAAAAAAAAAAAAACCCGCGTCCTCTTTTATTAGTGTAAAATATTTTAATCATTGTTATATTCAGCTATTTTAAAACCTTTCTCAAGAAACTTCCCTGTTTACTGTTAAAATCCATGGATAAAAACGGTAAAAACTCCGACTGCTTTTGTATAAGGGTAAACTATATCGATCCTGGAAATGTTCAGCAATTCTAAAAACCTTTCTCAACGGACCTTCCTTGTAAGTGAGGTCCTTGGTGTTAAAACCAAAATGTACAAAAGCGGTAAATACTCCCGAGTACTCTTTTATTAATCTTGTTTTATTCAGCTATTTTAAAAAGACAAAAACTTTCTCAAGGGACCTCCCTTATGAATGTTAAAAGCAATGTTTGAAAGCGGTAAAAACTTGTAATACTCTAGTTTTAGGGAAAGATATTTTGATACCAGCTAGGTTTGGTCATTTTTAAACCTTCCTCGAGGGGCCTACATATCAAAATCCTACATTAGAGAGACTCAGCTGCTGAGTATTAAAACAGTAGTAAACTCTGAGTACTTTTCTTTTTTGTTTGTGTTTAAAATATATTGATCCTGGTCAGGTTCGACCGTTTTAAAACCCTACGCTAGGTGGTAAAACCAATGGATAAAAGTGTTATAAACGTTTAATTAGGGTAAAATATTATTAGCCTTGTCATGTTCAGCCAATTTAAAGCCTTTCTCAAGGAACTTCCCTGTTGAGTGTTAAAAATCGGTGGATAATAGCGGTAAAAAACGCCGAGTGCTCTTTTAAATGTGTTACCTTTGTTTTGATCAGCTATTTAAAAAAAAAAAAAACTTTCTCAAGTGGCCTACTTGGTGAGTGTTAAAACCAGTGAATAGGAGCAGTTAAAACTCCGCGTGTTTTTTTCATAACGTAAAATATCTTTTATCCTTGTTTTGATCAGCTACTTTAAAACCTCCAGTGTTTAAAAGCAGGTAAAAACTACGAGTAATTTTGTAGCGAAAAATATTTTAATTTGAGCTAGATTCTGCGATTTTAAAACTATTATTGCGGGACCTACTTAGAAACCAAACATGGTTGGATAAACAAATACAAACACAATCAAGCAAATACTTAATGCAGATTAAGCGTGGCTAAACAAGTATATACAAAAACTTTCTCAAATTTTCAAGACAAGTACATAAATGATATACAGCAAATGCAAAGCATGAGAAATATGAAAAAACTAACTGAACTTTTCAAGAGAAACACCTGCGGGAGATAAAAGCAAATTCAAACCAGGGTTACACACATAAAAACAAAAAATTACCGGCACTGAAATTTTCAAGAGAAATACATACACAAGATATAGCAATTTCAATGCATGAAATAAATTTATGACGCAAAACAAAATCTTAGCATGGCAAGACAAATCCAGACTACAATTCAATCAAATTTTTGTGAGACATTCATACTCTAGACAGTGGTTACAATGTAAAACAATAACTAATTGCAATTTTGATTACAAATAAACACAAGAAATAACGAACTCAAAGCATGGATTTACATGTGAAAGCCTGAAACCATTCTTGTCATAATTCCTTCCTGGTCTAAGGAGTTGTGAAAAGAAAGGTTTCATCCTACCAAAGAAAAACTAAATGATAAATTTAACCCACCTCTTTCCTCATTTCAGTACATGGTTGAAGAGATATGAACTAAAACCTGCTAAATATGGATTAGAAATATGACATAAAGCTAAAGAAATGCATGGTCAGACAAATATTTGCAAGAAAAGGCAAATTCAAAGCAGGAAACCCCATGTACTCATGTTATTAGGTGCACACTGGTGAATGTTAAACGCAATTGATAAAAACGATAAAAATTCTAAATACTCTCATTTTAGGGAAAGATAGCTTGATACAAGCTTAATTTAGCCATTTTAAAATCTTCATCGAGGGATCTCCCCGGTGGGTATTAAAACCGATGATAAAAACATTTAAGACTTTTAGTACTCTTTTTAAATATTTTCATCCTGGCTACGTTCCTATATTTCATAGCCTTTACTTATGGTAAAGTATTTTTTACCTTGTCATATTCAGCTAGTTTAGGACCTGTCTCAAGGGACCTCACTGGTGAATGTTAAACGCAATTGATAAAAAGGGTAAAAACTCTAAATACTCTTAAGGAAAGATATTTTGATACCAGCTTGGTTTGGCCATTATAAAACCTCCCCGATGGGTATTAAAACCGCTGATAAAAGCATTAAAAACTTGGAGTACTCTTTTTAAATATTTTCATCTTGGCTAAGTTCCTACATTTCATAGTCTTGATTTAGGGGAAAATATTTTTAACCTTGTCATATTCAGCTATTTTAAAACCTTTCTGAAGGGATTTCCCTATTGACTAATAAAACTCATTGGATACAAGCGGCAAAAAGTCCGAAAGCTTTTCTTAATAATGGTAGAATGGTTTTACCCTTGTTTTGTTCACCTATTTAAAAAAAATAATAACCCTTTCTCAAGTGACCTCCCTGGTGAGTGTTTAAACCAACGGATAGAAGCGGTAAAAACTCCGGGTTCTCTTTTATTAGAGTTAAATATTTTTATCATTCTACTTCAGCTATTTTAAACCTTTCTCAAGGGACTTTCCTGTTCACTGTTAAAACCAATGGATAAAAATGGTAAAAACTCCGAGATCTGTATCATAAGGGTAAAATATGTCTATCCTAGTTTTGTTTGGCTATTATAAAAACCTTTCTAAAGTAACCTCCCTAGTTAGTGAGGTCCCTGGTGAGTGTTAAAAATAAAGGATAAAAGCAGTATAAAAAAAAAAACGACTACCCCTTCATTGGGGTAAAGTATTTTTCACCTTTTTTATTTATTTATTTATCATTTATTTTTAGCTTATTTAATTAAAAGAAAAAAATAATCAAGGGAACTCACTGGTTAATGTTAAACGCGACTGATAAAAAGGGTAAAAAATCTATTTAGTTTCATTTAGGGACAGATATTTTGATACCAGCTTGGTTTGGACATTTAAAAATCTTCATCGAGGGATCTCCCCGGTGGGTATTAAAACCGATGATAAAAGTGTTAAAAACTTCGAGTACTCTTTTTAAATATTTTCATCCTGGCAACGTTCCTACATTTCATAGCCTTGATTTAGGGTAAGGTATTTTTAACCTTGTCATATTCAGCTATTGTAAAGTCTTTCTCAAGGGACTTCCCTGTTGAGTATCAAAAATCAATGGTAAATCGGCAAAAACTCCGAGTGCTTTTTTATCAGGCTAAAATGGTTTCACCCTTGTTTTGTTCACCTATTTAAGAAAAAAAACTTTCTAAATGACCTCCTTGGTGAGCGTTACAACCAATGGATAGAAGCAGTAGAAACTCCGAGTACTCTTTTTGTAGGATAAAATATTTCTATTCTTATTTTGTACAGCTATTTACCAAAAGATTTTCTAGAGACCTACCTGGTGAGTGTTAAAACCAATGCATAAAAGTGGTAAAAACTGCAGTTTTTCTTTTATAATCGTAAAATGTTTTCATCCTAGTTTTGTTCAGCTATTTTAAATGAACAATTTTCAATGGACCTCTCTGGTAAGTGTTAAAACTAATGGATAAAAACGGTTTTAAAAAATCCGGGTGCTATTTTATTAGAGTAAAATATTTTTATCGTTTTTATATACATCTGTTTTCAACCTTTCTCAAGGGACTTTCCTGTTGACTCTTAAAACTAGGGATCAAAATGGTAAAAAAAAAACTCTTAAGTTCTCTATCATGAGGGTAAAATATATTTATCCTGGTTTTGTTCGACTATTCTAAAAACCTTTCTCAAGGGACCTCTCTAGTGAGTGAAGTCCCTGGTGAGTGTAAAATATGAAGGACAAAAGATTTCTTTTTTAGGTAACTTAAAAAGAATAAAAACTTTATCAAAAGATCTCACTGGTGAATGTTAAACGCAATCGATAAAAAGGGTAAAAACTCTAAATAGTCTCATTTTAGGAAAAGATATTTTGATACCAGCTTAATTTAGCCATTTTAAAATCTTCATCGAGGGATCTCCCCGGTGGGTATTAAAACCGATGATAAAAGCATTAAAGACTTAGAGTACACTTTTTAAATATTTTCATCCTGGCTACGTTCTTACATTTCATAGCCTTTTTTAGGGTAAAATATTTTACCTTGTCATATTCAGCTGTGTTAGAACCTTTCTCAAGGGACCTCACTGGTAAATGTTAAACGCAATGGATAAAAAGGGTATAAACTTTAAATACTCTTAGGGAAAGACATTTTAATACCTGCTTGGTTTCGCCATTTGAAAATCTCCCCGATAGGTATTAAGACCGATGATAAAAGCGATAAAAACTTCAAGTTCTCTTTTTAAATATTTTAATCCTGGCTATGCTCCTACATTTCATTCCTTTTATTAAGAGTAAAGTATTCTTAACCTTGTCATATTCAGCTATTTTAGAACCTTCCTCAAGGGACCTCACTGGTGAATGTTAAACGCAATGGTTAAAAAGGGTAAACATTCTAAATACTCTGAGTGAAAGATATTTTGTTACCATTTCAAAATCTCCCCGATGGGTATTAAAACCGATGATAAAAGCGTTAAAAAGTTCGAGTACTCTGTTTTCATCCTGGCCACGCTCCTTCTTTTCATAGCCTTGATCTAGGGTAAAATATTTTTAACCTTGTCACGTAATACTGTTTTAGAACCTTTCTCAAGGGACTTCCCTTATGAGCATTAAAAATCAACGGATAAAAGCGGCAAAAACTCCCGAGTGCTTTGTTAAAAACTTTCTCAGGTGACCTCCCTGGTGACTGTTAAAATCAACGGATAGAAGCGGTAAAAACTCCGAGTACTCTTTTTTTATGGTAAAGTATTTCTATCCTTGTTTTGTACAGATATTTATAAAAAGATTCTCTAGAGAGCTTCCTGGTGAGTGTTAAAAACCAATGGATGAAAGTGGTAAAAACTGTAGTTACTCTTTTATTATCGTAAAATATTTTCATCCTTGTTTTGTTCAGGTATTTTAAAAGAACCTTTTTCAAGGGACCTCCCTGGTGAGTAATAAAACCAATGAGCCTTGATTTAGGGTAGAAAAAATTAATCTTGTTATATTCAGCTCTTTTAGAACCTTCCTTAAAGGACTTCCCTTGTGAGTATTAAAAATCAATGGATAAAAGCGGCAAAAAGGCCAAGTGCTTTTTCATTTGGGTAAAATGGTTTTACCCTTGTTTTGTTTACCTATTTAAAAAAAAAAATTTTTTTCAAGTGACCTCCCGTGTGAGTGTTAAAATCAACGGATAGAAGCGGTAAAAACTCCGAGTACTCTTCCTTTATGGTAAAATATTTCTATCCTTGTTTTGTACAGTTATTTATAAAAAGATTCTCTAGAGACCTACCTGGTGAGTGTTAAAACCAATGCATGAAAGTAATAAAAACTGCAGTTACTCTTTTATTATCTTAAAACATTGTCATCCTTGTTTTGTTCAGCTATTTTAAAAGAACCTTTTTCAAGGAACCTCCCCGGTGAGTAATAAAATGGTAAAAACTCCGAGTTCTCTATTATAGGGGTAAAATATATCTATCCTGGTTGTTCGGCTATTCTAAACACCTTTCCCAAGGGACGTCCCTAGTGAGTGAGGTCACTGGTGAGTCTTAAAAATAAAGGATAAAAGCGGTAACACCCCCCCCCACTACTCTTTTTAAATCTTGTTTTGTGTAGTTAACTTAAAAAGAAAATATTTTATCAAGGGACCTCACCTGTGAATGTTAAA
This sequence comes from Tridacna gigas, assembly GCA_945859785.2. Lineage (NCBI taxonomy): Eukaryota > Metazoa > Mollusca > Bivalvia > Cardiida > Cardiidae > Tridacna > Tridacna gigas. The sequence continues at coordinate 15,408,671 of OX244044.2, forward strand.
CGAAATTGATAAAAAGGGTAAAAACTCTAAATACTCTCATTTCAGGGGAAGATATTTTATTACCAACTTAATTTAGCCATTTCAAAATCTTCATCGAGGGATCTCCCCGGTGGGTATTAAAACCGAAGATAAAAACATTAAAAACTTCGAGTACTCTTTTTAAATATTTTCATCCTGGCTACGTTCTTACATTTCACAGCCTTTACTTATGGTAAAGTATTTTTAACCTTGTCATATTCACCTATTTTAGAACCTTTCTCAAGGGACCTCACTGGTGAATGTTAATCGCAATGGATATAACGGGTAAAAACTCTAAATACCCTTAGGGAAAGATATTTTGATACAAGATTGGTTTTGGCCATTTTTAAATCTCACCGATGGGTATTAAAACCGATGATAAAAGCATTAAAAACTGTACTCTTTTTAAATATTTTCATCCTGTCTGCGCTCCTACATTTTATAGCCTTGATTGAGGGTAAAATATTTTTAACCTTGTCACATTCAGCTGTTTTAGAACCTTTGTCAAGCGACCTCCCAATTGAGTATCAACTATTATAGTTTAAGTATTAAATATCAACGGATAAAAAAGGCAAAAACTCCGAGTGATTTATTATTAGGGTAAAATGGTTTTGTTCACCTATTTGAGAAAAGAAAATCTCTTCAAGTAACCTCCCGTGTGAGTGTTAAAAACCAACGGATGGAAGCGGTAAAAACTCCGAGTATTCTTTTTTAGGGTAAAATATTTCTATCCTTGTTTTGTACAGCTATTTACAAAAAGATTTTTTTGAGACCTACCTGGTGAATGTTAAAACCAATGCATAAAAGTGGTAAAAACTGAAGTTTCTCTTATTATCGTAAAAATTTTCATCCTTGTTTTGTTCAGCTATTTAAAAAGAACCTTTTTCAAGGGACCTCCCCAGTGAATGTTAAAACCAATGGAAAAACGCGGTTAAAAACTCCGAGTGCACTTCCATAAGAGCAAAAGATTTTTTATCATTCTTACATATAGTTATTTTAATCCTTTCTCAAGGGACATCCCTGTTGACTGTAAAAACCAAAGGATAAAACTGGTAAAAACGAGTTGTCTTTTATAAGGGTAAAATATATCTATCCTGATTTTGTTCTGTTCTAAAAACCTTTCTCAAGGGACCTCCCGAGTGAGTGAGGTCCCTGGTGAGTTTTTTAAAATAAGGATTAAAGCGGTAAAATTATTTTTAGCGTTGTCATATTCAGTTATTTTAAAACCTTTCTCAAAGGACTCCCTGTTGAGTATTAAACATCAATGGATAAAACTGGTAAAAACTCTGAGTGCTCTTTTATTAATGTAAAGTATTTTATCCTTGTTTTGAACGGCTTTTCTAAAAACCTTTCTCTTGGGACCACTCTGGTGAGTGTTAAAACCAATGGATAAACGCTTTAAAAAATTCTGGTTCCTCTTTTATTGGGCTAAAATATTTTTATCATTGTTATATTCAGCTATTTTAAAACCTTTTTCAAGGGACTTTCCTTTTGACTGCTAAAACTAATTGATATAAATGACAAAAACTCCGAATGCTCTTTTATTAGGGTAAAATCTATCTATCCTGGTTTTGTTCAGCTATTTTAAAAACCTTTCTCAATGGACCTCTCTGGTGAGTGAGGTATCTGGTGGGTGTTAAAATCAATGGATAAAAGCGGTAAAAACACTGAATACTCTTTTTAAATATTTTCATCCTGGCTAGGCTCCTACATTTCAAAACTTTTAATAAGGGTTAAATATTTTTAGCCTTGTAATATTCAGCTGTTTTAAAACCTTTCTCAAGGGACTTCCTTGTTGACTGATAGAAATCAATGGATAAAAGCGATAAAAACTCCGAGTGCTCTTTTATTAAGGTTAAATGTTTTCACCCTTGTTTTGTTCAGCTATTTTAAAAGAGAAACCTTTCTCAAGAGACTTCCCTGGTAAGTGTTCAAAACCAATTGATAAAAGCGGTAAAAACTTCGAGTGATCTTTTATTAGGGTAAAATAGTTTCATCCTTTTTTTTTTTTTTTTTTTTCTTTCAGCTATTTAAAAAGAAAAAACTTTCTCAAGGGACTTCCCAGGTGAGTGTCAACACCAATTGATAAGAGCGGTAAAAAGAAACTAGGTCCTCTTTTATTTGGGTAAAATATTTTAATCATTGTTATATTCACTATTTTAAGACCTTTCTCAAGAAACTTCCCTGTTGACTGTTAAAACCCATGGATAAAAACGGTAAAAACTCCGACTTCTCTTGTATTAGGGTAAAAAATATCTCTTCCTCAAGGGACCCTCCTTGTGAGTGAGGTCCTTGGTGATTGTTAAAACCAATGTATAAAAGCGGTAAATACTCCGAGTACTCTTTTATTAGGGTAAACTATTTTTACCTTGTTTTGTTCAGCTATATTTTAAATAAAAAAAGACTTTCTCAAGGGACCTCCCTTATAAATGTTAAAAGCAATGGGTGAAAGGGGTAAAAACTCGTAATACTCTAGTTTTAGGGAAAGATATTTTGATAACAGCTAGGTTTGGTCATTTTTAAACTTTCTTCGAGGGACCTACATTTCAAAACCCTACCTTAGCGAGACTTCGCTGGTGAGTATTAAAAGCAACGGATAACAGCAGTAAAAATCTGAGTACTTTCTTTTTTGTTTGTGTTTAGAATATATTGATCCTGGCTAGCTTTGACCGTTTGAAAACCTCTATGTTAAGTGGTAAAACCAATGGATAAAAGTGTTAAAAACTTTTAATTTGGGTAAAATATTTTTAGCCTTGTCATGTTCAGCCATTTTAAAGCCTTTCTCAAGGAACTTCCCTGTTGAGTCTTAAAAATCAGTGGATAATAGATAGCGGTAAAAAAACCCCAGTGCGCTTTTAAATGTTTTCACTCTTGTTTTGTTCAGCTATTTAAAAAAGCCTTTCTCAAGTGGCTTCCCTGGTGAGTGTTGAAAACAGTGGATAGGAGTAGTAAAAACTACGCGTGCTTATTTTAATAAGGTAAAATATCTTTTATCCTAGTTTTGTTCAGCTATTTTAAAACTTCCAGTGTTTTAAACCAAGTAAAAAGTACGAGTTATTTTTCAGCGTAAAATATTTTTATTTCAACTATGTTCTGCGATTTTAAAACTATTATTGCAGGACTCACTAAGTGAGTACTAAAAAGCAATGGACGAAAGCATTTAAAACTTTGAACAGTCTTGGTTTAGGGTAAAATACTCGGCGTTTGACACCAATACTAACAAAACCTACACTTAATTGCCACAGAACAAGCATTAGGCCCGATATCTTTCTCTATACACCTGAACATGTCGGAAATATTACTGCTGACCTATTACTAGGCTACATGTGTGCTGACATCACTGCACATAAAAACGTCTGCAGAAAATAAAAAAAAAAAACATGAAAAAAGCCACAAGAAACCAAACATGGTTGGATAAAGAAATACAAACACAATCAAGAAAATGAAGTCAAAGCATGGTTAGACAACTATATACATAAACTTACTCAAATTTTCAAGACAAGTACATAGATGACATACAGAAAATGCAAAGTATGAGAGAAATATGAAAAGAAAAAACTAACTGAACTTTTCACAAGAAACACCTGCGAGAGATAAAAGCAAATTCAAACTAGGGTTAGACAAATAGAAACAAAAACTTACTGGTACTGAAATGTTTAAGAGAAATACATACACAAGATAAATCAATTTCAATACATGGTTGAAGAGATATGAACAAAAACCTGCTACATATGGATTAGAAATATGACATAAAGCTAGAGAAATGCATGGTCAGACAAATATTTGCAAGATAAGGCAAATTCAAAGCAGGAAAACTAAATGATAAATTTAACCTACCTCTTTGCTCATGGTATTGAAACATGGTATCCCTTATGTTGACAATCTGAAAAAAAAAACATAACACTTTTGTTTGAATGGTGTTTTCATTGTATGTTGTGATATTTCTGTCATTTATCAGCAAAAGCTCACTTGTGGCTTTCTTAGGTTTAACAATTAGAAGGCTGAACCTTTGTAGTGCTTTGCACAAGGCTACTCCCAGGTGAACCGCATTTCAAACAATGATCAATCTCAGGCTTTTACAATTATCTATAAATCAACATTACCAGACAAACCAGTGTTTAGACAGCCGTAAGACAAGATGCTTTCGAGGAGATTATGGGAAAAGGAGAAAAAAAACTCATAATCTGCCTTTATGGACCCGTCTCAAATTTTGATGTCTTGTAAAGAGGTAACCACTGAGCAAATATGGAATGCTCAGTTTTAAAAGGCTAGGCATACTCTTACGTTTTATCAAAATTAGACCAAACTAGAGGCCCTTGAGGGCCTGAATCGCTCCACTGGCATGATTGTGCTGTTTTTATAGCGTATGCTATTAATTCATGATGCAGAAAGGGAAAAAAGTAAACACACAAAAAAATGGGGGAAAGGGTTTTTGCAACTGGGCTTGAACCCATCAAGATAGCACAAGTAGGCATGGTGAACTGAACAAAATTAATAATGAAAAGAAAAAAAACCTTAAGTAAAATTTCTCAAAACCAATTGTTTGGAATCCAGTCAAATTTGATAGGGTTTTAGTACTCACTGTTCTAAACAATCCCTGCAGGTTTCAAAGAAATGTGACTAATAATGTGGACTGTGTTGAGTAAACAACACTTAAGTCATCAAATGGCTGCTTTTCCTAAACCGATTGCCAGATTTTCTTCATTCTTAATAGAGTTCAATCCCTTGATGATACACATAATCTTTGCAAGTTTCAAAAGATTGAATGAAAAATGTGCTTAATTGCACAAACAAGAAATGTAAATTTTCAACTTTAAATGGCTCCTTTTCCCATACTGATTTTCAAATGTTTTTTTTTTTTTTTTTTTTTTCAAACATAGGGTTCAAGCTACTGATAATGTAAAGCAACTATGCAAGTTTCATGAAAATTCAACCACAAATGCCAACATTATTGCGTAAACTAGAATTGTAAATTTTCAACTTTAAATGACTACTTTTCCCATACTAATTCTCTATTTTTTTTTCAAAATCAATAGGGTTCAAGCTGTTGATGATACAAAGCAACTGTGCAAGTTTCATGAAAATCTGACCACAAATGCAGACTTTATTGCATAAACAAGAAAGGTAATTTTGATCCTTAAATAGCTACTTTTCCCATACTGATTGTCAGATTTTTTTTAAAAATCTATAGGGTTCAAGCTATTGATGAGATAAACAAACTGTGCAACTTTCACGAAAATCTGACCATAAATGCAGACTATCGCGTAAACAAGAAAAACGAACGGATGGAGAGACAGACAGACAGACAGACGGACTGGCAATGGAAACCACGCCATAACATAAGCTCTGCCGGCTTACAGCCAGTAGAGCTAAAAAATGAGTAGTTTGATCTTCTAGCTTTATCTCCAGCATGTCTGATATCTCTAATAAAATTATATCTGCTGAACATTGCACAGGCATAATTTTCGTGGGAAAGCAGCAAGTAGAATTGAACTGTTAAAACAAACTCTGTGTAATCATGTTATTAGGTGCACTTGTCACCGCGATATAGCTGAAATAATATGGAAAATGGCAACAAACACCATGTATTCAACAAATGTCTGAGATTTTGTGGATTGATCAATAAAAGCAGTTTTGAACGTGTAACATCTTTGTCCATCATTCTGGTTGATATAGTCAAATCCAATAATTTGTTTCTCCAGATGTTAGAATATGATCTTTATTAACTTTTTAACCACATTATATAATTTTTGACCTGTATAAACTGAAAGATTTTACAAATGACAAATACAGAATGACTTAAATGATATGATTAGTCTTTCAATGGTTAGAAAACATTGTAGGAAAAGGAGAAAATGCTGGTTACCAACATTTTTTCTTTTTCTCACCAAGTTTTCAAATGCCTTTTTTTCTCAGGACAATCAGAACTTAGGATTATTTGGCAAAGGGTTAAAACTTAGGAACCAAACCAAGTGGGTAGGTTGGTCAAGTGTACACGGCTTGAATCCAAGGGGTCAAACCCTATCCAAAGAGTTGATATGTCACTGCTACAGCATTTTTTCCTTTCTATTTTAACCACTGAACATTATTTTGATATAAGAAAGCTACCAGTAGTTTGAAGGGAATTTACTACAAGGAACTGGCAAGAGAAACTTGGGAAAGCATGAATAGGTGCACTAGCCATCGAGATAAAACTGAAGAAATGTTGGAAAACAGCATAAAACGCTTTTCTTACAAATTACTCTTTAGAGATCTGACTTGATGAAATTGGCCCTTTAACCCTTGACCAAACAACCCCACGTTTTAACGATCCTGGGGGAAAAATGCTTTTGAAAACAATGTGGAAATAGGAGAAAAATGCTGGTAACCAACATTTTGTCCCTTGTACAAAATGTTTTCTATTCTTCCAGAAACAAATTTCAGTTTTGAGTCACATTGATTCTGTCATCTGCTAATGCTTTCAAATTTGAAAAGTCTAAAATTTGGTCATTTGGTCAGAGTTAAACATGACAGAGCTAAATATTGCAATTTCAAGATTAGAATATGTTACAAGGTATTGGGCTGTGTAGGCCAAAAATCTGATTGGATTTTTCTGTGCAGTCTGATCTTGATCTAGATGTTCACAACAACAACAGAAGTTTTGCTGAGAGCTGAAATATATAATGCTCTCCCGCTACAAATAAGTTTATTCATCTTGCAGCTGAGCACTCTAGAAAACATAGCGGTAAAAGGAGAATATGCTCATATTCCAGAGCACTTCTGATTCATGAGTTTCTTTACAAGCACTATACATGTTATATACTCTTTTAACCCTTTACCAGACGACAAAATTTTCGCCTTGTCCAAATTGAAAGCATTTGCAGACAACAATTTCAATATGGCTAAAATGGGGCAACTTTTCTTTGACAGGATAGAAAACATTGTGGGAAAAGGAGAAAATGCTGGTTACCAGCATTTTCTCCTTTTCCCACAATGTTTTCAAAAGGTTTCTTTCCCAGGGGCGTCAAAAGGCAGCATTGTGTGGCAAAGGGTAAATCTTTACCAAACGACAAAATAAAATTTTAGACATGTCAAAATTGAAAACATTTGAAGATGACAAACTAAATGTGACTCAAAATTTTAACTCTTAGAGCGCCGAATAAACCTGCCAGACATTTTAATCCTAGAAATATGACCCAAGTAATTGCAATTTCATGATTGCTTTTGACTACAGTGATTCATCAAAGCGGACAGTGTAGATCAAAGATCAGGCTGCACGTTTTGTGCAGCCTGATCTTGATCTAAACTAGCCGCAAATGCAACTATTGTCGTGAAATGCGCTTTGAGGGTTAAGCTGAAGGGGTAGAAAACATGTGGAAAAAGGAGTTAATGCTGTCAGCTGGTTAGCAGCATTTTCTCCTTTTCCCACAATGTTTTTAATAGCATTTTCTCCTTTTCCAACAATGTTTTCAGAAGGCTTTTTCTTTTTGGTTGTTAAAAGTCGTGATTGTGCAATGAAGGGTTAAAAGATACTAGATTATTGCCAAAATATACAAAGTCAAAGCTACTCGGATGTTCACTGGTAGGAGAGGAAATAAAATTCTGTCACCATGACTTTCATCATCCCTTAACTCTTTACTACACGACAAAATTTAAGACTTGTCCAAATTGAAAGCTATTGCAGATGACAAAATAAATGTAACTCGAAAGTCTGGAAATGAAATTTGAAAGGTTAGAAAACATTGTGGGAAAAGGAGAAAGTGCTGGTTACCAGCATTTTCTCCTTTTCCCACAATGTTTTCAAAAGGCTTCTTCCTCAAGGTCGTTAAAAGTCGGGATTGTGTGGTAAAAGGTTAACTCTTTACCAAACAACAGTTTTTGAGACTAGTCCAAATTGAAAGTTTTTGCAGATGACAGATCAAAAGTGGCTCAAAATTTGAAATTTGTTATGGGAAGGGTAGAAAACATTGTGGGAAAAGGAGAAAATGCTGGTTACCAGCATTTTCTCCTTTTCCCACAATGTTTTCAAAAGGCTTCTTTCTCAGGGTCATTAAAAGTCTGGACTGTGTAGTAAAGGGTTAACCTTCAAGGTATCAAATGAACCCAAATTTTAAATCTGGAAATAAGACCCAAATAAATGAACTATTAAAGTCTACATTGACCTCAGAAGCAACTATAGCTGTAAAAGAGGCTTAAACCCTCATCACACATTGCAGTGTTTTAACAACCCTGAGAAGGAAGGCTTTTAAAACATTGTGGGAAAAGACGAAAATGCTAGTAACAAGCATGTTCTCCTTTTCCCATAGTGTTTTCTAACCTTCCCAAACTGACTGTCAATTTTTGATGATTTGAATTCGGACTAGTCCAAAATTTTGTTGTTTGGTAAAGAGTTTAAGGTTAAAAAGAGTTTATTGCAGAGCTAGGATGCAAAGTCAACTCCTTACTTATCAGCATCACCATTTAGTTTCCTGCACTCAAAGACTGTTTTTTGCCGTTGCTGAATGTGCTGGCGTTTGACCTACTTTTTGCTGCGGATAAAAAATGAATAAATAGAAGGGAAAATGCTGCTAATCAACATTTTTCCCTTTTTTCCCACAAAGTTTTCTACCATATCAAACACAGAAATCATCATTTGAGCTGCATTTGTCATCTACACATGCGTTCAATATAGTTGAGTTTGGTAACGAGTTAAATGCTCATATTTCTAGTTTATTATTAGCATTGGGTAAAAGTGAACATAGGAAAACATGCTCAAATTCCAAGTTTATTATTAGCATTGGGTAAAAGTGAACGTGGGAAAACATGGTCTGATCAGGGATCGTATATAACGTAATTTACGATCTCTGGTCTGATCTAGCAGATCTATAACAAGGGAGTCAGCATAACTCTTTAACACAATCCCCACTTTTAATGACCCCGAGGACGAGGCCTTTTGAAAACATTGTCGGGAAATGAGAAAATGTCCCCCCCCCCCTTTCTAACCTATCAAAGAAAAATCCATTATTTGAGCTACATTTGAATTGCCTGCAAATGATTTCAAATTGGAAAACTATGGTCTATATTTTGCTTTTTTGGTAAAGAGATAATACACTGAACTTGTTACGAAAAGAATTATCAGGTATGACTATATTGATACCTGCTTTCGGCACGCAGATACACGTAGCCTAAATACACTGTACATAGCAAAGAACAAAATTTCTTGTGAGGAACAGTTTCCCTTTTAGCCACATGTCTTTTGTTTTTTATTCAGGTTTACATGCATTCAACATTTACAACAAGCACATTCGTTCCGAAATTTTGATAATGAATTCTCACAATGTTTGTTTACATGTATATAGAGTTATACTTTGCTGATATCGCTATGGAGACAACAGCAGTCAATGAGGGAGGAAAATAACATTGGAAACTGACATATAAAGTTCAAGTTATTTGACAGAATATTTGACATGGCCATCAGTAAAATAAGCATGATAATACAATTTAGCCATGCTCTGTGAAAAAGGGACTTGATGCATCTGCGAAAAGTATTGTACTAGGTCAGCATGCACAGTCCGTGCAGGCTGTCCTGAACCGAAATGTTTCGCTAGTGAACAATTTTCTGTATGTCCAAGGACCATTCTACCCCATGATTAAGTCGGTTGTTGAAAAAGTGGTTAATGGATCTATAATTATGTGATGGTTTGATCGGTATCATGGATCACGGAAATACATTGAGCCCCCTTTCGCCAGAGCGTGGCTCAATTATTTACATTCTGTCTTTGTCAAGTCCATGTATCTGAAAGATTAATTGGTACTCTAAGTCCAAAATTTAGAACTTCCCGTCCTGTCTGATCTAGATCTACACCGCCTGCCAATGCAACTGACGTTGCTTTCCGTTTCCTGTCGAGTCTTACATTACTAAGAACAAACACATGCAACAGATGTATTACCTTTGACTTTGTATCATATCACATCCACACAGAGACGCTGTTCGAGGACTCCACAATGCCGTAAGAAGACTGTATCCAGCAGAATTAACTCAAGCTGACCGATCACTTATAAATCCAGAAAAGTTTACCCAAATCCACTCAGCTTACAACACGAACTGACTATTTAAAAACGCTCACTTGCGCAACAATGGGGTATTGTCCACAACACGTGAAAAAAACAACTCATGGGTCAGGTCGGCTTAATACCTGAGAAAATCTTCTATGTAAAATGCCTTTCAGGATTACTGTAGGTTTTGCGGACAGTATAAGTCGAGATCAGACTGCAGAGAACGATGGCGCATTCCAGAGACACGTCGATCAAGAGCAACATTTAGACAACAATTATTCCTGTGCTTTTTCCTGACTACTGATATGTTAATTTTGTTGATTTGGCATAATGAAGGTTAGTTACCTGTCGAGCGCTAAATCAATGAAATGAACGTTTTTAGTTGTTGAAACATCCTAAATATCGCAATATATTACATATCTTATTTTGCCACAATATGTTACAAACTAGAGGACAGTGTAGAGCAAAGATCACTCATCACAAGCTATACCATCTCATCTTGACCTAAATTGTCTTCAAAACCAACATAATTGCTCTCCTACGATAAATACCAAACCAGATTACAAAATTTTAGACTTGTCGAAATTGAGAGCGTGTGCAGACGACAAACGATTATATTTGTCCTTGGGCAAACGGTAGAAAATATTGTAAGGAAAGGGAAAAAACGTGGTTCTTTACATGCGAAAGAAAGGTGGGGCTACATTCGGCAAAAAAGCAACATTCAGCAAAAAATGGTCAATTTCCAATGTGAAAGTATTAGATCTAATCTTTTACCAAACAATCCCGTTTTTGACGACCCTGGAGTCGGCTTTTGAAAACATTGCGGGAAAAAAGAAGATTCTAGTAACCAGCATTTTCTTCTTTTTCCACAATGTTTTCTACCCATTCACAGGCAAAATAAATCATTAAGAGCCACATTTAATTTTTCGTCTGCAAGTGATTCCAATTTTGTCGTCAGGTAGTCGTGTAAATTTTCCTTTCGTCAACGTCATTAAGTCTTGCATTAATGCTAAACTGAAAATCAAAGTCCTGAAAGTACTGACAGACTAGCGAATTTAATTGTTTGATTGACTGATTAATTGATTGTATGGTGTTTATTAACCCTGTCTTTAACATTATTTCAGTTTTGTAGCGGTGGCCAGTGCACATATCCATGCTTTTCTGGAGTTTCTTTTACCAGTACTCCGCACAATATTCTTTCCAAGCCACTGGCTCCTTTCCCACATAACCATCGTCGAAACGTGAGCGAGAAATGAATCCTGTCGCGATGACTATCATCAATCCTCGGAAAGAAATTTGTTGAGGATCAAACCAGCGACCTCCTGTTCTCAAGTCCTGTATGTTACCGACTGAACTGCCGGGGCTATATCTGCTATTGGTTATAATCCAGTTTAAATTTAACCCTGAACCTGCTAAAAAAAATTAAATGAAACTTTCAAGCTGATGGTAAACACCTGAATATTGCTATTTCACAGTTATACTTTGAGGAAAATCTATCCTCTTATCGGACAGTGTAGATCCAAGATCAGACCGCACACACTGTCTGCAAAAGGTCACTGAGTCGCGGTAGTGCTGGTAAAAGAAACACGAGGAAAGCATGTACAGGTGCTCTGGCCGCCGCAATATCACTGAAATAATGTTGAAAACGGCGTTAAACACCATGCAGTTAATTAGTAAATATCAAATGGCACATGATGTAGTTAACTATTTAACTCTCCTTACAAAACGAAAAATTTTACATCCGTCCAAATTCAAAGCTGTTGCAGACTATGAATTAAATGTGGCTGAACTGATGAAACTTGATTCCAGAAGGGCAGAAAACAATGTGGGAAAAGGAGAAATGATGGTTACCAGCACTTTCTCTTTCTCCCATAATGTTTACAAAGGGATCCTTCCCCAGTATCGTTAAAACTTGGGATTGTTTGGTAAAAGGTCAATAGAATAATAGTTTAACATAATAGTTTAACTATACACAATGATCTAAATAATGAATGACTAAAGGAATGACAAGGGTTCCCTGTCCAGTGGGGGTTGATATAGCTGTGATACATGGATCCATGGCGACGAGATAAACCGACTTCCTTGGTTACCGTCGTTAAGGGCTCACAAACAAACGCAGTAAATACATATACAGTATAGCAGAAAGGCTAGTTAAATCGTGCTGTCATGCCTGTTTCTTTCGATTAAATTCCGGAAAAATATTCCTTTTCATATGTTTCTGCCGATGATGGATTCTCGGCAAGAAATATATGGATATTTGAACCTACTTACACAAGGATTTGTACAAAAAGTGTGAATTTCAGGGGCTACGGACAATGTAATACATGTGCCAACAAAGTTTTGAACTTCTACGAGAAAGAATGAAACAACTCATAATCCTCAGTTTTGCATAGAAATAATAGAATTAAAGATGATTGATATTTTTGTAAGGCTTGTTAGGTTGTCTCAACATCGTATTTGATAATAAATTACACTAAATTACAAGCATTTTGAAATATTTATAGATTGTCTCATTCAACAGAGAGGCGGAAGTCTGAGAAATGTTTAAATTTCAAGTTAAGGGAAAATGGTTGCCTGATGATATTGAAAAAGTGTAAAGTGTGCTGTCAATACATGGATCCGTGGCGATGAGATAAACCGACTTCCTTGGTTACCGTAACTAAGGGCTCACAAACAAACGCAGTAAATACATATACAGTATAGCAGAAAGGCTACTTCAATCTTGCTATCATAATTGTTTCTATCGATTAAATTGCGGAAAAAATATTACTTTTCATATGTTTCTGTCGATGATGGATTCTCGGTGAGAAATATATGGATACTTTAACTTATTTACACAAGGATTTGTACAAAAAGTGTGAATTTCAAGGGCTGACAGCCAAAGTTTTGAACTTCTACGAGAAAGAATGAAACACCTTATAAACGTCAGTTTTGCATAAAAATAAAAGAATTAAAGATGAATAATATTTTTGTAAAGCTTGTTAGGTTGTCTCAACATCGTATTCGATAATAGATTATACTAAATTACGAGCATTTTGAAATATTTACAGATTGTCTCATTCAACAGAGAGGTGGAAGTCTAAAAAATGTTTAAATTTCAAGTTAAGGGAAAATGGTTGCCTGATGATTTTAAAATGTGTAAAGTGTGCTGTCAATTAACAAACTTGTTAATATTATTGGCGGAAGTTTGTTTTATCTTATGATATACTGAAGACAACGGGTGGTCGAGTGGATTACAGGGGAATCAAACACACATCTTACCAGTTAACAGCTTACCGACATACCCTTTGAAATGGCAGATGTGCTAATCCACTTAAATATGACGAGGTCAAAAGCTGATTTAATTAACATATTAAATTGCCTTTTCAACTGAACTTCCAAAACGTACAGAACAGAACTTAATCTGTCTCGTAATTGAAATCGACATGTACTTTCAGTAAGGAATACACGTAAATGTACCAGATGGTTTGAATCCAAGAATAAACTGCATTTTTTCACTCTGATCTGTATCTAAACATTCAGCATTCTTCACGCACCAAGAGTTAATGTTAACATCAAATTGAAACAGTGATAACACGTTTAGTAAACTTACATTCTTTTTATTAGGATTTCATATATTTTACCTTTGTTTTCCACTGTAAAACAGTTTATGTTTTTTTTTTTTTTTTTTCAGGGAGTTTCAGAGAAAAAAAAAAAAAAAAAACTAACATTAATTTATCTATTGCGTAATATAGCGTTGATCGAAACTCTTTCCTCATGTCCCATTGTCAATCATAATCATAATGCAAACTTGTAATCTCCCTGTATATCTCACGTTAGCCGTACACGATCGCAAAGCACATCTTTAAGGTTTTTTCCTAAAATGCAAGCCTTGTAAACACACATAATATCGCATTTCTCCAACACTAACAGTCGTTTGTTTGTGAGCCGAAATAGCAGACAGCAAGGCTGCACATCGGGCCAGATAAACGCGATGACCTGATTGGTCAAATATCGATTTCCACGGATCCATGTATTCGCTACAAGTTAACCTAGGTGTATCTATTAATAGATTCATTCATAATGTTACAGTTGTGTAGGAATATGTGATTCTCTGCTTTGCATAGGTCACTCAATTTACATATAAGCAAAGATCTTATGCATTATAAATGACATCTTGTTCAGTTTATTACTTTGTAAGACATGTTCAAATCGGAGAGGTAGAGATTTAGTGGTTTGTCTTAATTGTCATGTATAACAGAATTAAGATTTCTAACAGAAAGAGTTTTTTCTGTGTGGCAGTTTTTGGCAACTGTGGGGTTTTGAATCTAGGTCAATCTTGATGCCTATAGACTAGCTTCGCTAGTCAAAAAGGAGAGTTTTCTCTTTGGTACTTTTTATCAGGTATTTGTTTTGCGATGTTAGGAATCTGTTTTTGGGATTCAATTTCCCGCGTGGTAAATCTGAGTTGGAATGCCTCGCACCCCAACTCAAAAACGCTTTGGATAAAAGAGAACATACTGAATACATGCAGTTTTTCCAACTATACATGTATTTTCGAATTGTTTGATCAAGGGTTAACACACTAATTCCAGTCCTTAGAATCTCATTTAGAAGAAACATGTTAGTGAACGTGTAAATTGGTAGTGTCGTGGCTGGAAGGAGAGGAAGAGGGGCTATGAAAACAATTTAACCTCTATCCTGCTAAAAAATTGAAATGAAATTTCAAACTGGTAGTAAAACCCGAGTAATGCTATTTCTAACTTTTTGCTTTTGGAAAAGAAATATCTCCTATCTGACAGGTTAGATCCAAGCTCAGACTGTACGTTCTGTGCAGTCTGATCTTGATCTACACTGTCCGCAAAAAGGTCAGAGAATCGCGCTTAGCAGCCTAAGGGTTAGTATACATTCCACTCTGAAAGATGCGCAATCAGATCTATTCTGGTCAGTATTGTGAATGGACAGTCTGGTTACTAAGGTTGCAAGCGGTGGATGGGCAGTCCATCCTGAAAATGTTTACGTAATGGCCTCTCCTCTAGGGTCATACCCTTTACAGAACTCTACATCCTTTCCCCCCACAGCTGCACACGCTTCACCTCGCTAACATTAAAGGACCAACGGCCGAGTATTCCTACTATTTAAAATTTACGGCTGTTACACGTACACCAGTTTGCTCTGTGGCAGAACAATCTAAAGTTTCGAATTCTTTTAAAGCAATGTTTCCTTACAAAGTCCTTTCTGTTTCGATTTTATCCTTGCTCAAGGCCAAAATGGCCTATCTTATTTTCAACACCTGCTACATATACGGACAGTACTCGTCACAACTCGGCCGATTCCGTAACTACGTATAAGGATCAACGGATACACTTGATACATGGATCCGTGGAAATCGATATTTGACCAATCAGGTCATCGCATTTATTTGGCCCGATGTCCAGTCTTGCTGTCTGCTATTTCGGCTCACAAACAAGCGACCGTTAATGTTGGAGAAGTGCGATATTATGTGTGTTTACAACGCTTGAATTTTGGGAAAAAGATGTGCTTTGCGATCGTGTACGGCTTACGTGAGATATACGAAGAGATGACAAGTTTGCATTATGGTTATGATTGACGATGGCAAAGAGTTTCGATCAACGCTATATTACACAATGGATTAATTAATGTCGTTTTTTTTTTTTTCTCTCTGAAACTCTCTGAAAAAAAAAAAAAACATAAACTGTTTTACAGTGGAAAACAAAGGTAAAATATATGAAATACTAATAAAAAGAAAGTATGTTCACTAAAATATCTAAACCTTGTTTAATAACCTCCGCACATCCAAAAATGGACACGTGTCATCAATGTTTCAATTTGACGTTAACATTAACCCTTGGTGCGTGAATGTGTAGATACAGATCAGAGTGCAAAAAATGCAGTTTATTCTTGGATTCAAACCATCTGCTACTTAAATTAAGTACATTTACGTGTATTCTTTTACTGAAGGTACATGTAGATTTCATTTAAGAAACAGACTAAGTTCTGTTTCGTACAGTTTAGGAAGTTCAGCTCGAAAGGCGACTTATGTTAATTAAATCAGCTTTTGACTTTGCCATATTTAAGTGGATTAGCACATCTGCCATATCAAAGGGTTAAACTGTTAACTGATAGGATGTGTGTTTGATTGCCCCTGTAATCCGCTGTCTTCAGTATAGGCCTATCACAAGATAAAACAAACTACCGCCAATGATATTAACAAGTTTGTTAATTGACAGCACACTTTACACATTTTAAAATCATCAGTCAGCCATTTTCCCCTAACTTGAAATTTAAACATTTCTTAGACTTCCACCTCTCTGTTGAACGAGACAATCTATAAATATATCAAAGTACTTGTAATTTTGTGTAATTTATTATCGAATACGATGTTGAGACAACCTAACAACCCTTACAAAAATATTAGTCATCTTTAATTCTATTATTTTTAAGCAAAAAAGAGGTTTATGAGGTGTTTCATTCTTTCTCGTAGAATTTAAAAACTTTACTGCACAGGTATTACATTGTCCGTAGCCCCTTAAATTCAAACTTTTTGTACATATCCTTGTGTAAATAAGTTCAAGTATCCATATATTTCTTCCCGAGAATTCATCATCGACAGAAACATATGAAAAGGAATATTTTTTCCGGAATTTAATCATAGAATCAGTCATGATAGCAAGATTAAAGTAGCCTTTCTGCTATACTCTATATGTATTTACTGCGTTTGTTTGTGAGCCATTAGTTACGGTAACCAAGGAAGTCAGTTTATCTCATCGCTATGGATCCATGTATTAAACTGGTACCCGTTGTATCTCCCGTAGCCGTCCGATAGACGTTGATACGAAGATCGATAACAGGCTGCCAGTTTAACACTTGATTCGCCCTTGTTTCATTCATACAGTTGCTGCTGATCACTGACCCTATTTCTTACAATCGTGTTAAAAGTAAACTGCTACAAAATTTCCAGTTTTTACTGGTCAGAGATTTTAATTATACTGCTATTATGGCATAATTCAACGCTACAAAAATTGTAACAGCCGTTTATTACATAAATGAAAAGTTAGTTGTGGGATTACGTGACGTTACTTGACGCCTGTTTACTGCTAGTTACCATTCATGTGCATCTCTGGGTTAAATGTGGTTTTTGCAATTAGGTCACTACAGCAGGTACAAGCGTTAAAACGCTCTAAGTAAACGCTGTTACGAGTTGCAGTTACATCCGTCTGCTCTCAGCGGAAGTTTCCCAAAATTTGTGGTCTCTCTAATCGGTCTACCGACCGACTAATCAAAGTACTGAAAGTACTGACAGACTAGCGAATTTGATTGATTGATTGTTAGTATGGTGTTTAACCCTGTTTTAAACATTATTTCAGTTATGTAGCAGTGGCCAGTGCGCATATCCATGCTTTCCAGGAGTTTCTTTTACCAGTACTCCGCACAAGTTTCTTTCTAAGCCCCTGGCTGCATTCCCACATAACCATCGTCGAAACGTGAGAGAGAAATGAATCCTGTCCCAGTGACCAGATCATCAATCGTCGGAAAGAAATTTGCCGAGTCCGGGATCGAACCAACGACCTCCTGTTCTCAAGTCCTGTATGTACCGACTGAGCTGCTAGGGATATACGTGCTAATGGTTAATTATAATCCAGTTTAAGTTTAACCCTTAAAATGCTAAAAAAAAAAAAAAAAAAAGTTAAATGAAACTTTCAAGCCAATGGTAAACACCTGAATATTGCTATTTCAAAGTTACATTTTGGAAAAAATATATCCTCTTATTGGACAGTGTAGATCCAAGTCTGAACTTAATCCACATTGTCCTCAAAAGGTCATTCAGTCGCGGTAGTGCTGGTAAAAGAAACTCCAGGAAAGCCTGGATAAGTGCTCTAGCCACCGCATTATCACTGAAATAATGTTGAAAACGGCGTTAAACACCATGCAATCAATTAGTAAATATCCAATAGCACAAGATGTAGTTAACTATCTAACTCTCTTTACAAAAAAAAAAAAAAAAAAATACATTCGTCCAGATTCAAAGCTTTTGAAGACCATAAATTAAATGTGGCTGAACTGCTGAAACTTTATTCCAAAAGGGCAGAAAGCAATGTGGGACAAGGAGAAAATTATGGTTACCAGCGTTTTTTTTTTTTGTTTTTGTTTTTCTTTTTCCCGCAATGTTTTCAAAGGGATTCTTCCCTGGTGTCGATAAGACTTGGGATTGTTTGGTAAAGAGTTAATATTCAAGACTAAAATAACAGTTTAAGATAACAGTTTAATTGTACACAATGATCTAAATAATGGATGACTGAAGGAATGACAAGGGTTCCCTGTCCACTGAGGGTTCATACAGCTGGAATTTGCTACAAGTTACCTAGGTAATATCTATTAATAGATTCATTCATAATGTAACACTGGTGTAGGAATAAGTGATTCTCTGCTTTCCATAGGTCACTTAATTTACATATTATAAACAAAGATCTTGTACCTTATAAATGGCATCTTGTTCAGTTTATTACTTTGTCAGATGACATGTTCAAATTGGACTGGTAGATTTTTTTTTTTTTTTTTTTTTTGTAAAAATTGCCATATGTAACAGAATTTAGATTTTTAACAGAAAGAAGTATTTTCTGTGAGGCAGTATTTGGCAACTGTGGGTTTTTTTTGTTTACTTTGACTCTAGGTCAATCATGATGCCCATAAACTAGCTTCGCTAGTCTAAAAATGAATAACAGCCAACAAGGTAACAGCTCGAGTAGTCCTAGACTTTTTCGCAGCAATGTCGCCTAGGATACCCCTCGCAGATGACATAGATTAACACTTAATCTGCTGAATACATGTAAATGAAACCCAAATTTCTTCTCAATACTAAAAGCCCAAACCATATGATTGCGGTTTCCAAGTTGATTTCACCGGAAAGAAAATACCGTACCGGACAGTGTAGATCAAAGATCAGACTGCATGTTCTGTGCAGTCTGATCTTGATCTACACTGTCCGCAAAACGTCAGTGAGTCGCGATTAGCAGCTTAAGGGTTAAGATCAAATGCACGAGATTAAGGGTCTACACCATCCTCTACCAGATGCTAATCTTTGACTGAAATCAGCCTCAAATGCTTATATTTATATGCTTATAGGCCTTATTTCGAGTGATTCCTTCCATTCAGTCTTCATTTGGGCTCGCAGACCATTCTGTTGGAAAAAGTCGAAGCCATTTAGCTGGCAGCGAAGAGTCAATTTATCAAAGATTAAGATATTTCTAGATATTGTAATATAAACCAGGGATGATATACCATCTGATTAACAATTTTGTCATTCAAAAAAAAAAAAAGGAGAATCAGAATCGAGCAGTTCACGGAGAAGGTGACTTCGCTTTACAAAAAACAAAACAAAACACATAGACCCATCAGATTTGGGGAAAATTTAAAATGTTCAGTCTGAAAAGATTTAAGTGGCCCAGTGGATCCGCATTTTACGCTTGGCCCTTGAGGTCAAAGGTTACGCTAAGGAAAAATATGGCCGTATATATAACAAGATAAGGTGGGTCACAGCGTTTATTTGTAAATTTAGATGTTTACTTTTTCAAACATTACTTTACCTATCGTTAATTAGAATTGAAATATAGAAATTTTACGAAGAACGGTACTGGTAAGCATAGGTCAAACACATTTATTATGAGAGAATGCAAAGATTATAAACAAAAAGTTGACAGACGACTTCCTCAACCGGAAGCGTCTCCCACCTGTCATAATAAGTGGGTGGGGAATCCTAATACAGTGGTTTGCAAGAGGAAGTTCATTAATTTAATGGGAGTGTCATTGTTATTTCGAGTGATTCCTTCCATTCAGTCTTCATTTGGGCTCGCAGACTATTCTGTTGGTTGTTCATGAGATTTGTTCATGAAAGACTGGCTGTCAGGTTTCCTAACTTCGATTCAGTAATGTCAGTTTAGAACAAGACAAGCAGCAGGAGGTATTAAGCTATGAACAAGATCCCATTTGTCTATATTAAACCTTAGACTACTAAGGGTGACTCACTGATCTTTTGAAGACAGTGTAGGTTAAGATCAGACTACAGAGAATGTGCTTGATCTTGGATCTACATTGTCAGATATGCAGATATTTTTCTCTAAAAGATATGTTTGAAATAGCATTATTTGATGTTTTTACTATTGACTTGAAAATTTGACTTATACAGCACGATACGGATTGATCATCTCTCAGCCATGAAGCAAGAGCAGAGGCTTTTTCAGATGGCAAAGATCAAGTTAAGACTGCACAGAATGTGCAGTCTGATCTGGAATCTATACCATCTGCTTGTTTTGTCAAGCCTTTTAGATAGAATTCAGCCATTAAGCTATGAACAAGATCTCCATTTGCCCAACCGAATGCTTTTTTTGTCTTTGAACAGTAGACATGTTCAAACCCTTTACCATACCATTTCTTTAATGACCCTGTATATGACACTGCTTGAAAACATTGTGAGGAAAGGTAACCAGTATTTTTTCCTTTTACCACAGTTTCCAGCCTTCCCTCAAATCATGAATATGCCAAAATGCACTTCCAGTAATTTTGAAAAATGATTTGGACCAAGGTCTAGGAAAAATAAGTTTGAAAAAAATCGCTAAACCACATATGACACTATCAAAACTGCAAAATTTTGGACATGTCCACATGAAACTATGTGCACATGATATATCAGCTCTGGCTTTATGCCACTTTAGTTATGTATTTGTCTTTGAAAGAGTAGAAAACAGTGTTGGAAAAGGAGAAAATGCTGACACACCTGTATTGTCTCCTTTACCTACAATGTTTTGATACACTTTCTTCTTGAGGGTCTTACCAGACGACAAAATTTCACCCTTGTCCAATTTGGAAGTATTTGCAGACGACAAAATAAATGTTACTCAAAAATTGAAAATTGTTTTAGGAAGGATAGAAAATGTGGGAAAAGGAGAAAATGCTGGTTACCAGCATTTTCTCCTTTTTCCACAATGTTTTCAAAAGCTTGCTTTTTCAGGGTCGTTAAAAGTCAGGATTGTGTGGTAAAGGGTTAAAACATGAGATAGTATGGTAAAGGATGAAGAGAGATCTAGCCATGGTTTTGGCCAGCTATTTTGTCCTAAATTTCCAATGGAGCAAGATACTCAACCTTATAAGTGCTGGGAACGGCATGTTTTGTGTACTGTATTAAACAGGATTGGGCTGTACAGAATATGATATTTGATCTATACTTTCTGCTATTCTGTCAATATATTCTATCCAAAACAACCTTGAAAAAGCAGTACTTTAGCTGTGTTTCCTAATTTGAAAAGGTCCATTTTCATTGGTTTCAGCACTTGAAGGGCTAAGGCCAAATTGCCTGTTGATGAATCTAATACCACTACTTAGTATGAGGCAGTGTTGAAGACTTGATATGATTACCTTAATTGTATATGAG
Organism: Tridacna gigas; assembly: GCA_945859785.2. NCBI lineage: Eukaryota > Metazoa > Mollusca > Bivalvia > Cardiida > Cardiidae > Tridacna > Tridacna gigas. The sequence continues at coordinate 15,430,128 of OX244044.2, forward strand.
CCATGCTCTTTGAAAAGGGGGTTTAATGCATCCGCTAAATGATTTAGATCAAGGTCTAGGAAAAGTAAGTTTGAAAAAGATCGCTAAACCACATATGACTCTATCAAAACCTGCGTAGAGGATGACCTGGATTGAAACTTTCTGCTATTTGTTAATTTTCAGCAAGCCAAAGGACCAGTCTACCTCATGGTTCAGTAGGTTGTTAGACAAAATAGATTTTATGGTTCTGTAGGCATGGACGAGATGCATGGAATCCCATTCTGCTAGAGAGCAGCTCCTATAAATGAACATTAGGAGTGCAGAGTAAACTCGTTAATTTTTTTTTTATGGTGTTTAACTCTTTACCACACAATCCCGACTTTTAATGACCCTGAGGAAGAAACCTTTTGAAAACATTGTGGGAAAAGGAGAAAATGCTGGTAACCAGCGTTTTCTCCTTTTCCCACAATGTTTTCTACCCTATCAAGGGCAAATTTCGTCATTCCAACCACCTGTAATTTGTCGCTTGTAACTGCTTTCAAGTTGAAGCAGTCTAAATTTTTGTCGTTTGGTAAAGAGTTAACCTTTTACCACACAAGTCCAAATTGTAACAACTCATATGGAGGAGGCTTTTGAAATATTGTGTGCATTGTGAAGGTTTACATTGCAATACTGCTTGTAAGATAGACAATATAATTATAGGTATGTGCCTGTAGAGGTTAGAAAGACAGGCAACGGGAATTCAGAATCAAGAAAGGAAAGTTTTAAGAACCCCAGGGAAGAAAGCTTCTGTAAACATTGTGGGAAAAGGAGAAAATGCTGGTAACCAGCATTTTCTGCTTATCCCACAATGTTTTTTTTATTTTTACCTCCAAAGAGGCATTTCAGGTTTTGAGTCACCTTTGATTTGTTGTCTGCAAATGCTGTCAATTTGGATAGGTCGAAAATTTTGTTGTTTGGTAAAGAGTCAAGTCTTTACCAAACAACAGAATTTTAGACTAGTCCATATTGAAGGCATTTGCAGATGACAAATGTGACTACAAAAGTGAATTTTGATTTGGGAAGGGTAGAAAACATTGTGGGAGAAGGAGAAAATGCTTGTTACCAGCATTTTCTCCTTTACCCACAATGTTTTCAAAAGCTTCCTTTCCAAGTTCCGTAAAAAGTCGGGATTTTATGGTAAAGCATTAATGTAATATAAAAAAATAAACAAGAAGAAAACATGACAAAAAATGATCAAAGACTTTGTTGGTTATGTTGGAATTATGGTGCAGAAAACACAAAGAATGTGGTTAAAGTCATGGAAATTGTTTTTTAAAAGGGAAGAAAATATTGGGGGAAAAGGAAAACAACAGGCTGTTTCACAATATTTCTTGTATTTCCTAAAATATTGTCAAAAAGCTTCCTCCTAGTGGTTGTTAGAAAATTAGATTAGGACTTGTTAAAATTAAAAGTATTTGTAGATGAATATTAACCCTTTACCACACAATCCTGAGTTTTAATGACTCCAATGATGAATCCTTTTGAAAACATTGTGGGAAAAGGAGAAAATGCCGGTAACCAGCATTTTCTCCTTTTCCCGCAATGTTTTCTATCCTATCAAAGAAATACATTGTTTGAGCGGTATTGACAATGTCATCTGCAAATGCTTTCAATTTGGACGAGTCTAATATTTTTTCATGTGATAAAGGGTTAAATGTGGCCCAAATTATTTCATTTGGTTTTGAAAGGGCTGAAAACATTGTGGGAAAAGAAGAAAATGCTTGTAATCAGCATTTTTCTCTTTTACCCACAATGTTTTCAAAGGCTTTCCTTCTAAAAGTCATGAAAACTTAGAATTATGTAGTGAAGGGTTCAGTATGAGCTAGAACACAAATTTTCAGACTTGCTCTTAAAAGAATTAAAGAAGGAAAATTTGACAAGACTTATATGACAGGATTTGTTTTAGAAAGGGAAGAAGTCAGTGTTGAAAAAGGAGAAAATACTGATCACTTGCATGGTCTGCATTTTTTAACGCATGTTTTCAAGAGTACGGACAAAACCCCACCAGGACAAACCCCACCGGACAAAACCCCACCACCAAAATTGGCAAGGTGGACAAAACCCTACCAGTTCAATTATGACTTGTTGTTGTTTCTTTTTTTTTTGTTTATTTTTAAATTATAAAGTGATTTTAAAACAAAGGAAGAATTTATCTGTATTATAGTATTTAGGCCTATTCATATTCAATATATTTCAATATTTAATTCATTTTAATCAATATTTTATTTATTTATATATTTATTATAATTATTTAGAAAGATAGTAAAATGGTAAAAAAATTTGTTATAGGTGATCAAAAATTATATTTGAATTATCAGTGCAGTGACAAATTAATAATTAAATTCGTATATTGAAAAAAAAAAAAAATGTAATGGTAATTAAAATTTGTTTTAGATGTTCAAAAATTGTATTTGAATTATAGATTCAGTGAGAAAATATATGATAAAATTGTGTATTTGCAAAGAATATGCAAGATAAGCCAAATAATTAGTTATTAAGTAATTATCTAATCTCCTGATTATGATTGGTAATAATTGATTTGTTAGATGAAATAACAAACTTATGCTTGCGCTTTAATTGTTATAATTACTTTTGATGGACTTATACAACCATCTGGTCGTCTGATAATGGGTTAAATAACATTAACTTTGTCTCCTGCAACTCTTTTCAATTGTGTCAAGTCTAAAATTTTGTCATCTGGTAAAGGGTTAAGACTGTTTCTGTCTCTTAACTCTTTACCAAACAATCCCGACTTTTAACGACCCTGAGAAAGAAGCCTTTTGAAAACATTGTGGGAAAAGGAGAAAATGCTGGTAACCAGCATTTTCTTCTTTTCCCATAATGTTTTCTAGCCTTCCCAAAACAAATTTCAGTTTTTGAGTTACATTTATTTTGTCGTCTGCAAATGCTTTCAATTTTGACTGGTCTGAAAATTTGTAGTTTGGTAAAGAGTTAAAAAAGCTGCTATGACAACGATAAATAACAAAGTAGGAAAAGGGGAAAAATAAATATTTAACACAACTTTGCCATTTGCCTACGAATACATGAAATTGGAAACTTATTTGAACATATAAAATATAGAAAAAAGGAAAATTACAAGATGACTAAAAAGTATCATAAAGTAACTTTCATTCATCAAATATTCTCTATATGTCACATTTCTGACCATATATACTATATTCTATATATTGGTGGGGTTTTGTCCTGGTGGAGTTTTGTCCTGGTGGGGTTTTGTCCTGGTAGGTTTTGTCCTACACTTGTTTTCAAAAGCCTCAGATTCGTATGAAAAGGGCTAATGTTTGGTAAAGAGTTACTGTTGTATTTTTACACAGGTAATCTACCTGTCAGTCAGGCTTGTAAATACAGGGACTCATTTTACCCTTTGCCCCAAAATCCCGAGATTTCACAACCCTGAAAAAGGAGCCTTTTGAACACATTGTGGAAAAAGAGGGAAATGTTGGTAACCAGCATTTTCTCCATTTCCCACATTGTGTTCTACCCTTTCAAGCAAATTTCACGTTTTGATTCACATCTTTTTAGGTGCATGCTAAATCTTTCAATTTAGATAAGTAAAAAATTTTGTCAATTGTGGTAGAGGGTTAAACCCATGTAATGCTAAACATTGATTTAATTTGCTTCTGTGGACTGTGCAGATTGAGATCAGATGACACAGAATGTGGTTTGATCTTAGATCTACACTGCTTTTTTTGCCAGGTCTTCTGACAAAAACAGCCTTGAAACTGCAATGGTTGTATCTTAACCCTTTACCACACAGTCCCGAGTTTTAATGAACCTGAAGCAGAAGGCTTTTGAAAACATGGTGGGAAAAGAAGAAAATACTGGTAACCAGAATATTTTCAGTGATCTCAAAGACAGACACTGTCATTTATGCCCCATTTTATTTGTCGTCTACAAACACTTTCAATTTTGATGTGTCTAAAATTTTGTTGTGTGATAAAGAGTTAAGTAATGTCTGACAATGTCTGGGTTATTTAGCTCTATAAGGGTGAAGTTGTCTTATGATCTTTTCACACAATACTTTGATAGACATGTCTTTTGATGTCTAGGTTTTATTACAACCACAAGTGCAAATGAAAATATGCTATGCAAGTCTGACCATCTAACATTGTATTATTTTACCATTGTCCTCTGTTTTTACGATCTGTAAGAGGAAGGCTTCTAGAATTATAATGGAAAAAGGAGAAAATGTTGGCGACCGGAATTTTCTGCTATGTCCATAATCTTTTCTATCTCTTCAACTGAAGAAGACAAATTCCATCATTACATTACTTCTGCTTTTAGTTTGTTACAGTATTTGCTTTTTCATGTTGTTTTGAACCTCTTTACTCTTTACCAAATGACAAAAATTTGGACTCATTCAAATGGAAAGCATTTGCAGACAACAAAAGTGAGGTGGCTCAAAAATTGAAATTTGTTTTGGGAAGGGTAGAAAACACTGTGGGAAAAGGAGAAAATGCTGGTTATTTATGCTGAGCATTTTCTCCTTTTCCCACAATGTTTTCAATAGGGTTCTTTCTCAAGGTCGTGAAAACCTCGGATTGTTTGGTAAAGGGTTAAAACCTTTACCAAACAATCCCAAGTCCTGACAACCCTGAAGAAGAATATGTTTGAAAAAATTGTGGAAAAAGGAGATATTTCTGGTAACCAGCAGTTGCTCCTTCCACCGCAATGTTTTACCCTTCTGCAGCCAAATTTCAGTGCTTTAGTCACATTTATATTGTCAACTGCAAATGCTTTCGATTTGGACGAGTCTAAAATGTTGTTCTTAAGGAAAGAGTTAAATTCTAGAAGACAAATCCCAACATTTGGTCTGCTTCTAGTTTGTTAATTTTAAGACTTTCAAAACATTGCAGGAAATAGAGAAACTGCGGGTAACTAGATAAATTTCTTGATTTGAGCAGCATTTAGTTAATTGTCGTCAAACACTCGCAATACGGAAGTGACGGGATTCATTCCTCTGTTATTGCTGATCGTCGTTTTGAAGATTGTGGCTTGGGAAGAACGTTGTACGAAGTACTGGTAAAAGAAACTCAAGGAAAGCATGGATAGGTGTACTGGCCGCTACCATATAATTGAAAATGGCATTGACCCTTTCCCAAATGACAAATTTTGGACTGGTCCAAATTGAAAGAGTTTGCAGACGACAATTTTAAATTTGATGAAAATGGCAGAAAGTTATCAAAAAGGGTAGAAAACACTGTGGGAAAAGGAGAAATTGCTCTTTACGAGCAATTTCTCCTTTTCCCACAGTGTTTTCAAAAGACTTGTACTGCAGATACGTGAAAATCAAGGGTTTGTTTGGGAAAGGGTTAAACAACATACAACCAAGCAAACAATATGGACGAGCCTAAAATTTTGTCATCTGGTAAAGGGTTAACTCTTTAACAGATAATAAATTCTAAGACTTGTCCATTTTGAAAACATTTACAGACGACAGATTAAATGCAGTTTAAAAGATTGTAATTGTCTGTTTATTGAGTGTAGAAAACCTTACCCAGAATGTTTTCTACACTCTCAGCATTTTCTCCTTTTCCTACAAGGTTTTCAAGGCTATTTCCTCAGGGTCATTACAACTCTGGAATTTGTGGTAAAGGGTTAATGTTTAGGATGTAAAAGGGTTGAAGATAGCATGTTGAAAGTTAGTGTTAAACAGCATTCAAGAATTTATTAAATATTATGACTTAATTTGCCAAGAAAACAGCACAGATGGGCTTTGCTCTTTACCAAGTAAACCCAGTGATTTTTTAACCCTTTACCATACAATGCCGCTTTTTGACGCCCCTGGGAAAGAGCCCTTTTGAAAACATCGTGGGAAAAGGAGAAAATTCTGGTAACCAGCATTTTCTCCTTTTCCCACAATGTTGTCTACTCTATCTAAGAAAAGTTGCACTATTTGAGCCACATCGAAATTGTCGTCTGCAAATGCTTTCAGTTTGGACAAGGCTAAAATTTTGTCGTCTGGTAAAGGTTAACAACCCAGAAGAATACATTTGAAAAACTTTGAAATTGGAAAAGGAGGCAGTGCTGTTTAGCATCATTTTCTCCTTTGCCCACTATATTTTCTTGAGCTTTTCTAGGTCAGATCACATTAACCCTTTCCCAAACAAGCCCTGGTTTTCACATGTCTGCAGTACAAGTCTTTTGAAAACACTGTGGGAAAAGGAGAAATTGCTCGTAACGAGCAATTTCTCCTTTTCCCACAGTGTTTTCTATCCTTTTTGATAACTTTCTGCCATTTTCATCAAATTTAAAATTGTCATCTGCAAACTCTTTCAATTTGGACCAGTCCAAAATTTGTCGTTTGGGGAAGGGTTAATTGGGCTGTATATAATGATATAAAGATCTCCTGCAAGGTTTCTACAACACAAGATCGGCTGGTTAGCCCTTTACCATACACTTCTGAGTTTTAATTGATCTTGTGAAAGAAAGATCTTGAAAGCACTGTGGGAAAAGGAGAAAATGCTGTTCACCAGCACTTTCTCCTTCTCCCACAATCTTTTCTTCCTTTCCAAAAGTAAAGTTTAATTTTTAAACCATGCTTACTCTGTCATCTGGAAATGGTTGCTTTCTATTTCGACAAGCCTAAAATTTTGTCGTTTGGTAAAGGTTAACCCTTGGAGCACTGAATAAACCAAAGAGAAATTTTCAGTTCAGTAGTAAGAGCCAAATTTTTGCAATTTCTAAGGTCAGTTTTGTCCAAAATTGTCTAACAAAGCGGACAGAGTAGATCAAAGATCATAATGCATGTCTTGTGCAGTATGATGTTGATCAAAAAATGCATGTTTTGTGCAGTATGATGTTGATCTACACTGGCACCAAAGGCAACTTTAGTTGTGAACGGTGTTTAGGGGTAAATAAGAGTTAAACATTTTGTTAATAAAGGATGTCAGCTGTGCATAAACCTTTACATAGATAATAATGAGAATAAATGCAACATTTTAGGACAGAGGTAATCATGCTGTTAGGAGAAAAAAACGTTAGTAATTATGATTCTGATATTAGGAACAGATGGTCTGTTAGTTTGAAATAATACTTGAGTGCGGACAGTTGCAATATCAAATCGCTTTCCAGACCTTCAGATAAAAGGGAGTGATAGTATTCTAAATCTATTATATCTCTTCCAAACCCTATGTTGTGGGTACTCATTAGAATCATCTGGGTGAGACGATTATAATGAGTACCCATAACATAGGGTTTAGTGGAGAGAGCATTAATATTTTCAATTTTGAAATCAAAATGACTCCCTCTATCTGGAGCTCTGCGCGGCTTTCTTTCAGAATGTAAAGGTCTCTATGTAACAATGTTTCAGCTTATCTCTCTACATAAGTAATATTATTTACCGTAATGTCCCTTATTATCGCTCCCCCTCTAATTACCCCCCCCACCAGCATTTGCCTAACCAAAAGTAGGCTCACCAATTCATTGATAAAGTTAAAGTAAATCAGCTGGAATAAACTTATGGCATCGCCAAAATCCTAATTGTTTCACAAATCGATGTCATTAACACGTGACTATCTGAATATACATTGATTTGATGAAAGTCATTGTGACAGGATTCATTCCTGTCTCAGTGCTGTTTTGATGATGGTTATGTGGGAAAGCAGCCAGTGGATTGGGAAGAATATTATGTGAAGCACAGTACAGGTAAAAAAAAATCCAGGAAAGTGATGTTGAAAACGGTGTTAACCAGGATATAAAAATAATCAAACAACCTTTAACCATGCCAAAAAAAAAAAAGTCTTCAAAAGACCTTTAGGTTGCAGGCTTTTGAAAACATTGTTGGGAAAGAAGAAAATGCTGGTAACCAGCATTTTCTCCTTTTCCACAATGTTTTCTACATTTCAAGGATAGAAATCATCTTTTGAGCTACATTGTAATATGTTGTCTGCATATGCTGTAAAAATGGATAAGTATTAGATTTTTTGGTCAGGTGATATTTATTAGAGTTAACCCTTTACCACACAATCCCGACTTTTAATGATCCTGAAAAGGAAGGCTTTTGTAAAGGTTTTGGGGAAAGGAGAAAATGCTGGTAACTAGCATTTTCTCCTTTTTTCCACATTGTTTTTTATTCTATCAAGGCCAAATCTCAGCATTTGAACAAGAATTTTTTTTTCTTTTGGCTGCAAACCCTTTTAATTTGGAAATTGCAAAATTTTGATTTTGGTTTGGTAAAGAGTTTAACCCTTAGGCTGCTAAGCATGACTCACTGACCTTTTGCGGACAGCGTAGATCAAGATCAGACTGCACAGAACATGTGGTCTGATCTTTGATCTACACTGTCTGATAAGGAGATATCTTTGCTCCAAAAATACCTTGGAAATTGGGGAATCTGGGTTTATACTGTTGGTTTGAAAGTTTCATTTCTTTTATTTAGCGTGATAAGGGTTTACATATATTTATGCTGATGATGCATATTTTTCATGGATGTTTTCACAGCTGTCTATGTCATAACAACAATAAAACAATTCATAATTGTGGACTTGGTAGATTTTTTGTATTTGTTTCAAAATTTCAGCAAGTTGAATACGTGGAAGAGGTATAAAAATGAATGTATACCTGTCTGCACAATACATAATTATGTACCAGTTTGTAATGTATGAGTCAAAAATTACTCTCAACCCATTTTCCCTTGTACATGCAATTTTTTGACTGGATTTTTCACCCATTACCCAACAATTTGTGTTTAAAGGCATTTGCAGACGACAAAATGAATGTGACTGAAAAATTAAAATTTGTTCTGGGAAGGGTAGAAAACATTGTGGGAAAAGGAGAAAATGCTGGTTACCAGCATTTTCTCCTTTTCCCACAAGGTTATCAAAAGGTTTCTTTCACAGGGTCGCTAAAAGTCGGGATTGTGTGGTAAAAGGTTAAATGTTGCCAAAATGATAATTTCTGTCTCTGATAGGGTAGAAAACATTGTGGGAAAAAGGAGAAAATGCTGGTTTTCTCCTTTTCCCACAATGTTTTCAAAAGCCTTCTCTTTTAGGGTCGTTTAAAGTCGGGATTGTGTGGAAAAGGGTTAAGTTGAGTTAAAGGGTTGACAGGGACATAATTTTGTCTAATTAGGCACCCTGTGGCCATTAACCCTTTACCACACAATCGCAAGATTTAACGACCCTCAGGAATGAGGCTTTTGAAAACAATGTGGGAAAAGGAGAAAATGCTGCAGGTTACCAGCATTTTCTCCTTTTCCTACAATGTTTTACACCTTTTCCAGGATACAGTTCATCATTTGGTTTCACATTTGTTTCTGAGTCTGTAAAATTAATGCTTTCAATTTGGACATGTCTTAACCCTTTACCACACAATCCTGACTTTTAACGACCCTGAAGAAAAAGCCTTTTGAAAACATTGTGGGAAAAGGAAAAAATGCTGGTGACCAGCATTTTCTCCTTTTCCCACAACGTTTTCTACCTTATCAAAGAGAAATGCCATCAGTTGAGCCCGTCATTTAAATTGTTGTCTACAAATGCTTTCAGTTTGGACAAGTCTAAAATTTTGTCATGTGGTGAAGAGTTAAATTTTGTCACTATTACAAAATATAAGACTTTTCAATACTGATTTGATATTTTACAGAGGACAAAATTAGATATGATTCAGATGATAGGTTGTGTCTCTGAGGGAAGATGAAACATCATGAGAAAAGGAGAAAATGCTGGTTACCAGCATTTTCTCCTTTTTGCATGATGTTTTCAAAAGCTGTCAAACCTCAGGGTCATTGAAACATGGGATTGTGTGGTAAAGGGTTATTTACTCTGACACATACATGATCTGTATGTCTGAGGATGTTATAAATTTATAACCCATAACCCTTTACCACACAATCCCGACTGTTATCGACCCTGAGGGAGAAGCCTTTTTAAAACATTGTAGAAAAAGGAGAAAATGCACAATGTTTCAGTGTTTCTGCTGGCTTATAAATTTTGGAGGTCATCTGTGACTCACTGTTTGGAATTTTGGGGGTCATTACAGAAATATTAGGCGCCATGGTCTTTAACTTTTTCTTTTCTCGTGGGAGCTTGAAAATCATTCGGATTCCATCTTGTTTTTTCTCGTGTGACACATTTTCAAACACCAAATCCCATAAAGTAGGCGATTTCCATTGTTAGAGAGGAATCAATATTTTGGATCCTTTTACAGGCTCGGAACAGGTTATAATTGCTAGTTTTGTTCCGACATCCAAGAAATATTGCCGCCCTACAGCTCGGCTGACTCAGAATGCTGTGAGAAGCTTATTTGGTGATAATTCTTTACCACACAGCAAAATTTTAGGCTATAGTGCACGTTTCGAAGCATTTGCAGATGATAAATTGGATGTGGCTAATTAACTCCTTACCTACGACAAAATTTTAGCCTTGTCCAAATTGAAAGCATTTGAAGACGACAAAATAAATGTGACTAAAAAATTGAAATTTGGTTTTGAAAGGGCAGAAAACATTGTGGGAAAAGGAGAAAATGCTGGTTACCAGCATTTTCTCCTTTTCCCTCAATGTTTTCAGAAGGCTTCTTTTATAGGGTCGTTGAAAGTCGGGATTGTGTGGTAAAGGGTTAAATCATGGAGCTTGTCTGAAAGGTTTAAACATTGTGGGAAAATGAGAAAATGCTGGTTATCAGTATTTTCTGCTTTTCTCAAAATGTTTTCAAAGTTTTTACCACCCAAGTGGTGAAAACTTGTGATTATGCAGTAAAGAGTTAACACTTGACCAAATAACAAAATTTTAGACTAGTCCAAACTGAAAGCATTTGCGGACAGCAAAATAAAATGTGACTCAGAAATTGAAATTTGATTTGAAAAGGGTAGAAGAAAACAATGTGAGAAAAGGAGAAAATGCTGATTACCAGCATTTTCTCCTTTTTCCACAATGTTTTCAAAAGCCCTCTTTTTCAGGGTCGTTAAAAGTCATGAATGTGTGGTAAAGTGTTAAGCTTCTTTGTCGGGTTGTTGTCCTTTGGGCTATTGTTCTGTGATCAGAATTGAGCTATTTCTTCTTTTGTACCAAACAACAAAAATGTGGATTTGACCAAATTTGAAACATTTGCAGACAACAAAAATGATGTCATTTACATTCGGAAACTGAGAAAACATCGTGGGAAAAGGGGAAAATGCTGATTACCAGCACTTTTTGTTTTTTCCCACTATGTTTTCAAAAGGCCTCTTTCTCAGGGTTGTTGAAATTAAATGGTTGAATTAAGTGCCTCTCACTACTTGAATTGTCTTTGCAGCCAGTGTAGATCAAGATCAGACCGTACAAAACATGGAGTCTGATCTGAATCTGCACTGTCTGCTTTGCTGAGATATTCTGGATGACAGCAACGTAGAAACCAGCTTATTCAGGTCATATTTCTGGAATGAAATTGTCTGTTTGCGGTTTTTTGTGCTGTAAGGGTTAAAGTACTCGCTTTGAATTTTGGAAAAGGTTAATTTGTCATTGATTGATCATTGATTTATCTGATTGGTGTTTTATACTGCTTTCAACACAATTTCAGTCATATCACTGCAATAGATTAACTTAATCAATATGTGGCCTAGGTTTCATCAGCACTAGGCCAGGGCTTTGCAGTGTCTTGCCTATGGACACCCCAGGGAAAAGGCCAGTGCGTTTATTGGTAAGTGAACACCGTGGCCCTAAGGTTGCAAATCCTGTACCTTCACCAGGTAGCTCAGTGGTTAGCACATCTGACTTGTTACCTAGTGGTTCCAGGTTCAATATTCGGTTGAGGCGCACTTTTTTTCCTGCCATTTCTTGCCTCTGACCTCTGATGCATGTGAGAAAAGTAGTCAGTGACTTGGAAAGAAAGTGGTGTCAGCACTGGTGTGAGAAAGCCAGGAAACACATGTGTAGGTGCACTGACTACTGTGAAATGACCTATGCTGTTACAATGGCATTAACCCTTTACCAGACGACAAAATTTTAGCCTTGTCCAAATTAAAAGCATTTGCAGACGACGATTTCAGTGTGGCTCAATTGGTGCAACTTTTCTTTGATAGGGTAGAAAACATTGTGGGAAAAGGAGAAAATGCTGGTTACCAGCATTTTCTCCTTTTCCCACAATGTTTTCAAAAGGTTTCTTTTCCTGGGGCGTCAAAAGGCGTCATTGTGCGGTAAAGGGTTAAATATACATACAAACGAAATCATCGATAGACCACAATGTGTAATTGAGTTGTAGGACAATATCCCCAGCACATGAAAATGCATTTATCAGAAGACCATAAATCAGATGTGGCTCAAATAATGGAAACGATCTCTGAAAGAGTAGAAAATATTGGTTATCAGCATTTTCCCACAATGTTTTCAAAATTCTAATCCCCCGGGGCCATTAAAACTCAAGATTGTGTGGTCAAGGGTTAAAAGCTTTTGTCAGGGCTTTAGTAACCATTTTAACTCTTTACCAAACGACAAAATTTTAGACTGGTCCAAATTGAAAGTATTTGCAGACGACAAATCAACTGTGGCCCAAAAATTGAAATTTGTTTAGGGAAGGGTAGAAAACATTGTGGGAACAGGTGAAAATGCTGGTTACCAGCATTTTCTCCTTTTCCCACAATGTTTTCAATAGGCTTTTTCTTCAGGGTCGTTAAAAGTCGGGATAGTGTGGTAAAGGGTTAACCCTGCAATACATGATCGCTGTTATATCTGAAGCCTGGACAAAGTGAAATGGGTATAAGTGTAAAATGATACTTGTTTGTTGACATGGACAGACAAAATGAAACAATACCATAATTCACTTACTCAATGAATTGGATACAACCATTCACCTGTCACTCTATTTATCAGCTGAAGGTAACACTTTTAACTGTTTACCACACCGACTTTAACGACCCTGAGAAAAAGGCCATTTGAAAATATTGTGGGGTAACCAGCATTTTTTCCTTTTCCCACAATGCTTTCTAACCTATCAATGACAAATTTCATCATTTGGTACATCTTTAATTTGTCGCCTGCAAATGCTTTGAATTTTGACCAGTCTTCAATTTTGTCGTTTTGTAAAGGGTTAGGGCCTTAATTGTCTACAGACAACAAAATTGTGGATTCGTCAAAATTGAGAGCATTTGCAGATGATAAATTTTATAAGGCTAAAATGATAGAATTTCTCTTTGGAAGGGTGGAAAGCATTGTAGGAAAAGGAGAAAATGTTGGTAACCAGCATTTTTTCCTTTTCTCGCAATGTTTCCTAAAGGCTCCTTTCTCTTGGTCTTTAAAATCCGGATTGTTTGGTAAAGAGTTTAGGACCCCAGGAGGAAAAAGGCTGTTAAAACCATTGTGGAAAGAGAAACCAGCATTTTTATTCTTTTTTCTACATTCGTTTTTCCTCTTTTACAGACAAAATGCATCACTGGAGACACATTTACTTTGTCATGTGCAAATGCAAATGCTGTCAATTCTAAAATTCATTTATTTTAGTCTAGGAAGTTGGTTGAAAAAAAAATAAAAACAGAGCTTAGAAATGGCTATTCCTAAATTCTAAATAGGTGTAATGTTCATTTCAGGATTTTTTCTCACAACTGGTAAATCGTCTGTGCAGCAAATTATTGCTCAGGACAGCAGATAATATGAAATTGTGTAGGTAATTTAACCCATTACCAGACGACAAAATTTTAACCGTGTCCAAATTGAAAGCAATTGCAGACGACAAAATAAATGTAACATAAATGATAATTTATGTCTTTGATAGAGTAGAAAACATTGTGGGAAAAGGAGAAAATGCTGGTTACCAGCATTTTCTCCTTTTTCCACAATGTTTTCAAAAGGCTTCTTTTCCAGACGCGTCAAAAGGAGTCATAGTGTGGGAATGGGTTAAGGAGAACTGACTGAAATTTAGAAAAGTAGGTTACGTTTCTGTCAGTCAAGCGTATTATGTGCACTCAAATAAACTCCAAAAACAATGTAAAAGCTGCCAAGTATGACTCAGTGACCTTTTGTGGACAGTGTAGATCAAGTTCAGACTGCACAGAACCTGCACTGTCTGATTAGGAGGTATTTCTCACCAAAGATCATGCGACAAAAATGTAGACTTGTTCAAATTTAGAGCATCTGCAGAATGACAAGTTAAATGTAGCTCAAATTTTGGAGTTTGTTTTTGATGCATTTTGCAGAAAGGCACATGACAAAGCATGCAGTCATATTAACCCTTATCTTGCTAAATGAGTGAAATGAAATTTCCACGTAAATATTAAAATCCCAAATTTTGCTGTTTTAAAGATATGTTTTAGGGGAAGATATCTCTTTATCAGACAGTGTAGATCCAAGATGAGACTGCACATTCTATGCAGTCTGACCTTGATCTACGCTGTTCGCAAAAGGTCAGTGAGTCGCGCTTAGCAGCCAAAGGGTGAATAATAATTACAGTTGTTTCACCAGTACAATTTTCTAGCTAAACTAGCCGAGTTGGAATTTTCTCTAGACAAAGTAAGTGTAATTTTTCCCTCTGTTTCATATTACTGGCATTGCCAAAACCCATCATTTTTGCTACATGCAAGTTGTCATCTGCAAATGTTTTTCGATTGGATGAGTGTAGAATTTTTGTTGTCTGATAAAGGTTTAACCCCTTACCACACAATCCTGTGTTTTAACAAGCCTGGGAAAGACACCTTTAGAAAGCGTTGTGGGAAAAGGAGAAAATACTGTTAATGAGCATATTCTCCTTTTCCTACAATGTTTCTTTCCTATCGGAGACTTTCATAGTTTGAGCCACATTTAATTTGTTGCTTGCAAATGCTTCGGATTTGGACAATTCTAAATATTTGTTGTTTGGTAAAGAATTAACCCTTTACCAGACAATCCTGAGTTTTGATAACTGTAAGGAAGAAGGCCTTTGAAAAAAAAATATGGGAAAAGGAGCCAGTATTTTCTCCCTTTCCCACCATTGTTTCTACCCAATCAAAGATAAGGTCCATCATTTTAGCCACATTTAAATTTTGGCCTACAAACATATGCAGTTTGGACAAGTTCAAAACTGTGTCTTTCAGTAAAAGAATCAAGTTGATATCATTTTCTGCTGAAGTATACAACTTGTAATATTCATGCATAAATTCCAATGTACATATATGAGAAAGGGCCAGATACAGTGAATGAACATACATCATAAAGCAATACACTTCATTTTTGACGAGATCAAAATTTTCATCTCTTCCTTGTTGAAAGCTTTTTGCATGTGACAAAATTAATGTAGCTCAAATGATGTGAATAACCTTTGAGCTTGATGGAAAACATTGTTGGAAAAGGGGAAAATGCCTGTCCCAGCATTTTTAGCTCACCTGAGCACAAAGTCCTCAAGGTGAGCTTTTGTGATTGTGCTGTGTCCGGCGTGCGTCGTGTGTCGTCCGTCGTGCGGTCGTCAGCATTTACCGTGTGTGCACTCTAGAGGCCACATTTTCAGCCAGATCCTCGTGAAACTTGGTCAGAATCTTTGTCATGGTAAAATCTTGGACAAGTTTGAAATTGGTTCACATGGCGTCACATGGGGTAAAAAGTAGGTCACAGGGCCAGATCTAAGAAAAACCTTGTGTGAACTCTAGAGGCATGAAACTTAGTCAGAATGTTTGTCTGGATAAAATCTAGGACCAGTTCAATGTTGGGTCACATGGGGTCAAAAAGTTACATAAGTTCACGGGGCCAAATCTTAGAAAAAGATAGTGTGCACTCTAGAGGCCACATTTTCATAAAACTTAGTTACAGTATATGTCTGTATAAAGTTCGAAATTGGGTCATGTTTTGTCAAAAAGTAGGTCACTGGGCCATATCTTAGAAAAACCTTGTGTGCACTTTAGAGGCCACATTTTCAGCCTGATACTCATGAAACTTGGTGAGAATGCTTGTCTGGATAAAATCTTGGACAAGTTTGAAATTGGGTCACATCAGGTGGAAAAGTAGGTCATGGGACCAAATCTTAGAAAAACTTTGTGTGCACTCTAGAGGCTACATTTTCAGCCTGATACTCATGAAACCTAGTCAGACTGTTTGTCTTGATAAAATCTTGCACAACTTGAAAATTTAGTCACATTGGGTCAAAAAGTAGGTCATGGGGCCAAATCTTAGAAAAACCTTGTGTGCACACTAAAGGCCACATTTTCAGCCTTATACTCATAAAAACTTGGTCAGAATATTTCTCTGGATGAAATCTTGGAAAAGAATGATATGGAGTCTTGTCAGCTCAAAAAGTAGGTCATGGGGGCCAAATCTTAGAAAAACCTTGTGTTACTCTAGATGCCAAATTTTGAGCCAGATTAGAAATTCAAAAATAGGCTAAACCAGTCAAAAAGTAGATCACTTACACTCACGACTGTGTTTTACATCATCACAACCAGGATCTTTTCAGCCTTATCAATCCTAGATGACCTTACTCAGGTGAGCACTTAAGGGCCAGTGGCCCTCTTGTCTCCTTTTCCCGCAATGTTTTCAGAAATTTTAGCCCTTGGAGGAATAAAAACAGAGGATGTACTGTATAAATTTAGAAAGGGGTACTGTGAAAAGTCAATAAATAGATGTACAGTAAGTCAGTTATTTGAAAAGGAAATCAATGAATGATCTGATGAATGATCGGTTTTTGATCCTCAAAGGCATTTCATTGAGTTTGTTGATTTTTGTCAGATTTCCTTTATAAGCCTTCTAGATCAGCTAATTTAGAATGCAAGACTCTTTTTTAACCCTTATCCTGCTGAATAAGTGAAATGAAATTTTCATGTCGAGAATAGAAACACATTTTGCCTCCCAAAGGTATTTTTTGGGGGGAAATCTATCTTCTTATTGGACAATGAAGATCCAAGATCAGACTGCATCTTCTCTGCAGTCTGATCTTGATCTACACTGTCCACTAAAGGTCCTTGAGTTGAGCTTAACAGCCTAAGGTTAAGTCTGTAATGGACAACAATATTTTGGACTTGTCCAATTTGAAAGCATTTGCAACAACAAATTAAATGTGATTTGAATGCTGATTATTGTCTTTAGAGGGAGGTTTCAGATTCTTAAAATGTCAACAAACTTCAAAAATGATTTATCACTGAATTAAGTAAAGAGATAGCTGGCGAATCATTAGTAAAGACAAATGAAAGAAAGAAAAATTCAGTTGTATGTCCTCAATGGGCTACGTCCCCTCTAAAGCAGTTTTAGATTTCACACCAGTTTTGCAGACTTGTTGGAATGTCACATGATCAGTATTCAAATCAGTAGATGTCATATCCGATGTAATAACTATAGATGGAGTCACTGATTACCATCCTGCTATTTAACTCTTTACCAAACAACAAAACTTTAGACTGGTCCGAATTGAAAGCATTTGCAGACGACATAATAAATGTGACTGAAAAATTGAAATAAGTTTTAGGAAGGGTAGAAAACATTGTGGGAAAAGGAGAAAATCCTGGTAACCAGCATTTTCTCCTTTTCCCATAATGTTTTCAAAAGGCTTTCTTTTTAAATTTGTTTCAGGAAGGGTAGAAAACATTGTGGGAAAAGGAGAAAATGCTGGTTACCAGCATTTTCTCCTTTTCCCACAATGTTTTCAAAAGGCTTCCTTTTTAGGGTCGTTAAAAGTCGGGATTGTGTGGTAAAGAGTTAACTCTTAACCATACGACAGAATTTTAGACTGGTCCATATGAAAGCATTTGCAGATGACAAATTAACTGTTGCTAAACTGATGATTTCTCTTCTTGATAGGGTAGAAAACATTGTGGGAAATGGAGAAAATGCTGGTTACCAGCATTTTCTACTGTTCCCACAATTTTTTTCAAAGAGCTCCTTTCTCGAGGTCGTTAATAGTCGGGATTGTGTGGTAAAGGGTTAACAGTTTACCAAATGACAAAATTTTAGACTGGTCCAAATTGAAAGCATTTGCAGGTGGCAAATTAAGTGTTGCTAAACTGCTGATTTCTCTTCTTGATAGGGTGGAAAACATTGTGGGAAAAGGAGAAAATGCTGGTTACTAGCATTTTCTCCTTTTCCTACAATGCTTTCGAAGGCCTTTTCTCTCAGGGTCGTTAAAAGTTGGGGCAATTTTTTGTACTCGACCAAAATGAAAGGATTTGCAGACGACAAAAAAAATGTCGCTCAACTGATGATATTTGCCTTTGATAGGGTTGAAAACATTGTGGGAAAAGGAGAAAATGCTGGTTACCAGCATTTTCTCCTTTTCCCCACAATGTTTTCAAAAGCCTTCTTCCCTGGGATGGTTATAACAATGGGATTGTAAGAGTTCAAAAGGCCAAAAATTGCATCTTTTGGCAGAATGAAACCATCCAGTTGATAAAAATGCAAAGTAAAATTTATCTAGTAGTATTTATCAGTGTTTTATGAGAATTTTTGATTTATGGCATAAAAATTAAATAGACTCATTTAGAGGTTAAAAAAGATTGTAGAAAAGGGAGAAAATGCTGGTTTCCAGAAATCTCTCCTGTTCTCACCTTTATGTTTTTTTACCCTTTCAGAGAAAATTTCAACATTTCAGACACATTTGTCGTCTGCAAAAGTTTTCAATTTGGACGAGCCTTAAATTTTGTCATTCGGTAAAGATTTGACGCTCACTTGGCTAAATAAAGTCAACCCTGTATGCATAGACTACCAGGGGAGGTAAGAAGAGTGGACTGTTATAGCAGGTGGTTGTTAAATGCAACTTTGATTATGTTACAGTAGGTGGGGATGCGAAATCAGGTCTCGTAAAGCAGTAGGTTGCCCAATACAGGTGGTCTGCAAGATAGTTGAACCTTTTCTGGGTATGGTAAAATTTTATAGCCCAATCCTTTCTGGAACAGTAATATTTTAGTCTGGTCCGAAATCAAAGCATTTGCTTAATACAAATTATTATTTTTAAATTGACTCAAATTATACGATTTGTCTGTGAAAAGGTAGACAACACTGTGGAATAAGGAGAAAACGCTGGTTACAGGGATTTTCTCCTTGTCTCATGATGTTTTCAAGAGCCTCCGTCAGGGTCGTTAGAGCCCAGGATTGTGCGACACAGTGATAAACTGTACAGTGTGTTTTATCAAAATTAAAGAGGCTTTAAAAAAAAAAAAAAAAATGTATTTGAGCCATGCTCTGGCAAAAGGGGGCTTAATGCATTTCCGTGATGCATTATATCTATCAAGCTATAACATAATTATGGATCCATAATAGCCACATTTTTTAACAATCAACTTAATCATGAGGTAGACTGGCCCTTGGACATACAGAAAATTGACCAAAAGTGAAAAGTTTTGGCCCAGATCAGCCTGCGCCACACAGGCTGACCATGGTCGATACTTTTAGGAGATGCATTAACCCCCCTTTTCTCAGAGCATGGCTCATATATTTGTGTCAATGAATGGATTACAGATAAAGAAGGATAAAGAGATAGTGTATCTTCTCACCATGTATGTTATAACAAGGTTTTCCTTGTAAAGCAAGGTGTGCCCCATCCTTTTACACCTGTACGTATCTAGCCCAATATGGTTAAACCCTTTACCAAACAACAAAATTTTAGACCCGTCCAATTTGAAAACATTTGCAGACGACAATTTCAATGTGGCTCAAATGACACGATTTTTCTCTGACAGGGTAGAAAACATTGTTGGAAAAGGAGAAAATGCTGTTTACCAGCATTTTCTCCTTTTCCCACAATGTTTTTTAAAGGCTTCTTCCCCAGGGTCGTTAAAAGTTGGGATTGTGTGGTAAAGGGTTGAACCCTCCCCCCTTCTCAAATCTTGATTGATGTGTTCATTTGTGTCGTGTTTAATGCTGTTTTCAACATTATTTGTGTTATAACACGTTGGCAGGTGCACCTATCCATGCTTTCCTGGAGTTTCTTTTACCAGTACTTGCACTATAGCCTGGGGCCCAAGCCACTGAGTGCTAAATTTCCACACAACCACTCTCAAATCATTGATCAAGGGTGAGAGAGGAATGAATCCTGTTGCAGTTACTATACCATATAAATCCTTGGAAAGAAATTGGCTAGATAGGGCATGTGAACCATCAACTTCCCCTGGCTTCAAGTCCTGTCAATATGCTACTGACTGCATGGTTACTGGGCTCAGATCAGATCTGGAGATCATAGGTTGGATGTAGTGAGTTATGACTATGAGGAGGACAATGTTTGAAAATATTATGAGAAACTGTAAAATGCTGGTTTCCAGGATTTTTTCCTTCTCCTTACTGTTTTCTACCCCAAAAGCCCATCTTTTGAGCCACATTTAAATTGTCATCTGCAATGCTTTTAATTTTGGCAAGTCTGGAATTTTGTTGTATGTATAGTGTAACTCTATTTTCTGGCTGTAGTTCACAACAGTTTTCAATACGGATGGGTTGAAAATCTAGATTTCTGGTAAAGGTTTGTGCTTATAAATGACAGATAATTTTGCATATTTTTGAAACTGAGGGCATTATCTTTATTTGTTTGCTCTTTATGATAGTAATACATTATGAGTAATTGCATTTGATTTATATTATACATGCAGTGTTTCTGCTAGCTCTTAGATTTTGGGGGTCATCAATGACTCGCTGCTTGGAATTCTGCGGGTCATTCAGAAAATTTTATGCGTCATGGTCTTTAACCCTTTTTTAGCTCCACTGGCCGAAGGCCAGCGGGCTATTGTCATGGCCCGGTGTCCGTCGTGCATCCGTCCGTCCGTGCATCCGTCCGTCCGTGCGTTAACTTTTATTTCAAACATCTTCTTCTCTGAAACTACCTATCCAATTTTCATGAAACTCCACAGAAATGATCCTGCCATGGTCCTCTTCAGAATTTCTTGAAAGAATTTAATTCCTTCAAAAACTCTGGTTGCCATGGCAACAAAACTGAAAAATATTGGAAATCTTTAAAAATCTTCTTGTCTGAAACCACAAGGCGTAGGGCTACCAAATTTGGCATGTAGCTTTATGTAGTAGACCTCTATCATGTTTCTTGAAATTATAGCCCTGGGGTCAAAATTGGCTCTGCCCCAGGGGTCACAAGTTTTACATAGGCTTATATAGAGAAAACTTCGAAAATCTTCCTGTACCTAGCCATAAGGCCTAGAGCTACCAAATTTTGCATGTAGCTATATCTAGTGGGCCTCTACCAAGCAGGCCAAAATTTTAGCCCTGGGGTCAAAATTGGCCCTGCTGCAGGGGTCACAAGTTTTACATGGGCTTACATAGTGACAACTTAAGAAATCTTCCAGTACCTAGCCATAAGGCCTAGAGCAACCAAATTTTGCATTTAGCTTGATCTAGTGGGGGTCTACCAAAAGTGCCCAAATTACAGTCCTGGGGTCAATTTGGCCTCATGCTGGGGGGTGGGGGCCTTGGGGGTGGGGAGGTTCACAAGATTTACATGGGCTTATATAGGGAAAACTTTTAAATCTTGGTGTACAAAGCCATAAGGCTTAGGGCTACCAAATTTTGCATAATTATAGCACTATCTAGTGGACAACTACAAAGAGGGCCCAAGTTACAACCCTAGGATCAAGTTTGGCCCTGCACCAGGGGTCACAAGTTTTACACGGGTTTATGGAGTGAAAACTTCAGAAACCGTCTTGTTACTAGTCATAAGGCCAAGAACTCCCAAATTTGGTCATAAACATGTGCTTATAGGGTGAAAATTCAAAAAATCCTTTTGCTCCTAACCGCAAACCCAAGGGCTACCAAATCTGGATCACTTGATTTTTTTTTTGAAATTAGCCTTGCATCAGGGGTCTTATGTTTTACAGAGGCTTCATATGGACGAAACTTGAAAATCACCTTATTTATAACCATACAGCATAGACTTGTATTATTTTGGCATGTGGCTTTATCTTGTGGACCTCTACCAGGGTTCAAGTAATTATAGCTCTGGGATCAAAAATGGCTTTGCCCTGCAGGTCTCAACTTTCACATGGGCTTTTACAGAGAAAACTTTGTAAGTCTTCATTTTGAAACCATTTGGCTCAGAATTGAAATGTTCAGTATTTATGGTTTATATTTATAAGCCAGTGGAGCGATACAGGGCCATCATGGCCCTCTTGTTTTTTTTCACGTGTTGTTTGCCTTTGCCAATTTGTACATGTTGCATAATGCTGAAAGTTTTAAAAGACAGCGTGGTATTAAAGGTAAATGTTAAAAAACAATGACCTCGTAGAAACTGTTGTCTGTGAACCCGATTACTCCAGGAAGTCCATTACCGAGCAAGGTCTAAAAAGTTTAAGTACCGATTCCATACAATAATACAAGCGAGACGACAGCGATGTCACACAGATTAATGTTGTGTCTTAGACCGATTCAGTGTAAACCTAGACTGGTACCCATTGTATCTCCTGTAGCTGTCCGATAGATACGAAGATCGATAACAGGCTGCCGGTTTAGTGTAAACCGGAAACAGATAATTCAATGTTAGAAAGCGGGTTCGATACGATTCTGCAGTTATAAACTTCACGATTTTGTAAGATATATTAATTGAATCAATGCTTTATGTTCCTTTTTAGTTCTGATTTATGTTGCATCAAGGAAGACGCGATGTATTAATTCTGTTGCATAATAGGCTCTCATTTTGCACGCCAAAAATGCAAAAACATAGTCTTTCTGAAACGCTGTACATGTACAGACTATTCTGCCAGGATTGTCCAGAGAGGGGACAAATTTCTCATAAACTGTTAGAAATACTCAAAGGTTTTTTACGAGTTTGGCTGTTTTCAAAGAAAACGATGGAGTATTGGCGTAGCCCTATCGTCATCTGTATCGTCTTGTGAAACTGACATTTTGTCATATCTCTGTTATTCATGAAGATATTTGTGTCAAATTTTGACAAGTTGCTAATTATAAAAGGGGAACTTGTGTACAACAAGGGCGGATAACCGTCAGTGTTTTTAAGACAGTTCTGCCCCTTTTTTGACTTGGAATTTTCTCTGAAAATCAAAATCAAGCAACCACAGCTGAGTGTTGGCACGTGCATCCACTACTCTTGTTTTATTTAAAGATAAGTTAGACAAATGCCACCAAGACTATTTACTAAATGAAATTAAAAGGGACAAAGTCCCACCTGTATGCAGTATGATGGGACATTCTTGTAATTCAATGGGACAATGTCCCAGAGTCACACCCTAGACAGAGCACGCATGTAGTACTTCTCAGTGTCTAATCCAGGATTTGAAAAATGAGGGGTTAAATCCCCCATTACTTTGAAAAAGATGGGGGATTTCTCAAAAGTATGGGGGATAGGAAAAAAGTAGATAGGAAAACAGCCCTCCTTTTATATCATTGTCGATAAAATAAATTCATATTCAGAAAAAAACATCAAAAATACTAACATTTCTGTAAATACAACGAAATTATTTTTTACCAGGCTTACTTAGATAAAAAAGCGGTTTAATTTTTTGTTTTAAAAAAAAAATCTGTTAAGTTAAATTGGTAACTCTACCATAAACAAAAAGGGAAGCTACTCTATGCAACAGTGATGTGCTGAATCTGTCCATCTTTCTTCATAAACACATAAATTGGGAAAAAATGGGTAGGAAATTTGACTATTCTCTCTAAAATTTGAATGCGGGATTATCCCACAGTTGGTTTGAAAATACACGCGATTCACAAAAAGTATCGGCGATTCCCACAATCATGCGCTCTAAATCAGACACTGCTTCTGCAACAAAGTGAATTGGAACATTTGTGGAAAAAAAAAGAGGATTGGGTTATATGTGTTTTACTGTGATACTCATTGATCAGTTGAATAGTGTTGTATGCTGTTTTAAAAATTATCCCTTTCCCAAACAACAAATTTTAGACTGGTCCAAATTGAACGAGATTGCAGATGACAATTTTAAATGTGATAAAAATGGCAGAAAGGTCTCAAAAAGGGTAGAAAACACTGTGGGAAAAGGAGAAATTGCTCGTTACGAGCAATTTCTCCTTTCCCACAGTGTTTTCAAAAGACTTGTACTGCAGACACATGAAAACCAGGGCTTGTTTGGGAAAGGGAAACATGAAATTTTAGTAATATCACAGCAACAGCTCCATTATTCCTGTGTGTCCTGGATATTACCAGCTCTAACTGAGGGCTCTGGAATGTCAATTATCCAAGGACACTCCCATGATAAATCCAGCACCTTGAGTGTGGATTGAACCCAGGTTTCCAGGTTTATAGTTCTAGACCTTCACCTGAGGGTCCTGTATAGCTCAGTATAGGATTCGTAACCAGGAGGTTGCCAGGTTCATTCCTCACTGGAAGCATTGGGTTTTTCATGGGAGTGTCCTTGGGCAAGACACTTCAGAGCCTAAGCCTGGTACTTCTGAAAGAGAGGACATCTGTTAATAATTATGTGAGCTGTCCCCATGATATGACTGAAATAATGGTGAAAGCAGCGTAAAAAACAGCATTCAGTCAATCTACACCTTCACCACTGAAGGTGAATCCCCATTTAACTCTTTACCAAACGACAAAATTTTAGACCAGTCCAGATTGAAAGCATTTGCAGAGGACAATTTAATGGCTCAAGTGATGGAATTTGTCATTGATAGGGTAGAAAACATTGTGGGAAGTGGAGAAAATGCTGGTTTTCATTTTCTCTTTTCCCACAATGTTTTCTAAAGGCCCTATCCTGAAGGTTGTTAAAACTCGGGATTGTGTGGTGAAGGGTTATAGTGGTGGTAAACCAGTTTTGTAAATTTTGTGCCCCCACCAACCACAAACTATTGTTAAAGTTTTGTCAAAGTCTTAGGTATCATTTAACTCTTTACCAAATGATAAAGTTTTAGACTAGTCCAAATTGAAAGCATTTGCAGACGACAAAATAAATGTGACTTAAAAATTGAAATATGCTTTTGGATGGGTTGAAAACATTGTGGAAAAAGGAGAAAATGCTAATTATCAGCATTTTCTCCTTTTCCCACAATGTTTTCAAAAGCTTTCTCACTTACGGTGGTAAAAAGTCGGGATTGTGTGGTTAAACTTTTACCAAACAATCTCATGTTTTGACAACCCTGAATAAGATGCTTTTGAAAACATTGTTGGGGAAAGGAGAAAATTATGGCAACCAACATTTTCGCTTTTTCCCACAATTTTTTCTATGTTTCAAAACGAAAATTATCTTTCGGGCTTCATGTTGTATGCAAATTATGCTTTCAGTTTGGACTGTGTAAATTTTTTTTTTTCCTTGGTAAAGATTTAAAGAAATTATGTTAAATATAAACTTTCTTTATGTACTCTCCTCTTTAATTGGATCTGCGATGTTTTGTCAAAAACCACATCGAAAACAATCCCTAGCCCTGACCTTTACCGTAACTCAGACCAGTTGTGGTTCAGATCTTCCTCCTAGACAGAGCTTTTCATGAATAAATCTAGGAATTAAGCAATCGTTATTTCAAAACATACATTGATTTTGACGAAACGCCCTTTCGGCGGAAACTTGCGTACCGTCTTTAATTAGTTAGCCATGGTAGCTCACTTGGTAACGTAAAGGACGTGCCTCAGAACAGAGGATCGCTGGTTCTTTCTCTGGCACAGCCAATTTCTTTCTGAGGAATGATGATAGTCATTGCAACAGGATTCATACCTCTGTCACTGCTGACCATTGTTTCGACGATAGTTATGTGGGAAAGCAGCCACTGGTTTGGAAAGAATAGAGTGAGGCGTACTGGTGGAAAGAAACTCCAGGAAAGCATGGATAGGTGCACTGGCCACCGAGATATAACTGAAATAATGTTGAAAATGGCATTAAACGCCATATATACAATCAATCAATCAATTGAAGGATACATTTTATAAAACAAAAAAAGTCATCTACCCCATACTTTCATAACATACTTTATTTTTGTTCCTTGAGTTAGTCATGAATGAGAAATCAGTCCTAACCCTTTTCCACACAAAAAAATTTTAAACTGGTCCAAATTAAAAACAGTTGCAGGCGCACAAATTAATTGTGTCTCAAGTAATGAGATTGGGCTTTGATAGGATAGAAGACATTGTGGGAAAAGGAGAAAATGCTGGTTACCAGCATTTTCTCTTTTTCCCACAATGTTTTCCCAAGGCTTCTTTCTCAGGGCCGTTCAAACTCTGGATTGTGTGGTAAAGGGTTAAGTCATGAACAGATAGCTACTGGTATCCTTTGCAGTGTTGGAGATAACCCCTTTCCTAATTTATTTGAGTTTTTAACTATTTCATTTTGGCGGACGATTATCTATCAAAAAGCACAAAATTTAATTTTGGTCAGGATTTACTAGAAGATGAGGGTAAGGAAATTTTGGTTTCTTGTTTTGTGCCACATCCCTATTTGTCACAATGTTTCCACATCTTAAACTCCTTACCAAACGACAAAATTTTAGACTGGTCCAAATTGAAAGCATTTGCAGATGACTTATTAACCCATTGCCATACAATCCTGAGTTTTAACAACCCTGAAGAACAAAGCCTATGAAAACATTGTGGGAAAAGGAGAAAATGCTGGTTACCAGCATTTTCTCCTTTCCCCACAACGTTTTCTAGCCTTTCAATGACAAATCCCACCATTTTAGCCACATTGAATGTGTTGTCTGTAAATGCTTTCAAGTTGTAGTAGTTCAAAATATTGATGTGTGCAAAGATTTGAAGGTGGCCCCAAAGACAGAATTTGACCATAATATGGTATAAAACATTGTTAAAAAAGGAGAAAATGCTATTTTCTCCTTTTCCAACGATGTTGGAATGTTCCAACGAAAGCCTTCTCCCTCAGGGTCATTAAAAGACAGGATCCTGTGGTTAAGGGTTAACTCTTTACCACACGACAAAAATGTAGACTTGTCCAAATTCAAAGCATTTGCAGACGACAATTTAAATGTGGCTCAAATGATGACATTTGTCTTTGATAGGGTAGAAAACATTGTGGGAAAAGGAGAAAATGCTGGTTACCAGCATTTTCTCCATTTCCCATAATGTTTTCAATTTAAAGGCTTCTTTGACAGGGTCTTTAAAACTTGGGATTGTGTGGTAAAGGGATAATTATTGGCTGAGGGATCAGAAGGACCACTCCTGAGGGAAAAGATTTGATGTGATCCTGTGTGGGCGTTACAATCACCTGGTGATTGACTCTTTACCACACAATCCTGACTTTTAACAACCCTAAGGAAATTGTGGGAAAAGGAGAAAGTGCTGGTAATCAAGATTTTCTCCTTTCCCCACAATGTTTTCTACCCTATGAAAGACAAGTTTTCTGTTTTGAGTTATACTGAAGTTGTCGCCTGCAAGTACTCTCAATTTGGACATGTCTAAATTTTTGTCATTTGGTAAAGACTTAACTCTTTACCAAACAACAAAATTTTGGACTGGACCAAATTTACAGCATTTGCTGACAGCAAAATAAGTGTAGCTTAAATGATTATTTCTGTCTTTGATATCGTAGAAAACATTGTTGGAAAAAGAGAAAATGCAGGTCCCCTTTTTTTTTCTACAATATTTTAGAGTTTTATGTTTCTGGATTTTTGAAACACGGGACTGTGTGGTAAAGAAAGAATTAAAGCTGAAGATGTACAATGGTAACAACCTTGTAACAACTTGTTGAAATTTCGTTTCTTTTTAGCTTGGCTGTTTTCAAAGATGTAATAGCCATGTCTTCATCTGTGTTGATGTCATCAAATGAAAACTTTGACAGTTTCTCATATCTCTGTCATTACTGAAGATATTTTGTTTAAATTCAGGCTTTATTATTAGTTATCAAAAAGTGAACCCAAAAAAGAGCTGCAGGTAACCCTAAAAATATCTCTGGCAAAGGTATGCCCCTTTTTCACAGGAAAAATAAATAAGTTACCGCAGCCAAGCGTTTGCCAAGTGTATGTGATCCTTGTCTGTTTTTTTTTTGTTACTAGATACGATTTATTACGGTGTTTTTTTCTTCTATCCCTACACGTTCGTTTTTTTTTTTTGTTCGTTTTAATGTACAGGTATTTAACTTTCCCATTCTAATATCAGTATAATGATATGAAATTACATATATTAACTTTCGTGTGCTTTAAAAAAATAAATGTCACGAAATAAGCAGAGTTGATAATCTTCCGCAAGTAGTCCTTTACCAAATAATCCCCGTGTGAAAAAGGCTTTTAAAACATTGTGGGAATTATAGGAGAAAATGCTGGCAACCAGCATTTTCTATTTTTCCCACAATGTTTCGTAACCTGCACCTGTAGACAGATCCCATTATTAGAGCCACATTTACATCGTCCTCTGCAAAATGCTTTCAATTTAGAAAAGTCTACAATTTGGTTGTGAGGTTAATGGATTAACCCTTAAGCTGCAAAGTGCAACTCAATGATCTTTTGTGAATAGCGTAGATCAGGATCAGACTACACAGAATGTGCAGTCTGACCATGGATCTACATCCGATAAGGGGATAATGTTCTCCAAAAATAAGTTTGAAATAAAATTATTCTGGTTTTTACTGCATATATATAATCGGCTTGAAGGTTTTATTAAACTTTTACCACACAATGATGCCTTTTGACGCCCCTGGGAAAGAAGCCTTTTGAAAACATTGTGGGAAAAGGAGAAAATGCTGGTAACCAGCATTTTCTCCTTTTCCCACAATGTTTTCTACCCTATCAAAGAAAAATTGCACCATTTAAGCCACATTGAAATTGTCGTCTGCAAATGCTTTCAATTTGGACGAGGCTAAAATTTTGTCGTCTGGTAAAGGGTTAACTAATTTAGCAGGATAAGGGTAAAATAAGCATGTAGGGATAGATATAATACATTATCTGCCTTGAAAGTTATCTATATCAGTATGTATTTGATAGCTGTGGGCTGAAAACTTTTGATTGAAACCCTTTACCACACAATACCAAGTTTTAACCCTTAGGTTGCTAAGCACACCTCAAGGACCTTTTGCATATGTGGTAGATCAAGATCAGACTACACCAAATGTGCAGTCTGATCTTGGATCTACACTATCCGATTTGGAGATATTAACCCCCGAAATATACCTTTGAAATAATAACAGTTTTTTAACATCGGCTTGAAAGTTTCATTTCATTTATTTATCACGTTAAGGGTTAAGGATCCCTAGAAACAAAAAAAAAATAAAGCTTTTGAAAAAGTTGTGAGAAAAGGACAAAAAAGCTGGTAACCAGCATTTTCTTCTTTTCCCACAGTGTTTTCTACTCTTTGAAAGACATATTCATTGAGCCAATTAAATTTTTGTCTGCAAATTCTATAGATTTTAGGCATAACCAGATTTTCTTGTGTGGTTAAGAGTTAAAACCCCTCGAACTGTAATTTTTACAATCTGCAGGAGCAGACAGCTTTTGAAAACATTATGGGAATAGGAGAAAATGCTGGTAACCAGCTTTTTCTCCTTTTCCCACTTGTTTTCTGCCATTTTATAGATAAAACATCTTGCAGACAAAGCTGGTAACCTGAGCCTTCTCTCTTTTTCTCACAGGGTTGTTAGAATACAGGATTGTGAGGTAAAGGGTTAAACTTTGACAAGTCCAAACTTTTGTGGTCTGGTAAAGAGTTAACACAAGATTGTTGGGTAAATACAGAATATTATGTTGTTGTAACTTTCCTGGTGCTTGTATTTGATTCAAGCAGTTCGAGAAAATTTGATATCGTGTGAGACCAAAGGTCAAGCAAGATGTCAAAATTTTCTTACGCAGCGAGAAGCAATTTTATTTATTATACAAGCAACAGGAAAGTTTCTACAACATGGTATTCCTTTTATTTTATTTCTTCTACTTTGAATGACAAAATTTTGCGATTATTGACACTTGATTAGAAAAATGGTAAACATAGTGAAACAATTAATTGTGTAGAGGGTAGTAACTTTGTTTTTATGAATGGTAGATGAATATTATAGCATAACATTATTTGAGAAATCAAATCGCAAATTGATACATGCCTTATTCCGTGCACTAGATATATCATCATACCATATTTGGAATTGTATCTGACACAGTGAAGATACAGATTTTTTTTCTGTCATCTGTGTTATTCTGTCAGTATGCAACTAATGTATTTTTAGCCAGCTTATGTATAATTTCTACTTTCAGGTCTGGAGTATTTTTGCTGCACTGTTAGGACCGTTTTCCAAGATGTGACCAGCTGCATTCCTCAAGGATCACGTTTGGACTTCACGTCCTTGGAGGACGCATAAATGTTGCTGTTTACAAGCATCGCATGACAACTCTTTGTTACAAAGAGGCTGTTGTTGTTGTGTAAATGCTTCAAAAAACTTGCAAATTCTACACATATTTAACTTCGGTTGTGATATCATTTGGACGTCTTATTTTTGGCATTCCCTTTTTTGGCCCAGTATAAACCATGTCAGGAAAAGGTACTTCCATCGATGTGATCCGGGCATCTCGAAGACGGAGTGCGAGTCTTGCCGACGAATTGGATGCCGCACCCACTTCTCCGCCCCCACCTCCGCCTGATGAACCGGTTCCAGATTTCCCACCTGTTTATAAGGCTGATTCCCTCCCAAGATCGAACAAAGTAGGGTCAAAAGTCAGTCAGATTAAAGAAATGTTTCAGACCAATGGTACAGAGGACTCCAAATTCAAACCCATACGATCAAGTAGCGCATCAACATCAAGGTTACGGAGTCCCCCACCTGCACTCCAACCAAAGAACCCACCTTCGTCGCACATGAGAATGTACAACAGTACAAGTGGGATTTCTTCTACTCATACTAGAGACACAACTTCATCTGGCCATTCTGTTGTAAGTATATACTGTAGAATCTGCCTTTAGTGGCCACCTCTATCAAGTAAACAACCTTTCTTGACCATTTACCCAACGATTTTATGTTTTGACATTCGTGAGGAAGAAGGCTTTTGGAAATATTATGAGAAAAGCAGAAAATGCTGGAAAATGCTGGTTTCCAGCATTTTCTCCTTTTTCTCAGAATGTTTTCTACCCTTCAATAGATATGTCCCTTGCATATAGTAACATTTTATTTTTATAGCCACTAACACATAATCACATTTTTTTTTTTTTTTTCAATTTTTGACAATTCTAAAATTTTATTATTTGGTAAAGCTCACTCTTTGAGTGGGGATCGAACTTAGAGAGGGTCAAAAAAAGAAATGCAACAGAAACAATGGGGAAACAGCTGAAGAAAAGTACTTTTTTCAACTCTATGGTTCTTTTTCTTTACGCCACAATTAGGTATTTTAATGACCCTGAAACAGACTGCTTTTGAAAACTCTGTGGGAAAAGGAGAAAATGCTGGTAATCAGCATTTTCTCCCTTTCCCACAATGCTTTCAATTCTGACAATTCCAGATCCCATTTTTTGTACCACACCTAATTTCTTGTCTGTAAATGCTTTCAGTTTGGAACGATCTAAATTATTGTCATCTTGTTAAGAGTGACCAGATGACAAAATGTAAGACTGGTCCATTTTGAAAGCAGTTTGAAAGCAGACAACAAACTGAAAATGGATCCAATTATAGAATTTGTCTTAGAGGTGGTAGAGAGCATTGTAGGAAAGCAAGAAAATGCTGGTTACTTGCATTCTCTCCTTTTCCCACAAACTTTCCAGAAGCCTTCCTCCACAGTGTGGTTAGCTGAGCCCCGGTGGCTCATTCGGTAGTGAACAGGACTGGAGAACATGGGGTTGCTGGTTAGATCCCAGGCTCGGCCAATTTCTTTCCGAGGATTGATGATAGTCTTTTGGACAGGATTCATTCTTTTCTCACTGCTGACCATTGTTTCGATGATGGTTATGTGGGAAAGCAGCCAGTGGCTTTGAAAGAAAATTGTGTGTAGTACTGGTAAAAGAAACTCTAGGAAATCATGGATAAGAGCACTGGGTGCCACGATATAACAGAAATAATGTTGAAAATGGTGTTATAACACCATACAGTCAATCAGTCAATCAATCAACCATAGTGTGGTTAACCCTTTACCACACAATCCCAAGTTTTAATGACCTTGAAGAATACAGCTTTTGAAAAAATCGTGGGAAAAGGATAGAATGTTGGTAATCAGCATTTTCTCCTTTTCCCACAAAGTTTTATACCCTTCTAAGGCAACAATATGAATCTCATTTAACTTGGTGGCTGCAAATGCTTTGGATTTAGACTTGTACAAAGTTTTGTCATTTGGTTAAGAGTTAAAAGATGGGAATGTACAGTTATGGGTTAGATTTTAAAGAAAATAGTAACGGAAAGGAAAAGAATCTTGTAACATGCAATAACTCCTTTTTATACAATGATTTCAAAAACATCTATTTTCTCTTGAATACTTACAGGTCAGCACAAATCCATCAAACCATGTTCAGCGCTTTAACTACACCAGAGCATTATTTGCACGACTCGAGGAAGAAAGCAAAATTCAGCAAGAACGGGAAAAACACCCGTTGCAGCGACCTTCACCTGGCCATGGAACCACGTCGCCAGTATCATCCCCCGAACGGAAACCATTCCCAGATGAAAAACGTAAATCAGATGAAATGAGTCATTCTGTGATAGATATTCCAAAACGCTATCGAACTAATGACCATGGAGATAGTTCTAGTACTGTAACAACACGAAGGTCAAGGGCAGACCATAGACCTCCGATTCCATCTAGGAAACCAGACATAAGGCCGGCCTTTTCTGAACCAAGCATTCCTAAAGCAGTAAGTTCCTCTGTTAATCGTGCCCCAGCAGGCTTACTTTGGAAGAGAAAGCAGGAGGATGTCCTAAGTGATATAAATGATTCAGAGATTCATCATGAGAAAAGGGGCAAGATCAGTTCTTCTACTTCTTCAGTGCATCATGAACCAGAACAAAGTGATGAAATGCTAGATAATACTGTTTTTAGTGCTTCCAATGGTTCACTTAATGAGGACCTATCAATCACTTCAGCATATCATTCCAGAAAACCATATTTTCCCTCTGACAATGCAAACTTTAGTCAAGGTCGGTCTAGTTCAACTGAAGTGCTCAATCTAAGGTCAAGGTCTTCTTCAGGTGAAAATGCAAGGTCAGGGTCAGGTGACACAAAAGCTCGTTCCGAAAGTACAGATAGTCAGGATCATGATAATCGTCCAGATAAGGGAGGAAGTATTGTGCATCTGAGACAAAAGAACAATGATAAACCTACAACTGCCAGTAAAAGACTCAGTCGAGAAGAAATACAGGCTGCATTAGACAGAGCTGACACGTATCTTAAAAAGGGTAGTTTTTCATCAGATGAAGAAGGAAGTAGAAAAGGTAGTTCGTCCTCTGAAAGGGGAATGTCTGTGTCGGACATTAGCTCACCGGTTGCCAAGGATAAACCAAAAGTTTCGGGACACATAATGAGTAAGTCAGATTCATCTGTTCATTCCGCTGGAGAACAGGGTTCACAATTACGGAGCTGGGCTCGTTATCGTAACCAGCGTTATTCCAGAATGTCAGATAACCTTGATGATAAAGTTGGAGATGTCACAAAATTAGGTAGCATATCAGATATTAGTGTGAGTGGATATCGAAACTCTTCTACCGAAAATATTCCTAAGGCAGTGGATGGGGTGAGTGGAAACAAAAACTCCGATGCTCTGGCAAATATAGTTCAAAGTTCGGTGATACCACGTAGGCCAGTAAGAAACATTAGCGATTTGTCACAAAGTCCTGAGACAAGCCCCAGGTCTAATGATTCTTTCCAGTCTGAAGAGACTGTTGAACCAGATGATAACATCTCTGGGGTTGTAAGTGTTTCAAACAGGATCAGTGAATCAGAGGAACAATCACAAATAGTTGATACTTCGATACATTCCGCCAATATATCATCAGGTTTAGAAAGCAGACCCATGCCAGTGCCCCGTCGTTCAGCCCCATTACCCCCTAGTAAACCCCCACCACCACCACCTATTGTTTACAGTGAGCAACGTTCTTCACCAAGATCTCATGACACATATCCCACAGTTCCCTCAGCTGATTACCAGGATGGATCACAGAGTGAGCTCACAGCTGAGGTTGTTGAAGAAATTGTAGAGTTACGAGAGTCAGCTGTCTCATCAGAAATTCCGTCAGTGTCGACTGTGGAGTCTGAGTTACCGCCTGTTCAGATGAGAGTCAATGCACAGTTTTTGATGCTAGAAGAGCCAGAGGAAAGTTCAGATGTTCAAGAGGAAAACTTCAAACATCGAGGGTAAGTTATTTTTAGCTCACCTTAGCACAACGTGCTAAAGGTGAGCTATTATGATCGCCCTATGTCCGGCGTCCGTCGTCCGGCGTCCGTCGTCAATTTCTTTAAACATCTTCTTCTCCTAAACCACTGGGCCAGTCTTGATGAAACTTGGCAGGGATGTTCCTTGGGTGAAGCTCTACCAAAAGTGTTCAAAGAATTGAATTCCACCCACAACTCTGGTTGCCATGGCAACAAAAAGGAAAAAAAAGCAAAATCTTTGAAAATCTTCTTCTCTGAAACTAGAAGGCGCAGAGCTTTGATATTTGGTATGTAGCATCTCCTAGTGGACCTCTACCAAGTTTGCTCATTTGATGCCCCTGGGGTCAAAACTGGCCCCGCCCCCGGGGGTCACAAGTTTGAGCATAGTCATAAAGAAGGAAAACTTTAAAAATCTTATTCTCTAAAACCTGAAGGCGTAGAGCTTTGATATTTGGCATGTAGCATCTCCTAGTGGACCTCTACCAAGTTTGTTCATATGATGCCCCTGGGGTCAAAACTGGCCCAGCCCCGGGGGTCACAATTTCCAACATAGGAACAAAGAAGGAAAACTTTAAAAATCTTCTTCTCTAAAACTAGAAGGCATAGAGCTTTGATATTTGGCATGAAGCATCTCCTAGTGGACCTCTACCAAGTTACTTCATATGATGCCCTTGGGGTCAAAACTGGCCCTGCCCCGGGGGTCACAAGTTCGAACATAGGAACAAAGAGGGGAAACTTTAAAAATCATTTTCTCTGAAACTGGAAGGCGTAGAGCTTTGATATTTGGTATGTGGCATTGCCTAGTGGACCTCTACCAAGTTTGTTCATATGATGCCCCTGGGGTCAAAACTGGCCCCGTCCCGGGGGTCACAAGTTTGAGCATAGTAACAAAGAAGGAAAACTTTTAAAAATCTTCTTCTCTGAAACTTGAAGGCATAGAGCTTTGATATTTGGCATGTAGCATCTCCTAGTGGACCTCTACCAAGTTTGTTCATATGATGCCCCTGGGGTCAAAACTGGCCCCGCCCCGGGGGTCACAAGTTTGAGCATAGTAACAAAGAAGGAAAACTTTAAAAATCTTCTTCTCTGAAACTTGAAGGCGTAGAGCTTTGATATTTGGCATGTAGCATCTCCTAGTGGACCTCTACCAAGTTTGTTCATATGATGCCCCTGGGGTCAAAACTGGCCCCGCCCCGGGGGTCACAATTTCCAACATAGGGACAAAGAAGGAAAACTTTAAAAATCTTCTTCTCTAAAACTAGAAGGCATAGAGCTTTGATATTTGGCATGAAGCATCTCCTAGTGGACCCCTACCAAGTTTGTTCATATGATGCCCTTGGGGGTCAAAACTGGCCCAGCCCCGGGGGTCACAAGTTTGAGCATAGTAACAAAGAAGGAAAACTTTAAAAATCATCTTCTCTGAAACTGGAAGGCGTAGAGCTTTGATATTTGGTTTGTAGCATTGCCTATTGGACCTGTACCAAGTTTGTTCATATGATGCCCCTGGGGTCAAAACTGGCCCCGTCCCGGGGGTCACAAGTTCGAGCATAGTAACAAAGAAGGAAAACTTTAAAAATCTTCTTCTCTGAAACTTGAAGGCGTAGAGCTTTGATATTTGGCATGTAGCATCTCCTAGTGGACCTCTACCAAGTTTGTTCATATGATGCCCCTGGGGTCAAAACTGGCCCCGCCCCAGGGGTCACAATTTCCAACATAGGAACAAAGAAGGAAAACTTTAAAAATCTTCTGCTCTAAAACTAGAAGGCATAGAGCTTTGATATTTGGCATGAAGCATCTCCTAGTGGATCTCTACTAAGTCTGTGCATATGATGGCCTTGGGGCAGAAGTTGGCCCTGCCCCGGGGGTCACAAGTTCGAACATAGGAACAGAGAAGGAAAATTTTAAGAATCATCTTCTCTGAAACTGGAAGGCGTAGAGCTTTGATATTTGGTATGTAGTGATTCTCTTCTAAGTTTGTGTGCCCACCTAAGCGCAACAAGTTCATTGAGTTCAAAATTGGGTCATCTTGGGTCATAAACTAGGTCACTAGGTCAAATTAAAGAAATACCTTGTTGGCTCTCTCGAGGCCACATTATTTGCTCAATTGCCTTGAAAATTAGTTAGAAAGTTTGTCTTTATAAAGTCTCACATAAGATTAATTTGGGTCAACTTGGGTCATAAACTAGTTCACTGGGTCAAATTAAAGAAATACCTTGTTTGCACTCTGGAAGCCACATTTATTGCTCAAATGACCTGAAATTTGGCCAGAATGTTTGTCTTGATGAAATACCAGATGAGTTTGGATTTGGGTCAGCTAGAACGATAAACTAGGTCACTAGGTCAAAATAAAGAAATACCTTGTGGGCACATTATTTGCTTAATTGCCTTGAAAATTGGTCAGAATATTTGTCTTTGTAAAATCTCACATGAGTCTGAATTTGGGTCAACTGGGGTCATAAACTAGTTCACTTGGTCAAATTAAAGAAATAGCTAGTGGGCACTCTAGAGGCCACATTTTTTGCTCAATTGACTTGAAAATTGGTCAGAATGTTTGTCTTCATGAAATGTGAGTTTGAAATTGGGTCATTGCGGTCAAAAACTAGGTCACATGGTCAAATTAAAGAAAAACCTTTAAGGCACTCTACTAAGGTGAGCGACCCAGGGCCATCATGGCCCTCTTGTTCTTTTAGCCATTTACCTCTGGCAGACAACTTTTCTTTTACTAAGCAGAAAGCTGAAGAAAACATAAATTCCTTATCCCTTTACCAGGCATTAGTAAAATGGCTATAGAAAACCTCATGGGAAAAGGAGAAAATGCTGCTCATTGCTACTCATTCTAGGACAAAACTACTTACTTGCATCAGATTCAGTTTGTTGGCTCTGGCTGCAAATACATTCAATTTTAGACTTGTCCATATTCATAGCTTTTGCAGAGGACACATTTAACCCTTTACCGCACAATGCCGCCTTTTGATGCCCCTGGGAAAGAAGCCTTTTGAAAACATTGTGGGAAAAGGAGAAAATGCTGGTAACCAGCATTTTCTCCTTTTCCCACAATGTTTTCAAACCTTTCAGAAACAAACTCAATCATTGGAGCCACCTTTACTTTGTCGTCTGCAAATACTTTGAATTTGGACCAGTCTAAAATTTTGTTGTCTGGTAAAGGGTTAATTTATGTCAAAAAGCTATATTTTACAAGGATGTTTTCAAAATTTTGCAAATTTGGTCCAGGAGTTAACAAATTCAATAAAGCTGCCCCATGTAGGTTAAAGCATAATGTAAGTTCGGTTCATCATAGAAGGTCAAACTATCAATTTCTAATATGCACTGTTTCTCTCATTAAATAAGAAAGATAACTCTAGAGGTTTCTGATTTATGGATGTAATGGAATATCTGTAGTTACATCCCTTTGCCTTGATGCTGTTAATTGATTGATTGTATGGCGTTTAATGCCGTTTTCAACATTATTTCAATTACAGCGTGGCGGCCAGTGTATCTATTCATGCTTTCCTGGAGTTTCTGTTACAAGTACTCCGCACAATATTCTTTCCAAGCCACTGGCTGCTTTCCCACATAACCATTGTCGAAACAATGGTCAGCCGTGAGAGAGGAATGAATCCTGTCGCAATGACTATCATCAATCATTGGAAAGAAATTGGCAGAGCTGGGGATCGAACCAGCGGCCACCTGTTCTCAGCCTTGATGCTAGTTCTCTGGTACAATCTACTGTAACCTTAGCAGTGCCTTGGTGACATCAAAATCAGTCTGCACAGAATTTGCTGATTAATCTTGGCAGACCTATACTGTTGCAGAAAGAAGAACTTAAACCCTTTACCTCTTTAATTCCAAGTTTTAACAGCCCTCCTCTCACCTCTGATGCATGTGAGAAAAGTAGCCAGTGGCTTTGGAGAAAGTTGTCGCAGTACTGATATGAGAAAGCCAGGAAACCCATGGGTGTGTCAGTGACAGCCATGATATGACCTGAGCTGTTAAAGTGGCATTAAACTCCATTACAAACCAATTTAACAGCCCTATAAAAGAGAGCTGACGAAAACTTTTTCGAAAAAGGAGAAAATGATGGTTACCAGCATTTTTTCCTATTTTCCCGAATGTTTTATACCCTTTAAAAAGCAAATCCTGTCATTTGGATCTCATGTATTTTGTGGCTTGCAAATGATGTTATGTTGGACAAGTCACTTTAGAGTGAATGTGGTAGCTTTTTTGTTTATATTATTTATATTACCTGGAATTGTTCATAGAACTTACTTAACCCTTTACCACACAACCCCGACTTTTAACAACCCTCAAACAGAGGCTTTTTTGAAAATATTGTGGGAAAAGGAGAAAATGCTGGTAACCAGCATTTTCTCCTTTTCCCACAATGTTTTCTACCTTTCTCATAACAAATTTCAGTTTTTGAGTCACATTTGTCATCTGCAGATGCTTTCAAGATGGACAAGTCTAAAATCTTGGCCGTTGGTGAAGATTTAAAGTGGCAGCTTGAAGTGTTCATTGAACTTACTGGATGTGTAAGAGCTAAAAGAATTCAGGTTGATTGATTGATTGTATGGTGTTTAATGCCATTTTCAACATTATTACAGTTATATCGCAGCGGCCAGTGCAGCTATCCATGCTTTCCTGGAGTTTATTTTCCCAGTACTATGCACAATATTTTTTCCAAACCACTGGCTGCTTTCCCACATACCCATCATCAAAATAGTGGTCAGTGGTGAGAAAGGAATGAATCCTGTCGCAGTGGCAATAATCAATCCTCGGAAAGAAATTGGCCGAGCCAGGGATCGAACCAGCGACCTCCTGTTCTCAAGTCCTGTATGCTACCTACAGTATTACGGGGGCTCGGCTAAAAGAATTCAGGACTAAGCATACTACAGCTATTGCCAAGTACTTATATAGACTGTATAGATGAAGATCAACTTGTTTTGTACAATCTGATCTTGGGTCTACAATGTCCTACCTTTTGAAAATTGTTAAAATTTAAAGCATTTGCAAACAAAAAGTCAATGCAGCTCAAATTGTGGAAATTGTTTTTGAAAGGGCAGAAGACATTAGGAGAAAAGACTGGTTACCAGCATTTTCTCCTTTTTCCACATTGTTTTAAATGCCTCATCCTCAGGATTTTTACCCTTTGAGTTTTAACAAACCTGTGGAAAAAGGGGTAAGTTTTGTAATTTGTTAAAGAGTTAGAACATAGGCATATTTTGTAAAGGATTATAACTTCACGCATAACCCCAGCTTTTAACAGCTCTGAGAAAGAAGGCTTTTGAAAACATTCTAGGAAAGGAGAAAGTGCTAAAACCAGTGTTTTTTGCTTTTGCCCCAATGTTTTGTACCCTTTGAAAGACAATTTATGTTTTCAGTAATATTCAATTTGTTATCTGCAAATGGCTTCATTTCAGACCAGGGTAAAATTTTGTTGGTGGTAAAGATTTAAAACAGACAATCAATTGAACAAACAAATAAACAAACAAACAAGCCAATGTGTCTGTGTAACTCACTCCAAATGCCAAATAATGAATGCACATTACAAAACTGTTACAAAGCAATTTATCAAGGGGTTTTTGGTAAGATGTAACAGAAGTTTTATCGCTGTATTGCATTCTTTTATCTGTTTAACAGCATTTTAATCCTTATCCTGCTGAATAAATGAAATAAAAATTTCAAGCCAGTTGTAAAACCCATAAAATTGGCTATTTCAAAGTTATTTTTCTTTGCAAATGTTTCCATATTGGACAGTGTAGAGCCAAGATCAGACTGCATGTTCTGTGCAGTCTGATCTTGATCTATTCTGTCCACAAAAGGTCCTTGAGTCCCGCTTAACAGTCTAAGTGTTAAGTTCTTTTCCAACCAGCCCTCGATTTATTATGCATTATGGGCATCTCAGGTTATCATTTGTCTTAATTCAATCCTTTCTCTTTGACTTATTGTGTATTAGGTTCTCCAACTCTGAAACGGTTGTTGCCACATAATCCCCAGTTTTAACGACTTTGAGGAAGAAGGTTTTTGAAAACACTGTGGCTGAATGCTGGTAACAAGTGTTTTCTCCATTCTCATCATGTTTTCTACCCTTTCAAAGATACTCTTCCCCATTTGAGCTACATGTATTTTGATGTCTGTAAATATGCTGGACTTGAACAAAGTCCAGTATGGCTCATTCCTCAGTGGTTAATGTGTTGGATTCACAGTGCTGAGGTTCAGGGTTCAATCCACACTGAAGAAGCTGTTTTTTTGTGGTATGGCCATACACTTCAGAACCCAAGCCTTGTACTTTGTTTGGTTTGTATTGGAGTTTAATGCCATTTTAACAGCTTAGGTCATATCATGGCGGTCAGCGATGCACCTATGTGCTTCCTGGCTTTCTCACACCAGTACTGACACAACTTTCTTTCCAAAGCCACTTACTACTTTTCTCACATGCATCAGAGGAGAGAGGTGAAAAATTTCCTGAAAGAAAGTTTGCCTCAACTGGGTATAGAACTCGCAACCACCAGGTCACGAGTCCGACACACTAACCACTGAGCTGCCCAGGCGGGTCCAAGCCTTGTACTGGTGAAACTCAGGACATACATGAATAAGTGAGCTGGTGTTGTGGTGTGACTGATATTAGTAAAACAGCTATCAATCAGTCCATCCATGGATCAATCCATCCTTCATCGATCAAAATTTCTAGATGGAAACTGTCGATGTTGTTTATTTGAGGCTCCTAGGGTTTAGGTATGATTTTGTTCCTCCCAGTTTGAGCCACAATTAATTTGTTGTCTGCAAATGTATTGGACATGAACAAGGTCCTGCATAGCTCAATGGTTAATGTGTTGGATTCACAGTGCTAAGGTCCAGGAGTCAATCCACACTGAAGGTGCTGGTTTTTTGTGGCATGGCCATACACTACAGAGCCCTTGCAAGTACTAGTAAAATTCAGGTAGTTAAAATACGGGTTTATGATGTAAAGGGTTAATGTAAATAACTTTACTGTAGTTGTTGTCATTGTTAACTCTTTACCACATGGCAATATTCTAGACATTTCGAAATTAAAAACATTTGCAGATGACAAAATAAATATGACTCAAAAGTTGAAAACTGTCTTTGGAATGACAGAAACCATTGTGGGAAAAGGAGAAAATGCTGGTTACCAGCATCTTCTCCTTTTCCCACAATGTTTTCAAAAGCCTTCTTCGTGAGGGTCATTATCAGGCAGCATTGTGTAGTAAAGGGTTAACTAGGGGAATTATGAAGGGCATCACCATGTTTAAGATCATGTGATTGAAAATAGATTCAATGTGGACCTTCTGAACATGGACAAGGTTAGAATGTAACTTCAGAATCGGCCAAGTTGTGACAAGTGCAACAGTAAACTGTTCTCAAGTGAGCAATTAAGAGCCATTATTGTACTCTTGTATTGTCTTAGCTGCCTGGTAATGGGCTGTAAGTGCAAATGCAAATGAAGTTGAGTTTATTTTGCTGCGTATATCTTTACAGTTTATTTACAAAATGTCTGCAAAAACAACTAAATAACTGTTGTGAATTGATTGATTGTAAGGTGTTAAGCGCTGTTTTCAGCACTACTTGCAGTGCCATGTTGTGAATTGATTGATTGTATTGTGTTTAGTGCTGTTTTCAGCATTACTTGCAGTGCCATGTTATGAATTGATTGATTGTAAGGTGTTTAGCACTGATTCCAGCATTACTTGCAGTGCCATGTTGTGAATTGATTGATTGTAAGGTGTTTAGTGCTGTTTTCAGCATTACTGGTGGTGGTGAGTCACAGATACATGCTTCCCTCAAGTTTCTTTAACCAGTACTTAGCAAAATATTCTTCCAAAGCCACTGGCTGCTTTCCCACTTGACCAGCATCGAAACAATGATCCACAGTGAGAGACGAAATGAATCCTGTCTCATTAACTATCATCAGTCCTCGAGAAATTTGCTGAGTAGGGGATTCGAAACCAGCAATCCCCTGTTCTCAAGTCCTGTTTGCTACAGACTGAACAACCGGGGCTCAGCAAATGTTGTGAAAGGTGCTCTGCAGATAAATTTCATTATTTAGCTGTATTATGTCCAAAAGCTTATAGGGGTCCTTCCTGGCTCATTGATAGAGTGTAGAACTTGTGACCTGGAGCCTCGGGTTGAAACCTCGCTAGATCCACTTGGTCTTTGATTGGAATTTCCTTTGTCAGGACACTTCAGAACTCTAGCCTAGTACTGGGGGAACCCAGGAAATACATGAATATGTGGGCTGTTGCCGTGATATGATTGAAATAGTGTCGTAAGTGGCATAAAGCACCATTCAATCAATCAGTTATTTAAAAGCCATTAGCATTATAATCCCAGGTGAGCAGTTTAGGGCCATTATTGCACTCTTGTAATATCTTAACTGTCTAATCATCTTAGTAATGGGATTGTTAGTGCAGCTTGTAATATGCATCAAAATAAATTACATGAGAGTTTATATTGCTCTCCATGTGTTACAGAGATAGGAAAATTCCCATCTGGAATACTTAGAATTTGCGGAGCCATTTCTCTTTGCTCTTTTCT
Source organism: Tridacna gigas (assembly GCA_945859785.2). Taxonomy (NCBI): domain Eukaryota; kingdom Metazoa; phylum Mollusca; class Bivalvia; order Cardiida; family Cardiidae; genus Tridacna; species Tridacna gigas. Next base: position 15,472,745 of record OX244044.2, read on the forward strand.
ACCTTTGTGTAGTTTTTTTTAACCCTTTCCCAAACATAATCCTGATGAGGAAGGCTTTTGAAAACCTAGTGGGAAGAAGAAAAAATGCTTGTTACCGGCATTTTCCCCTCCTCCCACTACGGTTTCTACCCTTTCAAAGGCAAATTTCATCATTTGAGTAACATTTAAATTTGTGGTCTGGAAATGCTTTCAATTTTGATATAGCAAATATTTTGTTGATTGGTAAAGAATGGCGCCCTCTTGCAAACAACTCTGTGTTTAACAGTCCTGATGGAGAAAGTTTTTGAAAATAATGTGGGAACAGGAGTAAAAGCTGGTAACCAGCATTTTCTTCTCTTTCTACAGTGTTTTCCACCCTTTCCAGATCATATCTGATCTATTCAGCAACATTTGATTTGTCATCTGGAAATGTGTTCAGTTTGGATGAGTCCAACATTTTGTCACATAGTAAAGAGTTGCTGTCTACCACACAACAAAACTTTAGACTTGCCCAATTCAAAGCATTTGCAGATTACAATTTAAATGTGGTTAAAATTGTGAAATTTGTCTACAACAGGCTAGAAAACATTGTGGGAAAAGGAGAAAATGCTGGTTACCAGCATTTTCTCCTTTTCCCACAATGTTTTCAAAAGGCTTTTTCATTGGGGCTGTTAACTCTTTACCAAACAGTCCCGGGTTTTCACGACCCTAGGAAAGAAGGCTTTTGAAAACATTGTGGGAAAAGAAGAAAATGCTGGTAACCAGCATTTTCTCCTTTTCCCACAATGGTTTCTGCTCTATCAGAGAGCTTAAGCAGATTTGTTCCAAAGTTGAATTTGGCATCTGCAAATGCTTTGAAATTGGACTAGTCTAAAATGTTGTCGTATGGTAAAGAGTTAAAACCCAGGAGTGTTTGGTAAAGGGTAACTTGGAGTTTTGAGATCATCAGATGCAACAGGCTTTGAAGCCCCTTGTCTCAGAAGCACAGTTGAGTTGTCTGTGATAGTGAAAGAGACCTATGGTATTATTACTAGTGTGTGGTGCTGTATAGATCAGGATGTAGGGGTGGGGTTATTTTCAGATTTGAAAAGCATCCTTTTTCTTATGATTGATATCAAATCCTGTATTGTGGGTAACTTATTGAAATTGTCTCTTTGAGAAAGTTCTTATGGGTACCCATAATATAGGTTTTAGGGCAGGAATAATGTTTTGAGTAAGATTTACTCTCACTTTAACCCTTAACTACACAATGAGTTTTAACCCTTTCCCAAACGACAAATTTTGGACTGGTCCAAATTCAAAGAGTTTGCAGACTACAATTTTAAATTTGATGAAAATGGCAGAAAGGTCTGAAAAAGGGTAGAAAACACTGTGGGAAAAGGAGAAATTGCTCGTTACGAGCAATTTCTCCTTTTCCCACAGTGTTTTCAAAAGACTTGTACTGTAGACACATGAAAACCAGGGCTTGTTTGGGAAAGGGTTAACAACACTGAGGAGGAAGGCTTTTGAAAACAGTGTGAGAAAAGGAGAAAATGTTGGTAACCTGAGTGCAACAAAATGTTGTTTGCATTTTCGAGGCTGCCTTTTGTCTGTACTGGATCAGTAAAGCGGACAGTAAAGATCAAAGATCAGGTTGCACATGTTGTGCAGTCTGATCTTGATCTACACTTGCTGCAAAGGCGTATAGTAGTGAAAGGCGTTTTAAGGGTTAATTTCTAGATCTGTCCAGGGATTTTAATATGTAATGGAGTTGCATTGTTTGCAGACATTGCAATTTTGTGAGGGGAACTTTACCTAACAAAGATTAGAGTTATTGAAAAGCGTGTGATGTTTCTTGGTAACTGTTTGTTGTGGTTGGTTTTTTACTGTATTTGGAGGTCTGTATATCTGTATGTATGTAAGCATTTAATAGACAGGGGTTTAATCGTTTGCAGGTGTTGGAATTTTGTGAGCTGGATTTTGTTAGTTCAAAACTTTGCAATTATTGGAAAGTGTGTTGTGTTTCGTGGTTGGTTCGTGCCACATGGTTTTTCACACTGTTTGAAGATCTGTCTAAGAAGTCTGTGGATGTACTGTTAGAGTTTAATTATTTGCAGCATGAACTGGATTTTACTGGGCCAAGCCCCACATTTGGTGGCATATTGGACTTAAGACCAGGGGCTAGCACATTTGATTCCTGAGTTTGGCCAATTTCTTTCCAAGAATTGATGATAGTCGTTGTGACAGGATTCATTCCTTTCTCACCACTGAACATTGTTCTAGATGATGGTAATGTGGGAAAGTAGCCAGTGGCTTGAAAAGAATATTCTGCAAAGCAGTGGTAAAAGAGACTTAACCCTTTACCACACAATCCCGACTTTTAATGACCCCCAAGAGGGAAGCCTTTTGAAAACATTGTAGGAAAAGAAGAAAATGCTGGTAACCAGCATTTTCTTCTTTTCCCACAATGTTTTCTACCCTTTAAGAGACAAATGTTATGTTTTGAACTACATTTGAAATGTTGACTGCAAATGCTTTTAATTTGGATTAGTCTATATTTTTTTCGTGTGGTATAGAGTTAAGAAAAGCATGGATAGGTGCAACCATCATATTTCTGAAATAATTTTGAAAATGGCATCAAACATCATACCAACAAAAAAACAAACTGTAATTGAACCCTTAGAGCGCCGAATAAATCCATTGGGCATTTGCATTCTAGAATGAGATGCAGATAAGTTTTAGAAGCGTCCCATTGAAAAAGTATTTGCAGACAACAATGTAGATGTTGCTTTCATTATAGGATTATTTTTGAAAGGGTAGAAGACATTCTCAACATGTTTTCTGGACAAAATGTCTTTTTATAAAAACATGGGATCATATAGAAAAGTTGTTATGAAGCAAGACAAGATCAGAGACCTGCCAGTCCGAGAGATGTAGGAACATTTAACCCCTTTACTGCACAATGATGCCTTTTAACAACCAAGGGAAAGAAGCCTTTTGAAAACATTGCAGGAGAAGGAGAAAATGCTGGTAACCAGCATTTTCTCCTTTTCCCACAATGTTTTCTACCTAATCAAAGAAAAATTGCACTATATGAGCCACACGGAAATTGTCGTCTGCAAATGCTTTCAATTTAGACAAGGCTATAATTTTGTCGTCTGGTAAAGAGTTCAGTCCTTACCACATGACAAAATCTTAGACTCGAAATTTAAAGCATTTGCAGACAACAAAAAAATCAAAAGTTGAAATTTTTGGGGGAAAAGGGTGGGGGAAAAGGAGAAAATGCTGGTTACCAACACTTTTTCCTTTGCCCACAATGTTTCAAAAGGCCTCTTCCCTAGGGTCGTTAAAACTGAGGATTGTGTGGTAAAGGGTGAACATGTAAAAAATAAATACATATGATGCAGAGTGATGTAACCAGATGTGGAATCCCTTTTTGGACCCTTTCTAAGGATAATTGGGGTTGGCAGTTACGATAATTGATTTCATTTTTTTCCCTCGGCTCTTCCTGTATTTATAATTGTCTTCATTCTTCCTGTCAGCTCATCTCTGGGATCTACTCTCCGACAGTCTTTATTATTGTTCTAAGTTCAAAGACTAGCAGTATACTGTTTCCCACAGTGGTAAAACGTAGGACTTGTAACCTGAAGGCCCGAGGTTCGAGCTTGGCTGGAAGCACTAGGCTTTTCGTGGGAGTATTCTTGGGTAAGACAGTGGTCAGAGCCCTTAAGTCTTGTACTGGTGAAACCCAGGACTTAGTGACATGAATATTTAAGCTGTCACTGTGATATGACTGAAATAATGTTGAAAGCAGCCATTATCCTTTACCACACAATTCCAACTTTTTATGGCCATAACGAAGAAATGCTGGTTACCTGCATTTTCTCCTTTTCCGACAAATGTTTTCTACCCTATCAAAGGCAGAAATCATCACTTGAGTGACATTTAATTTGTCATCTGCAAATGCTTTGAATTTGTTTGAGTCCAGAATTTTGTTATTTGGTAAAGGTATGAAACACCATTCAATCAACATGGGTAGGAAATTTCATATTCGGAGCCAACGGCTCCGACAAGAAAATGTTGTGTTGGTCTTCTGGTTCCGAAATTGTCGGCTCAAAAACAAGTGAAAAACAGGTAAGCTTGTTATCCCCCACCAAAAAGGCGGCGGGGGATATGGTAATAGTCTCCGTCCGTCCTTCCGTCATTCCGTCCTTCCGTCCCACATTTTTGTCCGGAGCATATCTCCAAAAGTATTTGAGATATCAACTTCAAACTTCACAAGTGGATAGATCTCATTAAGGAGGCGTGCAGTGTTCAAGAACCATTACTCTATCTTCAGTATTTTTGGAGTTACTGCCCTTTGTACATTTTTTTTCTGGAATTTTTGTCCTGAGCATATCTCCAAAAGTATGAAAGCTAGGAACTTAAAACTTCACACACATATACAACTCATTGAGGAGGCGTGCAGTGCACAAGATCCATTACTCTGTCTTCAGTATTTTTGGAGTTATTGCCCTTTGTACATTTTTACTTTGAATTTTTGTCCGGAGCATATCTCCAAAACAGGGTTCCCCCTGGCCATTGTTTTTCTTGTGCCACCACTTTCGCCAAATGAGAAAAGTTTGCGCCACATTAAAATAATTGGAGCCAGTTGGTGCCATTTTTAAAATGAAAGTACATGGGATCGGCCAGGATAAAAAAATGGTTAAAAAAATATCTTTTCTTTGTTTGTATCATAAGCAATGAAATAAATGAGAAAACATTTTTCCATTTGATTAGTTTTTTAACCCATATCTATATTCATTGCGTGAATATAGTTCGGCAGCAGGTGCTTGATTTTTAGGGAAAATCCCAAGGTGAAAAAGGGGCATGGCTGTACTTCTAAATGCTTTGATTGTTACCTGCTTGTTGTATAGGTTCCCCTTTTGATAGTTACTAACTTGCCCAGGTTTTAAGTAAATATCTTGACTGTTTCCCAAACGACAAAATTTTAGATCGGTTGAAATTGAAAGCACTTGCAGACGAAAAAATAAATGTGACTTTAAGATTGAAATTTGTTTTGGGAGGGGTAGAAAACATTGTGGGAAAAGGAGAGAATGCTGGTAACCAGCATTTTCTCCTGTTCCCGCAGTGTTTTCAAAAGTCTCCTTTCTCAGGGTCGTTAAAAGTCAGGATTGTATGGTAAAGAGTTAAGTAATAACAGAGGTATCCAAAAATTTCAAACTTGTTGCACGACGACGACAGGGCTACGGCAATATAACTCGACGTTGTATTCTCCAAAAACAGCCGAGCTAAAAATGTTGACTTGTCCGTATTGAAAACTCTGGCAGACAAGAAATTACTGAGATATTCATAGATCAAGTGATAAATCTTGTCTTTTGAAAGGTAGAAAACATTGATGGGCAATAAGATCATAATCGTAATCTACCGATCACTGTGTTTACATAAAAAAAATAGCGACCGACTTCTTTAACCGAGAACATGGAGAAAGGAATAATCGATCGCGAAAATACCAGGTTGCAAACATAAGTGGCGAGCCAACAAATCAGTTATCCCGAGGTCCAATCTTCTTTCATTGATGTGTTAATTACCGAATTTATGCATAATCCATCTAAAAATGATGTGGTCGTCGCTAAATACGAACCATAATGCCCCGCATGTATCATGCATGTAACACAGAATCAAGGTGTGGCTTTAGAAATTATGGGCAGCGACTAAATGTCGTATGTGATTCCTGATTGGTTCGCAGTACTTCGAGTTTTGTAAAAATTCTGTTTTAACACCCTTGGATGCAGATTGGGCGTGGCGAAATTGACATTTGATTGATTATTAGCATTGCATGGTGTATATGCGTGTATTGTGTGTAACTAGACAAATCCCATGTAATAATACAGACTGGTATTTAGATCACCTGCCGTGACGGGGTGTATGGGCGACAATTTACAAACTGCTTATTAATTTTTCGGTTATAGTACGCTTTCACGCATTGAGGTGACGGGGACCAGTATCAAAATGTACGGCACCCCGATGTGAAAAATATCGGCGCCAGTCATTTTCGCCATTTGGCTTTTTCTTGCGCCACATTACAAAATCTATCGCAAATGGCGCCAAATGCGAAGCCCAGCGGGAACCCTGCTCCAAAAGTATAAAAGCTAGGAACTTGAAACTTCACACATATATAGAACTCATTGAGGAGAAGTGGAGTGCACAACAACCATAACTCTGTCTTCAGTATTTTTGGAGTTATTGCCCTTTGTAAATTTTAACTTTGGATTTTTGTCCGGAGCATATCTCCAAAAGTATAAAAGCTAGGACCTTGAAACATCACACGCATATAGAACTAATTAAGGAGAAGTGCAGTGCTAAAGAATCATAACTCTATCTTCAGTAATTGTTGAGTTATTGCTCTTTGTAAATTTTCACTTTGGAATTTTGTCCGGAGCATATCTCCAAAAGTACAAAGGCTAGGAACTTCAAACTGTATACACTTATAGAATTCATTAAGGAGAAGTGCAGTTCACAAAAACCAAAACTCTGTCTTCAGTAATTTTTGAGTTATTGCCCTTTGTTAATTTTTACTTTGGATTTCTGTCTGGCGTATATCTCCAAAAGTATAAAAGCTAGGAACTTGAAACTTCACACACATATAGAACTAATTGAGGAGAAGTGCAGTGCACAAGAACCATAACTCTATCTTCAGTATTTTTGGAGTTATTGCCCTTTGTAAATTTTTACTTTGGATTTTTGTTTGCACATTTCCCATTCTTGGCCAAGTTTCATACTTATGGTATAAACACAAAAAAGTTTTATAACTCTTGTATGCATTTTAAAAAGAAAAAGTGTCTTTTTTTCTTTTTCAGAAACTTCAATATTGATTAAGTTTTAATGTTTTGTAGTTATTATATCATGTTAATGCCAACTTTCATAACTTGGACCTGTATTTCAAAAAAGAAAATATGCTTGTTTTTTTATCTTCACTTCAAGCTCTTATTTCGGTGCTGTGTTAGAAAAAGCCCAATCGGCGGGGGATCTGGTGCTTGACAAGCACTTGTTATTCTTTGTAATCATTTGTTCTTATGTCTTTGAAATTCCGAAAAAGGATAATGTTATTCAATGCTCAAGTCTTTCAACATGTTTTCTACACTACGGAAAGCCGTGGAATGTGTACAGAATTGTCTGAATCATTTGTGCCGTGGGTTGAGCATAGCTGAAATAACACGTCAGGAACCTTGATTCAGTCTGCTATTGTCATTAAATAAGCAAGTAAGAGAGAGCTTTGCTGTCTAAAAGCATGAATTAGTATTTTGAACTGTTATAATTGCTGCTGGTAAAGAATTGAAAAGAAATAGCCTAAAAATGATAAAAACAAAGAAGGGCTGCGATTATGTGAACCGGCTCTGAATATGTAAGTTGGCACCAATTGACGAGGGCTTCCTTTTAGTTTTCTGTTAGAAATCCCTAAATACATAAGCTCTGTTTTCCTGGAAATACCCTTCATTCTAAAATTTAATATATTTGTTCGATGGAACGTGGCCGAATTTATGAAAATACAAAGGACTGATACTGCCTACAACTTAAAAATACTGCCTAACATTATTGTATCTAAATTTTGAAAATACTTTTGTTTAGCTTTTGATTAACCGAATGGTCTATATGTTCTAATATTATATTCGAAATGCTTTTGTCGTAAGTGCAGCCAACACATAAACACATATAATGAAAAATATTTGGCATCTTTGGAATGCTGTGTGGTCTTCAGATAGTCACTCAAAAGCTAAACAGAAAATGGAATGCACCTATTGTAGCAGAAATATTAAATTAAAAAATGAGTCTGCATAGGATATTTGAATTTTTTGCCAAACTACACATGCATATTACAGAAGCCCGATTGCTCTGGGAATAAATACCGTTCTTTTACAAGTAAGAGAAGAAAATGCAATGTACATGTTTGAATGATCTACACATACATTTGCATTATGCAATTTATTACACGTTCATCAACATAATTATTTACACTTGATACTTTAACATGAAAAGAGTAAGTGTAACAATATGTATCAAACTTAAGTTATAACCATTAAGTAATTAATTAATTAATTAATTCATGCATTCAAACATTCATTTAGTCATTGGTTGGTTCATTGTCCATTTGTATATCTTTTGTTCTCTATCTCTCGCGTAGATGGTCGTGGACGAGTGAGTGAGTGGATGTGTGAGTGATCACCTTATATATAAGAGGAACAGGCTAAGACAATACATTTTGGTTTAACCACATCTGCCTGTTCCCATTATACATGCATATTAGATGATCACTCACTCACCCGCCCACCAACTCACTTGCTCACTCACTCCCGCCCATTTTTAAGGCAAGAGAGATAGAGAACAAAAGATATACAAATAGGCAATGAACTAATGAATAAATGAATGTATGGACGCTTTCAAGGATGAATTAATGAACTAATGAATTGTGATAACTTAAATTTGATACATAATTCTTGCACTTGCTCTCTTTTCATTTTACATTTTATGTTGATGAATGCATTATAAATTGTATAATGCAAATTTATGTAGGTATGTAGACTATTAAAACGTGTCGTGTGTATTTTCTTCTCTTCTCCTACTTGTAAAAGAATGGTAAATATTCACAGAGCAATCGGGCTTGTGTAATACACATGTGTAGTTGGATAAGATTTTTGTTTCGCAAAAAAAAAAAATCAAATATTCTTTGCAGACTCAATTTTTTTATTCAGTATCTCTGCTACGATAGGTGCATTCCATTTTCTGTTTAGCTTTTGAATGACTATTTGAAGACCACACAGCATTTGGAAGATGCCAAACATTTTTCATTATATGTGTTTATGTGTTGGTTGCACTTACGACACAAACATTTCAAATGTAACATTATAGACCATTGAGTTAATCAAAAGCTACACAAAAGTACTTTCAAAATTTAGATAGACTAATGTTATACAGTATTTTTCAATTGTGATAATATCAGTCCTTTGTATCATAAATTTGGTCACGTTCCACCGAAGAAATGTACTACATTTTGGACTGTAGGGTATTTCCGGGAAAACAGAGCTTATGAATTAACCCATTACCACAGAATCCCGACTTTTAACGACCCTGAGAAAGAAGCCTTTTGAAAACATTGTGGGAAAAGGAGAAAATGCTGGTAACCAGCATTTTCTCCTTCTCCCACGATGTTTTCTACCCTATCCAATACATAAATCACTATTTAAGCTACACGTAATTTGTCGTTTGCAAATGTCGTTTGGTAAAGAGTTAAGGAATTTCTAGCAAAAAACTATCTTTTTTTAAAAGAATGCTCTAATCAATCGGTGCCGACCTACATATTCAGAGCCGGTTCACATAATGGCAGCCCTTCTTTGTTTATATCACTTTTACGCTATTTCTTTTCAATTCTTTACCAGCAGCAATTATAACATTTCAAAATACTAATTCACACGTTTAGAACAGCAAACCTCTCTCTTTTTTGCTAATTAATGGCAATAACAGACTGAATCTAGGTTCTTGACGTATTATTTCGGCTAGGGTCAACCCACGGCACAAGTGATTCAGACAATACTATACACATTCCATGGCTTTCTGTAGTGTAGAAAACATGTTGAAAGACTTGAGCATTGCATGACATTCTCCTTTTTTGGAATTTTAAAGACATAAGAACACATAATTAAAAAGAGTGACAAGTTTACTTGTTTTTCAGTTGTTTTTGAGCTGACAATTTTGGAACCGGAAGGCCAACACAACATTTTCTCATTGGAGCCATTGGCTCCGAATATGAAGTTTCCTACCCGTGATCAATCAATCCAAGGCTAGCTGAGAGCAGAGCCCTGTTGTCTATTCAGCATTGTATAGAACTTGAAGCATAGGGCTAAATTGTTCCATTTCAGACTCAGTCAAATTCTTTCTGAGGAATGATGGTTGTCAATGTCTTAGGATTTCGTTCCTTTCCTGCGGCGCCCTGGTAGCTCAGTTGGTTGTGTACAGGACGTGAGAACAGGGGGTCATGGTTTGATTCCTGGCTTGGCCGATTAAATCTGTTGGAGGATTGATGAGAGTCATTGCAACAGGATTCATTCCTCTCCTATCTCTGACCATAATGTTTTGACGATGGTAATGTGCGAAAGCAGCTTGGAAAGAATCTGTGTGTAGGACTGGTAAAAGAAACTCCAAGAAAGCATGGATAGGAGCACTGGCTGCCGCGATATAACTAAATAATGTTGAAAACAGCTTTAAAAACACCATAAAATCCATCAATCAATCAATTGTTCCCTTCTCATAGCTGAAGATTGTTTTGATGATATTTATGTGGATCATTTTAAGCAACCAGTGGCTTGTGCAAAGTACTGGTAGCCGGAAGTCCAGGGAAGCATGGATAATATTACCTTGACTGACCATAACTTAACTCTTTACCACACAATCACGAGTTTTAACGACCCTGAACAAAAAACCTTTTGAAAACATTGTGGGAAAAGGGGAAAAGGAGAAAATGCTGGTAACAAGCATTCTCTCCTTTTCCCACAATGTTTTGTACCCTTCCCAAAACAGATTTCAATTTTTGAGTGATGTCTATTTTGTCGTCTGCAAATGCTTTCAATTTGGACAAGTCTAGAATTTTGTTGTGTGGTAAAGAGTTAAATAGTGTTATAAAACAACAAACAAAACAAATATCTTTCCTGAGAATCCTAGACAAATTTATGTTGAAATTGTAATTAATTTGGAGCTTATTTCTTTACTGAAAATGCCTGTTAGGTATGGGGGGGGGGGGGTTAACTCTTTACAAAACGACAAAAATCTAGACTGAACCAAATTGAAAGCATTTGCAGACGACAAATTAAGTGTCTAAACTGATTATTTCTCTTTTTGATAGGGTAGAAAAATTATGTGCTAAACTGATTATTTCTCTTTTTGATAGGGTAGAAAACATTGTGGGAAGAGGAGAAAATGCTGGTAACACCAGCATTTTCTCCTTTTCCCACAATGTTTTCAAAAGCCTTTTCGTTCAGGGTCATTAAAAGTCGGGATTGTTTGGTAAAGAGTTAACTGTAACAATGGATACACATAACAGATAGAAAGATATGGTCCCCAGATGGTAAAACCCCTTTTGGAACCCTTTGTAACAATAATAAATACTGCAGTTATGATAATTTTCATACTGCCTTGTCTAACTGTTCTTCCGGATTCCTGCTTGTCTGACTCATCAGATCATAAACCTTAGAGTGTAAAGTATATTTTGCAGACATTTTTCAATCTAGAAATAAGACCAAAATACAAGCAGTTTCAAGGTTGCTTTCATTCAGAATGTCCAAGCAAAGCAGACAGGATAGATCACAGATCAGAGTGCATGTTTTGTGCTAACCAGCATTTTCTTCTTTTCCCACGTTTTCCAAAGGCTTTTTCCCTAGAGTCATTAAAACACTGGATTGTGGTCCTATCACCTACGCATGTGTTTCCTGGAAACAAAGTTGCCTCAGCCGGGTATTGAATCCGTAACCAACAGGTCAGGAGTCAGATATGCTAACCTCTGAGCTACCCAGCTGGGCTAGAAAATATTTAGGCATATTGAAAACTTCATAAAATGAACAATGTTCCTATTTTGTCTTTGAAAGAGCAGAAAAAAGAGAAAACACACATTCTCCTATAATACAACAGATAGTTTATAAACTATCTTCAGCGTCATAAAACCAAGAGACCATTCGGTGAAGGGGTTAGAAATAAGAGTGAAGGAAAAATTCGGGAAATGAGTTAATTGCTTAAACAGTGTGGCAATAAAAAAATTTACCTCTCTCGGTACCGATGTATTTATGTTTTGTCAAATTATGCAGAAAGCTGTCTGGAAAAATGGGGCAAAGTCAGTTGTTGTGAGAATACCGAAATACTGTGAGGGCCTTAGTATTAACCCTTAAAGTGCCTTTCACAACTATAGTTGCCTTTGCAGCCAGTGTAGATCAAGATCAGGCTGCACAAAACATGCAGCCTGATCTTTGATCTGCACTGTCTGCTTTGCTGAAATACTGCAGACAAAAACAACCATGAAATTGCAGTTGTTTGGGTATAATCTCTGTGATGAAAGTGTCTGATAGATTTATTCTGTGCTCTTGAAGATTAAAGTTTTGCAGGAAGGGCTTGGTCTGTATTCACCAACCATTCTAAGAACATTCTTGGTCTTATCCTCCAGAATTTTTCTAAATTTGAAAGAAACACAACTTCTTATTGGCAAAACCAAATTGATTGGCTAAACCATTTGGTTTAGCCAATCAAAAGTTGTGTTACTTTCAAATTTAGAATATATTGAAGAATGAGACTAAGAACATTCTTAAGAATGGTTGATGAATATAGACCCTGGTTTTAAGCCATAAAGTGCCTTTTAAAACTCTTTTGGCCTTTGAGACCTAGATGGATCAAGATCAGACAGTGAAAACATGCAGTTGGATCTTTGATCTACACTGTCCACTTTACTGAAATGAACAAATTTTAAAGCAACGTTGAGAGGGAGAGGGAGAGATGAGAGAGAGGAGAGAGAGAGGGTCAGAGATGAGGAGCAAGGACAGAGAGAGGGAGAAGTGAGGAGAGAGAGTTTTTGTAACATCACTGTGTTATTTGTAAGTAATTCTCTTCAACCATTATTATGTAAGATTATGCAGAAGCAAAAACCATGCATCATAATACTTCTGAAACACTGTGAGGAATGCTGATCACCTGTAGAAGAAAAAAAACCTTAATTCTTGGTGTTACAAGGATGTAGTTTCAAAACCCTTATCCTGCTAGGTAACCCTGCTAAATAATTGACGTAAAATTTTCAAGCCGATAGTAAAAACCCTAATAATGCTAGTTCATACTTATTTTTTTTTTTGGAGAAAAATATTTCCTTATCTGACAGTGTAGATCAAAGATCAAACTGCATGTTTTGTGCAGTCTGATCTTGATCTACACTGTTTGCAAAAGGTCAGTGAGTCGCACTTATCAGCCTAGGGTTGAACATTAAGTCTTTACCAAATGACAAAATCTTACCATAGTTCAAATTGAAAGTAGACAAAAGTGCCTGAAATGATGGTTTTCTGTAAATGAGCAAAGAACATTGTGGTAAAAGGAGAATATGCTGGTAACCAGCATTTTGTCCTTTTCCCACAATGTTTTCAAAAGCCTTCTCTCACAGGGTTGTTAAAACTGGGGATTGTGTGGTGAAGGGTTAGAGCGCCAAATAAACCAAGCTGAACAAGACTTATTTTTGCTTTGTCTGTAGTGTTTCTTCAAAGGGGGCAGTGTAGACCAAAGATCAGATAGCATGTTTTGTGAAGTCTGACCTTGATCTACATTGGCCACAAAGGTAACTATAGTCATGAAAGGCACTCTAAGAGTTCATCTACCATGTGTTATAAATTTGCCAAGGAATTAAATAATTTTAGGGAAAACTAAACTCTTTACCAATTAACAAAATTTTCAAAGCATTTTTCAAATTGAAAACATTTGAAGACAACAAAACTGATTAAGTCCTGCCAAATTGATGGACTTTGTCGGTGAAGACTGAAGAGGGATAAAAACTTGAAGGAAAAGCAGAGCATGCTGGCTGTCAGCATTTTCTCCTTTTCCCAGAATGTTTTCAAAAGCCTATATTCTCAGGGTCTGTAACCCTTTACCAAATGAAAAAACATTTTTTGAAGTGGTCCAAATTGCAAACATTTGCAGATGACAATTTAAATGTGGCTGGAATAATGAGATTTGGCTGTGAAAGAGTGGAAAACGTTGTCGAAAAAAGAGAAAATACTGGTTACCCATATTTTCTTCTTTTCCCACAAGGCTTTCAGAAGTCTCTTTCCCAAGGGTCGATAAAACACAGGATTGTTTGGTAAAGGGTTAACCCTTTCCCAAACAAGCCCTGGTTTTCAGGTGTATGCAGTACAAGTCTTTTGAAAACACTGTGGGAAAAGGAGAAATTGCTCGTAACGAGCAATTTCTCCTTTTCCCACAGTGTTTTCTACCCTTTTTGAGACCTTTCTGCGATTTTCATCAAATTTAAAATTGTTGTCTGCACACTCTTTCAATTTGGACCAGTCGAAAATTTGTCATTTGGGAAAGGGTTAAAACACAGGATTCTTGGTAAAGAGTAAATATGATGTGTTTTTGCCAATTTTCAGAGGTAATTAATGAAGCTTCAATTCTTGATATTTTGGATCTGAATCTCAAATGATTTTCCTACGTCTTATCCCCTAACTATAAATCGAATTTTGGGCTTATCCAAAACAGCTGCATTCCACAAATTTTTGAACTTTGGTTAAAACGGAGGAATTTGTCTTTGAAAGGAAAGAAAGCATTGTGGGAAAAGAAGAAAATGCTGGAGGCCAGCATTTTCTTCTTTTTCTACAATATTTTTAAAAGGTCTTTTTCTCAGGGTTTTTTAACTCTTAACCACATATTGCTGCCTTTTAATGACCCCGGGAAAGAAGCCTTTTGCAAACATTGTGGGAAAAGGAGACAATGCTGGTAACCAGCATTTTCTCCTTTTCCCACAATGTTTTCTACCCAAGTAAGAGGAAATTGCACTATCTGAGCCATATTGAAATTGTTGTCTGCAAATGCTTTCAATTTCAACAAGGCTAAAATTTTGTCGTCTGGTAAAGAGTTAAACTCGGTGTTCCGTGGTAAAGGGATACAGACGAAAGAAAACTCATCACTATGATTTGATGTTAAGCAATATTGTGGCAAATGTATTTCTGTGGAATTTCGGATTTAATTTTGTGACGGAGTGATTCCAAACATGTTGGAAAAAGGGATTGAATATAAACAAGTGGATATTGGCAGTGTGCTTTTCGAGAAATCCCTGAGTTTTTTCTCAATTGATAAACCAACGAGGCAGACCATTGCTAAAATACAGGCAAAGAGAAGGCAGAAATGTTTTCGGTATTTGAAAAAGAAGCGGTAAGTGTTGTGGATTTGAAATACTTGCATAATAGTCTAAAAAATAGAGGTTGGAGAGTTTGAAGGGTTTTTGCCTTTTAAGGTAAATGCTTAGTTGAAATATGAACTACTCATTAAATTTTCATATTTTACTCTGTACCAAATGACAAAAATTTTGACTTGTCCAAATTGAAAGCAGTATTAGCACACAACAAATTTAACCTGACTCAAAAATTGATATTTGCTCTTTCAAGGACAGAAAACATTGTGGGAGAAGAAGAATATGCTTGTTACCAGCATTTTCTAGTTTTCACATGCTGTAACGTTTTCAAAAGCTTCAGGGTGGTTAAAATGAACCATTTCATTATGTGTTAGTTAACCCTTTAATCCTTTACTGCACAATGCCGCCTTTTAATGCCCCTGGGAAAGAAGCCTTTTGAAAACATTGTGGGAAAAGGAGAAAATGCTGGTAGCCATCATTTTCTCCTTTTCCCACAATGTTTTCTACCCTGTCAAGAGAAAATTACCCCATTTGAGCCACATTGAAATTGTCATCTGCAATTGCTTTCAATTTCGACTAGGCTAAAATTTTGTCGTCTGATAAAAGGTTAAATTACTCTCTACTTTTCCAACAATGTATTTTAAGTCACAGAGACAAAGTTTATGATCTGTGTCACATTTGTCTGTCTTCTTCAAGTTATTCTTTTAATTTGGACAAGTATAAAATTTTGTCATCTGGTAAAGGGCTTATTTGAGTTGTTTACTTCAAACTTAGGCCACTTGTTTACTATCAAAGGGGAATGCAGAGAAGAAGGGCAGGTAACACTGAAATATTTATGACACAGTTATGCCCCTGTATCAACTTGATGCCACTGTAGAAGCAACAGCAGACAAGCATTGGGACCTGTAGGAGCTGCTCTTGTTTCTCTTTCCACTCTAGGAGCTTTATCAGGGGTTCAAAATTACTACACTCTGAATTGAAAGTATTAATTTAGCCTAAGGCTGCTAGGCGCTACGTAGTACGCTTTTGCAGACAGTGTAAATCGAGATCAGACTGTCCAATACTGTGAGATTTTTCCATGAAAAAGACATAGATTGAAATTGCAGTATTTTGCCGTTTGCTACTGGTGAAAATTTTCATGTTTTTTACAGTTTTGGACTTGATAATGAAGATTGAAATGTTCTATTACCCTTTACAACACAATACTGAGTCTTAACGACCATTAGGTAGCGGGAATTTGAAAACATTATGGTTACCAGCATTTTCTCCTTTTTTCAAACAATGTTTTCTACCCTTTCTAAGACAGTTTCCTCCATTCGAACCACACTGAGCCTTTGCTCTCAAGGACAGATCTGATCCTGCGAGCTGTGGTCTACATATCCTTGTACACAATCCTGAGGTTTAACCCTTTACCACCCAACAAAATATTAGACCAGTCCAAATTGAAAGCATTTGCAGATGACAAAAAACATGTGACTCAAAAATAGAAATTCATTTTCAGAAGGTAAGAAAACATTGTGGGTAAAGGAGAAAATGCTGGTTACCAGCATTTTCTCCTTTTCCCACTGTTTTCAAAAGGCTTTTTGTTCAGGTCATTAAAACCCGTGATTGTGTGGTAAAGAGTTAAAGACCCTTTATAAGACAGCTTTTGAAACATTGTGGAAAAAGGAGAAAATACTGGTAACCAGCAACCTTTTCAAGGACAAATACTATTATTTGAAAAAATTTGACTGTTTCTCTAAATTCCCTCAATATGGACAAGTCTAAAATTCTGCTGTGTGGTAAAGAGTTAAGAAAGAGTTAAAAGGCACTTTTTTTAAACCCCAAGAGTGCAGAATAAACCTAACAGCCATTTTCAGTCTGAAAATAAGAAGCAAATAATTGCAATTATCTGGTTGCTTTTGTCTGCAGTGTTTCAGTAAAGCTGACAGTGTAGATCAAAGATCACACTTACATTTTATGCAGTCTGATCTTGATCTACACAGGCAGCACAAGCAACTATAGTCGTGAAACACGGTTTGAGGGTGGTAATTCTTGTTGCTAGGCGTTTTGCAGAATTTATAGGTTTTTCGCTTATCTTTATGAATATTTGCAGTCTTAGCTCTATCTTCAAGTTCAGTGTAGAAATGTAAAGTGCAAAGAGCTTGTGAAAATTCTTGTGGTTAGAAAAAGATTTGAGATAATTTTTTAACACAATGAAAAATATCCTTCTATTTCAAAGATAATGATAATGTAACCAAAATGTGCAAGTATTATCTTGTGAGGATCAAAGTGCTGGAACCGATTTGTTTTTGCAGACAGTAAAGATCAAGATCAGACTGCACAGAATATGCAGTCTGATCTTGATCTATACTGTCTGCTATTTCAGTACATAATTATACTGGTGAAAACAACCTTGAAATCACAATATCTCGGATGTTTGTCCTGATTGGAATGGTCTGTTTTATTAATTCAGCACTCTAAGGGTAAAATGCATTTAATTTGAAGATAACAAATCAAATATAACTCAAAAGATTTGATTTGTCTTCAAAGTGGTTAAAAAACTTAGAGGGAAATGGAGAAAATGTATTTTTTTCCCTTTCCCTGCACTGTTTTCAAAAACCGTTCCTTGACTCATTGAAATATTACCAGCATTTTCTCCTTTTCTGGCAATGTTTTGAAAAGCCTTCTTTCTCAGGATCATTTAAACTCGGGATTGTTTGGTAAAGGGTTGAAAAAACAAATTATTGTTCAGGGTAGGATTTGTTTCCAACATACCTGTATGACTTTGTTGTTTGGTATGTAATAATTTGGCCGAGCTGGGGATTCAAGCTAGCACCCCCCTAGTTTCAAGTCTTGTATGCTACCAACTAAACCATTGGCCTCGGCTGTTGAGGATAGGAAGTTGTCTAACTAGCTTACATTCGGGTTGTTTCCATTTCTTCTTCTAAAAGAAATAGTGAAATGTAGGCTATCGGTGTAGCTAGCCTCCCATCAGTTGCTTTATGGTTGTGTCAGATGGCGACATACACATGACATGCACACAGCCCGCTCTCCTACGGGAAAAACTGAAACATACGGTGCAATCTGTTCCATTCTTGGCATGCTTTTTCTGTTTTAAAATAAATAGCTCCAGTTTGGTTCCTGAACTTTAGGTTACTACTAACTGCAGAAAGTCCAATCTTTAGCGAGAGTATGAAAATAGATTTCCACTGCTATTGAAAACGACTTTCATTGTAGTTTAAAAACAGGGTAGTGGATGGTGTAGATCCAAGATCAGACTGCAGGTTCTGTGCAGTCTGATCTAGATCTAAACTGTCAGCAAAAGCTAATCAATTAGTGGTGAGTGAATGAGAACACAACTGCAAAGGTAAAGGAGTATTACTCTGCATAAAAACGGAAAGTGTATATAGTTTATCTCCCTTTTGTTTCAGATCAAGAAAGGGTGTTTTCATCGAGAACTCTTCGGAACTACCTCAGCGTGAAGAAGGCGATGGCACTGAACATCCGGAAGTTGGGACAGAACCACCACTTCCAAATGGTGTGTACGATAGTAATTATGAACAAGAGATTAATTTGTCTTAATCTTTTACCAAACAGTTCTGTATTCTTTTGATCCCAAGAAAATATGCTTTTGACAACATTGTTGGAAAAGGAAAAAATGCTGGTAACCAACATTTCCTCCTTTCCCCACATTGTTTTCTTGTCTTTCCACGACAAATCACATGATTTTAGCCCTTTTTAATTTGTTGCCTGCAATTGCATTCAATTTGGACCAGTCTAAAATTTTGTTATCTAGTAAAGAGTAATTAACCTTCTACTGTATGAATCCTGTTTGTTGCACCTTTCCAGCCATTTTTTTTTCTGTAGGATTGTCCTTGCGCAAGGCATTATAGAGCACTATCCCAATACACAAGAAACCCAGAAACACATGAATAAGTGAGCTGTCACAGTTACATGTCTGATATAATGCTAAAAAATTTGTAAAGCCGTTCAATCTAATGACACTTGTACAGTTCAGCTTTAAAAAAAAAAAATACTGGGGGGAAAGGAGCAACCTCTTGGTAAAAAAATCATTGTTTTGCTTTATTAACCCTATACCACACAATCCTGAGTTTTAACAACCCTGAAGAAGGAGGCCTTTGAAAACATTGTTGGAAAAGGAGAAAATGCTGATTACTAGCATTTTCTCTTTTATAAATATAATAACAATGTTTTCTACTGTATCAAAGACAGAAATCATCATTTGAGCTACATTAAATTTGTCGCCTGCAGTTTGTTTTGATTTGGACCAGTCTTAAATTTGGTCGTTTGGTAAAGAGTTAAAGTATCTGGGTTTGCGTAACAGCTGAAAATGTATCTTTACCATGAGTTTGGCACTGTTACAGTTAGGAATTTTTATTAGGGGAGATAAACTACCACACACCTTTGGTTTTCTGCTGCAATCAGGAGTTTTCTCTCTTCCCTTGCCACTTGCAAAATGCTATTATTAGTATCTATTATATTTTCTATAAGTTCTTGCTTAACCCTTTCCCAAACAAGCCCTGGTTTTCACGTGTCTGCAGTACAAGTCTTTTGAAAACACTGTGGGAAAAGGAGAAATTGCTCATAACGAGCAATTTCTCCTTTTACCACAGTGTTTTCTATCCTTTTTGAGAACTTTCTGCCATTTTCATCAAATTTAAGATTGTCATCTGCAAACTCTTTCAGTTTTGACCAGTCCAAAATTTGTCGATTGGGAAAGGGTTAACCTTGACCTGCTTCATTTGCTGTACCATTATCTCCCCTTTAAATCTTAATCCAACTTTTTCCTGGTTACCAACATCTTCTCCTTTACCTCCAAGGTTTTTTATCCTATCACAGACAAATTCTGTTACGTGAGTCACATTCAATATGTCTTCTGCAAATGCTTTCAGTTTTGGACTAGTAAAAAATTTTGCCGTCTGGTAAAGAGTTAGGCATTCTGCAGAAAAATTAGATTAAGATCAGACTGCCTTTTGCAGAGAGTGTAGATCAAAATCAAACTGAATAGAACAAAGAACATTATCTGGTAAAGAGTTAATGTGGGTAGATCAAATGGTTGAACCTGCTCATCATGACCCTGAGAAAGAAGCCTTTGGAAAACTGTGGGAAAAGGAGAAAATGCTGGTAACCAGCATTTTCTTCATTTTTCACAGCATTTTCGACCCTCCCAAAACCAATTTCAATTTTTTTAGTTATTTTTATGTAATTTTTTCATCTGCAAATGTGATCAACTTGGACTAGTCTATGATTTTGTCATCTGGTAAAGGGTTGATGTGGGTAGATCAAATGGTTGAAATTGCTCATTATGGGAATTGAACCCTAAACCACAGCAGCTAAGCATATGGTCTACTCCTACACGCTTGTGTCCTATAAGTTTTTCTTTTCCTTGTCATAATGCCAATGCATACATGTAATTCTTGCTAGAACTGCTTCTCACCTGTTAACCTCTTACTAAATAATCCTAGGAAGAGATATCCTTTAATAACATTGTGGGGAAAAAATAGATAATGCTGGTAGCCAGCCTTTTCTCCTTTTCCCACAATGTTTTTTACCCTATCAAAGACAAATTCCATCATTTGAGTCATGTTTAAATTGTCATCTGCAAATGCTTTAAATTACGACAAGTCTGCATTTTTGTTGTCTTTACCAGAGTTAAAGGGTAGAAAATTTTACAGAATTTTCTCCTTTTCTTACAATGTTTTCTAAAGCCTTCTTCCTCAAGGTCTGAAAACTCAGGATTGTTTGGAAAAGAGCAAATTTCAATACTTGGTATATTCTTTCGAATTTTTATTTTGCTGAGCCCGCTTGTGCAGTCGGTAGCATACAGGACTTGAAACCAAGGGATTGCTGGTTTGAATCCCAAGCTCGAGGACTTTCTTTCTTAGGATTGTTAAAAGTCATTTTGCCAGGATTCATTCCTCACTCACTGTTGATCACTGTTTGGAGGATGATTATGTGGTAAAGCAGCCAGTGGCTTGGGAAGCTTATTTTGCAAATTACTGGTTACTTGTAACCCTTAGGACACAGTCCCGACTTCAATGACCCTGAGAAAGAAAGCTTTTGAAAACATTGTGGGAAAAGAAAAAAATGCTTGTAACCAGCATTTTCTCCTTTGCCTACATTGTTCACTGCCCTTCCCAAAACAAATTTCAATTTTTGAGTCACATTTAATTTGTGGTCAGCACAATTGCTTTCAATTTGGACTAGTCTAAAATTTTGTTGTTTAGTGAAGAGTTACACAAACTCAAGGAAAGCATTGAAAGGTACCTTGGCTGCCACAATGTAACTGCAATATTGTTGAAGATGGCGATAAACACCATACATACAAACTATTTCTTTATTTTGAGTAGATCCTCCTTCCCTGCTTTTGCATGATATGCTACCTCCACCACCTGCTTACCCTGGCCACTCTATACAGTCAGAATATAACATAGGCAAGTAGCTTTCTTACCAGTTTAGTATAACCCTTTACCCAGTGACAAAATTTAACCCTTTACCTAACAACCCCAAGTTTTAAAACCCCAAAGGAGGAAGGCTTGTGAAACATTATGGGAAAAGGAGAAAAATGCTGATAAGGAGCAATTTCTCCTTTCCCACAATGTTTTCTACCCTTTCAGAGAGCTTAAGTTAATTTGTACCAGTTTCAAATTTTATCATCTATAATTGCTTTTATGGATAAAGGGTCTAAAATTTTTCCTTTGGAAAAGGGTTAACCTGTTTATTTTATATTGATTTTGAAGCATTTTTCTACAACTTTATACTAATAGGCCTCCATGATTGCTTTCTGAAGACAAATCCTGTACTCATGGCATGATGGTGGTCGTTGCAAAGGTTGAATGTGCTCATCACAGGACTTAACTCGTTACCAAACGACAAAATTTCAGACTGGTCAAATTGAAAGCATTTGCAGACGAGAAAATAGATATGACTGAAAAATTGAAATTTGTTTTAGGAAGGGTAGAAAACATCACGGGAAAAGGAGAAAAAGCTGGTTACCAGCATTTTCTCCTTTTCCCACAGTGTTTTCAAAAGCCTTCTTCCTCAGTGTCGTTAAAAGTCGGGATTGTGTGGTAAAGAGTGAAGGCTCTAGGCCCAGTTTCAATTAAAACTTTAAGTCTGTTGTACCTAAATCTGCAAACAGTCTTATTTTTTTGAGCAAAGCTGAGTTTGGTATTCCAGACACATTTCACTAACATTAACAGACTTATGTAACATTCTCAAGTCCTGTGGTGACACAACGTTTTGGACTCAACTCAGCAAAATAATGGAATTGAGTCTGTGAATTGACTTAACCCTTTACCACACAATCCGGACTTTTTAACAACCCTGAGAGAGAAGCCTTTTGAAAACATTGTGGGAAAAAGAGAAAATGCTGGTAACCAGCATTTTCTCATTTTCCCACAATGTTTTCTACCCTATCCAATACATAAATCATTATTTAAGCTTAATTTGTCTAATGCTTTCAATTTGGTCCAGTCTGAAATTTTGTTGTTTGGTAAAGGGTTAAGTCCATTTATTTTACTTAGTTGAGTTTGAAACATAGTGTCAACTCAGGATTTGAGAACGTTACTACAGTCTGTTAATGTTGCTTAAATGTGTCTCAACTAGACTTTTCCCAATTGAAAGCGTTGGCTGCGGACAAAATTAATGTGACTCAAAAATTGATATTTGTTTTAGGAGGAGTAGAAAACATTGTGAGAAAAGGAGAAAATGCTGGTTACCAGCAATTTCTCCTTTTCCCACAGTGGTTTCAAAAACTATCTTTCTGAGGGTCGTTAAAATCTGGGATTGTTTGGTAAAGGGTTAAAGGCAGTGATAGACTAGAATGTTGTCTCGGCTTAGCAGGTAGTGTAGATCTAAGATCAGACTGCATGTTTGGTGCACTCTAATCTTGATCTACACTGACTGCAAAATCAAATGAGCCATTCTCTGGCAAAAGGGGGCTGAATGCATCTCCACGATCCATGACACCAAGCAAGGCATCATATAATTATGGATCCATAAAATCCATTGTGTCTAACAACCAATTGAATCATGAGGCACACTGCTCCTTTGACATACAGAAAATTAATCAAGAGCAAAAAGTTTCGGCCCAGGTCAGCCTGCGCAGACTGTCATGGGCCGATATTTTTTTTTTCTTCAGATGCATGAAGCCCCCCTTTTCACAGAGCATGGTTCATTTGCTAAAAGGCGCTTAACTCTTAACCAAATGACCAAATTTTAGACCAGTCCAAACTGAAAGCATTTTCAGACCACAAAACAATTGTGACTGAAAAATTGAAATTTGTTTTTGGAAGGGTAGAAAACATTGTGGGAAAAGGAGAAAATGCTGGTTACCAGCATTTTCTCCTTTTTCCACATTGTTTTCAAAAGGCTTCTTTCTCAGGGTCGTTAAAAGTCGGGATTGTTCGGTAAAGGGTTAAAGGCTTAATTTGTTTATTCAGTGTTTAACACTTTTTAGCTCTGTACAAGACAACACAATTTTAGACTATAATTGAAAGCATTTGCAGGTAACATAATGAATGTGGCTCAATTGATGGTTTTGTCTTTGAATCAGTAGCAAATGTTGGGGGGAAAAAATAGAGGTAGAGGGTTGCAGAGTGCAAAAGAAGGCAGTAAGGAGATACCACCACAAACAATTCTGTATACATCTGTGTGTGCTATATCTGCAGATTCTGGCATTTGTTAGTCTGTTTTCTGAGAAATATAGGTTTCAAAGTATTGTTTCATGTCTGCCCCCAGCCTCTGATCTTTCTGTGCATCAACGCTTGTTTGTGTGTGTGTGTGTGCTATATCTGCAAATTTTGGCATGTAATTTATACCATTGTGATGTACCAGTACTCATTTAGCACACACCCTATACCACACAATTCCTGGTTTGAATGACCTTGTAGAAAACACCATTGGAACAGACCCTATGAAAACACCATGGGAAAAGAAGGAAATGCTGGTTACCAGCATTTTCTCCTTTTCCAACAATTTTTTCTACTCTTTTCAAAGACGAATCCCATCTGATTCAGCATTGTTGCCTTTTCCAACGATGTTTTCTGTTCTCTTTTTTGAAGACAAATTCCATTGTTTGAGCCAGATTTTCTCTGTCATCTGTGAATACCGGTACTTTCAATTTAGACAGATCTAAAGTTTTGTCAGAGAAATACTTTTTATGCATTTCCAGTTTTAGACAGAACAAAATGTCTTATAGTGTGGATCAAAGATCAGACCCCACCTATGTAGCCAGGGGCTGTATAATGCAAGGCTAGGGCCGTACTTAACAGTGGTTCAGTATTCAGTTCTGATTTAAACCTCAGAGACTTACCATTCTGATTGGCTGAGACAGAACATTACAGCCAATCAAATGAATTGCCATGGAATTTAGACTTAGAGCAATATTCAGAGTGTTTGGTAGACTTGGACCTTGCTGATTTTGATCTAGACTGCTGCAGATGCAGATGTAGTTTAGCAAAGTGTTTGAACAGATTATCTTAGACTGTCCCGTTACCAGATGGAAAAAATATGAAATTGAAATGGATTGCAGACAAAAAATTAAATCTGGCTCACAAAAACTGGGAATTTGCCTTCAAAATAATAGAAAATATTATGGGAAAAGGAGAAAATGCTGGTTATCAGCATTTTCTCCTTTTCCCTTAATGTTTTCAAAAGTCTTATTCCCCAGGGTCTTAAAAGCAGAAGGTTGTTTTAACCCCTTGCCACACAATCCTGACTTTTAACAACCCTGAGGAAGAAGGCTTTTGAAAACATTGTGGTAACTAGCATTTTCTCCTTTTTCCGCAATGTTTTCTACCTTTTGATAGACAAATTTTATGTTGTGAGTAACATTTAATATGTCGTCTGCAAAATTAATGCTTTCAGTTTGGACCAGTCTAAAATTTTGTCATTTGGTAGAGTGAAGAAGTGCTTCTCAAAACACAGCATTGTTTGATTGAGGGTCTATACTGACAACTGAAGTCTTCATACATGTTTTAGGTGAAGAAGCAGAAGAAGATGAGGAAGATGAAGAAGACGACGAAGAGAATTATGTTGAGATTGCTGGTCTATCGTCTACGGAAAGTGAAAGTGATTATGATGATTATGAAACGGTGAAAAAGGACCGCAAGATCAAGTTTAGCCGAGATCCAATTAAGGTACAGTATTTCTAATTGAATTTAGTCGAATGATTTGCCATTTCGAAGCTCATTTTTCCTCCTTTTAAGACAATTCCTATTATTCTAGTGGCATTTCTATAGTTAGGAAAAACTTATTGAAAACATTGTCAGAAAAAAAGGAAGATGCTTGTATCCAAGCAAGGGCAGAAGTAATTTTTTAATAAATGACAAAATTTTAGTCTTACCTAAATTCAAAGCATTTGCAGATGATAAGTCAAAAGTGGCTCAAATGAAGGGATTTGTTGGAAAGTTATGTAAAACATTGTGGGTAACAGGAGGAAATGCAGGGTACCAGTTTTCATTGTTTTCAGAAGGCTTCTGTCACATGGGATTGTGTGGTAAAGGAAAAACTATTCAAAAAGTCAATTTTAATCTCAAGAAATTAATTCTGAAAAAGGCTCTCATAAATAAACAAGCATAGTCTATTTCAAAACATCAACACACACAGGTAACAAATTTCCTTCATTTTCACAAAGAATCAAATATCTGCATAAATAAATGAGCCATGCTTTGGCAGAAAGAGCTTTAACCCTTTCCCAAACGATAAATTTCAGACTGGTCCAAATTGAAAGAGTTTGCAGACGACAATTTTAAATTTGATGAAAATGACAGAAAGTTCTCCAAAAGGGTAGAAAACACCGTGGGAAAAGGAGAAATTGCTCGTTACGAGCACAGTGTTTTCAAAAGACTTGTTTGGGAAAGGGTTAACTCTTTACCAACCGACAAAATTTTAGATTGGTCCAAATTGAAAGCTTTTGCAGATGACAAAATAAATGTGAATTAAAAATTGAAATTTGTTTTTGGAAGAGTAGAAAACATTGTGGGAAAAGGAGAAAATGCTGGTTACCAGCATTTTCTCCTTTTCTCACAATGTTTTCAAAAGACTTCTTCTTCAGGGTCGTTAATAGTCGGGATTGTGTGGTAAAGGGTTAATGCATCTCTGCCATGCATTATACCAAGCAAGTCATCATATAGGTATTGATCTACAAAATCCAGTTTGTCTACCAACCGACTGATTTATGAGGAAGAATGGTCCTTAGACAAGCAGAAAATTGGCCAATAGCAAAAAAGCAACAACTTTTGACCCATGTCATCCTGCAAGCACTGTGCAGGCTGACATGGGTCACTACTTTTTACAGATGCATTAAGGCCCCATTTCACAGAACATGGCTGAAATGCTCTGTATATGTACAAGGTTGAAACTTTGTTGTTCTGGTTGAAAGACAATTACCAATCCAAAAACAAACTGTTAGAATACCACACACCAACACAAGTTCAAAATATCATTTTTAATATAGGTGTTCATGACGTACTCTACAGAAGACTATGACAGACGGAACGAAGATGTTGACCCAGTGGCTGCATCAGCCGAGTATGAACTGGAGAAGAGAGTGGAGAGAATGGATGTCTTCCCAGTCGTGCTTATGAAAGGTAGGTTTATCTTGTCACGGCAATCCCAAAATTGCCTGTGCTTGAATGAGCACTGTCATGATTACCCCTTTACCGCATGACAAAATTTGGCACTTGTCCAAATTGAAAGCATTTGTAGACAACAAATTAGATATGGTGAGATTTGTCTGTAAATGGACAGAAAACATTGTGTGAAAAGGAGAAAATGCTGGTTATCAGCATTTTCTCCTTTTGTCACAATGTTTTCAGAAGGCCTCTTTCTGAGGGTCGTCAAAACTCATGATTGCGTGGGAAAGGGTTAAAAAGGGCTGGACCAGGCTGCTCTGTTGGTAATTTATAGGGCTTGAAACCCATGGGTGGCTGATAGTGATTGGAACTTGATTTATTTCTCTCTCACGGCTGAACATTGTTTTGACAACGCTTAACCCCTAGGCTGCTGATCGCGACTCACGGACCTTTTGCGGACATTGTAGGTCAAGATCAGACTGCACAGAATGTGCAGTCTGATCTTGGATCTACACTGTCCGACAGGGAGATGTTTCCCCAACTCCCATAACTTTGAAATACCAACATATTGGTTTTTACCATTATCTTGAACGTTTCATCTAAGTTATCTAACAGGATAAGGGTTAATATATGAGAAAGCTGCCAGCAGTTTGGAAAGAATGTTGCATATTACTTGTAAAAGAAACTTCAGAGAAATAGATAAATGTACTGTCTGCTGCAATATGGATCAAGTGAGCGTTCCAGGGCCGTCATGGCCCTCTTGTTTTCAGTTTTATATTATTTTACACATATTTAACTCATTGTATGGAATAGTAAAACTAGATATTTTTGTGTATTTTGTGGGATTTTTACAACTACTGATGCAGAAATAGTTAATAGTTACCACACGATCCCGACTTTTAACGACCCCGAGAAAGAAGCCTTTCAAAATCATTGTGGGAAAAGGAGAAAATGCTGGTAACCAGCATTTTCTCCTTTTCCCACAATGTTTTCTACCCTTCCCAAAACAACTTTTAATGTTTCAGTCACATTGATATTGTCGTCTGCAAATGCTTTGAAATTGGACAAGTCTAAAGTTTTGTTGTTTGGTAAAGGGTTAATACTTGTGTCATGTGGTGCTGATGAAACTGATTAGATGAGAAGTTTTTATAACTCTTTACCAAATAGCAAAAGGTTAGACTCTTCCATGTTCAAAGCATTAAATTTGCATATATGACAAATAAAGTGTGGCTCATATAATGGAAATTGTCTTTTACTCTTACCACAGAGCAAAAATGTAGACTTGTCCACATGGAAAGCATTTGCAGACGACAATTTAAATGTGACTCAAATGGTGGAACTTGTCTTTGATTAGGTAGAAAATATTGTGGTTACCAGCATTTTCTCCTTTTCCCACTATATTTTCAAAAGGCTTCTTCCTCAGGGTCTTTAAAACTAGGCATTGTGTGGTAAAAGTTTAAAAGAGTGAAAAACATTTTGATTTCCAGCATTTTCTCCTTTTTACAAAATGTCTTTAAAAGCCTTCTTCCTCAGGGTCCAGGTCTAGGCTTGATCCTCACTTGAAGCGCTGGAATTTTGGTACGAGATTCTTCGAGCAAAGTACAGAAGAAAGTTTGGACACCCATGAATAATTGAGCTGTAACAGCAGTGTTGCATCCAGGGCGCGCGATTGCGCAAATCCCGCTGTTTTTACTTTAAGTCCCGCAATTTTAGATTTTTTCGGGTGGCAACTCCCGCAGACACGGATATAATCCCCCGCTCTGCAATAGTCTGTGCGCAACAAAATTGCATTTTACAAGGAAGACGCTCCATGTACTCGATTCCGGCCAAAAATGATAACCAGCATATCAGTTATGCCTGTAGCGAAATAAGGTCGTAAGCATTACATTCTACAATTTCACTTACATCAGTTTATCGATATCTTTCTGGGGAAATACCCGTATGACGTAATCGGCTAGAGGGATAGATGGCATTGTTCAATTCCTCGGATGACGTAATTGGGATATGTGCTATTGAGGAATACCCCGGTAGTAACTTCAACGCGTGTAGGAGTAAAATTGTGTATCAAATTTGAATAAATAAAGGTAATTGAGATGAGTTTTTATCTGCGGTGCACTCAAATTGTTCACTCCCCCCATTTTTATTATATGATGGGGGATCTCCCCCTCTCTGAGGTCATCCTGGATGCAACACTGTAACAGTGATATGGATGAAATGATTCTGAAGGTGGCTTAACTCTTTACCATACAACAAAATTTTAGGCTCTTCCAAATTGAAAGCATTTGCAGATGACAAATAAAAAGTGCCTCAAATGATGAAAATTTTGTGGAATAGGCCAGAAAACATTGTGGGAAAAGGAGAAAATGCTGGTTACCAGCATTTTCTCCTTTTCCCACAATGTTTTTGAAAGCTGTCTTCTTCAGGGTCGTTAAAACTCTGGATTGTGTGGTAAAGAGTTAAAAAAACCCATACTATTAACTCTTTACCAAACGACAAAAATTTAGACTTGTCCAAAATGAAGGCATTTGCAGACGACAAATATGGCTCAGGTGATGAATTTGTGTCTGAAAGAGTAGGAAACATTGAGGGAAAAGGAGAAAATGCTGGTAACCAGCATTTTCTCCTTTTCCCACAGTATTTTCTAAAGTGCTATTTTTCAGAGTCATTAAAACTAGACATTGTGTAGCATAGGGTTAATTAATCAATAGGGATATAAAAATATGGGACAGTTGGTAAAGGGTTATCCCTTACCCAGTCTTAGGTAATTTTTGTGGATATTGTAGCACAAGATCAGACTGGACAGAACATGCAGCCTGAGCTTGCATCTAAAACTTACCAAAATTTTGTATGGTATTCTACATTTTACAAATTAACCCTTTACCGCACAATGCCGCCATTTAATGACCCTGGGAAAGGAGCTTTTTGAAGACATTGTGGGAAAAGGAGAAAATGCTGGTAACCAGCATTTTCTCCTTTCCCCTCAATGTTTTCTACCCCATCAAAGAAAAATTGTACCATTTGAGTCACAATGAAATTGTGGTCTGCAAATGCTTTCAATTTGGACAAGGCTAAAGTTTTCTCGTCTGGTAAAGGGTTAACATCAACATTAGCAGAGTATCTAACAACGCTGCAGACACTGTGGATTTTTGATGTTACTGTACATATTGATCTGCTTTCATTTATGATTTATTCATCTCAGTATATTTTCAAAGGTAATATGCTGCAAGGCCAAAAAAAAGCATCAGTCTGCAAATTGTGTAATTTTATGAGGGACATAACTCTTGCCAAGGGATGATTTCCTGTCACAGGAGTCAGTTCCCTTAGAGCTTAAAAACCATCTAATAGTATTGTTATTAGAGTACTGTTTGCCCAGATAGGTTAGATATTTAGTGGATTTGTATAGCAAATCCGCCTACTGTGATCGTTCTGACCGGAACCAAGTACATTGTGCGTAACGACGCATGTGCACTCACACTTTACTATCATATCAATACTATCATATCAATTTAATCTGAACCAAATATAGTGTCATTCATGCTTGTGTTCTACCCATTCTTCTTTCAGTTTTAGCTTATATGCTTCAGTCTCGCTTTATCACTGCCATATAATTTTACAGTCCTGCATGTGTATCCATATAGTCAAAATAACACCCGGAAAAATTGCTAGGATTGACTGATCAAATTACCAATCCTTAAACAGTAATAGAATAACAGTTACAGGGCAGTCCGCTCGATGGAACAACTTTGACTTTCTCTGCCCTTGCTAACTCTGTTTTAAAATGATGGCACATGTGCTGCATATGATTTTTTTTTATTACAACACATTACAAGTTTTTGCAACTCCACAAATCAACTTTCCAGGACTTTGAGTCCTTTGATTTGTTTATCAGCAACAGAAAGGTGAAAAAAATTCCTGTCATACTCTGAAACATATGAGGAAAATGACTACTCTGCATTATTTTAATCGTTTGGTCCTGAACTTTTTATCAGACAGAAAAGTTTAGAATCAACCATATCTAAAGGGTTTGCAGGTGAAAATTTTAAAACTGCTCAAATGATAGGGGTTATCTTAAATAGAGTAGAAAACAGTGTGGGTAAAGGAGAAAATGCTGGTTACCAGCATTTTCTCCTTTTCCCACAGTGTTTTCAAAAGCAATTTTTACTTAGGGGTTGTTGAAACCTGGGACTGTTTGATAAAAGATTTACCTTATCACCTAACAATCATTTGTAATAGAAAACATCCTTATAAAGTATGTATAATTATTATTAGTAAAGGTTTGATCCATTAGTTCATGGTAAAACATTGTGGTGAAAGAAGAAATTACTTGTAACCATATGTACAATTTGATATTTATTAAAAAAAAAAAAAAAAAAATATGTGGGAAAGAAGTCAGTGGCATAGGAAGAATACTGTGCATAGTATTGGCAAAAGAAACTTAAGAAAAGTATTGATAGGTGAACTGGCCAACCTGGTAATATAACTGAAATTATATTAAAAACTATGTTGAATACCATATATGTTGAGACGGACTGACGGGCCGGTTCTGACCAACTGATACTCAGCGACTGACCAACTGGTGCTGACCAACTGAACAGTTCTGCACCGACTGACTGACTGACTGACTGACTGGTACCAACTGAACAAATTGTCCAAAAAGAAAGCAAATTTTGCAGATGACCAAATTAACTACCAAATGCCAAAAGTTTAGATTGTTGAAGTTGAAAAGTTTTGCAGACGACAAACTGTGTATGGCTCAAAATTGGAATTTATCTTTGAAACGGGAGAAAACATTGTGGGAAAAGGAGAAAACGCTGGTTACGGATTGCTTGTTAACCTTTTACCAAACGGTCATGAGTTTTCATGACCCTGAGGAAGAAGACTTATTAAATAATTGAGGGAAAAGGAGAAAATGCTGTTAACCTGCCTTTCTTCCTTTTCCCACAGTGTTTTCTGCCCTATGAAAGACAAATTCCATCATTTGAGTTACAATTGAGCCATGCTTTGTGTACAGGGGGCTTAACTGCATTCTGGAAAAAGTATTGACCAGGTCAGCCCATGCCGTCTACGTAGGCCGACGTGGGCCGAAACTTTTTGTTTATGATAAATTATCTGCAGGTCAAAGGACCAGTTTATACCATGATTCAACAGGTTGCTATATAGAACAGATTGTATGGGTCTATAACACTGTGATGACTTGCTTGATATTATGCATCATGGAGGTGCATTAAGCCCCCTTTTCACAGAGCAAGGCTCATTTTAATTGTCATCTGTGAATGCTTTCAATTTGGACAAGTCTGCATTTTTCTTGTGTGGTTAACTCTTTCACTACTTAAATGACGACTTGACTACCTTTTGCGGACAGCGTAGATCAAGATCAGACTGCACAGAACGTGCAGTCTAATCTTGATCTATGCTGTCCGCTACTCTATTTTTAAATTATGATGAATGTCGTTTTAAATGGCAGTGGAAATTTATTTTTAGGGCTCGGAAAAAACATGTAATTTCTGGAGTTAGTAGAGAAAGAGTTAAGTGTTAAAGAATTACAAAATAAAGAGAAGAGTAAATGAAAGGTGTTTTGGGTGGAAGGCTGATAAGCACTTTTCTTTCCACCTTGCTTTTAGAGTAGTTGCTAAGAAATCAAAGAACATAAAACACTCAGTGTTTTCCTGGAAGATTTTTATCAGTCTGCTAACAAAATATGAAAGGTCATTTATAGCTTCAGCTTTGCAAAATCCGTGGATGAAAAGAAGCGAACTTTTTTTCAACCCTTAACCAAACAGTGCCATGTTTTTATTGACCCTGAGGACAAAAAGGCATATGTAAACATTGTCGGAAAAGGAGGAAATGCAGGTAACCAACATTTTCTCCTTTTCCCACAATGTTTTTAATGCTATCAAAGAGGACTTCCTCTCATTTGAACCAGATTCAATATGTCATCTGCAAATGCCTTTACGATTGGTGACTTAACCCTTTACCACACAGTGGCGAGTTTTAATGATCCTAAAAAAGAAGCCTTTTGAAAACATTGTGGAAAAAAGGAGAAAATGCTGGTATCCACAATGTTTTCTACCCTATCATTTAAATTGTTGTCTGCAAATGCTTTCAGCTAATTTTGCTTGTGTGGTAGAGTTAAATGTTTACTTGTGGTAGAAGGATAACTGTTGGGCTGCTAGGTAGGATTCAGTTTACTTTTTTGGATGGTATAGATCAAGATCAGATTATACAAAATATGCAGCCTAATCTTGATTCTACACTGTCCAATACTGTTGGATTTTCAAATTGTCATATTTTGATCTTTTATTTTCTATTGAATAGAAATGATCATTCATTTGGCAGATTAATCCTTTACCACACAATCCTCAGTTTTTACAACCCTCAGGAATATTGTGGGAAAATGTGACAGTGTTTTCTTCCCTATCAAAGGCAAATTCCATCATTTTAGCCAAACTGAAATTGACGTCTGCAAATGCTTTCAATTTGGACAAGGCCACATTTTTGTTGTGTGGTAAAGTGTTAATGCATCTGCGAAAAGTATCGACCCAGGTCAGCCTGCGCAGTCCATGCAGGCTGACCTGGGCCAAAACTTTTCGCTATTGGTCAGTTTTCTTTATGTCAAAGGACCAGTCTACCTTACGATTTAGACAGTTATTGGACAAAGTGGATTTTATGGATTTACAGTGACAACATGCTTTGTATCATACATCACAGAGATGCATTAACCCTTTACCACACAATTCAGAGTTTTACCAACCCTGAGAAAGGAACCTTTTGAAAACATAATGGGAAAAGGAGAAAATCCTTGGTAACCAGCATTTTCTCCTTTTCCCACAATGTTTTTTTACCCAATCCGAAACAAATTTCAATTTTTGGGTAACATTTATTTTGTCATCTGCAAATGCTTTCAATTTGGACTGGTCTAAGATTTTGCCGTTTGTTAAAGAGTTAAGCCCCCTTTTGTCAGGGTGCAGCTCGGATGTATTTTTTTTTTCCTGATTTTATCATCCCTTATTTTACTCCAAAACATTCAGTTGTCTGAATTGTTCAGATATTCAATTTAGAAATGTATGTTTAACCCTTTACTGCACAATGCCGCCTTTTAACGCCCCTTGGAAAGAAGCCTTTTGAAACATTGTGGGAAAAGGAGAAAATACTGGTAACCAGCATTTTCTCCTTTTCCCACAATGTTTTCTACCCTATCAAGAGAAAATTGCACCATTCGAGCCACATTGAAATTGTCATCTGCAAATGCTTTCAAATTCGACAAGGCTAAAATTTTGTCATCTGGTAGAGGGTTAAAACAATTTATGAATATGATTGAATAAATTTCCGGTATCATTAATTTATGGTTGCCATTGAGTTTTAAAACATAATCTTCTAAGTTATACAATTATGTAAATCTTTTTTGAAGAACTTTGAAAACAATTTTGAAAAAATACTTACCTGATATCACATGCAAAGGAACTGAGAAAAACATGTTTCCCTATCAAAATTAATGTTTCACGGGGTGCATGAAAATGTTACATTAAAAAAAAAAACAAGGCATGTTGAACAGGGACTCAGCCAACCAGGCTAAATTTTACAAGTGGTTGCCAATAAAAAGTTTGATAAGTTTTTCTGTTTATCCTTTGAAGCAAATTTTGGGTCAACCTGCAAATATTTTTCCATCAAACTTTTTTATAATCCCATTATTACAACTTGGCACCTTTTAGTGCCAAATAGTTAGCAGCTGATACAGTGTAGGTGAAGATAAGACTGCTCAGAGTTTGCAATCACATTTGGCCTTGTTGCCTGATTTATCTCATGTTAAAACTAGTCAAAACAGCCTTGAAGCTGCTATAACTATCCCTTTAACCCTTTCCCAAACAAGCCCTGGTTTTCTGCAGTACAAGTCTTTTGAAAACACTGTGGGAAAAGGAGAAATTGCTCATAATGAGCAATTTCTCCTTTTCCCACAGTGTTTTCTACCCGTTTTGAGACCT
This sequence comes from Tridacna gigas, assembly GCA_945859785.2. NCBI lineage: Eukaryota > Metazoa > Mollusca > Bivalvia > Cardiida > Cardiidae > Tridacna > Tridacna gigas. Next base: position 15,507,184 of record OX244044.2, read on the forward strand.
TTCTGCCATTTTCATCAAATTTGAAATTGTCGTCTGCAAACTCTTTCAGTTTGGACCAGTCCAAAATTTGTCATTTTGGAAAGGGTTAATTCTATTTGAGAACATATATTTCATTTATATGTTTACCACCCAAATTTTGATGACCCTTAGGAAAGAGACTTTTAAAAACACTGTGGGAAAGGAAGAAAATACAGTTAACCAGTATTTTTTCTTTTCCCACAGTGTTTTCAGAAGCCGCTAAAGGCTTACTGTGGGACAAATGCAAAAATATCACCTGCATGCCAATGCTTTAACTCTTTATTAAATGCTTCCAAAGTTTCCATAACGCTGAGGAACACTTTTGGAAACCTTATGCGAGAATAATATGCAATGCTGGTAATCAGTATTTTCTCATTTTTCAACAATGTCTTCTACCATTTCAAAAACAAATCCCATCATTTGCACCATTATTTATCATTGTCAAACACTTTTAACTTGAACAAGCCTAAACTGTGTTGTCTAGTAAACAGATGCAATCAAGCCAGCATCCAGGTGAAGGTATCAATTTTGTAGGTTTTATGCTCACACTGTGTAACTTGCTTCTTTGATGTTTGGCATTTGGATTGGACCATAAAAATTGCTTCCAGATTCCTTCAGTTGCCATGAAAAAATATAACTGGCCAATTATAATGGGATTTTGTTGATGGTGGATGTTATGAACGATGTTAATTTATGATTAATTGGAATTACTGGGTGTTTATTCTTCTTGTATGTGTCATTGGTTTACTAGCAGCTGATTACATCATGTCTAAGTAAGCATTAGATACCTTGTGAAATAGATACCATTGATAACAAAGAGGAATGTCGGTTTTTTTTTTTAATCCTGGTACAAAGAAAAGACTGTTTTATTTCCGTAGCTTTTGATGATCATTTTTGCTTTGTTCAAAACAAACTTGTTTAACCCTTAACCACACAATCCTGTGTTTTAATGACTGTGAGGAAGAAGTCTATTGAAAACATAGTGGGAAAAGGAGAAAATGCTGGTAACCAGCATTTTCTCCTTTTCCCACAGTGTTTTCTACACTTCCAAAAACAAATTTCAATTTTTGAGTCATATTTATTTTGTCAAGTGCAAATGCTTTCAAATTGAATTGGTTTAAAACTTTGTTTTTTGGTAAAGATCTAACCCAAAGAGCACCAGATAAAACAAACTGACATTAGATTTTCTATCCTAAAAATGAGATCCTTGTAAGGGCAACTTCAAGGTTGCTGTTGTCTAGGGTATCTCTGCAAAGCAGAGAATATAAGTCAAGAGATCAGACTGCATTTCTTGTGCAGCCTGATCTTGATCAATACAGGTCACAATGGCAACAATAGATGTCAAAGGGATGCTAAGTGTTAATTTATATAGATTTTTGTTGTATTTTTTTTCCCCTCTGGAGACTCTCTTAACTCTGTACCACACAATCCCGACTTTTAACGACCCTGAGAAATAAGCCTTTTGGTAACCAGCATTTTCTCCTTTTCCCACAATGTCTTCTACCATTCCCAACACTAATTTCAATTTTTCAGTTCCATTTATTTTGTCATCTGCAAAAGCTTTCGATTGGGACTGGTCTAAAATTTTGTCGTTAGGTAAAGAGTTAACCCTTTACCGCACAACACTTTCTGAGAATTGTCCAATGTGAAAGCATTAATTTTAATGTGGTTCAAATGAAGTGTTTTCTATGAAATAAAAGGAAACATTGTGTGACACGGAGAAAAAATACTGGTATTAAAATGCAGGATTATTAGGTAAACCTTGAATGACGCATACACAATATTTAGCGTTTTCAGAGTAAAGAACACTGGCTAATTCTACTTGGAAGAGCACAAAGTGAGCTGTTTTGCTTGTCAAATTTCTGGCAGTTGGCATCAAAAGTCTTGTTCTGTGTGTTTGTAAACAGATAAACTCTTAACTCATTACCACACAATCCCGACTTTTAACGACCCTGAGAAAGGAGCCTTTTGAAAACATTGAGGGAAAAGGAGAAAATGCTGGTAACCAGCATTTTCTTTTTTCCCACAATGTTTTCTATCCTTTCCAGAACAGATTTCAATCTTAAAGTTGCATTTATTTTGTCGTCTGCAAGTGCTTTCAATTTCAACCAATCTAAAATTTTGTCGTTTGGTAAAGAGTTAACCATGTGATCCAGAGTTTGAATGACCCAATAAATAAACTACCTTGCCTCATCGTTTTCCTTTTACTTTCAGGATTGGAAGGTTTAGGTTTGAGTATCATCGGTATGGGAGTCGGTGCTGATGCCGGTCTGGAGAAACTTGGCATCTTTATCAAAACGTTGACAGCTGGAGGCGCAGCACAGAAAAGTGGAAAGTAAGGCAGTTTCTTGTCATATTAACCCTTAATACAACAATCCTGTGTGTCTTAACCCTTTCCCAAACGACAAAATTTGGACTGGTCCAAATTCAAAGAGTTTGTAGACGACAATATTAAATTTGATGAAAATGGTAGAAAGTTCTCAATAAGGGTAGAAAACACTGTTGGAAAAGGAGAAATTGCTCGTTATGAGCAGTTTCTCCTTTTCCCACAGTGTTTTCAAAAGACTTGTATTGCAGACACGTGAAAACCAGGGCTTGTTTGGGAAAGGGTTAACTCTTAAGTTGCTAAGCATGACTCACTGACCTTTTGCAGACAGTGTAGGTCAAGATCAGACTGCACATAACATGCAGTCTGATCTTGGATCTACACTGTCCGATAAGGAGATTTTTTTTCCCAAAACATGAGGTTGTAGTAGCATTATTCGGGTTTTTACTATCAGCTTGAAAGTGTCATTTAACCCTTTCCCAAACGACAAATTTTGGACAGGTCCAAATTGAAAGAGTTTGCAGACGACAATTTTGAATTGGATGAAAATCGCAAAAAAGTTAGAAAACACTGTGGGAAAAGGAGAAATTGCTCATCACGAGCAATTTCTCCTTTTTCCACAGTGTTTTCAAAAGACTTGTACTGCAGACACGTGAAAACCAGGGCTTGTTTGGGAAAGGGTTAACTAATTCAGCAGAATAAGGGTTAACCCATAACCACAAAGCAAAATTTTAGACTCGTCCGTATCGAAGGAATTTACAGACGATAATTCAAATGTCTTTCAAATGATAGTATTTGGCCTTGAATAGGTAGAAAACATTGTATGAAAAGGAGAAAATGCTGGTTACAATGTTTTCAAAAGCCTTCTAACTTAGGGTTGTTAAAACTCAAGATTGTGTGGTAGTTAAGGAACCTAAAGAGAAAGGGTTTGTTTTTTTTTCTAACACTTTGGGAAAAGGAGAAAATGCTGGTAACCAGCTTTTTTCTAATTTTTTGACAACACTTTCTTTTTTAGCCATGACAAATTCCGTTATTTGATTCTTTTTTTTTTTCATTTTCTTGTCTACATTTTCAAACATTTTTGCTTTGGATAAATCTTTAATTTTATTGCTTGGTGAAGAGTTGAGCTGTAACAAACAGTGCATCGATCATTTTGATAACGTTTTGTGAGACAACTATACATACTTTTGACAAGGTAATGAGGGAAAACAAGAATTGTGTAGTAATGTGCTAAGAATGGTTGATGAATATGTGCCTATGGATGCATGGGTAAGGTGCACCAGACACCGTGACATAACGTAATTACGGTCAAAAATTGGGCTATTAACTCTTTACCGCACAATCCCGACTTTTAACGACACTGAGAGAGAAGCCTTTTGAAAACATTGAGGGAAAAGGAGAAAATGCTGGTAACCAGCATTTTCTCCTTTTCTCACAATGTTCTCTGTCCTTGCCATGACAAATTTCAATTTTTCAGTCACATTTATTTTGTCGTCTGCAAATGCTTTCAATTTGGACTGGTCTAAAATTTTATGGTGTGGTAAAGAGTTAACCCCTAAGAGCACCTCCCAATAAATCTATCAGACATTTTTTACCTAAAAATTTGACCCAAATAATTGCAATATCATGGTTGCTTTTGTCCAAAAGTATTTTAGTAAAGTGCATAGTGTAGATCAAAGGTCAGGCTGCACATTTTGTGTAGCCTGATCTTGATCTACACCGGCTGCAAAGGCAGCTATAGGCATGAAAGGCGCTTTAACACCAAACATCAAATTGTTAAGGCCAGGCCCTGGTAGTTCAGTCAGTAGTGTACAGGGCTTGAGAACAGGAGGTCGCTGGTTCAATCCCAGGCCCTGCCAATTTCTTTCTAAGGATTGATGATAGTCGTTGCAACAGGATTTATTTCTCTCTCACCGCTGACCATTGTTTCGACGATGGCTATTTGGGAAAGCAGCCAGTAGCTTGGAAAGAATATTGTGCCTAGCACTGGTAAAAGAAACTCCAGGAAAGCATGATAGGTGCACCTGCTGCTGCAGTATAGCTGAAATAATTTTGAAAATGGCATTAAACACCATACAATCAATCAATCAATCAATCAATCAATCAAATTGTTAGGGACTGGCTAATCATTCTTTATGATTGTTCTCTATGAAGGCTATGGCAAAAGGCCCAGCCTGGTTTTCTAATTATGCAAAAATGACTGTATGAGAAGCTGATCAATTACTGTGGGATGTGGAAAACAGATCAGAGGTGTATTGTTTATCTATGGTATACAAAGAAAACATGGACATCTGACAATGATGAACCCTTCATTACACAATCCCAGTTTTAATGACCTCACAGAGAAGCCTTTTGAAAACATTGTGGGAAAAGGAGAAAAAGCTGATGACCAGCATTTTGGGGGGAGAAAATGCTGATGACCAGCATTTTCTCCCTTACCCACAATGTTTTCTACCTTTTCACAAACAAATCTCATAATTTTCGTTTGATTTGTGTTAACTCTTATCAGCACCATAGATGAAAACAGGTTTTTATACGCCCGAAGGGTCGTATTATGTTATACCCCCGGTCGTCCGTCCGTCCGTTAGCAATTTCTTGTGTGTGCAACTCCTCCTACAGTTTTCATCGGAATTATTTGAAACTTGCCACAATGAATCTCCATGATGTCTAGTTGTGCACCTGGGTCTTAGAATTTTGATCGCTGTTTGCATTCCAAAATTATCTGCCCTTGATTTCTGAAATAACCAACTTTTCACTTTGAATTTTTGTTCAGGCCATAACTTCCATACCGTAAAAGGTATCAAATTGAAACTACATACACTGATAGAACACATTATGGAGAAGTGCAGTGCACATGAACCATAACTCCGCCACCGTTATTTTTTGAGTTACAGCCCTTTGTTAATTTTCAGTTTGAATTTTTGTCCAGGCCATAACTTCTAAACTATAAAAGCTATTAACTTGGAACTTCATACACTGATAGAACACATTGTGGAGAAGTGCATCGCACATGAACCATAACTGTGCCACTTTTATTTTTTGAGTTATTGCCCTTTGTTAATTTTCAGTTTGAATTTTTGTCCAGGCCATAACTTCCAAACTATAAAAGCTAATAACTTGCAACTTCATACACTGATAGAACCCATTATGGAGAAGTGCAGTGCACATGAACCATAACTCTGCAACCTTTATTTTTTTAATTATTGCCCTTTGTTAATTTTCAGTTTGAATTTTTGTCCAGGCCATAACTCCCAAACTTTAAAACCTATCTTGAAACTTCAAAGACTAATAGAACACATTATGAAGAAGTGCACTGCACAAGAACCATAACTCTGCCATCCTTCTTTTTTAGTTATTGCCCTTTGTTAGTTTTCTCTTTGAATTTTCGTCTGGGCCATGATTTCTAAAATATAAAAGCTATGATCTTGAACCTTTCAAGACTGATAGAACACCTTGTGGAGAACAGCAATTCACAAAATTTGTAACTGTGCCACCCTTCTTTTTTTAGCTATTGCCCTTTAATATTTTTCACATATCATGGAGATTAACTACTCTTCATTCATGGCCCTTCCATCATTTCAACTAATTTCACTGACAAGCCCCTTCGGGCGTATATGCGCCGCTTTGCGAAGCTCTTGTTAATGATGGCATAGTTCATGATCAGACTGCACTGTAGTTGCTATCTGATCTTTGATCTATAGTATTTGCTTGCGTTGTCAAGTTTATAAGATCAAAATGTTTCTGAGGTTTCAGTGTATTGTATTTTCAGCTGTTAAAATAGGTTGAGTTTTTTTTTGCGCTGAAAGAGGTAACTCGTTTTCTCCTGTAGGCAAGTTTTTTTCTTATCTTGGAAACAAATGTTATCATGGTGTATTGGAATCATGTTCCTTCTGTCTGTCTGTTCATCTCTGGACATGCACAGAGGTGTATTTGTGTTGCAAAGTCCCTCTGCAGTTTTTCTTGTCCTAAATCTCTGAATTAGAATTTTAGTACTAGTGTTAGATAATGATTTAATTACTTTTAAATATTTGTTTTATTATTTGAATGTATGTTCTTAACCCTTTACCATACAATCCCGACTTTTAATGACCCTGAGAGAGAAGCCTTTTGAAGACATTTTGGGAAAAGGAGAAAATGCTGGTAACCAGCATTTTCTCCTTTCCTCACCATGTTTTCTAACCTATCAATGACAAATTTCATCATATGAGCCACCTTTAATTTGTTGTCTGCAAATGCTTTCAATTTGGACCAGTCTAAAATTTTGTTGTTTGGTAAAGAGTTAAGCATCGAAGAATTACCTTCCCTTGAATATAAACAAAATTTTTCTGCACTGCTCGCTGAGATATGACGGACATGATGCTGAATAAGGCGCAAGACAACAAAGAAACAAACATAACTTTATGTTAGAATTCATTTCCTAGAAATATTAACCCTTCCTCACACAACAAGTTTTAGTCTCTTCCAAATTCAAAATATCTGCAAAATTTATGACAAATTCACATTTGGTACAAATGAGCTGAAGTCCTCTCACAGGATAGAAAACATTGTGGGAAAAGGAGAAAATGCTGGTTACCAACATTTTCTCCATTTCCCACAATGTTTTCAAAAGCTTTCTCCTATGGTACTGTTAAAACTCAGGATTGTTTGGTGAAAGGTGAAGGGTAAGGTAAAAATGCCTGTATATCTCTAATTATGATAAGACTGGCAAGATGTGAAACAAGATATGTCTGAAATTATTCCAGGTTAGAGAGCTTTGCATTGTAATAAGCTGCTAAGCTTGACTCACTGACCTTTTTGCAGACAGTGTAGATCAAGATCAGACTGCACAGAACATGCAGTCTGATCTTGGATGTACACTGTCTGATAAGGAGATATTCTTCTCCAAAAAATAAGTTTGGAATAACATTATTCGGGTTTTTACTATCGGCTTGAAAGTTTTATTTAACTTATTTAGCAGGATGAGGGTTAACCCTTTCCCAAACAAGCCCGGGTTTTCATGTGTCTGCAGTACAAGTCTTTTGAAAATACTGTGGGAAAAGGAGAAATTGCTCATAACGAGCAATTTCTCCTTTTCCCACAGTGTTTTCTACCCTTTTTGAGAACTTTCTGCCATTTTCATCAAATTTAAAATTGTCGTCTGCAAACTCTTTCAGTCTGGACCAGTCTAAAATTTGTCGTTTAGGAAAGGGTTAACTCTTTACCAAAGGATAAAATTTTTGACTGGTCCAAACTGAAAGCATGTGCAGACGACAAAATAAATGTGACTCAAAAATTGAAATTTGTTTTGGGAAGGTTAGGAAACATTGTGGGAAAAGAAGAAAATGCTGGTTACCTTTCCCAAGCAAGCCCTGGTTTTCATGTGTCTGCAGTACAAGTCTTTTGAAAACACTGTGGGAAAAGGAGAAATTGCTCATAACGAGCAATTTCTCCTTTTCCCACAGTGCTTTCTACCCTTTTTGAGAACTTACTGCCATTTTCATCAAATTTAAAATTGTCGTCTGCAAACTCTTTCAATTTGGACCAGTCCAAAATTTGTCGTTTAGGAAAGGGTTAACTCTTTACCAAAGGATAAAATTTTTGACTGGTCCAAACTGAAAGCATGCGCAGATGACAAAATAAATGTGACTCAAAAATTGAAATTTGTTTTGGGAAGGTTAGGTTACCAGCATTTTCTCCTTTTCCCACAATGTTTTCAAAAGGCTTCTTCTTCAGGGTCGTTAAAACCCGTGATTATGTGGTAAAGAGTTAAGTCTAAACTATTAGCATGCTATGAGAGTCTTAAACTGTAATATACCTTTCAAATTTGAGTTGCCTCTATGGCCAGTGTAGATTAAGATCAGACTGCACAAAATATGCAGTCATATCATTAATCTACACTGTCCACTTTGCTGAGATATTTTGGACAAAAGTAAGCTCTGAACAAGTAGTGGGGGGTGTATTATTTCTGTTTTAAATTTAGAGAAGCCCAAAAAAGGGTCCTGCATGGCTTATAGGTAAGATGTAGGACTCACAACCTAAAGGCCCTGGGTTTAATTCTCACTGGAAGCACATGCTTGTTCCTGGGAGTGTCCTAAGGGAAGACACTTCGTAGCCCTTGCCTAGTACTTGTGAAACCCAGGACACACATGAATGTATGTGCTGTCACAGTGATATGACTGTAATAATGTTGAAAGCAGCATAAAACACCATTCAGTCAATCAGAAACCCTAAACCCTTTACCGAACAATGGCGCCTTTTAACGCCCACGGAAAGAAACCTTTTGAAAACATTGTGGGAAAAGGAGAAAATGCTGATAGACAGCATTTTCTCCTTTTCCCACAATGCTTTCTATCCTATCAAGTGAAAATTGCACCATTTGAGCCAAATTGAAATTGTCGTCTACGTATGCTTTCAGTTTGGCCAAGGCTAAAATTTTGTCATCTGGTAAAGGGTTAAAGTGAGTATGTGTACTCGGGGTCACTATGGCAGATATTATAATCTAATCTTTATGTCTTGGATGATAAGAGTAGCTCTCTGGAACCCTTGTTGTGCTGAACCCGGATTTAATTGTCTATGTGGACACTGTAGACCAAGATCAGACTGCAGAGAATGTGCAATCTGATCCTGGTCTACTTTGTTCACTTCTTTGCCAGATATACTGACAAAGAGCAGCATTGAAATTGCAATATCTGCATCGTTAGCGATACAAGATATGTTAACCCATTACCACAATACCCTGTGTTTTAATGACCCTGAGAGGAATGCTTTTAAAACATTGTGGAAAAAGGAGAAATTGCTGGTTTCCAGCATTTTCTCCTTTTCCTGCAACAGTTACTGTTGTCTGCAAATGCTTTCAGTTAGGACAAGTCTAACATTTTGTCATCTGGTAGAATTTAACTCACTGTCAGGCAGACAACATATGGGAAGCATAAATGTTGCAGACAATGATTTTAATGTGATGCAAAGGATTGGCTTTGTCTTTGAAAAGGTATAAAACGTGGTGGGAAAAAGAGTAAGAAATTGTAACCAGCATTTTCTCCTGTACTCTTAATTTTTTCAATTGTCTTCTTCTTTAGGGTCACTTTACCAAATGGCAAAGTTTTAGACCTAACCAAACTGAAGCATTTTGCAGACAAAAAGCTAGATATCAATCAAAAGATTATTTTATCATTGAAGTGGTACAAAACATTGTTGGAAAAGAAAATAATTCTGGTTACAAGCTTTTCTTCTTTTCCAACAATATTTTTAAAAGCCTTCGGTAGGGGTGGGGATGGGATGGGGGTTAACCCTTTACCACACAAACCCGACTTTTAACGACCCTGGGAAAGAGGCCTTTCGAAAACATTGAGGGAAAAGGAGAAAATGCTGGTAACCAGCATTTTCTCCTTTTCCCACATTGTTTTCTTCCCTTTCCAAAACAAATTTCAATTCTTGAGTTGCATTCAATTTGTTGTCTGAAAATGCTTTCAATTTGGACTGGTCTAAAATTTTGTCCTGCGGTAAAGAGTTAAAACATTGTATGGATTTGTAAAGGATTAGACTGCTATCAAGTGTTAACAGATGAGTCAAAAACAGCTGTTTTTGTCTGTCAGGCTACTTACTATAATGTTTTTATTATCATAGAGCCTCACAATCCCTCTAATTTAAGTTGCTTAACCCTTTACCACACAATCCCGATTTTTAATGACCCTGGGAAAGAAGCCTTTTGAAAACATTGAGGGAAAAGGAGAAAATGCTGGTAACCAGCATTTTCTCCTTTTCCCACAATGTTTTCTACCCTTTCACAGACAATTACCATCATTTCTGCTTAATTTGATATGTCACCTACAAATACTTTTAATTTGGACCTTTCTGAAATTTTGTCATTTGGTAAAGAGTTAAACCTTTAACAGACAAAGCTGAACCCCAGTCTATTGAGTTGAGAACAGGGGGTCTCTGGTTTGATCCCCAGCTTGGCCAATTTGTTTCTGAGGATTGATGATTCATTCCTCTCTCACTGCTAACCATTGTTTCAACGATGGTTATGCAGGAAAGCAGCCAGTGGCTTGGAAAGAATATTTTGCATGGCACTGGTAAAAGAAACTAAAGGAAATCATGGTTAGGTGCACTGGCTGCCATGATATAACTGAAATAATGTTGAAAACAGCATTAAGCACCATGCAATAAATCAGTCATTTAACAAACAATCCCAAAGTCTAACAACCATGAGGGAGAAAACATGGTGGGAGAAGGAAAAAAAAATGCTGGTAGCCAGCATTTTCTCCTTTTCCCACAATGTTCTGAAAAGCTTTCTTTCTAAGAGTTGTTAGAACTAAGGATTGTGTGGTAAAGGGTCAATGCAATACCACCACTATTGACTTTATTGTGTTTGGATCAGTTTTGAAACTATGGTGGAAAATGGCTTGTTATGAGCTGTTTACTCCATTTCCAACATGTTTTCGTATGTATTAACTCCTTACCACACAATCCCGGGTTTTCAGACCCTAAAGAAGAAGCCATTTGAAAACATTGTGGGAAAAGGAGAAAATGCTGGAAACCAGCATATTCTCCTTTTCCCACAATGTTTTCTACCTTATCTAAGGGAAATTCCATCATTGGAACCTCATTTCAATTGTCATCTACAAATGCTTTCAATTTGGACAAGTCTAAAGTTTTGTCATTTGGTAAAGAGTTAACTCTTTACAAAACCACAAAATTTTAGACTCATCCAAATTGAAAGCTTTTACAGACCACACAGTCACAGTGGCTTAAATCCAGATTAATTTTTTTTTTGTTTTGTCTTTGATATGTTAGAAAACATTGTGGAAAAGGAGGCAATGCTTGTAACCAGGATTTTCTCCTTTAGCCACAATGATTTCAAAAGTCTTTTTCATTAGGGTCTTTAAAACCTCAGGGTTGTGTGGTCAATTATTAACAAAATGACTTACTTGTTTGGAAAGGGAGATAAATAGAACTTACTGGACCTTTTTAAGACAAGATTACTCCCCTTTATCACAAGGGCAATACAACAGTGATAATTGACTTTGACATGAATGAAATACTATTAACCCCTAAGCTGCTGATTGCAACCCACTGACCTTTAGCGGACAGTGTAGATCAAGATCAGACTGCATAGAACGTGCAGTCTGATCTTTGATCTACACAGCCCGATACGGTATTTTCTTTCCGGTGAAATCAACTTTGAAACCGCAATGTTTTGGTTTTTAGTATTGCGTAGAAATTTGCGTTTCATTTACTCAGCAGTTTAACCCTTTCCCAAATGACAAATTTTGGACTGGTCCAAATTCAAAGAGGTTGCAGACGACAATTTTAAATTTGATGAAAATGGCAGAAAGTTCTTCAAAAAGGTAGAAAACACTGTGGCAAAAGGAGAAATTACTCGTTACGAGCAATTTCTCCTTTTCCCACAGTGTTTTTCAAAAGACTTGTACTGCAGACATGTGAAAACCAGGGCTTGTTTGGGAAAGGGTTAAGTGTTAAAAAGACAAAGCAAAGTAGCATTTGACACGCTTTGTAACTAGAGTTACATTAATTCTCATGTGAATATTTCTTTTTCTCTACTTCAGAATGCAAGTAAATGACCAGATCATTGAAGTAGATGGGAAGAGTTTGGTCGGTGTCACCCAGGCCTACGCAGCATCAGTTCTTAGAAACACAAGCGGTGAAGTGAAGTAAGTCCCCATTTTACTGTCCTATACTCCCTAACCCTGTACCACCAAAGGAAACGTTTTCTCCTTTTTTCCGACATGTTTTCAAAGGTCTTATTCCTTCCTTCAAAAGCCTTCCGTCATGAAAATTGTTGATCAGTTAGTAGAGGGTAAATATGGGTCATTAGTGTTGGTAAAATTTAGGAAAAATCCTGATTACCAGAGGGTTCATATTCACCAACCATTCCTGAAAACAGTTTTAGTATTTTTCTCCAAGATTTTCTGAATTTGAAAGTAACAGAACTTCTGATTGGCCAAACCATTTAATCTGATTTGCTAATGGTTTAGCCAATCAGAAGTTGTGTTACCTTCAAATATAGAAAATTCTGGAGAACAAGTCTAAGAACATTCTTAAGAATGATTGGTGGATACAAATCCAGGATTTAGATTGTAAAGTGCTGAGCAACACAGATATTTAGGATCTGACATGAGTCGGTATTTGAGATAAAATTCAAATTTATTAACTCTTAAATTATATGAAACAACAAAATTTTAGACTAGACCAAATTGAAAGCATTTGCAGATGACAAATTGAATGTAGCTCAGATGATGATTTCTGTCTTTGAGAAAATAATGAAAAGCAGCATTTTCTCCTTTTCCCATGATGTCTTCAAAAGCCTGCTTTTCAAGGTGGTTCAAAAGTGTGTTTTTTTTTTTTGTAAAGGGTTAGACGAGTCTAGAAAAATGTTATTAAGCGAGTCTGTTGTGAGACGAATAACATTTTTGCAGAAAAGTTCAATAAAATTTTATCTCAAAAGCCAGTGGATGTCAGATTTTTTTTATCTTGTATTTCTCGAATTTTAGGTCAGAATATGCAGTACCATGCATTCACAAGTGGTAATTTCCATGAAAAAAAACCTGATTTGTTTTCTTGAAAGAAGAAATAAAATGAGGTCTGATATAACATCACATAATGATTATCTCAAATGTATGTTAGAAAAGTACATTTGAAATGGGTTTATTACACTGAAAACAATGGGGGGAGGGGGGGGGGGTATGTGATAGGAGCCCATGTGTCCTGGTCAAATTTTGTCTTCAAATTCCAATTGTATGGCCTTCCTCCATCTTTTTGTTCAACTGAAAGCTTTCAGTGTAGACAAACCTAAAATTCTGTCATCTGATGAAGAAAAAAGCTAAAGCTGTGTACATAGGAAAGACGAAAAATATTAAACCACTCTCTGTGTAAAGGTAGTTTAATAAATCCAGGAAAAAGTATCCACCCAGGTCAGCCTGCAAAGTCTGCGCAGGCTGACCTTGATCGAAACCTTTTGCTTTTGATAAGTTTTCTGCATGCCCAGGGACCATTCCAACACAGGATTTAGTCAGTTGTTAGATGAAATGGATTTTTTTTATCCAAAATTCTGTGATGATTACCTTGGTATAACGTGTCATGGAGATGCCTAAACCCCTTTTCCTAGAGCCTGACTCAAATATAGTAGAATTAGACATAAAATTAATGATGAAGACATTAACTGTCCATTAAGAGTGACCTATTTATTTCATTGAGAGTGAAATGTGCTACAACTAAATAACAACTAATGTACTTAATGGAAATATTTTATGAAGTATAAAAATGTGACTTAACTTTTGTAGCTACAGTATAATAACAATAATCCGAGGTCACAATTGGACAAACTAAATTCTCGGAGTATCATAATGCTCTACAGTTACTTCACAGGTCATTATCATTATCATGATTACCCTCCTCATCATCATCATCATTGATGGTAACAACAACAACAACAACATTGTGATGTAGCCAGGCACGTTCTTGGTAAAAATATCAAAAATATATCAGACATGATAGATCCAGAACAAGATTAGGTCTCCATACTTTATGCATTCTGATCTTAATGTATATAGTTCACAATAACGGGCGTTGCTTGTAGCATTTTAGCAAGTTAGTGGATAAAGTCTATCTTTTGATAGAAAAAGGTGAATAACTATTTACCAAGTGACAAAATTTTAGACTTGTCCAAATAGAAACATTTGCAGATGACACTTTAAAAGTGGCTGTTGTTAAAAGGCGGCATTGTGCGATAAAGATTTTAGGGTTAACTCTGTACTACACAATCCCGTGTTTTAATGACCCTGAGAAAGAAGCCTTTTGAAAACATTGTGGGAAAAGGAGAAAATGCTGGTAACCAGCATTTTCTCCTTTTCCCATCATGTTTTCTACCTATTTAAGGACATAAACTATCATTTGAAAAATATTTGAATTGTGGTCTACAAATTCCTCTAATATGGACGAGTCTAGAATTTTGACGTGTGGTAAAGGGTTAAATTGCATTTTTTCCTGTTTCATTCATGCCATGACAATGACTGTGAAACTGCTTATTATGTGCTTTTTTTTTTTCAATTTTTGGTGTCTGGAAATTCGTAAATTTTTGTTTTCAGTGTCATTTTCAAAATCCGCTTTTTTCCTGATCGTTAAAACATGTTATTATTCGAAAAAGGGTTAATCTTGAGGAATGTATGTTGTTTGTGACTGGTAATAAAATCACAGCAATAATCTGAACCAGTGACAATTATATGGGCTTGTCATATATATTAAATAAACTAGTTTATTAAAATGAGATGTCATAAATTCATTTATATCTTAGAGAAGAAGGCTAATTCAGAAACACCCCCCCCCCCCTTTTCCTTAACCCTTTACCGCACAATGCCGCCTTTTGACGCCCCTGGTGAAGAAGCCTTTCAAAAACATTGTGGGAAAAGGAGAAAATTCTGGTAACCAGCATTTTCTCCTTTTCCCACAATGTTTTCTATCCTATCAAAGAAGAATTGCACTATTTGAGCCACAATGCAGTTGTCGTCTGCAAATGCTTTCAATTTGGACAAGGCTTAAATTTTGTCGTCTGGTAAAGGGTTAACCCTTTACTGGACAGTCATGTGTTTTGATGACCTCAAAGAAAAAACCTTTTGAAAACATTGTGGGAAAAAGAGAAAATGCTGGTTACCAGCATTTTCTCCTTATCCCACAATGTTTTCTCCACTCCCAAAGAAAAATTTCAGTTTTTAAGTCACTTCTATTTTGTCGTCTGCAAATACTTTCAATTTGAACAAGTCTAAAATTTTGTGGTTTGGTAAAAAGTTTAGTGCATTTCTAAGGACTTTACTACGGGACCAAAACGTGGACTTGTCGTCCAAGTTGAAGGCACTTGCAGACAGCAACATTACATGCAGCTTAGTTGATGAGGGTTTGTTTTTGGAAGAGAAGAAAATATCATGGGAAAGTGTGAAAATTCTGGGTACTAGCATTTTCACTTTCTTCAACAATGTTTTCAAAAGCTTTCAATGTCAGAGGCAATAAAAACTCGGGATTTTTCAGTAAAGGGTTATTAGGTAGAGTAGAAAACATTGTGGAAAAAGGAGAAAATGTTGGTTACTGATATTTTCTTTTCCCAAAATATATTCAACCCTTTACTGAAAGACAAAATTCTGAACCAGCCCAAATCCAACATCAAATGAAATGTGGCTCAAATGGTGGTTTGTGTCTTTGAAAGAGTGGAAATATGGGAAAAGAACAAAATGGTGGTAACCAGCATTAACTCCTTTTCCCACAATGCTTTTAAAAGGCTTCTTACCCAGGGTTGTTAAAACTCAGGATTGTGTGATAAAGGGTTAAGTGCCATCTTCCTAAGGGTCCTTTTGCTTGGTGAAAGTTAGAAGACATATTTGGCATTGTTCTGAATGCCAAAGTTAACCCTTTAGGCACCTTTCACAACTGAAGTTGCCTTTGCAGCCAGTTTAGATTAAGATCAGACGGCTCAAAATGTCAGGTCGGCCTGTGTAGCTGTTCAAGTTGACATGGGTAGATAGTTTCTGCAAACTTTGCAATAGACAAATTTTTCACAGTGTATGACTTGTATAGAAAACAAGCAATTGCTTTTGATTGGCAGCTTACTGGTTCTTTTTCCAAAATGTTTTCGACAGCTGTATATTCAGCAGCATAAAAGTGTTTTTCCCATAAATCTAGAGCCTGAAAGAGCCCAGGCATATTTTCATATTTTCTAAAAGTCACAAAGACCCAAATTTAACCCTTTCCCAAACAAGCCCTGGTTTTCACGTGTCTGCAGTACAAGTCTTTTGAAAACACTGTGGGAAAAGGAGAAATTGCTGGTAACAAGCAATTTCTCCTTTTCCCAAAGTGTTTTCTATACCCTTTTCGATAACTTTCTGCCATTTTCATCAAATTTAAAATTGTCATCTGCAAACTCTTTCAGTTTGGACCAGTCCAGAATTTGTCATTTGGGAAAGGGTTAATGGTTGTGTTTGTCAAGAATTTTTCAGCCAAGCAGACATTCTAGAACAGAGATCAGACTGCATGTTTTGTGCAGTTTGATCTCGATCTACATTGGCCACAAAAACAACTGGAAGCCAGTGTCAAGAATGTTTCAGCGAAGCAGACATTGTAGATCAGACTGTGTGTCTTTTTGCTGCCTGATCTTGATCTGTACTGGCTGCTTTAAGCCAATGTTAAAAATGTTTCAGTTAATCAGACAGTGTAGATCAGTGATCAGACTTTGTCTTCTGTGCAGTCTGATCTTGATTTACACTAGCTAAAAGGGAAACTTAACTTGTAAAAGGTGCTTAACCCTTTACCAAACAACAAAATTTTGGACTTGACCAAATTTAGATCAGTTGCAGGCGACAAATTAAGTGTAACTGAAATAGTAAAAGTTGTCTGTGAAAGGGTAGAAAACATTGTTAGAAATGAAGAAAATGCTGGTTACCAGCATTTTCTCCTTTTTCCACAATGTTTTTAAAAGCCTTCATCCTCAAGGTCATTAAAACTTGGGGTTGTGTGGCAAAGGGTTGTAGGGTCCAGTAAAGAAAAAATTATATTTGACAGAAGATGCCCAGAAGGCATGTATGTTTCATAGTCTATAACTGTGACAGTCACCAAAAATTGTGAAATGTTTAGTAAGCTGTCTTGCTTACACATTGAGTCATGTGCTTGTCATTTTGCCTGTGGTCCCATGTTTAAAACTCTTTACCTAATGGCAATATTTTAGACTTGACCAAATTAAAAGCATTTACAGACTACAAATGAAATGTGACCCAAAAATTGAGATTTGTTTTTGTAATGGTAGAAAACATTGTGGGAAAAGGAGGAAATGCTGGTTACCAGCATATTCTCCTTTTCCCACAATGTTTTTTAAAAGACTTTTCCTGTAGGGTTGGTAAAACTCAGGATTCTATGGTAAGGGGTTAATGTTTGGTGTCTGTCATCATTTGAGTTTAAGATTATTTCATTTGATGTAAGAATTAAATGCTTAATTACTTAATTTATCAAACCATTATTCATCCACAAATTCCTGCATAATAAGACCACCTAGTTTAACTCTTAATCTTCTTAAAGGCCCACAAGTGACCAAAAGTTAATTATTTGGGTTTTAGGTTTTTGAAAACATCATGGAAAGGCTGGAGAAAATGCTGGTAACCAGCATTTTCTCCTTTTCCCATAATGTTTTCTATCCTTCTCCCAAAAGATTTCAATTTTTCAATCAAATTTATATTGTGGTGTGCAAATGTTTTCAATTTGGACCAGGCTAAAATTTTGACATTTGGTAAAGATTTAATACAAGTCTGACAATTTGTGACAGTATGGTCTGTGAGAGTTACAACTGCTGGCAGAAAAAGAATTGTAAAATGGAAGTTAAAATTAACCGAGTTAATCCTTTACCACACAATCCCAAGTTTTAACGACCCTTGAGGAAGGAGGCCTTTGAAACTATTGTGGGAAAAGGAGAAAATGCTGGTTACCAGCATTGCCTCCTTTTCCCACAATGGTTCCTACCCTTCCAAAAACAAATTTCAGTTTTTGAAGATTTTTTTTTTTTGTTGTCTGCATATGCTCTCACTTTGGATAAGTCTAAAATTTTGCCATTTGGTAAAGAGTTAAATTGCAGTTTTAAGATTCGCTTTTCTGTGAAAAACTGCTTTGAATCTCCATCATGTTAGATTCCCATCAAACTCAACTTATAGTGCATATGGAATTGATCTTTTTCAAACAACCAGGACTGTAAGCTGGTTCATCTCACTTCATCATGGCAGAGTTGTTTTCCTGTTAGGAGACAGTTATTCCCGGTTCAGGAGACAAATCAGCTGGGGTCCAAAACTGAAGCAATGAGAACAGGGTGTCTTTCTTGTACTATATTCAGTGAACTCCAGCTAGGTGAAGCCCTTAAAGCATTGAATTAATGAACTGGACTCTTATTTATACACGAGTTGCACTGTGGCAAAAGGGGGTTTAACCCTTAGAGCGCGGAATAAACCTATCAGACATTTTCATCCTAGAAATAGGACAAAATAATTGCAATTTTATGGTTGCTTTAGTCTACAGTGATTAAGCAAAGCGGACAGTGTAGATCAAAGATCAGGCTGCATGTTTTGTGCAGCCTGATCTTAATCTATACTGACCGCAAACACAACTATAGTCGTGAAAGGTGCTTTAAGGGTTAATGTATCTCAGTGATTTGTTTTCCCAAGAAAGTCATCTGTGAATCCATAAAGTCCAGTTTGTCTAACAACTGACTCACGAGGTAGAAGGGTCCATGGACATGCCCAAAATTTACAAATAGCAAACAGTTTTGATTCATGTCAGACTGCGTGGACTGCGATTCTTTTTGCAGATGCATCGAAACCCCCCCCCCCCATCCCCCCCGTCCCCTCCGTCCCCTTCACATAGTGAGGCCCATAATATCATTCTCACAGCCCAAATATTTCTACCTGAAGGTTGTTTCAGCTAAGGCATGTATCAAAGTAGTGGAAAGTGAAGATGTAGGATCAGAATGCACATTCTGCACAGTCTGATCTTCATCTTCAGCATCTGCAAAAGCAACTTGAATTGGTTCTTTGACTTTAGGTTTAAGGCATGAATTATCAGGGCAAAGGTCAAAATGGAAACTAGTGCGATATTAAACTGTTTAAATAATTTTTCATGGTTTAGAGATAGATTAACCCTTTACCATACAATCCCGACTTTTACGACCCTGGGGAAGAAGCCTTTTGAAAACATTGTGGGAAAAGGAGAAAATGCTGGTAACCAGCATTTCCTCCTTTTCCCACAACGTTTTCTATCCTTCCCAAAAACGAATTTCAATTTCTGAGCCACACCTATTTTGTCGTCTGCAAATGCTTTGGATTTGGACTAGTCTAAAATTTTGTCGTTTGGTAAAGAGTTAACCCTTTTCCAAACAATAAATTTTAGACTGGTCCAAATTGAAAGAGTTTGCAGACAACAATTTTAAATTTGATGAAAATGGCAGAAAGTTCTCAAAAAGGGTAGAAAACACTGTGGGAAAAGGAGAAATTGCTCGTTACGAGCAATTTCTCCTTTTCCCACAGTGTTTTCAGAAGACTAGTACTGTAGACCCGTGAAAACTAGGGCTTGTTTGGGAAAGGGTTAAACAAATGTTTTCAAAGGATGGAGATTTCATTGGGCACACAATGTATCATAAATTTTATGATTAACCCCTTACCAAGCAATCCCATGAGGAAGATGGCTTTTGAAAAAACTGTTTCTCCTTTTACTACATTTGTTTTCTGCCTGTCCAAAATTAAACATCAATCAGTTGAGCCATATTTTAGTAACTGTTGTCATCTGCAAAATGCTCTCAGTATGGAAGAGTCTTAACACTTAAGCTGCTCAATAAATGAAACGCAAATTTCTACTCAGTGCTAAAAGCCCAAACATTGCGATTTCAAAGTTGTTTTCACTGGAAAGAAAATACCGTATCGGACAGTGTAGATCAAAGATCAGACTGCACATTCTGTGCAGTCTGATCTTGATCTACACTGTCTGCAAAAGGTCAGTGGGTCGCGATTAGCAGCTTAAGGGTTAAGATTTTGTTGTTTGGTAAAAAGTTAAATGCCTTTTAACTCTTTACCTTCATGACAATATTTAAGACTGGTCCTAATTGAAAGCATTTGCAGACAACAAATTTAATGTTGCTAAAATGATTAGATTTGTTTCTGAAAGGTTAGGAAACATTGTGGGAAAAGGAGAAAATGCTGGTTATCAGCATTTTCTCCTTTTTCCACAATGTTTTCAAAAATTTGATTTTCTAGGGTCGCAAAAGCTGGGGATAATCTGGTAATGGCTTAAAAGATATCTGATTTTAAGAATTTCAGAGGATGAGAAATGGAGCTTAAATGAAACATTGATGTTTAGCTATTGAAAAAAAAAAATGGAAAAATTGTTGAAAAAAAATCTAAAATTTGCCTCATTTTTTTTTAAAGCCATTCCGCCTCATAGGCAACAAGAGATAACCAAATGAGGGAGAAAGATTTAAATGTTAAACAAAATATTTTGTGTAGTTTTTATGATGTACAAATATTTGTATCTAATTGTTGACTTTGTTTTAGGATGATAGGAGATTGGGTGGATCTAACCTATTTATCTATCAGGCTATGTTGATGTACTTGAAGGGACCACAATCACAAGCCTTTTGCAATAGCATTTTTTGTTTAACCTTTACCACACAATCCGGACTTTAAACGACCCCGAGAAAGAAGCCTTTTGAAAACATTGTGGGAAAAGAAGAAAATGCTGGTTACCAGCATTTTCTTCTTTTCCCACAACGTTTTTTACCTTTGAAGAGAAAAATGTTATGTTTTGAGCGACATTTAAAATGTCGCCTGCAGATGCCTTCAGTTCTGACTAGTCTGCATTTTTGTCGTGTAGTAAAGAGTTAATTCTGAATTCAGAACATAACACCATTGTCTGACTGGCTAAACCAAAATAGAATGTTGAAAATTCAGAAGTTGGAAAACCTTTGAGAATAAGCATTAGAATGCAATTAAGACTGATTGCTGAATATGACCATGGGCTGATGTGACTTCTGAACATGTGAGTGAAGAAAGGGGATTGCCCAGGGGTGTCGTAAAGGGGGGGGGGGGGTGTTGTGGAGAAAACCTCCTCTTGGACTTTTTCTTTTAATTAAAGATGTCACAAGAAGACATTCAAATGCATGTTTGAGATGACTTGCTTGTTTTACTTAACAGATTTTATGTTTTGGTTTGTTTCAATCTGGTACAGGTGCCCTGGGTGGTCTAAGTGGTTAAGATGCGGTGTTAGCAACCCTGCCCCTGGTATTCACCAACCATTCTTGAGGATATTCTTTGTCTTCTCCCAGATTTGTTTAGCCAATCAGAAGTTGTGTTACTCTCAAATTTAGAAACTTCTTGAGAATAGGACTAGGAAATTTTTTAAGAATGTTTGGTGAATATGGAACAAGGTGTCCATGCAGCAGTTTCCCCCAGGGTTATATTAGAAAGTAGCCAGTGGCTTTGGAAAAACATTAAATGTGTTAAGTATTGCTAAAAGAACTCCAGGAAAGCATGGATAGGTGCAGCTGCAGCCGCAATATTACTGAAGTAATGTCAAAAATGGTGTTAAACACCATGCAAACAAACGAAACTAGTTGTCCTGGCTTCTGTCCACATTCAAGGCACTGTACTTTTCTAGCAGTGTTTTTTAGACAATACACTCTAGAGTCCTAGCCTAGTACTGGCTGAAACTAAGTAGCTTATCAGCTACTTGCTGAAACCCATTAGACACATACATGTATGAATGAGTGAGCTGTGGCTGTGATATATATGATGGAAGCATAGCCCTGGCCTCATACTGATGGAACCCAGGACACTCATAGATAACTCAGTATTTGCAGTGATATGACTGAAATAATGCTAAAAGTTGCTGAAACAGTATTTCATTAATTAATCAAAGTTTTCTACTTGTTTAACTCTTTACCACACAATCACGGGTTTTAATGACCATGAACAAAATGCCCTTTGAAAACATTATGGGAAAAGGAGAAAATGCTGGTAATTAGCATTTTCTCCATTTCCCACATGTTTTCTGCCCTATCATGGACAAATTTTGGGCCAGTCTTTTTAGTTGTCATCTGCATAATTATGCTTTCAGTTTGGACCAGTCTAAAATTTTGTTGTTTGTTAAAGGGTTAACCCTTTACCGCACAATGCCGCCTTTTAACGACCCAGGGAAAGAAGCCTTTTGAAAACATTGTGGGAAAAGGAGAAAATGCTGGTAACCAGCATTTTCTCCTTTTCCCACAATGTTTTCAACCCTATCACAGGAACTTTGCACCATTTGAGCCACATTGAAGTTGTCGTCTGCAAATACTATCAATTTGGACAAGGCTAAAATTTTGTTGTCTGGTAAAGGGATAAGTTAACTCAATATTATATTTATTACCTGTATTTGGACTGTGAGTGGCATTGGCAGTGTAAGTCATAGTTGTACAGTAATGGGATAATTAACAGACCATCTTACGCTTTTCCGCACAAATATATTTTGGACCGATGCAAATAGAAAGCATAAAATTTTGTTGACAACAAATCAAAATTAACTCAGTGGATAGGATTCGACCTCAAAGGATATAGAAAAAATTTTGGGAAATGAAGAAAATGCTGGTTGTCCTTTTTCTACAATGTTTTCCAAAGTCTCGTTGAGGTGGGGTGCGAAGCATCCCAGCTGAGATTTACCATATGGGAAATTGAACCTAAAAAATCTGATTCTGGGGTACCTAACATCGCAAAATCATTACCTGGAAAAATAGTACTATTAAGAAAGCATTTTATTCACTTTGGCATCAAGGCATGACTGAAGCGTTAACAACAAATATGTAAACAAATACACCATTATCATAATACAATTTTAAAAAAAGAGTGTTAGAACAGACTACCATGAGGTAGTTTAACTATACGCATTTATGTATCAGTTCCACTAAATAGCGTCATGAAGCGTCAACAAGTGCCATGGAAAGCTTTGAAGCATCATTAATACTTTTCACTTTGTTTCACTTTGACATTCTATTGAACCCCACTCCTTTCACACACAAAAAGAGAAATTTTTTAATTTGCTCTGAGATTTATAGGAGAGATACCTCTCAGCTCTTTTAATGTCTGCTTGCTTTTAACAGCTAGATTTCAATTTGAGCAGGATTAAATGCACCCCACCTCAGCAGCGCTTTCACCACTTTGATTTTTCCAAGGGTGTTTACTCTCAGGATTGTTTGGTATAAGGTTATAAGTAGATATTATTTATGATGTAAACCTGTAGGGGTCACCTATTTCCATGTAAAATATATTGTTTTGGCCTGACAGAATTTTCTCTTGTGTAACATACTTACTTACTGTTGCCTGACTTGCTTAACTCTTTACCAAACGACAGAATTGTAGACTTGTCCAAATTTAAAACATGTGCAGGCAACAAATTAAGTGTTGCTAATCTGATGATTTTTCTTTTTGATAGGGTAGAAAACATTGTGGGAAAAGGAGAAAATGCTGGTAACCAGCATTTTCTCCTTTTCCCACAATGTTTTCAAAAGCCTTTTCTTTCAGGGTCGTTAAAAGTCGGAATTGTGTGGTAAAGAGTTAAGTGAAGACGAATTGTTACTGTCACTCCAAATGGCATAAGTCATTTTTGTAGTAAGACAACAATTTTTTCATCCTCTGAAAAATTCAAAATACTGTATACGGTATCAGAGGAACATTGGTACAAGACATTTGTAAGTGATAATATTTTCTTTTTGCCATAGGGCCCAAAGTTTAAGGTCTGCTACAAGATGCTCTCAGAAAAAAACTGACATCTATAGATAGAAATTTGTTTTTATTACCACCTTGCATGACTGATGATCTTAAGCAACTCGGTAAAGGCATGGATTTGCTTGATGCAACAAATTTATTAAAGCAGCTTGTAAAAGAATGAAATCTTAAAACATGAACTCATGGAGACTGATGCCTGTATAACAAAAAATGAACTATGCCACACATTGAAATTTGGGAACCAACCCAGCTGAAGTGCAAAATATCGATAAGGAAAATATGGTGTGCAGGATTTACCACAAAGTCTTCATTTAACATATGCCTCCTGTTCTTTACCCCACTCCTCCCACCTGATCGATGCCCCCTCCAACCTCCCCACCTTGGTTTTATTTTTTGCTGAAAATAGCTTTACTTTACTGGGCAGTTTATCAATGAAGTTGAAATAAATCAGTGTGAAAATGATGACGATATCATACTTATTACCTTACAGATTGATGACTTTTATGCCTGTCAACATTTGTATATGCATACACTTCAGTTTGTTTGTTTGTACTGGAGTTTTATACTGTTTTAACAACCTAGGTCATATCATGGCACTCACTGCACCTACACATGTTTTTCCTGGCTTTCTCACACCAGTACTGATGCAACTTTCTTTCCAAGCCACTGATTACATGCATCAGAGGTGAGAGGCGAAAAATAGCCGAAAAGAAAGTTTGCTGCAACTGGGTAACAAACCCATAACTACCATAAGGAATCAGATACGCTAACCACTGAGCTACCTAGCCGAGGGTATACACTTTAGAGAACATTATACATCCCGTCTTCCCAGCTCTGAATGGGGTATTTCAGTAATTCTTGGTTTATAGAGGTATTGGGGGTGATGATGTAAAGTACATTTTTATCTTGATATAGGCCGTCATATTGTCAAGGTTTTATCAATGGTGCTGTGTTGTTGTAGACTTGAAGTGGAAACAACAGTTAGGTGCATAAGATTATCATCTGACTAATTCATGTGTCAACATTCGCGTTGACATTTGTGGAAATACATTTGATTATTTCTTGCTGTTTTTGTTTACCTCAACCCATTATAATCGTAATAAGACTTTTTATACCCTATAAGCATTTGCGAATGGCATGTCAATATTGGTTCAAATAAAGTGATTTATGCGATTTATCAGAGGGAAAACATTGTGGGAAAAGAAGTAAAAGCTGAACAAGGTTTTCTCCCACTACCAATATGTTTTCTGAAGGCTTCTTTCTCAGGATTGTAATAACATGGAATTGTTTGTTGATGGGTCCCCAGTACTACACAATCTAGAGTTTTAATTATCCTGAGAAAGAACCCTTTTGAAAACATTGTAGGAATAGGAGAAAATGCTGGTAACGAGCATTTTCTCCTTTTTCACACAGTGTTTTCTGCCCTTTCAGAGACAAATTTCATCATTTGAGCCACATAATATTATCATATATTGTTTGCAACAATTTTGGATTTGGATGAGTCTAAAATTTTGTCATCTGGTAAAGAGTTAAACAGGTGGCCAAGCCGCTGGATAGCTCCTATCATTTGACCCCCAGAGCTTGTAGTACAATATCTGAAGCTTGAATGAAATCTGAATGAAATGTATATGATGCAACTTAGCAGGCCACTGTTGTGAGCATAATTTGTGAGCATTGTGAGGAATTGGCAATTTCTCCATTCTCCAGACTTTTAACGAATCAGAGGTAAAAGGTCTTTTGAAAACATTGTAGGAAAAGGAGAAAGTGCTGGTAACCAGCACTTTCTCCTTTTCCCACAATGTTTTCAAAAACCCTTTCAATACAGTTTTCAGTTTTTGAATCACATTTATTTTGTTATCTGTGAATCCATTCAATTTGGACATATGTAAAATTTTGTTGTTTGTTAAAGATCAAGTGCAATTTCAAGTTTGCTTTTGACAAGGTGTTTCAGCAAAGCGGACAGTGTAGATCAAAGATCAGACTGCATGTTTTGTGCAATCTGATCTTGATATACACTGTCTCCAAAGGCAAAGGATGTATAAAATGACTTGCGTAAATCATCTAATTGGGCAGCTTGTCTTCTAGATATGTTATTACTCAGCTATAAGAAAGTGCGTCATTGAATGAATTAATCCATTTCCATATGGAATCACAGTGCAGTCTACTGCAGTAGCTGGCTTATGAAAACATTGTGGCAC
The DNA here is from genome assembly GCA_945859785.2 of Tridacna gigas. NCBI lineage: Eukaryota > Metazoa > Mollusca > Bivalvia > Cardiida > Cardiidae > Tridacna > Tridacna gigas. The sequence goes on from OX244044.2 coordinate 15,532,989, forward strand.
TTGGACAGGAGCTGTGTTAACCCTTTACCACACAATCCAGAGTTTTAATGGCCCAGAAAATGACAGCTTTTGAAAACATTGTGGGAAAAGGAGAAACTGCTTAGTAAATCTTTACCACACACAATCTGGAGTTATAATGACCCAGTGAAAAAAGCTTTTTGAAACATATTGGGAAGAGGAGAAAATGCTGGTAAAACATTTTGGGAAGAGGAGAAAATGCTGGTTGCCAGAATTTTCTCCTCTTTACGCAAGGTTTTCTACCCTTCCAAAGACAATTAGCTGTATTGAAATGGAATTTAATTTGTTGTCTACAAAGTGCCCTTAATGTGCTCTTGTCTAAACTTTTGTTGTAAAGTTAACTCTACTATTTTTTTAATGACACAGTTTAGACTTGTCCGTATCAAAAGTGTTTGCAGATGACAAAATAAATATGACTCAAAAAATGAAAATTTTATATGGACAGATGGAAATCATTGTTGGAAAAGATGGCTTTTCCCACAATGTTTTCAAAAGTTTTCATCTTTAGTGTTGTTAAAAACTTGGGATTATGTGGTAAAGAGTTAACCCTTTCCCAAACAAGCCCTGGTTTTCACGTGTCTGCAGTACAAGTCTTTTGAAAACACTGTGGGAAAAGGAGAAATTGCTCATGGCGAGCAATTTCTCCTTTTCCCACAGTGTTTTCTACCCTTTTGGAGAACTTTCCGCCATTTCCATAGAATTTGAAATTGTCGTCTGCAAACTCTTTCAGTTTGGAAGGATCTAAAATTCATCGTTTGGGAAAGAGTTAAGAGTAGCAGGGATAATTGTTTACCACCAAAAATGGAAATTGCAATTTCAGCAGTAAATTGACCATGGCATATCTATCAGGTGCCTTACCTTTCTGTGACTTAACCCTTACCACACAATCCTGAGTTTGAATGACCCTGAGAAAGATGCCTTTTGAAAGCATTGTGGGAAAAGGAGAAAATGCTGGTAACCATTTTCGCCTATTCCCACTATGACTTCCATTCTTTCTTTTACAGATTCCAAGATTTTGGCCACCACGTTTGATTTGTCATCTGCAAATGCTTTCAATTTGGACAAACCTAAATATTTATCATTTGGTAAAGAGTTAACTCTTTACCAAACGACAATATTTCGGACTGGTCCAAATTGAAAGCATTTGCAGACAACAAATTAAATGTGGGTAAAATGATTGCATCTGTTTCTGAAAGGTTAGAAAACATTGTGGGAAAAGGAGGAAATGCTGGTTACCAGCATTTTCTCCTTTTCCCACAATGTTTTCAAAAGGCTCCTTTCACAGGGTCGTTAAAAGTTGGGATTGTGTGGTAAAGAGTTAATTCTTTATCCAATGACAAAATTTTAGACTGGTACCTAGTGGAAGTAATTACAGAAGAAAAATTAAATGTGGCTAAAATGATGTAAATTGTCTTTGGAAGAGTTAAAAAAAAAAAAGATTGTTGGAAAATGAGAAAATGCTGGTAACCGGCACTTTTTCTCTTTTCCTGCAATGTTTTTGAAAGTTTTTCCATCTTCCCACAATGCTTTCTAAAGGCGTCATTTTTACTGTGTTAAAACAGGGATCATTTGAAAAGGGTTAACTCTTTACCAAACAACAAAATTTTAGACTGGTCCAAATTGAAAGCATTTGCAGACGACAAAACAAATGTAACTGAAAAATTGAAATTTGTTTTGAGAACGGTAGAAAACATTGTGGGAAAAGGAGAAAATGCTGGTTACCAGCATTTTCTCCTTTTCCCACTATGTTTTCAAAAGGCTCCTTTCTCAGGGTCGTTGAAAGTCGGGATTGTGTGGTAAAGGGTTAATTGTTAGTACTCGACAAATATGTAGATTTGTCCAAATTCAAAGCATCTGTGGACGATAATTTAGATGTGCAAATGATTGAGTTTGTCTTTGATACGGTAAAAAAAAAAATTCTGAGAAAAGGAGAAAATCCTGGTAACCAGCTTTTTCTCCATTTCCCTGCAATGTTTTCAAAAGGCTTCTTTCTCTTGGATTTGAAACTTGAGATTGTGTGATAAAGGGTTAAATTAAAGTAAATTGGATAAAATGAAAAAAGTGACCCTTTGTGGAATAATTATCAGGCAAATTATCATATATTATGGTTGATATTATTCATTGTTCCTTTTGAACAAGGAAAAAAATTATCTTTAAGAGATTAATTTTGAATAAGAGGAAATAAATTAATAGTTTTTTTTTAACCCGAAAAATGATTAGATTTTAGCTCACCTCACCAGGAAGTGCTCAAGGAGAGCTTTTGTGACAGTGCTGTGTCTATTATGCATCGTCCAGGTGTGGACAGTTACCTTGTTTGCACTCAAGAGGCCACATTTTTGGTCTGATGCCTATGAAACTTGGTCAGTTTGTTTGTCATGGTGATGTCTTAGACAAGGTAGAAACTGGTCAGTTTGTTTGTCATGGTGATGTCTTAGACAAGGTAGAAACTGAGTCACGTTGAGTCAGAATTTTAAAGTAGGTCACTGGGACAAATCTGAGGAAAATGTACCTTGTGTGTACTCTAGAGGACATATTTTCAGCCCAAAACGCATGAAACTTAGTCAGAATGTTTGTCTTGATGATGTTTCTCACAAGTTTGAAATTGGCTCATGTTGGGTCAAAAAGTAGGTAACTCTGCCAAATTTTAGGAAAACCTTGTGTGCACTCAAGAGGCAGCCAGCCTGGGTAGCTCAGTGGTTAGCGTATCTGACTCGTGACCTGGTGGTTGCAAGTTTGAAACCCGGTTGAGGCAAACTTCTTTCTGGCAATTTTTCACCTCTCACCTCTGATGCATGTGAGAAAAGTAGTCAGTGGCTTAATTGAAAGAAAGTTGTGTCAGTGCTGGTGTGAGAAAGCCAGAAAACACATGGATTTTTCACTGACGGCCATGATATGACCTGAGCTAATAAACTGCAATACAAACCAAGCAAACTCAAGAGACACTATTTTCATCCTGATACCCATGAAACTTGGTCAGAATGTTTGTCTTGATGAAATCTAGAACAAGTTCAACATTGGGTCATATCAGGTCAAAAATCTCAGAAAAAGTTGGTGAGGCCACATTAATTTTTTTGGACCAGTTCTACTGAAAATTGGTCAGAATGTTTGTCTTGATGATATATAAGACAAGTTCAAAATTAGGGTCATGTTGGGTTAAAAAGTAGGTCAGTGGGACAGATCTAAAAAAATTCTTGTGTGCAATCTGGAGGCCACATTTTCTGTTCGATATGTATGAAATATTGTCAGAATGTTTGTCTTGATGATAACTCTGACAAGTTCAAAAAAAGTAAGGTTGGTCGAAAAGGAGGTCACAGATACTCATGTTTTTGTGCATCATTACAACCAGGATCTCTTCAGCTTTATCAATACTAGAATTCACTTCGCTCAGGTGAGCGCTTTATGGCCAATGGCCCTCTTGTTTATACTTTAATAAGGTTCCCAATAAATGTTCTGCTGCAAAATGAAAAAGTTGTCTGCAGAATGGTTTTGATGAGTTGAGCCTTTGCTATACTATTCTGTTTCATTAACAACTCTTGAAAACATTGTAGAAAAAGGATATAATGATGGTAACCAGTGTTTTTTTTTTTCCTGTTATCACCATATATAACTCTTCGCCAGCATTTTTTTTCATTTGCCCACAATGTTTCTCACTATGTAAAGATAAATGTGTTTAACCCTATACCAAACAATTCCATGTTTTAATGACTTTGAGCAAGAAAGGTTTAAATCATTGTCAGAATACGAGAAAATACTGGTAACCAGCATTTCATCCTTTTCCCACAATGGTTTCTGCTGTTTCAAGGAGCAACCCCATTATTTGTGGCACATTCAAACTTTTTCCAAACTACAAAAGTTTGACCTTGTCAAAATTGAAAGCATTTGCAGATGACATAATTGAATGTGACTCAGAAACGAAGTTCATCTCCAGAAAGATAGAAAACATCGTGAGAAAAGGAGAAAATGCTAGTTACATGCATTTTCTCCTTTTCCCACACTGTTTTCAGAGGGCTTCTTCCTCAGGGTTGTAAAAACTCAGAATTGTTTGGTAAAGGGTTTTGTCATCTGAAAATGCTTTCAGTTTTGATATTTCAAAGATTAACCCTTGAGCTGCTAAGTGTGACTTACTGACCTTTAGTGGACAATGTAGACCAAGATCAGACTGCACAGAATGTGCAGTCGGATCTTTGAACTTTACTGTCTGATAAGGAGATTTTTTTTCGCAAAAAGGTAAGTTTGAAATAACATACGGGTTTTTACAATCGGATCAAACATTTAATTCAATTTATTTAGCAGGATAAGGGTTAAATGTCCTCTGGTAGAGGAGTATAAATGTATCAAAGAGCAGAATGAGACATGACAACAACAAAATACAAAATGGTATACAGAAATTAGTATTGATTGTATGATAATATTCAGTTTTTAGGGCATAGCAAAACACCCACATTTTGATACACACTTTCATTCTAAAGCTCTGTGATTTTTATGCCTTTACCAAACATTTATGGGTAACAGGACATCCCCACAATGTTTTCTACCAATCTGATTGATTGATTTTCTGTTTATTTATCATGGCCATTGGTTGCCTATATTGGTGACACCCCCAGAAGACAGTTAGTAATGCTACAGAGCATACTAAGTGCAAGATACAGGACAAAACCAATCCTTAATTACACCTGGTTCTTTGGTGAGCTCTCTGTATAGGTCCATCAGATGGGACTTCTGTTTTTTTTTAGCTCCACTGGCTGAAGGCCAGCGGGCTTATGTCATGGCCAGGTGTCCGTCGTGCGTCCGTCCGTGCGTTAACTTTTATTTCAAACATCTTCTTCTCTGAAACTACCCATCCAATTTTCATGAAACTTCACAGAAATGATCCTGCCATGGTCCTCTTCAGAATTTCTTGAAAGAATTTGATTCCTTCAAAAACTCTGGTTGCCATGGCAACAAAACTGAAAAATATTGGAAATCTTTAAAAATCTTCTTGTCTGAAACCATAAGGCATAGGGCTACCAAATTTGGCATGTAGCTTTATGTAGTAGACCTCTATCAAGTTTCTTCAAATTATAGCCCTGGGGTCAAAATTGGCTCTGCCCCAGGGGTCACAAGTTTTACATAGGCTTATATAGAGAAAACTTTAAAAATCTTCCTGTACCTAGCCATAAGGCCTAGAGCTACCAAATTTTGCATGTTGCTATATCTAGTGGGCCTCTACCAAGCAGGCCAAAATTTCAGCCCTATGGTCAAAATTGGCCCCGCTGCAGGGTTCACAAGTTTTACATGGGCTTACATGGTGACAACTTAAGAAATCTTCCTGTTTTGATATTTTTTTTTTTTTTTGAAATTAGCCTTGCATCAGGGGTCTTATGTTTTACAGAGGCTTCATATGGACAAAACTTGAAAATCACCTTATTTATAACCATAAAGCATAGACTTGTATTATTTCGGCATGTGGCTTTATCTTGTGGACCTCTACCAGGGTTCAAGTAATTATAGCTCTGGGATCAAAAATATCAAAAATGGCTTTGCCTTGCGGGTCTCAACTTTCTCATGGGCTTTTACAGAGAAAACTTTGTAAGTCTTCATTTTGAAACCATTTGGCTCAGAATTGAAATGTTTAGTATTTATGGTTGATATTTATAAGCCAGTGGAGCGATACAGGGCCATCATGGCCCTCTTGTTTTAACATCTCATGGTAAAGACTAATTGTAATTTTAGATTGCCAGTTTTGGGGCTCAAGCCAAGACTGTCATGTGGCCAGTAAAGACTAATTGTAATTTTAGATTGCCAGTTTCGGGGCTCAAACCAACACTTTCATGTGGCCAGTAAAGACTAATTGTAATTTTAGATTGCCAGCTTTGGGGCTCAAACCAACACTCTCATGTGGCCATTAAAGACTAATTGTAATTTTAGATTGCCAGCTTTGGGGCTCAAACCAACACTCTCATGTAGCCAGTAAAGACTAATTGTAATTTTTAGATTGCCAGCTTTGGGGCTCAAACCAACACTCTCATGTGGCCATTAAAGACTAATTGTAATTTTAGATTGCCAACTTTGGGGCTCAAGCCAACACTCTCATGTAGCCAGTAAAGACTAATTGTAATTTTTAGATTGCCAGCTTTGGGGCTCAAACCAACACTCTCATGTGGCCATTAAAGACTAATTGTAATTTTAGATTGCCAGCTTTGGGGCTAAAGCCAACACTCTCATGTAGCCAGTAAAGACTAATTGAAAATTTTTAGATTGCCAGCTTCGGGGCTCAGACCAACACTTTCATATGGCCAGTAAAGACTAATTGTAATTTTAGACTGCCAGCTTTGGGGCTCAAGCCAACACTCTCATGTGGCCATTAAAGACTAATTGTAATTTTAGATTGCCAGTTTCGGGGCTCAAGCCAACACTCTCATGTGGTCAGTAAAGACTAATTGTAATTTTAGACTGCCAGTTTTGGGGCTCAAACCAACACTCTCATGCGGCCAATAAAGACTAATTGTAATTTTAGATTGCCAGCTTTGGGGCTCAAACCAACAGTCATGTGGCCAGTAAAGACTAATTTTAATTTTAGATTGCCAGCTTTGGGGCTCAAGCCGACACTCTCATGCGGCCAGTAAAGACTAATTGTAATTTTAGATTGCCAATTTTGGGGCTCAAGCCAACACTCTCATGTAGCCAGTAAAGACTAATTGTAATTTTAGATTGCCAATTTTGGGGCTCAAGCCAACACTCTCATGTGGCCAGTAAAGACTAATTGTAATTTTAGATTGCCAGCTTTGGGGCTCAAACCAACACTCTCATTTAGCGAGTAAAGACTAATTGTAATTTTAGATTTCCAGCTTAGGGGCTCAAGCCAACACTTTCATGTGGCCAGTAAAGACTAATTGTAATTTTAGATTTCCAGCTTTGGGGCTCAAGCCAACACTCTCATGTGGCCAGTAAAGACTAATTGTAATTTTAGATTGCCAGCTTTGGAGCTCAAGCCAACACTCTTATGTGGCCAGTAAAAACTAATTGTAATTTTAGATTGCAAGCTTTCGGGCTCAAGCCAACACTCTCATGTGGCCAGTAAAGACTAATTGTAATTTTAGATTGCCAGCTTTGGGGCTCAAACCAACACTCTCATGTGGCCAGAAACTTGAGGCTCATGAGTCCAACACTCTACCGCTTGAGCTTTCATGCTTATGTGGTAAAGCAGTCAATGGCTGGGTAAGATAATTGTGCAAAGTGCTGATAAAAGGAACTCCTGTGCACTGGCCATTGCGATATAACTGAAAAAATGTTGAAAATGGTGTTAAACACGTTTCAAACAAACAGATTTCTTGCTTGTGATTCATAGACATTTGCAATATGATCGATGATATGCCCTTGAAAGGAGCTGTTGAAAATCAGGCATTGATAAAAAACGCCTCTGGTCTGATCACTTTCTCCATGTCACGAAGGTGGAAGAAAGATAAAGCAGCCAGATAGGGTCAGATAGTTGGCAGGTGTTTATGTTGACTTTTCATCAGTGACAGGCAAGTGAAAGGACAGGTGAAATGATAGCCAGGATGGTCAACTCATTTCCTTGTAAGATAGGCCCTTGATAAAACCTTGAAATTGCGTTTTATTTTGGTCTTGTGTGTAGACTAGAAATGTCTGTTAGGTTTTTTTTGGCACTTTAACCCTTTACCACACAATCCCGATATTTAACGACCCTGAGGAAGAAGCCTTTTGAAAACATTATGGGAAAAAGAGAAAATGCTGGTAACCAGCGTTTTCTCCTTTTTCCACAATGTTTTCTACCCTATCAAAGGCAATTTACATCATTTGATTCACATTTAAATTATCATCTGCAAATGCTTTCAATTTTGACCAGTCTACATTTTTGTTGTTTGGTAAAGATTTCAAAGCTCACTGTTTGTTGTAACCCTTTACCACACAATCGATCAAGCAAACAACAAAATTTTAGACTAGTCTGCAGACGACAAAATAAATGTGACTACAAAAATGGATTTTGATTTGGGAAGGGTAAAAAACATTGTGGGAAAAGGAGAAAATGCTGGTTACCAGCATTTTCTCCTTTTCGTACATTTTTATCAAGAATCTTATATTTCAGGGTCGTTAACCATTTAACGCACAATGACGCCTTTTGACGCCCCTGGTAAAGAAGCCTTTTGAAAACATTGTGGGAAAAGGAGAAAATACTGGTAACCAGCATTTTCTCCTTTTCCCACAATGTTTTCTACCCTATCTAATAAAAGTTGCACCATTTGAGCCACATCGAAATTGTCGTCTACAAATGCTTTCAATGTGGACGAGGCTAAAATTTTGTCTTCTGGTAAAGGGTTAAAAGTCAGGATTGTGTGGTATAGGGTCAGTAGGGTTGTTCCCTAGAAACACTTCTTTTAATTGTTCTGTCAGGCTGCTAGGGCAGTTCTGGAGAAAGATTTTTTCTAAGAGTTCTGTCAGGCTGCTTATTTCAGCAGGAACACATGGAAAGGTGCACTGGTCACAGCAACAATACTAAAATAACTTGAAAACTATACCAACAAACTTAACCCTTAAAGCACAAAAATAAACTCAACAGACATTTCAGCCCCCACTTTAAGACCGAAAGAATTGTATTTTCATGGTGGCTTTTCTACAGTGTTTCTGCGAAGCAGACAATGTAATAATAATAAATCAGTCTGTTCATGAATCATGTGCAGTCTGATCTTGACCTACACTGTCTTCATCAATTAAACCTTGAAATCAGGGCAACAAAGGTTAAGTACCATTGTTGTTAGGGCATTAACCTATTAGTTTATAGGCTATAAGCCACAGTTGACCTGTTTCATTGCCCATTACATTACATGCAATTTATGGGCCACTTTACCATAAGGACCCAGAAAGGCAGGGGTCCACACTACTACTGCCCCTTGATCCTTAGGACACCAAATTTTGGAAGGAACTGCTGAGATTCAGCTCTCCAGAGAATGAGTGTCTCCAAAATCTTTCTAAATAATTGCTTTGGGACATCTAGCTGGGCCTGTACTCACCACCGTAACCATTTTAAACTGCTGTCTAAGTTTTACTTTCAAGGATTTTCTAATTTTCAAAGTTTAAAGTAACATAGTTTAGGATTTGCTTTTCTAAATGGTTCAGCCAATCAGAAATTGTGTTACCTCCTAGATTCAGACTAAGAATGCAATTAAGGATGGTTGTTGAGTATGATAATTGTTGACTTGTGCTCAAGGTTAGTGTCAAGCCCTGAAAGAAGAGGATATCTGTGATAAAAATTTGGCTGTAGAGTCAGGCAAATAAACAGCATGACCAATCAGAAAAAATTTCTTATCTGCAGTGTGGTCAGAATGTTTTCTTCAACAGTTACTTTTTTCAACAAAGGCTCCAAAAAAAAGCTTGATGTTTGTGGAAAAGAGTTTGATAGATCCATATGTTGCAGTATGAGTTATGTAACAATGAAAGTTAAAAAATACAGTGATACAACTGTTAGAATGAAGAGATTTTCAAGAAATCATCCTGAAAAATTGAGAAATAGGCTCATCAGCTGTTACAGTCTATAGTTATGTTACATAATGATAAATTGCTCATGCAGTGTTTGAACTGTGTGAGAAGAACCGCAGTTCTTACGCCATTGCAATATTTAGTCAAGTGATTGGCCCACAATAAATGTAAAAGGGGGAGGGGAGAATGAATATTTTTATAGTTTCAATGAAAGTAGTCTCAGCTAGCAATACAAAAATTATTCAAACAGAAAAACATATAGTAATTTTTATTGAGCCACTTGCATTAAGGGAGACATGGTACCCACAACTTCGATTGGATGTTTGTTGTGTGCAGTGGTGCTTGCATGTGCCTTGTCGGCATAAGAAATGTTGACTCACAGAATGAGTATTTACCCTTTGAGTATCAATTAAATCCAATGGATTTTTCATTCTAGAATGAGACCAACATAATTTCAATTTCATGCCTAGCCTTAAAATGTCTGTATTGTTTAAGTACAGCAAACAGTGTAGATCAAAGATCTACACTGGCCACAAGGGCAAATATAGTAGTGAAAGGTGCTGTAATGGTCAAGGAAATGTTTACCCCTACAACAAATGTGACAGTTTGCTTGGCCTTTTTTTCTCGTTGCATCACACATACATATGGTATGATGGTAGAATTCATTTAATATGTCAACTGTAGCCTTAAATCTGTCACACTCCAGACTGATAGCAGTGTGATTCACTGAATTTCAGTGAAAACATACCTGGGGAATATCAAAAATGTGACATTTTCTGTACAACACTGCAATTTTGATTGGTGAACAATGTGCAATTTGGTAGTGTGTATGTGTACAATTGATTGCAAAAAGCATTTTTCTTTTTTCCTGTGATGGCTATTTTTTTTTTGTTGAAAAAGCGGATTTTAGTGGTGTAAAGAAGTGATTCTTTTGTGTGCTTACATGGTAAATGGCAAATATAAAATGGTTATTTTTTACCTGTAAATAAAGGAAATGATAAGTTTTGAAATTAATAATATTTTTTTCCTGTTGCATATTTTTTGTCAAAGTTTTGACTCTTTTTTTTGTTTAGTATTTTTTTTTTGCAGTGAAACCTTAATCAGGTTTTTTTTTCCCAGAAAAAGTTGCAGATGATAATGAAATATTTTGTTAAGCAGGAAGTTTGGTAAATGACAACTCTTACCCAGCTAGAGCGTACTTTTATGTATTTATTATAAGAACATGTTCATGGTACAGTTCATTTAATATTTAACCCTGTATCAGACGACAAAATTTTAGCCTTGTCCAAATTGAAAGCATTTGCAGACAACAATTTCAGTGTGGCTCAAATGGCACAATTTTTCTTTGATTGGGTAGAAAACATTGTGGGAAAAGGAGAAAATGCTGGTTACCAGCATTTTCTCCTTTTCCCACAATGTTTTCAAAAGGCTTCTTTCCCAGGGGCATGAAAAGGCGGCATTGTGCGGTAAAGGGTTAACCCTTTATCACACAATCCCATGTTGTAATTACACTTGGAAAATGATCTATTGAAACATTGCAGGAAAAGGAGAAATGCTGGTAACCGGCAGTTTACATTTTTTGAAACATTGTGGGAAAAGGGGAAAATGCTGGTAACCAGCATTTTCTCCTTTTACTGAAATGTTTTCTCCCAATTTCAAAGACATTTCATGGTTTGTGTAATATTTAGTTTGTCACTGGCAAATACTCGCATGTTCAGGCATGTCCTGCCAATAGGGAGGTTCATAGAACTTTGTCCCATGGGCTTAGAAAAATGTTCCATCATAATGCATAATTACAGGTGGGACTTTTTCCCTTTCTAGTTAATTTTAACCCTTAAAGTGCCGAATAAACCCAATGGTCATTTTTATTCTAGAATAAAACCAATATAATTGCAAATTCATGGCTACATTTTGCCTGTAGTGTTTTAACATAGCGGACAGTGTAGATCAAAGATCAGGCTGCACGTTTTGTGCAGCCTGATCTTGATCTACAATGGCCGCAAAGGCAAGTATATTAGTGAAAGGCACTTTAAGGGTTAACCCTTAGTGTGCCAAATAAACCCAACAGACTTTCTGAGAATAGGAACAAGACCCAAATAATTGCAATGTTAATATGATGGCTTTAGTCTATTATACTATGTTTCAGCAATGCGGACAGTGTAGATTGAAGATCAGACTGCATGTTTTGTGCAGTCTGATCATGATCTACACTGGCTGCAAGAGCAACTATAAATGTTAAGGGTGCTTAGAGGATTAATAGTAACTATCTATGGTGCATTAAATTTGTCTTTCTAATTTTGAAATTAATTCTTTCTGTAAGTTTATTGTACAATTCTCCCAGCTCTGAATAATTTTTTGCAGAACACTGTTAACTCTTTACCAAACAACAAAATTTGCAGACGACAAATTGAATGTTGCTCAATTGGCTATTTCTGTATGAGATCGGATAGAAAACATTGTGGGAAAAGGAGAAAATGCTGGTTTCCAGCATTTTCTCTCTTTCCCACCATGTTTTTAAAAGGTTTCTTTCTCAGGGTCGTTAAATCTCGGGAATGTGCGGTAAAGGGTTAAAGTAATGGGTTAAGAATTATCTGGAGGAAATTTGAAATAATTTATTGTTAAGGGGAAATAAAAAGCTCATTGGTTGCATATTGTCATGTAAAACAACAGTATTGCAATTGTTCAGTACAGCACTATTGTTATGCAACATTAACCCTTTCCCAAACGACAAATTTTGGACTGGTCCAAATTGAAAGAGTTTGCGAAGACAATTTTAAATTCGATGAAAATGGCAGAAAGGTCTCAAAAAGGGTAGAAAACACTGTGGGAAAAGGAGAAATTGCTCGTCACGAGCAATTTCTCCTTTTCCCACAGTGTTTTCAAAAGACTTGTATTGCAGACACTTGAAAACCAGGGCTTGTTTGGGAAAGGGTTAATGATGTGTTTAATATTCTGATATAATTTTACGCAAAAATAATCATTGATGATATCTAACTCTTTCATTGGAAATATATAAATTTGGTCTCTTTTCAGTGGCTGAAAACACAACCACCTGAATCTAAGAGAGCTTTTTATCTTACAGGCTTGACTGAACAAGTGGAGGGCATATAGTTCCAAGATCAGACTACTCATTCTGTGCAGTCTGATCTTGATCTATAACCTTTGCAAAAGAAACTCAAGGAAAGTGTGGAAAGGTGTACTGGCTGCTGCAATATAACTGAAATAATGTTGAAAACAATGTTTAACCCTTACCACACAATCCCGACTTTTAACAACCCTGTAAAAGAAGCCTTCTGAAACATTGTGGGAAAAGGAGAAAATGCTGGTAACCAGCATTTTCTCCTTTTCCTACAATGTTTTCTACCCTTACAATAACAAATTTCAATTTTTTTGGTCACATTTATTTTGTCGTCTGCATATAGTTTCAATTTGGACCAGTCTAAAATGTCCTTTGGTAAAGAGTGAACAACAAACAAACAAACAACAATGTGCAGGGTATAAGATAATGCCATAAAGTGTTTGCTTTTCAGAAGATTGAAAGTAACTGACTATTATGAAGTTACAGGTATACTGCTGAACCCTTTACCAAACAATCTCATTGTTTTAACAACTCAGAGAAAGAAGGCTGGTAACCAGCATTTTCTCAATTTCCCACAATGTTTTCTGCCTTGTCAAAGACAATTCCATTAATTGAGCCATTTTGAATTGTCATCTGCAAATGCATTGAATTGGGACGAGTCTACATTTTTGTTGTGTAGTAAAGAGTTGACCCTTTATCAAACAATCCAGTGTTTTAACAACTCAGAGGAAGAAGGCTTTTGAAAAAACTATAGGAAAAGGAGAAAATGCTGGTAAACAGCATTTTTTCCTTTTCTCACTATGTTTTCCTCCATCCCAACAACAGCAATGATCTTTTGAGCTACATGTAATTTGTCGTCTTCAGATGCTTTCAGTTTAGAAAAAGTCAAAAATATTTGTTGTGTGGTAAAGGGATAATACAAATTGTCAAAATATTTCTTTGCTTCAAGCTGAAAAGTTTACCAATTATAGTGTACATAATTCTCATATAATGACATACGCTTTAAGAGATATATGAACCACATGAATACGTGAATATGTAATTACCAGTATCGGTATGTTCATCTGAAAGTGTTCATTCGTACATTTTTGTACAAAAAAGAAGAGAAAGGAGGTAAAAGTGGGTATAAAAAATGTGTGCTGTATTGTCAACAGTAAATCCCTGTTATTAGTAAACTACCTTTTTTGGTCTATATCCCACGTACCCTTTACCACACAATCCTGACTTTTAATGAACCTTGGAAAGAAATCTTTTTGAAAAGATTGTGGGATAAAGAGAAGATGCTGGTAACCAGCATTTTCTCCTTCCCTTACAGTGTTTCCTACCCTACCTAAAACAAGTTTCAATTTTTGAGTCACATTTATTTTATCGTCTGCAAATGCTTTCAATACGGAAAAGCCCCAAAATTTTGTCATTTGGTAAAGGGTGAACTAAATAATAATATTCTTATAATTTTAGCCACATTTATCTTGTTGTCTTCAAATGCTTTCAAAATGGACAACTCAAGAATTGTTGTGTTTGGTGAGGAGTTAATGCTTTACCAAACGACAAAATTTTAGACCGGTCCAAATTGAAAGCATTTGCATACGACAAAATAAATGTGATTGAAAAATTGAAGTTTGTTTTGGGAAGGGTAGAAAACATTGTGGGAAAAGGAGAAAATGCTGGATACCAGCATTTTCTCCTTTTCCCACAATGTTTCAGAAGGCTTCTTTTACAGGGTTGTTAAAAGTCGGGATTGTGTGGTAAAGAGTTAAAGTACCCTATGGTAAAGACTGATCTTAATCTTCACCATCTAGATATTATGTAGAAGTCGTAAATCTTACATCTATGGTATGAATGTATTACATTCCCACAGTCTCTTCTTTTTTAACCCTTTGCCACACAATCCTGAGTTTTGCAATCGTAAAATTGTAAAACTCAGGTAGAGGAAGAAACCTTACGAAACATTGTGGGAAAAGGAGAAAATGCTGGTAGCCAATGTTTTCTACCCTATCAAAGACAAATTCCCGGTGCAAGTCACAGTTGAATTGTCATCTTCAAATGCTTTCAATTTTGACACGTCTAAAATTATTTCATTTGGAAAAAAGCTGCATTAAGCTTAAATGTAACCACCATGGGCCTTCATCAGCGAATTTCTTGACCAACTGATAGTATTTTGTTTACCGATTGACTTTCTTGACAGATGGACAGTATTTGGTTATTGAGGGATACATTGTTTTTGACTTGCGGTGGTAAGAAAAGCGTCAAAAACAAGATGTAAATGTGTCAAATCACTTCTGTATACGAGGGCCAGTGGGTTAACTTTATACAACACAATCCCAAGTTTTAATGACCCTGGAGAAAAGGCCTTTTGGAAACATTGTGGGAAAAGGAGAAAATGTTGGTAACCAGCATTTTGTCCTTTTCCGCCAATGTTTTCTACGCCCATCTAAAACAAATTCCATCATTCGAGCCATATTTAAATTGTCGTCCGTGAATGCTTTTAATTCTGCGTAGTCTAAAATTGTGTTGTTCACAAAACTCTTTACCAGACCACAAAACTTTGCTGGTTAAAGGCTTAACTCTTTACCAAACGACAAAGTTTTAGCCTCATCCAACTTCAAAGCATTTGCAGACGACAAAATAAATGTTACTCAAAAATTGAAATTTGTATTAGGAACGGTAGGAAACATTGTGGGAAAAGGAGAAAATGCTGGTGACCAGCATTTTCTCCTTTTCCCACAATGTTTTAAAGGGCTTCCTTCCCAGGGTCGTTAAAACACGGGATTGTGTCGTAAAGAGTTAACTCTTTACCAAGCAACAAAATTGTAGACCTTACCAGATTGAAAGCATTAGTAAATGACAAAACAAATGTACCTCAAAAAATGATCTCTGTCTTTAAAAGTGTGGAAAACATTGTGGGAGAAAGGAGAAAATGCAGGTTACCAGCATTTTCTCCTTCACAATGTTTTCAAAAGGCTAAATCTTTCCCAGGGTTGTTAGAGCATGGGGTTGTTTGGTAAAGGGCTAAGCCTTAAGCTGCAAAGCATGACCCACTGACCTGTTGCGGACAGTGTAGATCAAGATCAGACTGCACAGAATGAGAAGGAGACATTTTTCTCTAAAAAATAAGTTTGAATTATTCTGGTTTTTACTATCAGCTTGAAAGTTTTATTTAACTTACTTGGCAGGATAGGGGTTACAAGAACAGGAAAAAAATTATGTTTCCCCATATGTCAACCCTTTGGATAAAAATAAAGGATGCATTTCTCATGAACAATTAAGACCTAGAAATTGCAATATCCAGGCGTTTCTTGTCAGAATACTCTTGGCATTTGTGGACAGGGTATATCTAAGATCAGACTGCATATTTGTGCAGCCTGATCTTGTCTACACTGCCCTGAAAAGCAACAGAAGCTGTCATGGGCAGGGCTCTCTTAAGGACCAACTCTTTACCAACTAACAAAATTTTAGATTGGTACATATTGAAAGCTTTGACAGGTGACAAATTGTCACTCAAATGATGAATTTTGTCTGTTGGAGGATAGAAAATACTGTAGAAAAAGGGAAAAAAATAATGCTGGTTACCAGCATTTCCTCCTTTTCTAGCAATGTTTTCAAAGGCCTATTTCCTCAGGGTTATTAAAATGCAGAAAAGGGTTAACATGTCAGGCCTAGGTTATTGACAGCTAGTGTGATCTATACCTCTAGGCTGTTGGTTTGGTGATCTTACACAGGTTTTACAGATGTCCAGATAGGTGGGTAGTATTCTAAGGTCAAAAACCATAAATATTGTCACTTAAAAGCCTATGTTGTGAGTACTTGTGATGAATGCCCTTAGCAAGACAACTGATGCAAAATCCCTATCTTATGGCTTTTAGCCTTTTATCAGATAATTCTCAGTTTTCGTGACCCAGAGGACAAAGTCTAATGAAAAACAATGTGGGAAAAGGATTTGGCTGCAATTTTAATGGAATTACCATTGGAACTTGTGCATGGGTGATCTTCATTGTGGTAATTCAACTTTTACAAGAGTTATGGCCCTTTGAATGTTTTTCTTTATAGGAAAATGTTTTTCCTTATAGGAAAAACATTCAAAGGGCCATAACTCTTCTAGAAGACAGACAGTCACTAGTGAAAAGGCAACCACTTTTGGTTGTCACAGCTAGGGACACTTATTGTTTACTTTTTTTTTTTTGGGGGGGGGGGGTATTCAGGGCCTGGGACATACCTAGTTTATTTTCAGTTGGTTGATAAATATAACCAGAATAGGGAGCTATAATAGGGGGTATACATGTATTGGGTTTCTGTTTGATTCTTATCACACCATTGGAATGACTTGATGATTGTAATTCAATCCTTTACGTTGAACTCTTTACCAAACCACAAAATTTTAGATTGGTCCAAATTGAAAGTAGTGGCAGACGACAAAATAAATGTTACTCAAACATTGAAATTTCATTTGCGAAGGGTAGAAAACATTGTTGAAAAGAATAAATTGCTGCTTAACCAGCATTTTCCTCTCTCCACGATTTTTTCTGAAAGGCTTATTTCTGAGGGTCACTTAAAGCTGGGATCGTGTAGTAAAGGGTTAAATAACCCCATCTGTTCATGACGGAGAAAAAGAGGGCTTTTGTGGGAAAAGTAGAAAATGCTGGTAACCAATATTTTTTAAGGGCTTCTCTGTCAGGGTCGTGTGTGTGTTAAGGGGTTAATTTACTGTTTGTAAATGTTCAAATTTTGGACAAATATAAATTTTGTCATCTAGTTAAGGGACAGCCATTGTTATGATCAGTTTTTGTGAAACAGATACTGTAATGATACTGATTAGAGATGGAATCTTTAGTTTTGTCTTCAAGGTTAATGCAATTGTTTGCTCTGTTTTATGTGACACATAACAGTTAGTGTGCCAAAGTGCGTTGAGCCTTTCCCACACAATCCTGACTGCTAAAGACCCTGAGAAATGAAGCTTTTGAAAACATTGTGGGAAAAGAGAAAATGCTGGTAACCAGCAATGTTTTCTAACCCATCAAACACAGGAACCATCATTTTAGCATCATTTAACCCTTTACCACACAATGCGGACTTTTATCGACCATGGAAAGGAAAGCTTTGGAAAACATTGCGGGACAAGGAGAAAATGCTTGTAACCAGCATTTTCTCCTTTTCCCACAATGTTTTCTACCCTATGAAAGACAAATTTTATGTTTTGAGTAACATTCAATTTGTCATCTGCAAATGCTTTCAATTTGGACAAAGCTAAAATTTTGTTGTCTGGTAAAGATTTACTTTGTGATATGCAAGTGCTTTCAATCTTGACCAGTCAAAAATCTTTACCACATGACAACATTTTAGGCTGGTCCAAATTGAAAGCATGTGCAGACAACAAACTAAATGTGGCTCAAATGTTCTGATTTGTTTCTGAATGGTCAGCAAACATTGTGGGAAAAAGAGAAAATGCTTGTTACCAGCATTTTCTCCTTTTCCTACAATGTTTTTAAAAGTCTATTCTCCCAGGGTCATTAAAACTCGGGACTGTGTAGTAAAGAATTAAGCTATTGCACTTATGCTTCTGAGTAACTTTTTATCTTGGTGTCATTGATCTGAGACCACAGCCCATATTCACCAACCATTTTGAATTACATTCTTAGTCTAATTGTGAATAATGGAATGTAGCACAATTTATGAGTGGCTTAATCAAAAAGTTTAGCTGACCAGAAACTGTGTTACATTGACAGTGGTGAAATTCTTGAAACATTGAATTTGATTGCAATTTAGAACTGTTGGTGAATACAGCCCCAAGCCAGCTTGACCACTATTATAATTTTTGGTGCCTAAAGAAGGCCTGAATAGGCTGTTGTCGTAGATTGGTTCCATCCATCAGCTCTCTGTCAAACAGTGGTTCATATGCCACTCTTAGTCTTACATAACTTGTCAGGCAGTGCCAGTCTATGCACAGATTGTTGTCTTTGTTAAAGACTAGAAACCTATCAGATGTGGAATTCCCACTGTCAAATATAAGGTCATTGGTCAAATCATAGAAATAGCATCACTTGAGAGGCTACATTGTTGCCAGTAGTCATATTCTTATGAAACTTTTACAAGAAAGATTGCCTTGAAAATTTTGACTATTATACCTTGGGGTTCTTAAATAGGTTAAATATCCGAAAAATTAATGTTTGTCATCCTGGCAACCATTGCTTTGCATCATTCTTGATGAGACTTGTGCAGAATATTTCTCTTGATTATAATCTTTGAAGGATAGATAGGCCTACTTAACTCTTTACCACACAACAAAATTTTAGGCCCATCCAAATTTAAAGCATTTGCAGATGACAATTTCAGTGTGACTCAAATGACACAATATGTCTTAGATAGGATAGAAAACATTGTGGGAAAAGGAGAAAATGCTGGTTACCAGCATTTTCTCCTTTTCCCACAATGTTTTCAAAAGGCTTCAACATCAGGGTCGTTAAAAGTTGGGATTATGTGGTAAAGGGTTAATGGAGAGGGAAAAAAAGTTTTGAATCATATTGAAAGCATTCTAGGAAAACAATCAGTCCCTTATAACAACTGTCTGCTAACTCTTTTCACTCATTGTTTTCAAAAACTATGTGCCACAGGAAAGAAAAAAAAAAAGGTTTTATGATAATGTCTTCAGAAATAGGATAGATAGAGATGTTTGAGAGATGTCTTATTGTTGTAGACATAATGCTGAGACAAAAAAAATGAATTGCTATCATGGATATTAAATTACAGTGTGAGCCCCGCCCTTTTCTGTGTGGTCCCTTTGTTTCAGGATTCAAATCCTCATTGTGGCCCTTGCAGCAACTCGAAACACATACACATCCAGTCATTGTTATGTTATACATGATTTTTCAATTAATTTCCTTAAAGTCCTAGTATTCGAAAAACAATGAAAACTTCAAGTTTGAAAGAGGTAATTGCCTGACACATTACAACCTGCAGATAAATTGTTATTAACCCTTTCCCAAACAAGCCCAGGTTTTCATGTGTCTGCAGTACAAGTCTTTTGAAAACACTGTGGGAAAAGGAGAAATTGCTCGTAACGAGCAATTTCTCCTTTTCCCACAGTGTTTTCTACCCTTTTGGAGAACTTTCTGTCATTTTCATCAAATTTAAAATTGTCGTCTGCAAACTCTTTCAATTTGGACCAGTCCAAAATTTGTCGTTTGGGAAAGGGTTAATGACATAACCAGTGTGTCATAATGTTTTCATGGTGCCATTTTTTCTGTTGCAGTGCAATGCACTGTAATGTTTTCTTGCACCATGATAAAGCATTCATTCAATTTTCCCTCTGAATGTACGGGTACATGAAAACCGTAAGATACAAATTGATAAAATAGCAATGGCTAGTTGTTTGGATTGAAAATCAGATTGAATGCACTTTGCAGCCTGATCCTTATGTATCCTATCAGCAAATGTTACTTATATTGCCTCTGTAAAGGGTCATGGAGCAGGTAAAACAACAGATTTAACCCTTGGAGTAGGAATAAACCTCTCAGATATTTTCATCCTAGAAATACAACCTAAATAATGGCAGTGGCATGGTTACTTTTGTCTACAATGTTTTAGCAAAGTGGAGAGTGCTGATAAAAGATCAGGTTGCCTGTTTTGTGCAGCCTGATCTTGATCTACACTGGCCATAAATGCAACTACAGTCAGGAAAGATGGCTTTAACTCTACCACATAATTCTGTAAATAACCCTCAGAGAAAGGGCTTTTGAACCAGCATTTTCTCCCATTTCTCACAATATTTTCTACCCCATCAAAGACAGAAATCATCATTTGAGCAACATTTAATTTGTTCCCTAGGAAAAAAGCTTTCACTTTGGTCAAGTCTAAAGTTTTGGCATTTGGTAAAGAGTTTGAGTGCTTGATTAACCCTTTACCACGTAATCCTGAGTTTTAATGACCTTTAGGAGGAAGCCTTTTGAAAACATTGTGGGAAAAGGAGAAGATGCTTGTAAACAGCATTTTCTCCTTTTCCCACAATGTTTTCTACCCTGTCTAAGACATTCCATCGTTAGAGCCAAATTTGAATTGTGGTCTGCAAATGCTTTCACCTTGGATGAATCTAAATTTTTTTTGTCTGGTATGGAGTTAAATGGTCAATTTCATTTAGTAGAAAAGGCTGTATCATTGCAAAATTATGGCTGTATTGCCACAACCTGTAACAATGTGGCAGAGAGAGTAGATTCAAGATCAGATTACACCCTTTGTGCAATCTGATATATGAACTTTCACTGTCTTCAAAGGCAACACAAGTTGTGCCTTATGCTCTAAGGGTAATAGGAAAGGCATGATGGATGAAATATTTGCATATTCAAATTGCATATGCATTTTATCCTTTTCTGTCTGCACTTTCATTTTTGTTCAGTGTTAAAGATTTAACCCTTTACCAGACAACAAAATTTTAGCCTTGTCCAAATTGAAAGAATTTGCAGACAACAATTTCAGCGTGGCTCCAGTGGTGCAGTTTTCTCTTGATAGGGTAGAAAACATTGTTGGAAAAGGGGAAAATGTTATCAGCATTTTCTGCTTTTCCCATAATGTTTTCAAAAGGCTTCTTTCCCAGGGTCGTTAAAAGGTGGCATTGTGCGGTAAAGGGTTAAACTTTTTACCAGAGGAAAATTTGTTTAACCTGTCCAATTTAAAAGTAGTTGCGCAAAGTCTAGTAGGGCATTTAGGTACAGGACTTGAAACCAGGGGATGGATGGTTCAAATCTTCAGCTAGGCGAATTCCTTTCCAAAGATTGACGATAGTCATTGTGACAAGATTCATTCCTCCCTCACCGCTGATCATTGTTTTTAGTGGCTTGGGAATAAAATTATGCAAAGCAATAGTAAAAGAAACTTCAGGACAACATGAATAGGTGCACAGGCTACCGTGACTTGAATAACTGAAATAATGTTGAAAACTGCATAATAAAAGCAATGGCAGGCAAAGATCAATCAGTCAGTAGTAGTTTTGGTAAACTCCCTTCAAAAAATGCTTGGTATGACTTTACAATCAACTTGGCTTGGCCCAGTGATGAAGTTGTAAGATTTGTGACCTGGAGGCCAGAAGTTTGATCCCGGTCACTTGGGGCGCAGGGTGTTTCGAGGCGCTGCCATGGGTGTTGGGCAAGACACTTCATAGCCTTTACTGTAGGACACACTTGATTAACTCTTTACCAAACGACAAAATTTTAGACTGGCCCAAATTCAAACCATTTGCAGATGACGAAAAAAATGTGACTGAAAAATTGAAATTTGTCCTTGAAAGGGTAGAAAACATCATGGGAAAAGGAGAAAATGCTGGTTTCCAGCATTTTCTCCTTTTCCCACAATGTTTTCAAAAGGCTTCTTTCCCAGGGTCATCAAAAGTCAGGATTGTGTGGTAAAGGGTTAAGTTAGCTGTCACTATGACTTCAATAATGGCCTGATTCTTATACACTGAAACTACTCTGATGGTAGGTTAGATGTTATGTCTGTTAGATAAGTTAAAAAATGTAGGAATAACAAAAGAAAATGTAGGAATAGTGACAGGATTTACCAAGTATTCCTATCTTTAACGCCCCAAGGAAAACAACTTTTGAAAACATTGTTGGAAAAGAAGAAAATGCTGGTCACTAGCATTTTCTTTTTTTTCCATAATATTTCCTATCCTTTCAAAAACATATTTCCGAATCTGTGTGCCATTTAATTTGTCGTCTGGAAATACTTTTTATTTGGACTAGTCTAAAATTTTGTCATTTGGTAAAGGGTAAACATACCTTGGGAAGAAGGCTTTTGAAAACATTGTGGGAAAAGGAGACAATGCTGGCTTGCAACATTTTCTCCTTTTCCCACGATGTTTTCTACCCCTCAAAAGACAAATTCTATCAAATGATTCAACTTTAATTTGTCTTCTGTTAATGCTTTCTCAGAGTGTCTAAAATTTTACCATCTAAAAGGGTAAATATGAGTGAATCAATTGCTATTTATAGATACCAAATACCTTAAAATCCTATTGAAGACAATTTGCATAAAATGTGCATTGTTTTAAAAAAGGAATTTCTCCGATCTTCGCAATCCCTTTATTCTTACGCCACACAACCAAAATTCTAGAATTGTCAAAATTGAAGGTGTATGCAGACAAATTATATGCGACTGAAGTGGTTGGGTTTATTTTAAAGATGTAGAAAACATTGTGAGAAGAGGGGAAATTTGCTGGTGATCAGCATGTCCCAGTCTTATCTGTCCCAGAATGTTTCGGAAAGCTTAACGCTTTACCACACAATCCCGAGAAGGCTTTTGAAAACATTGTGGGAAAGGGAGAAAATGCTGGTAACCAGTATTTTCTCCTTTCCCCACAATGTTTTCTACCCTATTAAACACAGAAATCATCATTTGAGCTCCATTTGTCATCAGCAAATGCTTTCAATTTAGTCCAATCGACAAGAGTTAATTTACCAGGGTTTTTGGGTAAAGGGTTCTGATTGAATTGAAACAGAGATAGCAACTGACTCATACCGACTTGCAGCAGACATTTTTGTCTTACAGCCAACCACTTTTCAAAGAGCATGGCACAAAATGCTCTCAGTTTGGACAAGTATAGATTTGGGTTTTCTGGTGAAGGCAAACTCTTTACCAGACAACAAAAAATTACACTGTTTCATATTGGAAGCGTTTGCTTAACTCTTTACCCAATGACAAAATTTCAGACTGGTCCAAATTGAAAGCATTTGCAGACGACAAAATAAATGTGACTAAAAAATAGAAATTTGTGTTGGAAAGGGTAGAAAACATTGTGGGAAAAGGAGAAAATACTGGTTACCAGCATTTTTTCCTTTTCCCACAATGTTTTCGAAAGCCTTCTTTCACAGGGTACTTAAAAGTCAGGATTGTGTGGTAAAGGGTTAACTCTCGACCACACAATCCTGACTTTTTACGACCCAGTGAAAGAAGCCTTTTGAAAAGATTGTGGGAAAAGGAGAAAATGCTGGTAACCAGTATTTAAGGACCCTAATGAAGAAGGCTTTGGAAAACATTGTGGGAAAAGGAGAAAATGCTGGTAACCAGCATTTTCTCCTTTTCCCACAGTGTTTTCTATATTATCACAGACAAATTTTACCATCTGATCACTATCTAATTTGTCGTCTGCAAATGCTTTCAATTTGGACTGGTCTGAAATTTTGTTGTTTGGTTTAGAGTTAAGACAAATATGGCTCAAATAATGTGATTTGACTTAAAAAGAGAAGTAAAGATTATGGGAAATGGAGAAAACGGTAGCTACCACATGGTTTTCAACCCTTTACAAAACGACAAAATTTGAAAGTGGTTAGAATTAAAAGTATTTGCAGACGACAAAATAAATGTAAATGAAAGATTGAAATTTGCTTTGGGAAGGGTAGAAAACATTGTGGGAAAAGGAGAAAATGCTGGTTACCAGCATTTTCTCCTTTTCCCATAATGTTTTCAAAGGGCTTCTCTCTCAGGATCATTAAAAGGATTGTGTGGTAAAGGGTTAAAGGCATTCTTTCTCAGGGTCATTGAAACACAGGGTCCTTTGGTGAAGGATGAAAAGGGGGTTTGTTTGATGAAAAGCTGAAACGTGAAAGTGAGGCGGGCTTGTCAGTTTGTTTTGAATTTTAGACAATATAAATGAGACAAAACAAAAGAGAGGTTACTCTTTACCAAAAAACAAAATTTTAGACCAGTCAAAATTGAAAGCATTTGCAGACGATAATTTAAATAAGGCTCAAATGATGGAATTTGTTTTTGATGGCGTAGAAAACATGGTGGGAAAAGGAGAAAATGCTGGTTACCAGCATTTTTTGCCTTTTCTCACAATGTTTTCAGGAGGCTTCTTTATTAGGGCTCTTAAAACTCGGGTTTTTGGTGTAAAGCATTAACTCCTTACCAGATGACAAAATTTGAGACTTGTCCAAACTGAAATTCAGGATTTGCAGATGACAAAATAAGTGTGACTCAAAAATTAAAATTTGATTTCGGAAGGGTAGAAGACATTGTGGAAAAAGAGAAAAGGCTGATTACTAGGATTTTCTCCTTTTCCCATTATGTTTTTGTAAGTGTTTCTTCTCAGGGTCATTAAAAGTCGGGACTGTGTGGTAAAGAGTAAAGGACTTCTGTACAGAATAACTTCATCTCTAAGATCGTCACATTTTTATGTAAGATAAAACTGAACTTTCATGACATTGTCTTGTGGTAAAACACTTAGACCCTTGGCAGTACTCTGGGAAAAGGGGCTTAAATGCACCTGTTTGGCCCAATTATACAAATTAAATCATCGTAATAGTTATGGACCCATAAGATCAATGTTGTCTAACATCCAACTGCAGACATGTGAAAACCAGGGCTTGTTTGGGAAAGGGTTAACAGCCAATGACGGGCTGATTTGGGTCGATGCTTTTTGCAGATGCATTAAACTCCCTTTTCATAGAGCTTGGCTCAAATAGAGGAAAATGTGTGAAACAGGCGGGGGAATTATTGTCAAGGCTATTATACTATAGGTCTTTCTTCAGAAGTGAGGTGTTGAACTTAAAATCTTTTACTGAAGGCAAAATTTTAGACTTTTCCTTGTTGAAAGTTTTTTAATACAGCAATAAGCATATTGCTCCAGCGATGGGAATTGTCTTTGAAAGGTCCACAATGTTTGTAAAAACTTTATTCCTGATGGTCGTCTAACCCTTTTGTAACCACACAATCCCGAGATTTAACAACCCTGAGGAAGGCTCTTGAAAACATTGCGGGGGAAAAGGAGAAAACGCTTGTAACCGGCATTTTCTCTTTTTCCCACAATGTTTTCTACCCTATAAAAGACAGAATCATTTGAGCTACATTCAAGTTGTTTTCTGCACATGCTTCCAATTCGGTCGAGTACATTTTTTTTTGCCATTTGGTAAAGAGTTAAACACCTGGGTCCGTATTCACTAACCATTCTTAACCCTTTACCACACAATGACGCCTTTTGACGCCCCTGGGAAAGAAGCCTTTTGAAAACATTGTGGGAAAAGGAGAAAATGCTGGTAACCAGCATTTTCTCCTTTTCCCACAATGTTTTCTACTCTATCAAAGAAAAATTGCACCATTTGAGCCACATTGAAATTGTCGTCTGCAAATGCTTTCAATTTGGACAAGGCTAAAATTTTGTCGTCTGGTAAAGGGTTAAGAATATTTTTAGTCAAATTCTTCAAGATTTTCTACATTTGAAAGTAACACAACTTCTGATTGGCTAAACCAAATAGTTTAGCCAATCCGAAGGTTTATTACTTTCAAATATAGAAAATTTTGAAGAATAAGACTAAGAATATTCTTAAGAATGGTTGGTGAATACGGACCCAGATTATTTGGTACATGGTTAACTCTTTACCAAAAGACAACATTTTTTACTAGTCTGAATTGAAAGCATTTGCAGACGACAAAATAAACATGACTCAGAAATTAAAATTTTGTTTTTCGAAGAGTAGAAAACATTCTTGGAAAAGTAGGAAATGCTGGTTACCAGCAATTTCTCCTTTTCACCCAATGTTTCAACCCTTTACTGCACAATGCCACCTTTTAATACCCCTGGGAAAGAAGCCTTTTGAAAACATTGTGGGAAAAGGAAAAAATGCTGGTAACCAGCATTTTCTCCTTTTCCCACAATGTTTTCTGCCCCATCAATAGAAAATTGCACCATTTGAGCCATATTGAAATTGTCGTCTGCAAATGCTTTCAATTTCGACAAGGCTAAATTTCTGTCGTCTGGTAAAGGCTTAAAAGCTTTCTTTCTCAGGGTGGCCAAAAGTCAAGATTGTGTGGTAAGGGATTAGGATAAATTATTACATGAAGGAATGGATAAACGAGTGATAAATGGACTTCAGAGGAGTGTCATAGTTCTCTAAAGATTCTAGTCAATGTTTGTGGAGTAATTTAAAACTTATCAAATCAAACAGAATGTAGTGTAAATAAACAATAAACCAAGATAAACTGTGTCATATAGTCATGGTGCAAAACTTTCTCTGTTTAACCCTTAAAGCCTGATCTTTGATCTACACCCACCGCTTTGCTGATACACTGCAGACAAATTTTAAAGCAACCTTGAAATTGCTATTATTGCTTCGTATTTGTAGGATAAAAATTTCAGTTTGGTTTATTTGGCATTCTAAGGGTTAACTGTACTTTCTCTTTCAACTCTAATTTGGAGTCCTATGCAGCTAAGTGGTGAATGTGGCAGGATTTCCATTTCAAAGGTTATGAGCGTGATCCTTACTAGAATCCCTTGGCTTTTTGCGCTGTGGTGAAGGTGTAGGATTGACCCTTAATGTGCCTTTCATAACTTTATTTGCCTTTGGGACCAGTGTGGATCAAGATCAGACTGCACGAGATGAGCAGTTGGATCTTTTATCTACACTGTCAGCTTTGCTTAAACACTACAGACAAAAGGCAGCCACGAAATTGCAATTTTCCTGGTATTATACTAGAATGAAAATATCTATTGGGTTTATTCTGCTATTTAGGGTTAAGTTTTTGGACTTATTTATTTAGATGCTATTTTATGGCTTAAAACCATGAAAGTTAAAAGAAAAGAGTAGGGTGAAAAATTTAGAATGAACAGTTCATTCAAGTCTAACCCTTTACCACTCATTTTAACAACACTGAGGAAGAAGCCTTTTGAAAACATTGTGGGAAAAGGAGAAAATGCTGGTAACCAGCATTTTCTCCTTTTCCCATAATGTTTTCTACCATATCAGAGACAATTTACATCATTTGATTCATCTTTTAACTGTCGTCTGCAAATGCTTTCAATTTGGACCAGTGTACATTTTTGTCGTTTGGTAAAGAGTGCAATGGGAAAAAAAAACCATGACACTTGTGACCAACATCACAGGACTAAACCAGCAATTACTCCTTTTATCATGATATTTTCAATACTGTTGAAACTCATTAAATGTATATCTATTCTGCAATTTGTGATAGTTGTTGGAAGGTTTAAGAATAAACTTGTTCTGTAACAGGTGAAGGTACACAGGTGAAGGTGGACAGCATGTCATGAACATGGAACATACTGTAAAATTACTAAACATTTGACAAATAAAGCATTCAATTTTGAAGATAATTTAAGGATGTGAGCACACAAAAGAATATTATTATTGTTGCATATAAATTGTGGTTGCATATATATTAAATGCTATTCAGGGATCAGGGGAAGAGAGAGACTCAAGCATGGATCGTTTTATTGTTGATAAAATATTGAACTGAAAAGAGAAAGTGCATTCCATGGATATTACGTATGTTCTAGTGATTGCAGACACATCCCATGAAATATATGTAAATCAACAGTAATCAGCAGTTTTATTTTCATGAACTACATTAAAAACAAAGAAATAAAACAGAAAAATGCCTGGAAAAATCCGAGGACTGTTTCGTTGGTGTCTAAAGGTGACAGAGGGTTATGCCGGTGTAGAGTTGGTAGATATGACAACATCATGGAAAAATGGCTTGGCTTTCTGTGCCATTATTAATAGATTTAGACCAGATCTCCTTGACTTCTATTCTCTATCTCCAGTAAATGTGTACGAAAATAATGATCTTGCATTCTCTGTGATGGAGAAAGAGTATAATATTCCTAGACTGTTAGATCCAAGAGATATGGTAGAAATGGAAGCCCCAGACAGATACAGCATTGCCACATATGTTTCAGCATTTTATGAATGTTTCAATGACAAACCCATGTGTGATCCACCCCCAGTACCAGAAAACTGGAATTCTGAAAAAAATACCCAACAAAAGAAACTCCCTGACCAATTAAAACAGGAACAAAAAGAACCGTCCACATCAGTAAATGTCAATGCACATAGCAATAAAGGATATGATATTTCCATGAGAGAAGAAGAGAATTCCAGCATTGCATGTACAAATAAATCTGTTGATTTAGATAAAACAGTGAAAACAGACATTGATTCATCCAGTACTAAGTCAAATGTAACAGTAGATGATGACTGTGATATTGATGATCTATATAGTAAAAGTATTAACCTCCTTGGTGATGAAGAAGATACTGATTTAGAAACAAAACAGGAGTATACCTACAAAGATCTTTGCCAAACAAGTATTGAAGATATTAAAAGTAGTAAAAAAGGGGTTGTGTTACAAGCCATGGTGCTGGCTGGTGTAACTGCTGTAGCAGCAACAACAATTGGTGATGACACTGTGAATGATGATAAAGAGTCAGTCACAGAAAAAACGACCTTGGACAATAATTCAACCTTTGTCAAGCAGCATGAAGATTTAAAAGAAAGCTTAAAAAGTGCTTTAGATACATTTTCTGAGAGCAGGGACATTTCTGGGGAGACTACAGAGAGTGATACAGACTTTAATCCTAATGATACTGATTTCAGAACTGACGATAGTTTTGCTGATAGTGGTTGTGATCTTACATCAGTGCTAACTTGCACTACAGAACTTGAAGGTGCTGACTTAAATAATACAGGAGCAAGTGTAAATTTAGAAAACCATCTTGAAAAGGGAAATGAGCCATCATACCCGGATAAAGAGCATAGCAGTTTTGAAGGAGAAGAAAGTGATCAACTTCCAACACATGGCATTATTTCAAATGAAAATGGTACAAAACTTATTAGCATAGAAACTGAACATACTACAGATGAATGTCCTCAATTAGAAAAAAGTGAAGAAGATACAGATAAAAGTCTCATCAAACAATCATCGTCAGACCCATGTGATGTGCCTGTTAGTGATTCAGTGGTAACTAAAGAGACAGTAGAGATCCTAAACTATGAACTCAACAATGGTGAATATCAAATTACAGATGTAAATGTAATTGACGATGCAGGTATCAGCATTTCAGGTGATAAACCACTTTATCAGTATTCTGATGCCAAAATGAATGTTTCATGTGACAAGCAATTAAGCCTTCCTATTTCTAAGGAAAGTGTGTCAGTAGAGAAAGAAAGCCATCCAAATATATCTGATTATTCTGTGGTGTATGACAATGGTATATGCAGTGAAGGTTTTCAACCTATAGATACTGCAGAGGGAGCAGATTTAGAGAAAAATCCTGATCTGCAGTTAATACAAACTGAGACAAAAGTGTCAGAAAGTTCTGATGAAGATGGCCATTCTAAAAATTCTAATGGAGCTATCACAATAGACGAATCTGTTTCATCCGAGAAATTGGTAAAAATGGACAGGGAACAAATCCAATATGATCACCTTGAAAATAAAGTTTTGAAAGATAGTTTTAATGACCTAACGAAAGAGAAAGACTATGATAAGATTTCTAGCCCTGGTTCTCAGAGCTTGCCACCTGTTCATAAATTGAATGAAGTAATAGAAGACAGTGCTGTAGGTACATGTATTCTAGAATATGAGAAAGATTTTGATATGAGGCAGAATTACACAGTTGCCCAGTCAGTTTTGCCTGAAAAGGAGCATGACTTTGCTGAGAATATGGCAACAGAGATTTTAAATAATGTACTCGAAACAGTGAAGCTAAACCAAGATTTTGTAGATGCTGGGAAAGATACTGCAGCCATGATGCAGGAAACTGAAATTGATTCAGAAAGTAAAGGAACTTCAAAAGATTCAACTGGAGTAGAAATATCTGAAATGCAGGTGGAGGGTATAGAGCCTCAGAGTTCATTTAGTAATGAAGATGGCAAAAGTGATGATGCTGTTAATCACAATGATGAAGAGGTGAAACACATCATATCACCAGCCAGAAGGAATTCTTCATTTTCAAGTTCTAGTCAAGACTGTTCAGGAACAGGAAGCCCACCACCTGAACTTCCATCAGTTGGACCGCCATCTCTGATCAAGGCTGCTCTAATAGAAAATTCTGACATACAAGCTGACCAACTTCATACTTCAAGTAGCATTACATTGTCTCCATTAGAAATAACATTTCAGAACATATCAGTGGATGAATCATGTGGTATCATGGCAAATACAGATTTAGAAACGGAGGTGAAATTTAGCGCTGATCTGAACCTTGAAAATGCTCTTGAACAGCCAGTTGAACTTTCAAAGAGTGGGCAACAGCCAGGACCAAATGTTTACATAGTGGACACTAAACAACCTTATGCTGACAACTTGTGTTTAAAAGACTCATTTGAACAGGATGTACAACAGAAAACAAAGTTTGAAGTAGAATTTATGGACTCAAAGAACGATGATTCTCAAAAAGGTGAAAATGATTTGTCTTTTGTACATGAGAAAGATTCATCAAATATACACGGTGAGAAGCAGAGCATATATAAACAGAATATTCATGCTGATGAACAAATATATGACACTGAAACTGAACGTTCTGAACCAAGAGTCTCAGAGCTTGAAGTGTGCTCAGCAGTTGCATTGATGCCTAACCAGGTAGAAAGAGAAAAGTCTTTGAAGAATAATAATGATGAAACCAACACTGAGATTTTTTGCTCTGAGGCTTTCGCTGCTGACACTAATGTAATAGACACAGATGGAAGCTTAAATGATAAAATGATACAGGAAACAGAGTCTGAAATAGAGATATCTAATTCAAAGAAAGAAAATGTCATTAACAATCCACAGGAAAGTGAAAATAATACTTCTTGTAGAGATGATGAAGGTTCATTAAATGCGCAGCATGTTTCAGTTGATGAGAAGCCAAGTCCAAATGAGCAGAATGTTCTTGAGGATGAACAAGTTAATGCTGTTGAGAGTAATCTGTCTGAATCAAAAGTCATGGAACTTGAAGTCTGTTCACTAGTTACATCAATGCCTAACCAGGTAGGAAAAGAAAACGATGATTTGCAGAGTTGCTCTGATAATGGTGAAGCCAATGATGAGATTCCAGGCCCTGAGTCTTTGTCTGCGGATGCAAACATTACAGAAACAGATGGTAGCTTAAATGACAAAACATTACAGGAAACAGAGTCTAAAGTACGGATATCAGCTTTAAAGAAAGAAATTGTCAATGACGATCAGCTAGAAAGTGGTATTTCTTACAAAGATGATGAAGGCTCGTTAAATGTACAGCATGGCTCTGTGGATGAGAAGCCAACTTTAAATGAGAAAAAATTTATTGAGGATGACCAGTATAAAGACATAGAGCCAAACCTTTGTGAATCAAAAGCCATGGAATTTGAAGTGTGCTCACCAATTACATTGACACCTAAGCATGTAGGAAAAGAAAGCAAGTCTTTGCAGAATCACTCTAATAATTATAAAACCAATAATGAGGCTCCAAGCTCTGAGTCCTTGTTTGCTGAGGCTGGTATTACAGGCACAAATAGTAGCTTAAATGATGAAATGGAAATAAATGCTTCAAAGAAAGAAATTGTCAGTGATGATCCACAAGAAAATGAAAATGATATTTCTTTCAAAGATGATGTAGGCTCATTAAATATACAGCTTATCTCTGTTGATGAAAAGCGAAGTTTATATGAGGATGAACAAAAACAAGGCATTGAGCCAAACATTTCAGAATCAAAAGTGTTGGGGCTTGAAGTGAGCACACCTGCTTCTATGATACCTGAAAAGACAGCCGTACAAAACGAATTTTTAAAGGATCTCTGTAATTCTGACCGAGCTGGCAAAGAAATTCCAGATTCTGGGACTTTTTCTACTGATGCAAGCATTGCAAAAACAGTGCTCCCAGTTAGTGAAAATGAAACTACAGTACATCCTAAAGAGAAAAATGTCATGGATTTGGTATTAAATGATACAGAAGCAATATCGGATTCAATGAAAACTGAAGTTCCTGATGATGCTTTTATTTCAACTAATGGTATCATTTCAGAGAAAGACAAAACAGTTGTAGATTCAGTGGAAGCCGTTATGGGTGATGTAATAAATGAGCAAAGTGTTAAAGCATTGCCGGTAAGGATAGGTGAAGTTAAACTTGATTGGTCAACAAAAGTATCAGATCCTAATGGTAATATTGCAAAAGAAGTGTCTCTTGAATTAACTGCTCCTATTTCCTCAGTTGGAGACCCGACAGAAGTACCACAACCTACTATTACAGAGAAGAGTTATGCAGATATTGACAAAGATCTACTTAGAAAAGCAGCAATTATGTCGAGAAAAATGGCAGAGAAAGTAACTTCAAAAATTATTGAGGATCAAAGCTTGGGTGAGGAATGCATTGAGGCAAACTATAGTACACAAGAAAAAGATTTTGAGACTCCTGTTACCCCACCTCCAACACCTATTCCTTCACAAGATTCTGCTAAAGAGCGCCGTCAAGCAATGTTCCAGTTTTTACAAAATTCAACAAGACCAACAAAGAAAAAGTTTGATGAGGAAGATGAGATCAGTGTAGATGAGAAATCAGTAGATTTTGCAACAAAAATGAAAATGTGGAATCGGAGATCTTTCACAAATACAGACCAGCTACGTAAGGTATCAACAGAAACTGCACCAAAGAAGCGAATCTCTTTGACATCACCCTTTCTTGAAAATGAGAATAAAAGTATTGAAGAGAAAGATAGACACTTGGCAAGGCTGACTAAAATTTTACCTGATAAACCAGCTCCAGGGTCTGTAGCTGAATACATAAGGAAGATATCAGAGAGTAAGTCTCCAAAGAGCAACGAGGAGGTCTTCAGTAACAGATTTGCAAGGTTTGACTCTGATACTGCGTCTGAAAAAGGTAATGATAGAAAAGAATATATTACTAGTACATTTTCTAAAGATAGCGAAGTAGATCAAGTTGACAAGCCTAAAGATGGCTTGGATGAACAAGAAGTTAAGCCATTTTCAAAAGATGTTAACCCATCCACAATCTTTTCAGCGCGACCTCTTGTTAGAATGAGATCAAAAAATCAAAATGTGAAGCTGCCAATAAGACCTTTGTCTGTTGAAGTAAAGTATCAAGAAGAGATTACAGAGGCCTCTAAGCCACCCATTCCCCCTGCTAGGCTAAGTAGAAGGAAGCTTGGACGGGTGAATGTGGAAGTACAGCCAATTGAGAAAATGTCAGAGGTTCAGGATGATAGTTGGTCCAGTAATAATGAAAAAGATGAGCTAAAACATCAGGATTCCATTAAAAGGAAAAATTCTCCACGAAGAAGTTTGTCTCTATCCTCACCTACAAGATCTGATTCGAGAAGTAATTCACAAGAAAGAGACAGAAATATTTGGATAACCTCAAATGAAAAACCTCCATCTCCAAAGCTGAAACGTAATGATTCATTTGAAGTGAAAGTAAGACCCGTCACATCACAGAAGTCTCCACAAGAAAAAGCTGAGGCAAAAAAGGAAAAGGAAATCGATCTCCAGAATTCTTCTCAGTCTTCTGATCATCCACTCACTCCATCTAAAAATCTGCCCAAGATTAGTGTATCTGTAAGACCATTGTCTGCCAAAGAACGGGATGAAGATTTGCAAAAAGATAGGTTGAATACTTCAGTAAAAGGTGGGAGAAGGTCTTTATTATCACTTGTAAGTAGTATTAAAGAATCCAAACAAGAGAAAAGCCCAAAGGAAATAGCTGAGAAAGCAGATCAAGCATCTGACAAGGAAACCAATAATGGTGAGAAAGCTAAAGACAAATCAAATATTGGTACTTTGAATGGTAGATTTCAAACTTCTGATCAAGATCTGTTCGCCAAAAAGCCTAGTTCAAAGTTTTACAGTCTTATCAAAACTGTTGTTCAAAATGACAAAGAAAGCAAAAAGGAGCTTGAAAGTTTGGAAGATGGAACATGTATAAATGATGAAGTTGGACATATAGTTGTTGAACCTTTTTATTCATGTGTGAGTAATGAAATTTCAGCTGAATTGCAAACTGAACTGGAAGCAACTTATCAAACTGGAAAAGTTTTGCCAATGTCAGATATGAACATTGAGCCTCAAGTCAAAACAAAATCAGAACCAACAGACTGTCTGCAAAATAGTTATCAGAGAGAGAAAGAGGAAGCTGTTAGGAAGTGCAATTCGATATTTGGTTCTGGAAAGTCAATGATGGCTGATTTAGAGCATGAAGATGCTTATGAAACAGGGGAAAATGTCAGTATTGATCAAAGTAATTCCAGTAATGATATTAAGAGTAGTGACAACTGCCATGAGCTCAAAAAAAATAGAAAAATTGATGACAATTCTGTGCCAGATGCAACATCTGCTAGCACTTTTATCAGAAACAATGATATATTTCATGAATTGAATATAGATGGAAAATCTGGGGAAAATTTTGATCTTCCAAAAAGCTCAACTAGTGACAGAAGTATTGAGATATGCTTTTCAGCAGAAAACAAGGAGCAAGATGAAAGAGGTGAACGTGTAAAGCAAGCTGTTCAAGAGAAAAAGGTATCTCAAGGAATTGTATCTGAAGATGGTATTGTAAGGCAAGCATTTGATGAAAACTCTGATTTATCTAGTAGCACAGATGAATCTCTTGATAATAAACAGAAAGGACATTTACCTCTCAATTCATCTGCTGAAATAGATAAGACTGAAAGTAAAGATGGACTGGAGGCAGTCATCAGAGAAAAATCAGATGAAATTGAAGCATCTGATCCCAGAACTTTCAAAGGTGCAGGAATTACACCATCTGCTGAAATAGATAAGACTGAAAGTAAAGAGAGACTTCAAACAATTGTCAAGGAAAAACCACATGAAATTGAAACATCTGATCCGACTCCCTTCAAAGATGCAGAAATTACATCCTGTCCTTCACCTTTTGAACTTTCTACTGACCAAACCCAGAAAGAAAAAGAAAGTGTCACAGCAGATAGATCTTTATTACCCGTTTTAATTGAAAACAATCCAACAGGCTTAAAAGCTGAAACCGAGTTTTGTGATAAAGTAAGACATGAGAAACCAAAAGAAGAATTCTTGACATCTCAATGCCCTGCCCTGATTAGCAAAAAGCAAGATTTTGACTATCCAAATCCTTCTATGGAACTTGAAATGAATGAGCCAGTTACAAATCGGAAACGTGAAGACTGTCAAATTGACAAACTGGATAAAACGCCAAATGCAAGTGAACAACATATTTTGTTTAAAGTTTCCTTAGGAGTACACAGTAATGAATCACAAAGTGGAGAAAAAGTGCCATTAGAAAACAAGTGCCAACCTTCAATCGAACATTCTAAAAGGACAGATGATGATCCTGTGCAGTGCCAAAAACTAGGAGTTGGGACAGAAGACAATATGAATGAAATGTCAAAAAAGAAAACCAAGAAGAAGAGGAAGAAAGAGAAGTGCTCAGACTCAAGCTCAGAATCAGGTGACTCTGACACTGATGAAGGTGAAGATGAAAGTTCCTTTAAAGGTAATAGAAAAGAAATTGAAACATGTGAACACTCAAAACCATCTGTGGTATCTAGTCAAAAAACAAATGAGTCATCAGGAGGTGAACAAGTTTCAGATTCAAAAGAGAGTCATTCAACTTCAGAAGGAGATGCACCAAAAGAGGCAAGTGAGTTTTATGAAAAACTTGAATTACCAATCGGTGTAGTCTTAAAAAACAATGTGACAGATATAGATGATATACCTCAGCCTTTTCAAGATGAAAAAGATGACAGGCATTTTGATAGTGATAAAAAACACCCAGTTCCTTTTAAAAATTTTATTTTTGGAATGGGCAATACTGTGTCAGTAAGTGTCAAAATTCATGAAAAGGATTTTCCGGATGACAGGAATTCACAATCAGTGAAGGAAAAATATCTTCAGGTAGATCCTAAAGTAGAATCCGTTGAAAATTCTGATGCAGAAATGCCTGATCAAGCAGAATTAATGATCAAAACAATGGATACTACTAATATTTTATCATTGGGCTTTGACATAGAAAATGAAGTAGAAAAAAATGTTGATGATGATATGTCGCCATCTCTTAAGCATGATTCAGACCCAAAAAGCATAGAGGGTGGAATTATGTATGAAAAGTACGAAAAGGCATCAAAAGAGGTAGATACGGATTTCTTGGATACATCTGACTTAAAATCTAATAAAGATTCAGAATATTCATCAGCATCCATGTCAAGCTTAAATCAGCAAAACAGTTCTAATGAGGTTCAGAATACAAAAATCCAGTCAGATCCTGAGAACTATTTAGATGCAGAGACAACGAGAAATGAGGTGTTACTAGAACATAAAGAAAAAGGGCAGGAGCAGGACAGAAGTAAAGTAGAAAAACCAGACATTTTACAAAATTTACCTGCAAGAGAGAAAATTATTGAA
The DNA here is from genome assembly GCA_945859785.2 of Tridacna gigas. NCBI lineage: Eukaryota > Metazoa > Mollusca > Bivalvia > Cardiida > Cardiidae > Tridacna > Tridacna gigas. Next base: position 15,569,701 of record OX244044.2, read on the forward strand.
GAAGTAGGCAGAATAGAAAATTCTGATGAGGCATCCATATTAGAAAAGAAAAAAGATATTGAAATACTTCCAACTACTGGAATAGAACAGACAGTCAGTGCAGTAAACTTAAGGTCGTCAATAGATTCAGAATCTGTTTCCAGCTGTGAAAGTGAAAAACAAGATGATGTTAATTTAAAAGAAGAGAACATTCATGAGGAAAGCCAGAATATTTCCCCAGAAAATGCATCAGAAATACTTGACAACATTGTTTCGAGACAGATACAGGCAGGTCAAACCACTGGAAATGGAAAAGGTAAAGAATATAAAGAAGTATTAGTTATGTCGATCAGACTCAATGTAGAAGGAGAGGAGAAAAAAGTTAAAGAGGATGGTGAAAATAAAGCAGAGAATGTTGTTTTTGACTCAAAAGATGAAAGAGATGTGAAATCATCAACATCATCAGAGTCAGAACTAGACTTTAAACAAGGAATACATTCTAGAGAAGACTCAAATGATAAAACCAGAGGAAATAATGTATTCAGTCGAAATGCAGATGTATGTATGCCTACAGCTGTGGAGACAAAGGAAAAACCACCAGAAGATGAATCAAGTAATCCTAAGGCCAAAGATAGCTCAAGTAATGTTGGAGGGGATTTTAAACAAAAGAGTAGTTCAAACCCAGATGAAAAACAAAAAGATAAAGGCAAGGTTAAAAAGAAAAGACTTGCAAGGAAATCATCATCTGATTCTAGGGATTCAGATTCTGAAGTTAGCTCATGTGCATCTGATGATGGCTTAAAGACAGAGTTGAAAATTGGTGAAATATCACATAGAAAGCCAATACATTCAAGTAAGCAAACACCTATTTTGAATCAATTGGAATCAATATCTAGTCCCACTGAGTTTGAGGTAGAACTGAAAAAGACCATAGGAAAAGATGACAAGAAAGCCATACAATCAAATTCTAATACATCCCTGAAAGATAAAGGGTATCATGCTGATAGTGAAAGTAGTGATACAGAAAGTAATGATTCAGACAAAAAAGCTGAAACCCCAGCTGTTCAAGTTGAACATTTTCCAGTCCAAGATCTTAGTATTACTTTAAAAAATAGAACAGATGAAATAGGTCTTTTTGAGATAACAAAGGATGATATGCCTAATCAACCTGAAATAGCAGTTATATCAGAAAGCGTAATACCAGTTAATTTTGGTTTTGATTCAGAGGAGTTTTCTGGTGATAAGAAACAAGTGAATAAAGAGCTAGCAGTTATCAGTTCTGCTCATTCTACTTTCGGAAGTGCAAAAGAAATGTCAGAACCTGTCTCAGATAAATTACTTATTTTGCCCACACAAGATGCAATTCCTGAGCAATCTCAAACTAATGGACTTTCAATTTCACATTTACAAAATGAAGAAGGTAAACCTCAACAAATGGCCAATGAGATGGTAATGTTGGAAGATAATGACATAATACACCTTGCAATTGGAGATCAAGTACCAAAAGATATAAAACAGGGTAATCTCACTAATACTAGGAAAGCATCTCAGACCTCTACTTCCTCTTCTTCATCATGTGAATCAGATTCGGAAGATGATGTTGTGATTTCTGACATTGAGGAAGCTATTCCAAGAAAAGGCAAAGATGACAAGAAGGAAAAATTGGAGCAAGAAAAATACCAAAACGCCTATGGGAACAATGTGCATATAGTTTCTGATGACCTCTTGCTAACTGTTGAACAAGGGCTGGCCAAAGAGACATATTTATTGGAACTGAAGCCAGAAAGCTTAAAAGATATTAAACAGGAATCAGTAAGTACAGGAGATCATGAACATGAAAAAGAGATTGTTAATGATATTGATGATCAGCAAGATAACATGAAATATGGTCGGAGGCCATCCTGCTCCTCACATACATCAAACAGTTCAACAGATTCCAATGTGAAAGATAACAAGCTTGATGAGGTCAAGGTTGATGACCAAGAGGATGATCTCTTGAAAATTGTGATTGAAGACTCACAACCTTTTAGAGCACCTTTACTAGAAACAATGATAGATTCCAACATAAAAGATGACAATAATGAATTAGAAAAGACCATATCATCTGAGGATCTGTACAGTATTGACAGAAAGACAGAAAATGATGACATATATCTTCTCCCAGAATGTAATGTTATAGGAACTGAGTATGATCATATTTGTCTAAAGGAAAAGGAACTCCCTTTCAATATACTGGACATAGAATACAAACCAGATCCCATTGATATACAAGTTTTTGTAATTCCTGATGGACCAGTTAATGTACCTTTAACAGAAAATCTAGACAGCAAAGATGTCATACTCCTTGGTGATGAAAAACTCAGAGGAGATATGGACTACGATTCAGCTATCATTATGCCTACAGAGCAGTTAGGCAATGTGCATGAAAGAGATCAAATATTTTATGATGAATTTAATCAAGATGATTACCTATCCCCAAGACAGTTGAATGAAATTGTTTTGGAACCTATTCTAGATGGAAAACAGACTGATATTGAACAGATTGAAGGCACTTATATAGAGGATGGATTATTACAGAGTATAATTCAAGGGCAGAAAATGGTTCCAGTCAGAAGAAGAAAAAAATCTGAATCATCTAGCTCCAGTAGCTCAGATGAGAGTAAGGGAGAAACTGAAAACTATTGTGATGTTGACATCATTGATGACCATGTATACCAGACTCTGGGGAATGAAACTAAACATGATGCTGACATCCAACAGGAAGATTTTGAAGATGGAGAGATTTATGAAGATATCAATGAAAGTGAATTAAAGGACTATGATAGATTTAAAACAAATTCAACAGAACTGACTGATAGAGTCGATACTGGCGGACATGACATTAACAAACAAAACGATGTTGTTAGTTGGAATAAAGATGCAACAGATAGAACAACAATCAAGGTTTTCGAGGAAAATGTTGATTGGAAAGAAGAGACCCTCGAAGATTGTGGTAAAGAAATTGAAAAATTGGACAAAGCTAGTGACACACCTGGTGAATCAGTTGGACAAATAGTGCAGAGTTCTAGCAGTTCAAGTAGTTCTGACTCAGAAGAGGAAGATAAAGTTATTTCTAAAAGTGAAAGTGGTACAAACAATGAGATTAATGAATATGGTAAAAAAGTTGGTAAAAAAGATGATAATGAAAAAATAGTTGAAAGAGTGATTGAATCCCAGATCATTCCAGACAGTATTACTCTGCAGGAGGCTAGTACACAGCAAAAACATGGACATGAAGAAGAATCAAAGTAAATACCTCATTTTTTTCTCTTCTTTATCTTCAAGAAAAAAAAAAAACAGTTAACCCTTTTCCATACATTTGTATTATAACAACCCTAGGGTAGAAGGCTTTTGAAACATTGGAAAAGAAGAAAAAGCTGATAACCAGCATTTTCTCCCTGTCAAACAATGTTTTAACCCTTTACCACACAATCCTGAGTTTTAACGATCCTGAGAAAGAAGGCATTTTCTCCTTTTCCCACAGTGTTTTCTACCTGTTTAAGGACAGATACTATCATTTGAAAAACATTTGAATTATGGATGAGTTTGAAATTTTGTCATGTGGTAAAGAGTTGAAGTGAGAGGTTTTTTCTGAGATAAGTATGATGTATGAGAATGTAAAAGATTTGTACAGAGAATGATCAGTTGGCACAGTGATATAGATGAGCCTTGCTCTGTGAAAAGAGAGTTTAATGCATCTGCAAAAAGTATGGATTCATGTCAGCCTGTGCAGTCCACACAGGCTGACATAGGTCAAGACTTTTTGTTATGGTTTAAAGTTTCTACATGTCAAAGGATCATACATTCTACCTCATGATTCAGATGGCTATTGGACATAATGGATCCATAACTATGTGATGACTTGCTTGGTAAAATGCATCACAGAGATGCACTAAACCATCTTTTCCCAGATCATGGCTCAGTTGTAATAATCGACAAAGACTTTGCCCAAGTCAATCGGGGCTTGACTCCAACTGCTAAGCGTGACTTACTGACCTCTTGTAGAGAACATAGATCAAATTCAGACTGCACAGAACATGCAGTCTGATCTTGGATCTACACTGTCTGATAAGAAGATATTTTTCTCAAAAAAAAAAGTTTGAAGTAGCGTCATTCGGGTTTTTACTATAGGTTTGAAAGTTAAATTCAACTTATTTTGAAGGATAAGGGTTAAGAAAAGCAACAAAATGTTGTTAACAAGACTTAGAGAAAATGCTTTAAAGACTTAGAGAAAATGCTTTTAGTTCTTTACCAAACGACAAAATTTTGTTCTCTACTAAATTGAAAGCATTTGCAGATGACCGATTCATGTCGCTCATGATGATTTCTGGTTTTGATGGGGTAGAAAACAATGTTGAAAAAGGAGAAAATGCAGATGGCCAGCATTTTCTCCTTTTCCTACAAGGTTTTCAGTCAGCTATGTCCTCAGGGTCTGTAAAACTCTGGATTGTATGGTGAAGGGTTCAGGAAAGGGATTCATATCTAAGTTACACAAAGGAAAGTCTGCTTTTCTTGAAATGCTTTTGATTTTCAAACATTTTATCCTTTACCAAGCAATCCAAAATTTTAACAACCCAGAGGAAGAGGACTTTTGAAAACATTGTGGCAAAAGGAGAAAATGCTGGTAACCAGCATTTTCTCCTTTTCCAACAATGTTTTCTACCCTATCAGGGCCAAATTTTGTCATATTGGCCACGTTTAATTTGTCGTCTGCAAAATGCTTTCAGTTTGGACAAGTCAAAAAATTTGTCATGTGGCGAAGAGTTAAGACACCTTTCACAACTTTAGTTGCCTTTGTTGATGATGCAGATCAAGATCAGTTTGCACAAAATATGCAGCACGATACCCATATTTGACACACAGTTTCGCCTTTCCTGATACATTCTGGACAAGAAACCATAAAATACTGCTATCATTAGAGTCTTAGGAATTGTTTGTTGGCTTTATTTTGCTCTCTCTAAGGGTCTATTCTCTCTCCCAAAACGACAAAACTTTACACACATCCAGTTTGAAAGCATTTGCAGACAACAGATTAACCTTTTACCACACAATCCTGAGTTTTAACGACTCTGAGGAAATGGCCTATTGAAAACCTTGTGGGAAAAGGAGAAAATGCTGGTAACCAACATTTTCTCTTCTTCCCACAAGATTTTGCACACTTTCAGAGACATTCATTACCATCATTTCAGCTACATTTAATTTTTCATCTGCAAATGCTTTCAACTGCACCAAGTCTTAAATATTATTGTTTGGTAAAGAGTTTAAAGTTGATTTGATGTCTTTGAAAAGGTAGAAAATGTTGATGTCAAAGCAGAAAATGCTGGTCACCAGCATTTGCTACTTTCCTCACAATGTTGACAAAAAGGGTTTTGCTTCAGGTTCATTTTAAACATGAGAATATTTTGTAAAAAGTGTAAATACAATTTATCACTCCACAACCACAGGTGATTGCATTTTATGGGGAAATGTTGAATTATTCCTTGAAAGGGGTGTAACATTCCATTTTGTAGTCTTTTCCCTACATAGGATTCAGTTATAGAAGCTAACAGGTCAAAATGATACTGCCTTTTTGAATAGTCGTCGAGCCATATCAATCTTTTACCAAACAATCCCAGATTTTAACAATCCTGGGGAAGAGGCCTTTTGAAAACATTGCGGGGAAAAGGAGAAAATGCTGGTAACCAGCATTTTCTCCTTTTCCCTAAATGTTTTCTGTCCAATCACAGACAAATCTCACCATTTGAGGAATATCTAATTTGTCATCTGCAAATGCTTTCAGTTTGGAGCAGTCTAAAACTTTGTTGTTTGGTAAGCAAGGACCTTAATATTAATTCTGTATTCCTTGACTAGCTATATGCAATTAGATGGCTAGTGACTGAAACTTCCAATTAGAATTCATCAAAGAATGGTTACACCACGAACAATGTGAGTCAAAAATGAAACTTTTTTTTGGAAGGGTAGAAAACAGTGTTGAAAAAGGAGAAAATGTTGGTTACTTTTGTTTTCAAAAGTTTTCTCCTTTAACTCTTTACCAAACGACAAAATTTTAGACTTGTCCATATTGAAAGCATTTGCAGACGACAAAATAAATGTGATTGAAAAATTGAAATTTCTTTTGGAAAGGGTTGAAAACATTGTGGGAAATGGAGAAAATGCTGATTACCAGCATTTTCTCCTTTTCCCACAATATTTTCAGAAGGCTTCTTTCTCAGGGTCGTTAAAAGTCGGGATTGTGTGGTAAAGAGTTAAGGTCATTAAAATTCAGGATTATGTGGTAAAGGGTTAAAGAAACTGTCTCTGTATTTTCATAGCTCTGTCATTGTTTGCTATCTCATGCAAAGAGTCTGACATTTTCACATAATCTGTGTTGTATGATATTTACTTCAAACTTAGGCTAGTGCTTTACTAACAAAATGGGAAGGGCATATAACCCTCAATACATTTTTTATGCAGTTATGCCCCTTTTCCTACGTAAAATTTTCACTGAAGAAGAACCCATAGCCAAGCTTTGGTACAAATGTGGCTAAAATTCTGGATTTGTATTTGAAAGGCAGAAAATGTTTTGGGAAATAGAGGAAAAAGGTGGTTACCAGCATTTTCTCCTTTTCCTATAATCTTTTTAACCCTTTAAATCTTAGACTTGTCCAAAATGAAAGCATTTGCAGACAACAACTACAGTGTGGCTCAAATGATGGCATTTGTCTTTCATAGGTTAGAAAATATTATGGGAAAAGGAGAAAATGCTGGTTACCAGCATTTCCTCCTTTTTCCACAATGTTTTTAAAAGGCTTCTTTCTCAGGGTCTTTAAAACTGGGAATTATGTTGTAAAGGGTTAATCTTTTACTGAAAAATCCAGAGTTTTGATCATCCTTAGGAGGAAGTCTTGAAAACATTGTAGGAAAAGGAGAAAATGCCTGTTACCAGCATTTTCTCCTTTTCCACAATGTTTTATACTCTGTCAGAGACAAATTTCATCATCTGAGCCACAGTGAATTTGTCATCTACAGATGCTTTCAATTTGAACTTCTCTAAACTTTAGTTGTTTGGTGCAGAGTTCGAAGTTGTCTACCTCAGGGTCATCAACCCTTTACCACACAATCTTCTCTTTTAACAACACTTAACAAAAAAGCTTTTAAAAGCATTGTGGGAAAGGAGAAAATGCTGGTAACCAGCATTTTTTCCTTTTCCCACAATGTTGTCCATCCTATTGAAGACAGAAATCATCATTTGAACTTTTTATTTTATCGTCTCTAAAATTTTATTATTTTAATGTCTTCAATTTGATTGAGTCCAAAAATTTGTTTCTTGGTAAAGAGTTAAAATATGGAAATGGTTGGTAGGGACAAAAAGTTGCTTTTGATCATTAATTGTTCAATCCGTTCATTTTGTATTACTCTACCATATATTTCCTTTCTATTCAGTTTTATGATAGGCAGAGAAAAAGACCCCAGTAAGAGTGAGGTAGCCCGGTTAATTCAACAGTCCTTGGAGCTTGACAGGAAGCGCGAGGAACAGAGGAGGCTCGAACAAGAGAGACTACAGGAACAAGTACAGCCCCGGGACGAGGTGCTAGAAAGGGACCATCACAGACATTTGTCCGATTCACAAAACCACATAGACAGAGAAGAAGAGAATGTGGTAAGCCACTTTTAGTTTATTTTATAAACACTGTGGTTCGGGATCAGACTGCATAAAGCATGCAGTCTGATCTTTGAACTATGCTGTCAGATATGTAAGAATTACTTGGCCAGAGAAAGGCATGATATTGTAGTATTCAGAAACTGAAAACATTTATTTAAAACTAAAGTCATTATCAACTCTTTATTACAAGAGAACAAAATTTTAGCCCGGTCCAAAATGAAAACATTGGAGATTACATATTAACTCCTTACCACACAGTCATGAGTTTTAACAACCCTCAGGAAATAGCCTTTTGAAAACCTTGTGGGAAAAGGAGAAAATGCTGGTACCGAGCATTTTCTCCTTTTCCCACAAGGTTTTCTACACTTTCAGAGACAATTCCATAATTTTAGCTACATTTGATTTGTCGTCTGCAAATGTTTTCAGTTTCGCCAAGTCTATAATTTTATGGTTTTGTAAAGAGTTAAATGATGGATTTTGCCTTTGAAAGAGTAGAAAAATACACTGGAAAAAAGGAGAAAAGGCTGGTAACCAGCATTTTTGCCCATTTCCTGCATTGTTATTCTAAAGCCTCCTTCCTTAGAGTTGTAATCCCAGACTGGCAAAGTTCTGTCATAGGATTGATCATAGTCATTGTGATGCTGATCATTGTTTTGACAATGGTTATGTGGGAAAGTAACCAGTGGCTTGGGAAGAATATTATGCAATTTTCATGGTAAAAGAGAGAGCATGAATAAGTGCAGTTGCTGCCATTATATAACTGTAATAATTTTGAAAAGAGTATCAATCCCCGTAGACACAAAAAAATCCTTGGAGTTGTAAAATATATGTTTGCTAGAGGATCATGTCACACTTTTGTAACCATTCTAGATATTATTTCTTTTATAAATAATGTTTTGAAAGATTTGAAAACAATTTGTACATTTTTTATCCACAGGATCTTGATGAATCCAGTATCGAGGATGAGGTGGATGCAGAAGAGAAAGAGATATCTTCTGAACAATTTTCTGGACAGTTTTCTGAAGATTGTCAGGCAGGGGAGGCTACTCCCATATCAATGCCATCTGGACTGGACACTGATAACTCAGTTAGCTCCCCTGAAGAGGGAGCCAGTAAACCTGTGGTGGAAGTGTTTGATTTACAGGAAAGCAGCAGCGAGGATATCTCACCGGATATGGAAGCCCAAGCTCTCTTTGTGAAGCTGAAAGAGGTAAATGATCATTCTAACATGTCCCAACCGAAACACCTTCCTATTCTGTACCTTTTCTAGCAAGACTGTTCCATGATTATTATGTTTCCAATTCTAAGAAAATGTCGAAATATTTCAAAATTTGCCGTGATAGATTACAAATAAATCTTAACCCTTTACCAAATGATAGAAATTAGACTTGTCCAAATTGAGACTTTTTGCAGATGACAAATGAATATGAATAAAAAATCAAAACTTGTTTTTGTAAGGGTAGAAAATGCTGTGGGAATAGGAGAAATCAATAGTTACCAGCATTTTTTCCTTTTCCCACAATGTTTCAAAGCTTCTTTTCCCCAGGGTCGTTAAATCTTGGGATTGTGTGGTAGAGGGTTAAAAGTAGCTTTGTCTGTGCGGGGCTCAAAACCGAGGGCTTGCAGGCTCAATTCCCAGTCCGGCCAAATTTTCGCTGATGATTGATTGTGGTCATTGTGAAGGAGTTTATTCTTTTCTAACGCTTCACATTGCTTCCAGATGTTCCTGTAGGAAAGCAGCCAGTGGCCTACAAAGAATATGGTGCCTAGTACTGGTAAAATAAACTCCAGGATTGCATATATAGACACACCAGCCACCACGACCTAACTGAAATAATGTTAAAAACAGTATTAAACACAAAACATTCAAACAAACCAGTCAAGAAGCAAAAATAACCAAACTTAACTCATTACCACATGACAAAATTTTGGGACTTGACCAAGTTGAAAGCTTGTGCAGATGACAAATTAAATGCTACACAAAAATTGAAATTTGCCTTTGCAAAGGTAGAAAACATTGAGGAGAAAGAAGAAAATGCTGGTTACCAGCATTTTCTCCTTTCCCCACCATGTTTCCAAAAGCTTTCTTCCTTAGCGTTGTTATAACTTGGAATTGTGTGGTTAAGGGTTAAGGCAAGATTGATGGACCATGTGTTTATTAGATTTATTGGGGTCCTGCGAGGCTCAGTGGTAAAGTGTAGGACTCATGACCTGGAGACCCCGGATTCAAGCCTCACTGGATCCACTGGGCCTTTTGTAGGAGTGTCCTTTGGCAAGACACTTCAGCGCCCCAGCCTAGTACTGGTGAACTCAGGAAATACATGAATATATGAGCGGTTGCTGTGATATATGGAAAATGGTGTAAAATGGTGTAAAACACCATTAAATCAGTCAATCAACCATTATTCGATTTATTCCCCTCTGTTGTCTAGGCTCAGTGCAAGATAGCAGTTCTAGAAGCCGAAGTAGCCAAACTGAAGGCTAGACTTATTGTCTTGGAGAATGCTGAAGCTCAGAAAAAACAGCTTGAGAAGAAAAATGAAGAGATGGCATCACGGCTCAGAGAGACAGAAAAGTCTCTAACCAATGCTAGAAAAGAGATTAACCATTACCAGGTAAATAAATATCATAACTCTTTATAAGATGAAAAAATTTTGGACTTGATAAAATTGTAGACATTTGCAGACAACAAATTCAGTATAGCTTAAAAGATCAGGTCATCCCTTGAAATGGTAGGAAAAACAGCGGGAAATGGAGAAAATTTCAGTAACCCGTATTTTCTCCTTTTCTTAAAATGATTTCAAAAGCATTCTTCCCCAGGGTCATGAAAACAAGGGATTGTTTTGTAAGGGGCTATGCCCTTTAAAGGGCTAAAATTTCTAATTCCTATATAAGGCCTGTATTTACCACACACCTTAGCAGCATTTTTGTCTAATTCTTTGTCTAATTCTAAATTCAGAAGATACCACAGAGTCTAATTTTCGTAGCCATTTGGTTATGACTAAACTGTTTGGCTTAGCCATTATTATTATGCCCCCCTTCGAAGAAACGGGGGTATATTGCTTTGCACTTGTCGGTCGGTCCGTCGGTTGGTTGGTCGGTCGGTCCGTAGACCACATTTTTGTCCGGAGCATAACTCAAAAAGTATTTCAGGTATCATCGTGAAACTACATAGGTGGATAGATCTCATTAAGGAGAAGTGCAGTGCACAAGAATCATAACTCTGCCCATCATATTTATGGAATTATTGCCCTTTGTTGATTTTCATACTTAATTTTTGTCCGGAGCATAACTCTAAAAGTATTTCAGGTATCATCTTGAAACCTCATAGGTGGATAGATCTCATTAAGGAGAAGTGCAGTGCACAAGTACCATGACTCTGCCCATCATATTTTTGGAGTTATTGCCCTTTGTTGATTTTCGTACTTAATTTTTGTCCGGAGCATAACTCAAAAGGTTTTTAGCTCACCTGAGCACAACGTGCTCAAGGGGAGCTATTGTGATCGGTCATCGTCCGGCGTCCGTCCGTCCGTCCGTCTGTCCGTCCGTCCGTTAACAATTTCTTTAAAAATCTTCTCCTCCTAAACCAGATGGCCAATCTTGATAAAACTTGGCAGGAATGTTCCTTGGGTGAAGGTCTACAAAAATTGTTAAAAGAATTTAATTCCATCAAAAACTCTGGTTGCCATGGCAACAAAATGGCTGAAAATTGAAAAAATCTTTAAAAATCTACTTGTGACAAACCATAAGGCCGAGAGCATTCATATTTTGTATGAAGCATCATTTGGTGACCCTTTACCAAAATTGTTAAAATTATTCCCCTGGGGTCGTATTTGGGCTTTGCCCGGGCGCACCATATTTTACATAGAAACAAAGAAGGAAATCTTTAAAAAATCTTCTGATGACAAACCATAATGGCTAGAGCATTCATATTTGGTATGTAGCATTATCCGATGATCCTCTACCAAAATTGTTAAAATTATCCCTCTGCGGTCATATTTGGGCTCTGCCCGGGCGCACCCTAAATTAAAATCTTTAAAAATCTTCTTCTGACAAAACATAAGGCTGAGAGCATTCATATTTTGTTTGAAACATCATTGGGTGACCCCTTACCAAAATTGTAAAAATTATTCTCCTGGGGTCATATTTGGGCTTTGCCCGGGCGCACCCTATTTTACATAGAAACAAAAAAGGAAATCTTTAAAAAATCTTCTGATGAAAAGCCAAAATGGCTAGAGCATTCATATTTGATGTGTAGCATTATCTGATGATCCTCTACCGAAATTGTTAAAATTATCCCTCTGGGGTCATATTTTGGGCTCTTCCCGGGCGCACCCTAAATTAAAATCTTTAAAAATCTTCTTCTGACAAAACATAAGGCTGAGAGCATTCATATTTTGTTTGAAACATCATTGGGTGACCCCTTACCAAAATTGTTAAAATCATTCCTGTAGGGTCATATTTGGGCTTTGCCCGGGCGCACTCTATTTTACATAGAAACAAAGAAGGAAATCTTTAAAACTTCTTCTGATGACAAACTATAATGGCTAGAACATTCCTATTAAGTATGTAGCATTATCTGATGATCTTCTACCAAAATTGTTAAAATTATTCTTCTGCGGTCATATTTGGGCTCTGCCCGGGCGCATCCTATTTTAAAATCTTTAAAAATCTTCTTGTGACAAACCATAAGGCGGAGAGCATTCATATTTTGTTTGAAGCATCATTGGGTGAGCCTTTACCAAAATTGTTGAAATTATTCCCCTTGGGTCATATTTGGGCTTTGCCCGGGCACATCCTATTTTACATAGAACCAAGAAGGAAATCTTTAAAAAATCTTCTTCTGACAAATCATAATGGCTAGAGCATTTATATTTGGTATGTAGCATTATCTGATAATCCTCTACCAAAATTGTTAAAATTATCCCTCTGCAGTCATATTTGGGCTCTGCCCAGATGCACCCTATTTTAAAATCTTTAAAAATCTTCTTGTGACAAACCATAATGGCTAGAGCATTCATATTTTGTTTGAAGCATCATTGCTTGACCCCTTACCAAAATTGTTGAAATTATTCCCTTACGGTCATATTTGGGCTTTGCCTGGGCACACCCTATTTTACACAGAAACAAAGAAGGAAATCTTTAAAAAAATCTTCTTCTGACAAATCATTAATGGCTAGAGCATTTACATTTGGTATGTAGCATTATCTGATAATCCTCTACCAAAATTGTTAAAATTATCCCTCTGCGGTCATATTTGGGCTCTGCCCAGATGCACCCTATTTTTAAATCTTTAAAAATCTTCTTGTGACAAACCATAACGGCTAGAGCATTCATATATTGTTTGAAGCATCATTGCTTGACCCCTTACCAAAATTGTTGAAATTATTCCCTTACGGTCATATTTGGGCTTTGCCCGGGCGCACTCTATTTTACACAGAAACAAAGAAGGAAATCTTTAAAAAATCTTCTGATGACAAACAATAATGGTTAGAGCATTCATATTTGGTATGTAGCATTATCTGATGATCCTCTACCGAAATTCGTAAGATTATTCCTCTGCTGTCATATTTGGGCTCTGCCCGGGTGCACCCTAATTTAAAATCTTTAGAAATCTTCTTCTGACAAAACATAAGGCTGAGAGCATTCATATTTTGTTTGAAACATCATTGGGTGACCCCTTACCAAAATTGTTAAAATCATTCCTGTAGGGTCATATTTGGGCTTTGCCTGGGTGCACTCTATTTTACATAGAAACAAAGAAGGAAATCTTTAAAACTTCTTCTGATGACAAAATATAATGGCTAGAACATTCCTATTAAGTATGTAGCATTATCTGATGATCTTCTACCAAAATTATTAAAATTATTCCTGTGCGGTCATACTTGGGCTCTGTCCGGGTGCATCCAATTTTAAAATCTTTAAAAATCTTCTTGTGACAAACCATAAGGCGGAGAGCATTCATATTTTGTTTGAAGCATCATTTGGTGACCCCTTACCGAAATTGTAAAAATTATTCCCCTTGGGTCATATTTGGGCTTTGCCTGGGCGCACCCTATTTTACATAAAAACAAAAAAGGAAATCTTTAAAAAATCTTCTGATGAAAAGCCATAATGGCTAGAGCACTCATATTTGGTGTGTAGCATTATCTGATGATCCTCTACCAAAATTGTTAAAATTATCCCTCTGCAGTCATATTTGGGCTCTGCCATGGCGCACCCTATTTGAATCTTTTAAAATATTCTTGTGACAAAACATAAGGCCGAGAACTTTCATATTTTGTTTGAAGCATCATTAGGTGACCCCATACCAAAATTGTTAAAATTCTTCCCTTTGGGTCATATTTGGGCATATATCCGCCCTGCAGTGAAAAGAATAGCCTGCCCTTAATAGACCATATAGGTTACAAATATACTCAGGTGAGCGATATAGGACCATCATGGTCCTCTTGTTCAGATATCATCTTGAAACTTTACATGTGGATAGATCTTATTCAGGAGAAGTGCATTGCACAAGAACCATAACTCTGCCCATTATATTTTTGCAGTTACTGCCCTTTGTTGATTTTCGTATTTAATTTTTGTCCAGAGCATAACTCAAAAAGTATGTGAGGTAAAATCATGAAACCTTGTAAGTTGATAGTTCACATAAATGGGAAGTGCAGTGCCCAAGAATTGTTAATTTATCATTAATAATTTTTGAGTAATTACCCTTTGTTCGTTTTTACACTTTGAACTTAACAGTTTATAATCACATGTTATATTTAGAATTGGATGCCATTAGGGGGGCATACATGTTTTACAAACATCTCTTTTTATGCCCCCCTTCGAAGAAGCAGGGGTATATTGCTTTGCACTTGTCGGTCGGTCCGTCGGTGGGTCCGTTGGTCGGTCGGTGCGTCGGTCGGTTGGTCCGTAGACCACATTTTTGTCTGGAGCATAACTCAAAAAGTATTTCAGGTATCATCTTGAAACTACATAGGTGGATAGATCTCATTAAGGAGAAGTGCAGTGCACAAGAATCATAACTCTGCCCATCATATTTATGGAGTTATTGCCCTTTGTTGATTTTCATACTTAATTCTTGTCTGGAGCATAACTCTAAAAGTATTTCAGGTATCATCTTGAAACCTCATAGGTGGATAGATCTTATTAAGGAGAAATGCAGTGCACAAGTACCATAACTCTGCCTATCATATTCTTGGAGTTATTGCCCTTTGTTGATTTTCATACTTAATTTTTGTCCGGAGCATAACTCAAAAAGTATTTCAGATATCACCTTGAAACCTCATAGGTGGATTAATCTTATTGAGGAGAAGTGCAGTGCACAAGAACCATAACTCTGCCCATCATATTTTTGCAGTTATTGCCCTTTGTTGATTTTCATACTTAATTTTTGTCCGGAGCATAACTCAAAAGGTTTTTCAGATATCATCTTGAAACTTTACATGTGGATAGATCTTATTCAGGAGAAGTGCACTGCACAAGAACCATAACTCTGCCCATTATATTTTTGCAGTTATTGCCCTTTGTTGATTTTCGTACTTAATTTTTGTCCGGAGCATAACTCAAAAAGTATGTGAGGTAAAATCATGAAACCTTGTAAGTTGATAGTTCACATAAATGGGAAGTGCAGTGCCCAAGAATTGTTAATTTATCATTAATAATTTTTGAGTAATTACCCTTTGTTCGTTTTTACACTTTGAACTTAACAGTTTATAATCACATGTTATATTTAGAATTGGATGCCATTAGGGGGGCATACATGTTTTACAAACATCTCTTTTTATGCCCCCCTTCGAAGAAGCAGGGGTATATTGCTTTGCACTTGTCGGTCGGTCCGTCGGTGGGTCCGTTGGTCGGTCGGTGCGTCGGTCGGTTGGTCCGTAGACCACATTTTTGTCTGGAGCATAACTCAAAAAGTATTTCAGGTATCATCTTGAAACTACATAGGTGGATAGATCTCATTAAGGAGAAGTGCAGTGCACAAGAATCATAACTCTGCCCATCATATTTATGGAGTTATTGCCCTTTGTTGATTTTCATACTTAATTCTTGTCTGGAGCATAACTCTAAAAGTATTTCAGGTATCATCTTGAAACCTCATAGGTGGATAGATCTTATTAAGGAGAAATGCAGTGCACAAGTACCATAACTCTGCCTATCATATTCTTGGAGTTATTGCCCTTTGTTGATTTTCATACTTAATTTTTGTCCGGAGCATAACTCAAAAAGTATTTCAGATATCACCTTGAAACCTCATAGGTGGATTAATCTTATTGAGGAGAAGTGCAGTGCACAAGAACCATAACTCTGCCCATCATATTTTTGCAGTTATTGCCCTTTGTTGATTTTCATACTTAATTTTTGTCCGGAGCATAACTCAAAAGGTTTTTCAGATATCA
This sequence comes from Tridacna gigas, assembly GCA_945859785.2. Classification (NCBI taxonomy): domain Eukaryota; kingdom Metazoa; phylum Mollusca; class Bivalvia; order Cardiida; family Cardiidae; genus Tridacna; species Tridacna gigas. The sequence goes on from OX244044.2 coordinate 15,585,766, forward strand.
TCTTGAAACTTTACATGTGGATAGATCTTATTCAGGAGAAGTGCACTGCACAAGAACCATAACTCTGCCCATTATATTTTTGCAGTTATTGCCCTTTGTTGATTTTCGTACTTAATTTTTGTCCGGAGCATAACTCAAAAAGTATGTGAGGTAAAATCATGAAACCTTATAAGTTGATAGTTCACATAAATGGGAAGTGCAGTGCCCAAGAATTGTTAATTTATCATTAATAATTTTTGAGTAATTACCCTTTGTTCGTTTTTACACTTTGAACTTAACAGTTTATAATCACGTTATATTTAGAATTGGATGCCATTAGGGGGGCATACATGTTTTACAAACATCTCTTGTTTGGTTTAGTCATTACCAGTTGATTTAGCCATGACCATTTGGTTTATACATTACCGTCTTGTTAAGGCATTACTATTTAGTTTAAGCCTTTACTATTTGGTTAGCAATTACCATTTGGATTGACCATCAATATTTGGTTTACCTTTTACCATTTTGTTTAACAAATACTATTTGGTTTAGCTTTTTAACCTTTTGGTTTAGTCATTACCAGATTTTGCAACAGGAATCATTTGGTATAGCCATTACCATTTGGTTTAACCATTTATATTTTCTTCAGCCATTACCACTGGGTTTAGCCATTACTGTTTGTTTTAACTGTTTCCATTTTGTTTAGCCATTACCATTTTATTTAGGTATTATCATGTTGGTTAATAGTTACCAATGGGTTCCGCCATTACCATTTGATTTCACCATTACTAATTTGTTTAACTGTAACCATGTACCATTACCATAGAAATTGTTATTTAAAGATTAGTTACATTATTTTTATTTTTACATTGATTTTGAAACAAGTTCTTTAACCCTTTACCAAACGACAAAATTTTAGACTGCTCCAAATTAAAAGCATTTGCAGACAACAATATAAATGTTACCGAAAAATGGAAGTTTGTTTTTGGAAGGGCAGAAAACATTGTGGGAAAAGGAGAAAATGCTGGTTTCCAGCATTTCCTCCTTTTTCCACAATGTTTTCAAAAGGCTTTTTTCACAGGGTCGTTAAAAGGCAGGATTGTGTGATAAAGGGTTAAACTCGTATTAGAACCTGTAATAACTAGTTCTTTGGGCAGACACTCTACCCCAAAACTTCTGTTGCCCACAAACATACCGGTATATTAACATTATAAAAAGGTGAACTTTCAAAATAGTATTTTTCTATGTTTTCAGGATCTATTAGAAGGTTCCCAAGGCCAGTACATTAAGTTGGAGAAAAAGATGTCTGGAGATTTCACAGCGCTGGAGAAAAAATACCATAAAGCTAAGAAATTAATCAAAGAATATCAGCAAAGGTAAATTTTTCACTTGCTCAAGCATAGGTGTTTTAGATATATTATAAACTATAAAGAAACTGGAGTTGAACCTCCCATGCCAAGCCTGTAGCTCGATTGACTTGAAACCAGTGGGTCGTCGGGCAAATCCCCAGCTAGGCCAGCATCTTTCCCAGGATTGATGTGAGTCATTTCAACAGGATACATTCCTCTTTCACTGCTAATCATTGTTTTGATGATAGTCAGCCAGTGGCTTGGAAAGAATATCATGGGAAGTACTAGTAAAAGAAACTTGTAAAAAGCATGGATTGGTGCAGTGGCAGTTGAGATACAACTGAAATGATGTTGAAAATGAGATGAAGCACAATACAAACAAACAAACAAACATTTGCCTCCCATGTATCAGGTTTCCCACTGTCCACTGAGATATGCTTGAGATTATCTTGAAAATGGGATCAAGCACAATACAAACAAACATTAGCCTTCCATGTATCACGTTTCCCACCAAAACACAGTAGAGCATGTAAAAGACAAAGAGGAAGCATTTCTTGTGTCAGTGCTTTAACCCTTTACCACACAATTCTGACTTTTAACGACCCCGAGGAAGAAGCCTTTTGAAAACATTATGGGAAAATGAGAAAATGCTGGTAACCAGCATTTTCTCCTTTTCCCACAATGTTTTCTACTCTTCTTAAAACAAATTTCAGTTTTTGAGTCGCATTTATGTTGTCATCTGCAAAAGCTTTCAATTTGGACTGGTCTAAAAATTTTGTCGTTTGGTAAAGAGATAAGCTGGGCATGTAGAAAATTCTAGAGTCTAGAATCCCTTGTGTTAAAGACCTTGGGGGGGAAAAGGCGTTTGAAATGAAAACATTAGGAAAAAGGGAAAAAAGAAATGCTCGTAACCAGCAGCTTTTCTTATCTCTCCTCACTGTTTTCTATCCTTCCAAAGACTAATGTCAGTGTTTTAGCCATTAAATTTGTTGCCTGCAAGTCTAAAATTTTATCATGTGGGAAATTCATCATCAAGTGATTTCATACTGAAGCAAGTTTGATTGAAACAAGTTTGATTTTGTTGCTATGTAAAATTCCAGGGAGAAAGATTTCCTGGCAGAGAGGGAATCCCTAGTACAACAACAGACTGAGAAGGATCAACAGTACAATGCACTGGTCAAGTCTTTGAAAGATAAAGTAGGTATATCCAGCTGCTGCAGTAGTAGTAGTGATAGTAGTAGTAGTAGTAGTAGTAACAGTGACCGATGGATCAACAGTTAAATGCCTTGGTCAGGTGTTTGAAAGATTATATAAGTACAGTCTGTATTACTTTGCTGGGGGGCTAATTCACCAATCATTTCAGAAATTCAATTCCATTTCTGAATTTTAAGACTAACCATCTGATTGGCGGAGACATTCTGTCTCAGCCAATCAAATAGCTTGAGTAGGAATTCAAAGTTTAAACAATATTTCACCCTTTACCACACATTCCTGACTTTTAACGACCCTGAAGAAGAAGGGTTTTGAAAACATTGAGTGAAAAGGAGAAAATGCTTTTTCTCCTTTTCCCACAATGTTTTCTACCATATCAAAGACAGATATCATCATTTGAGACATTCAGATTTTCGTCTGCAAATGCTTTCAATCTCGACTAACCTGAAAATTTGTTGTTTGGTAAAGAGTTAACAACTCGCCAAAGTTTGAAGCACATGTACGAGTGAGATATGGCCAAGCCCCGGTTGCTGAGTCGGTAGTGTACAGGACTTGAGAACAGGAGGTCGCTGGTTTGACCCCCGGTTGGGCCAATTTCTTTCCGAGGATTGATGATAGTCATTGTGACATGGTTCGTTCCTCTCTCACGGCCGACCATTGTTGCACCAATGGTTAAGTGGGAAAGCAGCCAGTGGCTTGGAAAGAATATTGTGCAGAGTAAGTGTAAAAGAAACTCAAGGAAAGCATGGATAGGTGCACTGGCCACTGTGATGATAACTGAAACAATGTTAAAATGTGTTAAACACTACACAATCAATCAACGAGTGAGATATGAGAAAATATCAAACATTATTCACAACGATGACAATTGTGATGATAAAGCTTGATGCAGACAACAACAGATCTGTAATAATACCTCAGCGTTTTCTCCCAAAAGAAAAACTTTGCAAAAATTTATGATGTCTCATTGCTTTACCATTTGCTTCCAAGGGACCCAGAAAACATAAGTCTGCCATGCTCTGTTAAAAACACCATACAATCAATCAGTCTCTGTAAGAAAGGCATTTTAAGCATCTGCAAAAAGTAGTGATCCATGTCAGCCTGCAGAGTCCGTGCAGGCAGACCTGTGTCGAAACTTTCTGCTGTTGGTCAATTTTCTGCAATCAGGATTCAGTGGATTGTTAGGCAAAATAGATTTTATGGATCTATATTGTGTGATGAATTACTTGCTATACTGCATCACTGAGATGCATTAAACCCCTTTTGCCAGAGCTTGGCTCAAGCAAAGATAATCATTCTGCTTTATTGTCACAGATATTCCTGTTGGAGGGTGACCTAAGACAAGCCCAGAAAGCAGCAGGCCTACCAGTGTCAGATCCATCTCTGACCAGCCAGAAGATAGAACCTATTGTAACACCTGTATCTGTACAGCCAGTAAAGTCAGCACCGCCAGTCCATGGTATGTAAGCTTTGACTAATAGCCCATTCAGCACAATAGGTGAAAAGAGGGGCTTTTGCAGTTGGCATAGATCCACAGAATGTGCAGTCTGATCTCGGATCTGTATTGTCTAGTTGTTTAGTTAACCCTCTACCACACAATCCCGACTTTTAACAACCCTGAGGAAGATGCCTTTGAAAACATTATGGAAAAAGGAGAAAATGCTGGTAACCAGCATTTTCTCCTTTTCCCACAATGTTTTCTACTCTATCAGGGGGGACTCTCCTCATTTGGGCGAGCTTTTAAGTTGTCATCTGCAATTGCCTTCATTTTGAACCAGTCTAAAATTTTGTTGTTTGGTAAAGAGTTAAGCCCATAAAGCAAAATTCTTTATGAGTTTCATGTGATTGTTTGTTTAGCTGTTGATAATGGTTGATTTTCACATTTTTGGCACTGAAAGAGTTAAAATGTCGAAAGAAGTGAATAGAAAACTCAATGTGCTGCTTTGTAGAATAGGATGGAACTAGCTTCTAACTTTGGACAGACTTCTGTTGTGTAAGGTAGATGATATTTACAAGTTTTTAGGTCAAAGTTGAGGTCATAGGGACCTTTGGTGGCAAGAGGGGGTGGGAGCACATATGAATCACAGAAATCCTGTCATGTCACAGATTAGTTTTGTAGAATTAACAAAAGTATGTTTTAAAGGAAAGTTAAAATTACATAATTCTCTATTCATATTTTATCATCAATTCTGCAGATTCAGGCAGTCCATTGATGAGTCCACTGGTAGATAAAGATTCAGTGTCATCAGAAAGTGAAACTTCATCAGCAGACATAGTTTCTCCAGGTACAGTATAACTGTTTTATACTTTCTGCTGTACAGACCTCAGGTCCTCAATGGCTCAGTGGTTGAAGGATTAGATTTGCAGTCTGTAAATCCAGGTTTAGTCCTTTCAGGCAGTGCTTGTCACATAAGGATGTCCTTTAGCAAGTTACTTCAGAGTCCTCACTTTGTTTTAGTGAATTCCTGAAATGACTAAGTGAGCTTTGGCCATTATATGACCAGAATATTGTTAAAAGTGGCAAAAACTAACATTAAGATACTAATGTTATGGTTTTTCTGAAACAGTGTATCAAACTAAATGTGAATCATATGGGAAAAGGAGAAACTACTGAATGTGTTTGACTCAATCCAAAATTTGAAGACCCTGAAAAAGAAGGCCTTTGTAAACAAAGGTGGAAAAGGAGTAAATGCTGGTAACCAACATTTTCTCCTTTTCCATGAGATATTTTCTACCCTAAACACAGAGATCTTCAAATGCTTTCAGTTTGGTCCAATCCAAAATTTTGCTTGGTGATGAAGAGTTAATGTTTCACCACACAATCCCAAGTTTTAATGACCCTGCGAAAGAGGGCTTTTGAAAACGTTTTGGGAAAAGGAAAAAATAATGGTAACAAGCAATTTTTTAATTTCCTACAAAGTTTGGTTACCTTCTAAAACCAAAACATATAAATGTGATCCACATTAAATTCGTCACCTGCAATTGCCTTCATCAGGACAGGTCTTAATTTTTTTGGTCTGGTAAAGAGTTAATAATAACAGAAATATAAAATGTCAAAGCTTTCTCGCAACAACAAAACAAATGACGATACATATGAAAACTGGGCTTTGGCAGTACCTCTCCCTGAAAAGTTATAGAAAACCAGAAGGAAACATGGTGAGATTTGTAAAATTGAAGTACATTTTGTTAAAATTTTTATCACTGTTTATTTCATTTCACAGAAGGAGAAATTAAAGCAGAGAGAATAGACTTATTTGAGTCTATGCCAGTGACACAACCCTTGGACACCTCAGTGAGTAAAGCTAAAGCACAAGTAGCCAATAACTCCAGGAGGCCACCCACCAAACAAAGGTCAAAGGTAACTTTGTTTGATATTAGATACCATTTTCAACATTATTTCAGTTATTTAGCAGTGGCCAGTGCCCCTATCCAAGTTCTCTTGTAATTTTTAGTCCCCTACCGGCGAAGCCGAAGGGGACTTTAGGTTTGCACTCCGTCCGTCTGTCCATCTGTCCGTCTGTCTGTCCGTCAGTCCGGCAATTCAGTTTTCTGGACTTTTTTTTCTAAACGCTGGTACATATTGAGCTGAGTTTTGGTGTGTAAGTCACCCACCATCACTTACAGATCAAGTTCAACTTTCGTTCCGGTCCACTGGTTTTTCACAGATTTACGGGCCTTGGACTTACAAAATTTCAATGACAAATCAGTTTTCCGGACTTTTCCTAAATGCTGGTAGGTAGTGATCTCAGATTTGCTGTGTAACTCAACCACCATGACTTACAGATCAAGTTCGAGTTTCCTCTTGCTCCACTGCTTTTTCATGCATTTACGGGCCTTGGACTTACAAAATTTCACTTATAAAACATTTTTCCGCACTTTTTTTTCTAAACGCTGCTACATATAGAGCTGATTTTTGCTGTGTACATCAACCACCATGACTTACACATCAAGTTCAAGTTTCGTCCCGCTCCACTGCTTTTTGATGCATTTACGGGCCTTGGACTTAAAAATTTCACTGATAAAACATTTTTCCGCACTTTTTTCTAAATGCTGCTACATATAGAGCTGATTTTTGGTGTGTACATCAACCACCATGACTTACACATCAGGTTCAAGTTTCGTCCCGCTCCACTGCTTTTTGACGCATTTACAGGCCTTGGACTTTAAAAATTTCTCTGACATGCCAGCGATACATACGGCCGGTAGGGGACTGTGTATTGCTATGCAATACTATCAGAATGCTTGTTCTTATCAGTGCTTGCACAATATTGCTGTCAAGCCACTAGCTGCTTTCCTACATAACTGTCATGAAAAAAAATGGTGTGAGATAGAAGTAAATTTTGTTGCTATGACTCATCAATTACCAGAAAGAAGTGGCCAAGCTGGGGATTCGAACCAGGGACCCCATGGTTTTAAGCCATGTACATTGCAAACTGAGCTAACTGGCTTAGCTGAACAATATCACTGCTGTCTGTTACTGGTTCTTCAGACATGTATCTGATTTAATTGCAGAATTAATCACTAGTTTGTCTTTAACACTTAACCCTTTCCCAAACAAGCCCTGGTTTTCACGTGTCTGCAGTACAAATCTTTTGAAAACACTGTGGGAAAAGGAGAAATTGCTCATAACGAGCAATTTCTCCTTTTCGCACAGTGTTTTCTACCCTCTTGGAGAACTTTCTGCCATTTTCATCAAATTTAAAATTGTCGTCTGCAAATTCTTTCAGTTTGGAAGGGTCTGAATTTTGTTGTTTGGGAAGGGGTTAAAGCACTGGGACCAAATTTTGCTGACAGCTGGTGTGCAGCATTTTCTCTCTTTCTCAAAATATTTTCAAAAGTCATCTTCTCTAGGATTATTAAAATGCTGGATTATTTGGTAAAGGGTTAATTTATCTTGGTATGTATAGTCACAGGACAGTGATGAGATGATGGACTATGCAGCCAGTGCAAATAAAGATGAGAGTGGGTTGGAAACCTGGATCAAACATGACAGGTAAAGTAATCTTTACTCTGCTAGGTGTTTAAAATGGACATCTTCAGTCAGCAGAAATGACCTATATATGACAAATACAGGGCTGTTTCTGGCTTTTTATTTAAAAATATGGAAGAGTTTAAAATAAATATAAGATTGCATGTCCATGGACTCTTTATTCACAAACCACTCTTTACAGCATTCTTAGTGTAATTTTGAAGATAAAAAGTAACACAATTTCTGATTGTCTAAACCATGTAGCAAAAGCACCAGATGAAGTCTTCCATATTTTTAGGGCCATTAATTCCTCGTCATGTCATGGAGATACCTTTCACACAGTGTCTGGCAATTCTCGTACACATATCAGACTTTAAATTTCTGTAGAGCAAAAATCTTGACACAGTTTGTTTCATTTGAGCCACCCTGCGGGGGAGGGGGGGGGGGGGTGAACCCTATCCCTATCCCTATCCCAAACGACAAATTTTGGACTGGTCCAAATTGAAAGAGTTTGTAGACGACAATTTTAAATTTGATGAAAATGGCAGAAAAGTCTCAAAAAGGGTAGAAAACACTGTGGTAAAAGGAGAAATTGCTCATTACGAGCAATTTCTCCTTTTCCCACAGTGTTTTCAAAAGACTTGTACTGCAGACACGTGAAAACCAGGGCTTGTTTGGGAAAGGGTTGACTCTTTACCAAACGACAAAGTTTCAGACATGTCCAAGTTGAAAGCATTTGCAGACGACAAAATAAATGTGACCCAAAAATTGAAATTTGTTTTGGGAAGGAAAGAAAACATTTTGGGAAAAGGAGAAAATGCTGGTTACCAGCATTTTCTCCTTTTCCCACAATGTTTTCAAAAGGCTTCTTTCTCAGGGTCGTTAAAAGTTGGGATTGTGTGGTAAAGGGTTAATGCATCTGCAAAAAGTATTGATCCAGGTCAGCCTGCACAATCCATGCAGACTTACCCATATTGAAACTTTTTGCTTCTGTTAAATTTTCTGCATGTCAAAGGACTAGTCTACCTCAAGATTCAGTCAGTTGTGAGACAAAATGGACTTTATGTTTCCATAATTATGTGATGACTTGCCTGGTGTGATGAGTCTTAGAGATGCATTAAACCCCCTTTTTCCAGAGTGCTGCTGTTTTGTCGTCTGCAAATGGTTTCAATTCGGATGTGTCCAGATTTTGTTATCTGTTTAAGAATAACTGACCAAAATGAATCGGAACCTGTTAGACAGAACAAGTTCGTCATTCAGAAATTTGGAAAAAAAATCTATAGTTTACACATTGATGTTGGCTTTCTGCTCTGCAAGAATGTCTTCTTTCTCTTGTCAAATCTGTCCTGCATTTCCCAAATAAGTGGAACTGACACAACTGGTTCTATGTCGCTTTTTCAACACTAACTACTGTGCAACCATCTCCTTTTTGGTATATTTTGGTACATGTTCAAGTTTGAAACTAACAGAATAGTCCTTTTGACCTCCGAAACAGATGCTCCATGCACAATGTAGCACATTTTTACGAGTGATTTGATCACATTAACTCTTAACCACACAATCCTGACTTTTAACGACCCTGGGAAAGAAGCCTTTTGAAAGCATTGTGGGAAAAGGAGAAAATGCTGGTAACCAGCATTTTCTCCTTTTCCCACAATGTTTTCTACCCATTCCTAAACAAATTTCAATTCTTGAGTTGCGTTTAATTTGTCATCTGCAAATGCTTTCAATTTGGACTTGTCTAAAATTCTGTCGTGTGGTAGAGAGTTAAATGCAACCTGTTATGGTTAACTCTTTACCACACAACCTCGATTTTGAAAACATTGAGGAAAAATGAGGAAATGCTGGTAACCAGCAGTTTCTCCTTTTTCCACTGTGTTTTCTACACCAAAAAAAAAAAATTTTTTCAGTAACATTTATTTTGTCATCTGCAATTGCTTTCAATTTGGACCAGTCGAAAATTTTGTTGTTTGGTAAAGAGTTAAGAGTAAGATTTTAGAAAAAGTGCTGGCTTTCATGTTTAGTCTTGAGAAATTTTTTATTGGTAGGGATCTATACATGAAGGAAAATAATGAATATGACTTGACATTGTTTTGTTGCTAAAAATATCAAGCTAGATCATTCATATTTTGTCTTGAAAATATTCTATAGGACAGCCCAGTATATCATGAATTTGAGTTTGTAAGTTTTGCTAGAGTGTGAATTCACCTTTTTTTTTTTGTAACCGGACATCTAATTGGCTAATTTTTTGTGGTGGTGAAAATAAATTGAATCTCATAGACCAATCAGAAACTCGCTATCATTTCTTTGATTAACTAATTTCTGTGATAGTAGTGAAGATAACTTAGGGTTATAAAAAAAGTGTGGATTTTTTTTTTTTTTTTTTTAACCTTTAGTTTTAAGTTAATGATGTATACTACCTGTTTGTTTCGAAAGACAGAAAGACAGAATATTTATCTGATGACCTACACCACTCATACCTTGAAATTGCATTTTTCTGTTTCATCCATGTTTCAAACAATCATGTTTTAACCCTTGTAGTGCCTTTCATGACTGTAGTTGCTTTTGTGGCCAGTGTAGATCAAGATCAAGCTGCACAAAACATGCAGCCTGACCTGTAATCTAAACTGTCCACTTTGCTGAAACACTGTAGACAAAAGCAAGCACGAATTGCTATTATTTGGATTGTATTTCTAGGATAAATATTAGTGTTGGTTTTATTTAGCTAAGGGTTAACAACATTTAATAGGTTGGCTACTGAAAATGATTTGAGAACAGCAGAAAATTCTAATAGCCAGTATTTTCTTGTTTTCCAACAATATTTTCCATTATTTCAAGGACAAATCACATCATCTGAGTTATGTCAAATTTTTTTGTCTGCAATAACTTTCAATATGAAAATTTCTAAAATTTTGTTGTATAGTTAAAGAGTTAACCCTAATCCTGCGAAATAAATGAAATGAAACATTCAAACTGACTGTAAAATTCAAATTTTGCTATTTCAAAGGTAAGTTTTGGGAAATGGTATATCCTTATCGGACAGTGTAGATCAAAGATCAGGCTGCATATTCTGTGCAGCCTGATCTTGATCTACACTGTCTGCAAAAGGTCAGTGAATCCCGCTGAGCAGCCTAAGGGCTTAAATCAGTTTCTGATTGTGTCAATGTTTTTAAGGTATTTGGAGTATTTTACTCGTGCGCGTATATTGTTATGTTCCTTGCAAGATGGGTTTAAGGTAATGCTAGACTGATTTTACAAGTGAATTAATTAGATCTTGTCAAGTGGGGTTAACCCTTTTCCGCACAATGCGGCCTTTTAACGACCCTTGGAAAGAAGCCTTTTGAAAACATTGTGGGAAAAGGAGAAAATACTGGTAACCAGCATTTTCTCCTTTTCCCACAATGCTTTCTACCCTATCAAAGAAAAATTTCACCATTTGAGCCACACTGATATTGTTGTCTGCAAATGCTTTCAATTTGGACAAGGCTAAAATTTTGTCGTGTAGTACAGGGTTAAATAGGAGTTAGTAGATGCATTGTGTTCAACTAGCTAGGTAAAAAAACGTTTACTGCTGAAAAAAAGGTCTTTTTTTTCCATCGTTTAGATGCGTTTATTCAAAATCAGCTGTACATTGTTTTCACCTCATATTTCTGTATGTAAGATAAAAATATGCTTAATCATTACACACAAAGCACAGATTAACTATGTATAAACAACAATTCAATATTGATAATGTAAGTTAAAAAAGATTGAACTAAAACCTGATCGATATAATTTTTGTTTTTCCTTGTGTGGATGTTGTTTTTAAAGTTTCAAGTTATTTTCCAAATAAGTAAACTTTGATGCAAAAAATATAGTGAACAGAACTGATGTCCAATATGTTTTAATCTGCTTTTTGGTTGCTGGGTGTTGTTTCATGTAATCTTGCTTTACACAGAGGGTATGTGTATTTGTCCATATGTGGGGGAAAAATTTCACTTCTCAAAATTGCATGTAAAACAAGAAGCATTTTAAGCAGTGTACCATAATTTGTGCTTAGAAGATTAAAATAAGAAATGCAGTAAAAAGTATATGGCTTTAAGTTTGGTTTAACCCTGTTTAGGAGGTTAAAATATCAAATAACTTGTTAACTGTAACGTCTTATTGTTTGACTTGAAGTATTTCAAAACGAAATATTATATATGAAACTCAATTAAAAGTACAGATCAGAGAATACTAGGTCTTGAATTTTAGATATAGATCATGTAAGACAAGTATACCAGAGCAATTTTTGTCCTGTGTGACAGTGTTTTCACATTAGCTGCAAAAAACACCAAAGTTGGTATTTGTAAGTGGCAAGTTTAGTACCTTGTAAAACATATCATTAGTTATATGATGTGTGTTTGTTCAAGTTTACTTTTAGGTCAGCTTCTTGTATCCTATTTATCTTATAATAAAAAGGCCCAGTAGGGGCCAAAAGAATGCAGGTTTTAAAATGCATTTAAATTTGAATCATATCTAAAATATGTAAAATATTGTGAAGATGACAATCTCTTATCAGAAAAACAAATTTTAAAATCAGGCAAATAATAAAAAAAAAGATAGAGAGACCTGGCAACCTTTAACTTAGTTTTGAAATTAGTTTTTCTGCCAGCAACTAACACTTGGACCTACCGTACAGTTACAGATTGTCATCTTCACAATAATTTCCATACTTTTCAATGACATGATTTACATTTAAATGCATTTCAACACCCCAATTGTTTACGTTTGGCAGCTAATGAAACTTTAAGAGAATCCAATAATTGAGTGCATTTATTGTCATTCTAAAGAACTTTAAGCCAATTGTACACACATTACACAGGGGGATTGTCTTTGTATGTTCTCTCTTTGTTTCACTATTTTCAAAATTATGTTGGAGGAAGGAACTTTCTTGTTGTACCAGAGGTGTTTCAATTGTAAGAAAGTTACATTTTCTGATACAGGCTTACCAAACAGTCTTGTTTTAACTCTTTACCAAGCGACAACATTTGGACGCTTCCAAATTGAAAGCATTTGCAGACAAAAAAATTTGTTTTGGGAAAGGTAGAAAACATTGTGGGAAAAGGAGAAAATGCTGGTAACCAGCATTTTCTCCTTTTTCCCACAATGTTTTCAAAAGTCTTTTTTCACAGGGTCGTTAAAAGTCGGGATTGTGTGGTAAAGGGTTAATTGCCCTGAAGAATGAACTTTTGAAAACATTGTTGGTAAAGGAGAAAATGCTTATAAGTGGCATATTCTCCTTTTCTCACAATGTTTTATACCCTTTCAATGACAAATACTATTACTCAGGCCATACATGTGTTATTGTCTACAAAATGCCTTCGATATGGACATGTCTAAAATGTTGTCATTTGGTAAAGACTTGAAACTTTTGCAAATGTGGAAAACATTACTTATTCAGTATTGATATACCGTATTTCATCTAATTAATGCTCCTTCCCAAATAGTAGTGCCCCACTTTATATCTTACTCCAGAGGCCTTTGGACAACCCCTACCTACATTGACCTTACCTTAAAATTGACGACTGGAGTGACAAACTTCCAAATGCAGGACAACTTCACTAAAACTTTTCAGACTTATTAAAATAACTAATGACTTATATTTTATTAATAAACTTACTGGTAAGGCGTCGACATAATCCTAATTTACTTCACAAATTGATGTCATTAACACCTGACTATCCAAATAAACATACAGTTCCAGTAACATTATAATCTTCTGGTTACACAAAATTTGTCAAATAACTTTGAAAAACTTTAAGAAAGTGAAGTATTGAATACCAGTGTTCCATTATACTAATCATGAATGATATTTAATGTCCAAATAAATCATGATTGGCGGTAAAATCAATATCTGCATTACTGCACAATACATTGAGTCTGTCAAAATGGGGACTGCTTTGCACTTGGCACTAACTAAAATCCCAGATTAAAGTACCGTACTTACTCTAAGTGATGGCACTTAAATTTCAAGAAATAGGCTAATGAAATAAGAGCGCCCTGTCGTTGTTTTGTATGGCACCCTGGAGCATTAATTAGGTGAAATATGGTAGGTATCCTACAGTTTCAGGAAAAAATTTTAGTCTTTTTTTCAAATCCACTTAAATAATTTTCCGACTTTAGTGGAGTTTATTTGAAACCCATTTCACTAACATTAACATTCTCAAATCCTGATCTGACACTTTCAGACTCAACCCCACAAAATAATGGACTTAAGTTTGTTAATTGAGTCAAGTCTTTATTTTGCAAAGTTGAGTCTGAAACGTTATGTCATCTCCGGATTTGAGAAGCTTACTAAGGTCTATTAATGTTGGTGAAACAAGTCTCAAATAATGGACTCAATCTAAGTCAGAACCTGACACCAATCAGTGAATCTGGGCGAAATAAGAGACTCAAGTTTTTTCGTGAAATCAGGCTTTGAGATCTTACAAAAGAAAAATCATTGTAATGATACACATATGAAACACTTCCATGTTGTATTTGTTGGCTCACTTTGGTCACGTTGCTGTTTTCTGTTAATGTTCTCCGGATGGGCGGCTTCACTTTGCTTCTTTGTTTGCTTTTCAGTGACAACACTGTCAAAAAGAGTGACGTGAGAAAGAGAAAAGCCCAACAACTGGGCTCAGATACCCAAACCCCTCCTGCTACTGCACTAGAGACTGAATCTCTGACCCCCTCAGTCCCAGTCTCTGAGACAGACGACCTGGGGTCTGAGGAAAAACTCCCACCCCCACCTCCCCCACCCTCAAACCCCCAAACATCCCTCCCAGAGTCAGACCTTATAGATGCTGCCAGGGAAAGGTAATTTGTTGTTTATTTGTTGAGAATGCATGTATGTAGTCTTGTGTATGATATGAAAGGGAAAAACAAGACCAGTGTTTCTTGATGATGAATTCTTTACCAAACTCTCCCATGTTTTAACCATTTACCACACAGTCCTAAGTTTTGACGACCTTGAAAGAGAAGGCTTTTGAAAACATTTTGGGAAAAGGAGAAAATCCTGGTAACAAGCATTTTCTCCTTGTCTGACAATGCTTCCTATCCTATCAATGAAAGAAATCATTACTTGAGCCAAATTTAATTTGTCAACTGCAAATGCCTTCTATTACCCTTTACCAAATGACAATATTCTAGACCAGTCCAAATTGAAAGCATTTACAGACGATAAAATAAATGTGGCTCAAAAACTGAAATTTTTTGGGGGAAGTGTAGAAAACATTGTGGGAAAAGGAGAAAATGCTGGTTACCAGCATTTTCTCCTTTTCCCACAATGTTTTCAAAAGGTTTCTTTTTCAGAGTTGTTAAAAGTCGGGATTGTGTGGTAAAGGGTTAATGACCTTTGGGAAGAAGGCTTCGAAATCTTTGTGGGAAAAGGAGAAAATGCTAGTAATCACCATTTTACTCGGTAATATTTCCTTCCTTTCCTACAACATTTTCTACCCTTTAAAAGACAAATTTAATTTGTGAGTCAGGTTGTCTTATTTGTGTGCAGTTTTTTTTCAGATTGGATTGATCTAAAATTTTGTCATCACGTTACTAGGTAATGGAATATACATCTTCATGCTTTCTTGTGTATCTTTGTGGCCAGTCACTGGTGAAGGATTATTGTAGAAATGTGTTGCTAAGTTAATCCAATATTAGACTGTTTGTTTTTCTTTTGGAATATATTAAGCAAGACCAAATATCTTGCAGATGAAAAAGTTTTTTTGTGAGGATATCCTCATATCTTATTTGCCCCCTTCGGCCATGTCACCCATCCCCCCCTCCCCAAAAGAGGAATAAAGGGAACCGTCAAAGCACTGTCATAGTTGCTGTCATCATGTAAAATCTTAAGATATTTTAGATATCTTTGTAATTACTGACGAAAATTACACGAAACTTCGGCTAGTTGTTAGCAGCTATCAAATTGGTAACCTGTACTAGGTTGTGTTGATATGCAGTGATTCTTTTAACAGGGTTTTTTTCTTTCAATTAGATCTATCCCTTTGTCACAAGGTTTTTTTTTAGCTCACCTGAGCACAAAGTGATCGTGTGATCATGCTCTGTGTGTCTGGCATCCGTCGTGCGGTCGTCAACATTTACCTTGTGTGTACTTCAGAGGCCACACTTTCCATCAGATACTCATGAACGTTGGTCAGAATGTTTGTCAGGTGTGCACTCTAGAGGCTACATTTTCCGTCAGATACTCATGAAATTTTGTCAGAATGTTTGTCTTGAAGATATCTTAGACAAATTGGAAATTGGGTTATGCTCGGTCAAAAAGTAGGTCACTGGGCCAAATCACAGAAAAACCTTGTGTGCTCTCTCGAAGCCACATTTTCAGTCGGATACTCCTGCAACTTGGTGAGAATCTATGTCTTGATATCTCAAACATTTTCAAAATTGGGTCATGTTGGGTCAAAAATAGAGTCACTGGGCCATATCTTAGAAAAACCTTGTGTACATGCTAGAGGCTACATTTTCAGCCTGCTATTCATAAAGCTTGGTCAGAATGTTTGTGTTGATGATTATGGGTCAAAAAGTAGGTCACTGGGCCAAATCTTAGAAAAACCTGAAGTGCACTCTAGAGGTCACATTTTGAGCCTGATATTCATGAAACTTGGTCATAATGTTTGTCTTGATGATACATGTATATTGAACAAATTGGAAATTGGGTCATGTCAGGTCAAAAAGTAGGTCACTTACACTCATCTGTTTTACTTCATGTAAAAAAGGATTGCTTTAGCTTTATCAACCATAGATGGCTTTACTCAGGTGAACACTTTAGGGCCAATGGCCCTCTTGCTTTTTAAGGTGACTGCTGCTATTTTTTTCCAGAAATAAATAAGTATAGCTAATCAAGGAAAACTTAATGATTTTCAGGGGTGATAGTGAGTCGGGGGATTCGAGTTCAACAGTGTCACAATCGTCATATGATCCTTCCAAACCAAACTTTCGTAATAAAGATTCGGAAATACCAAGTTCCGTAGAGAATACAGATACTCACGATACTGAGTCTGAGTCTTCATCAATTTCTGCAAAAAAATCCAAAGGTTAGTATGATTGTTTGTGACAAATTTACTGCATGTAGATCTATCATACTGTAATGTTGATATCTTAATAGCTAAATGAATGACAGATTGTAGGTACTAATTACATATTTTGCCTATTTAGAGCTGATTTTGCTATAATATCTGATGAAGTATTTATCAGAAAACTTAAATCGAAGATCACACTTTGCAGTCGAATCTTGATGTACACTGTCTGCAAAATATTAGTCAATGTTGCCCCTGGAATTCCACTAACCATGGACAAGACATGTTTTTGTGCTCATGATGCCCTTACAAACAGATTTGTGCATAATGTCTTTACATACAGATATTTGATAATTTCTTGATATAAACATGTGTTCATGGTGTCTTTACATCAAGATTTTTGCATGATATCTTTTCATAAAGTGGTTTTCACAATATCTTCATGTAAATATGCTGTCAGTATGTATGTAAAGATGTCTTCATAATGTCTTTACGTAAATAATGTGATCATGATTCTTTTACACAAAGATGTGTGTATCAATTCTTAATGTAAATCTGTATTCATGATCTCTTTGCATAAAGATGTGTTCATAATTTTCTTGTGAAAAGAAGTGGTCATGATTGACTTATGTAAACATGTGGTCATAATTTCTTTGCATAATGACCCGTCATAATTTCTATACATGAAGATATGTAATTGATGTCTTTACATAAAGATGTGTTCATGATTCTTTTGTGTAAAGATATGTTCACAATGTCTTTGTGTAAACATTTGTTGATGATATCTGTCCTGAAAGTTGTGCTCACATTGTCTTTATGATATATTCATGATTTCTCAATGTTAAGATGTGTTCGCAATGTCTTTCTGTAGACTTGTGTTTAGAACTCATTTCAGAAACATGTGATCATGACTAATTTGCACAGAGATGTGTTCAAGATCAGTTCATAATAATTATGTTTACACAAAGATGTGGTATTGGTTCCTTTTTTGGAAAGATGTGTTCATGAATGTGTCTATATAAAGATATGTTCATGATGTTTGTCTAGAGCAAAGTGCAGGATTGCAAAAGATAATTGGGTTTAACATGTAAATGTTTAATTGTTTGGATGCTTATCAATAAAAGCATGTGTGTTGAACTTTAAGCATTACGAGGTGGCAGTGTGTGGTTTTAGAAAAAAAAATTGCATGAAAAAGTTACTGCTGAAGTTATTTTTTTTGTGCATTTGCTAGGAACGATGAATATAATGTTGGAATATATTGAAACTTTTACCAAGTGATCCTATCTCTTAACCCTTTACCAGACGACACAGTTTTAGACTTGTCCAAATCCAAAGTGTATGCAGACACCATATCAAATGTGGCTAACATTGCAAAAGTTGTCTTTGATAAGATAGAAAACATTGTGGGAAAAGGAGAAAATGCTGTTTACCAGCATTTTCTCCTTTCCCCACAATGTTTTCAAAAGTCTTCTTTCTGAAGGTCATTAAAACACAATTTTAGACTTGTCCAAACTGGCAATATTTACAGGAGACAATATGACACGCCTCTGCAAGAGAAGAAAACTTTGTGGGAAAAGGAGGAAAATCAGGTTACTAGTGTTAATCTTCTTTTCTCACAACGTGTTCAAAAAGCTTCTAATGGAATTGTTTGGGAAAGGGATAAAAGACCATTTGGAAGGCATTTAAAAAGATTATGGAAAAAAAAAATGCTGTTGGTCACAATATTATCTGACCTTTCAAACACCAAGTCCATCATTTAAAGCAGTGTAGAGTTGTGGACAATAAGTGCTTTCAATATGGATGAGCTTAAAATTGTGTGGTACAGACAAAAATTAAACAAAGGAAGAATAAAATGGGCTTATCAGTTAAATTTTGCATGTGTGTTTTCTGCATGTTGTTATCACTGTATGATCATGTAGATGACTAATAAAGATGTGAGGATCGTTTAGATGATTTGGAATTCATGCCAGGCTCAAGTGTCTCAGAACGCAACCCTTTAATCATCTCATGTGGAATTCTTCTGTAACTCATTCAGCGGCAGATAAAATTTTGAGCCATGCATTGTTAAAAGGGGGCTTAATGCATCTGCAGAAAGTATTGACCAATGACAGCCTGTGCAGGCTAACATGGGTTAACTCTTTACCGCACAATGACGCCTTTTGACGCCCCTGGGAAAGAAGCCTTTTGAAAACATTGTGGGAAAAGGAGAAAATGCTGGTAACCAGCATTTTCTCCTTTTCCCACAATGTTTTCTATCCTATCAAAGAAAAATTGCACCATTTTAGCCAAATTGAAATTGTCGTCTGCAAATGCTTTCAATTTGGACAAGGCTAAAATTTTGTCGTTTGGTAATGGGTTAAAACTTTTTGCTGTTTGTAAATTTTCTGCTTCTCCAAGGACCACCCATCCTCTAGATTCAGCCAATCGTTAGACAAAGTGTATTTTAAGGATCTGTAATTATGTGATGTCTTGCTTGGTATAATGCATCTCCTTGCCCCCTTTTGCCAGAGCATGGCTCAGATTATAAACTTGGGCCCTTTCGATGGCTGAAAATACAAGAGACTTAAAAATTAGAAAAATATTTTATCATGTAGACATAATTGGAGGGTATAGATCCAAGATCAGACTGAATGTTCTGTGCAGTCTACTCTTGATCTATGCTATTTGAGAATACCCCTGTTTTTGTCTATTGGGCTGAAGGAGTTTGGAGATTCAGTCATTTAGGTGCTGTAATGTGTCTCGCGAAAACCCATTTTGTGCGTCATCCAACAAATTATTTCCATGAAATAATTTTGGTTGAGTACCCAGATTGCTAGTTTTTGAATGGCAGTCATTTTGGGACAATAGCTCCATTGACCTGAATACCCACAACATAGGCACTCATTTTGTAAAAGATAGCTCTGTTGACCTGTCTTTGCAGGCTTATGCTTTGAACATTGTTATTGCATCACTTTGTTTACAGTTGTAACTAATCTTAACTGTTTGTACTAACCTGTTCTAATTCAGGCTTTAATTTACCCAAACTGCCGTTTAAGTTCGGTGCTGGCGAGAGGGATAAAGGAGGAGTTATGCTCATTTCCTCTCGCACACTGAATACGGGGGAGGATTCCACCACAAGTGAAGGGGGGATAACTCTAATTTCAAAACGGAAGTTAGATACTGGGATAGATTTCGATGGTAAGGAACAATTTGTCAAGATTTTATCAGTTTCTATCCTAATAACATTTTCACCATGTAGATTCTTTTATATATGCCACTCTTTCTTGATTATTAACTCATGTTCTGACACAGAGTTGCAGCGGAGGACTTTTAACTCTTTACCAAGTGACAAAATTTTGGACTGGACCACATTTACAGCATTTTAATATGACAACTTAAATGTCGCTCAAATAATGAAATTTGTTTTTGAAAGAGTAGAAAACTTCATGGGAAAAGGAGAAAATGCTAGTTACCAGCATTTTCTCCTTTTCCCCACAATGTTTTCAAAATCTCTTTCATCAGGGTCATTAAAACTTGGGATTGTGTGGAAGAAGGTTAAAATGTCCATGCAAAAAAGGGTTTGTTAACTCGTTACCACACAACGAATATAAGACTTGTCGGAATAGAAAGCATTTAGCAGTTGAAAAATTTAAATGTGACATTTGTTTCTGATAGGGTAGAAAACATTGTGGGAAAAGGAGAAAATGCTGGTTACCAGCATGCCCTCCTTTTCCAACAATGTTTTCTGAAGGCTTCTTTCACAGAGTCATTAAAACTCAGGGTTGTGTTGTAAACAGTTAAAATAAAATAAGATTTTAAGTCATGAATACATTTGAAAATATTGTTGCAGAAGAAGAAATTGTCGGGGAAATGAGCGATTCTTCTTTTACAATAATGTTTTTGAAACTGGAAGCTGCAAGAAGTTAGTGAATGATAGGTTTTTTTTTAGACTCTTGACTTTTTTTTTTTTCTCTACAACTGATTTTTCTTCTGTATAAGTGACTTCTTAGTAGTACAATACTAGAGTTTAAAAGCACACAAAATTAGTGATGTCTTGAATTTTCAGACTTTGTATGGTAGGTTTGTAAATGCTGTAAGACTGAATATATGCCATCATTTGAGAACACTCCCAAACTTTATCAGTGTTGTTCAGCATGGCTTAGTGGCAAAGTGTAGGGCTGGTAACCTGGAGGCCCTGGGTTCAAATATCACTGGAAACACTGAGTTTACCATTTGGGTTTCCTTGGGCAAGACACAACAAATCCCTAACCTTGTACTGGTGAAACCCAGGGCGTAATTGAATAAGCAAGCTGTCGCCAAGACATGACTGAAATAAAGTTGAAAGAGGTGTAAAGGATCATTCAGTCAATCAGTCAATCATGATCACTGTTGTAAGATCATCTGTTATAGTTGTTACATATTTCTGGAAAGAAAGCACTTAACTCCTTACCAACCCACAAAATTTTGGAATGGACCAAATTGAAAGCATGTACATCAACAAATTAACTCTTTACCACATAATCGGACTTTTAACGACCCTGTAAAAGAAGCCTTTTGAAAACTTTGTGGTAAAAGTAGAAAATGCTGGCAACCAGCATTTTCTCCTTTTCGCACAATGTTTTCTCACCATTCACAAACAAATCTAATCAATTGAGCCACATTTAATTTGTTGTCTGCATATGCTTTCAATGTGGACAAGTCTACAATTTTGTTGTTTGGTAAAGAGTCAAACATTGCTAAAATGATAAATTCTCTTTTTGACGGCGTAAAAAAATAATGTGGGAAAAGGAGAAAATGCTGGTTACCAGCATTTTCTCCTTTTCCGACAATGTTTTCAAAAACCCTCTGCTTCAAGTTCATTAAAAGTCGGCATTGTGTGGTAAAGGGTTAATTGAGAAAACATTTTGACAAATAAAAAAATGAAAACAGTGTGACTTATGAAGAAATCCCTCATGAGAAAATTTCTCAATCTGCCACAAAGTTTTCTGTCAAAGGATACTCCAGACACATCAGAATCTTTTAACACTTTACCACACAGTCCCAAGTTTTAACAACCCTGAAAAGAAACTTTTTGGAAACATTGTGGAAAAAGAAGAAAATACTGGTAACTAGCATTTTCTTTCTTTTCCCACAATGTTTTCTACCCTATTAAAGACAGAAATCATCATTTTAGTTACATTTAATTTGTTGTCTGCAAGTTGCTTTTAATTTGGTAAAGTACAAAGTTTTGTTGTTGCGTAAAGAGTTAGGCAGAGAAACAAGATTGGGAAAAAGTTTCTTTTAGGTTAGCCCTTTCCCAAACAAGCCCTGGTTTTCATGTGTCTGCAGTACAAGTCTTTTGAAAACACTGTGGGAAAAGGAGAAATTGCTCGTAATGAGCAATTTCTCCTTTTCCCACAGTGTTTTCTACCCTTTTTGAGAACTTTCTGCCATTTTCATCATATTTAAAATTGTCGTCTGCAAACTCTTTGAATTTGGACCAGTCCAAAATTTGTCGTTTGGGAAAGGGTTAAGGAAACGTTTAAAGGATTATGTAATATTTTTGTGATAAATTGTAAATTGTTATTGGTTGTTTTATATGCAGACAAAAAAGGAAAACATACTGGTATGACAGGAATAAAGATTCTAAACTGCAAATCAAGATAGAATATTCAATATGCTACATGGTCTACACTAAATAATTTAGGAGGTTGGGGAATAGAAACCATGAGTACTGAGTCTTTACTGGATAAGACTTGTCCATATTTAATCCTGAACCCTTTCCCAAACAACAAATTTTGGACTGGTTTCAAATTGAAAGAGTTTGCAGACGACAATTTTAAATTTGATGAAAATGGCAGAAAGTTCTCAAAAAGGGTAGAAAACACTGTGGGAAAAGGAGAAATTGCTCATTATGAGCAATTTCTCCTTTTCTCACAGTGTTTTGAAAAGACTTGTACTGCAGACACGTGAAAACCAGGGCTTGTTTGGAAAAGGGTTAATCACACAATCCCAAGTTTTATTGACCCTGATAAAGAAGGCTTTTAAAAATAGTGTGGGAAATGGAGAAAATGCTGGGTACCAAGGCCCAGTTTTACGAAAAAACTTATGTCTCTTATTTTGCTTAAATTGGCTATCAGACTTGTTTTCTGACTAAAATTGTGTTTGTTGAGACCAATTATTGCACTAACATTAACAGACTTTAGTAACATTCTCATATCCTAACTTGACAGAACCTTTCATACTCAACACAGCAAAATAATGGACTTTAATGTCTGATAATGTCTGATAACTGAGTTAAGGCTGTTTATCTTGCTGAGTTTTCAAGAAATGTTTTCAAACGCCTCCATGGTCAGGGTTTGTAAAAAGCATGGGGATTGTCTTGCAAAGTTTCAAGGTCAAGTGGTAGAAAGTGCTGGTTACCAGCATTTTCTCCTTTTCCCACAAGGTTTTCTACAGTATCAAAGAAAAATTGCACCATTTTAGCCACATTGAAATCGACGTCTGCTAATGCTTTCAATTTGGTTAAAGCTAAAATTTTGTCTTCTGGTAAAGGGTTAAGGTCAGCTGAATCGAAACAGAGGGAAATAAACTGACACAAAAAGGAGAGAAAACCAAACAATTTTTGTCAGCAATGTTTCTGTATTTTAATCTACATCATACAGAAGATCATGTGGCATATTGTTGAAGCTTCAAATAGTAGAAATGCAAATTCCATTTCCATTCTAAACCATCCTTGACACCTGTGTGGTCTGTTTTCATGTCAACAAAAAACACTTACACAACAGCATTTGAATAATTTTGCTCATACATGGAAAAAGAAAAAAGAAGAAAAATCCTGAGGCACAAAGAAACAATGACAAAAGTCATAGCAAACTTCAGCATACTAAACTTTGTTTGTAGAAATGGGGTTGACCTAGGTTTCTAGTTTCTCAAACTGGGTACATTATTGTCTGTGTACCATAGATGATAAAGAGACCAGTAAGTAAAGGTCAAGATCATACTGACTTTCAACACGTTTAACCCTTTCCCAAACGACAAATTTTAGACCCTTCCAAACTGAAAGAGCTTGCAGACGACAATTTTAAACTTGATGAAAATGGCGGAAAGTTCTCCAAACGGGTAGAAAACACTGTGGGAAAAGGAGAAATTGCTCGTTACGAGCAATTTCTCCTTTTCCCACAGTGTTTTCAAATGACTTGCACAGCAGACACGTGAAAACCAGGGCTTGTTTGGGAAAGGGTTAAACCTTTGTGCACAATAACTTCATACTGGTTTGACCTAGCCTATTCAAACTTGGGACAAATAGTCCCCGTAAGGTGTATATTATGATCCTTTAAAATTTTGATGTTAATAGGCAAAAGGTCAAGGTCACAATTGGGTCATACATCAGTATCATATTAACAAGCAGTTTTCCACTCCTATGGGCAACTGGTGGTGACAATAAACACAAATTCAATCAAACAAGCAGTTTGAAGGGGGGGGGGGTGCATGGATTTACCATAAAGGAAATCTCTTTGTGGTATTGGCTTCTATGAAATAGTGAGGACAATGAAAATGGACCAATGACAGACTGCTTCTCATGATAATTATTGCACAGCATCATTCATAACTCTTGTACTGCCAGTTAAGTAAATATGGTCTAATCCATTCAGGTCTGAAAGTAAATTCCACTCTATTTTAAACAATTTTGTCAAAGTTTAGTATCGGGTAAATGGATAGTGTAGATCCAAGATCAGACTGCATGTTCTGTGCAGTCTGATCTTGACCTACACCATCCACAAAAGCTATTTGTACTTCCATTGGCATTAAAAGAGTTAATTTTCATGTACCATTTTGTTTAAGTTAGACTTACCTATTCCAATTATTTATAGCCCACTTTCTTTGATAATAAACTTGTTGTTCATGTTACATGAATGTTTAAATCATTTTTCTTTCCTGGACAAAATTTTAACATTATCATTAACTGTGTCTGACTATGCATGTTGTCTTGAATGAAATAGTTTATTCAGAAATGATGAATTGATGTATAAGATTGCTTGTCATTTTTATCATTATCAAAATTTTTTCCAAAGGTAAAGCAGTGTCAGGTAAATCAGGACATCATATTAACTTGGACACATATCATCCACGTAATATGTTGGCAAATTTTTCATTCATGTACACACTTTTCAAGAGTTCCAGATAGGCCATTTTTGAAAATCTATGAAGTTTATTGATAAATAATTGTAGATTTTTTTTCTGGATGACTTCACTTTTGCGCAGGTACATAACCGATTACCTATATTACGGTATGTTGCACATGTAAGGATATACTGAGTTACACTTTTATCAGAATTGCAAATTTTCTGGATTGTTTTATTTCTATAAAGCTGCTAAAAAAAATTTTCACAAAAAAATTGACTGCATCTAGAATTTTTTGAGACTGCAAGCTCTTTATTTATCCCTTTTAAGTTAATGGTGAAAACCTTTTTGACTTTGTCAGATGGTGAAATTGGTTTTACAGTTAATTTGGGTAGGCGTACTTCTTTCTAGTTGGAAAACCTAACATTCTGTAGATTGATACCAAACCCATACCTTAGTTATTTCAAGACTTATGTTATTTTGTCCTTTTCCTACATTTCACATTTGTCGATTTCTGACTTAGGGAAAAAAAAAACACAGTCGGTGTAGGTTTTTTAAGATTACAATTATCATAGTATTTTATGGGTTTTTTTTATGTTTTCCTGTAATAGAACAGCTCTTGAAACTTTTGGCATGCTAGGGGCAATATAAAATACATTTGGCTACAGTTAAGATCAACATCAGACTGCACAAACTGTGCAGTCAGATCTTAAACATACACTTTCCCATATTTTGTTAAATGTTACTAGTCAGGACAGTCTTAACCCTTGGGTCCCCAAATAAACCCAGCAGATGTTTTAATACTTTCCAACACAATGCCAACTTTCAACAACCCAGAGAAAGAAAGCTTTTGAGAAGCAATGTAGGAAAGGGAGAAAATGCAGCATTTTCTCCTTTACCCATAATGTTTTCCACCCTTCCAAAATAAAGTTTCAATTTTTGAGTCATATTTATTTTATTGTCTGCAGATGCTTACAATTTCGGCATGTCTAAAATTTTGTCATTAGGTAAAGAGTTAAGTCCTGAAATAAGACCCAGATAATTGCAATATTATGGTTGCCTTTGTCTGTAGTGCTTCAGGAAAGCAGACTGCACATTTGTTGCAGTCTGATCTTGATCTACACAGGCTGCCAAGGCAACTGTAGTTGAGAAAGGAGCTTTGAGAGTTAATTTTACTATATTAGTGTCTTCGTTAGTGTTTACTAAGGGATCTGATGAATGCTATGGAAACAGTTTGGTTTTGTCACACCCTGCAAGACTTTTGGAAAATTGAAAGCATAGAAAATCCTGGTTATCAGCATTTTGTCCAATTTCTGCAATGTTTTCTACCTTTTCAAAGGCATATCTCAACCTTTTCACCCTTTACCAGACAATCCTGAGTTTTAATGACCCTGAAAAGCACTCCTTTGAAAGCATTTTGAGAAAAGGTGAACATGCTGGTAAACCAACATTTTCCAATGATGTTTTCCACCGTTCTGACAGCCAGTATCAATGTTTGAGTAACAATGTTTTGTTGTCTGCAAAATTAACCCTTTACCACACGACAAAAATATAGACAAGCCCAAATTGAAAGCATTTGCAGACGACAATTTACATTTGGCTCAAATGATGGAATTTGTTTTTGATTGGGTAGAAAACATTGTGGGAAAAGGAGAAAATGCTGGTCACCAGCATTTTCTCCTTTTCCCACAATGTTTTCAAAAGGCTTCTTCCTCAGGGTCGTTAAAACTTGGGATTGTGTGGTAAAGGGTTAAAGCTCTCAATATGAACAAGTTTAAAATATTGTCATCCTGTGAATACATGTAGGTAACCACTTTATGTTTTCAATTAATGTCATCATCATGCTTCATCTATAATTAGGTCTATGTGCACAGTGCAAAATCACCTCATGTCATAGAGATATGTTGCATTTTTAGTGCATTTTAGAATAGAATGTACCAGTAACTGATAATTTGTATATTGCATGGAAGTTAATATTGAATGTGCTTTAACTAATGATGCAGAACGGGAAAGACTAAAAATTGCTTCATGTTCAAGAACTAACATAAACTTTATGATAGAGGTCATGCAAATAATTTTATTCATTTGGGGTACCTGGCTCTTACAATTTAAAACAATTCAATGACGTAAAATCAGTATTATAACTGTATCCACAAAACCAGTCTGATTAACATGCTGAAGAATTCTTATAACTTGAAAAGAAGGCAATTTCTGATTGGCTGGATGAAATGGTTAAGCCAATCAGGAATTGTGTTACTGTACAAATTTGGAATTATAGTGCCATTTACACTGCTATATAATTACAGACCTCAGTCTGGAGATTAACTGCTTGTATTTCATAGAGAAAACAAGTTTGTGAAAGATAATTCATTCACCTCTTTATCAGAATTTGCAATTATGTGTACAAGGTATCCACAACAGAGTGGCAAAATTTCAGAATGTATACAATGTTTTATTGTAAGATATACAGGATTTGATATAAGTTGGCATTTGTATTTAACCGTTTACCACACAGTCCTGAGTTTTAACGACCCTAAGGAAGAAGGCTTTTGAAAACATTGTGGGAAAAGAAGAAAATGCTGGTACCAGCATTTTCTTCTTTTCCCACAATGTTTTCTACCCTTCTAGAAACAACTTTCAGCTTTTGAATCACATACAATTTGCCCTCTGCAATTCATTTCAATTTGGACTGGTCTTAAACTTTGTTGTGTGGTAAAAAGTTAAATGAGTCTAGAAAAACGTTATTGACCCTTTACCACACAATCCCGACTTTTAACGACCCTGCGGAAGAGGCCTTTTGAAAACATTGTGGGAAAAGGAGGAAATGCTGGTAACCAGCATTTTCTCCTTTTCCCACAATATTTTCTACCCTATCCAAGACAAATTCCATTATTTGAGTCAAATTTATTTTGTCGTCTGTAAATGCTTTCAGTTTGGACCAGTCAAAATTTTTCTTGTGTGGTAAAGGGTTAACTCAATACCTAACGAAAAAATTTTAGACTAGTCTAAGCATTTGCAGATGACAAGTGAGACTTGAAAATTGAAATTTGTTATGGGACGGGTAGAAAACATTGTGGGAAACAGAGAAAATGCTGGTTACCAGCATTTTCTCCTTTTCCCACAATGCTTTCAAAAGGTTTCCTTTTTAGGGTCGTTAAAAGTCGGGATTGTGTGGTAAAGAGTTAAGAGCACCTCTGGCCAGCTCAATAACATTTGATAAACAGTAAGCCTCATTAAGTTTTTGTCTACAGATAGTCTCCACCATGTTTTCAAAAGGTTTCTTCTTTCTCAGGGTCGTTAAAGGTCGGGATTGTGTGATGAAGGATTAAGATGACAAATGCTTTCAAAATTGATAACTGTTTAAATTTTGTTGTGTGAGATGACAAAATTGTGCTCTAGTCCAACCTGAAAGCATTTGTAGATGACTATGTAATGTAGCGCAAATGATGTGTGTTGTCTCTAAAAGGGTAGAAAACCTTGTGGGGGGAAGAAGAGAAAATGCTGGCTACCAACATTTTCTTCTTTCTCCCATAATGTTTTCAAGGGCCTTCCTCTTCTGCGTATTTAAAACTTGGGATTGGGATTGTGTGGTAAAAGATCAAATCATTCAACACACTCCAATAATCACTATTCCATTTCACATTTCAGGTGCTAGTATAATTAGTACAATAAGTGATACATCCTCTGGCTATATGGTGGGAGAGCAGGAATCTACATCATACAGTTTCTCAGGAACCCCTGCTAATGAGGTAAGTGTTGTTGTGACCTTGACCTTGTCTACCAAGCCCAAGTAGTACTGCCAGTGGCATACAAGAATTGAGAACATGGGAGTCACTGGTTTGAATCCCCAGCTTGGCAAATTTCTTTCCCAGGATTGATGATTGTCATTGCGACAGGATTCTTTCTTCTGTAACCACTGATCATTGTTTTGACAATGGTTATGTGGGAAAGCAGCCAGTGGCTGTGGAAGAATATTGTGTGATAAGAAGTGATAAGCGAAACTCCAGGAAGGTATGGATAGGTGTACTGGCAGCCATGATAAAACTGCATGATTTTGGAAAAGGGCATTAAATACCACGCAAATCGAATGGAAAATAGGTGTTCCATTTGCCATGTTTTGTGGTAATTTATCATCAGTTTGGCTCATGGAACAGAGCGAATTGATGTAATTATATTTGATGTTAATTTAGGTCAAAACTTTGGGGGCAGACACATGTTTCTCAATCTATTGTAAAAGGAAAATTTTAACATCATAGTGAATAACCTGAACACATATGATTAGTCATTGAAACTTACCTATCATCCTTTGAAATGACAAGCTGCTGAAAATAAGTATTAACCAGTCAGATTTGTTCAATATGTTTGCCAATGTGAACAGATGGACAAATACATACTACATTTCTGAAATCTCTAACTCTCACTCAGACACATTTGATTACTCAATGTATGAGCTGTGCTCTGTCAAAAGGAAGCTGAATGCATCTCAGTGATCAGTATACTCTGCAAGTCATCATATTGGTATGGATTCATTATATTCATTTTGTCTAACAACTGATTTGAAGCTTGAGGTAGAATGGTCCTTGAACATTACAGAATATTGACCAAAAGCAAAAAGTTTCGATCAGGTCGGCCTTTGCGGACTGCGCAGGCTGACCTGGGTCAATACTTTTTGCAGATGTATTAACCCTTTCCCAAATGACAAATTTTAGACCCTTCCAACTGAAAGAGTTTGCAGACGACAATTTTAAATTTGATGAAAATGGCGGAAAGTTCTCCAAAAAGGGTAGAAAACACTGTGGGAAAAGGAGAAATTGCTCATTACGAGCAATTTCTCCTTTTCCCACAGTGTTTTCAAAAGACTTGTACTGCAGACACGTGAAAACCAGGGCTTGTTTGGGAAAGGGTTACGCTTCCTTTTCACAAAGCATGACATAGTCATAAATTTTGTTTGTTATCGCAGGACCACCCTTCACAAGCCAGTCCCCATGTCCAAAATCAGTTCCACTCCTGTCCAATAGCAGATTGGAATGTCGAACATGTGCGGAACTGGTTGATCGGGATTGAGATGGATAAATATATACCACTGTTTACGGAAAAGTCTGTGACGGGCTTGCAGTTAGTGAATTTAGATACAAACAAAATGAAGGTAAGTATAGTTCTCCAAGCCTTTAGTGGACAGGCTTGTCTTTTAACAATCCTATAGGTACTTTTGAAAACATGGTGGGAAGAAGAGAAAATTGCTGTCACCAGCCTTTACTGCTTTTCCAATACTCTTTATCTCCTTATCACACAACAAAATTTAAGTCTTCTGGCAACAATGTACATGTAGAGCAAATGATGAAACTTTCTTTTTGAAAGTGTAGAAAACATTGTGGGAAAAGGAGAAAATGCTGGTTACCAGCGATTTCTCCTTTTCCCACAATATTTTTAAAGCCTTCTCCTGGAGGGTAGTTAAAACTCGGGATTGTTTGGGAAAGAGTGAAAGACAAGTCTAATCATTTGATTTTAGTTTGGAGAAAGCAGTCAATCATTCATGCCATGGATATTTTGCGAGTTGTGCGAAGTTTTAACTCTTCAGCAAATGACAAAATTTAACACTTGTCAAAAGTGAGAGGTTAGACTCAGAACTTGAAATTTATATTTGAAAGGTTAGAAAACCCTGTGGGAAAATGAGAAATTGCTGGAAACCAGCATTTCCTCCTTTTCCCGCAATGTTTCCAAAAGTCTTCCTCGGTCGTTAAAACTCTTGATTGTGTTGTAAAGGGTTAATTTTTTCCGCTGAATGCTGAAAATTTGCACAACATGCAGATTGAATGATGTTGATAACAATCTTTATCATGTAAAACGAGCACCCAAGATGCAAGTCGTAAATGTTTATTTCCATATAAATAAAATTTGTGTTGATTTGTGTGATGAAAGAGATGATGAATAATGTGCCCAAATAGCATGTTTTTACTGAATATAACCGCACAGTGTATACAATTGCAAAGAAATCGAGAATACGTACATAGTGTTGTCGTATGTCAAAATATGTAATGAGGTAGGGAGAATTGATAATTATTGTTGAGCCTTGGCGAGACAATTATCAATTGTCACAACCGAGTTAGAGATTTTTGATCTACGCCAACACTGTGTATGTATTCTATTTATCTTTTAATGTCTGATTTGTACTCATCGTGTAAAAGATGTGAAAAATGTGGCTGACAAATGATGAAAGTTCATTTATATTGGAACTCCCATTTTAAAATTGCATTACCCACTGTACCCACACATATAGTACTTTATCGTAGTAATTAAACGTCCGAAATTTGCGATTGAGAGTGCTTTGGATTATTCTATTTGAGAAGATACGGTAAACAAGCATTCAAATGACATCACAGGCAGGAATTACGTAGGCAAATCATCAGAAAGTAGAGCGCATGCTATGATATCGTTCTTTTATCGCGGGCTTTCTGTAGTAATCGTTACTATTTTTGGAACACATTTCATTCATAATTGGTAATAGGGGACGGAGTCACTTGAAATTACTGTTCAGTAAATATCCGTGGTATATAAAAAATCTATAAATATCCGTGGTATATCAAAAAATATATCGCATGGGTGTTATTGCATGGATATCCGCTAAGTTGAAAGATAAAAATTTATCCACTTGTATTTATCAGTGACTTACAAGAAATTTTGATTTTTGAAATAAAAACGAGATAGGCCCATTTAACCCTTAACCGCACAATGCCAACTCTTAATGACCTTGAGAGAGAAGGCTTTTGAAAACATTTTGGGAAAGGGAGAAAATGCTGGTAACCTGCATTTTCTCTTTTTCCCACAATGTTTTCTACCTTGTGAAAGACAAGTTTTATGTTTTGAGTAACATTTATCATCTGCAAATGTCTTCAATTTGGAGTGGTCTAAAATTTTGTTGTTTGGGAGAGTTAACCCTTTCCCAAACAAGCCCTGGTTTTCACGTGTCTGCAGTACAAGTCTTTTGAAAACACTGTGGGAAAAGGAGAAATTGCTCGTAATGAGCAATTTCTCCTTTTCCCACAGTGTTTTCTACCCTTTTTGAGAATTTTCTGCCATTTTCATCAAATTTAAAATTGTTGTTTGCAAACTCTTTCAATTTGGACCAGTCCAAAATTTGTCGTTTGGGAAAGGGTTAAATGGGTAAAGTCATTTTATCCTCTGTTTCCTTTTTCAGGCTATTGGAATTGCTAGTTCGAAAGACAGGGACTTATTAAAGAAAAAAGTGAAAGAGTTAAAGTTGGTGCTAGACAAGGAAAGAAAGCAGCAGGAAAAGGAAAGAAAACTCTTTGAAAAAGAACAAAAAGCAAAAGAAAAAGAGCAAAAGAAAATGTCAAAAAAGAAGTAGATATTTTAGTACAGAATCTATTTTTATATTCTACTATATGAATTGATTTATGTGTAAACCTTTGCAGTATATTGAATCATTATGCAGATTTCTTTGATCCATGTTAACTTTTTCAACGCTATCTTTTTTTAAAAATTTTTTCTGCAAGAACTTTGTAGAGGAATGTGTTTTTCCTAATTCTATAGATATTTGTATTTTAATACCAGGATTGTGTGGTCATTGTGTAGAACATTAACTTTGCATCTCATACCTGTTGCAAATGAATTTGTGCTCTTGTGTCCTTGAGGAAAATTTCTTGTAAAACACTATGGTCAAAGGAGAAATTTGCAAGTTAATCCTCTACCAAAGAATCCTGTCTCGTGAGAAATAAAACTTTGAAAACATTGTGGAAGAAAGAAAATGCTGGTAACCAGCATTTTCTTTTTTCCCCACAATGTTTTCTACCCTATCAGATAGAAACTCCATTATTTCAACCACATTTAACTCTGAAGCTGCTAAGCACGACTCACTGACCTTTTACAGACAGTGTAGATCAAGATCAGACTGCACAGAATGTGCAGTCTGATCTTGGATCTACACTGTTTGATAGTTATTTTTCAAAAAAAATACTTATGAAAGAGCAAAAATTGGTTTTTTACAATCAACTCGAAAATTTTGTTTCATTTATATAGCAACGAAAGGGTTAAATTGTTGTCTACAGATACTTTCCATTTGGGTGCGTCCAATATTTTGCCGTTTGGTAAAGAGTAAAGCAATTGTTAAGAAAATTTTATCCTTTCTCCACAATGTTTTCAACAACATTCTTCCACAGGGTCATGAGAACAAGAAATTGCTTTGTAAAGGGTTAAGCAATGAGATGCCAGGCTGTCACAAAAACATTTTACACTTTGCTGTCATAAATTGTTTTAAAGATAGTCATTGTACATTTTCCCTATTGACAATGTAGCATACTTTACATCTAACATATAACAGAAGTGTTCACAATTTATCCTAGGTCTTGTTTGCATAATTTGTACTGGACTTTATGTGTTTAGATAATTCATCCATCATTAAATTGTGATCATGATCCTTCAGGTGGTCATTGAATGGAGATGCAAGCATTCAAAGACCTGGATATATGCCCTGGGTCATTGAATGCTTTCATCTGCACTGGAAACTTTGTGACCTTCTGAAGGATCGTGATTATGAGTAAATGACAGGCATCTTACCTTAATTTTTTACAACAGTGTTATTAATCCTTTACTGCACAATCCCATGTTTTAACTACTCCTGTATAGAGCTTCTGAAAAACATTATGGGAAAAGGAGAAAGTGCTAGAAATCAGCATTTTGTCTTTTCTGATAATATTTTTAATCCTTTAAAGATGAATGTCAACATTCGGACCACATTTAATTAATCGTCTGCAACTGCATTCAAATTGGACCAGTGTAAAATTTTATCACCTGGTAAAGAGTTATGACATCTGGGGAGGGTCACTTTGGGAAAAATTGAGGCAGATGGACATTTACAGCTTGAGAGTTTGTCCCAAGTATGAAATTGTTTTGATGACAACTTTCCAACAGATTGAAAATGAGGGTGAAAAATTATGTATGTTTTTTTTTTTCAATTTTTTAATCCACAGATAAAACCGATTTAAATGAATAGTCAAGTCATAGGATATACACATGTTATAGGAGACTCTAAATTTAACCCTCTACCAGACAACAAAGCTTTAACCCTTTCCCAAACAACAAATTTTGGACTGGTCCAAATTCATATAGTTTGCAGACGACAATTTTAAATTTGATGAAAATGGCAGAGAGTTCTCAAAAAGGGTAGAAAACACTGTGGGAAAAGAAGAAATTGGTCATTACGAGCAATTTCTCCTTTTCCCACAGTGTTTTCGAAAGACTTGTACTGTAGACACGTGAAAACCAGGGCTTGTTTGGGAAAGGGTTAAAGAAACTCAAAGATTTGAAGTCGAAAATTGAATTCAGGTAATATGGGGAATTTTCCTGTGAAAGGATTAAAAAAAAAAAAAAAAGTGGAGAGGGAGAAAATGCTGCTAGCACTCCTTTGACCACATTTTCTAAAGCCCCTGTCAGAGTCGTCAAAACTTAGGATTGTCTGGTAATGGGTTATATACATGTTTTGTGATGTACAATTTATAAAACTCACAAACAAACAATCAAAATTACATAGGTACTCATTTTTAGCTCAGCAGTTTTTGAAGAAAACGTCAAGGAATCGTTGTAGCCCTGTTGTTGTCTCTGTTGACATTGTGGTCGTTGCTGTGTAAAACCTCTGACATTTTTTCATTTCTGTGTCATCACTGAAGATATTTTCTCCAAACTTGTACTAGTAAAAAAGGAAACCAAGAAGGGAAGGTAACTTTAACACCTTTTTTCGCACAGTTATGCCCCTTTTTTGACTGCACTGAAGAAGCACTTGCAGATGAGCATTGACACCAGCATGTGATGCTGTTGTTTTCTTTTACCATGTTATTGTTTTATTTAGCAATGAAATTGATGAGACAAAATGTTCTTGTTATCAAATGTTTTTTTCCCAATGTGAAAAAAGTTTAACCCTTTACCAAAATCGTGAGTTATAACATTCCCTGATCAAGAAGGTGTTTGAAAACAATGTGGGAAAAGGAGAAAATGCTGGTAACCAGCATTTTCTCCTTATCCCACAATGTTTTCATTTCTTCCAGAAACAAATTTTTAATTTTTCAGTCGCATTTATTTTCTTGTATGCAAATGCTTTGAATTCGGAAATGTCTGAAATCTTCTCATTTGGTAAAGAGTTAAAAAAAAGAGTTTTAAAAGTTGAGGTTAACAATTTACCAGAGAACAGTACATTTATTTCAGTTTCATCCATCCAAATCATTTTGCCGACAACAGATTATTTGTGGATCCAACATTAAAAAGGGTAGAAAATTTGTGGAGAAAGGAAAATGTTCTGGTAATCAGCATCTTTCTATTCCTCATAATCTTTTCAAAAGCCTTCTGATTCAGTATTGTTAAAATACGAGATCATGGTGAATAAATGATTAACCCTTAAGCTGTTAAGTGTGACTCACTGACCTTTTGTTGACCGTGTATATCAAGATCAGACTGCACAGAGCATGCAGTCTGATCTTCAATCTGTTCTGTGGGATAAGAAGATAGTTTTCTCAAAAGAAAAGTTTGAAATAACATTGTTTGGGTTTTTACTATCGGCTTTAAAATTTTATTTAACTTATTTAGCAGGATGAGGGTTAACTTTGTACCGTGCAGTGACGCCTTTTGATGCCCCTGGGAAAGAAGCCTTTTGAAAACATTGTGGGAAAAGGAGAAAATGCTGGTAACCAGCATTTTCTCCTTTTCCCACAATGTTTTCTACCCTATCAAAGAAAAATTGCACCATTTTAGCCAAATTGAAATTGTCGTCTGCAAATGCTTTCAATTTGAAGAAAGCTAAAATTTTGTCGTCTGGTAAAGGGTTAATACCTTTGAACTCCTCTCTAAGCATACAGATTTTTTTGTCTTAATGGTTGTGAAAGTGTAAAACGAGTGGACAATGGTTGTTTTTTTCTTTTATTTTATCAACTATTTTTAGTGGTTTACCATACCTCAAAAATGGCATTACTGCATTTGGTCCTAGTGTGACATATACAAATCTGAATCTAGAAAATATTCTCTGTCTCAGCAGAATACAGTTGTTAACACTTTATGAAACAGTCCTGAGTTTTAACGACCTTGAGGGAGAAGACCTTTGAAAACATTGTGAGAAAGGGAGAAAATGCTGGTAACGAGAATTTTCTCCCTTTCATTCAATACTTTGTACCCTTTCAAAGAAAAATCCAAGTGTTTGAGTGACTTTTAATTTGTCGTCTGCAAATGCTTTGGCTATTGACAAGTACAATATTTTGTCATTTGGTAAAGAGTTAACTCTATATCACACAACAAAATTTTACACGTGTCCAAATTGAAAGCATTTGCAGACGACAAAATACATGTGGCTCATATGGTGAGATTTGTCTCTGAAAGGACAGAAAAAATTGTTGGAAAAGGAGAAAATGCTAGCTGCCAGCATTTTCTCCTTTTCCCACAACGTTTTCAAAAGGCTTCTTTCTCTGGATCGTTAAAAGTAGGGATTATGTGGTACAGGGGTAACCGTCCAAGTGCCAAATAAAGCTAACAGACCACATATTAACCCTTTACCAAACGACAAAATTTTAGACTGGTCCAAATTGAAAGCATTAATTTTGCAGACGACAAAATTAATGTAACTCAAAAATTGAAATTTGTTTTGGGAAGGGTAGAAAACATTGTGGGAAAAGGAGAAAATGCTGGTTACCAGCATTTTCTCCTTTTCCCACAATGTTTTCAAAAGTCTTCCTTTTTTAGGGTCGTTAAAAGTCGGGATTGTTTGGTAAAGGGTCAATTAATCAGTAAGACCTCTTGGAATTGATAGTATTGGCAGAGGATAATTTAAATCTGGCTCATATGATGGAATTTGTCAGTGAAGGGGCAGAAAACATTGTTGGAAAAGGGGGAAATGCTGGTGGCAACCATCATTTTCGCCTTTTCCCACATTATTTTGGTAAAGGGTTATATCTTTAGCACATGATGGGAAACTCGGGTACTTCAAGAGACAGTATGAATCAGATCAGATCCGATCTGATCATGTCAAAGTACAGGATATAATTCTGCTCTTGGATCAACTTATGGTATCATACCATGATCTTGCCAAGCTATCCTTAAAAAGAGTGGCAGTATTTTTTATTTTAAAAGATTTTTTTTTTTTTGGAAGAGGACAAAATGCTGATTACCAGCATTTTCTACTTTTCCCACAATGTGTTTAACTCTTGACCAAACGACAATATTTTAGAATTGTCCAAATCGAAAGCATGTGCAGATGACAAAATAAATGTGATTAAAAATTTGAAGTTTGTGTCTCAAAGGGTAGAAAAACATTGTGGGAAAAGGAGAAAATGCTGGTTACCAGCATTTTCTCCATCTCCCACAATGTTTTCAAAAGGCTTCTTTCCCAGGGGCAGTAAAAGGTGACATTGTGCAGTAAAGGGTAAAAAGATGATGAGTAATAAAGACACCAAGTTGTCTGGTAAACTTTAAAAGGGAAAGACACTCCATGGGTTTAGATTTCGTAAAAAAAAAATTGTCAGCATTTTAAAGAGTACAATCTTTATAAATGCAGCATTTTCGTTTTAAGTGTGTAGGGGATTATGAAAATAGCAGGGACAGACATTAAAGTAATAGAGAAAGGTATTTGAAGCACGTATAAGGGTATGACAGCTTTATCAATGGCTATATTTCACACATGATCACAGAGCTTTTGATCAGTGACCGCACTACAGTATTTGCTTACCTGAATTGTGTGTAATATGAGAAAATTTGTAATGGCTGTATTTCACTGAAACAGAGGTAGTTAGGTGATAGAATTATGCAGGCACGGCATAAAAACCCACTGAGTAGTACATAAAGTAATGTTCACATGACCCAATTATTTCGTTCCTTGGTAGACCATTGGCTTTTTCGAATGTTGCATATAGTTGTATGGAATTTTCCACCCACCTTGTTTTCAGGGTTGGTCCTTTAACTCTTTACCAAACGACAAAATCTTAGACTTGTCCTAATTGAAAGCATTTGCAGACAACAAAATAAATGTGACTCAAAAATAGAAATTTGTTTTGGGAAGGGAAGAAAACATTGTGGGAAAAGGAGAAAATGCTGGTTACCAGCATTTTCTCCTTTTCCCACAATGTTTTCAAAAGCCTTCATTCTCATGGTCGTTAAAACTTGGGATTGTGTGGTAAAGGGTTAAGATTGAATTAGACCATTGTACCTTTGTGAAATGAACAGGGATGTGTTTTATCAATGGTCATACTATTATTAAAGTCTTATAATGAAATTTTTTAATGTAATTATCTTCATGATTAATTTACGACAAAGCCTATGTCTGATTTATCAAAGATGTCGCTGTATGAGGGAAAATTGTAAAACCATTTGAGGGTGTGATTCATCTACACGTGCCAACGGTGGATTAAATGCTCTTGATAAAAGCAGCTTTAATTACAACCATACAACAGGAAAGAGCATCCAAGCCATGCTCTGTGAAAAGGGGGATTAAGGCATCTGCAGAAAGTATTGACCCATGTCAGCCTAGGCAGTCCATGCAGGCTGAAATGGGTTGAAACTTTTTGCATCTTGTAAATAACCTGCATGTAAAAAGATAATCCTTCCTAATTATTTAGTCGTTTACAAGACAAAATGGATTTTATGGATCCATAATTATATGACGACTCGCTTGGTATCGTGCATCTCTGATGCCAGACAACTGCTCATACTCTTGGCTATTGATAAAATGCACTCCGGATGAGTTACAATCTTCTGGTGTGGCAAGATTTTAAATGCGGCACCCAACTTTATTTGCTCTCTGTTTTCAGAGTTAAAGGAGAGAAGAAGCAGTTAAGCACTTGTTGCAGCTACTGGGATATAAAACTCCCTTGAATGTGTGGCTAATGGTCTACCATAGGGGAAAACTTGTTTATTTAGGAGTATTGTCATAGTTGTGCATTTGGTATTTTTTATGCAACTATGAAACATAGTCGTGTATTTGGTATTTTTTATGCAACTATGAAACATAGTCGTGTATTTGGTATTTTTTATGCAACTATGAAACATAGTTGTGTATTTGGTATTTTTTATGCAACTATGAAACATAGCCCCCTTTCTTGTACTTAGTAAAGATTGGTAAGCCTATATAAATTGTGCTTTGATGAGTGGTTGTATTATAAAGTGTGGAATTCGTCTAGCGGGTTCCAAGACATTTATCTCTCAAGTAACCCAAGTAATTCACATACAAAATAAGTATGACTTGGGGATCAGAAGAGATCAGAAGGGTCATTGTTTTAAGGAGGTATATTAATGGGACACCTGCATGTTCCACTGACCTAGGCTTCTCTTTCAAACTGATTAATTTACTTTAACCCTTTACCAAATAACAGAATTTTAGACTCATCCAGATAGAAAGCAGTTGCAGACAAATTGAGTGATATTGATAAATCGTTGGTAGAAAATATTGCAGTTAAAGGAGAAAATGCTGGTTACCAACATTTTCTCATTTTCCTGCAATGTTTTCAAAAACTATTTTTTCTTTAAGCCTGTTAAAAGTTGGAATTTTGTGGTAGGGGTAAATTATTGTTCCAATATCCAGTCTGACCCTGGTAAAGCCACATCAAATAGGTTGTCATGGAAACAAAGTTTGCCATAGTACGATTTGTCTCAGTTCAATAATACAACTCTATGAATGTGGATCCATTTGTTGTAAGTGTGACATAAAGTGCTCAGACAATTAAGTGTACAGTCCCTAACCTCCAAGTACTTGACATAAAGAACTATGATGACTTGTGGATCAAAAGAGACAAGATTTGTCATAGGGTTTGAGGGGTTTGTTGATAATAATGGAAAACAAAAGCAAAAAGTTCATTAGTTTTTAGTCTGACCTAAAGTTGTCAGATGTTTATAGCTATCAGTCCTCAACCCTTTACCAGATGACAAAATTTTAGCCATGTCCAAATTGAAAGTATTTGCAGACGACAATCTTAATATGGCTAAAATGGTGCAATTTTCTCTTGAAGGGGTGGAAAACATTGTGGGAAAAGGAGAAAATGCTGGTTACCAGCATTTTCTCCTTTTCCCACAATGTTTTCAAAAGGCCTCTAACCCAGGGTTGCCAGAAGGTGGCATTGTATGGTAAAGGGTTAATCCCAGTTGGTTCACACACTCTACAAATATGAATTGGGGATGAAAAAGGAATAGATGGATCAATTATTTTTGAAATAAGGAAGAAGTAGAAGAGATCTGATATACATTAATTCATTTATGGCCAGACTAAAAGTGCTGAGACATTTCATTGATCAATCTGCAGCCCCAAGTACTTTACATACAGAACAAGTTTGACTTTGGGGGTCAAAAGAGATCAGGTGGGTCATAGTTTGATTTTTAGGGACTTGTTGAAATGAGGAATGAATATATATGTAGATTCATTTATTTTGTGCTGGGTTTTAGCCCATTACTATTATTGTTTAACCCTTTACTTAAACAGTCAAGTGTTTACAAGACCCTGGAGAATAGTTTGGAAACATTGCAGGAAAAGGAGAAAATGTTGGCTACCGTAGCCAGCATTTTCTCCTTTTTCCTTCAATGTTTTACAACCCTTTTAAAACCCTTAGCCCATCATTTACATCATATTCAGTTTGTTGTTAATATGTAACTGCTTTCATTTTGGACTGGTCTGAAATTTTCTTGTCAGGTAAAGAGTTAAGTCTTTACCAATTAGTCAAGTGTTTCACTTCTGTGAAGAAGAAGGTTTCTGAAAACACTAAAAATATTCTAACAGTATTTTTTTTTTTAACCTAAAACGGAATGATTTTGATGTCCATGAAACAACTAGGTTAGTAAAAATGAAACCGGGTTAGCATATTTTTTTATTTGTTTATTGTTCATGTTTATTTTTCTTTTTTCTTCATTTTTTTTTTCAAACAGCTATCAGAAATGTGTTATAGCTGTGAGAGATTTTAGACGTTTATTTGAATACTTGAGATTTCTAAACATTGTTTACAAGAAAGGTTGTGAGTACATTGCATGTAAAATGAGAAACATTTAATTTTGTGTTTATTGGACTTTGCTGGAAGAAGACTTTTGAAAACATTGTGGGAAAAGGAGGAAATACTGGTTACCAGTATTTTCTCCTTTTCCCACAATGTTTTCTACCCTTTTGGATACAAATTTTGGCATTTGAGCCCCACTTTATATGTTATCTGCAACTACTTTGAATTTAGACTAGTCTAATTTTTTTTTTTTGGTCAAGAGTTAAACAGAGAGCCTACTATTTTCTATGTTTATTTTGTCACAGAGCAAGAGGTGATCAAACATTATAATGATCAAATTCTATAAACTGATGAAATGCATTTTCTTATTTCTGGTACAACATTTCACACCCCGGGCAAAAACTGCTTTTGAAAAGTACCAAATGTTATTTTCATATTCTTTTAAAAGTGGCTTTCTTTTCTAGGATATTTTTTTTTTTCTGTACGTCAATTATTACTACATTTCTTAATATGTCAAAAAAGTTGTCAATGCATTTGATCAAATGGATTAATGTATATAAAATCACAAAAAAGGGGTTTCAAAAAATGTATATGTTTTGTTAAGAGGTTCATGTAAAGACATAAGGCCACTGTCCAAATGGACATTGTCCTCTGGGGCTATTGTCCAAATGGACATTGTCCTCTGGGGCTATTGTCCAAATGGACATTGTCCTATGGGGCTATTGTCCAAATGGACACTGTCCTATGGGGCTTTGTCCAAATGGATGTTTTCCTATGGGGCTATGGTCCAAGTGGATATTTTCCTATGGGCTATTGTCCAAATGGATGTCATCCTATGGGGGCTGTTTTTTAAATGGATGTTTTCCTATGGGGTCATTGTCAGTGGATATTTTCCTATGGGGCT
The DNA here is from genome assembly GCA_945859785.2 of Tridacna gigas. Taxonomy (NCBI): domain Eukaryota; kingdom Metazoa; phylum Mollusca; class Bivalvia; order Cardiida; family Cardiidae; genus Tridacna; species Tridacna gigas. Next base: position 15,627,258 of record OX244044.2, read on the forward strand.
ATTGTCAGTACCTCCATGAAATGTTAAGGATTATCAATTCTAGGCTTTTTTACGCTAAATCAAATTTCGTTGTTATAAATTAATTATTCATTAACTGTGTATACATCAAATTGTAAGATAGTTTTATTTAATTGTATTATATAACTATAGCATTATAACATAGCTTGTATACAAACAGTATAATTATATAGAGTAAAAAAGGTAATTTGTAGAGTGCTTAACACTTTGCCAGAAGACAGAATTTTGAACTTGTCCATGTCTAGAGCATTTAGTGATGACAGATAAACTGTATCACAAATGACAGAATTTGTCTTTAGAAGTGTGAAAAACATTGTAGGAAAAGGATCTGTAGAGTGCTTGACCTTTTATCAGAAGACCAATTTTTTGGACTTGTCCATATCCAGAGCGTTTAGGGATGACAGATAAACTGTATCAAATATGACAAAATTTGTTTTTAGAAAGGTATAAACATTGTGGAAAAAGGAGAAAACGCTGATAACCAGGGTTTTTTCCTTTTCCCTCAATGTTTTCTAAAACTCTCTTCCTTAAGGTTGTTACAACTTAACAATTATTAGGTAAAGGGTTAAGGAATCTTAAATTGCTTTTCTGCAAAGTGTTGATCAAGATGGGGCAGCATAGAACCTGCAGTTTGATCTTAGATTTAATTCTGTCAGGCACTTAAGAGCCCTAGCCTAGCACTAGTTAAACCCAGGACATACATGAATAGTTGAGCTGTTGCTCTGGTATGATTGAAATGATATGTGGAAAGTGGCATAAAACACCAGTATCAATAAATCGGTCTCCAAGAATGTTTTCCAAGAATTTTTTTCAAAGGCAGCCTTATTTAGTGTTGTTATAACACCAGATCAGTTATTAACCCTTAAGCTGCTAATCGCAACCCACTGACCTTTTGCGGACAGTGTAGATCAAGATCAGACTGCACAGAACGTGCAGTCTGATCTTTGATCTACACTGTCCGATGTGGTATTTCCTTTCCGGTGAAATCAACTTTGAAACCGCAATGTTTGGGCTTTTAGTGTTGAGTAGAAATTTGTGTTTCATTTATTCAGCAGCTTAAGTGTTAAAAAGTTTAAGAAAGTTGACAGATTCTAATGCAGTTGTGTTGATTCTGTAATGTGTGTATCACATATGAGCGATGAAGATGATAAGTGTGATTTTATAACAAAACCCTGTTGTATCAACCCTCGGGCTGCTAAGTGCAACTTAAAGACCTTTTGTGGATAGTGTAGAACAAGATTAGACTGTACAGAATGTGCAGTCTGATCTTGGATCCACACTGTGGGATAAGGAGATATTTTTCCTGTACTGTAAGTCATCACTTAATCCTATATCATGTAATCCCGAATTCTAACGACGCTGATGTAAAGAGCTTCTGTAAATATTGTGGGAAAAGGACAAAATGCTGGTAACCAGCATTTTCTTCTTTTCCCACAATGTTTTCTATCCTGTCAGAACAATTTCAATCATTGAGCCATATTTGATCTCTCGTCTGCAAGTGCTTTTGATTTGGTTGAGTCCAAAATTTGGTCGTTTGGTAAAGCGTTAATCCAGATATACACAATGTGGCAACAAGAGAATTTTTTCTTCAAGAACAATTTCTTCTTTTGCCACTGTGATTTCATAAAAGATTGGCCTAAAGACATGAAAAAAGTTTCTGGCCAAAAGTACTGTGTGAACTGCCTTGTTTTCTGTCTGATGTTGTATAAAACTATGGACATAGGGATTATTATATTCTATATATATCTGATTAAAATCAATTTTGTCACTAAATATCCTTAGTTGTTTCTTCTTTACTGGTACATTTACCTGTTTATTGGAATTAATAGAACCAGCATTTTCTCCTTTTCCTACAAAGTTTTCTTTTCTGCCAAAAAGAAATCTCAATTTTTGAGTCAGATTTGTCCTTTGCAAATGTGTTCAGTTGAGACCAGTTTTAAATTTTGTCATCTAGTGGAGAGTTGAACAAGTCAACATTTTGTTGAAATACAGTCTTTTCAGCATTATATTAACCCTTTCCCAAACGAAAAATTTTGGACCGGTCCAAATTGAAAGAGTTCCCAGACGACAATTTTAAATTCGATGAAAATGGCAGAAAGGTCTCAAAAAGGATAGAAAACACTGTGGGAAAGGAGAAATTGCTCGTTACGAGCAATTTCTCCTTTTCCCACAGTGTTTTCAAAAGACTTGTACTGCAGACAGGTGAAAACCAGGGCTTGTTTGGGAAAGGGTTAAGTTGTTCTTTTGACGACATGATGCATTTAATCCTTTCCCAAACAAGCCCTGGTTTTCACGTGGCTGCAGTACAAGTCTTTTGAAAACAATGTGGGAAAAGGAGAAATTGCTCGTAGCGAGCAATTTCTCCTTTTCCCACAATGATTTCTACCCTTTTTGATAACTTTCTGCCATTTTCATCAAATTTAAAATTGTCGCCTGCAAGCTGTTTCAATTTGGACCAGTCCAAAATTTGCCGTTTGGGAAAGGGTTGAAGTCTTAGAATAAACAAGTCCACATTAGACATAAATGAGTCACGTGGTGCATGAACTACCAATAACATTATTACGACCAGTAAACCACAACACAGAGCAACTCCAATAGGTCAGTTGGTCGAGCAAGAGCCTTGTGAACATCAAAACTTGGGCGACTTGAGGGTGTGTGTTCGATTTCCTGTAGTTCTCTACCTTAACCCTTTACAGCACAATGAGGTATTTTAACGCCCATGGAAAAAGAAGCCTTTTGAAAACATTGTGGAAAAGGAGAAAATGCTGGTAATCAGCATTTTCTCCTTTTCCCACTATGTTTTCCATCTTATCATAGAAAAATTGCACCATTTGAGCCACATTGAAATTGTCGTCTGCAGATGCTTTCATTTTGGGCAAGGCTAAAATTTTGTCGTCTGGTAAAGGGTTAAAGTAAAGCACGTTAACTGTTTGCCACACAATCCCGACTTTTAACAACCCCAAAGAAGAAGCCTTTTGAAAACATTGTGGGAGAAGGAGAAAATGCTGGTAATCAGCATTTTCTCCTTTTCCCACAATGTTTTCAACTCTTCCAAAACTAAATTTCAATTTTTGATTTACACTTATTTTGTCGTCTGCAAAAGCTTTCAATTTGAACTTGTCTAAAATTTGTCGTTTGGTAAAGAGTTAAAAAACCAGACGTAACTTAGAATGGGTTTCGTCTTGTTACCAATGCACTTTCCCCCTTGACAAAACTAACAGTCTTCGGGGGGTGTCAACCAGATGTGACAATAAATAAACAAAAATCAACCAACAAACAACGATTTTTTGAAACTTGCCCAACAAATAGGATAAAGGGACCTTGCAGGGATACTTCATGAGAAACAAACTGATGCATCAGATATTTCTGTAGAAATGTGTCAGCAGATATATCTACAAAGAACACCCCAACACTTTGCCATGCCCGTTTCATTTGCTTTCATTTTAGAGAGTCGGTTATGCTTGCCATATATAACATTTGCAAATGAGCCATGCTCTGTGAAAAGGGGGCTTAATGCGTCTGCAAAAATTGCCAAACCGTGTCAGCCTGCGCAGTCCACAGTCTTTAACTCTTTACCAAACGACAAAATAGTAGATGATTCCAAATTGAAAACATTTGGAGACGACAAAATTAATGTAACTCAAAAATTGAAATTTGTTTTGGGAAGGGTAGAAAACATTGTGGGAAAAGGAGAAAATGCTGGTTTCCAGCATTTTCTCCTTTTCCCACAATGTTTTCAAAAGCTTTCTTTCTCGGGGTCGTGAAAAGTCTGGATTGTGTGGCAAAGAGTTATGAGGGTTGAAACTTTGTCATCTGTGTATTTTCTGCATGTCCAAGGACCAGCCTTGTGATGCAGGTGATTTGTTAAACAAAACTGGTTATATGGATTTATAAGTCTGTGACTTGCTTGGTACAATTCATGATAAATCCATGAAATCCCCTTTTGCCAGAGCACAGCTCAAGTGATTGTTTAACACCCCTAACCAAATGACAGCATGCCTATGTTATGGTCAGGTGTCCTCGGTCAATGTGTGTATTCTTGATAATATCCGTCAAAACTCATGGCTGGTCAGAGGACTGGTTTGCTTGATTACAAGCTATAAAACTTTAACCACACAATCTAGAGTTTTAACAGCCCAGAAGGAGTAGACATTTGAAGACATTGTGGGAAAAGGAGAAGTTCTGGTAACTATCCCACTGTGTTTTCTACCAGTTCAAACAAAATCCCATCATTTGGACTAGAAGCACTGTTGTCCTTCAAGGCTTTCAATTCGGACCTGTATAAAATTTGTCGTTTAGTAAAGAGTTAAGGGAAATAACTCTTAATTTGTATGTACTTGTAATTAAATGAGTTACCTCCCTCGATTAGAATAATGAGCTTTCTTTCACATCATTATGCTTGGTTTTCTGGACTGAAAAGGAATTATTTTCACTTGAAATGATTAAACTTTGTTAGGTTGAGGGTTTGAAACCCAGGAGTTGCTGGTTCGATCCCCAGCGTGGCGGTATTCTCTTGGAGGAATGATGATGGTCATGGAAGAAGGATTCATTTCTTTCTTACTGCTGAACATTATTTTGATGATGTTAACCCATTACCACACAGTCCCGAGTTTTAATGACTCTGAAGAAAAAACATTTTGAAAACATTGTTGGAAAAGGAGAAAATGCTGATAAACAGCATTTTCTCCTTTTCCACAATATTTTCTACCCTATCAAAGGCAGTTATTATTACTTTAGCTACATTTGTCAATTTGGTGACCAAAATTTTGTTGTTTGATAAAGAATTACAGTATTTGCAGACAACAAATTAGATGTTGTGCAATATCAGTTGAAAGGATAGAAAACATTGTGAAAAAGGAAGAAAAAACAATTTCTTTTTTTCTTACAACTGTTTCAAGAGCCATTTTCGGAAGGGTCATTAAAAACCGTGATTGTGTGGTAAATGGTAAAAAACCATCCTTCAGCTCCCACGACTGAATGCCATGAGTTATGTCTTGGCCGGTAGTCTCTTAGTCCATCCTCGTGTATGAATTTGATTTCAAGTATATTTCAGTTTGAAATAATACATGCACCTCAATATTTACCAGACTTCCGAGAAAACAATCCTGCAGTTGTCTTCTTTGGATGCTGTTAAAGAATTTGACTTCATCTAGGGTTCCGGGTGGTTGCCATGCCAAAAGAATGAAAATGTGTAACATTTTCTCTTTAACCCTTTACCACGCAATCCCGACTGTAAACGACTCTGAGAAAGAGGCCCTCTGAAAACATTGTGAGAAAAGAAGGAAACGCTGGCAACCAGCATTTTCTTCTTTTCCACAATCTTTTCTACCCGTTGAAAGACAAGTTTTATGTTTTGAGCCACATCTAAGATGTCGTCTGCGAATGCTTTCAGTTTGGACGGGTCTAAAATATTGTGGTTTTGTAAAGAGTTAAGCAATATGTAAGAATTCTGTCCAATTGAGCATAAATAATATGTCGGTCATCAAAGAATTTGGATCCGTCAAAAATCATGACTGATGTGCGGGCTTGGTTGCTACTGCGCAGTTTTTTAGCGGTCAAAGGGAAATAACTATTTTTCTTACTTGTATCTAAAAATGAGTCATCTCCCTTGATTGTGTATATATGCATAACTGCAAGTGATTAGTCTTCTGAATAGAAAATGATATATTTTCACTTTTTTTCTTTTGTTTTATTACTTTGTGTTGAGGACTTAAACTCAAGAGTAGCTTGTCTGATTGCCAGCTCGGCTATATTTCTCCCAAAGATTGTTGATAGTCATTGCGACGGGATTTATTCTCTCGCCGCTGAAAGTTGTTTCGATGATGGTTTTATTTAACCCATACCCTGCTAACTTAGTGAAATGAAATTTTCATGCAGATAGTAAAAAACTGTTGCTATTTCAAAGGTAATTTTTTTTTTTTTTTTTTTTTTTTTTTTTTGTGGGGGGGGGGGTTTGATTGATTGATTGTATGGTGTTTAACGCCGTTTTCAACATTATTTCAGTTATATCACGGCGGCCAGTGCACCTATCCATGCTTTCCTGGAGTTTCTTTTACCAATATTCCGCACAATATTCTTTCCAAGCCACTGGCTGCTTTCCCACATAACCATCGTCGAAACAATGGTCAGCGGTGAGAGAGGAATGAATCCTGTCGCGATGACTATCATCAATCCTCGGAAAGAAATTGGCCAAACCGGGGATCGAACCAGCGACCTCTTGTTCTCAAGTCCTGTGCGCTACCGACTGAGCTACGGGGGCTTGGCTTGGGGGAGGGGAGGGGATATCTCTTTATCGGACAGTGTAGATCCAAGATCAGACTGCACTGTGCAGTCTGATCTTGATCTACACTGTCCGCAAAAGGTCAGTGAGTCGCGCTTAGCAACGTAAGGGTTAAAAGCAGCCAACTGCTGAGAAAGAATGTTGCGCCGAGCAGTGGCAAAGAAACTCCATAAAAGCACGGATAAGTGCACTAGCCTTCGCGACATAACTAAAACAATGCTGAAATAGCGCTGAAAAAGGCATTAACTACAAAATAAAGAAGAACTTAACTGATGGAAGTGGTCTTAAAACAGGTAGAAAACATTGGAAAGTAAGGAAATGATGGATTGGTTGCCAGCATTTTCTCCTTTGCCCACAACGTTTTCAAAAGACCTCTTTGTCACAGTCGTTACCACTCGGTATTGTTCGATTCTGTGTCAGAACACCCCCTTCCATAGCTAAGTGATCAACCAGTTACCGGCCTTTTCTCCTTTTCCCACAATCTTTTTACAAAAGACCTCTTCATCAGGGTCATTAAGACACTGGATTGTTGGGTTCTATGTCAGTTCTGACATTCCCGAGCTTTACACTGTATTTTTTATCATCCCCTCCCATAGCAAAGTGATCTACTTGTTACCACCATTTCCTGCTTTTCCCACAATATTTTCAAAAGGTGTCTACATCAGGGTCCTTAAAACACAGGATTGTCTAGCCTGGGTTCCAGTCCGATCAACTTTTCCTTTTATATATTCTGACGTTACTTCGTCAATTTTGACAAAGCAACGTCCGTATAAAAAAGGAAAAAATGATCGGACTGGAATCCAGGCTAGGGATTGTTAGGTTCTTAGTCAATTCTGGTTTTCCCGAATTCTCCACTAGGCTATATCTTTTATCACGTACTCTCCCACTGTAAAATGATCGGCTTGTTACCTGCATTTTCTGCTTTTGCCACAATATTCTCTGGAAGATTCTTTATCAGAGTCGTTGAAACATGTGATTGATGGGGGGTTTTCATCTATTTTGACTCCTACAGACTTTGCACTGTATGTTATCCCTCCACACCCTCCTACCAAAATGACCCTGTTGATTACCAGCATGTTCTCCCTTTCTTCCCATCATGTTCTCAAAAGGCGTCTTCATAGGGATATTTAAAGGAGGCTATTCATATATTTTCTTATAACCAATCGAAACTTCAACAAAGTAGATGTCCAACGAGGCATTGAGGAGTACCACATTGAAAATGAAGTTAAAGATTTTATCACCGAATTTAGTCAGGCAATAGCTGGCAAACCATCAGCAAGAAAGGGAGGGAAGTGTGAGCGGGAAAAATCTTGTTATGGTCCAATGGACTACTTCCATGATGGGCTACGTAGTCTTTTAGGGTTTTATCAGATTTCGCGCCAGAATTTTGCAATGGCTAATGGGAAGGTCGCATGATTAATAATATGCATCGTTTACGTCATTATCTCCCGCTAGATGGCATTCTACAAATACACATCTATCTAATTTGGGCATCCTGGGTACAGAAGCGGAGTAATTTTTCAAAACAACAACCGTGACTTTGAATTTCAAATGAAATAAACGTTTACTCAATAAAACGCTACCTGGTGCCATTTATTCAGCTATGATAGGCTAGCATGTAACTTATGCACCGACCATTTATTAAAACAGCCCCTACATGCTTTCGTAATAGGCTAATAGCTTCGATATAAGCCCTACTTTTCCCAGGTATACGGGGGATGGGTGATGCGTCATAGCAGACAGGTCGAATCTTCGAAGAATATGACATGCGCAGACAACGTCGTTTACGTGTGATCGTATTAAAATAAGTATGATGACGTCATATTTGACATCATGAAAATGGACGGTATAACGTAAATCGACCAAACCCATTATTTAAACGCCAAATTTGCATTTTTTTCAATGCAATCGTTCAGTTTCTTTGAGCTTGCAAAGAAGAATGAGACATGTTCTATCAAAATGGGGTTTAGTGCATGTGCGTAAAGTATCGACTCAGGTTAGCCTACGCAGTCTGCGCAGGCTGTCTTTGGCCAAAACTTTTCGCTGTTGGTCTATTTTCTGTATGCCCAAGGACCAGTCTATCTCATTATTAATTAACCCTCTACCGCACAATGACGTCTTTTAACGCCCCTGCGAAAGAAGCTTTTCGAAAACATTGTGGGAAAAGGAGAAAATGCTGGTAACCAGCATTTTCTCCTTTTCCCACAATGTTTTCTATCCTATCAAAGAAAAATTGCACCATTTGAGCCACATTGACATTGTCGTCTGCAAATGCTTTCAATTTGGACAAAATTGACAAAAATTTTGTCGTCTGGTAAAGTGTTAAGTCGGATGTTAAAAAAGGGGGGAAGGCTATTATGGATCCAGAATTATGTGTTGGCTTGATTGGTATCGTGAATCACGCAGATGCATTAACCCTCCATACATGGATCCGTGGCGATGAGATAAACCGACTTCCTTGGTTACCGTAACTAAGGGCTCACAAACAAACGCAGTAAATAGATATACAGTATAACAGAAAAGCTACTTAAATCGTGCTGTCATGCCTGTTTCTTTCGATTAAATTCCGAAAAAATATTCCTTTTCATATGTTTCTGCCGATGATGGATTCTCGGCAAGAAATATATGGATACTTGAACTTATTTACGGATTTGTACAAAAAGTGTGAATTTCAGGGCTACGAACAATGTAATACATGTGCCAGCTTTGAACTTCTACGAGAAAGAATGAAACAACTCATAATCCCCAGTTTTGCTTAAAAATGATAAAATTAAAGATGAGTAATATTTTTGTAAGGCTTGTTAGGTTTTCTCAACATCGTATTCGATAATAAATTACACTAAATTACAAGCATTTTGAAATATTTATGGATTGTCTCATTCAACAGAGAGGTGGAAGTCTGAGAAATGTTTAAATTTCAAGTTAAGAAAAAAATGACTGCCTGATGATTTTAAAAATGTGTAAAGTGTGCTGTCAATTAACAAACTTGTTAATTGGCGGTAGTTTGTTTATCTTATGATATACTGAAGACAACGGGTGGTCGAGTGGATTAGATCTTATCAGTTAACAGTTTACCGGCATACCCTTTGAAATGGCAGATGTGCTAATCCGCCTAAATATGGCTAAGTCAAAAGCTGATTTAATTAACATAAGTTGCCTTTTGAGCTGAACTTCCAAAACTGCATGTACAAAACAGAACTTAGTCTGTTTCATAATTGAAATCTACATGTACCTTCAGTAAAGAATACACGTAAATGTATTTAATTTTAGTAGCAGATGGTTTGAATCCAAGAATAAACTGCATTTTTGCACTCTGATCTGTATCTACACATTCAGCATTCTTCACGCGCCAAGGGTTAATGTTAACGTCAAACTGAAACATTGATGGCACGTGCCCCTTTTTGGATGTGCAGATGTTATTAAACAAGATTAGCTGTTTGAGAGAACGTACTTTCTCTTTATCAGTATTTCATATATTTTATCTTTGTTTTCCACTGGTAAAACAGTTTAAGTTTTTTTTTCGGAGAGTTTTAGAGGGAAAAAAAAACTAACATTAATAAATCCATTGCGTAATATAGCGTTGATCAACTCTTTGCTCCTGTCCAATTATCAATCATAATCATAATCCAAACTTAGTTTAAACATATTTTATTCAACAGTACAAATTTACAAGAGAAATGAAATACAATCTATGACAAGCAAACTGAAGAAAAGGATTAGAACGAAAGCATAGGCTTATAAAGTTCTTCTCCAAATTTCAGGTAATGGTTAACAAGGTTATTAAATGATCATATCATTATAAGTTATAGTGTTATAGTAAACTTAGGTTAAAACGGTAGGGAAAAAAACATAGTTGTGTGGAGTGTTATTGGTTACGGTTAGAAATGAAGAAGCGCATCTTTAATGACTAAGGAACCTTCCAACTGGACCATCACAATTAATTAAACAGGCGCATGTTTACAATTAAAAAAAAACTTGATGGTATTAAGGTATCAGTCAACTTAGAAAAGAAATGACTTGATTAAATTAATAATCCAAACTTATAATCTCTTCGTATATCTCACGTAAGTAGTACACGATCGCAAAGCACATCGTTTAAACTTTTTCCTAAAATTCAAGCGTTGTAAACACACATAATATCGCACTTCTCCATCATTAACAGTCGCTTGCTTGTGAGCCGAAATAGCAGACAGCATGGCTGCACATCGGGCCTAATAAATGCGATGACCTGATTGGTCAAATATCGATTTCCACGGATCCATGTATTTTGCCAGAGCAGGACTCAAATGTATCTTGTAGTATTCATCAGTGTTCTTTTAAAAAAAAAAACGTTCTTTTCTCGGCGAAAGAATCTAACTGAGCCCCTTTAAAATCTCGGGTTGTTTGGTTCTCACTCTGGGACTCTGTTCTACATCTTTTATCACCCCCACCCATAGCAAAGTGATCGACCATATCACCTCATAATTTATTACAGCAGACTTGATTGGCAACTGATATGAGAAATTAACATGCATGACGTAACTTTGAATATTTCATAAACGAATGACCCACGCTCTGTGAAAAGGGGACTTAATGCATTTGCGAAAAGTATCGACTCGGGTCAGTTTGCGCAGTCCGCGCAGGCTGATCTGGACCCAAAAATTTTCCTATTTTGGTCCATTTTCTGCATGATTCAGTCGGTTGTTAGACATAGCGGATTTATGGATTCATCGTCATGTGATGACTTGCCAGGCATCACGGAGATGCATTAAGCCCCCTTTTGCAGGAGAAGAGCTGAATTTAGAAATGCAGAATATCATCACTTCATCACGTCATATGAAAGTTATCAGAACTTCGAATCTGAACTCTTTAACAAATTTAACAAATAGTGCCGTTTGTGAAAGATCTCGTGGGGGCGGGGGGGGGGGAGGGGGGGGGGGGGGCTTTGAAAATATTACGAGAAAGTGAGAAAAGACGGGTCACATTTTCTCCTTTCTCCTTGTCACACAATGTTTTCTTCCATTTCAAAGACAAATCCAAGTATTTGATCAGCGAATACTTTCAGTTTAGGCAATTCGAAAGTTTTATCGTTCGGTACAGAGTTGAATCTCTCAGCGCCAAATATACAAACACATCCTCTAGCGCCGGCTGAAAATACAATCTGCTGTAACGGTGACAGATCTTTATCTTATAGGATTGGTTGAAAAAACCGAACGATGTAGATCCAAGATAAGATTGTATTTTCTGTGTAGTCTGATCTTGATCTATGCCGTCCGTAAAAGCACATGTTTTGCCTATAGCGCCAAAATTTTTCCAGCCTATCTTAAAGGTCCAGATGTTGTTATCCCAAATACGGTATCATCAGAAAAATTCTCACTGTTTCGGACAATGTAGATCCACAGACCTTGCAGTCTGATCTTGAATCTATACCTTCCGATTGTTTAGTGAAGCTTATGAGGAAAAAAATCTTTCTGAGTTTCATTCTGGACAAGGACATGGGTCGATACTTTTTTGCAGATGCATTAAACACCTTTTTTTTTTATTCAAAGAGCATGGACCGATTCTTTACAACAAAATCGAACCCAAGTTTTTTTTCTAGACCTCCTCCAATTTTGTATCAGCTCTGTCCCTCGAGACGGTGATATTGCCATATTTAGATATCAAGTTCATGCTACGGGGTAGGCCAATCATATCAATGTTAACTTTGTCTACCATGACGGTGATATTGCTATATTTAGACATCGAGTTCATTCTACGGGGTAGGCCAAGTATATTAATGTTAACTTTGTCTACCATGACGGTGATGTTGCCATATTTAGATATCGAGTTCATACTACGGGGTAGGCCAATCATATCAATGTTAACTTTGTCTACCATGACGGTGATATTGCCATATTTAGATATCAAGTTCATACTACGGGGTAGGCCAATCATATCAATGTTAACTTTGTCTACCATGACGGTGAAATTGTCATGGTAAAAAATTCAGTTCATGCCACGGAGTCGGCTAACCATATTTTTTACCAGCGTTTTCCCTTGTGACGGTAATATTGTCATATATAGACATCTAGTTCATGGTATAGGTTCGTCCAATCATATTTTGTACTAGCTTTGTCCCTCGTGACAGTGATATTGTCGTTAACTAGACATCTAGCTCATACTACAGGGTCAGTTAATTATATTTCGTACTAGCAATGTCCATCGAGACGTTGATATTGTCATAACAAAACATCTAGTGCATGCTAAAGGATCGGCGAATCATATTTCTAACTAGCTTTGTCCCTCGTGACGATATTGTCATAACTACACATCTAGTTCGAGCTACAGGGTCGACCAATCATAATTTATACTTGCTTTGTCTCTCGTGAAGGTGATATTGTCATAACTAGATATCTCGTTCATTCTACGTTGGCCAATCTTATTTTGTACTAGCTTGGAACTTGTGACGATGATGTTGTCAAATGTAGACCTCTAGTTCTGCTACAGGGTCGACCTATCATATTTTTTACTAGCTTGGCCTTCGTGACCTTGATATTGCCATAACTAGCCATCTAGTTCATACTATATGGTCGACCAATCATATTTGGCACTATCTTTATCCCTTGTATCGTAACTTAACATCAATATCATACTCAGGAATTGGCAAATCATACTACGTTACGGTGATATGTCATAGTTGGACATTAATCCAATTCTAGAGGGTTGGCCAATCATATTTAAATACTAGCTTTGTCCCTTGTGACGGTGTTATTGTCATAACTAGACATTAAGTTCATGCTCAAGTATTGGCGATTCATACTATGTAACAGCTTGTCCCTCGTGACGGTGATATTGTCACAGTTAGACATCATTTCCATGCTGGATGGTCGGCCAATCATATTTTGTAAGAGCTATGTCTCTCGTGGTAGTGATATTGTCATAACTAAACATCAAGTTCCTGAAAATCATACAATGTAAATGCTTTGTCGTGATGGTGATATTGCCATAACTAGACATTTAGTTCATGCTACAGGGTCGAGGAATCATATTTGTTTTACTTGCTTTGTCCCTCGTGACGGTGATGTTGCCACAACTAGACATTTTGTTCGTGCCACAGGGTCGGCCAATCATATGTTGTACTTGCTTTGTCCCTTATGACGGTTATATTGTCATAACTACAGATCTTGTTCATGCTTCAGGGTCGGCCAGTCATATTTTGTACTAGCTTGTCCCTTGTGATGATGGTATTGTCATAATTAGACATCTAGTTCATGCTAGAGGGTCAACCAGGCATATTTTGTACTTACTTTGTCCCTTGTGACAGTAATACTGTCAAAACTGGACATCTCGTTCATGCTTCAGGGTCGGCCAATCGCATTTTGTGTCAGCCTTGTCCCTCCTGCCAGTGATATGATCAAAGCTTGACATGTAGTTCTGCTACAGGGTCGACAAATAATATTTTGTACTAGCTTTGACAGAAATATTGTCATAACTCGGCATCTAGCCCTTGCTACCGATTCGTCAATTCATGTTTTGTATTAGCTTTGTCCCTCGTGACGCTGATATTCTTATAAACAGACATCTATTTCATGCTAGAGGGTAGGCTAATCATATTTTGTTCTGGCATTGTCCCTCGTGATTAGGATTTTATCATAACTAGACATCTAGCTCATGCGAGAGTGTCTTCCAATTATATTTTGTACTAGCTTTGTCCCTCGTTACGGTGATACTATTGTAACTAGACATCTGGCTCATGCTACAGGGTCGACCAATCATACTTTGTTCTAGGACTCTTTGTTCCTCGTGACGGTAATATGCAAAGGTAAGACGTCAAGCTTATAAAAACTTGGTTGGCCAATCCAATTTTGTACAAGCTTTGTTCTTTGTAATAGTATCATAATTAGACACCGTGTTCATGCAAGCTTATGAGTAGGCCAATCTTTCTCGTGACGGCGATATTGTTGTAATTTGAATTAAGTTCATATTACGGGGTCTGCCAGTCATACTTTGTACCAACTCTGTTCCTTGTGACGGTGATATTGTCATAATTAGACATCAAAAATTAATGTTACTGTATTTTCTATTCAATTACCAACTCTGTTCCTTGTGACGGGGATATTGTCATAATTAGACATCAAAAAATAATGTTACTATATTTTCTATTCAAATCTTATACTAGCTTAGCCTCTCGTAATGGTGATCCCGTCTTCCATTGGTCCATTTCTTTTTCATTCAATAGCAAATCTATCTTGCTCTTTCTGCAGCGTTTTAATATAAAACTTACTAGATATACCTCCTTTAGACGACCGTACAAAGCCAAATGTCGCTTATGGTAGTGATGGCTTTAGTTCTTTTTTCCCACTTTCATCGCGATACAAGATAATGATTATAACGGAATGTATGGCGAAATGTGTTCCTAAAGCAGATGTCGGTTCCTGACAAAATAATACTATTTCATCATGTATCCCTTTTATTTCTTCCAATAAACTGGAATTTTAAATAAATGGGCCATGCTCTTGCCAAAGGGCGCTTAGAGCAACTCCGTGATGCACTGTACCAAGCAAGTTGTCACATAATATAGGAAACCATAAAATCCATTTTTGTCCAACAGCCAACCAAATCCTTAGGAAAAATGGTCCTTTCACATGCAGAAAATTGATCAAAGGCAAAAAGTTTCGACCGATGTCAGCCTGCGCGGACTGCGCAGGCTGACATGGATCGACACTTTTTGCAGTTACATTTAGCCTCCTTTTCACTACGCATGGCTCAAATAAATTGCAAGGTGTTATAGTTTGAAATGCAATTTCCTAATGGAGCAATTGGAATTGTCACAGGCAATGTTTTTTTTTTTTCATACACATACATGTATTGTGAAAAGAATTGTTGTTCTCTCTGTCAAATGTTTACCAAGTCAGGTAATTGTCACTAAATCATCGTTGCATGACTTAGCGTTTTTCCTTTGGTAATTATTCTGTTACAGTCACGCAAGAAAATTCCTATTATAAGTTTCATTTCGATTTTTTAAATTCATTGTGCCAAAACATCTTGTAACCGGTGATAAATATTGCGTGAGAACTTCACATTACATCAATTTTACACGCAAGAAGCATCGATTAACATCTGATACCATTTTTTTACTCATACGAGCTTCACCTACAAGTAAACTTAATCATGTTACCGATATTAAGTACGAAATTTATCCATTGAAAAACTGATGATAACTCTTTACTATACATGAATGTTTTAGACCTGGCAAAATTCAAAGTCTAGCAGACGACAAATTGAATATGGGTCAAATGATTGAGTTTGGTTTGTTTTTAATGGGCAGAAAGCTGTTTGTGAAAAGAAGATAATGCTGGTCACCAGGCTGTTTTCCTCGAGGCAGTGCAAACACCGGGTCGGTTGGTAGAGGCTTAACTTTTTACCAGAAGACAAAATTTTAGACATGACCAATTTGAAAGAATTTGCAGACGAAAAATTAAATGTTACTCAAAGCATGAAATTCTTCCTTCGTAGGGTAGAAAACATTGTGGGAAAAAGAAAGAAAATGCTGGTTACCAAGATTTTCTCCTTTTTTCTCACAATGTTTTCAAGAGCTTTTCATCTCAGAGTCGTTAAAAGTCGGGATTCTGTGGTAAAGGGTAAAATAAGGACGAAGTGTTTTAATATTTGAATGAATAATCATTTTTCTTTTGCCATACAAATTATCTAAAGACACCCTAAAAGGAAGGTAATAGATAGAAAACTGTCAGAAATTGAAATACAGCACGAAATAAAATGAGAACTAAATCCTTGGACGGTAAAGAAAACATTGTAGGGAAAAGGATCATTGCTCGAAAGAGCAATGATCCTTTTCCCTACAATGTTTTCAAACCTCATCTTTCCTGAAGAGGCATGAAATATTGTCAATAGTCTATCTCCTTAATCAGGATTAATATTTTATATTATCATTGCCATGTTCGGTTGAGTTAAGCGCTGCGACAGAGAAAGGGTTTTATTACTAATTATGCATAACATTTGATACACAGTTTTGATAAATCGACGATAACATTCCGACAAACACACTTTTTTGTTTATACCTGACGCATAAGTTTATAAATTATAACGCCTTGGATTGAGTAAGATAATAACAAGCGCTTTTTTTTAAAATGTCGTATCTTGGATCGAAACTGACCAATTTTTTGTGGGATAGATTAAACAAGAAATATTGGCCAACAAAGTGGCGCCATCTGTGAAAACAAATTTAGAAAATATGCCTGGGACAGACAGAGAAACTTTGTTTCAGCTCAGGATTTGAGAACTTTACTTAGGTCTGTTTATGTTAGAGGAATGAATCTCAAATAACGAACTCAGCTTAAGTAAAAAAAACTCAGTCTGTCTGCGGATTAAGCAAAATAACTTTTTTTTTGTAAAACCGGGTAACCAGCATTTTCTCCTTTTCCCACAATGTTTTCTACCATATCAAGAGAAAATTGCTCCGTTTGAGCCACATTGAAATTGTCGTCTGCAAATGCTTTCACTTTGGACAAGGCTAAAATTTTGTCGTCTGGTACAGGGTTAAATGAATAATAGATCTACCTACAACAATGCAAAAAAAAAAAACAAATCTACGATACATTTACTTGTGTACATACAAAGTCAACATAAACAAAAAGAAAAAGTCATTCTTCATCCAAACAATAAATTCAGTGGGTTCTGACATTTCCCACAAAAAGTAACGTAATATCCCGAAAGAAAGGTAAATAGAGGTATCATTAAACACTGCTGTATCACCGTTATGGAAACACGATCTACTGTTTTGAAAGTTTGTCACCGTTCAACTTCTTTGTTAGAAATACTTACTGTATAACCTTGAACTATGAAGAGAAAGAGACAGTTTTCATTGGCAAAAAGAAAAAAAAAAAACAGCCATTTTCCGCTTTTAAAACCAGAACATTCCAAAAATATTTTGTAGTGTAGTTCCTCCGAGCTCGGCGGCGGTATTTACCAACAATTTTAATTTGCAGTCTAATTTCGAAGAATTTTCAACCTTTTGAAAGGAACACAATTTCTCACTGGCATGAAGAAAGCGCCTAAAGTTGATCTTAACCTTTTAACATCACATACCGGTTACCTCCCCTGTGTTCAGTGTCATGCCGCCATTACAAATTTCCGAAGCTTGCACACTTCCGAGAGAGATTTTGTGACGTCATAGGAGCATTACGTGAGGTCAATAGTTAGGCATTTTATTGCTGTCCTTTATTTCCAATACACGTCAAACACCACCCTTCAGGTCATCAGAATTAAAAAACTATACAACGTTTAGAGGAAAATTTCGTCTGCAGTTTATATTGTATTAAGAGTTTGAATTATGATTTGACAAGAAATGTATTCTAGATCTATTATTAGATCTTTTCTTGGTGGATCTAGATCTAGATCTACTTGATTGACTTTTTCAACTGATGCAGCAATTTTATGTCTCCATCGTCTAATGATTTTCAAAAGACATCGAAACAAATTTACAGCAGACGAAGCTTGTAATCTAGATCTATATGGAAAATCAGCACGAATAAAGCTTTAGTAGATATATGCACGTGAGGACATTTTGACAAAAGGAGATATTGCTCGTAACGAGCAATATCTTCTGTTGCCAAAATGTTTTCAAAAATCGTCTTATGTATCCTTAATGATGCAAAACGAGCGTCCACAGGGGTTGGTAAACTCTACCGAACGACAAAATTTGGGAAAATACTAGTAGCTAGAATTTTCTCCGTTTCCACAGTGTTTTCAAAAGTCATCTTATTTTTTAGGATCGTGAAAACTCGGGATATTTTGGTTAAAGGATAAAATCAAATTTACAGCCCGACTAGAGATCTAGTTGAGTCACAACTTTGCACACTGTTTCACCAATTTCTTGACTCATATTTTGGTGACCACTTTACGTAACTGTGTCTGAGTTTTTAATTTGCACATTTTTCAAATTTTCTTAATTCTTGATGTATGAAAAAAGACAGAAAGAGAAAGTATTAAGATTGTGGTCAATCAGGAGTGATTCGATTTTGAGAATTAACCCTTTACCAAACAATCCCGTGTTTAATGACACTGAGGAAAAATGGCATTTGGAAGAAGAAAAAAATGTGGGAAAAGGAAAAAATGCTGGTAACCAGCATTTTCTCCTTTTCCTACATTTTTGTTTTCCCTTTTTGATATCAGTTCTTCAAAGTGTGAGCCACTTTTATCCTGTAGTCTGGAAATGCCTTCTACTTGAGCCCGTCTGGGTAGCTCAGTGGTTAGCGTATCTGACTCGTGACCTGGTGGTTGTGAGTTCGATACCCGGTTGAGGCGATCTTTCTTTCCGGCGATTTTTCGCCTCTCACCTCTGATTCATGTGGGAAAAGTAGACAAAGACTTGGAAAGAACGAGTTGTCAGTAATGGTGTGAGAAAGCCAGGAAAGACATGCGTAGGTGCACTGTCTGCCGTTATATGACCTAAGATTTAAAACGGTTTAAGAGTCCAATACAAACAAACAAAGCTTGCTATTTGACCAAGTCTAAAATTTGGTCGTCTGATAAAAAAAGGGTTAGCAAGCAAATTTTACAAATACTTTAAAGATAAATCTTTAACAACCATTAATTATGGTCCGCTCTGGTGACAAATATCCGCTTACAGTCATAATCCAGTCATAATCCATGGTCACGTGACTATTCCCGTCGAGAACTCTGAGGGTGACGAAAAATCGAAGCTTTTTTTTTTCTCTGTGATTCATCAGAGAAGGGAAAACGCTACCGATCTTTAGGTCTGGCTGAACACTAAAAGCGTTCCTAAAATAAAATGTGTCGTGCTCTGTCAAGAGGGGGCTTAATGCATCTCCGTAATGCTTCATACCAATGGAGCCATTGCATAATTATTGATCCATAATGCCCACTTTTTTAACAACCGACTTAATCATGAGATAGACTAGTCCTTTGATATGCAGAAAACTGACCAATAGCGAAAAGTTTCGGCCCAGGTCAGCCTGCGCGGACTGCGCAGGCTGACCTGGGTCGATACTTTTTCGCAGATGCATTAAGGCCCCTTTTCACAGAGCGTGGTTCAAATAAATTCCCCTGTCTTTTAATTTGTTGATTAATTTGTTGATTGCCCTTAAACCTTTAGGCTGCTGAGCGTGACACAAGGACTTTGTGCGGCCAGTGTAGATCAATATTAGACTGCACAGAACGTGCAAGTCTGATCCTTAGTCTACACAGTCCGATAAGGAGATACCTTTCCCTAAAAATAACCCTGAAATAGCAAAATACGGGTTTTTTACTGTCGGCTTGAAAATTTCATTTCCTTTTTTTTTTTTTTTTTTGAAGAATAATTGTTAACCCTTATCCCGCTAAATAAGTGAAATTAAAATTTTCCAATTGATAGTAAAAACCCTAATAATGCTATTTAAAAAAAAAAAAAAAAAATACCTCCTTATCGGACAACGTAGATCCAAGATCAAACTACACGTTCTGTGAAGTCTGATCTTGATCTACACTGTCCGCAAAACGTCAGTGACTCGCGCTTAGCAGCCTAATGGTTAACGCAGTTTTCAACTTTATTTCAGTTATATCAATGAATTCCTGACGTTACGTTATACAAGTTCCCCGCACCACAGTATTTGTCCTATACCACTGACAGCCTTCCTGCAGTTACTTTTTACCAGCACTCCCCACAAGATTCTTCCCAACCCACTATTTCCCACATAACCATTTTTGAAACAATGCACAGCGGCGAGATGAATGAATTCTGTCGCAACGACTACCATCAATTATTGGAAATAAATTGGCCGAGGTGGAGATTCGAACCAGTGACCCCGTCCTCAACCCCTGTACTCAGGTACCACTCTCGGCCCTCTGTGTTTCAGCTATAGTTTAGGTAGCGATATATGGCGTACAACACACGAAAAGGGGCCTTCGGACATTTGCGTAAAGTGTTGTTCCGGATTAGCCTGCGCTGTCTGCGCAGGCTAATCCGAGACAGCACTTTACGACTACATAAGATTTTTTCATACAGTAGACTTTCGTGAAACAGAAAATCGTACAAAAACGGGAAGTGTCGTATCATATTAGTCACAGACTGCACAGGCTGATCTGGGACGACACACTTTTACGCATATGTCCGAAGGCCCCTTTTTGTGTGTTGCACTCCATATGGAGACATACTGCCGGCTGTATTTCATGGATCTATTGTTATGTGATTTCTTGCTTGGTACAATGCATTATGGAGATGCATAAAGCTCCCTTTTGCCAGAACACGGCTCATACATAGCGTTGCTTAATATACTGATACTGGGTCCGTATGCACCAACTATTCTTAAAAATGTTCTTTGTCTTGTTCTTCAGAATTTTCTACATTTGAAAGTAACACAACTTCTGATTGGCTAAACCAAATGGTTTAGCCAATCAGGAGTTGTGTTACTTTCAAATGTAGAAAATCTTGGAGAATAAGACTAAGAATATTCTTAGGATTGGTTGGTGAATACGGACCCAGGTCATTTGAGATTCTCGTATGATTTATTGATAGTTATACACCGCAAAATGGTGGTGGATGAATACACATAGTCTTCTGAGTCTTCTGTCATAGTATTCGGTTGACAAAACTTTGGTCAACTGGACGGTGTCACAGAAGGCCACACATCTGGTTAAACAGTGCAAGAGAGCTAAAGCCATGCTATAAATAGGGAAAATAGTCCATTGGTAGTTATACAACGGAAGGAAATGACGTACATTTACGTACAGCCTGTGTGATGCAGTCCAGTTGACCATCTATCACTTGAATATCCTAACGAATGCCAGACCGAAACCAGGCTAAATATAGAGGTATGGGTCAATTTTCTTCGTGGTGCAGTAACAGTTATATAACAAAATATAATGTTGAGCCATCATTGTGCAGCCGCTCCACCGAAACACCAATGGCTACAATGGAATGTGCACATCCACCCGAAAAGCTTAACGCAAGTAGGGCCAATGCCAAGTTGAAATATGAAGTACAAGTAAATTTCCTTCGCGAGCCATTGGTATTGTTATATAACGAAAAATAATGGCGCACCCTGTGATGCATCCCAGGGCCCGTATTCACCAACCATTCTAAATCTCATTATTATCGTATGTTAGGTTAGGAAAGAAACACAATTTCTGATTGGCTGAACCATTTGGTTGACAATCTTCCACTTGAACACCTTTACCAAAAGACATAAGCAGGGCTAAAAATGGCAATATGGATCAGTTTCCTCTGTGATTCATTGGTAATACAGGTTTGTCCTTACATGTAGCCTACAGTGACGCAGCCCTTTTCATAATAAATCTTGGCGTATGAATACGGTACAACCTGCTGGGCCGAAGTCCAAGATAATTTCGGGTTTAATCGCTGATTCATCTCCACCAGGCGCTTGATGGTGTTGCACCCGCGGAGAGATACAGTCATGACCAGGTTCAACCACTTAGGAGCCAGACTCCGTAAAAAGTTCACCAATTTATCTTCAGTGACCACAGAATGACCATTTCAAGTGCCCCGCATCATTTGCAAAGAAAAAAGACGGAATTCCGCTTCATTATAGCGACATTAGAACAAAATAGTTCCTCAACGATCGTTAGTTCCATGGGCTGTTCTTATCAAGCCGGATAATAGGATACCACTTCAAAAATTTCGCCTCACCGACAATAAAACTTCTTGTGTTTGACTAGCTTCCAGAATTTAATACAATTATGCCATATCGCAAAATGCAGGCTACCAGATTAAATCAGCGACATTATATTGCAGCTATTTCACCCTTTAATTTAACCCTTTACCTAAGAATCTTGACTTTTGACGACCCAGGGAAAAAACGTTTTTGAAAACATTGTGGAAATAGGGGAAAATGCTGGTAATCAGCATTTTCTCCTTTTCCCACAAAGTCTTCTATTCTGTCAAAGACAAATCTCACGATATGAGCGAATATTAAATTTGTCGTCTGCCGACATTTTCGATTTGGACCTCTGTAAAATTTCCCATTTTGTCGTTTGGTTAAAGACCGCTTTTCTAAATCTCTGGAGAAGATTGAGTTTGACAACATTAGGACTTTTGCAAACTTTTGTCAAAACTAGCAACTGGCTGCCGCGATATAACTGAAATGATGTTGAAAACAGCGTTTAAAAGGGTTAACACCAAACAATTACCAAACGAAAACAATTAACCCTTTATCAGACGAAAAGACCATGCCTTCCTAGAGTTTCTTTTACAAGTGCTTTCTCACAACATTCCATCCAAGCCACTGGCTGCTTTCCAACATAACGATCATTGAAACAATTATCAGTGGTGAGATAGGAATGAATCCTATCGCAATGACTCTAATCAATTCTCAGAAAGAAATTCGCTGAGCTGGAGATTCGAACCAGCGACCCCCTGTTTTCAATTGCTGTACGCTACCGACTGAGCTGCCGGGGCTCGTATGGAGAGGGATTTTACCCTTATCCTGCTAGATAACTTAAATGAAACTTTCAAGGTGATAGTAAAAACCAAAATGTTAGTATTTCAAAGTTATGGGGGTTTGGGAAACATCTCCTTATCGGACAGTGTAGATCCAAGATCAGACTGCACTTTCTGTCGCGAGTCGCGATCAGCAGCCTAAGGATTGAGCAAAACCTTTGTATCGTGGTGCACATTGTCATTTTTTACGCTTTACTAGATAATACTGCGTCTCTGGAAAAATGCTTTTGAAACTCATTGTGGGAACAGTGGAAAAAGCCGCTTCTCACAATGTTCTCAAACATTTCAAAACAGAAACCACGTTTTGTGCTCCATTAAATTTGCCTTCAAATTCTTTCAGTTTGAACAAGTCTAAGTAGCCATTTTTCATGTTTTTTAGATTAACGTGTGTACATCAAATTTTGTTAGGGTGTAGTTTAAAAAAAAAAAAACAGTGTTTGCCAAAATGGTCACTCTATTGTATTCAGTCGCCCAGTATGACGAATATTTTATCATTATTAATGCATTTGTAAAATCTCTTGAGACATAGGTTCCTACAGTTTAACATTCATCCTGCCGAACAATCAAGTGAAACTTTCAAGCTCATAGTAAAAACCCGAAAAATGCTATTTCAAACTTATTTTTTGGAGAAAAAAATATCTCCTTGTCGGACGGTGTAGATCCAAGATCAGACTGCACGTTCTGTGCAGTCTGATCTTGATCTACACTGCCCACAAAAGGTCAGTGAGTCGCACTTAGCAGCTTAAGGGTTAATGTTCTATTTGTGGATAAAATCAACTGAAGTACATCCAGAGTCGATACTTAAAGTTATTCAAACAGCATCTATTACGATACTAACTCCGCATGTTGGGGGAGTGGGTGGGGTAATACAATTACGTGTCTTTTGGTTGCGTAGCTAATCACTGATTAGGAATGCAAAGAATATGAATAACATGCCTTTTTTTTTTTTAAATACCACGTCGACATCTAGCGAATTTCTGCTTTCTTAGGTATTTTAACCTAATTTCATACAGACCTGATTTTTCAAAGAATGTAAATTGATAACAACGCAAAGAGTCACTGATAGGCAGGCTTTTGTCACGCAACAAAACACAGAATACGCCTTGTGCGCTTTGAGAGAACTTACTTAAATTATTTACTCGATTTATATTTTTCCCGTTTCCGTTTAGAAATGAGGGTCAACAGTTAGTACACCAAGTTTCACGAAAAGACTTGTCTACTTTTTTTAGCAGTAATATATTTTGCTGATAACAATCCGCCCATTACTTCCAGTTTCCGGTTTCCGGTTTCACTAATTTTACTACAGACAACTTTGAAACATCATTGTAAAGATTATATACGACTTAACATTGTGACAAAAGGAGAAATCACTCTCAAGTTGCAATGATATTTTCAGAAGTCGGCAACAAGACGATGAGGTATGAGGTAATGAGTAATCATCCAAACAGAAGAACGACAAAAGCGCGCCTTAAGACCTTCTGGCACTGCATTTTGACATTATGGGCCCGCATTCACCAATCATACTTATTAATACTCATTGTCTTATTCTCAAATATTTTCAAACATTTGAAGAAACACAATTTCTGATCGGCTAAACCGTTCTTTTTAACCAATCAGTAATCGCGTAGCTTCACGAATTAGACTTTGAATGCAATTGAGAAAGGTTTGTATATACGGACCTTGATATTTGTTTCACTTACTCATGTTAATTCCAGCAACACGTAGAGTAATGCAAACTATTATTATTATTTAAACATAGTACTGCACAAATCTCAAAAAAAAAAAAAAATATATATATATATATATATTTTTCAAAAATAACTACTTTCAAACCTGAATAAGATTTTACCTTTCCATACTTATCTGATGCATAGGATCTGTCATAAATATTTGTGGTTAATAAGATAATTAATTATTTGGGTTTTTATCAGTATCAAAAACGATACTCTATAAACCCAACCTATTAATTTTTCATATTTAAGTCAGTGATACTGTTGGTTTTTATTGTATATGCATCCTCAGTCAAGCCCCTTACTGCAGTTCAAAGCTTTGAAAATTGTGGTCACCAATAAATGAGTCGTGCTCCGGCACAAAAAGGGGCTTAATGCATCTTCGTGAAGCATGATACCAAGGAAGACATCACATAATTATGGATCTAAAACATCTATTTTATTTAACAACAGACTAAGCCATGAGGTACACTGGTCCTTTGACATGCAGAAAATTGACCAACAGCAAAAGCTTTCGGCCTCGGTCAGCCTGCGCGGACTGCGCAGGCTGACCTGGGTCGATACTCTTTGCAGATGCATTAAACCCCTTTTCACAGAGCATGGATCGATTTGATTGGTTGAATGTAATGTCAACTTAGAGGTGATTTTTATGACACAAAGTGTGCATCTGAAACATAACAGGTATCGTACACTACAAGTTGGTTTTGTACCAGAGTTTTTGTTATCCCGGGCCCAAACGGTCAACGTTTCTAATACCCCGGGAAAGAAGGCTTAAAAATCCAGAAAAGGGAGGGGAAAAATGTAAACTGTTTTCTCTTTCTCAAAGACTTATTGTGTTGCTGCAGAAAGGGCGACGTTATATTTTCAGTCGCTTGGGAATTATACCTATGTGTTTCTGACAGTTTTTTTTCCCCATTTTCGTTTTAGGATAAAAATATCTAAGCAAGATCAAGTCAATGTGCTCAGTATTCCTGAACGATAATACATAACCTATCTGGTATAGGCATTCTGGGTACAGAACCTGACTACTTTTCAAGGCGGCCATCAATGCAACAAATTTCAAAATAAAATATAAGTTTACTCACTAAAACCTACCTTGTACTATTCATCCAGCCATGGTTACCTAGTATGTAGCCAATGCACCGGCCATTTATAAACATAGACCATATAAGCTCGGGAAGAAGCCCAGGTATAAGCCCAGCAAAGTGGGGACGTTATTTTTGTTGTCAGTGTGTTGTACAAATTCCAGGTTTTCCCCATGTCTATATTTAGAAATTGTCTACAGAGATTTGCAGTAAACAATTAAAAATATAGTATATTAAAAATATTTTCCCCATTTGAAATCATTTTTTTTTTTTTAGAAATACCTAGTGAAACACTGGCTTGATTTTTCCACAGACTTATTATTTAGTGTCATTTTCCTGCATTTTTAAGCGGCAATTTACGCACCGCGTATTAATATGTATCCTTTATAGGATGGTTATGCGTCATAGCAGACAGGTCAAATCTTCGAAGAATATTGACATGCGCAGACAACGCATGATTTATCGATAAAACACGAAGGCATTGTGGGAAAACAAGCGATCACACGATTTAATTCATTGAAAAACAAAGGAATTACAAATATCTATAAACAGATGGAATTAATCATTTTCGCAGATGACACGATACGGACAGATTCATGCATTTTCCACCAGGACTGTGAAACTTTTCGGCCTCACAATTCGCGGCGACCTCGATGTTGTGCATCAATGTTTTCTTGTACCATAGTTTGAGCCTCATCTAAAATGTTGTCCACGAATGCTTTTCATTTGAAGATGACTAACATTTCGTTGTTTGGTAACGCGTAACGCTAAACTTGGTCTAAGTATCACAATGGTAGTCTGAATGCATTGCAGCAGGATGTGGTATCAATTGTCGAACGGAGGCAGCTGTAATGACAGGAATGCACTTATAATTACTGTGCGGGAATATTTGTCAGTTATTAAAAAGGCACAGCAAAAACATACTACGATAAAATAAGATTTCGTCACAAGAACTTGATGAATCATAACACTAAGATGCTAATTGTGCCACCAGTACCAGTTATTATATTATTTATCGAAAAAGGTAACTTTGGCGTTCAATAAATAAGACTGACTTGTGCCGAAACTTTTTGCTTTTGGTAAATTTTCTGCATGTTGCAGGACCATTCTTCCTCAGTATTCAAGAGGTTGTTAGACAAAATGAATTTTATGGATCCATAATTATGTGATGGATTTCTTGGCATAATGCATCACGGAGATGCATTTAGCCCCGTGTTGCCGGAGCATAGCTCGATTTCTTAAGCAGTTCAAGGATGAAAAGATGTCCATCTAATCGTTGACAATGATTTGTTTTATGCTTTATGGTACAATGTTTATTTTGTGCAAACAAATCAATGCACTTGTAAACGGTTTGCACTTTGCAATTCCGGGTTAGATTCTAATTCTTAAGCTGCTAAGCGCGACTCACTTACCTTTTGCGGACAGTGTAGATCAAGATCAGACTGCACAAAACGTGCAGTCTGATCTTTGATCTACACTGTCCGATAAGGACAATTTTTTTTTCCAAAAATAAGTTCAAAATAACATTATTCGGGTTTTTACTGTCGGCTTGAAAGTTTGATTTAACTTATTTAGCAAGATAAGAGTTGACAACGAAAATTAAACTTTACTCACTCAACAGAAAATTTTTGGCTCTTCCCGTTTTGTTGAGAATGAAATACCTTTTTGTTGGAACACAAGTTTTGCTAACTTTCAAAAAACTTTCGTTACATGGACATTTTGTTTTTCCGTGAAATGTATGGAAATGTGTTAGATATAGGGAGGAAAACTGAACAGAAGGCTAATAGATCAGCGAAAATTATGAGTCATGTTCTGTTGATTGGTAGTTAAAAGCTTCTGCAAAAAGTATCGACACAAGTCAGTTCGCACAGCCAGTGCAGGCTGACCAGGGTCGAACATTTTCGGTAAGTGGTAAATATTCTACGTGGTACAGGACCGTTTTACCTCACGATTGAAGCGGTTTCAGAGAAAATAGATCCATACTTTGTGATGACCTGCTGTCCCAGAGTGCCCATCAGTTACGAATTAACCCTCATCCTGCTAAGTAAAAGAAATGAAAGTTTCAAACCCATAGTATGAACTCAGTTTTTCCTATCTCAAAGGTACTTTTTTTAGGGGGGGGGGATTTATCCTTATCGGACAGTGTAGATTCATGATCAGACTGCACGTTCTGTGCAGTCTGATCTTGATCTACGCTGTCCGCTAAACGTCAGTGAGTCGCGCTTAACAGCCTAACGGTTATTGTTACCTATTTTTTATTTGCACTTTATCTAGACAAATATCTACCACTTTTATGCATACTATAGCAAGAAACAAGGACCGGAAGCGTGCATCAGATTTCGTTGGCGGATATCCCGTCTTGAAATGACGTCACGTGTGACTCAGAGCCAATCGGATGTAAGCTGCTGTGATCGGGAGTAAACACGACGATGAATGAAATAATTCATTGACGAGAGGATGAAAATAACTGTCCTTCACTCATTACGTAATACGTACTTGAAACAAGTGTTTCAAAGTAGAACCAATGTACTTAAAAGGGTGTTGTCAGTAGCAGATAATAGTAAATTACACTGTGCAGATTCTATAAATAACCATGGTTTATGTACTTATACGGTATTTTTTACTTTTTCAAGGACCGTGAGTTTAAAAGGCTCACTAGCCGCCTAAAAATATACAATTCTGGGGTCAAATTGCATGCACTTTAATTCATACTATTTAAAATGTAAGTATGCCGAAGTGTTACAGTCAAAGTGGCAGAAAAATGAATCTTATAACTAGAATCAAAATTGGCAACTTCTGTCTATTTACTGAGGACAAATCCAGATAAAGAACTTAGATTGATATACATTATCTTTTATTATACTTCACACAAGAAAATTAAAGCTACCTTTTTAAGGTTGTTGGCGAATCCAGACCACAGCTTCCAAAATCCCAAAAATGCCCTGACAGGTGAGCCCTTGGCACACAGACTTAAACTGCAATGCAGTACTAAGTTAACGAACAGCAATATTTTACACAGATATGCATCTTTTTTTTTAGCATAGCATTTTCAATCTAAAGGCATTTGCCGCTGGATGTCAGTATCTGCAAGCGGGTCTCTTGTTGGGCAATGCATCTACAGGTCTAAATTGTTTGACAAAACATTTCGGAAAGAATCATTAATTTTGTGTGTGTTTTTTACCCATCAATAAACATGCCAACAGTAATTTTATAAATCATCTATTGTGGTTGTCCATATAACATCTGGTATCCTAATTTTTGCCATCATCCAGGTGGATTGACATGTCGATCTGTTCAGCTCCAATGTTTTATCGTCTAGGTTTCAGATTAAGAAATAGTATTTAAGGGAATCAAGGTACAATACAATTAACTTAACGCACTCTTTTTTCAATATTTCGGCCAACGGCCTTTATCAAGAAAGATAAAAGTAACTCGACAAAAACCGTTGGCCGAAAATTCTGGGGAAAAGGTGCTTTAAATTATGTTGTATAAGCTTTGATTTTCCGTAGACTTTTAAAAAAAAAAAAAAAAATATATATATATATATATATATATATATATATATATTTTTTTTTTTCCGTATATATGTGTGTGTGTGTGCTTTGGCAAAAGGGGGCTTAATGCATCTCCGTGATGCATGATACCAATCAAGCCACCACATAACTATGGCACACTCCGCGCAGGCTGACCTTGGTCGATACTTTTGACTTTTAGTAAATTTTCTGGATGTCCCATTTCTACCTCCCGATTTGGTCGGTTGATAGACAAATGGATTTGATGTATCACTAATTGTGTGATGACTTGCTTCGTATAATAGATCATGGAGATGCACTAAAGTCCCTCATATACATTATCTCAAATGCCAAATTATGTCAGATCCTTCAAGTTTGATGAACCTCAAATTTCTCAGCAGTGGATAAAAAAAATCAGAACCTCCATCATTTCACCTGGATTTAATCTGTCGTCGGCCGAAAATTTGTCGTCTGGTAAAGAGGTGGAATGCGGTTGGTCAAAGTTCTAGTCACTGTCAAAACAATAATTCGCCCATCGATTGCCAAAAGGGCTTATCACCACTTTTGGCAAATTGACTTTTTATTGGCATATTCGGAATCATTTGTACACCATTTTTCTACACAATAAGTTTTAAAGCTTAATTATGGTTATAAATATCATTTTTGTCATCCTTACTTTAGGGCTTAAAGAGGAAATGGCAGGTTTCTGGAATGCCATTTGGGCTTATCAGCCAACTGTCTGCGACCAAAACGGCTTACCAACAAGTACCCCTGGCTGATAAGCCCCTCCAACTTATCTCCACTAATCATTAGAAATATAGGCCTGTCATGATCCTTTTGTTGTTTTAACCCTTTACCACACAATCCCGACTTTTAAAGACCCTGAAATATAAGGCTTTTGAAAACATTGTGGGAAAAGGAGAAAATGCTGGTAACCAGCATTTTCTCCTTTTCCCACAATGTTTTCTACCTTACCACAGGCAGAAATCATCATGTAAGCAACATTTTGTTTGTCGTCTGCCAATGCTTTCAATTTCATCCATTCTAAAATTTTGTCGTTTGGTAAAGATTTAATCTAAGACAGAAGTACTTGTTGTAATTACGTAAATGCTCCTCCGTCAAGGTGGATGTTTTCCTTTGTGTAAGTTAGATCGGGCGAGATTGTACGGAAAAGATACTCTGTTTGAATTGATGCTCAATGTTTTCTTGTGTTTAGCAACAGTGGCACGTACACCTAACAGGTAAGAATTTCAGGTATCTTTTAAATTGCATGTATTCTTTTGCTTAGAATCCTCATTTTAGCAACTAGTCAGGCATTAAGTCTGAAATCCCATGTTTATTTTATACTTTAGTATGTGTAGATGTTAAAGACCTTTTTGGCGGATCTTTCCTATTATAGCAGGGACTTCTATTCATATGATATATAATTATTAATACTAAAACTAGAACAAATGCTGCCAACATTAATTCTAATTTAAATACTTATAGCTCTGGCAGTGAATTTACTTGTAATTTATGGATATATCTGACCGCTTTTGGGCCTCAAAGTAGACTGTTAGGATTTTAATGGAGTATCTTGTCGATATTTTATGTCTTCGTTATGGCCATTTCGGAAATAATAAAGAGTAGGTCTTTGTCTTAGGTGAATCATATTATATTGTGATTCATTACCAACATCTTTTGACAGCCAAATTATTCTGAAACTGTTACTACAGAGAAAAAAAAAAACAATTGATGACAGAAACTGCTTTATGGCAAGCTGTTGATGAGATTCATTTAATCTACTCTTGTGGTTGAGTCAAGTAAATAAAAAAACAATTATCTGATATCATTGACTGCGGTTGTCCAGAATACACCTGGTATCCTAATTTTTGCCATTCACTGAGGTGGACTCACATTTTGATTGTTTGAGCCGTTTATCAAACAATCCCGGATTTAACAATCCTGATAAAAGAATGCTTTTTTTTTTTTAAACATTGTTGGAAAAGGAAAAATGTTGGTAAGTGGCAAATATGTAGGATGACGTCATATCTAGTCTGATAAATGTGGACAGAGTTATCGATTGCGATACGATCAAGCCATTATAATTGGGCCATGCTCTGGCAAAAGTGGTTTAACCTTTACCACACAATCCCGACTTTTAATGACCCCGAGGAAGAAGCCTTTTGAAAACATTGTAGGAAAAGGAGAAAATGCTGGTAACCAGTGTTTTCTCCTTTTCCCACAATGTTTTCTACCCTATCAGAGACAAATTTTAACTTTTGAGCCACATTTAATTTGTCAACAGCAAAAGCTTTCAATTTTGACAAGTCTACAATTTTGTCCTGTGGCAAAGAGTTAATGCACCTTTGTGAGGCATCGTACCAGGCAAATCATCATATGGCGTGCAAGGCACGAAAAGGGGCCTTCGGACATACGCGTAAAAGTGTGTCGTCCCAGATCAGCCTGTGCAGTCTGTGACGAATCCGAGACGACACTACCCGTTTTTGTGCGATTTTCTGTTCCACGAAAGTCTATTGTATGAAAAAATCTTATGTAGTCGTAAAGTGCCGTCTCGGATTAGCCTGCGCGGACTGCGCAGGCTAATCCGAGACGACACTTTACGCAAATGTTCGAAGGTCTCATTTCGCATGTTGCGTGGATCCATAAAGTCCAACAGTCTAAATCAGTTAGACTGATCCTTTGTCATGTTGAAAATTGACTATAAGCAAAAAGTCACGGCCTAGGTCAGTCTGGGCGGACTGCACAGGCTGACCCGAGTCGACACGTTTTGCAAATGCATTAAGCTCCCTTTTCACAGAGCATGGTTCAATTATAAACGCCAAAACTGCACATTTTTTACAGAGTGTAACTGTTCAGTTTCTTACATGTAGTAGCTAAACCCCTGTAACAGGAGGTCGCTGTTTCGATTATCCGGCTCGGCCAGTTTCTTCAGCCGAGGATTGATGATAGTCATTGCGACAGAAAATTCATCCCTCTCTCACCGCTGACCATTGTTTCGATGATGGTTATGTGGGAAAGCAGCCAGTGGTTTGGAAAGAATATTGTGGGGAGTACTGGTAAAAGAAACTCCTGCAAAGCATGGATAGGTGCACTGGCCAACACGATATACCCGAAATAATGTTGAAAACGGCGTTAAACACCCTACAATCAATTCTTGCATGTAGCACTTACATAGAAAATAATATTCAGTGGTACCTGTAGGTGCTTTGCATGAAATCTTGACTAAAAGCAAAAAGCCTTATTCCTTAAGCTGTTAAGCGCGACTCACTGATCTTTTGCGGACAGTGTAGATCAAGATCAGACTGCACAGAACGTGCAGTCTGATCTTTTATCTACACTGTCCGATGAGGAGGTATTTTTTCTCCATAACATAAGTTTAAAATAATAATATTCGAATTTTTACTACCGGCTTGAAAGTTTTATTTAAAGTTATTTAGCAGGATGAGAGTTAATATATCACTATATGTAAACTGTTAGGAAAATGATTTAAAAAAGAAAACTTTCAATTGTGCATTTCTATCTTTATTATTTTCTTTTTCTATCAATATCAGGGTTATATCACAGTCTGCAATAGTAGGCTTTTCTTCTTTAACGCGGTACATTTACAATTCTTCTTATTTCCATTAGTGGAGATCTTCACGTTAAAGGCACGTTTACACAAATTAATGGGACCTCGCGTCATCAAAAATCAATGGCACCACATACAAAGTACAATCAAATGCAACTATCTTTAGGAACAAAGGCACATTTCATTGCAAAACAGCGTCTAACGAGTATATTTAGGCTTTTGTTTCTCATTCGTTATTCTCGTTGTTTGTTAGCTGTTAGCATAGTATCTGACGTAATGATACCGCACTGTCTCCTAAGAATTTTATCATTTTCTTACCGAATATTCAGAAGAGTACTCAAAGAGAGATAACTCTGTTGGACCAGAGATAATAAGTATTGAGCCCACGCAACTTACGAGATGGAGTCAAAGAAAAGAAAATGGCCCAAAGTAACCAAAAACACAGCATTAATAGTATTTTTCTTCTAACCCTTCGAATCTTTTTTTGTAAAATTGGACAGCTTGTTACCAGTAAGAAACTGAGTGATCATTTCTTCACTTCTTACCAAACGACATAGCTATGGACTCGCCCGATTTGAAAGCATTTACAGAATACAAATAAAAAATTGTTCAAATGCAGGAATTTTTTTCTGAAAGTGAAGAAAACATTTTTGGACAAGGAGAAAATACGGGTAGCTTTCAATATAACACAATGCTTTCAAAAACCGTCTTCAAGGGATTATTTGGAAAAGGATTAACACTATTGCCCTTCTCAAATAAAGGTTTCTGAATGGAGCGTTTTGCATTCAGCCAATGAGTCAAATGAAACACCTGGCAAAATGTGGGCGAGAAGTGAAACTACTGACCTCAAGTGATGACCTACTCATGTATTCATCACGACATTAAAAATATTACGTTAATTGCGGACGCCGTTTGAAAAATGATATCGTTGTCGTAAGTGACAAGTTTATATCTTTTTCTCTTTTTTTTTTTTCGCGTTTGCGTTGCAACGCTTCTGTCAAAATTATATTGGATATTTAACTGCGCATAAATTTTTTCGGTAGACAAGATTGCAATTTTTACATAAATTGAAACCGTTGCACTTAAACGTTAACAATTTTGTTTAGTATATGCTACTTTTTTGATGGGGAGGGGGTGAAATTGTTGGTATATTCAAAAAACGAAAGAAAAATTGCAAAAGAATTCATATGAGACAAATGTATCAGATCTCCAGATAAGAGGAAGTGACAGTATTCTAAATCCATTATTTCTCTTCCAACCCTATGTTATGGGTACTCATTAGAATTGTCTGGATGAGTACCCATAACATAGGGTTTAGTGGAGAGTGATTAATATTTTCAATTTTGAAATCAAAATCATTCTCTCTCTATCTGGGGCTCTGCTGTATATTGGTGGGGGTTACGGAAAATACATGAACTGTTCTTTAACCCTTATCCTGCCGAATAAAAGAAACTTTCAAGCCAGTAGTAAAAAAACGAGATTTTCCTATTTCAGAGGTTTTTTTTTTTTTTTTTTTGATGGGGGGGGGGGAGAAATATCTCCTTATCGGACAGTGTAGACCCAAGATCAGACTGCACGTTCTGTGCAGTCTGATCTTGATCTGCGCTGTCCTTAAAAGGGCCGCGGGTCGCGCTTAATTGTACAGAAAATTGTATAGGAAAAAAAAACAGTGGATAAAAGATCAGCTGTCGGCATCAAGACATTTTTTTCTTTCCGATCAATGTCTTGTTAAAGAACCTGCATAAAACAGAGGTTAAAAAAGTTTCAATGAAAGAAAAAAAAAAAGACTTACAGTTAACCCTTTGCCAAACGACAAAAATGTGGACCTGTCCAAATTTACACAACTTGCAGGCAACAATAGGCTCAGTCTGGCTCGAATCATGAATTTTATCTTGATAGGGTGGAAAACATTGTGGGAAAAGGAGAAAATGCTGGTTACCGGCATTTTCTCCTTTTCCCACAATGTTTTCAAAAGGCTTCTTTGTCAAAGTAGTTAAAAGTCGGGATAGTGTGCATGGTAAAAAGTTAAAGGTCACATTTGCAACTGTAGATCTAGATCTATCTCGTGAAATATTGGTTTGCATGGATTCAAAATCAGGTAGAGCTGTGTCTTCTTGATGTAGCCTACACTGTGCGCAAGATCATTCGTCCTCAGAAGCCTTTCTTTCATGTCCATTAGTAAGTGGCCAAGTGTAAACGATTCCGGTGTCAAAGTGCAGGTAAATTTAATTTATACCAATTAAACGTTTGGATATTACCATAAGTCTGACATTGTATACAGTAGAGTTCCGTCAAAGTTCCAGTCACTGGCAGTAAAAAAGAAACATAACCCTTAGCCCGCTAAAAAATAACTAAAATGAGATTTTCAAGTCGATATTAAAAACCCAAATGTTGTTATTTCAAATTTATTAATTGGGGGAAACATTATCTCCTTATCGGACGGTGTAGATCCAAGATCAGACTGCACCTTCTGTGCAATCTGATCTTGATCTACGCTGTCCGTAAAAGGTCAGTGAGTCAACCTTAGCAGCTTAAGGGTTAAAACTAGAAGTGAAGTTGCCAACTTTGAATCTAGTTTTGCACGTTACTATTTCGGTCTGATCTTGACCTATGCCACCCAGAAAAGCCCCTGTGTTCGCTTGACGCAGAAAGGATTAAAACCACATAAATTTGAACTATTTATCTATTTAACGGATTTCACGTTTTTCATGACTAGAATAGCCAATCGGTTTCTGACGATGACAAGACTATCGGTTTCCGGAGATCTATAGTTTCAGGACGTAGATCTATTCTTTTTGTGACATTATCTACCTTGTTTTCAGTGTAATGTAATAGTCCTATAGCCATCATGAATTATCTTACCTTAGACACGCTTAAAATAAGATTTCGAAGATTTCGTGACGTCATAAGAGCACTTGTTAAAGCATTATTCCAGCCCGTTACTTCCAAAAACACGTCTGAAACAAATTTTCCGTCTATTTCAACTGTGATAAACTGATCAATGATTTAAGTAAAGCTAAGAGTTGAACAGATTTAAGATCAAGGAATTGTATGTCAACTTTTTTGGACCTATCTTTACTTCAAACGCAGAGTTATGTCAAAGCAGTGAGTCGGTCTCATTTATAAATATGTAGATTTCTCATCTAGATTTTTTTATTTTTCAAGTAGTTCTAGAGAAAGTTATAAATGTAATAAGAAATAACAGAATTCTCGCCAAAGGCTTGCTTACTAACATTTTTCTAGACTCGTTTACTAAAATTTTATCTCAAACGCCAACTTATGTCTGATCCTATATTTCTAAAATTGTTGTTTGTAAAGAAGCCAAAGGAAAGCATGGATAGGTGCCTAAGCCATATTACTAAAACTATATTTGCAAACGACGTTAAACAAACAAAAGCTAAATAAGTCAGATCAAAGTTTACAAACAATCGGGAAAAAAAGACATATATATAAATATTATTTATTTTATTAAAATTATTGTTATTATTATTGTTATTATTTATTTTATACGATTTTAGAAATATAGGATCAGACATAAGCTGGCGTTTGACACACACACACACAGACACACAGACACACAGACACACACACACACACACACACAGACACACACACACACAGACACACAGACACACACACACACACACACACATATAAGCTCCATTGATGGGAAAAATCCCACTATATGGGACAGTGTAGATCCAAGATCGTACCGCACATTCTGCATAGTCTGATCTTGACTTTACTGTCCGCAAAACTGCATTTAACCTCTTTTAGGAGCCTATAAGTTTAACCCTTACCCTGCTACATAAGTTACATAAAACTTTCAAGCCGATAGTAGAAATCCGAATAATGTTATGTCATACTTATTTTTTGGAGAAAAATATCTTCTTATCGGACAGTGTAAATACAAGATCAGACTACACTTTCTACGCAATCTGATCTTGATCTACACTGTCCGTAAAAGGTCAGCGCGTTGCGCTTAGCAGCTTTGGGGTTAGGTAACGTGAAGTAAAATTTCATTTTAACACCGGAAGTAAACCCATCGGATGAAAAACTTACTAATGGCGGGTAGACTGCGTTTAGGAAATGAGTTATAAATGAACATAAAACAGATCAAATTTGACACTTAGGCTGCTAAGCGCGACTCGCTGACCTTTTGCGGACAGTGTAGATCAAGATCAGACTGCACAGAACGTGCAGTCTGATCTTGGACCTACACTGTCCGATACGGTAAGTTTTCTTCGACGAGTAAAATTTTTTAAATCACACACTATAGGTTTTCTCTATTGGCTGGAAATTTTTACTTTAATTTATTTAGCAACTTAAGGGTTAATTGAAGTGACTGTCGTATTTTGTGACAGTCAAGACTAACATAAAATATCAATCATAATTATTAAGTGATATTTTATCTGGTATGTAACAAACTTTCTCCCAATTTTTGTCTTAGCGTTCAATTCTTTGACGAACGCAAATAATTATTAGATTATGTACAGCCCTTTCATATTTTCAGAAACTTTCTAGATTTCCTGATATAGGAATATTTCATATAATTCGTAAGAATAAAAATCAGCAAGGTCTCCAAACCCATAATATCAACCAATGAGCATTACGTATTTTCTTTTTCCCTGGAACTATGAAAATCAAAGGACTAAAAGTACTAAATGAAAGTGATGGTAGAAATTTGCTTGCAATTTGGTGTTAACAGTGAATCATTTCATTAAAAATTTATTAATTTAACGTTTCATACATTTTTTCTAAGACTGACAGCGTTATTTCATGGATATTTTCCATAAAAAGCGTTTTGCATGTGGTTTTAGGTGTTAGGAAAGTGGTTTGGGGGTGTAACGACAGTAATTTGGGGTGTTTTTTCAAGTGGCTTGGGTACTTTTGATGCGTTTCTCGTACTACATCCGCGATTTAGAGTTCATAAAGTAGATCCTGTTAAAGCTGCGAAACGAGGACAATTTAAAATCTAGAGCTAATTCTATGACATTTAACTTTGAAGTTTATTGTTTGTGTAATTTCCTTGCTCAGGTTTTCAATCCCCATGTTATTTTCACATATCAAATGACACAGACGTGCCTGTTCATTAATCTGTAGGGACCTATTTTTCTGGAAGCAGAGGAGTAATTCGTCATCATAAGATTTCAGTTTAACCGTTGACATAAGAAAGTGAGACCTGCTAAAAACTGCAGCGCATTAGAACTTACTAGTATTGGTGAAAATATTTGATGTTTAAATATTAACCTTTTACCACACTATCTCGTATTTTATTGACCCAGGGGAAAAGAGATATTGAAATCAAGGTGGGAAAAGAAGAAAATGTTGGTAACCAGCATTTTCTATTTTTTACACGACGTCATCATATTTACCACATATAACTTGTCTTCTGTAGATACATTAAATTTGGACAACTTTCAACCCTTATCCTGCTAGAAAAGTGAAATGAAACTTTTAAACCGACTGTACAAGACCCACATTTTGCTCTTTTAAGGGTATTCTTTTGGGGGAAAATATCCCCTTGTCGGATGTGTAGATCCAAGATCAGACCGCACGTTCTGCGCAGTCTGATCTTGATCTACACTGTCCGCAAAATGTCCTTGAGTCGCGCTTAGCAGCCTAAGGGTTAAATTTTGTCATCTGGTAAAGGGTTGAACTGAAAAGAGTTACAGAGCAAGCCATATCACAAAGAACAGATAAGGGCTTAACTTTGCACCTTGTGCCCTACCAGAGTTGCTGTCAAATTGGTCCACAGAGGCAAAATAAAGTGAGTACAATAAACAAACAGATAGGTTTGTTCAAGACTCGCGGAGCCCAGAGTGTGTCTTTCGCCTGTCTGTGTCGAATTTAGTGCTTCACATTTCGTGCTTTCGCATTTTAATTGACACACGCCACCATATTATTCCGCCCACCAACGTCGCTAAATGTTCGCTGCATACTGGTAAAAACTTCTAATTCTTAAATACAGTGTAGATATGATACCCAACTACAACAAAACGCGCAATCTGTTCTTGTTATTTACTCCGTCTCCCGATATATCTTACAAATGTTTCTTGCTAAAACAAGATAGTAGATCTAGTCTTCAATAACTATCGACAGTGTGTATTTCATTTATGTTACAGTTAAAAAATAATTATATAATTAATTAGTAATTGTTCGTATGGAATTCCAAGTATTGTCTTATAGAGTAGCGGCTTTGGTTCTAAGGAAAATTACTGCCGCCTTTTTTGGAGACAGAATGTTCCAGCAATACGACTTAATTTGGTACATAATAAATGCGTCCAGCTTCAAAACGTAAAAAAGAGAGAAAAAGCAGAACTGTAAAGCAAATGTCAAGCTTACAAATTTTAAAGTGTTACAGACTGGGGTCAGACGCGTGCAGTTATCTCTTGTCTTAATACGATTATAGTTCAAATTACCACAATGATACGTGTAGGTCCTGAGGTTTTTTTTAAACAATATGTGACCCTTGTATCTGCACAGTACGTGCAGTCTGTTCTTGGATTTATTCTGTCAACTTTTTCTATCAAGTTCAGCAGATATAAATGAGTCATGCTCTGTCAAAATGGGGCTTAATACATCTCTGTGATGCATGGTACCAAGCAAGTCATCACGTGATCATAAATCCATAAAGTCCACTTTGTACAAAAACCGACTGAATCATCATAAAGAGTTGTCCTTGGTCATGCAAAAAATTGACCAATAAGCAAAACTTTTCGGCCCAGGTCAGCCTGTGCGAACTGCGCAAGATGACCTTGATTGATAGTTTTACAGATGCATTAAACCTCCTTTTTACAGAGAATGGCTGAATATATTTTTCGCTGGCTGTATTTCAAATGACCATAATAATACCCAAAAGTCTATTGAAAACATCACGCACAAAAGAAGCGGTTCCAGTCTACAAGAAACTCCCTTCATCTGTCACGTTACTGTCCGTATGTCATGGAAATGAAAAACGTTCCTTTCCTTAAAAACCTTCTTCTGGGTGTCAAGTGTACTGGTAAGTACTTTATTTTAAAATAATGGTGTGAAAAATGAGAGTGTACAGAATGTCAGTGTCTAAATGCCATTTACTAAAGTGCACGTACCTTTTGTTTTTGCGTATGCTAACGTTTTACGTCTAACCTTTTACAGTGTCACGTCGTCCCACTTTATTCAAACCCATTCCTCTTTTATCTCCCACACAAACCATTGAATCCTGTCCGAGATATTGCGGACTTACGAAGTTTTCGAGAACAGCTAACCAAAACCAAACTGCACGGAAAATTTTCACGAGGTCGACATCAATAAACAATAGACTGCACAATGAATGAAGTTTGGTGCTCTGTTCTCCAACCATTCTAAACAAGCCATGCTCTGTGAAAAGGAGGTGTAATGCATCTGAAGAAGAAGAAGAAGAAGAAGAAAAAAAAAGTATCGACCCAGGTTAGCCTGCGCAAACCGCGCAGGCTGACCTGGGTCGAAACTTTTTGCCGTCTTTAAATTTTCTGCCTGTTAAAAGACGGTTCTACCTTGTTATTCAGCTTGTTGTTGAACAAAATGAATTTTATGGATCCACAATCATGCCATGACTTACATGGTATCATGCATCGTCGAAATGCATTAAATCCCCTTTTCCAAGAGCAAGACCCTAAGGCAACCTCAAATTTTATTTCAAAACTGCAAGGATAGCAATCTAATTGGCTGGGACAGAAGTTCTCACAAATACGGTGTCATCGTATCTGGTGATTTCTATTCCTCCTTTCGTCTCTTCGTCTCACAAGCGTCCTCCTTCCAAGATGGGCTTCGCGAATGACCGAAAATTAGACCCGCGTTTCCCCAAATGGCACGGTCCAGAACTCGATAACATCATTGAAAAATCTTTTAAAGGGAGAAAGATGTGCTGTACGCTTCTTTTTTTCTGTATACATACGTGTATTGCTTTTTGATTCGTTAAATACCACTAAGCCACTCGAAGTGTTGTAGAATTTCACTTCAAGCTTTTCTTCTGAAATATTGGATGCTTCGAACTGTTGCTTGCTTTAAAAGCTACAGCTAGGCGATGCTGTAGTATATGGTCATCCATTGTTTTTAATCGCTTCGTTCCGACCATTTGTTGTAAAATTAGAGAACAGAAAAGCACGAGGAAGCAATACAATAAATACGGAATATCGTGTGGTAGTTATGTTCCTGCTACTTGAATTTGCTTCGAGCTGCGTGGGAAAAGTTGAAACCTGGCGAGACCGACGGTCGACATAGATGTCCAAGTTTTCTTACGCGGCAAGAAGCAAATACAAGCCCCAGGAAAGTTACTGCTGCATAGTATTCCTTTTGTCATGTGTCCACAAAATTTTAACGTCAGAAAAGAGCATGTATGGATATTTATTTGAAAATGGTAAAAAAATAAAGACAAATACCGAGTGAAAACCGTTTTCTTACGAACGCTGATGAATAGGCAGTAACGTAACATTTTCACCAATCAAATCAGAAACCATGCTGAAAGTTGTCTGCATGCGTGTTAAGTCATCATATCGTATTTGGGTCCGTTTTTAACTCTGTGCAGATTCTTTTTTCCCGTTGTGTTCGGTTTTTTATCTGCTTGTGATGCATATCTTTGAAATGGAAATTGTTAAGTATATTATAAAACCAAAAATGTCCATTATTTCTTATAATTATGATATCAAACTTTGCCAAACGTTGCAAAGAAAAGAAATGCGACAGTAGACGTTTTCCTGTTCCAATTCATGCATGTTAGAGATAACAATGAGCAAGGCGTGATGACGTAAGACGACGTAGATCAAGATCAGACTAGACACAATGCGGCATCTTATTCATTATGCAATCTGTCCGTTTTTTAGACCTTTACCAAACGACAGAAATTTGGACTCGACAACATCGAAAAGTATTTGCAGACGATAAATTAAATGAATGTCAAATGATGATTTTCTGTCTTTGATAGGGTAGAAAACATTGTTGGAAAAGGAGAAAATGCTGGATTGTGGGAAAAGGAGAAAATGCTGGTTACCAGCATATTCTCCTTTTCCCACAATGTTTTCAAAGGCTTTCTCTTTCAGGGTCGTTAAAATTCCGGATTGTGTGATAAAAGGGTTAATTCTGAACTCTTCCCCCAAAAAAAGCCTCTTCATTTGTTCTACCCCCTGCCAAAAAAGAATTATGTTTTCTACCTGCAAAAAGTTTATCAAAACGGAAGTAAACCCCAGAACTCTTTATCAGTCTGCAGAAATTTAGACTCCTCCAAACTGAAAGCATTTGCAGACGATAACTTCAATAGGACTCAAATGATGTCACTTGGCTTTGAAAGGGTAGAAAACCCTTTAAAAAGATCGGACTTTTAAAAAGCCTTCCTTTTTTCGGGGTGTTAAAACTTTAGATTGTTTGCCAAAGGGTTACGTGATCTAACATCTTTGGCTTGTCCTTGTCAATACACGAAGTATTTGCAGAGAACAAGCTACATGTATATGTGGCTACAGTGATTGGATTTATCCTTGAATGTGTAGAAATGGCTTTGGGTAAAGGAGAAAACGCGTGTTACCTGCATGTTCTCCGTTTGTTGCAGTGTGGCTCAAGTGATTGCACTTATCCTTGAAAGGATACAAAGTACTTGGTATTATTCGATGAACAAATACATTTTATTCAATTTATTATTATGTAGCAATCCAGAGGTCCTTACCCAGGCACTTGGTCACGTGGGCACTTGGGCACGTCAGGTCTCGGGGCCTTGTAATGGTAAAACCAGAGAAGTATTAAAAGAATAAGTGAGATGTTGCTGTGATATCACTGACGTAATGTTGAAAGCAGCGCAATCAATCAATCAATCAATCATCCGTATTTCATTATCGGCTAAGAAAAAATTCTTTTGAGAGAGAGAGAGAGAGACTCGGAGAGAGAGCGAGAGCGCTTTCCACGGTCAATGGGAATCTTGAAACTGGAAACTTAATCGGCCGCATCCCCAATAAACAGTCATCATTCTACAAAAAAGCTGCATCACGATTTGTGGGCACAGCAGGTCCAGGCTATGTTAGTAATCCAAAGGAGCACGCACTATCGGCCTTCCCCGCAAGGTATCATACACCTAATTCAACTAGGTACCATGCACCTAATTCAACTCTAATCATACGGTACTGGAGTTTGAATATTTGAATAATTTCAGATAAAAAAAAACACTTATCTCTGTTGGAACACGTGGATTTTTGCAATACTTGCACAAGCATGCTTTCTCAAAGTCTTAAAAAAGAGGGGCTGCTTTGGTAAATAGTTAGCAATTTTAACTTTGTCAAAGGTTTAACCTGCTATATAAGTTAAATAAAACTTTCAAGACGATAGTAAAAACCCGAGTAATGTTATTATTTTAAACTTGTGTTTGGGAGAAAAAAATCTCCTCATCAGACAGTGTAGATCAAGATCAGACTGCACGTTCTGTGCAGTCTGATCTTGATCTACACTGTCTGTTAAAAGGTCAGTGAGTCGCACTACGCAGTTTAAAGTTTAACACCGTTTTCTCTATCATTCCAGTACTTTTTATTCACCAGTTTCAGTGTTTCTTTCTCCAGTACTTCGAACTTCATTTTTTTTTTAAAAACCACTGGCTGATTTCACACAAAGACATCATTTAAACAGTGTCTATCGGTGAGAGAGAAATAAATGCTGTCGCAATGACTATCACCAATCCCCAGAAAGAAAAATAGTGGAGATAGGAATCGAACCGGCGACCGCTAGGTTTTTAGACCTGTAGTTTAATCACTAAGCCGTCGGCTTCAGTAGGAAGACTAAATCATAGTAAAATATTGCAAACTAAGACGGCTGAGAATTAACCCTTATCCCGCTAAATAACTTAAATGCAACTTTCAAGCCGATGGTAAAAAGCCAAACTGTTGGTATTTCAAAGTTATGGCGTTTGAGGAATATCTACATATCGGAAAGTGTAGATCCAAGATCAGACTGCACTGTCCGCAAAATGTCAACGAGTCGCGCTTGGCAGCTTAAGGGTTAATTGAGATTCAGACAGATTTCTTATCTTACAGGCTCGCCGAAACAAGCCGGCGCTATAGATCCAAAATCAGACTGCATGTTCTGTGCATTCTGATCTTGATCTATTCCGTCCGCAAAAGCCCTTGTGCTCGCCTATGACTCTTAAAAAGTCAATAGGTATAAAATTTAATGTCGGAAATATTAGAAAAAAGATGGCGGGGGGGGGGGGGGAATAGGGAGAAAGTAACAATAAGAGGAAAGAGGCGACAATTGAATCATATTTTACGAGGTTTTATGACAGTCGGTACGTTTCTGTAATTTGAAACCTGACGCTAGTATCGGGACTTTTTTTTTGTACATATTTGAAACGACCCGCAACTCGCGAACTAACGACAAGATCATTAAATAGAAATATACATTTATCATTCACTTTTATGGACCAAAGGTTTTTTTTTTCCTGCTGCACCGAAATATGGAATGTTGGATTGTGCATATTTTCGCTAGTGCAAGTTTTAACCTCAACCCGTTACCGTTACAAATGAGCCATGCTCTGAGAAAAGGGCGTTTAACACATCTGCAAAAAGTTTCGACCCAGATCAGCCTGCGCAGTCCGCACAGGCTGATCTGGGTCAAATCTTTTTGCTATTGGTCAAATTTCTACATGTCACAGGACCATACTATCTCATAATTCAGTTATTTTTTTTTTAGACAAAATGGATTTTATGGATCCATAATTATGTGATGACTTGCCTGGTATAACGCATCACGGAGATGCATTAAGCCCCTTTTTGCCAGAGCTTAAATTATTTAAGTTTTCAAATATCTTTAGATTATTATCAATATCTATTTACCAGCATTTGCCCTTTTTCCCACCATGTTTTCAAAAGCTTTCCTCATTAGGGCCATTAAAACAGGAGAATGAAATATCTGCTACAAGTCGCGTGAAATTTCATACCAGACTCAAGTATTATCATTCTGGGCAGAAAAAAAACTCGAAAAGAACAGACTCTAGTAAAGTTCTCAAATCTAAAGATGACAATGTTTCAGACTCATCTCAGCCAAATAAACACAATTAAGTAAGTTAATTGACTTAAATACATTATTTTGCTGAGATGAGTTTGAGTCTGATACGTTGAGTCA
This sequence comes from Tridacna gigas, assembly GCA_945859785.2. Classification (NCBI taxonomy): domain Eukaryota; kingdom Metazoa; phylum Mollusca; class Bivalvia; order Cardiida; family Cardiidae; genus Tridacna; species Tridacna gigas. The sequence continues at coordinate 15,671,997 of OX244044.2, forward strand.
GCGAAGGATTTGAGGACGGTAATAATTGTTTGTGAAATGCGTCTCAAATAACAAACTCGACAGAAACTGGGTTCGTCAGTGGATTTGAGAAAAATAAGAGACATTAGATTTTTCGTGAAACAGAGTCCAGGATCGATATTCACCAACCATTCTTAAGAATATTCTAAGTCTTGTTCTCCAAAATTTTCTACATTTGAAAGTAACACAACTTCTGATTGGCTAAACCAAACAGTTTAGCCAATCAGAAGTTATGTTACTTTTAAACGTAGGAAATTTCGGAGAACAAGACAAAGAACTTTCTTAAGAATGGTTGGTGAATACGGACCCAGGTCTCTAGATCTTTAGTCCTCGGAAAGAAGATGGCCGACCTGGGGATCTGAGACCATAGGGTTGCCAGTTCGGCAAATGTCTGTCGTAATGTTGATGAGTCATCGCGGCAGCATCCATTCCTGTCTCACCGCCGATCGTTGTTTCGATGATGATTACGTGGAAAAGCAGCTAGTAGCTTTGGAAGAAAAATAATATACTGATACAAAGAAACTTCAGAAAAGCATAGTTAGGTTCACTGGCTGCCGCGATATAACTGAAACAATTTTGAAAACGGAGTTTAACACCAAACAAAACACCAAACAAAACACCCACGAAACAAAAGGTGAACAGTTCAGTATGCAAAGAGTTCACCCTTAAGCTGCAATATAAATTAAACTAAAGCCTTCCGGCCAAGAGTAAAAAACCCAAAGTTTACGATTTTAAAAAATTACTCGCCGAAGGTGTCTCATGTTATCGGACAGTGTAGATCCAAGATCAGACTGCACGTTTTGTGCAGTCTGATCTTGGGTCTACACTGTCCGCATACGGTCCTTGAGTCGCACTAATCAGCCTAAGGGTTACTACAGAATGTAGATGTATATTTTATTACATTTACTATGTAATACAGTGAACTAGATTTAACGTTACGCTATAGGCTGTTTGGTGGCGAAGGCGTGAGTGGAACGATCCGTCGGCCTTATATAAACACTGTAAATTCTACGCAGCTTCAGTAACAGTCGATCGACCTACACAACAACCAAGAACTCTTTAAAGAGACACATCTGAATATAAAAACGCGGCGTTTATTTTTTATTTCTTTCGACGTTTAAAGGTTTCAATTCGTTAGCAAAATTTACAGTGAGTGTTAAAAAATATTTTGCTATTAAAAACTGAAAATTTAAGACTTCGAAAAGTTTCGCAGTAGAGCTGTAAAAGATCGAATTACAATAAAAATATATTAAAGTAAACCTTTTGTCGACTTGCATAAAGGTTTTGACATTTTTGTCATCAGAAGATAAAGTTTGATTAAAAAATAATAGATCGAAAAAAAAAAAAGGGACAAAAATGGCTTTTCAATGGAACTTGTGTGCTTTCGTCTGCTTTGCTTTTGTTGTCATGGTTACTGCTCGTCCATCAACCAGACGACTCGATGTTAACGATGACCACGAGGTGAAAATCGAAGACAGTTCAGATTCTGTACCGGAGGATTTTGTTTATGAAATGTAAGTACATAGTTTATCTCTACCTTAGGTCACTGAGATTGACTCAATGACCTTCTGGGGACAATATAGATCAAGATCAGACTACACAGAACGCGCAGTCTGATCTTAGATCTGCACTGTCCGTTATGGTGAGATTTTTTCGGCTAACAGAATTTTTATATTGCAATATTTCAGGGGTTTTTTTTGCTATGAGGTGGAAAATTTGATTTTAGTTTATTTGGCAGTTTAACTGTTTACCCAGAATCTCGAGTCTTAATAGCACTATGGAAGAAAACTTTTAGAAATATCATGATAAGAGGAGAAAATACTAGTAACCTGTAATTGGTTACAAAGAAGTGGAGTCTCATTGTACCTGTACAGTTCTTCATTATAACCTATGTTGTTTGTCCTCGTTTGAATTGTCTTTATTCTTTACCAAACGATAAAATTTCAGACTTTGAAACGAAATCAAAATTAGAAAAAAAAAAAAATCTAACTCGAATGATGGTATTTGGCATAAGATATGAAAAGGAATTATGGGGAAAAAGAGGCATGTTCTCCTCTCTCACAGTGTTTTCAAAAGCCTTCATATCTAGGTTTCTTAAAACAGAAGATTGTTTCGTAACGGGTTAAAAGGTGTCGACAACATAACTTTGATTTATTAAACAATGATTTTACGTTTCAGTTATGTCCCCCTTACATGTATTTGGACCTCTGAATATAAAAATCATTTCAACTTCTGGGCTCCGCACTCATCAGCCATTCTTAATTTCATTCTAAGTCTAAATCTAGATTTAGAAAGTAACACAACTTCTGGTTGGCTAACTCAATCAGAAGTTGTGTTACATTTAAATTTAGATAATATTAACCCTAAGCTGCTTAGCGCGACTCACCGACCTTTCGTGGACAGTGTAGATCAAGATCAGACTGCACAGAACGTGCAGTCTGATCTTAGATCTACACTGTCCAATAAGGAGATGTTTTTTGTTCTCCAATAATATGTTAAAAATAGAATTATAAAGGTTGTCACCATCGGATTGAAAGTTTTATTCAATTTATTTAAGGGTTAAGAATGTTCATAAGAACGGTTTGTCGGTGAATACGAGCCTTACTGGTCCTCCTGTTTTTCAGGCCAGTACATTATTTCGCCAGACAATTCCTGTGTCACGATAAAAAGGGCAAGATAGCATTCTACAACGTTATGTCAAAGAAACTACCGAAATTGAATGGTAAGGGTTTTTTCTTTTTGCTTTGTTAAGACCATTTGTCACTCTGTACATTTGCGTATGACCCATGATCTTGCAAAAGAGGGCTTAATGCATCTCCGGGACGCGACCAAATTGAAAACATTTGAACATGACAAATAAAATCTAGTTCAAATGATGAATTATGTCTTTTATAGGGTAAAAAAACATTGTTGGAAAAGGAGAAAATGCTGGCATTTTCTCCTTTCCCAACAATGTTTTCAAAAGGCCCCTCTGTCAGGGTCTGTAAAATTCGAGGTTATATTATATAGTTGTTTTTTGCTTGTTGTTTGACGAGTTCCCGTACCAAGGACAGACTTGCCTGAGTTTGTAATCGCTAGTAATTCTAAATTGAATGCTTAGTCTTAAAGGTGCCTTCTTAAATTTTTTGCTTTAAATCAACCCTAAATACTACAATATATCAGCTATGCTTTGGCGAAAGGGGGTTTAATGCATCGCAATATACCATGCAAGTAATATTATCACTATGGATCTATTAAAACCCATTTTGTCTGTCAGTTTATTGAAACCTGGGTTAGAATAATCCTTTAACAAGCAGAAAATTTATATATAGCAAAAAGTTTCGACTCATGTCGCGGACTGCGCAGGCTGACCTGGGTGAATAATTTTTGCAGATGCAGCCCACTTCTCACAGAGCATGACTCACATAAATATATATATATATTTCTCTGCAAGTTTAAAGAAACTGAGCGGTTACAGACATTTAAAAGGTTCGATTTTGACAACGGTTAAATAACGGGATGGTCTAGTTGCAATCGGTAACTCCGTCTTGTTTCATGGGATCAGAAATGACGTCATAATGGTATATTAACCCTTAGGCTGCTAAGCGTGATTCTCTGACCTTTTGCGGACAGTATAGATCAAGATCAGACTGCACAGAACGTGCAGTCTGATCTTGGATCTACACTGTCCGATAAGTAGATACTTTTTCTTTTCCAAAACTTAAGTTTGAAATAGCATTATTCGCGTTCTTACTATTGGTTAGAAAATTTCATTTCACTTATTTAGCAGGATAAAGATTAATACAATCCCACATGATTGACGCGTGCTGTTGATCATGTGACTTTCCCAAAAGCCTTTGCGAAATACTACGCCGAAATCTAAAAATATATTAAGGAGTTACGTAGCCCAATAAAGGAAATACCACTAAAAAGATTTATACTCTTTTTTTCATGTGTCCAAATTCCTTTTTGCTCAGACCCATAAAAAAAAAAAAATCGTTACTTATTGCGTGTTTCATCTTTTACCACAAAATCCCGCGTTTTAACGACTCTGAAGCCGAAAGCTTTTGAAAAAAAAAAAATATGGGAAAAAGAGAAAATGATGGTGACCAGCATTTTCTCCTTTTCCCACAATGTTTTCTATCATTTCAAAGACAGAATTAATCTTTTGAGCTACATTCAATTTGTCGTCTGCAAATACTTTCAATTTGACCAAGTCCAAAAATTTATCCTTTGGTATAGAGTTAACTCTTAAACTGCTCACCCCGAATCGCTGACCATCTGCAGACAGTATAGATCAAGATCAGACGGCACAGAACGTGCAGTCTGATCTTGGCTCTACACTATCTGATAAGGAGATATTTTTCTCTAGAAACTGAGAGTTTGAAATAATATCATTCTGGTTTTTACTATCGGCTTGAAAGTCTTATTCAACTTTTTTAGCAGGATAAGGGTTAAAGGTTAAATTTGGTTTATTTTTTTCTATTCCAGAGGCATTTATAGAAAGTTTCGTTGTCGACCTGTGCCGTCTACACTCCAGAACTGATATCATTTTAGACAGATGGGTGAAAGAATTGTTTGACTCAGACAGTAAGTTATGTATTAATTTTTCTTCGAACACCGCCTGTTTTGAACATGCACATTTTATTTTTTTTTAAACTAAACATCATATTAAGTGTTCACACATCTCGGCTGAGCGATAAAGGTGCAGAATTATAAACCTGGCGGTCCTGTTCGATCCTTTTTTGTCCCAAAGGGAAAGGTCCTTGGGCAAGACACTTCATAGCCCCAGCTTTGTACTTGTGAAATCCAGGACAAATATGAAAAAGTAAGCTGTCAGACTGCTACTGGGCCTTTAAGCAGGCGCCTAAAGGACACTCAAAGTGTTATTGTTCGACTCTTTACCAAACGGCAAAATTTCAGACTTGCCGAAATTCAAAGAATTTGCAGACGACAAAATAAACGTGACTTATAAATTTAAATTCTTTTGTGGAAGGGTACAACACATTGTGGGAAAAGGAGAAATGTGTGGTTACCAGAATTTTCACCTTTGTCGACAATGTTTTCAAAAGTCATTTCTTTGAGGTCGTTAAAACTCAGGATTGTGGGAAAAAAGTTTAAGACAGGTAGGGCTACTTGCTCGGTACCGATATATTTCAACATATTTGCCGCCAAAAGGCGACACAGCATATTGGTGCTTAATTCGAGTTGCTTGCATAAGGATTTGGCCACTTAGATAGGTAACTGTACACTGTCTATAATTTGACTTTTATCTCTGTTTCCTTTCAGATAATGGCTACATCACACAAGCAGAGATGCATTACTATTTATGAACACTATGACAGTATTCAGTAAGACAGAGCATTGTACATACGCCATTTAACTTATTGTTGCCTGAAACGAATTTGCTTGATTGATTGATTGTATGGTGTTTAACGCCGTTTTCAACATTATTTCAATTACATCACGGTGGCCAGTGCACCTATCCATGCTTTCCTGGAGTTTCTTTTACCAGTACTCCGCACAGTTTTCTTTCCAAGCCACTGGCTGCTTTCCCACATAACCATCGTCGAAACAATGGTCAGTGGTGAGAGGGGAATGAATCCTGTCGCGATGATTATCATGAATCCTCGGAAAGAAACTGGCCAAGCCGGGGATCGAACCAGCGACCTCCTGTTCTCAAGTCCTGTACGCTACCGACTGAACAACGGAGGCTTGGCGAAACGAATTAGCAGCATACCGCCGAATCATTACAAACGACCCACGCTCTGGCAAAAGGGGGTTCAATGTAACTCTCTGATGCATGATACCGAGCATGTCATCCTATATTTATGGATCCATAAAATCCATTTTGTCTAACAACCGAATAAATAATGAGGTAGACTGGTCCTTTGACACGCAGAAAATTGACCCATAGCAAAAAGTTTCGACCCAGGTCAGCCTGCGCGGACTGCGCAGGCTGACCTGGGTCGATACTTTTTGCAAATGCATTAAACCTACTTTTCACAGAGTATAACTCAAATATAGGTTTCATACCTGAATACACGTAGAGGAAAAAATGCTGCAGATGGAGAAATTGCACATCACGAGCAAAATCTCCTTCTGCAGCACTATTTTTAAAAATCAGCTGTTGGAAGACGGAAAAAATCGTCTTCAGGTTATAATATATTAGTCAAAGAGAATAAAAGGTGAAGACAAGACTTCTGTAAAACATCTACAGAAAAAAAGTCTATGGACAAAGTGATACCTCTACAAAGAAATTTCAGTTATTTTTCCTTTAGAAAAAGAGCCAAAAATTTAGCAATTTTGAGGTCGATTTGGCCAAGAAATGCTGCAGAGTAATAGCCACGTTCTGTGTAGTCTGATCTTGATCTTCACAGTACGCAAAGAGCGACAGAAGTTGTGCCTTATCGCTAAAAGGGCAACCCTTTAACAAGCAGTCATTTATCTTTACGTCCTAGAGAAAAATGCTTCTCAAAACATTTTATGAAAAGGGGAAAATGCTGGTTACCATCGTTTCCTCTTGTTCCACAATGATGCTTTCAGTATGGACAAGATTAAAAATTTGTCTTCGGGTAAAAAGTCAAACAGTTACTCGTACAGGTTAAACCAAACAGTGTATGCTGTAACCTAGCTTGTGATATGCTTTCTGTTGAAAAACGAGATTTTCATTTATTGTTTTTGCCATTTTCATTATTTATTTTTCCTGCATTTTCTGGCATTATCATTTTTTTTTTCGTCTTTTTCCTCCAGACTCAGTCATTTTACTCTTTAATTGCTGCAGACGTTTTGTTTTTCGGCCTGTAGCAAACCTTCTTTGAAACTGTGTCAAAAGGAGAAAACTTGTTCGTAATTCTGCTTCAGATTGGTTTTCAGAAATCCCCCCTCGCACACACACAAAATAAGCATATTTTTTTGTTACGAAGACAATCCAACGGTTTGATAATAATTCAAGCATTTCATTTAATGTCGTAAATATTTGCTGTAAAGATTTCGAAATAGATGGATATTTCATGGCCATTAAAAAGCTTTCAGGTAATGAAAATTATTTTTTCGACATTAAGGTGTTTTCTCGGAGCTGATATAATTTCACGACATTAAAACGATATTTCATTACTGAGGTACAAAAACTGCAATATTAGAACCCCCATGCCCTCTTCATTTTATTGAAGAGAGTAAAATGTTTAGACTAGGTGAAATAAAACTGTTAAGGTACATTTTTGTTTTCGGGGATTCCGTCGTAAAAATAGCCCACGCCAAAAATAGAAGATGAGGCGGAGAGATGCGCACGCGCAATAGGAAGTAAGCGAAGCACTATCAAGGATGGTGTTAAAAAGCCGCATCAAGCTGAGCAATGGAAATACATGTACTTCGGGACAAATATGCTTTTTGTATGCAATGTTTTTCCAATTGTAAGGAAATCCTGCAGTATGCTAATTACCTTACACTCCATTACCATATTTCGGGTCTTGCCTCATAATCTGCATAAAGGCGGTGTGCCGTAGTAATCCTTTTAAATCAAAGCTTTAATGAAGTAAACAAAGTCCTGGTATCTTTTCTATGTAAAGGCTTACTTTAATTTCTTTCTGCAATTGTTACATCAAAAAGAGCTTAGATTTTTAATATAATGTGAACCGCACTCTGGAAAAAAGGGGGCTTAATGCATCTCTGTGAGGCATGATACTAAGCAAGTAATTACATAGTTATGGATCCATAAAGACCGTTTTGTCTAACAACTGACTAGGTCCTGTGGTAGACTGGTCCTTTGACATACAGAAAACTGGCCAATAGCAAAAATGTTTCGGCCCAGGGCAGCCTGCGCAGACTGCGCAGGCTGACCTGGGTCGAAATATTTTTTTTTTTTTTAAATTTTTTTAGCGGCTGCATCAAGCTCCCTTTTCGCAGAGCACGACTAATATATCTTTGAAAACAATTACGCAGCAACCTAATGACAATGACAGTTTTGTAATTACGTAATGTAGGCCTCTTGGCAATCAAACGTCATGAGATTATTTCCATGCATTTTTCTTTTTACATGAATGATGCGTTTGTGATTGGTATAATCAGTTTTGCATTCCAGGCCCGCAAAGTTCGTTAACTCTTTACCACACAATCCCGACTTTTAACGACCCTGTGAAAAGAAGCCTTTTGAAAACATTGTGGGAAAAGGAGAAAATACTGGTTACCAGCATTTTCTCCTTTTCCCACAATGTTTTCTACCCTATCAAAGAAAAATTGTACCTTTTTAGCCGCACTGAAATTGTCGTCTGCAAATGCTCTCAATTTGGACAAGGCTAACATTTTGTAGTGTGGGAAAGAGTTAAAATGTAAGCGAGGTGATCTTTACTAGAGCCTATCTTTTTCCATACAAAATCATTTTCATGTGTTCACGTTTCATTTGATCGTCTGTTTTGTGCAAACATTGAATTTCATTTCATTACAACTATGCAAAAAATGTCTCTGTTTTCTTAAGTCACGTCTTGTATCATGCCAATGTTTTTTTTTTCTTTCGAATATATACCAAAGATCTTTGTTTCGTTAATATTGTTGTGTCGATTCGAAAAACGTTTTTTATAATAATTCATCCATTTGACCCTATGTTAGACATCGCCCAATTCCCCTCTGCCACTCAGAATTGTGTTAACTTCTAAACTGAGAATTATGGTTAGAATGCAGTTTGTAATAGCGGGTGATTACGGAACCATGGATTCACCCGATCAGTGAAAATTAATTTCATATGAGCCACGCTCTGTGAGAAGGGGGCTTAATGCATTTTCGTGATCCATTACGCTAAGGAAATCATCATACAATTATGGATCGATAAAAATCCAATTTATATACCGATTACCTAAATTTGGAGGAAGAGTGGTCCTTTGACATTGAGAAAATTGACAAATAGCAAAAAGTTTCGGTCCAGGTCAGCCTGCGCGGACTGCGCAGGCTGACCTGAACCGAAACTTTTTGCAAATGCTTTAAGTGGCCTTTTCACAGAGCATGGCATTCACACACACACACACACACACACACACACACACACACACACATATATATATATATATATATATATTGCAACTCTCTTCTTCTTTTTATTGCTGTCTCTGGAAAGTTGTGCTTGGAAAATTTGTAATAAATTGTTTTTGTAAAAACGAAGCGTAAAATATGTGATTTTGTTTTTTTCTAAAAAAATAAAGTAAGGGAAAAAAAGGGTAAAAAATTGTTTCGAAATCCTGTAATTAGAAGATCACACATTAGTTTTTGTAAATATATATTTTTGTACATATTATCATTATTTATTTCTATATTTATTTCTATTTATTAAGACCCCTGTCTAAAGTGGAGTTGTGTTTGATTGAAATCTTGTCATATTGCCATATTTGCTTGAAAACAGAAAATGCAAATAAAATATTGTTGAAACTAGCACTGAGCTTGTTTTATGTCTGTCTGTCTGTCTGTCTTTCTCTCTCTGTAAGACATACGACTCCGTGGTCGTGAGGTAGAGCGTCGGCCTCGTAACCAAAAGGTCCTGAGTTCGATTCCCCGGAGCGGGTGTCAACTTTAGGACTGTTCATTGGCCCACACATTCGGCACGAGCACGGGTGTAGTTCCCGGGAAGCAGAATCGAGAGAGATTAGTGTAAGTTGTGTTACGGGAGATCAATACCTGACTACTGCGTTAGGGAGATTTCTCTTAGCTCAGGGGTTAGTGTATTGGTCTTTTAAACCTCGATAAACGAGGGTATTTGCCGCATGGGTCCGAATCCCAGCCGGAGCGGTTTATATTTGAGCCGTGCATTTGTTGCGAACTTTCATGTTTTTAAGAGTTGCAAGAACTTGTTTCTCAATCGATGTAAAATAATTATGTATGAAAAACAACACCATTCGCCCACATAAGAGTACCGGGAATGCATGGCTGAGCTGTAAGGATTGACTGAATACTTTTTTATATATACATGAATATTCATTAACCCTTTCCCAAACAAGCCCTGGTTTTCACGTGTCTGCAGTACAAGTCTTTTGAAAACACTGTGGGAAAAGGAGAAATTGCTCGTAACGAGCAATTTCTCCTTTTCCCACAGTGTTTTCTACTCTTTTGAAGAACTTTCTGTCATTTTCATCAAATTAAAAATTGTTGTCTACAAACTCTTTCAATTTGGACCAGTCCAAAATTTGTCGTTTGGGAAAGGATTATTCACAAATGAGTTTGTTCTTAATAAACCCTTGAACACCACAATGCACCATGTATCTTTGATAAAATATGTGTTCCACCTGAACACTTTTGGAGAAAAACAAACAGGTTGTATTTCGGGGTGGGGGGGGGGGTGTATGTTCTCGAGCTGCGGATTGTACCGTCGGTGCAGTCTGATCTTGATCTACACAGTCCTCAGAAGCAATTGTAGCGTTTGCTTTGCATTGATATTAGATTATTTTCAGACGTTAATTAGATGCTGACAGAGGATTTATTCCTTGAATTCTGGCGACACGATCTGTTAGTTTAGTTCAAACATACTTTATTCAATAAATAAATGGGGTCGAGCCACAATTTTTTCCAACTTAGATTCGGCCTTTTCCCTATAAATGAACGATACGAATATAAACAATGGCTAAACATATGAGTAATGCTCTGGCAAAAAATTGCTTCATGCAACTCCCTGATAAATTGTACCAATCAAGCCATCACAAAATAATGGATCCATAATAGCCACTTTCTTCTGACAACCGACTTAATCATGAGGTAGACTGGTCCTTGGGCATACAGAAAATTGACCAATAGCGAAAAGTTTCGACCCAGGTCAGCCTGCACGGACTGACCTGGTCCATACTATTCGCAGATGCATGAAGCCCCCTCTTCACAGAGCATGGTTCATACAAAAGACAATGTGTAAATAACAAAATGAAAAAATAAACTGCACAAAAAAGGGAAAGAGAAGGGGGAATGGTTTAAAAAATTAACGTGGTCGAGTGGAAACAGAAGGAGTAAAAAAAAAAGGGGGGGGGGGGGCGAATGAGAAATGGAGAAATGAGGAACACGTTCTGTTCGCGGTATCGTCTTTGTTTAAACTGTCTGTAAAAGCGACTGAGTCAAGTTAAACGTTGTTTTAGGGACACATGTAGTTTTTCTACCTTTCTAATTGTTGCACTCACGCGACGAAATCAGCGGTTACCTTGACAAAAGTTGAAATAAAATCCCGTAAAGAACATTCTTGTGTTAAACTTATAAATGAACCATGCTCTGGCAAAGGGGCTAAATGCATTTGCAAAAAGTATCGACACAGGTCAGCCTGCGCAGTCCGCGCAGGCTGACCTGGGCCGAAACTTCTTGCTATTTGGTTAATTTTCTGCATGTCAAAAGACCAGTCTACCTCATGCTTAAGTCTGTTGTTGAAAAAAACGGATTTTATGGATCTATTAACCCTTTACCACAGAATCCCGACTTTTAACGACCCCACAAAAGAATCATTTTGAAAACATTGTGAGAAAAGAAGAAAATGCTGGTTACCAGCATTTTCTTCTTTTCCCACAATGTTTTCTACCCTTTAAGAGACACACTTTATGTTTTGAGCCACATTTAAAATGTCGTCTGCAAATGCTTTCAATTTGGACTAGTCTACATTTTTGTTGTGTGGTAAAGAGTTAAACCGTGATGACTTGTTCGGTATCATGTATCACGGGGATACATTAAGCCGCCTTTTGTTAGAGCGTGGCTCAAACGTATCTTTTACCATAAAAGGAAATAAAGGTGTAAATATGCTATGCGTATTTTGTCGACAGCCGTCATAGATAAAATTCTGGGTCGACCCTTTTTTTAAAACCCTTTACCGGACGACGAAATTTTAGACTACTCCAAACTTAAAGCATTTGCAGACTAAAAATTTAAACGTTACTCCAGTTGTTGGATTTGTCTGTGAGAGGGGAGAAAACATTGTGGGAAAAGCAGAAAATGCTGAAATGCTGGTTACCAGCATTTTCTCCTTTTCTCACAATGTTTTTTTAAAAGTCTTCTCAGCCAGGGTAATTCAAAGTCAGTGTTATGGGGGAAAAAGGATATATATCTATGTCATAACTATGCATAATTATAAAGCCAGTTCTATAATTTATTTCTCCTGGCAGAACTTCGGATTTTTGTAGACAGTATGGGTCAAGATCAGACTGTAGAACACGAAATCCTATCATTTTAAATCCGGGTTATTCGAAATATATTGCCTGCCGGTCCGTCCGTCCGTCCGCCTGTCTGTCTGTCTGTCTGTCTGCCTGCCTGCCTGCCTGTCTGTCTGTCTTTCTGTCTGTCTGTCTCTTTGTGTGTGTGTGTGTGTGTGTGTGTGTGTGTAAAAGCTATGACTATGTTTAGGGGATGCATCCAAAACAACAATTAGATTCTACATTAAAAGTGCACTTAAGTATGATAAACGGAAGGAAATGTGCTCTCTGGATCTACCAGCTAACGATTTAAACTTTGGTATTTTATGAAATGAGAAAATAAGAATTAAAATTGCTTTCAAAGTATAATTTGCATGACAGCTTGACAGAAGAGGGGATAGGGGAATACAAATTCACAAACCATCCTAAACCTGTTTTCACACTAAAGTCGTTCTGTCTTAGCCAATCAGATATGTAGCATTGCGCAGCCCGCACAGGGTGACCTAGGTCGAGAATATTTTCTATAGGTTCAAGGACCAGTCTACCATATGATTCATACGAAATGGCTTTTATGAATCCATGGTTATAGTGCGTTGACTTGCTAAGTGTGGTACGATTACTCACATTTATTTTTCCCCATTTTCTCAGAGCGCCGTTCATATACTGAGAGAGGAACCGACCTGGCAGAAATCGATTGATCTTTTTAAAGCAGGAATTATGGCTACATGTTGTTATCACTTTCTCTGATATTTGTCTTCGAAAGCTTTCAGGCTATCTCTACTGAGACTTGAAAATTTTCAACTGTTTACATCTCAAAAAAAGATTCACGGTTTCTTCTTCTTCTTCTGAAGAAGAAGAAGAAGAAGAAGAAAAAGAAGAGGAAGAAGAAGACGTTGTTGATGATGATGACGATGACGATGATGATGATGTAACGGATAAAAATGTGGGATCGATTGAAGAAAATATTTTGGCGAATTTTGTTATAGATTGTAATCAAACATTGGACGTTGTAAGTCAGACTGGTCGTAGATCGAGATAAGATGTTCTGTGTCTTCTGATCTTGATCTACACACGGAGCATTAAAGTCTGATGCTCATCTCAGTGAAAAGTTTTATAAAGTACAACTATATCTGTCTGATATTACAGTTCATCTGTACGATATTTTAGAAACAAGCAAAGTTGACCTAGAATCAAAATCAGAATGCAGGTTCTGTGCAATCTGATCTTAATCTATGACGTCCACAAAGGCCTCTTGTGTCACGAATTGAACTGACATCTATTTTTTTGACGTATGCAAGTTGTATTGTCACAGCAAATATACATACAATGAATTTAGTCACGTGTTCAATATACGAATCTGAAAAATACACAAATAGATAAAAAATGTTAGAAAACATGAAAAAAAAAAATGCGAATGGCAATAGTGCAAGTACATGTTAGTAAAATTTCAGATCTGCTTTGTAATTTGATCATTTGGCAAGAAAATCTAAACTTGAGAGAGGTTGAACAAGAACAATGATAAAGTAATAATTTACAGGATAAATACCATTTCTAAGAGACAATGCTTCCTTAATGAATTTACAAGGATTGATGAGCTCACTTTCATCTCTTGAGTATAACAGAGTTTGATATTTGACCACTGTCAGGTGTAAGTAATACCTAGATTTGATTTACTTTTCTTATCAATACAATAAAACTTACAAACATAAATAAAATGGTATTCATCTTCTATATTACTTTCCCGACAACATTGACAATAGCGAAGCTCGAGCGGTATAGTGTTCCTGCCATGTATGCCTGCTTGTATTCTTAAAGATACGTCTATACTCGTTTTCAGCCAGTTTTTTACCATTTCATCCTTAGTTTGAGCCATTTTTTAACCAATATCATCTTTATCTTATGAAACTATAATTCTTGTATCTCCATGCCAAATGTTGCCCCTGACGGCTGCAAGGTTGCACAGATAACGACGGATAGGAAATGCATTTCTTTGTTTTTGGCAACTTTCAATGAAATCATTGTTGTCGTTTCCGGTTTTGAATAAGTACAAATCTCTCGAGCTTCTCTGTCCCTTACACCGTAAATATTGGTAATTTATTTATGATACACTGCTAACCAAATTTGAGCCATTCTACAAACTTTCAAGTTTTAACAGCGTTTTCTCTCTCTCTCTCTCTCTGGCTGTAAGGGTGTATCTGTAAAGGCTGGCTACGTGTACGTAACGTTATGTTGGTGAAAAGTGCAAATGTACTCGTACATCCGTCTTCCGTTAAAAACAGGAAAATTTTTTTTCCTTGAAATGTAACCTTTGACAGTATGTAAGATCAATTTTTACCAAATTCCTGTATTTTTTTCTTTCAACATTTAACCTCGTCGGCGCCATAGGCAAAGAAAAAACCCATAGAATTTGCGGACAGTGTAAATCGAGATCAGACTACACAGAACGTGCAGTCTGATCTTGGATCTATACCCTCCCCTTTTTAGCTCTTTACCATACGACAAAATTTTAGTCCTGTCCAAATTGAAAGCATTTGCAGATGATGTAAAAATGTCACTGAAAAATTGAAATGTGTCTTAGGGAGGGTAGAAAACTTTGTGGGAAAAGGAGAAAATGCTGATTTAAAAAGCATTTTCTTCTTTTACCACAATGTTTTCAGAAGACGTCTCTCTCAGGGCAGTTTAAACTCGGAATAGTGTATTTAGGGGTTAAGTCAGGCCTACATAGAAAATGCAGTCTAGTCTTGGATCTACACCGTCTGCTTTTCATATCAGGCCTATAAGATAAATATTTGTCATAGTTTCGCTGTGTTTGTACTTTCTGGCTTCGAGAGAGATGGAGTTTATGTGGCCCGCAACAGGCGAAATGAGACCATCGGACACTTGCGTAAAGTGTCGTCTCGGATTAGCCTGCGCTGACTGCGCAGGCTAATCCGAGATTGCACTTTATGACTACATAAGATTTTTTTATACAGTGGACTTTCGTGAAACAGACACTCGCACAAAAACGGGAAGTGTCGTCTCGGATTAGTCACAGACTGCACAGGCACAGGCTGATCTGGGACGACACACTTTTACGCATATTTTCGAAGGCCCCTTTTCGTGTGTTGCACGCCGCTTATGATATAATGTCTTTCAACTTTTCAGTTATCGTCTGCAAACAGGACTTTTGCTGGGCAGTAGTTTTTGTTAGGCATTTGTCGAAGCCGATGCCGCTATGAGTGTAATACTGCATTTTTAAAATCATGTATCGTAGTTTGTTCAAAAACCGAAGGAAGTAAATCCAATTAAACTCATTTTTTTCTCAGACAAATACGTGTTTCGATTGCACAAAGACATCAAATTGAAATTGGCGTATTGAAATAAATTACATAAGGCCACTGATCGTGGAAATCTTCTTTTTTTTTTGTTGTTGAAAATACCTTCACACGCTATTGCCTTCTATTAGCGCTATGATACACACATGTCTTTGACTCCTATTCGGTTCCGTCCCGGCTTGTTTCGTCCATGATTGCACGCTACTCTATTGGATTCTGCATGACTAGGTTGACTTTCAAGGGAATATATGGAAACTTTTTCTATTGTTTGGCTTTCAAATTATTAATTCCACACAATGGCTCCCTTGACAAATATCACAACAGTGCTTTCAACGCTTTGATTTTTTTCCCGATGGACGAAAATCCTCTGAAAGGCATTCAGTCAAGCGACCGTACTACAATAATTAACTATTCTAAATAATAAGATAGCATTTTATGACGTCTATGTCATACAGATACCTGTTCTTACTAATTTAGAACTAAAATGGAATCTTGATTGGTCAGCGATTACGCCTCCCCCCGCCTGGGTCAAGGAGCCAATAATTTCTTAATCACTCTATCACTGTCTCCTTACTGCTTATCACAGTCTTTATAGATCTGTTGCAATAATCTGTTTATCTGTTTCAAGTTTAACTGGCACGATATATAAAACGAGTAACTTATCAGTTTGGAACACCAAGGCTAAGACCGCCCCCTCCCCCTTTTGCTGCACCAACTGACTGATGATTCTTGTAATGCGCAGTTTTCCCCGTCTCTCTCAATGTTTTCGCATGTTATCATGCATAAAACTTCATTTCCTGCTTGTCAACCACATCTTATGAGATCTTTTTTGTAGTGTATGGAAAAAATTGAAATCTATGTATATCAATATTAAAACATGTTGTAGATAAATTCTGATTCTAAACCTTTAGGAGCATAAAATACTATTATAACTTGCCCAAATAAGTAGACATCTTTTCATATCATGGTATATCAGAAAGCTATTTTCAAGAGCACTTCAGTCACATTGTGGGCGGAAAGTAAGAAACAAAATTTGAATTGTGCATGTATGTACATGAAATATCTGATGCGAATTTATCTGCAGATCACAACCGGATGTCCTAGTTTATCATGTGACTGTTGAAAATCGCCAGTTAAATTTCCTCATATTGTTGAAAAATACTTCTCTGAAATGCACATTCTTCATAAGTACTTTCAAAGTTTGACTGGTCATTAACGAATTTGAAAAAAGTAGGGTACATGCTATAGTTAGACTACCACATAACACTTATGCTTTAAATGGTTGTTAACATTTATGGTGTGAGTAAAGAAGTAGACACAATGACCGAATAAGATAAATGTCGTACGATTTCTGATGTTCTGTCGTGTTACATCTTGTGATAGACGTTACATTACAGACTATTAGGACAGGCCGTTATACCCAAGTAAAACTCAAAAGATGTGAGACCGACCTAAGAAAATTCGGTACAGCAATGACCCACCTTGTAAATTTCGCAAATTTCATCTGATAGACTGAAAAAAAGAACGCGTATGTAAGTAAGTACGTTACTACTCATTCTGTTTTCCCTGCAATACGACACTTGGATGGAAAAGCCGACAAGATTCCATTAAGATTTGAGCCATGCTCTGGCAAAAGGGGGCTTAATGCATCTCGTATTGCATTGTATAAAAAGCGAGACATCACATAATTGGGGATCCATTATATCCATTTTCTCTGACAAAATTACCGAATCATGAGGTAGAATTGTCCTTTGACCTGAAGAAAATTTACCAAAATCAAAAAGTTTCGGCCCAGGTCAGCCTGCGCGGACTGCCCATGCTGACATGAGTCGATATTTTTTGCAGATGCATTAAGCTCCCTTTTCACAGAACATGGCTCCTTTATTTTTATCGATTAATCTATTATTTTCATCTAGATGACGTTTAATGCCATGGGATTGAAACTGAAATTTGTCTGCAAATGTGATTAATATTTTATCTTTCAACTTCCAGGGCTAGGGAGAAATCATTTTGAAATGTAATCGGTAAAGCAGATCTTTAATACACTTATCTAGGAAAAGCCTTGAAATAGGATAGTACCTTTTTTTCTGATTGTGTTTGTGTTGTCTTTCAGTATTGTGAAATAACGCAAATAATTTTGAGTTTCAGGGCCTGTGTTCTTCAATTCCGAATAACATTCTATGTCTTGTTCTAGAATTAGAAAGTCAGGCCATGTCTGATTGGCTAAACCATTTGGTTTAGCCAATCGGAAATTACGTGACATTAAAATTTAGACTTCTTAAGCATTAGGCAGAGGATATTATTAAAAATGGTTGGTGAATAAAAGCCCTGGTGTCTGAAAATTGACACCTTCTTATCGTTCATTTTCTAGAATCTGGGAGGGAATTGTAAGTACAGTGTATCAGTCAAGTTAAACGGGGCCATGCGGATTTTTATAGTCAAACAACACTTCTAAATTGTTTTATCACTGAACTTAATAAGGCACAGGCCGGCAAGCCATCAATAAATAAGAATGAAAAGTGTAACAAAATTTATTTTCTTTAATATGGTACATAGCTTCTTAAGATATTTTTAGATTTCGTGACAGTATTTTGCAAAGGCTCGTGGGATCATAATCAATCAATAGTTTGATCTTGAGACCACTAACCCCCTAAAAACGATAAGCGTCTTTAATTCTATTATTCTTCGGCAAAACTGAGGTTTATGAGGTGTTTCATTCTTTCTCGGTGAAAAAACTTTGCTGAAGCAAGTATTACATTGTCCTTATCCCCCGAAATTCGCACTTTTTGTCCATATCCTTGTGTAAATCAGTTCGAGCATCTCTTAATTCTTACCGAGAAATCATCTTCGGCAGAAACATATATTAGGAATATTTTTTTCAGGAATTCGATCAAAAGAACGTCATGACAGCACAATTTAAGAAGTATATCTGATGTACTGTATACATATGTATTTATCGCGTTTGTTTGGGAGCCCGTAGAAACAGTAACCAAGGAAGTCGGTTTATCTTATTGCCAAGGATTTATGTATTAGTTGCGGTTGTTTCAGATAAGCATGATGACGTCATAGCCTCATAGCTGATCCATATTCGGCAAACCTTGGTTGATCCGTCGATCAAGTCCCTCGACTGTATCACGTAGCTTGATATGCACCTACACGGTACTTTTCTTCGCCGGAAATACACCGCTTTACCTTTCTTAACTCGTAATACTCCACTTAGAAAATGAAAACAAGAGTGACAGTTTTTTCTATCAGAATCTTTCTAAACACATTTCGTTTGAAAAACAGTTTGTACGTTTAATCCTTAGGCTGCTAAGCGCGACTCAAGGGCCTTTTGCGAACACCATAGATTAAGATCAGACTGCACAGAACGTGCAGTCTGATCTTGGTTCTACACTGTCTGATAAGGAGATATCTTTCTTCCAAAAATACCTTTGAAATGGTAAAAATTGGGTTTTTAATCGGGCGGTAGACCGATTAGAGAGATGGAAAACTTCGGAAACTCGTCTACTCAGGGCAAACTGGTGTTACTGCAACTCGGAACAGCTTTTACTTACAGCGTTGTAACGCTTATACCTGGTGTGATGACCTTATTACAAAAACTACTTTTGACCCAGATAACCGCACTTTTGACCCAGATAAGTGCAGGAATAGTACTTAGCGGTAAACAGGCGTTAAGTAATGTCAAGTAATCCCACAATAACTTTTCAGTTATATAATAAACGGCGGTTACAATTTGTTTAGTATTGAAGTGTGTCATAATTACAGTATTATCAAAATCTCTGGCCAGCAAAAACTGGAGCAGTGTACTTTCAACACGATTTTAAGAAATATGGTCAGTAATTAGCAGCAACTTTATGAATGAAACGAGTGCGAATCAAGTGTATTGGGTGATGTGAACACATCTTGTAGTCGTCTGCTGTCCATGTCATTCGGCAAATTTCGAGTGATCCGTTGATGGTTATACGTAGTTACGGGATCGGCCGAGTTGTGACGAGTGCTCTCCGTAGCAGGTGTTGAAAAGATAATAGGTCATTTTGGTCTTGAGAGGAATAAAATCGCAACAGGAAACATTGCTTGAAAAGAATTTGAAAATTTAGATTGCTCTGCCTAAGAGAGAACTGATGTAAATGCAACTCGTAAAAGCCGTAAGTTTAAAATAGTAACCGGCTGGTCGTTTAATGTTAGCGAGGCGAAGCGTGTGAAGCTGTGGGGACAAAGGTTATAGGGTTGTGTAAAGGTTATGGCCCTCGTGGAGAGGCCATTACGTAAACATTTTTCAGAATGGACTGGCGATTCATCGCTTGCAACCTTAGTACCCAGATTGTCCATTCGCAATACTGACTGATTACGCATCTTTCAGCGTATGATGTATTAACCCCTAGGCTGCTAAGTGCGACTCACTAACCTATTTTGCGGATAGTATAGATCAAGATCAGACTGCACAGAACGTGCAGTCTGATCTTGGATGTATACTGTCCGATAAGGAGATACTTCTTCCCCCCCCCCCCCCCCAAAAAAATAAGTTTAACATAGAATTATTCGGGTTTTCCCACCGGTTTGAAATTTCATTTCAATGTTTTAGCGGGATAAGGGTTGAATTGTTTTCACAGTCCCTTTTCCTCTCCTTCCAGCCATTTTACACTCACTTACATGTTTCTTCTTGGTGAGTTTCTACAGACTGGAATCAGTCTGTAAACCCTTGACCAAACAATCCTGTGTGGCTTTGAAAATATAGTTGGAAAAACTGTATGTATTCAGCATGTTCTCTTTTTTCCACAGCGTTTTTCACCCATTTAAAAGATTTTCGAAATTTTGTCAAATAGAACATTTTCATCGAGGATAAAAAAAAAAACGTGAAACGGTCACACAAATAAGCTCACTTACTGTTATATTCTCCATATCTGAATCAACGGACCAGGGAAAAAGTCTTTGCAGAGAGTGCAGATTCAGAGTGCTCAGAACATGCAGTCAGATCTTGGATGTGTCATGCCAGTTTTCCGAGTTATTCTACTCAAGACAGCAATGGTCCTGCAAGATTTAGGCTGCTTTTCTAAGCTTAACATGTCTATTTTAACAATTTAGCGCTCTAAGCGTGCAAATGTCAGCAACATGTTTGTCTCATCAGCTATTCCACATTGGTTGATTCTCATCCTTTCCACATTTCAGATAAAGAGATCAAGGCTACCGCAGTTATGCTCTTACTGATTAGAATGACTCAAATACAGTTACTTGTGTTGGCTATGGACAAGTAAAGTCGCTTTTGAAGACAATAAAAGATAAAGATCAGACTGTCCTTTGAACGCAATACAGTTTAATATCACAGACGTTCATATCTTAGACGACCATAAAATTGAAGCCTAATGTTTGATATTGTTTTCCTGACTGTAAAAGGCTAGTCGACTACCTGAGTGTTTTAACTCTTAACCAAACTATCCTTTGTTAATTCCCATGAGAAAGAAGTTGAAAACATTGTGAGAAAAGGAGAAAATGCAGGTTACCATTTTCTCCTTTTCCCATGTTTTTTTTTTTACCCTTTCAACGATTCAGATCATCATTTGGTCTACATTTAATCGTCATGTGAGATGCTTTTGATTTGGACAAGTCTAAAGTTTTATCATTTGGTAAAGAGTTGACGGTTAGGGAGCTATTGGGTATCCACATTTTTTGAAAGTATAATGTAGGAGAAATTTGCCAGCAGACGTTTGGACTGGGCGATTTGGCTCGCTAAAAAATAAGTAGGACAGTTTGTCAAGATGAATACGATGTCTTGTTCAAAATGGAAAAATGAAAGGCCTACAAGCAGCCAAAAGTAAACAATTCCAAAGTTATAATGCAGACATATGTTATACGGCTTTTATATGTTACAATACAGTTACCAAAGTTGCCAAAGTTACAGAAAAGAATATGTGTATTTTTCACTCTTTTAAAGGGTTGGTAGGTACTGCTGTTCATGATGAGTGATATCTAAAACTTGATAATGGGTACTGCTGATCAGAATTGTCACATATCTTTTACGTTCTATTGCTGTCGGCTGGCAAACTTAACTTATATTTTAACCAATCGTTTAACTACTAATTTGTAAAAGACAGTTTAAAAAAGTGGGATCCTACGTAGCTCATTTGTAACGGTGTAGGATATTTTGTCCAATACATAGTTCAAACATCTACCATCTGATTTGTGATTTCAAACCACTGTAATTATTCAGTGTCGACCGATTACAGTGCTTACAGCACTTTGATTACTACTGTCATCTATCCTCAAGCTAAGCTTGACTAAGTTGGCCCTTTTTGTCTTTAGGTCTTTAACTCTTTTGACAAACGACAAAAATTTAGACTTGTCCAAACCATAAAACATATCCAGACGCTAAATTAGACGTGGCTAGAAATTGTGGATGTTGTCTTACATACGGTAGGAAACATTGTAGGAAAAGGAAAAATTTCAGTTAACGAGCATTTTCTCATTTTCCCCACAATGTTTTTTTAAAGTCTTCTTTCTCAAGGTCGTTAAAAGTCGGGATAATAAGATAAAAGGTTTAGTCTTTAAGATAGGTAGAATTAGCTACTAGTAGCCAGCTACTTGTTCAGGTAAAGTTAGCTTCTAGTAGCCAGCTACTAGTAGCCAGCTACTTGAGCTGGTAAAATTGGTTATTTGTAGCCAGCTACTGGTAGCCACCTTTTAGTAAGCAGTCACTTATAAAAGGAAAACCTGGCAATTCGTACCCAGCTACCAATGTATTAGTAATTAAAATGGAGGTCTTTTAGTAGTTTCCTAAAGGTACAAGTAGCTGGCGAACTAACTGTCGACACCTTAAACGAAATATTTTCCTCCATCCAGAATACTATATAAATGCATCAGAAAAATCAAAATCAAATAAATTCCTGTATTAAAGGTTCAAGCTACGAGATCTGTCAATAGAATTTTTTTTTTTACATTTGTTTTTAATTTAAAATATACAAGCAGCTGACGAGATTAAGACAGACATTTCAAAATATTTCAAAGAATCACATTCACTGTACTACGAAGAAATGGAAAATATCATTTTCAATTCATTTTTAATTATTAAAGGGGCCAGCTACTCGTCATGAAAATTGGGACATTTTTCAACTTAACTTAGATTAAAATCAAAAGGTACAAGTAGCTGGCTAGCCTAGGAGCGAATTTTAAAGTTAAACGCTTGTTTTGAATAACAGATACTATGAATGTATAAGAAAACTCAAAATTGAATCATTTCCGGTTATTAAAGGGGCCACTACTTGATCTGAAAACTGGACAACTTCGCTGTTTTTTGAAGTAACGATTTCAAATGTACAAGTAGCTGGCGAGATTAAAAGAGATTTTTCGAAAGATTTCAAGAAATCTTTTTGGGGACACTTAGGAGAAATTAAAAATATCAAAATCAATCCATTCTCATCCATTTAAGGGGCCAGCTACTCGTCATGAAAATGCGGATATTTTTCAATTTTACTTAGAGTGAAATGAAACGGTACAAGTAGCTGGCGAGCCTAAGAGCGAATTTTGAAATTAAATGCTTGTTTTGAATAACAGATACTATGAATGTATAAGAAAACTCAAAACTGAATCATTTCCGGCTATTAAAGGGGCCAGCTACTTGATTTGAAAACTGGACAACTTTGCTATTTTTCGAAGTAATGATTTCAAATGTACAAGTAGCTGGCGAGATTAAAAGAGATTTTTCAAAATATTTCAACAAATCTTTTTGGGGACACTTAGGAGAAATTAAAAATATCAAAATCAATCCATTCTCACCCATTTAAGGGGCCAGCTACTCGTCATGAAAATGCGGATATTTTTCAAATTTACTTAGAGTGAAATTAAACGGTACAAGTAGCTGGCGAGCCTAAGAGCGATTTTTGAAATTAAATGCTCGTATTGAATAACAGATACTATGAATGTATAAGAAAACTCAAAATTGAAGCATTTCCGGTTATTAAAGCCAGCTACTTGATCAGAAAATGGGACAATTTCCCACTTTTGTGAAATCATGATTTAAAATGTACAAGTAGCTGGCGAGATTTAGAGAGATTTTTCAAAATATTTCAACAAATCATATTCAGGATACGTAGGGGAAAACATAAATATAAAAATCAATCAATTCTTACTCATTTTAGGGGCCGGCTACCGCCATGAACATGCGGATATTTTTCAATTTTGCTCAGATTGAAATCAAAAGGTACAAGTAGCTGGCGGGCCAATGAGCGATTTTTGATATAAATTGCTTACCTTTCATATGGGGGTCGAATGACAATTCGACACCGGCTTGTGGTATTGTGGGTCTGCGAAACTTTCGCTTTGAAAGCTAGGTCTGTTCGATACAATCAGAAGTTATCATAGTGACACCACTCAATGGAGTGACACCACTGCGAACTCCTTCCGGGTCATAGTAGTCAATAGTAGTCCCATTTGAAAATTTGACAGCAAGCACTTCTGCTGCATTGTTTTATCAATGAAAAGGAAAGGACTTGTCTAAAATGTGTTTCTCTTGTTAATTTGATGATTCCTGTGGAAACTGAGTGCAAGTTTGTTATTTCATGGGGAACTACATGTATTTTGTGTCCGTGCCCATGTAAAGGAACATGGTCTACACCAGGAAGGGCCTTTTTTCACTGTGATTTTTCAAGCGTAGTTGTGTTTGAGGTGGAATAGCAAACAACACAATCGGTTGAGGTGCTAATTGTTGTTGTTGTTGTTGTTGTTTTTTTAGCTTCTTAAGTAGGCCACTGGACGTATATGTGACGACGACAAACCGCAAAATTGTGGGTTTGCCTATAAAAGTACAGCTGGGGGTCAAAAATGGTCAATTTCAATATCTGTTTTCAATGTAGCAAAAAACCAGTGGTTTGACACCATATCCGAAAAAGTTTGGTTAAAATTGGTGTACAGTCAAATTTCATTGATTATCTGAAGCCCCTTCAAAATGTTAATTTTCCGTTGAGTAAACCCGTCTAACCCGTCTAACGCAATGTCTAACACAATGTGACTCTGAAAAAATGGCGTCTGATTATTAATGAATTAGGAGATTCTACGAAAAAAAGAGAACTTAATAAAAAATATTGCTCAAGTGAGCTCGCCAAGTTACCTCATAATGACGTTAGCGCGTTCCTTTCGTCTTGGAGAGCCCATCACTGGAATTCCCGCCAAAACGACGTCATCTATGTCGCTACTTAACATCATAACGTTGGCATGTTGCCTGAGAAGTCTTTACCCGAATCTCACATGTCACGTAGATGTAGACATGCATTTGTAACATTGTAAAAACCGTTAGCATGATAGAGAAGTCGAAAGACAGAGACAGACAGACAGACAGACAGACAGACAAAGATAGAGACAGAGAGACAGAGAGAGATAGACAGGGACAGAAAGACAGAGGGAGATAGACAGGGACAGAGAGACAGAGAGAGAGCGATAGATAGCGACAGAGACAAAGACAGAAGAAGAAAGAGACAGAGACAGAAAACGAATTAGAGACAGACAGAGAGACAGAAAGACAGAGAGAGAGAGAGAGACGGAGAGAGAAAGACACAGACAGAGATAGAGAGAGAGAGACAGATAGACAGAGACAGACAGACAGAGACATAGAGACAGACAGAAAATAGACAAACACAGACAGACAGACAGATAAAGAGAGACAGACATACAGACAGACAAACTGGGGGCAAGTAAATAGAAATGCTTAAATACACATTTCAACATAGACTTCATTGACTCCCATCTATGGTGGCATATTTCTGCCACGAGATACGAGATAGCTATCATGATAATTTTAGAAAACTATCACGATAAATAAAGGTTTCCTGGAAACTTTTTCGAGATAGTGAAAAGTTTCCTGAAAAAAATATCACGATAAACTTAATATGTTATCGCAAAATTTTTCAATTGTGCACGGAGCTGACATTCGAGATAAAATTATCGTATAGTTCTATCTGTTTCTCGATATCTATAAATAGCAAATTTTATCATTTGGATGAACTCGGTAGTTTTTGACTTCACAAGATTGCAGTAAGTAAAAATTCGAATCAATAACAACTATACCTTAATTGGTAAATTTTGACAAGACTGGAAATGAACAGAAGTCTGTAAAATCACAAAGACGACTCGAAATGCCTCCTACGAACAACTTTAAAACCATTTAGGGGCAAGCAGAATTCATGAGGTTGAAGACGAAGATGTTCCGAAACAGTATCTAATTATAGATACCGTGAATGACAGTTATGGGCACGAAAGCAAAAATAACTTTTATCTACATAATATTTCCAGGAAACTTTGTTTTATCACGATAATTCTTTTAAATTATCGCAATAGCTATCTCGTATCTCGCTGCAGAAATATGCCACCATACCCATCCTTTACTTTTGACCTCTTCTAAGAATGTTGGTCTTGCTTTATAATAGTTTTTGTCCCAAATGTATTCGTATGAACGAAACTAAATATACTGACGGAAAAAAGTTTAGCAACAAATTTCAAACTAACACTACTTTACAAAAAAGCAGTTGTTAAAATCCAAACTTTATACGCATAATATGCATGTCGACTGACGTTAGCCCCATAGCATTTTTTGTGCTATTGTCTGTCTATCCGTGATATTGGGTCGATTTACGAAAATCACTCTCTGCGCGTGCACAAGCCTAATGTCTGTACATGTTTCAAACTGCTACATGTGGATAGACTGATCGTTTATCGAATTAAAAGAAAACGCTTAAAAAATCTTTGAAAATTGTTATGGGGCGCCGATCTGGTATGACGTTAGATCAACGTCAGATGGCAATCGGTATGTTGATAGGTGGTATAAGTGCAAGTAAAGTTGCACGGCATTTCGGTGTTCACAGAAGCACAATAACCGGAAATGATTCAGTTTTGAGTTTTCTTATACGTTCACAGTCTCTGTTATTCAAAAGAAGCATTTAATTTCAAAATTCGCTCTTAGGCTCACCAGCTACTTGTACCTTTTGATTTTACTCTAAGTAAAATTGAAAACTATCCGCATATTCATGACGAGTAGCTGGCCCCTAAAATGAATAAGAATTGATTGATTTTGATATTATCAATTTCTCCTACGTGTCCTCAATATGATTTGTTGAAATATTTTGAAAAATATCTCTAAATCTAGCCAGCTACTTGTACATTTTAAATCCTGATTTCGCAAAAGTGGGAAATTGTCCCATTTTCTGATCAAGTGGCTGGCCCCTTTAATAACCGGAAATGCTTCAATTTCGAGTTTTCTCATGCATTTATACTCTCTTTTATTCAAAACAAGTATTTAATTTCAAAATTCGCTCTTAGGCTCGCCAGCTACTTGTACCTTTTGACTTTACACTCAGTAAAATTGAAAAATATCCACATTTTCATGACGAGTAGCTGGCCCCTTAAATGGATGAGAATGGATTGATTTTGATATTTTTAATTTCTCCTAAGTGTCCCCAAAAGGATTTGTTGAAAGATTTTGAAAAAATGTCTTTTAATCTCGCCAGCTACTTGTACATTTGAAATAATTACTTCGAAGAACAGCAAAGTTGTCCAGTTTTCACATCAAGTACCTGGCCCCTTTAGTAACCGAAAATGATTCAATTTTGAGTTTTCTTAGATATTCACAGTATCTATTATTCAAAACAAGCATTTAATTTCGAAATTCGCTCTTAGGCTCGCCAGCTACTTGTACCTTTTGATTTCACTCTAAGTAAAATTGAAAACTATCGGCATTTTCATGACGAGTAGGTAGCTGGCCCCTAAAATGATTAAGAATTGTTTGATTTTGATATTTTTAATTTCTCCTACGTGTCCTCAATATGATTTGTTGAAATATTTTGAAAAATCTCTTTTAATCTCGCCAGCTAATTGTACGTTTTAAATCATGATTTCGCAAAAGTGCGAAATTTTCCCATTTTCTGATCAAGTAGCTGGCCCCTTTAATAATCGGAAATGCTTCAA
Source organism: Tridacna gigas (assembly GCA_945859785.2). Taxonomy (NCBI): domain Eukaryota; kingdom Metazoa; phylum Mollusca; class Bivalvia; order Cardiida; family Cardiidae; genus Tridacna; species Tridacna gigas. The sequence goes on from OX244044.2 coordinate 15,699,388, forward strand.
TGTCGAGTTTTCTCGTGCATTTATACTCTCTTTTATTCAATACGAGCATTTCATTTCAAAAATCGCTCTTAGGCTCGCCAGCTACCTGTGCCTTTTGATTTCACTCTAAGTAAAAAATTGAAAATGTGCGCATTTTCATGACGAGTAGCTGGCCCCTTAAATGGTTAAGAATGGATTGATGTTGATATTTTTAATTTCTCCTAAGTGTGCTCAAAGTGATTTGTTGAAATATTTTGAAAATGTCTTTTAATCTTGGTAGCTACTTGTACATTTGAAATCATTACTTCGAACAACAGCAAAGTTGTCCCATTTTCAAATCAGTAGCTGTCCTCCTTAATAGCTGGAAATGCTTAAATTTTGACTATTTTAGTGCATTTATCACCCCATTTATGTAAAACAAGCATTTAATTTTAAAAACAGCTCTCAGGCTCGCCAGGTACTTTACCTTTGAATTCCTCTCTGAGTGAAATTGAAATATGTCCCCCTTTTCACGACGAGTACCTGGCCCCTTTAATAACAGGAAATGCTTCCATTTTGAGTTTGCTCGGTCATTTATAGTCTCTTTTATTCAAAACGAGCATTGAATGTCAAAAATCGCTGTTAGGCTCAGCAGCTACTTGTACCTTTTGATTTCACTCTAAGTAAAATTGAAAAATATCTGGATTTTCATGACGAGCAGCCGGCCTCTAAAATGAATAAGAATGGATTGATTTTGATATTTTTAATTTCTCCTACTTATCCTAAACATGATTTGTTGAAAAATTTTGAAAAATCTCTCTAAATCTAGCCAGCTACTTGTACATTTTAAATCCTGATTTCGCAAAATTGCAAAGTTGTCCCATTTTCAGATCAAGTAGCTGGCCCCTTTAATAACCGGAAATGCTTCAATTTCGAGTTTTCTCGTGCATTTATACTCTCTTTTATTCAAAACAAGTATTTAATTTCAAAATTCCCTCTTAGGCTCGCCAGCTACCTGTGCCTTTTGATTTCACTCTAAGTACATTTGAAAAACATTCGCATTTTCATGACGAGTAGCTGGCCCTTTGAATGGATGAGAATGGATTGATTTTGATATTTTTAATTTCTCCTAAGTGTCCCAAAAAAGATTTGTTGACATATTTTGAAAAATCTCTTTAAATTTCGCTAGCTACTTGTACATTTGAAATCATTATTCGAAAAACAGCAAAGTTGTCCAGTTTTCAAATCAAGTAGCTGGCCTCTTTTATAACCGGAAATGATTCAATTTTGAGTTTTCTGATAAATTCATAGTATCTGTTATTCAAAACAAGCATTTAATTTCAAAATTCGCTCTTAGGCTCGCCAGCTACTTGTACCGTTTGATTTCACTCTAAGTAAAATTGAAAAAATATCCGAATTTCCTTGGGAGTAGCTGGCCCCTTAAATGGATGAGAATGGATTGATTTTGATATTTTTAATTTCCCCTAAATATCCTCAATATGATTCGTTGAAATATTTTGAAAAATCTCTCTAAATCTAGCCAGCTACTTGTACATCTGAAATCATGATTTCGAAAAACAGCAAAGTAGTTCCGTTTTTTAATCAAGTAGCTAGCCCCTTTAATAATTGGAAATGATTTAATTTTGAGTTTTCACATAAATTCATAGTCTCTGTTATTCAAAACAAGCATTTAATTTCAAAATTCGCTCTTAGGCTCGCCAGCTACTTGTACCTTTTGATTTCCCACTAAGTATTATTGAAAAATATCCGCATTTTCCTAACAAGTAGCTGCCCCCTTTAATGATTAAAAATGGATTGATTTTGATATCTTTAATTTCTCCTAAGTATCCTCAATATGAATGGTTGAAACATTTTGAAAAATCTCTCTAAATATAGCCAGCTACCTGTACATTTTGAATCATGATTTCGCCAAATTGCAAAGTTATCCCGTTTTTATATCAAGTATCTGGGCCCTCTAATAACCGGAAATGCTTCAATTTTGAGTTTTCTGACGCATTTATAGTCTGCTTTATTCAAAACAAGCACTTAATTACAAAAACAGCTCTTAGACTCCCCAGCTACTTGTACCTTTGAATTTCTTTCTAAGTGAAATTGAAAAATGTCCCAATTTTCATGACGAGTAGTTGGCCACTTTAATAATTAAAAGTGAATTGAAAATGATATTTTCAATTTCTCCGTAGTACCGTGAATGTGATTCTTTGAAATATTTTGAAATGTCTGTCTTAATCTCGTCAGCTATTTGTACATTTTGAATCCCTAATTAAAAACAAATGTGAAAAAAAAATCCTAGTGACAGATCTCGCAGCTTGACCCTTTAATACAGGAAATTATTTGATTTTGATTTTTCTGATGCATTTATATAGTATTCTGGATGGAAGAAAAACATTTCGATTAAAGCGTCGACATTTGGTTCGCCAGCTACTTGTATCTTTAGGGAACTAATAAAAACCTCCATTTTAATAACCTATATATTGGTCGCTTGGTACGAATTGCCAGATTTTCCTTTACAAGTGACTGCTTACTAGAAGGTGGCTACCAGTAGCTGGCTACAAATAACCAATTTTACCAGCTCAAGTAGCTGGCTACTAGTAGCTGGCTACTAAAAGCTAACTTTACCTGAACAAGTGGCTGGCTACTAGTAGCTGGCTACTAGTTGCTAACTTTACCTGAACAAGTAGCTGGCTACTATTAGCTGGCTACTAGAAGCTAACTTTACCTGAACAAGTAGCTGGCTACTAGTAGCTAACTTTACCTAAACAAGTAGCTGGCTACCAGTAGCTAACTTTACCTGAACAAGTTGCTGGCTACTAGTAGCTAACTTTACCTATCTTAGTCTTTACAGCACAATCCCAAGTTTAACGGTCCTGAAAGAGAAAGCTTTTAAAAACATTATGGGAAAAGGGGGAAATGCTGGTTACCAGCATTTCCTCCTTTTCCCACAATGTTTTCTATCCTATCAAAGATAAAAATCATCATTTGAGCAACATTTAATTTGTCGTCTGCATATGCTTCAAATTTGGTCCTGTCCAAGATTTTGTCCTTCCGTAAATAGTGAAGTTCAACGACAGATATTGAATGTTGATGAGTAGCGGACGTATTAACAGACGGAAGGAGGACATGCTAAAGTTTCCCCCACGGGTACCCCAGTGTATTCGATAGAGGGCTAATATTAAGAATGCATAAATGGGCTCGTATTAACCAACCATTCTTTGTAACATTGCTAAGAATTTTCAAAATTTCAAAGTAACCCAGTTTCTGATCAGTTAAACCAAATGATACAACCAATTAGGTATCGTGTTACTGTGAAAGTAGAGAATTAGACTAATAATGCAACATAGAATGGTTGCTGTACATGGACCAGAAGCTTGATTTATCCAGCATTTTCTAAAGGAAGAAATCAATCTAACGGAAATGATAAATCTTCCAGACACGATTTTAATTTCAGGACTTACTCCAATCGATACAGAGAACCTCGTCGATCAGTCTACATAGCGTTTTTACCCTTAGAGCGCTGAAGTAATAAAACTGACCTTTGTGAAACGGGGAATAAAAACAGCCAAAATAATGTTATTTCGAGATTTTTTTTTTAACCAGAATGTGTGGCATAGTACTAAATAGTGTAGATCTAAGATTAGACTGCATGTTCTGTACAGTCTGATCTTAATCTACATTGCCCGCAAAAGCAACTTAATTCAGTCCCAGCGATTTGAGAGTTAATGTCCTTAAATCTTTACCAAACGACAAACGACAAAATTTTAGACCGTTTCAAATTGAAAGCATCTGCAGACGACAAATCTCACGTGACTCTAAAACTGAAATTTACCTTTGGAAGGGTAGAAAACACTGTGGGGAAAGGAGAAAATGCTGGTTACTAGCAATTTCTCCTTTTCCCCACAATGCTTTTCAAGTGCCATTTTTTCCTCAAGGTCGTTAAAACTCGAGATTGTGTGGAAAAGGGTTTATACAGACTTTGACCTACAGGAATTTTATCGGTAAATCGATGTGAAACGTCTGAGCTATCAACCCATTACAAACTTCCTGTTGACGACTTGAACTTTTACAGTGCCAAAAGATAATTTGAGCCATGCTCTGTGTAAAGGGGGTTTCATGCATCTGCAAAAGGCGTCGACTCATGTCAGCCTGCACAGTCCGCGCAGGCTGACATGAGTCTATACCTTTTCTATACCTTTTGCTTTTTTCTGCTTGGCGAAGGACCATTTTACGTCCAGATCCGGTCGATTGTTAGATTAGTTTATGGGTCCACGATAATGAATGAATGAATGACTTTATTGACTTATACATCCTGTACATAGTCTGTTACAATCAAAATAATTTTCAAAATGTCCCACATGATACAATTCTCTCTCTCTCTCTCTCACTCTCACATTTTCTATCACCGCCCTTTCGCTCTCAAAATTACATCATGGTTGTATATTTGATCAATTTACGAATATAAAATATTCAAAGTACTCTGTCTCTCGGACAAATTTATTTATATTTAACTCTTTGCCAAGGGACATAATTTTAGACCGCTCCAAATTGAACATTTTTGCAGACGACAAGTAAAGTAAGACTTTAATGATGGGTTATATCTTTAAAAAAGGTAGATAATGTGATGACTTGTTTGGTACAATGTATTGCGTATATGCATTAACCCTTTACCACACAGTCCCGACTTTTAACGATCCTGGGAAAGAAGCCTTTTGAAAACATTGTGGGAAAAGGAGAAAATGCTGGTAACCAGCATTTTCTCCTTTTCCCACAATGTTTTCAACCCTATCGACATGCATTAACCCTTTACCACACAGTCCCGACTTTTAACGATCCTGGGAAAGAAGCCTTTTGAAAATATTGTGGGAAAAGGAGAAAATGCTCGTAACCCACAATGTTTTCTACCTCATTAAAGAAGAACTGCACCATTTCAGCCACATTGAAATTGTCGTCTGCAAATGCTTTCAATTTGGACAAGGCTGAAATTTTGTGCTCAGCTCAGCAAAGACTTTATCTTATGGCTTAGCTAAATAAGCGGACAGTATAGAGCAAAGATAAGACTGCAAATTTCGCGCAGTCTTGGACCTTTGTACGTCAGGGACCTAATCTCTGGCTGATATTGCCATTAAATTATCACATTGGAGAGAGTTTTGCTGTCCTAAAAGTATCAATAATTGTCTTGAGCTTTTCTTTTCGCCACAGGCAAAGAATTGAAAAAGAAATAATACAACACTGACATAAATAAACGAAGGCTCCGATTGTATGGACCGGCTCTAAATATGTCGGTCGGTACCGATGGATGAGGGCTTTGTTTCAAACATTTAGTTGTCGATGACCTACTTAACTCTTTACCAAACGACAACATTTTGGACCAGTCCAAATTGAAAGCAATTGCAGACGACAAATTAAATGTGACTCAAAAATTGAAATTTGTGTTGGGAAAGGTAGAAAACATTGTGGGAAAAGGAGAAAATGCTGGTTACCAGCATTTCTCCTTTTCCCACAAAGTTTTCAAAAAGCTTCTTTCTCAGGGTCGTTAAAGGCGGGATTGTGTGGTAAAGGGTTAAGACATTAACTCTGTTTCCCGTTAATACCATTCACCCCACAAAGTTAAAGTATAGCTATTCGATGAAACGTGACCAAATATCTGAAAATACGCAGGAAATCTGAAGTTTCATCATCTGGTAAAGAGTTATGGCGAGCTCGGTAGCTCACTTAATGAGGGGCGGCTCTCTCTCTGGGCGCGGGGGGGGGGGGGGGGGGGGGAAGAACCAAAGGAGCATCCATTCTGTGGCGTGGAGCTCAATTTTTTGCCTTGTGTTAGGCTCTCTCTCTCTCTCTTGGCGTGGGGGAAAGATAGGTCGGGGGACCAATGTGAAGGAGAGAGAGAGAGAGAGAGAGAGTGGGACAGAGAGACAGAGATCTATGGCTTTGGTAACTTGTTAAACAGTAAAGTATAGCACTATATATAAGTGCGTATCCATACTGAATGTAAAACAGTGCAGAAATAGAGACACAGCTGTTTGACACTGTTACAATCGCAGATTAGAATCATAGCCGTTGTTACACAACGTTAGAATAGCAGACGTGAAACATAGTAGTCGTTAAGCAATGTTAACTCTTTACCACACTACAAAAATGTAGATTTGTCCAAATTAAAAATATTTGCAGAAGACAAAATAAATGTGGCTCACATGGTGGAAATTATCTTTGACTGCATAGAAAACATTGCTGAAAAAGGAGAAAATGCTGGTTACTGACATTTTCTTCTCCGTTTTCCACAATGTTTTCAAAATGCTAAGCCGTTGAGATCCGTACTGTTATATTTTATGCTAGTTCTTTTCAGTTCTTTACCGGCAGCGAAGGGAAGTTCAGTACAAAGAATTACACTTTTAGCTCAGCAAAACTCTAATTAGCGGATTTAATAGCAGTATGAGTCTGAAATTAGTTCCTTGACCTAATATTTAGGCTTCGGTCAACCCACAGCACAAATGATTCAGACATTATTGTAAACATGTTACTATACACATGCTACAACTTTCCGTAGTGTAGAAAACACGTTGAGAGACCAGAGTCCCTATTCACCAACCATTCTTAAGAATATTCTTTGTCTTATTCTCCAAGGTTTTCCAAATTTGAAAGTAACACACCAAATTTGAAAGTAATACACCTTCTGATTGGCTAAACCATTTGGTTTAGCCAATCAGAAGTTGTGTTACTTTCAAACTTGAAAAATCTTGAAGAATAAGTCTGATAACGTTCTTAAGAATGGTTGGTGAATACGGACCCAGAGCATTCATTGCATGACATATTCTTTTTGAATTTCAAAGAATTAAGAAAACATAAGTACAAAGAATGAGAAGCTTACTTGTTTCTTGCGTTGCTTTGAGCTGATATCTTCAGAGCCGGAAGGCCAACACAACATTTTCTTATCAGAGCCAACGGCTCCGATTATAAAGTTTCCTAACCGCGCATAACAAGATAAAAACAAAACTGTATTTTTTTTTCCTTAATTTATTTTTTCATTTTATGTATATACAGATGGCTTATAAAAAAAAATGCTAATTTGAAATCCTTTGTTGGATTCGTTAAAGAATCGATTGGCAGTTACAAAGTAGACGTAAGGACGAAATTGTATCCCTGTGATCAAGTCAAAAAGCACTAGGAGTCGTATTCACCAACCATTCTTAAGAACATTCTTAGTTTTATTCTTCAAGATTGTCTGAATTTAAAAGTAACACTACTTCTGATTGGCTAAACCAAATAGTTTAGCAAATTAGAAGCTGTGTTTCTTTGAAATTTAGAAAATTCTGGAGAATAAGACTAAGAACATTCTTAAGAATAGTTGGTGAATACAGGCTCAGGGGCCGTATTTACCAACCTTTCTGAACTGCAATTCTATCTCTCAAGAATTTCCCTCCGTTCAAAGTAACACAATTTCTGATTGACCAAACAAAGTGGTTTGGCCAATTAAAAATTGTGTTACAGTCTAAATTTAGAATTGAATAAACGTCTACCATTCTAAATTGCACTCTTATTCTATTTCTCAAGAATTTTCTTCAAACCAAGTGGTTCTGCCGGTAAGACATTTTGTTATTTTCCAGATTTATAATAACATTAAATGCAAACCATTATGAATTGCATTCTCTCTCTCTCTCTTTCTCTCTCTCCCTTAATAGTCAGGAGTAAAGCAACTTCTGATTGACCAATTGGCCAATTCAAATAGTTTAGCCAGGCAGAAATCATGTTGCCTTTTTTTAGTTTTTTAGATTTGGAATTAATCTAAGAATGCTTTACCAATGGTTGGTGAATACGGGCCCAGGTTAAAGATGACAATGACTGCACTCATCATGATAACGATATGATAATAGTATCCATCAAGATGATGTTTAAGAATACAAAGAAGTAAGCTTCAGTTAATAAACGGCTGAGTTGTCAATATCTCAGGAGCCATGCTTTGTGAAAAGGGGGTCAATACGTCTGAAAAAAGAATCAACCCTGCGCACTCCGTGTAGGCTGACCTGGGTCTAACTTTTTGCTATTAATAGATTTTCTATATTTCACAGAAAGAGCGTACCCCAAGATTCAGTCGATTTTAAGACAAAATGGATTTTATGGATCCATAATTATATGATGACTCGCTAGGTATCATGCTTCACTAATACATAAAATCCCATTTTGCCAAAGTATGGCTCACGCGCTATATAGCGCAGAAAAGTAAATGTTTTTTCATTCTTACAAGATGAAAAATTACTACCTGTCCATACTGAAATGATCGGAAAGGACCAAATAATTGTAGCTTAAATTATTGAATTTGTACTGGACATAATTATGATGAGTAGCAAGCACAAAATGTTCACACATATAAAAATATATTCACATATATTTATACAACATCAACAATACTAGGGAAATTTTGAAAATAAATAAATAAATGGCCCATGCTCTGGCAAAAGGGGGTTTAATGCCTCTCCATGTTGCATCACACCAAACAAGTCATCACATAATTATGGATTCATAAATTTTAACAACCGACTGAATCATGAAGTAGACTTATCTCTAGACATACAGAAAATTTACCAAAAGCAAAAAGTTTCGACACAGGTCAGCGTACGCAGACTGTGCAGGCTGACCTGTTTCGATACGTATTGAAGATGCATTAAACACCCTTTTCACAGAGCATGGTATATATATCCTAAGAAGCTTTTGAAATGGTTCATCATGGGCTGTTCAGGGCTATTCAGGTACAGTGTGTATGCGGTCATCAATAATAGTAATACATTTCTGCCTGCGTTATGTAACCATTGCCTGTAAAATAATGATTAAAAAATACTGATACTCATGGTTTTAAGGAACGAAGTCCGCGAGGAGTCATAATTTGGTCTTCAGCTATAGGAGCACATTCCTGTCTCCAGGAAACAAACTGAACGTATCGCCGACCTTGGTCTAACTTTATATTTAATCCTTCATGGGGTGTTTAAATTCATGCAGAAACACCAAACAGCAGTGAGAAAAGTAAAAAAAAAAGATCGGTTTGCCATAGAGAAATTCAATCGTCTATCTTTGTAAAACGATTGTATGTCCGATTGTACCGTTTACTCACTTAACCAAAAAGGTAATAATATGAGGGAAAAAAACCCAATAATTTTTGCTGTTCATCTTCTTCATTTATGCAAAAAAGCAATTCCGACAAAAAGGTGATATCGTCACTGAACGACTGATATCATTACAGTACTAATGATGCTATTAACCGTAAAGCCTCTAAAACTGGTTGATTCCTTACCAGTTCACACCGAATTAAGAACGTCTGCAGGTAACAAATTAGATGTGGAACAAGTTAAGGGATTTGTCTTTAAAGGGTATATATCAGTTGGGGAAAAAGAGAAAATGTTAGTCACCACCATTTTCTCATTTTCCCATTATATCTTCAAAAGCCGTCTTCCCGAGGGTCGTTCAAACTTGGGATTGTGTGCTTCAGATTTAACCCTTTACCACACAAGCCTGAGTTTTGCCGACCCTGAGAAAGAAGGCTATTGAAAATTATGTGGGAAAGGAGAGAGTGAAGGTAACCAGTATTTCTCTTTTTTCTCACAATGCTTTGTAACCTTTCAGAGGAGATAAATCGCATTATTTCTGCCACATTTGCATATGCTTTCAACTGGGACCAGTCTAAATATTGTCGTTAGGTAAAGAGTTGATTCATGAAAAAAGTAGTCCCGGCAAAAAATAATATCGCCACTGTTATCGATATCGATTTGTGGTGATGATACTAAATGTATCATCTTCAAAAATGTAAAAGGGATACATCTGTGTTAACCCTTAACCACACAATCCCGACTTTTAACGACCCTGAGGAAGGAGGCTTTTGAAAACATTTTTGGGAAAAGGAGAAAATGCTGGTAACCAGCATTTTCTCCTTTTCCCAAAATGTTTTCTACCCCTTCAAAAACATATCACGTCATGTGAACCATGTTTAGTTTCTCCTCTACAAAATGCTTATTATTTATGAGTTAAAATCTTGTCGTTTGGTAAAGAGTTAAAACTTGGGTATGTAAAAGGGTTGTACCAGAAGCATTTAGACTTTTTTTTTCTTTACAGAACTATTTATCAACACTTTAATGCCAACAGTTGGCGACATACCATTACTACTTGCTATAAATTCTAACGTGACATCAAAGTGACATTAGGTTATACACCGAGTGACAATGTGTCACTTAATCATTGTAACTTTTAACCTGATCATGGTATTTTGATAAAATTTGAAGCATTATTAAAGGCCAAGTAGCGGCCAATAGTAAACAATGTGGGTGTTAAAATGTATCTAAATTCGCATTAAAGAATTTAAAAGTATGGAAATTTTTGTAAAGTGGACAGTCTGTTATTGTCCGATGGACTCTGTTGTTAGTCGCTGGCAGAAAAATGAATTTCAAAACTAGGTAAAAAGTAAACAAAACAGATAGAGCGACTTGGCAACTTTTTACCCAGTTTTAGAATTCAATTTTCTTGCCAGCACCCAACACTTAGGCTGACCGAACAATAACAGATTGTCGACCTCACAATGATTTCCGTACTTTCAAATGGTTTAATTGAAAGAGGACAGTCTGTTATTGTCCGATGGACTCTGGTGTTAGTCGCTGGCAGAAAAATGAATTTCAAAATAAGGTAAAAAGTACGCAAAAGACAGAGCGACTTGGCAACTTTTGACCCAAGTTTAGAATTCAATTTTCTGCCTGCAACTAACACTTGGGCCGACCGAACAATAACAGATTGTCGACTTCACAATGATTTCCGTACTTTCAAAAGGTATGATTGAAATTTAAATGTATCTTAAGACCCACGTTTATTACTTTTGGCCGCTACCGGGCCTTTAATGAGACGTCGAATGAAAATTCATCAAACTTTAGTATTTTAATGTTAATGAATAGTCGAATGATGGGAAAGTCTCAATACTTGGATATGTATTACAAATAAAACCCTCCAGACAGTAACTTACTATCTGTATCAAACAGTTCTGTCACCCATCTATCCAACATACTGTCCCCTTTTGTGTGTAGACGACACAGATCGTAAATAAAACTTTCAACGAAAACACCTGAAAGTAAAATGGACAATACAGCAAGAGCTATATTCTTGGACTGCTACTCTAAGTTTTGTTCATGTGCCAAGTTCCACCCCTAGAAATCTGACTGGCTCTTCTTAACCGCTAAGCTGCTAAGCGCGACTCACTGACCTTTTGCGGACAATGTAGATCAAGATCAGACTGCACAGAACGTGCAGTCTGATCTTTGATCTACACTGTCCGACAAAGAGATATTTTTCCATCAAAAATAACTTTGAAATGTCATTACAGGCTTTTACTGTCGGCTTGAGACTTCCATTTATTTAGCAGGTTAAGGGTTAAGACTAATATCTGTAAGAAATAAGTGCCATGCTCTGGCAAAAGGGAGGTTAAATGCGTCCCCGTGATAAATGATACTAAGCAAGTCATTACATGATAAGGCTCCATGACATCCATTATGAACAACAAACGGTTGAATCATGAGGTAGATTGGTCCTTTGAAATGCAGAAATTTGACCGATAGCAAAAGTTTCGACCCAAGTGCAGGCTGACATGGGTCGATACTTTTGGCAGATGCATTAAGCCGCCTTTTCACACAGCATGGCTCATATCCATGTCGAAAGCATTTGCAGACGACATACCAAATGTAGCCTAATTTAAATGATGGCATTCGTCTATAAACGTATAGAAAACACTGCAGGAAAAGGAGAAAATGCAAGTAACCATTATTTTCTCCTTTTCCCGCGATGTTCTCAAGGCATTCTTTCTCAGCGAAAAGAAAAGGGTTGTTTTGTAAAAAAGTTAAGCCATATCATTGACGTCCAAAGTGGTATCAAAAGACGGAGAGTGCGTTTTTGCTTGAAATTGAATACTAGTTTTATGTAAAAATATATAATATTCACTATGAATAAAACTACTATATAAAAATCATACTTTATCATAACTCATCTCCTTCCAAAAATAATCTTTGCGTTGCGTGTGATAACCTTACACACAAACTGTGAAAAAGATATTAGCCATGCCCTGGTAAAAGGGGGTTTAATGCATCTCCGTGATGCATTATACCTCGCAAGTCATGATTATAACCACGGACCCATAAAATCCATTTTGTATAACAACCGACAGAATCATGAGGGAAACTGATCTTTTAACATGCAGATAATTTACCGAAAGCAAAAAATTTCGACCAAGGTCAGTGTGCGCGGACTGCGCAGGCTGACCTGGTTCGATACTTTTTGCATATGCAATAAGCCCCCATTTCACAGAGCATGGCTCATATACATAAGGAAAAAAAAAAAAAAAAAATATATATGAGCCGTGTTCTACATAAACTCCCAAACACTTTGAATTGCTTATCTTATTTGCATTCCTAAAAGGGAGGTAATAATTAAATTCGCAACTATTAGATGAAGTAAAAGTGAGTTGAGAGAAACAAAGATTTTAAGCTTTAGATATATCCAGAAAACATAGGTTTATGTAGAACAAAACATTCTTACCGCTCAAATTACTGAGTTTATCCGACATGGCGTCGTAAAACTTTATTTTTCCTGTTTTATTCTCACAGAGGACGTGTCTGGCAAAGTGATGAACCGGCCTGGAAGACAGAGGTAAAAATTTAGATTTATGCGCCATGCTCTGTAGAAAGGGTGCTTAAAGCATCTGCAAAAAGCATCGACCCTGGTCAGTCTGCGCAGTCAGTGCAGGCTGAAGCGGCCGAAACTTTTTACTTTTGGTTAAATATTAATTTTCTGCATATAAAAGGACCTGTCTACCTCATGATACAGTCGGTATTTAGACAATATGGGTTTTTATGGATCCATAATTATGTGATGATTTGCTTGGTATCAAGGATCACGAAGATGCAGCAGGCCCCATTTTGCCAGAGCATGGCTTAATTTTCAACTCACATGAGCATTTAGAAAGTCTCTATTATACCTAGTTCCGGCCGAAAACATCTGTCGACCTAAAAACTTTACAATCTTAAGAGTTTTTTTTTTTTTAAACAAATTCCTTTCAAGAACTGATTCCGTGTTTAAACGTCCTTGAGATAGAATTAAAAAGATTGTGGAAGCAGGATAAAATGCTTGTAACCAGCATTTACTCCTATTCCCACAATTTTTTGTATCATTTCAACGACAACTATCATTTGAGTCGCCATGTTTGTTATACATTTTTTTTCTTCGTCTGCTTAACTCTTTCGCTGCCAGCTAAATGGATTTGACTCTTCTTTGAGGTCTAAACGTATTTTTTCATTGAAACTGAAGATAGTTACGTTCAATCCAAGCATCAGTTAGCGGACGGTGTGGATCCAACACGTTTTGTGCAGTCTGGTCTTGATCTACGCCGTCCGCAAAAGCTATCCAAGGCGACTTTGGCAGTGAAAGAGTTAAGCTTTCAATGGACGTCAGGAAAAGGGCAATTTCTTTTGTTTCGGCTGTTTCCGCTGTCTTAAAACATTGTCTTCAACAGAGAAATTGCTTTACACGCCCAATAGCTTCTTTAATCACTTTTCTTTTTTGATGGTCTCTACAGCTAAGTGCTTTTTTTTTTTACATAAAACTAATGTCGATTAATCATTTGATCAAATATTTATAAAAAAAAAAATGACATTAACGAGTTTTCGAATATGAAATTCCAGGTAGAACAAACGGTTACAAAGTGATAAAAACAATCCCTTTTCATTCAAATGTTCAAAGACACAACATTGCACAACTAGGTAAAGAAAATGGGAGATAACAGATATACATACGGTGGCACTAAGGTGACATGTGCATTTCTTTGTATTTATCTCGTTCCCAAGAGATAATACATGGATCCGTGGAAATCGATATTTGACGAATCAGGTCATCGCATTTATTTGGTCTGATGTGCAGCCTTGCTGTGTGCTATTTCGGCTCACAAACAAGCGACTGTTAATGTTGGAGAAGTGCGATATAAAGTGTTTACAACGCTTGAATTTTAGGAAAAAGGTTAAAAGATGTGCTTTGCGATCGTGTACGGCTAACGTGAGATATACGCAGAGATTACAAGTTTGCCTTATGATTATGATTGACAATTTGACATGAGCAAAGAGTTTCGAGCAACGCTATATTACGCGATGGATTAATTAATGTTAGTTTTTTTTTTCCTCTGAAACTCTCTGGGAAAAAAAGCTAGTTTACAGTGGAAAACAAAGGTAAAGTATATGAAATACTAATCAAAAAAAGTACGTTCACTAAAATAGCTAACCTTGTTTAATAAACTCTGCACACCTAAAAAGAGGCACGTGTCATCAATGTTTCACTTTAACGTAAACATTAACCCTTGGTGCGTGAAGAATGCTGAAAGTGAAGATACAGATCAGAGTGCAAAAATGCAGTTTATTCTTGGATTCAAACCATCTGCTACTTAAATTAAGTACATTTACGTGTATTCTTTACTGAAGGCACATGTAGATTTCAATTATGAAACCGACTAAGTTCTGTTTTGTACAGTTTTGGAAGTTCAGCTCAAAAGGCAACTTATGTTAATTAAATCAGCTTTTGATTTGGCCATATTTAGGTGGATTAGCACATCTGCCATTTCAAAGGGTATGTCGGTAAACTGTTAACTGATAAGATGTGTGTTTGATTGCCGCTGTAATCCACCCGACCACCCGTTGTCTTCAGTATATGACAAGATAAAACAAACAACCGCCAATGATATTAACAAGTTTGTTAATTGACAGCACACTTTACACATTTTAAAATCACCAGGCAACCATTTTCCCTTAACTAGAAATTTAAACATTTCTTAGACTTTCACCTCTCTGTTGAATAAGACAGTCTATTAATATTTCAAAATGCTTGTAATCTAGTGTAATTTATTATCGAATACGATGTTGAGACAACCTAACAAGCTTTACAAAATTATTAATCTTTTTTAATTCTATTATTTTAAAGCAAACCTGAGGTTTATGAGGTGTTTCATTCTTTCTCGTACAAGTTCATAACTTTGCCAGCAAAAGTATTACATTGTCCGTAGCCCCTGAAATTCACAATTTTTGTACATATCCTTTTGCAAATAAGTTCAAGTATCCATATATTTCTTTCCGAGAATCAGTCATCGACAGAAACATACGAAAAGGAATATTTTTCCGGAATTTAAACGATAGAAACAGTCATGATAGCAAGATTTCAGTAGCCCTTCTGCTATACTATATATGTATTTACTGAGTTTGTTTGTGAGCCCTTAGTTACGGTAACCAAGGAAGTCGGTTTATCTCATTGCCACGGATCCATGTATGATTTGTTTTCTCGAGTTCTTTTTTTTTATATATATATATATATATAAAATTATGCAAAAAACAAAATTCGTTTTTCTCGATTTTTTTTTTTTTTTTTTTTTTAATAAAAAATCATGTAAAAAACAAATTTCGTTTTCTCGTTTTTTTTTTTTAAATAAACAATTTTGCAAAAAAAAAAAAAAAAAAAAAACCAACTTTCATTTCCTCGATTTATTTTCATGTAAAAAATTATGCAAAAAACGAAATACTATCTCGTTCGAACGAGATAATCAGCCAATCCAAGTCATCCATTATGTCGTTCGCACGAGATAAAAAGTCGTGCTCACGACATAATCATCCAATCAGATTCCTCCTACTAATTCCTATTTTTACACGCCGTTCATGTTCTTTATAGTTTCATTCAACATGGTAGTTTACATCCACGATTGTTTCAGAACTCGAGAAAACGATTTTTGTTTTTTGCATAATTTTTTATAAAAAAAAAAACCTCAAGAAAACGAATTTTGTTTTTTGCATTAAAAAAAAAAAAAAAAAAAAGAAAAAACTCGAGAAAACGAATTTTGTTTTTTGCATAAATTTTTATAAAAAAAAAAAAAAAACTCGAAAAAACGAATTATTATCTCGTGGGAACGAATACAAAAAAATGCACATGTCACCTCAGTGCCACCGTATATACACGTATACAATAGAAACACTGTTTACAATTAAAAAGGGATGGATAGATAAAATGATAGGATGAAGTAAATGAATGAAAGAAATATGAGTAAATAGATCAATAGGTAAATAAATAAATAAATAAATCTAACTCACATTTCGTACACAACAGCCTGTGGAGGAGACCCTCGACCGTCTTTCAGTGCTATTTCAAGATCCTCAGTAAAATCTAGTTTTCTAGTGGATCGATGAGCTGTTACCATGGCAATCAGCAAACAGTAAATGACAAGAAATGACTTCCACTCAAGGGCCATTGTATCCAATCTAGGTTAATTCTTACGTCGTCCTGGTACGAATTATGTTTAGAATTCAGATTTAAAGTCTTTTTAATTCAATTTTGTGCCGTTTCTTTTTCTATTTCAGATCTCGAAACGATTAAAATATTAGTTTCAGCATCAAGCTGTTATTTCTCCTAATAAAAAAAATCCGTCCGCTTAATTTATATCAATATTTGATATCTGTATCAAAGTAAAGAATATATTTTCTACCAAACAAATCGTTATCAAGAAAGAAAATGTTATATTTTTCTTCTTTCTTTTTTCTGATACTCTAAATGCTCCTATCTAAAGTGATGTATCAGTACTGAAGCTGCAGTTTAACTTACACCACCTTTTATACTGGATGAAAAAATGTGCACTTAATTGCCCACAAAAATGCAAATCTATTGCGTTATAATAACAAGTAATACCTCTAGATCGATTTTTGTTTTGATTATTTGTTGGTGTTGTCGTCATTGTAAATATGTTCAAGATCATCGGCTTTTTAGAGAATATGACGTCTTATTCCAAAAAAAAAAAAAAAAAAGGAAAAAAAAGGTCTAAATCCCAAGAGAAGACAGACACGGGAAAATTATATATAATGAAAAGATATAAAGGAATATTGATATCTAAGATTTCAATGCTGTATATATCGGGCAAGGAAGCGGACAGTGTGGATCCAAGATCAAACTGCACGTTCTGAGCAGTCTGATCTTGATCTATACTATCCGCATGAACATCTGAATCCGGGTTCAGCGCTGAAAGGGTTTAAAAAGTGTAATTTTGAAAAGATTCCATTATGCAGGGAACGGGGATTTTGTTTAAAATGCACACTCCTTGTTTTGCTACAAAAAATCAATACTGATGCATCATTCGGTCAGCCGCTTTTCTAGAATGTCAAATATAATTGAGCTATGCTCTGTGAAAAGGGGCTTAATGCGTCTGTAAAAAAAGTATCGACCGAAACGTTTTACTCATGATCAATTTTCTGCAGCCGAAGGACCAGTACACTTCATAATTCAGTCGGTTGTTATACAAAATGGATCTTTATGGATCCATGATCATGTGGTGACTGGCTTGGTAGCATGCATTACTTTCCCTTTTGCGAGAGCGTGGCTGTATTTTTTTTCTACCGAACAATCCTGTGTTTAACGACCCTGAAGAAGAAAGCATTTGAAACATTTTCAGGTAAAGGAGGCTGGAAACCAGCTTTTTTTTGTGTGTTTTTCCAAAACGTTTTCTGCCCTTTCAAAGACAAACTCCATCGTTTTAGTCTTTGTCATGTTTATTGCCTACGCTTTTTATTCAACCCTTAGGCTACTTAGTCGACTCAAGGACCTTTTACGGACAGTGTAGATCAAAGATCAAAATCGGACTGCACATAAAGTGCAGTCCGATGAGGAGATACTTCCCCCCCCCCCAAAAAAAAAATGAAATAGCAAAATCAAGTTTTTACTGTCGACTGAAAGTTTTATTTCACTTATTTAGCTGGTTAAGGAGAACTGAATTAATTCTACACTTTCTTGTATTAATTTTCATCTCTCTCCCTGACAGGCCTATGAGTATGTGGGCTAGCGAAACCAAAAATGTTTGAATATGATAATCAAGTGAGAAGAGGATGAGCGCTACAATACGTCATTAAATTTTGCTTTGTCCTTGTTGGAGTGCATTTCCAACAGCCCCTCCCCCAATGTGCGTGAAAAAATTGTATTTTATTTTCCCCCACATCATGCTTGTATAAGTGTACAATGTGATCTTGATCTACACAGATTGAAAAAAACAAAAAAAAACCGAAAAGACGATTTTAGTAGTAACGAGTGCCTGAAGAGTTCACAAAACCCATCCTACACCGTAAGTACATGGCATGGATACAGTTAATGGTAAAATGCAACATCATTCCTGCAGGGTTATTTTAATCATACCATAAAATGGAGAATAAGGAGAAATGGTGCAAGTTTTTGCAAGCCTATCATGTTAAAGTAATAATAAAGTTGCGAACCTTTCCGATCGGCAGTTCTTTGCAATTACACTGTATACCTTTATATTCAGATCAGATCGGGAAATCTTTGGAAACCTGTATTGCTAATCTGTCCGATTGGCAAATCTCTTCGAGCCTTCATGTTTTTGTTAAAGTCACTAACCTTTTCGTTCAGTATTTGTGTTCTTGAAAGCCTATAATGTTACGTGTAAAGCTACCATAGAGTTGCTAACATTTCCGATCTAGGAACTCTTTGGAAGCTTTTATTGTTTAAGTCACCACACAGTTTAAAATCGGCTAGTCTCTGCAAGCCTATGGATAAAATAAAGTCACCATAAAGTTGCTCAGTAACTCTGTTCAAGCCTATTGGGTAACAAGTAAAGTTTCGTAGAGTTGCTAACTTTTCCGGTAAAGGACCTCTTTGCAAGCTTATAGTGTTTAAGTTATCATAAAGTTGTTTACCTTTCCGGACTAGAAACTCTTTGCAATCATATATTGTTTAACCCTTTACCAGACGACAAAATTTTAGCCTTGTCCAAATTGATTCAAGCATTTGCAGACGACAATTTCAGTGTGGCTCAAATGGTGCAGTTTGCTCTGGATAGGGTAGAAAACATTGTGGGAAAAGGGGAAAATGCTGGTTATCAGCATTTTCTCCTTTTCCCACAATGTTTTCAAAAGGCTTCTTTCCCAGGGTCGTTAAAAGGCGGCATCGTGCGGTAAAGGGTTAAGTTACCATAATCTTACTAACTTACTCAATCGGCCAGTCTCTGCAAGTCTATATTGCTAAAGTCACAATAAAGTTGGAGGCTTAAATTGTTTAAGTCAGAACAAAGTTGCCAACTTTTCCAGTCGGCGAATCTCTGCAAGCCTATGTTGATTACATAACCATAAAGTTGCTAACTTTTTCGGTCTAGGAACTCTTTGCAAGCTTTTTTGTTGAAGTTACTAAAGAGTTGCTAACTTTTCCGGTCTAAAAGCTCTTTGCAAGCACAGATCATTTAAGTTACCATAAGGTTGCTAATTTTTCAATCGGCCAATCTCTGCAGCCTATCTTGATAAAGTCACCATAAATAACCTCACAATTCCGGTCTAGGACCTCTTTGCAAGCTTAAAGTGTTTAAGTTACGATAAATTGCTAGGTTTTCCGGTCTAGGACCTCTTATCATGCTTATAGTGTTTCAGTTACCATAAAGTTGCTAACTTTTCCGGTCTAGAAGGTCTTTGCAAGCTTACAGTGTTTAAGTTACGATAAATTGCTAACTTTTCCGGTCAAGGACCTCTATCCAAACTTATAGTTTTTAAATTACCATAAAGTTGCTAACTTTTCCGGTCTAGGAACTCTTTGCAAACTTATATCGTTTAAATTACCACAAAGTTGCTATCTGTTCAATCGGCTAATCTCTGCGGCTTACATTGATAAAGTCACCTTGAATTACCAAATATTTCCGGTCTAGAAACTCTTTGTAAGCTTACAGTGTTAAAGTTACCATAAAGTTGGTACAGTATTTTTTCCGGTCAGGGAACTCTTTGCAAGCTTATATCGTTTGAGTTACCATAAGTTTACTAACTGTTCAAACGACCATCTCTGCAGTCTACATTGATAAAGTCACCATGAATTACCCAATATTTTTTGTCTAGGAACCCTTTGCAAGCTTACATTGTTAAAGTCACCAAAAAGATGCTTACATTTCCAATCGGCCAGTCACTGCGAGCCTATATTGATAAAGTTACCTTAAAGTTGCTTACCTTTCCGGTCTAGAAACTCTTTGCAATCTTATAGAGTTTAACTTACCATAAAGTAGCTACTTTTTCCGGTCTAGAAAATCCTTGCAAGCTTATATATTAGGTTGCCATAAATTTCCTAAGATTTCCGGTCTATGGACTCTTTGCAAGCTGTAATTGTTTAAGTTACCATAAAATGTCTTAACTTTTCCGGTCTAAGTACTCTTTGTAAGCTTATAGTGTTAAAGTGACCATAAAGTTGTTTACTCTTCCAGTCTAGGAATTATTTGCAAGCTTATATTGTTTCTCACATAAAACCTCCAGCAGTGTATGATACCTATGACCTATTTTTCATAATACACTAGTATATTATCCCTTTTTTGTGGGTCCCGGTTTTGGTTATTTTTGTAGTTATGAGCGCTTGAAGCCGGCGAAACTAGCCACAGCACGTGCCGAAATTTGCACTATTTTTGCACATTTCACAGGAAAGTGACGTCGTTGTTGCTAAGACATATACGTACGGAAAATGGAGGATAAGTTACTTATAAAAAAAAAAATGTTAAAACATTTCGATTTACTCCCCTCCATGAGTTGTTTTATTCTAATGTCGATGTAAATGTTACAGAACTATCTTCTTCTGTTTGCAATATTTCAGACTAAACTACATCGATAAGCATGGACCCGAGAACGATACATGTATGTAAGCTAAGGTGATGGTGCAGGATACTTATTTGTTTGTCAATCGTGTTATGTGATAAATAGAATCTCACATTCTTGTTTATGTAAGTATCATTTTTATCACACACGTTGACAGTATATTACGCTCACCGAGGGATGCGTCATATAATTTAAGTCAACTCGCTTGATAAAAATGATATTACATAAACACTCATGTAAGACCCTCTATTTTAGTTACCATAAACTTGCTCATTTTTCCGGTCCAGGAACTCTTTGCAAGCTTATAGTGTTTAAGTTACCATAGGTTTGCTAACTTTTCCAGTCTAGAAACTCTTTGCAAGCTTTTATTGTTTAAGTTGCCACAAATTTGCTAACTCTTCCTGTCGAAGACCTCTTTGCAAGCGTACAGTGTTTAAGTTACCATAAAATTCCTAACGTTTCCGGCCCAGGAACTCTTTGCTAGCCAACAGTGTTTAAGTTACCATAAAGTTGCTTACTTTTCCCTTCTAGAAACTCTTTGCAAAATTATGGTCTTTAAGTTACCATAGCGTTGCTAAATTTTCCGGTCGAAGACCTTTTTGCAAGCTTACAGTGTTTAAGTTACCATAAAGTTGCTTACCTTTCCGGTCTAGAAACTCTTTGCAAGCTAATATTGTTTAAGTTACCATAAGGTTGGTAACTTTTAAATTGGCCAGTCTGCGCAGCCTGTATCGATAAAGTCGCCATAAATAACCTAACATTTCTGGTCTAGGATCTCTTTGCAAGCTTGCAATGTTTAAATTACCATAAAGTTGCTAACTTTTCCGGTCTAGAAACTCTTTGCAAGCTTACATTGTTTTAGTTACCATAAAGTTGACAACTTTTTCGGTCTAGAAACTCTTCGGAAGATTAATTGTTTAAGTTACCATAAAGTTACTAATGTTTCCGATTAGCAAGGTTTTTCTGGTCAATATGTTTACGTTATCGCTGCAGTTTATTTACCTATCCGATCCCCAAGTCTTTGCAGGCCCATATTAGATAAGACGTCATGAGGTTGCTTACCTATAAGCAAATCTTTGTAAAGCTATACCGGTAGATTAGCGCAATAAATTTGCTGACCTTTCAGATTTGCGATTCTTTCAAAGCCTGTTTCTTCGAACATTATGGAATTGCTAATGTTTCCGATCAGAAAGTCTTTGCAAGCTCATATTGTTAGTGTCATTATGTACTTGCTAGGTTTTTTGATCGGCAAGTCTTTCGATACAAATATTTTTAAAAATACCTTAAAGGTGCAAAACTTTTCAGATCAGTAACTCCTTGCAATCCTACGTCTCTAAAGTGACCGTGGCCGGTCTTTGCCAGCCTTCATGTTAACCTCAGAAAGAGAGCAGGGATACGTTTCACAACCCCAAAGTTATAACCAATCTACCATTATTTCTTTTTTTGTTTATCAAGCGTCTCACGGCGTTTTCAACATTATTCCAAATATACTTTGTAAAGCGGCGGCCAGTTCACCTATTCATGCTTTCCTGGAATTTTTTCTATTACTTGGCACAATATTTTCTTTTAACCACTGGCTACTATCCCTCATAAAAATCGTCCAGACAGTGCTTAGCGGTGACAGAGGAATAAATCCTGTCGCAATGACAATCGATAGTCCTTTGAAAAGTTTTTGGCCGAGCTGGGAATCGAACAAGGGTCCCAAGGGTTTTAAGCTATTTACAATTACTTAACCGACTGAGCTACCAAGCTCGTCTCTACCATGGTCCTATAGAAACAATGTTTCTTGGCCTTGCCACACTGATTGGCAACAATGCTTGGATTGCACTCTAACAGTACGCATGCAAAAAAATGGCATGAAGGTTTATAATCTAGCACAGAAAACGAAACGTGCCCACCAAAAAAAATTCTAATCCTAATCTTAATTAACGGTGACAGCATGACAACAAATGCGTGGGATAAACTTCTCATTAGTATAAACAATAGCGGGGTCATTTGCACTCATTTTAACTCTTTACCAAACCACAAAATTTTAGATTTGTCTAAATTGAAGACAACAATTGTGGCTAAAATGATAGAATTTATCTTGAATAGGGTAGAAAACATTGTGGGAAAAGGAGAAAATGCTGGTAACCAGCATTTTCTCCTTTTCCCTCAATGGTTTAAAAAAGACTTCTTCCCATGGGTCGTTAAGACTCAGAATTGTGTGGTAAAGAGTTAAACCGAGTTGTAAGGTTCGAGTCGATACTTCATTGGACATTTTTGTACTCTGTGAAACATGACATTTAGCAGACGAGTTCTTTCGTCTTGCTTTCGACTTTTTTCGAAGCATTGTGACAAAAGAAGAAATTGCTCTTGACGAACAGTATCTCTCTTTGCCCCAATGATTCAATTTGATTTCATCTCATAAAATATAAATTCATTCATTTTGATCATCACTTTTTTACAATCTTGAACGTATTAAAAAACGATTGCTACAAAGCCGTTGCACGAGTCGTCGATGAATGAACGCCATGCAAAGAATCTAAACAAAAACTGTCGAAAAAAAAATACGATTTCTTTAAACCCTTTCCCAAACGACAAATTTTGGACTGGTCCAAATTGAAAGAGTTTGCAGACGACAATTTTAAATTTGATGAAAATGTTAGAAAGGTCTCAAAACGGGTGAAAAAGACTTGTACTGCAGACACGTGAAAACCAGGGCTTTTTTGGGAAAGGGTTAAAGGATGAAAATCATTGTGGTCATCTGGAACCAGGTCTATCTCGTTACGCGTCACAGTGGTTTTTTTTTTCAAAGTTGTTCACCGCAGATGCCCTGTTATAAGTCTGTATGAATGAAAGAGTTTATACCAGTGCAATTAATGTCAAAACAATATCTTCCCCGGCTTTTGGCACAGATAGCTTATCCGGATTGGAATTCTCCATTACGATTTTTATAACAATAAAGAGTACTATCAGACATAATTTAATTATTCTATAGTTATAGGAATACCTTGACAGTTGTAGATGTACTCCAAAACCTCACACGAGCCAAGAGATGAAAGTATTTATTTAACTCTTTACCAAACGACAAAATTTTAGGCCAGTCGAAATTAAAAGCATTGGCAGACGACAATTAAATGTGACCCAAAAATTAATACTTGTGTTGGATCGGGTAGAAAACATTGTGGGAAAAGGAGAAAATGCTGGTTACCAGCATTTTCTCCTTTTCCCACAATGTTTTCGAAAGTTTTCCTCCTCAAGGTCGTTAAAAGTCGGGATTGTGTGGTAAAGAGTTGAACAAGAGAACTTCATATAGGTGCCAACGATTGGTTGCAGATGCTTTTAGAAACGGATTGACTTTCAGTGAGAGGTCTTAGTCAAAAACGGGGCATAACTGTGTCAATAATATTTTGATGGTTACCTGCTCCTGTTGTATGGGTTCCGCTTTTGGTAGTTAACAACTTGTCCGAGTTTGAAGTAAATAACTTAAGTAATGACATAGATATTATAAAATGTCAAAGTTTTTGCATGACGATGCTATGACAATACCTTGATGTTTTTTTTTTCAAAAACAGCCGAATTGAAAAATGTTCACTCTACTGGGTCTTTTCCCCTCCTTTCCGGTATTTCCCCCTTTTTCTCTCCAATTCTTTTCTTTGACAAAAAAGGTTTATATTGTTACATCAACCCTTTATCACACAATCCCGAGTTTGAACGACTTTGGGAAAGAAAACTTTTGAAAACATGACACCACTTAACTTATCTTTGACATGACAGCAATTTATAACTGGCACTTACACTTTACATGCTAGTCAGTGATTACTGATCCTTACATTTTACCTGACGCATAATTAGTACTGACCTTTACTTTCTACATGACAGCTGGTAACTATTGACCTTTACTTTTTACATGACAGTACTCGTATGTGTACTGCACCTAATTATTTTACATGATAGTCTGTAATTACTGACCTTTACATGACAGCCGTTGAATACGGACCCTAACTTTTTACATGGCAGTCTGTGGTTACTGACACTTATGTTTTACATTACAGTCGTTTAATACTGACCCTAACTTTTTACATGACGGACGGTGATAACTGAGGTCTGCTTTTTATATGACAGTCAGTGATCACTGACCCTTACTTTAACATGACAGCCAATTATCACTGTCCTTACTTTTCTTTTAAGTGACATCTAGTTATAAATTATTCTTACTTTTCATTCACATGACAGTCGGTGATAAGTGACCCTTATTTTTTACATGACGCGCGGAGATTACTGACCCTTACATTTTTTCTACATAACAGTCCTTAATATTTTACTGACATTTTCTTTGTGCATGAAGGACGATGTTTACTGACCACAATGTCTTACATGTTGAAGCAAAACTTTAAACCTCGAGAAAAATCTGGATTTGTTTGTGCGAAAAAGTTAAAGGCGAAACGATGAAATCTTACTGTGTCATCGACTGTTGTAAAGTATTGCATTGGGAGAAGATTTATTACGTGTGAGATAAGATGTTAACCGATATGATTTAAATGTGTGATTAATAAATTTTATGTTAATTTTTACAACCATCAAATGCGACAGTCATTTTTTAGTAATTTGATCTATTTTATGTCCGTTTATAACTCACTTCCTAACCGCTACCAGCCATAAGTTACTTATTCATTGATTACATTAAATTCGGGTGACACATAATTATTGTAGTAGTTACTTAAAGGGGCAGCAACTTTTTTAAAAGAAAATATTGACAAAGACTGCAAATTTTCATTCCCATGCAAACATGGCTTGGAAAATAAAACAAGAGATAGAAATGAATGTAGAAAACAAGAAGAAATGCAGAGTTCCTTTTGGTATTGTTACTGTTAAATTTACTATTCCGTTTGTAACGGTATAGCCGTTAATGTATAGGAAGGGATAAAAGCACTTATATATCAGTTAAATATCGGTGGCCCATTGCTCATTTGGAAGAGTCTCCGACTATGGTTTTGGAAGTCATGTTTTCGGGTCCAACTGAAGGCAATTTTTTTCAGCTTTTCCCCCAACTAAGGGAAAATAGTCACGTCCTTTAGATGTTTTCTGACAAAATATAAACTTTCTCCTCAACCCCTATAACGTAAAAAAAGGGGGGTGGGTGGGTGAAATTCTTTACCAGACGAGTAAATTTTGGACCTGTCCAGTGGCAAAGCATTTGCAGACGACAAATAGTATGACTCAAATAGTGGAAACTGTCTTCGAAACGTATAAAACATTGTGGAAAAGGGAGAAAATACTGGTAACCAGTATTTTTTTTCCCACATTATTTTCAGAGGGTTCTTTGTAATTTAATCTGTTTTTTTTTTTTCTTTTAATATCTCATTTCCTTAACAGCTATCTTGCCCGGAAAAAAATAATTCATCGATTCGTCCCTTATCTAATTCAACCCCATCTTCTGGTGTCTTTACGTCGTATCTGTATCATTCCACATATCCTTAATCCTTACGCTGCTAAGCACGACTCAGTGACCTTTTGGCAGACAGTGTAGATCAAGATCAGACTGCACAGAACGTGTTATCTGATCCTGGATCTACGCTGTCCGATAACTTGTTTTTTTTTCTCCTCCAAAAAATAAGTTTGAAATAGCAACATTCGGCTTTTTAGCTATCGGCTTAAATGTTTCATTTAACTTATTTAGCAGGTTAAGGGTTAATCAAGTATTCTTGTCTTTACATGTCCCTGAGGATGAAAGCATTTGAAATCATCGTGGGGAAAAAGAGAAATGCTCTTCTTCCACAATGTTTTCTACCCTTTCAGAGACAAAGTTCGTAATCTAACCCATGTTTGATTTGACGTCTACAAACACTTTTCATTGGCACTTTCCTAAAATTTTATCGTTTAATATGGAGTTTACTGAATATTTTCAGGCAGTTGTAAGACCCTTAGTATTTTGAATTCGAAATAGTTTTCAACAGAAAAAAAATCTCACCGTATGGGACATTTTTTATTACAGACCAGACTGAACGTTGTGTGCTTTTTGATCTAGATGTACACTGTCCGCATAAAGGGCAATGAGTCGCGCTTCGCAGACTGAGAGTTGACCCTTGATCAAGCGACAAAGTTTTTGGGCTCGACTAAACTAAAAGCATTTGCAAACGACAAATCAAATACATCTAAATTGACGATTTCTGTCTATGTAGTGGTTGAAAACATTGTGAGAAACGGAGAAAATGCTGGTTACCAGCATTTTCTCCTTTTCCCACAATGTTTTCGAAAGCCTTCTTCTACCGGGTTGTTAAGACTCGGGATTGTGTGTAAAAGATGAAATTGGTCAAATTACAAAATTTAACCGGGCATTTCAGAGGAAGGAAACGTGTCCTCCCACATTCCAAATGCGCGTTTATCAAGTTCAAATTTTATTGGGGAAAATGACAGAATTTACCCTTTAAGCACGTAAGCAAGACTGAACGTGCTCTTGTGTAAAGTGTGGATTAAGATCAGACGGCAAAAGTCGTTCAGTTTGATCTTGGGTCTTTACTGTCCGATAAGTAGGTATATTTTTCTGGCGATTAAAAAAAAAAAAAACTTTAAGATGGCCATACTTGGATTTTTACTACCGGCTGGATACTTGCATTTACTTAATAGCAGTTTCATAGTTAATTTTTTTGCACGCGAACAGAAATTTAAACGTATCCATTAAAAGCCCAGTAGCTGCTAAATGTACAAAAAAATCGGGGTCAAATTGCAGACAAATTCAATTCATCCGATTTTTACCTCTAGGCCGCTAAGAGCGACTCACAGACCTTGTGCGGACAGTTCTGTGCAGTCTGATCTTGATCTACACTGTCCGCAATAGGTTAACTATAAATTTTTTCCACCAGCGACTGGAATTTTGACAGATTGCACAGTAACAAATTATCAGAGTCATAGTAGAATTTAAACCGGATTTCGTTTTGCATTTAGAAAAAAAAAAAGACCAAAGACCGCTACTTTTCATTCGCGAGCAAAGATGGCCTTCAAATTGAAACATGGATAGAAATACATGTAGAAAACACGAGGAATTGTCGATTTCTTTTGTGCAATTTCGCTGTAAAATTCCTATTCCGTTAGTAACGGTAGAGCTGTTGTTGCATAACAAGGGATAAATACATCTTTAAAACAGTAAATTGCTAGTTGGTTCCATGGCTGAATGGTATAGTCGCCCTTTACAGGTTTGAAGGTAGTAGATTCAAGTCCCACAAAAGGCTTTAATTTTCTACAGCGTTTCTCTCCCAAATAAGGGTATTTCATTTTAAGGGAATTAAATTGGAGGGAGGCGAAGCCGACCGACGATTTAATTCCCTAAAAATGAAATATACGATCAGTAACTGACTTACAGTTTGCCCTACTTTCAAATTGATTGACAGGCAGCCTCTCGGAGGAACGAGCCATACAAGTCGGACAGAGAACGCGGTCGCCACGCCTCTTGTGGTTGACGGAGGTACTAACATGCGCACTGAGTCGTATTGTGTCACTTTTAATTTGGCACTGAACCTGATTTAGGACAACTGTCTGTGGCGCTAAAGTTGATCTACGCTCATATTCACTCAAGCGCTTGATTCAGCCATGGACACATCCTTTGGATTAGTTGACGACGAAGAATTTTACAAAGAATTTATTAAAAAAATTATTCAATTCAATTATTTCAAAGCAGCGTAGAACTTTCCATGTTTAATCATATTGTTTTCTTTATAGACCAGTACAATAATCTTTATTCTGCTGATCACTGGACCCGTTTATGCAAGCACCGAAGATAAAATGGTGTCTACACCGACTAGTACGTGCTGTCTGATAGTCGACTAAGTTGTCTGTCTCTTCATTTGACCCATTTACATGTTCATGATTTTAAATTCATAGATTTCAAAATGCTTTCAATTTTAAAGATTTCGCCAGTTGTACTACATCTTCGGAAAAGGCAAAAATAAGGGTGTTTTGTGAATACTGGATAAAAAGCGTTTGGATTTCTTTTGATATTTCCTAGAGAAATATAAATGTAACTCCTTCGTACGTGCTTTTGTCTTAGTTAACTTTTCAGGATCCCAAAAGTTGCAATAGTCCCCGCCTCTTTCACGACAGCGCACACATTGTAGTATTTTTTACTTTTACAGTTTGTCCTACTTTCTAAACCAATCAAAAGGCCGGATTTCATTCAAAACTGTTGGATTTAATCCCATACAGACTCAGTATCTCGCAATATGCGACCACTTATTTATTAAATGGTTGACCTATATACATGTACAAACATTTCCCGCTTAAGCTGAAGCTCCGCCCACAGTATTTTAGTCGGTCGTTGTACAAGTAAAAAAATACTACAATGTGTACGCTGTCTTGAAAGAGGCGGGAACTATTGCAACTTTTGGCATCCTGAAAAGTTAACTAAAACAAAAACACGCACGAACGAGTTACCTTTATATTTCTCTAGGAAATATCAAAAGAAATCCAAACGCTTTTATCCAGTATTCACGAAACACCCCTATTTTTGCCTTTTCCGAAGATGTAGTATAACTGGCGAAATCTTTAAAATTGAAAGCATTTTGAAATCTATGAATTTAAAATCATGAACATGTAAATGGGTCAAATGAAGAGACGGACAACTTAGTCGACTATCAGACAGCACGTACTAGTCGGTGTAGACACCATTTTATCTTCGGTGCTTGCATAAGCGGGTCCAGTTTACAAGTGATCAGCAGAATAAGGGTTATTGTAATGATCTATAAAGAAAACAATATGATTAAACATAGAAAGTTCTACGCTGTTTTGAAATATGTAAATTGAATAAATTTTTGAATAAATTCTTTGTGAAATTCTTCGTCGTCAACTAATCCAAAGGATGTGTCCATTGTCAGACGCTTGAATGAATATGAGCGTAGATCAACTTTAGCGCCACAGATAGTTGTCCTAGATCAGGTTCAGTGCCAAATTAAAAGTGACACAATACGACTCAGTGCGCATGTTAGTACCTCCGTCAACCACAAGAGGCGTGTCGACCGCGTTCTCTGTCCGACTTGTATGGCTCTTTCCTCCGAGAGGCTGCCTGTCAATCAATTAGAAAGTAGGGCAAACTGTAAGTCAGTTATTGATCGTATATTTCAGGTCTAGAACTTTTTCGGTCTAGAAACTCTTCGGAAGCTTAATTGTTTAAGTTACCATAAAGTTACTAATGTTTCCGATTAGCAAGGTTTTTCTGGTCAATATGTTTACGTTATCGCTGCAGTTTATTTACCTATCCGATCCCCAAGTCTTTGCACGCCCATATTGGATAAGACGTCATGAGGTTGCTTACCTATAAGCAAATCTCTGTAGAGCTATACTGGTAGATTAGCGCAATAAATTTGCTGACCTTTCAGATTTGCGATTCTTTCAAAGCCTGTTTCTTCGAACATGATGGAATTGCTAATGTTTCCGATCAGAAAGTCTTTGCAAGCTCATATTGTTAGTGTCATTATGTACTTGCTAGGTTTTTTGATCGGCAAGTCTTTCGATACAAATATTTTTGAAAATACCTTAAAGGTGCAAAACTTTTCAGATCAGTAACTCCTTGCAATCCTACGTCTCTAAAGTGACCGTGGCCGGTCTTTGCCAGCCTTCATGTTAACCTCAGAAAGAGAGCAGGGAAACGTTTCACAACCCCAAATTTATAACCAATCTACCATTATTTCTTTTTTGTTTATCAAGCGTCTCATGGCGTTTTCAACATTATTCCAAATATACTTTGTAAAGCGGCGGCCAGTTCACCTATTCATGCTTTCCTGTAATTTTTTCTATTACTTGGCACAATATTTTCTTTTAACCACTGGCTACTATCCCTCATAAAAATCGCCCAGACAGTGCTTAGCGGTGACAGAGGAACAAATCCTGTCGCAATGACAATTGATAGTCCTTTGAAAAGTTTTTGGCCGAGCTTGGAATCGAACAAGGGACCCAAGGGTTTTAAGCTATTTACAATTACTTAACCGACTGAGCTACCAAGCTCGTCTCTACCATTGCCCTATAGAAACAATGTTTCTCGGCCATGCCACACTGATTGGCAACAATGCTTGGATTGCACTCTAACAGTACGCATGCAAAAAAATGGCAGGAAGGTTTATAATCTAGCACAGAAAACGAAACGTGCCCACCAAAAAAAAAATTCTAATCCTAATCTTAATTAACGGTGACAGCATGACAAAAAATGGGTGGGATAACTTCTCATTAGTATAAACAATAGCGGGGTCATTTGCACTCATTTCAACTCTTTACCAAACCACAAAATTTTAGATTTGTCTAAATTGAAGACAACAATTGTGGCTAAAATGATAGAATTTATCTTGAATAGGGTAGAAAACATTGTGGGAAAAGGAGAAAATGCTGGTAACCAGCATTTTCTCCTTTTCCCTCAATGGTTTAAAAAAGACTTCTTCCCATGGGTCGTTAAGACTCAGAATTGTGTGGTAAAGAGTTAAACCGAGTTGTAAGGTTCGAGTCGATACTTCATTGGACATTTTTGTACTCTGTGAAACATGACATTTAGCAGACGAGTTCTTTCGTCTTGCTGCGGACTTTTTTCGAAGCATTGTGACAAAAGAAGAAATTGCTCGTGACGAACAGTATCTCTCTTTGCCACAAAGATTCAATTTGATTTCATCTCATAAAATATAAATTCATTCATTTTGATCATCACTTTTTTACAATCTTGAACGTATTAAAAAACGATTGCTACAAAGCCGTTGCACGAGTCGTCGATGAATGAACGCCATGCAAAGAATCTAAACAAAAACTGTCGAAAAAAAAAAATACGATTTTTTAAAACCCTTTCCCATAAAGGGCAATGAGTCGCGCTTCGCAGACTAAGAGTTGACCCTTGATCAAGCGACAAAGTTTTTGGGCTCGACTAAACTAAAAGCATTTGCAAACGACAAATCAAATACATCTAAATTGACGATTTCTGTCTATGTTGTGGTTGAAAACATTGTGAGAAACGGAGAAAATGCTGGTTACCAGCATTTTCTCCTTTTCCCACAATGTTTTCGAAAGCCTTCTTCTACCGGGTTGTTAAGACTCGGGATTGTGTGTAAAAGATGAAATTGGTCAAATTACAAAATTTAACCGGGCATTTCAGAGGAAGGAAACGTGTCCTCCCACATTCCAAATGCGCGTTTATCAAGTTCAAATTTTATTGGGGAAAATGACAAAATTTACCCTTTAAGCACGTAAGCAAGACTAAACGTGCTCTTGTGTAAAGTGTGGACTAAGATCAGACGGCAAAAGTCGTTCAGTTTGATCTTGGGTCTTTACTGTCCGATAAGTAGGTATATTTTTCTGGCGATAAAAAAAAAAAACTTTAAGATGGCCATACTTGGATTTTTACTACCGGCTGGATACTTGCATTTACTTAATAGCAGTTTCATAGTTAATTTTTTTGCACGCGAACAGAAATTTAAACGTATCCATTAAAAGCCCAGTAGCTGCTAAATGTACAAAAAAATCGGGGTCAAATTGCAGACAAATTCAATTCATCCGATTTTTACCTCTAGGCCGCTAAGAGCGACTCACAGACCTTGTGCGGACAGTTCTGTGCAGTCTGATCTTGATCTACACTGTCCGCAATAGGTTAACTATAAATTTTTTCCACCAGCGACTGGAATTTTGACAGATTGCACCGTAACAAATTATCAGAGTCATAGTAGAATTTAAACCGGATTTCGTTTTGCATTTAGAAAAAAAAAAAAGACCAAAGACCGCTACTTTTCATTCGCGAGCAAAGATGGCCTTCAAATTGAAACATGGATAGAAATACATGTAGAAAACACGAGGAATTGTCGATTTCTTTTGTGCAATTTCGCTGTAAAATTCCTATTCCGTTAGTAACGGTAGAGCTGTTGTTGCATAACAAGGGATAAATACATCTTTAAAACAGTAAATTGCTAGTTGGTTCCATGGCTGAATGGTATAGTCGCCCTTTACAGGTTTGAAGGTAGTAGATTCAAGTCCCACAAAAGGCTTTAATTTTCTACAGCGTTTCTCTCCCAAATAAGGGTATTTCATTTTTAGGGAATTAAATTGGAGGGAGGCGAAGCCGACCGACGATTTAATTCCCTAAAAATGAAATATACGATCAGTAACTGACTTACAGTTTGCCCTACTTTCAAATTGATTGACAGGCAGCCTCTCGGAGGAACGAGCCATACAAGTCGGACAGAGAATGTGGTCGCCACGCCTCTTGTGGTTGACGGAGGTACTAACATGCGCACTGAGTCGTATTGTGTCACTTTTAATTTGGCACTGAACCTGATCTAGGACAACTGTCTGTGGCTCTAAAGTTGATCTACGCTCATATTCACTCAAGCGCTTGATTCAGCCATGGACACACCCTTTGGATTAGTTGACGACGAAGAATTTTACAAAGAATTTATTAAAAAAATTATTCAATCCAATTATTTCAAAGCAGCGTAGAACTTTCTATGTTTAATCATATTGTTTTCTTTATAGACCAGTACAATAATCTTTATTCTGCTGATCACTGGACCCGTTTATGCAAGCACCGAAGATAAAATGGTGTCTACACCGACTAGTACGTGCTGTCTGATAGTCGACTAAGTTGTCTGTCTCTTCATTTGACCCATTTACATGTTTATGATTTTAAATTCATAGATTTCAAAATGCTTTCAATTTTAAAGATTTCGCCAGTTGTACTACATCTTCGGAAAAGGCAAAAATAGGGGTGTTTTGTGAATACTGGATAAAAAGCGTTTGGATTTCTTTTGATATTTCCTAGAGAAATATAAAGGTAACTCCTTCGTACGTGCTTTTGTCTTAGTTAACTTTTCAGGATCCCAAAAGTTGCAATAGTCCCCGCCTCTTTCACGACAGCGTACACATTGTAGTATTTTTTACTTTTACAGTTTGTCCTACTTTCTAAACCAATCAAAAGGCCGGATTTCATTCAAAACTGCTGGATTTAATCCCATACAGACTCAATATCTCGCAATATGCGACCACTTATTTATTAAATGGTTGACCTATATACATGTACAAACATTTCCCGCTTAAGCTGAAGCTCCGCCCACAGTATTTTAGTCGGTCGTTGTACAAGTAAAAAAATACTACAATGTGTACGCTGTCTTGAAAGAGGCGGGAACTATTGCAACTTTTGGCATCCTGAAAAGTTAACTAAAACAAAAACACGCACGAACGAGTTACCTTTATATTTCTCTAGGAAATATCAAAAGAAATCCAAACGCTTTTTATCCAGTATTCACGAAACACCCTTATTTTTGCCTTTTCCGAAGATGTAGTATAACTGGCAAAATCTTTAAAATTGAAAGCATTGTGAAATTTATGAATTTAAAATCATGAACATGTAAATGGGTCAAATGAAGAGACAGACAACTTAGTCGACTATCAGACAGCCCGTACTAGTATGTACCGACACCATTTTATCTTCGGTGCTTGCATAAGCGGGTCCAATTTACAAGTGATCAGCAGAATAAGGGTTATTGTAATGGTCTATAAAGAAAACAATATGATTAAACATAGAAAGTTCTACGCTGCTTTGAAATATGTAAATTGAATAAATTTTTGAATAAATTCTTTGTGAAATTCTTCGTCGTCAACTAATCCAAAGGATGTGTCCATTGCTGAATCAGGCGCTTGAATGAATATGAGCGTAGATCAACTTTAGCACCACAGATAGTTGTCCTAGATCAGGTTAAGTGCCAAATTAACAGTGACACAATACGACTCAGTGCGCATGTTAGTACCTCCGTCAACCACAAGAGGCGTGGCGACCGCGTTCTCTGTCCGACTTGTATGGCTCTTTCCTCCGAGAGGCTGCCTGTCAATCATTTTGAAAGTAGGGCAAACTGTAAGTCAGTTATTGATCGTATATTTCATTTTTAGGGAATTAAATCGTCGGTCGGCTTCGCCTCCCTCCAATTTAATTCCCTAAAAATGAAACATATGATCAATAACTTATACGTAAAACGACCTGCTAAAATACTGTGGGCGGAGCTTCAGGTTTAGCGGGAAATGTTTGTATATAGGTCAATCATTTAATAATTAAGTGGTCGCATGTTGCGAGATATTGAGTCTGTATGGAATTAAATCCAGGAGTTTTGAATGAAATCCAGCCTTTTGATTGGTTTAGAAAGTAGGGCAAATTGTAAATAAATATATGATCAATAACTTATACATAATCGTGTTCTTAAATTTTTTCCACTCAAAATTTCAGTTTTCTCCGCCCTTATATACTGGATCAAAATCTCAATCAATGCCCCATTAACACTTTACCAAACGATAAGTTTTAGATTTGTCCGACTTGAAAGCATCTGCATACGACAAGTAAAATCTAGCCAAGGTAACTGTCTGTGACAGTGTAGAAAACCTTGTCGTAAAAGGAGAAAATGCTTGTAATCAGCATTTTCTCCTTTTCTCACAAGGTTTTCAAAAGACTATTTCTCCAGGATCGTTAAAACTCGATTGTGTGATAAAAAGTTAAGTGTTGCACAAACTGTGTCAGTTTCATTGTTTAACCCTTTCCCAAACAAGCCCTGGTTTTCACGTGTCTGCAGTACAAGTCTTTTGAAAACACTGTGGGAAAAGGAGAAATTGCTCGTAACGAGCAATTTCTACTTTTCCCACAGTGTTTTCTACCCTTTTGGAGAACTTTCTGTCATTTTCATCAAATTTAAAACTGTTGTCTGCAAACTCTTTCAATTTGGACCAGTCTAAAATTCATCGTTTGGGAAAGGGTTAATGTTAAATTATGTCATAAAAGTAACACTACATCTTTGATGTTATGAATTATTATTATATTGCATACAAATGTGTATTTTATTCTGTTCGCATCGTGATTCTTTCTTTCATTTTTTTTTCTAATTTTCGATCTAGGCGTCAGTAATGGTCGAAATTAGATCTCTCGATGGCAGGAACAGATTTCCGTATTATAAAGACGGGAACTTCAAGATTGCATTTGTGTTGTTGCTGATATTGATTCAAGTTAATTAAAACATGCTACAAGATTTTGCAATTATCCCGCCTTTTCGTCATGTTTTTACCATTTGCCAAACGACATACCCTTAAAGACTCCTCCAAATTGAAAGCATTTACAGACGACAAATTACATGTAGCTCAAAACAGGATTTAAGTCGTTGAAATTGGTAGAAAACATTGTGGGAAAAAGAGAAAATACTGGTTACCAGTATTTTCTCTTTTTTCCACTATGCCATAATATTTTCAAAAGCCTTCTTTGTTAGGTTCGTTAAAACACGGTCTTGCTTGGCAAAGATATAAGTTGTGGCACAATGTCATCTATATGTGGACTACTTTATTGCCCATGCCCTCGTCATTATTCCCATTTTCATTAATAGGATGAAAAAACCATGAAGACTAAGTGAGGAAATAATCGAAGAAATCGGTAACAGCAAACCGATATGGTACATTTTTGTTTACGGAGATTCCGTCGTAAAAATACATGTAGCACACAACAGAGATGGGAGATTGATTGATTGATTGATTGTATGGTGTTTAACGCCGTTTCAACATTATTTCAGTTATATCGCGGCGGCTAGTGCACCTATCCATGCTTTCCTGGAGTTTCTTTTACCAGTACTACGCACAATATTCTTTCCAAGGCACTGGCTGCTTTCCCACATAACCATCGTCGAAACAATGGTCAGCGGTGAGAGAGGAATGAATCCTGTCGGAATGACTATCATCAATCCTCGGAAAGAAATTGGCCGAGCCAGGGATCGAACCAGCGACCTCCTGTTCTCAAGTCCTGTACGCTACCGACTGAGCTACGGGAGCTCGACAGAGATGGGAGAGGAGGCCGAGAGATGCGTGCGCATGGCTGGGAGTAAACAAAATATCAAAGATGGTGTGAACAAGCAGCGTCGAAGTGAGCAATGGAAATACTTCGGGGTGAATAAACTTTCTGCGTGCTTTTCTTTAATCTTAAGACATCCCTGCAGTATGCAAATTACCTCACACCTCATTACCATATTTCGAGTCTTGCCTAGAAATAGGAATTAACCCATTACCAAGCAATTCCGGGTTTTCAAAACCCTGAGGAAGAAGCCTTTTGAAAACATCGTGGAAAAAGGATAAAATACTGGTGACCAGCATTTTCTCCTTTTCCCACAATGTTTTATACCCTTCCCAAAACAAATTTCAATTTTTGAGTCACATTAATTTTGTCCTCTGCAAATGCTTTCAATTTGGTTTAGACTAAATCATCGTTTGGTAAAGAGTCAAAGGGGTTTTCCGTAATTATCCGTAATTAAAGCTTCAGTGAAGTAAAACAAAGTTCTGGTATCTTTTCTAGAACTATTTTATACCTATTTAATGGCTTACCGTAATTCATTTGCCCATTTTTTTTTTCATGGAGGAGGGAATGGGGGCCTTAAAAATATCAAAATATAGCTCATAAACTCGATCGATGGATAATATGTTGATTGTGTTGTTTCTCTCCCAGTTACTATTTTTGTTATAATAAACTGATATCTGAAAAAAAAATAATACACAAAACCCAGAACGATATTTTACCTCATAGGTGAAAACAGGGACTTTTGTGGACAACATATATCAAGATCAGTCTGCTTAGAACGCGTAGTCTAATCTTGGATCTATACCGTCCTCATGTTTAGCCATGCCTATAGAATAAGACTCTCTCTAGGTTTCAACAGGCTTTATTTTCAGTCGTCAAAAGAGTTCAAGTTCATATGAGCCGTGCTCTGTGAAAAGGGGCTTAATGCATCTGCAAAAAGTATCGACCCAGGTCAGCCTGCGCAGTCCGCGCAGGCTGACCTGGGCCAAAATTTTTCGTTATTGGTCATTTTTCTGTATGTCAAAGGACTAGTCTACCTCAAGAATCTGTCGGTTGTTAGACAAAATGGACTTGATGGGTCCATGATCTTTGTTCATCACGGAGATGCATTAAGCCCTCTTTCTGCCGGAGCATAGCTCATATATTTGACAGCTGAAAAAATTAACCCTTTATCAAAGAATCTCGTGTTTTTAACGAACCGAGGAAAAGACGGCTTTGAAATTGTTGTGGAAAAAGAGAAAATGTTGATTTTCCCACAATGTTTTCTACCCTTTCGATGACAGATTCCGTAATTTCCGTTCAGTTCACTTTGTCTTCGACATACGGTTTTAATTTGGACAAGTAAAACATTTTGTAGACTGCAACAACGAGCAAATGAAACAAACTAGGAAACAGTTTCAGCTTAAGGTAATATACCTAGAGAAGCATCCGAAACAATTTGCGTAAGCTATCTCATTTGCGTTTATGAAAGGGAGGTAATTGTGCTCGCCCTTACCAGATATTGTTTCAACCCTAGGGTATGACATCTTTTCAACGTTTCCAATCCACGTTCTGCAACAAGATATTGTTTTCATTCCTAGGGTATGACATCTTTTCAACGTTTCCAATCCACGTCTTGCAACAAGATATTGTTTTCAGCCCAAAGGTACGACATCTATTCAACGTTTCCAGTCCACTTTCTGCAACAAGATATTGTTTTCGTCCCTAGGGTATGACATCTTTTCAACGTTTGCAATCCACGTTCTGCAACAAGATATTGTTTTCGTCCCTAGGGTATGACATCTTTTCAACGTTTGCAATCCACGTTCTGCAACAAGATATTGTTTTTATCCCTAGAGTATTACATCTTTTCAACGTTTCTAATCCACGTTCTGCAACAAGAGCACCAGGATGTATTCAATGCAATGAACACCTTACAATAAAACATATTTTATTAAATTGCACTGACTTTCAGCAAATTCGTGAGAAATTTGCAACAAGATGTTGTTTTCGTCCCTAGGGTATGACATCTTTTCAACGTTTGCAATCCACGTTCTGCAACAAGATATTGTTTTCATCCCTAGAGTATGACATCTTTTCAACGTTTCTAATCCACGTTCTGCAACAAGAGCACTAGAATGTATTCAATGCAATGAACACCTTACAATAAAACATATTTTATTAAATTGTACTGACTTTCAGCCAATTCGTGAGAAATACTACAGTGTCGACAGTATGCACAATCTCTTTGAAACAGTCAATATTGATTCAATTTTCACCTTCATCAAAGAGATTGGTTTATACAACAAGCTGAGAAATTTTCTTAATTACCTTTTTAACCTGTTGTGTAAACCCATATTTCTACCACTTAATCATTTTTATCTCCATTTTGCATCTCCTTAATGGCAGGATTAGCTCTTTTGAGGGCATCTTATCTCATTGGAGACAGGACCTCTTTAATGGGAGTGTTTTGATCCCATAGGAGGCTCCACACTTTCTCCATTTTAAGCTCTCATTTCCTTTAAGTTACTATTCACAGTCTTCATTAACTTTTTCATTTAAAACTTTGAGTAGGCAGGGACGCCCAGCCACTCAATATTATATTTTATGCACATTAAAAGTTACACAGAACCTTTCATCAATTTAAGACTTTTTATTATCAATTTAAGGCTGTTCAAATCTTTTTATCACAAATTTAACTTCATATTCAAAACTTTTTGAGTTGATAGGGATTGCCCCGTCGCTCAATCATATCATTTATGCATATTAAGATCACAAATAATCCTTCTTAATTCAAATGTTTTACTGTCAGCATGTCTCAAATCTTTTTAGCTCAAAAATTCCGCTTTAATCATTCCTTTAACACAGAAATGTGCGCTAAATGACCTGTCGATGTGCCATGAAACAATATTCATTAATTCATTCTGCAACAAGATACTGTTTTCGTCCCTAGGATATGACATCTTTTCAACGTTTCTAATCCACGTTCTGCAACGAGATACTGATTTCATCCCTAGACTATGACATCTTTTCAATGTTTGGAATCCACGTTCTGCAACAGTATTTTGCTTTCGTCCCTAGGGTGTGACATCTTTTCAACATTTCCAATCCACGTTCTGCAACAAGATATTGTTTCCAACCCTAGGGTATGACATCTTTTCAACGTTTCCCATCCACGTTCTGCAACAAAATATTGCTTTCATTCCTAGGGTATGACATCTTTTCAACAATTCCAATCCCCGTCATGCAACACGATTTTGTTTTCGTCCCTATGGTACGACATCTTTTCATCGTTTCCAATCCACATTCTGCAATAAGATATTGTTTTCGTCCCTAAGGTACGACATCTATTCAACGTTTACAATCCACGTTCTGCAACAAAATATTGTTTTTATCCATAGGGTATGACATCTTTTCAACGTTTCCAATCTACGTTCTGCAACAAGATATTGTTTTCATTCCTAGGGTATGACATCTTTTCAACGTTTCCAATCTACGTTCTGCAACAAGATATTGTTTCCAACCCTAGGGTATGACATCTTTTCAACGTTTCCAATCCACGTTCTGCAACAAGATATTGTTTCCAACCCTAGGGTATGACATCTTTTCAACGTTTCCAATCTACGTTCTGCAACAAGATATTGTTTTCATTCCTAGGGTATGACATCTTTTCAACGTTTCCAATCTACGTTCTGCAACAAGATATTGTTTTCATCCCGAGGGTGTGACATCTTTTTAACAATTCCAATCCACGTTCTGCAACAAGACATTGTTTTCAACCCTAGGGTACGACATCTTTTCATCGTTTCCAATCCTAGTTCAGCAATAAGATATTGTTTTCGTCCCTAAGGTACGACATCTATTCAACGTTTTCAATCCACGTTCTGCAACAAGATATTGTTTTCGTCCCTAGGGTATGGCATCTATTCAACGTTTCCAATCCACATTCTGCAACAAGATATTGTTTTCAGCCCAAAGGTATGACATCTATTCAACGTTTTCAATCCACGTTCTGCAACAAGATATTGTTTCCGCCCCTAAGGTACGACATCTATTCAAAGTTTCCAATCCACGTTCTTCAACAAGATATTGATTTCATCCCTAAGGTATGGCATCTATTCTACGTTTCCAATCCACATTCTGCAACAAGATATTGTTTTCAACCCTAGGGTATGACATCTTTTCAACGTTTCCAATCCACATTCTGCAACAAGATATTGTTTTCAACCCTAGGGTGTGACATCTTTTCAACGTTTCCTATCCACGTTCTGCAACAAGATATGACAGCTTTTCAACGTTTCCTATCCACGTTCTGCAACAAGATATTGTTTTCAACCCTAGGGTATGACATCTTTTCAACGTTTGCAATCCACGTTCTGCAACAAGATATGACATATTTTCAACGTTTGCAATCCACGTTCTGCAATAAGATATTGTTTTCAACCCTAGGGTATGACATCTTTTCAACGTTTCCAATCCATGTTCTGCAACAAGATATTGTTTTCATCGGTAGGGTATGACATCTTTTCAGCGTTTC
The DNA here is from genome assembly GCA_945859785.2 of Tridacna gigas. NCBI lineage: Eukaryota > Metazoa > Mollusca > Bivalvia > Cardiida > Cardiidae > Tridacna > Tridacna gigas. The sequence continues at coordinate 15,740,336 of OX244044.2, forward strand.
CAATCCACGTTCTACAGCGACTTTGGTGAATCCATCTTTGCTTGAAACGGTTAACTAAATTGGTCCTGAGATGTAACCGCAACTCTTTTGACCCTGCACCAAAAACACTTTGAATTTTAATGACCCCCAAAGAAAAATGCTTTTGAAAACATTTTTGGAAAAAAAGAGAAAATACTGGTAACAAGTGATCTACACTGTCCGATTAGGAGACATCTTTCCTAAAAAAAAAAAAAAAAAAAATATATATATATATATATATATATATAATAGCAAAATCTTGCTTTTTTACTATTGGATTCACTTATTGAGCAGGATAAGGGTTAAAAGAGAAATCCCGTCGTTTGAGACAAGACTTTAACCTTTAAACTGCTGAATAAATGAAATAAAAATTTCCCTCAATATTAAAAAAAAAAACAAATATCACGGTTTCAAAGTTGATTTCACCGGAAAGAAAATACCGTATCGGACAGTGTAGATCAAAGATCAGACTGCACGTTCTGTGTAGTCTGATCTTAATCTACACGGTGCGCAAAAGGTCAGCGAGTCGCGCTTGGCAGCTTAAGGGTTAAACTACCGTCAATTTGAAAATATCTAGGCTTTTGTCGTCTCTTAAGGAGTTAAAATATTTTGAAGGTGCTAGTAATCCGCATTTTTTCCTTTTTTTTCTCCCCGCAATGCTTTGTGTCCCGACACAAACATATGAACCGCGCTCTGTGAAAAGGGGACTTAATGCATCTGCGAAAAGTATCGTCCCCAGTCAGCCTGCGCAGTCCGCATAGGCTGACCTGGGTCGAAACCTTCCGCTATTGGTCAATTTTCTGCATGTCAAAGTACTGGTATACCTCATGAATCAGTCGTTTGGTAGACAAAACGGATTTTATTGATCGATAAATATGTGATCACTTGCTTGGTATCATGGATCACGGAGGCGCGTTAAGCCCCCTTTTCCCGGAGCACGGCTCAATATCTTGAGTTTGAGTCAAACTCAGACGCTTTCAATTTTGGATAGGTCTACAATTTTATCGTATGGTAAAGAGTTGAAATATTTGAAAGTACGAGTAGTGTTTTGTCATGCTCTAATGTCCAAAACCACAATGCCACATAGTCGTTTTACACGCAAGACGTAAAAAGCGTCTTTTTTTACCGACATGCACAAAACCCCTTCATGCACCTTTCACAGCAATAGTTGCCTTTGCCGTCAGCGCACTTTAAGGTCAAAAAGCACAAAACGTGCAGTCTGATCTTAGATCTACATTGTCCCCTTTGCCTAAACATTCTGAAGAAAGGTGACTTCGTAAATGCAACTTTTTGGAGGTCTTGTTATCACACTGAAAATGTCCGCTTGGTTTAATCGGCGCTGTAACTCTTTACCAAACGACAGAATTTTACACTTGTCTAAATTGAAAAAATAATTTGTAGACGATAAATTAGACGTGGTTGAAATGATGGAAACTGTCCTTGAGGTGGTGAAAATAACGTTGTCGGAAAAGGAGAAAATGCTGGTCACCAGGATTTTCTCCTTTACCCATGTTTTTCACAGTCTTTTTCGTCGTTAAAACACGGGATCATACAAGTTAACCCTTACGCTGCTAAGCGCGAATCAAGGACCTTTTGCGGACAGTACAGATCAAGATCAGACTGCACAGAAAGTGCAGTCTGATCATGGATCTACACTGTCCGATAAGAAGATCATCTCACCCCTCCTGAAATCACTTTGGAATAGCAACATTCAGATATTTACTTTCGGCTTAAACGTTTCTTTTAAGCTGCTAGGCGCGACTTTGTGGGCTTTCGTGGACAGTGAGGCTGCACAGGAAATGTAGTCTGATCTTAGATCTGCACTGTCCGATACTGTGATATCTCTCCGACGAGAGAATTTTGTAAATCGTAAACTATGGGTTTTCAGTATTGGCAGAAAATCTTAAATTTGATTTATATAGCAGCTTAAAGGTTAACTTATTTGGCATATTAACCCTATACCACACAATCCCGAGTTTGAACGACCCTGAGAAACAGACCTTTTGGAAACATTGTTGGACAAGGAGAAAATGCAGGTGACAAGATTTTCTCCTTTTTCCACAATATTTTCTAACCTATCAAAGACAGAAATCATCATTTAATTTCTCGTCTGCAAATGCTTTGAATTTGGTCCAATCCAAAAATTTGTCGTTTGGTAAAGAGTTAAGTGTTGAAGGGTGAAGCGTTTAAAAGATGCACACCTAAAGATAACAAAGACAGTTACTGCACGCCCAACAAATGCTCCTGGCGCCTATAGGCTCCTGTAACATGATACTATGTACAGTCATGGTTGGATTTTGTCTTTTGCACTTGGTACACCATCTTTAATATATGATGTATGAACAGGACGTGGGCATCCCAATAGATATTAACTTTATTTTACCATTAACCAAACTGTCCTTTTGTATTTACAACCAGAGGCGAAGCTGCTTGTAGGCAAAAATAAAGTTGCGTAAACTTTGAAAAACAGAAAAAAAAAAAATCATCACCAGAGGCCACTAAACATCTTCTACAATTCATTTTTTTTTCTTGGGGAGGCCCTCAAGGTCCTCCTGGGCAGTCCTCCTCCCCCCATATCAACCTTTCGCCCCACGGGTAATACATTCGGTATTACTTTTGCGCATATCTATTGTGGGCTAGCTACGCTGATGACAACTATGTGAGGGACAGACTTTAAAAAAAAAAACTTTGAGATAAGAATAAGATGCTTATTACTGGCATCTTCTATCTACGCTGTTCCCTGTTCCGACGATGTTAGTGTGGGAGAGCAGCCACGGTGGCTTTGGAAGAATATTGTTGAAGAACTGGTAAAAGAAACTCCAGAAAACCATAGATAGGAGCACGGGCTACCTCGATATAACAGAAATTATCTTGAAAACAGTGTAGACACCAACAAAATACAGAAACAAATCATCCGTCTTCACCCAGCATCTAACCTGTATCTTGATATACACTGTTAACTGGCAGCCTGTTCTCAATCTTCTTGGAATCCTGCGGGGCTCAGTGGTGTAATGTATGACTCATCACTTGGAAGCCCCTGGTTCGAGCCTCTGTGGAGGCACTGGGTTTTTTATTTCTGGGCTTCAGCCCGGGCCTAATTCTGGTGTAACCCAGGACGTACGTGCATGTAATGTGTCGCTCTGATATGACTGAAATAATGTTGAAAGCCGCGTAAACTACTGTTAAATCTATCAACCAATCTTGATCATCAAATCAAGTATTTGACAGTTACAGGACATACAACTTGGAACTAGTTTACTTAACTGTCCAAGAAAACGCAGTGAGTCGCACATAGCAGTCTATGAGTTAGGTAAGCTGGATAAAGGGTTGGTATGTTTGTGAAAACAAACAACAAAAAATTGCAAAATAGTAAGAATGAAAAATTCTTATGACAGCAGTATGCGAAATATCGAGAAAAAAAAAAAGGAGAAGAAAGAAAGGGAATATTCATAACATAAAATAATGCACGTATCAGTTTTCAAATGGTGTCAAAGACACACGTAATAATAACAAAACGCGTTACAAATACGCGCAAAACCGATGAATTTCACACCTTGCCCACATTTACCTATTTTATGTAAGACTCTCTTTTTCTGACATTCCTCTCTCTCACCTTTTACTCTTTAAGGTATCTAAGACCATGGAAAATGTGAAATTGTGAAAATGTCCTTGGGCAAGGCACTTCAAAGATCCAGTTTCGTTTTTGTGAAAACCGGGAAACATAAATGAAAATCTGTCACTGTGATATACGTTGCTGACTGAGCGACGAGCCAGAAGAATACATCCTACTACAACAATTTCAAGATTTTTTTAAAACTAAATTGCGTACATTGTAGACACAAAATCTGACTGCACGTTCTGTGCAGCCTGATCTTTAAATACACTGTCCGTTAAAAAGATAGTCTGATCTTGATCTACCCTTCTAGAGAAAAAAATGGCTAAAGTTCTGCTTAGCCTTTCAATGTCTTACTAGTATTTCGTATCGATATGTGACATGTCGGTGCCTGTAAAAAAATCCGAACTCTTTACCAAATGACAAAATTGTAGACTTGTTTCAATCGAGATCTTTTGCAGGTGACAAATTAAATGTGACTCAAACGATAAGATATTTCTTTGGATGGGTAGGAAACATTGTGGGCAATGTTTTCAAAATATTTATTTTTTCCTTCCTACCTTTAAGCATTGAACTGTGTGGTAAAGGATTAAACAAACCCGCATGTAATTTATTGCTTTTGTGTTTTGTACACGCACCCACGCGCAAAAGAATTCGGTCATGAACTTTAAATTTGCACTTAAAATGGCATCTAAACTGCTTTCGTTTTGCAAGCTTTTAGAAAATAAAATACAAAAGAAAAACCTGGTAATTTTCATCGCATGCAAAAAATCGGTATTAAAATAAAGGTAGAAATAGAATCCAGACGGAGGCTAATTATCTTTGCAGGATATTTGTATTTTCCTCGTTGTTTTCTCCAACTACCAGTAAACTGCCATGTCCTTATGATTTCTCCAAAGAAAACATGATCGTTCTCCCCCCCCCCCCTCTAAATAAAAAAGTTCAAAATCTAGTCTTATCCCTCTTTCAGGTAAGGCATTCGTTATGCTACTAGCACAGTGTTGAAAAAAAAACAAAAAACAAAACAATATTTAATTGAATTAATAAATATAAATGGAGCAAGCACAAGATTAGCAGGTGAAGTATGAGGTACTACCTGAACTACACAGAAAGCATAGGGTTAGCAGTCAGGTACTACCTAAATCACACAGAAGCATAGGATTAGCAGTCAGGTCCTACCTAAATCACACAGAAAGCGTAGGAGTAGCAGTCAGGTACTACCTAAATCACACAGAAAGCGTAGGAGTAGCAGTCAGGTACTACCTAAATCACAGATAACACAGGAAGCGTAGAATTAGCAGTCAGGTACTACCTAAATCACATAGAAAGCGTAGGATGAGCAGTCAGGTACTACCTAAATCACATGGAAAGCGTAGAATTAGCAGCCAGGTACTACCGAAATCACAAATCACACAGAAAGCGTAGAATTAGCAGTATGGTACTACCTAAATCACACAGAAAGCGTGGGATTAGCAGTCCAGTACTACCTAAATTACACAGAAAGCGTAGAATTATTAGTAAGTTACTGCCTAAACCCCACAATGTTTTCGACAGGAACCTGCAGCCATACTTATTGACAAAAACATTTTATACACTGTGTATGCAAAATTTTCACAAAGACTTGCGACGTTGACCTTTGAGCTGGTAACACTGTTTTGCTTGCAACATGTCTGTTCATGGCAAACATTTTTGCTAAATTATTTTGAAATTCAACAATGCACATCAAAGTTAAGGGCCGGGCATGAACAACACCTTTTCCAAGAACACACACATACACACAGACAAGGATATCACTATATGCCCATTTGCCATTTTATGGCAGGGGCAAATAACGGCAGTTGCCTGCAAAGATAATAATTCTCGAAGCATGAGTCTGAGAAACTTTGTTTTGTGTTCGCTGGCAAGTAATTTTCAGCAAAGAATCCAAAATTCATGAGAAAAATACGGACGGCTGCGACCACTGCTGATAATCTGCATCCAATGTATAAGTTAGGGAGATAACTCCAACACTCAGGTCAGAGTTATCCTGATATATCATGACACCCTTACTGCATGTTCCCAGCAGGTCTTCTACGTACCGTTGAAATGACTCCGCTGGTCAAAGAATTATGGCCTACACAAGATTTTGCCACCATAGGAGATCACTGAAAATAGCTTGAGTAAGCCAGAGTAAAAATTCCTTGATGCACCTCTTCTTCTTGATGTCTAAAGCATCCCTATTCATCATCACCCAAATATCTCCTTTGGTAGAAGAGTTTTGACATAAAGAAGAATTAAGATCCATGGGTGAAATTTCAAAAATAGAGCATACAGAAAATTTAAAAACCATGGGAGAAAACTCAAAAATAGAGTCAGATTTGTCTTTTTTCTTTTTATAAAATATGACTACTTATAACATTTACAGCTTGATGAAGTATCATGAAAATATATCAACGGGTTAAAGAATTATGACCTTCACAGAATTTAGCAACTATGGGAGATAAAGTTAAACCAAGCGCTGTGACCTTGACCTTGGAGTTTGCGAAACGAATGTTGCACGCGACACGTCTTAGAAAGACATCGAAATAAAATTGTGACTCATGTTTTCTTTTAAAAGAGGAGCCGTACAATTTCAACGGTAACACGATGTGCTTCCGGCAATGAAATGTACCGTGTAGGTGCATATCAAGTTACGTGATACAGCCGAGGGATTTGATCACCGGATCACCCGAGTTATGCCGAATGAGGAACAACTGTCATCTCTATAATTGCAAAAAAATATTGATAAAGTTCAACCAAGCCCTGTGAACTTGACCTCTGAGCTGGCAACACGAAATTTGCACATGCCACGTTTATGGGGATCATTTAAGCCAAATTATTTTGAAATCGGACGTGCACCTGGAAGTTATTGGCCGGACACGACCACTACTGTTTACCATAATTGTAGCAAATACCGGTATTGACAAGGTTCAACCAAGCGCTGTGACCTTGACCTTTGAGCTGGCGACCCAAATGTTGCATGAGACACGTCGTCTATCCGAACATACATACATACATATATACGAACACACGGACAAGGGGAACACTATATGCTCCCCTATATGCATCCAGTGCACCGTCCTATCAATGCTTTCCTCGAGTTTCTTTTTATTAGTATTTCGCACAATAATCTTCCAAAGCCACTGGCTGCTTTACCACATAACCATGGTTAAAACAATGATCACCGAAGAGAGAGAGGGGGGAATGAATCCTGTGCAATGACTACTATTGGTCCTCGGAAGGAAATTGGCCGAGTTTGGGATTGGAACCAGCAACTCCCTAGTCTCAAGTCCTCTACCCTACCGACTGCGCTACCAGCCGGATAGTGTTGACTAAACCTGAAGACTGTATAGACCACCAAAGATTAGACTGCAAGTTCTGTGTGGTCTGATCCCGACTCATGCCGTCTGCAATAGTTACTGTTTTAGGCCTATGACAGGAAAAGGGCTAACATTGAAAATGCTCTATTTCAGTTATTCTCCTGCTGAAAAAATAAACTAGAGGCCCAAGAGGGGCTGAATCGCTCTACTGGCAATAATTTTGTTTATTTTCTAGCAAACATCGTTAATTCATGACGCAAAAAAGAGGAACACACACATACACACAAACAAAACAAGGGGGCCCTAAAGCGGTCATCCGAGTAAAGTCATCTAGAATTGGCAAGAGTGAAGTGATCCTGGTTGTAATGATGTAAAACATACGAGTGTTCGTGACCTATTTTTAGACCTACTTGATCTATTTTTTAACTTGAGAGAAATATCAAGACAAACATTCTGACACAGTTCCATCAGTACCGGACTGAACATATTATCTCCACAAACCACACAAGGTTTTACCAAGGTTTCGACCAGTGACCTACTTTTTGACCTGACGTGACCCTACTTCAAACTTGACACAGATATCACCAAGACAGACACTGATCAAATTTCATGAGCATCCAACTGAAAATGTAGCCCTTAGAGTGCACACAATGTTTTTTCTTTTTCTAAGACTTGGCCAAGTGACCTACTTTTTGACCAAACGTGATCCAACTTCATACTTACTGAAAATGATGCCTCTGGAGTACACAAAAGGTTTTCTAAGGTTTGGCCCAGTGACCTACTTTTTGACTGGATGTGACCCAATTTTAAACATGTGTGGGATATAATCAAGACAAATATTCTGACACTGTTTCATAAGTATCGGGTTGAACATAATACTTTGGCCTGTAGAGTGCACACAAGGCTTTTCTAAGGCTTGGTCCAATGACCAATTTTTTGACCCGACGAGACCCAATTTCGTCCTTGTCCGAGATATTGTCAAGACCTACATTCTGACGGAGTTTCACGGGTATTTGGGCTGGTAATGGGGCCTCCAGAATGCATACAAGGTTTTTGAGTATCGGACTGAAAATGTGGCCTTAAGACTGCACAGAAGGTCATTGACACCTCTACGGACACAGCACAATCACGAAAGCACTTTGTGCTCAGGTCATCTAACAAGAAGGCCATGATGGCCCTGTATCGCTCCATTGACTTTTAACCCTTTGCTTTAATGACCCTGAAATAGAAGGCATTTCAAAACACTGTGGGAAAAGGATAAAATGTAAAACGGCATTTTCTCCTTTTCCTACAATGTTTTCTGTTCTATTAAAGACAAAAATAATCATTTCAGCTACATCTAATCGATCCTCTGCGATGGCTTTTAATTTTAAATGGCTTTTAATTTTAATTTGGTCCAGTCACAAAATTTGTTGTTTTGTAAAGAGTAAAATAATGTATCAAGCACTTATACGGCATTGACAGAGACAAACAGCACAAGCAATTTCGTTGAAATGATATCCCCCGCCGAAAAAGACCTTTTTTGATACAAACGTATAAGAGGTATTGTGTTTTGCATGTACATGTGGCCTTTTTGTTATTGGTCCATGATAAAATTATACATTAAGCTCCCTTGTTCCATGGCACAGGATTTCATTACATAATAACTCAAAAATCATAAAAAGCAGAGTTATCATTCTTGTACAATGCAGTCCCCCACAATAAAATCTATCCACGTATGAAGAAACATGTCATTAACTGAAGGAAATTTTGAGTTATGTCCTGGACAAAAACTGAGCCTGAAAAATAACAAAGGGCAATAATTCAAAAACCATATTGCCAGAGTTATCGTTCTTGTACACTGCACTCCTCACAGTAAGATCCATCCACCGATTAAGTTACATGTTCACATCTGAAATAGTTTTTCAATTATGTTCTAGACAAAAGTTAAGCCTGAAAAATAAGAAGGGGTAATAACTCAAAAATTATGAAAGTTAATTAGAGTTATTATTCTTCTGCACTGCACTTCTCCTTATTGAAATCTAGACACATACAAATTTTCAAGTTGATATGTGAAACAATTTTCAAGTTATGTGCTAGAGAAAAAAAATTAAGCCTGAAAAATAACGAAGGGCAATAACTCCAAAAATTTGAAGGACAGAGTTGTCATTCATGTACACTGCACTCCTCCTTAACGAGATCTATCCACTTACGAAGTTTGAAGTTGGTATCTGAAATACTGGTTAAGTTATCTTCCGGATAAAAATTGGGGACGGAAGGAGGGACTGACAGAGACTATTACCATATCCCCCCCCCCACCACCAGGGGGATAATAAGTATGAAAAATAAACTAGCACTTGTTCCAGAACAGGATAAATTCATCAAAGGGTAATCAGTCAAAAAAAGCCTGTGAATCTAAATAGAAATGTGCGAACAAAAATCCAAAGTAAAAGTTTACAAAGGGCAATAACTCCAAAAATACTGAAGATAGAGTTATGGTTCTTGTGCACTGCACTTCTCCTAAATTAGTTCTATATGTGTGTGAAGTTTCAAGTTCCTAGCTTTTATACTTTTGGAGATATGCTCCGGACAAAAATCCAAAGTAAAAATTTACAAAGGGCAATAACTCCAAAAATACTGAAGATAGAGTTATGGTTCTTAAGCACTGCACTTCTCCTCAATGAGTTCTATATATGTGTGAAGTTTCAATTTCCTAGCTTTTATACTTTTGGAGATATGCTCCGGACAAAAATCCAAAGTAAAAATGTACAAAGGGCAATAACTCCAAAAATACTGAAGATAGAGTTATGGTTCTTGTGCACTGCACTTCTCCTTAATGAGTTCTATATGTGTGTGAAGTTTCAAGTTCCTAGCTTTTATACTTTTGGAGATATGCTCCGGACAAAAATCCAAAGTAAAAATGTACAAAGGGCAATAATCCCAAAAATACTGAAGATAGAGTTATGGTTCTTGTGCAATGCACTTCTCCTCAATGAGTTCTATATATGTGTGAAGTTTCAAGTTCCTAGCTTTTATACTTTTGGAGATATGCTCCGGACAAAAATCCAAAGTAAAAATTTACAAAGGGCAATAACTCCAAAAATACTGAAGACAGAGTTATGGTTGTTGTGCACTGCACTTCTCCTTAATTAGTTCTATATGTGTGTGAAGTTTCAAGTTCCTAACTTTTATACTTTTGGAGATATGCTCCGGACAAAAATCCAAAGTAAAAATTTACAAAGGGCAATAACTCCAAAAATACTGAAGATAGAGTTATGGTTCTTAAGCACTGCACTTCTCCTTAATGAGTTCTATATGTGTGTGAAGTTTCAAGTTCCTAGCTTTTATACTTTTGGAGATATGCTCCAGACAAAAATCCAAAGTAAAAACTTACAAAGGGCAATAATCCCAAAAATACTGAAGATAGAGTTATGGTTCTTGTGCACTGCACTTCTCCTCAATGAGTTCTATATATGTGTGAAGTTTCAAGTTCCTAGCTTTTATACTTTTGGAGATATGCTCCGGACAAAAATCCAAAGTAAAAATTTACAAAGGGCAATAACTCCAAAAAAAAAATACTGAAGACAGAGTTATGGTTGTTGTGCACTGCACTTCTCCTCAATTAGTTCTATATGTGTGTGAAGTTTCAAGTTCCTAGCTTTTATACCTTTGGAGATATGCTCCAGACAAAAATCTAGAGTTAAAATTTACAAAGGGCAATAACTCCAAAAATACTGAAGACAGAGTTATGGTTCTTGTGCACTGCACTTCTCCTCAATGAGTATTATATATGTGTGAAGTTTCAAGTTCCTAGCTTTTATACTTTTGGAGATATGCTCCGGACAAAAAATCCAAAGTAAAAATGTACAAAGGGCAATAACTCCAAAAATACTGAAGATAGAGTTATGGTTCTTGTGCACTGCACTTCTCCTCAATTAGTTCTATATGTGTGTGAAGTTTCAAGTTCCTAGCTTTTATACTTTTGGAGATATGCTCCGGACAAAAATTCCAGAAAAAAAGTGTACAAAGGGCAATAACTCCAAAAATACTGAAGATAGAGTTATGGTTCTTGTGCACTGCACACCTCCTTAATGAGATCTATCCACTTGTGAAGTTTGAAGATGATATCTCAAATACTTTTGGAGATATGCTCCGGACAAAAATGTGGGACGGAATGACGGAATGACGGAAGGACAGACGGAGACTATTACCATATCCCCCGCCGCCTTTCGGCGGGGGATAATAAAAAGTCTGTATGGCAATAAACTTACATGGACGCCTTGGCCCCCCTCTCCCCACCCCACCGAAAAAAGTATGTTTTTTAAATGCAAAGATAGTGTCAGTGAATACATGCAGGTTTTCTAGATGGCATGAAAGGTAAAGTGCTGGAATAAAGAACTGAATGAAAGAAACCTTATTTTATCTTAACTATTCCACCCATCTGAGAATAACTGTTAGCATCAAAATAAAACAGTCTGCCTAAAAACTGAACATTTTCTACCCAAAAAACTTAAATACCTAACACCAATCATGTAATAGTGCAGTTTGACAGTCAAGAGAGATAAATAGTAACAAACTTATATATATTTAATTAGGTGTTATTTCCCTTGATGACTAGATAAATCTAAGCCACTCTATAAGCCCATGTTAAACGTGATCCCCGGGATGGGGCAAATTTTGACCTATGGTCTATGATGAAGCTACATGCCAAATTGGGTAGCCCTAGGCATTATGGTTTCGGACAAAAAGATTTTCAAAGATTTCCAATATTTTTCTGTTTTGTTGCCATGGTAAACACAGTTTTTACTGGAATATTTTTTTTTCAAGAAATTCTTAAGAGGACCATGGCAGGATCTTTTCTGTGAAGTTTGGTCAAAATTGGATGAGTAGTTTCAGAGATGTTTGAAATAAAAGTTAACGCACACATGCACACACGCACGGACACAGGACCACCACTTAAGCTTGCAGGCCTTTCATCAGTGGAGCTAAAAATGGGAGTGGGAGCTGCTGTTTCAACTGGGCTTGAACCAACAAAGGCAGCATAAGTAGGCATACTGAACTGAACAATACTGAAACAAATGCTTGGAATGCATTCAAAGATAATAGGGTTTCAGTACTCTTTGCATTGAACGATCCTTGCAATTTTCAAAGAAATGCGACAAATAATGTGGACTGTGTTGAGTATACAATATTAAGTCATTAAATGGCTGCTTTTCTTAAACCAATGGCTAGATTTTCTTCGGTTTTAGTAAGCTTAAATTTCACATTTTGCAAATAATCTGTGCAATTTTCCAAAGAATTGGATAAAAAATGCTGACTCAATTGCACAAACAAGAAATGTAAATTTTCAATGGTAAATAATTACTTTTCCTGTACTAACTGTCAGATTTTTTGTCAAAATCAAAAGGGTTCCAGCTATTGATGATATTAAGAAACTGCAAGTTTCATGAAATCCGACCACAAATGCTAGTTTTACTGCACAAACAAGAAAAACAAATTTTCAACTTTAAATGGCTACTTCTCCTATACTATTTGCCAGATTTTTCTTCCCAAAATCTAGAGTTCAAGCAACTGTGCTAGTTTCATGAAAATCCGACCTCAAATCCAGAATTTATCGTGTAAACAAGAAAAAAACTTTCAAAAAGATCGAATCGCACAAAAAAAAACACTTCACGTTTATGGAAATTTTTACCAACATGTACTTTGTCGACCCATTATCAAACAATACTGTGTTTTTACTACCCTGAGAAAGACCACATAGAATATCCTTTGACAAGACACTTCAGAGACTAAGCCCAATTCTGTTGCAATCCAGGAAGGACAAACGGAGGAACGTACAGACAACGGAAACCACGTCATGATACAAACTCTGCTTGCTTTCAGCCAGTAGAGCTAATAATACACCAGAAAATAAATTCCTGGTCACAAAAAAAAAAAGAACAGATTTCATGACAAAAGTTAAAGTTTTATTCTCTTTTTTATGTGGTATGGTAACAAATGGAATCTATGCTTATTAACAAATAGTTCATATGCTATTAATTATTTTTTCTAACAAAGGTTCAAAGAAAACTGCCATAGGCTCATGTATGATGTATACCCCCCCCCCACAATAAGTTGCCTTGTCATGTGATCCAGAATAAACTAGAGCTATCACTAAAAGTGATCATACCCCCCACCCCCCCCACCAGCTCCTTGTCACAAAACAGCTCTTTGTCACAGAATGCAGAATGGTTTCGTAAAAAAATAAGAGATGAAAACAAAAAAAAGTGGGAAAAGAGTTATGGTACTTGTAAACTGCGTTTCTCATTAATGTGGTCTATCTGTATATGAAGTTTGATGTCACTAGCTTAAATGATTCAGAAGTTATGCCCCGGACAAATATCCAAAGTTAAAACTTACAAAGGGCAATAACTCGAAAAATAAATGGAATAGAGTTACGGTTCTTGTACACTGCACTTCGCCTTATAGTGATCTATCTGTGTGTGAAGTTTGAAGTCATAAGCTTCTATACTTTGGAAGTTATGCCCTGGACAAAAATCCAAAGTTAAAATTTACAAAGGGCAATAACTCGAAAAATAAATGAAATAGAGTTACTGGTCTTGTACACTGCACTTCTCCTTAATGTGATCTAACTTTGCGTGAAGTTTGAAGTTCCTAGCTTCTATACTTTGGAAGTTATGCCCTGGACAAAAATCCATAGTTAAAATTTACAAAGGGCAACAAGCTTAAGGGGAGGTAATTCAGCAACCAATGGCAGCAAGGTCGTGAAAATTGCACATGTACAATTTCATATTTACCCAAACACTGTGTGAATTTCAGTGCAGTACTTGAAAAACTGTAGGAAAAAAGCTCCGGGCAAAATTGTGTCTACGGACGGACAGCCATGGTGATTCCAGTATACCCCCCTCCACTTCGTTGTGGGGGGTATAAAAATTCTAAGGGTGATAACTCCTGTTTTAGACCACCAATCTTTATGTAAATTTCGGCTGCACAACTTCCTATGGTACGAAGGCTTCTAACCAAACTTCTTTACCAAATAACAAAATTTTAGACCTGTCCAAACCAAAAGCACTTGCAGACAACACAATAAATATTTCCGAAATGGTTAGATTCATCTTTGATATGTAACAAAACATTGTGAGAAAAGGAGAAAATGCTGGTTACCAGCATTTTCTATTTTTCCTACAATCTTTTCAAAAGGTGGCTTCCTAAGGGTAGTTAAAAACACAAGATTGTTGGGTAAAGGATTAAATTTTCAGCACTACTCTTCCCCTCTACAGAGAGAGAGAGAGAGAGAGCGAGGCAGACAGACAGACAAGCAGACAGCCAGCAAGCCTGATTTCAGCTTTACCCGCCACCTTTGTTGTCGACGTGTAAAAACAAAGACATCATAAAACAATATTACATTTAATACGTTACTTGCTGAAAAATACTTTTAGGCGCTTCAATCAATGGGCCATGCAATTTCACAAGTTTTTCAGATGAATCTTGACAAAAACTGCAAATTTCATTTGCCTGCAATGTTGCCTTTATGTATGTATTTATAAAACACAAGAAAGCAAGGTTTTATTTAACCCTTTCCCAAATGACAAATTTGAGACCCTTCCAAACTGAAAGAGTTTGCAGACGACAATTTTAAATTTGATGAAAATGGCGGAAAGTTCTCCAAAAGGGTAGAAAACACTGTGGGAAAAGGAGATATTGCTTGTTATGAGCAATTTCTCCTTTTCCCACAGTGTTTTCAAAAGACTTGTACTGCAGACACGTGAAAACCAGGGCTTGTTTAGGAAAGGGTTAACAAGATTTCTTACACGGTGCCTGCAATGTTGCCTTTAAGTACAGAACACCAGAAAGCAAGGTTTTATAATGAAATTTCTTACACTGCAAAATTTCATTCACATACAAACTTGGCTTTAACCCTTTACCAAACAATCCCAAGTTTTAACGACACCAGGAAAGATGGCTTTTGAAAACATTGTGGGAAAAGGAGAAAATGCTGTTAATCAGCATTTTCTCCTTTTCCCACAATATTTTCAAACCTATCCAAGACATAAACCATCATTTGAGCCACATCTAAATTGTTGTCTGCAAATGCTTTCAATTTGGTGTAGTCCGAAATTCTGTCGTTTGGTAACGAGTTAAGATTAAAACGGAGACATACAATGTAGAAATCTGGGAAAATTACCGAAAATCTGTCTTTTGGCCTTGGATGACAATACAAACAAAAGCTGATAAATTCAAAGCAGACAGAAAATTGCAAACTCTTTACCAGACGACATTTTAGACTTTTCCAAACTGAAAGCACTTGCTGGTTACAAATTAAATATAGCTCTAATAATGAGGTGATCTTCTTTGAAAAAGAAGACACCAGTTCCTGGTCACCACAATGTTTTCAGAAGCCTTCTCTATCAAGGTCATTGAACCCCGGGTTGTTTGGTAAAGGGTTTTACAAATCCTCAGACCAATTATTCTGTAACAAGCTATCCTTGCTTAACCCTTTACCAAAATATCTCAAGGTTAAACTCTTTACCAGATGGCAAAATTTTCAACTTACCCAAATTGGGAGCATTTCAGACACCCAGTCAAATGCGGCTTGAAATATTGAATTTGTTAAGGCAATGGTAGAAAACATAGTAGGAAAAGAAGAAAATGCTGGTTTTCGGCTTTTTCTCTTTTCCTGCAGTGTTTTCAAAAGCCTTCTTCCAAAGGGTCATTAAAACCTGGGATTGTTTGGTAAAGGATAAACAAACCTGAGAAAAAAAAAAACTTTTGAAACCATGGTGGGCAAAGGACATAATGCTGAAAACCAGCATTTCCTCCTTTTTCCACCATGCTTCCTACCCTTTTGAACACAATTGTTTGTGATATATTTCATTTGTCAGCTGTAAAATTAAATGCTTTCAATTTGGAGGAGTCAAAAATTTTGCCTGTGAGCTGTTGCCGAGATATGACTGAAATAATGTTGAAAGTGGCGTAAAACACCATTGAATCAATCAATATAAAATTTTGCCGTCTAGTAGAGAGCTGAAATGTACATGGTTCAAATGTATTTGAAACTGTACCTGATGACAAAATTTTAAACTTGTCCATGTTTTGTCTCTTTACCACACAATCCCAAGTTTTGATGATCTTGAGGAAGAAGGCTTTTGTAAACATTTTGGGAAAAGGAGAAAATGCTGGTAACCTTTACTACCCTTTCAAAGACAATTTTGGCTGTTTGAGCAATGTTTAAGTTGTCGTCTGCAAATGCTTGGGATTTGGAAAAGTCCAAAAGGCAATTGCAGAGAACAAATTGAATGTGGCTAAATTAATGGTATATGACTTTGAAAGTTCAGTACACATTGGGAAAAGAAAGAAAATGCTTAATGGCAGCATTTTTTCTCTTCCCACAATGTTTTCTAAAGCTTTATTTCTCGGGGTCTTTCACCCATAGGCTGCTAAGCGCGACTCATTGACCTTTTACAAACAGTGCAGATCAAGATCAGACTGCACATTCTGATCTTTGATCTACACTGTCTGATAAGGAGATATTTCTTATTCAAAAATACCTTTGAAATAGGAAAATTCTGGTATTAACTATCAGCTTGAAAGTTTCTTTTATTTAGCAGGATAAGGGATATAACATTGGATTGTTTGGTAAAGAGTTTTAAAACAAGAGGGCAATGATGGCCCTGGATCACTCACCTGAGTCAATAGGCCAAATTTCACTCCAGGGTCATAATGACCCAATTTAAAACTCATCTGAGATATTATTAAGACAAACATTCTGACCAATTGTCAGGTCCACTGAGCTGAAAATGTGGCCTCCGGAGTGTCCAAAATGTCTTTCTTCAATTTGACCTAGTGACCTATATGACCCTATGTGACCATATTTCAAACTCATCCAAAACATCAAAACAAACTTGCTGACCAAGATTCAGGGGAATTGGGTAAGAATTGCCGTCTCTAGAGTGCCCACAAGGGGTTTCTGTAATTTGACCTAGTGACCTAGATTATGACCCCATGCGGTCCAATTTCAAATCCATTCAAGATATCATCAAGTCAAACATGCTGACAAATTTTCAGGTCAGTTGAGCAAAAACTGTGGCCTCTACAGTGCCCACAATACATTTCTTGAATTTGACCCAGTGACCTAGTTTATGACCCCATGAAATCCAATTTCTAACTGATCCGAGATATCATCAAGTCAAATATGTAGACCAATTTTCAGGTCAATCTAGCTAGAATTGTGGCCTCTAGAGTGCCCAAAAGGTATTTCTTCAATGTGACCCAATGACATTGTTTATGACCCTATGACCATGTTTCGTAAGTATCTGACTGAAAATGTGGCCTATAGAGCGCACACATGGTTTTTAAAAGATTTGACATGGTGACCTAGTTTTTGACCCCACATGACCCAATTTCGAACGCTTCCAAGATTTTATCTAGACAAACATTCTGACCTAATTTCACAAGTATCCGACTGAAAATGTGGCCTCTAGAGTGCACAGAAGGTTTTTCTACGATTTGACATAGTGACCTAGTTTTTGACCTGACATTACCCGATTTCGAACTTGTCCGAGATTTTATCAAGAGAAACATTCTGACCAAGTTCACAAGTATCTGATTGACAATATGGCCTCTAGAGCATACACAAGGTTTTTCTTAGATTTGACCTAGTGAACTAGTTTTTGACCCCACATGACCCAATTTCCAACTCGTCTGAGATTTTATCAAGACAAACATTCTGACCAAGTTTCATAAGTATTTGTCGAAAAATGTGGCCTCTAGAGCGCACACAAGGTTTTTCTAAGATTTGACCTAGTGACCTAGTTTTTGACCCCACATGATCCAATTTTGAACTCGTCCGAGATTTTATCAAGACAAACATTATGACCAAATTTCACAAGTATCTGAATGAAAATGTGGCCTCTAGAGCGTACACAAGGTTTTTCTAAGATTTGACCTAGTGACCTAGATTTTGATCCCACTTGACCCAATTTCGAACTCGTCTGAGATTTTATCAAGACAAACATTCTGACCAAGTTTCATGAGGATCGGACTGAAACTGTGGCCTCTAGAGCGTACACAAGGTTTTTCTAAGATTAAACCTAGTGACCTAATGTTTGACCCCACTTGATCCAATTTCAAACTCGTCTGAGATTTTATCAAAGCAAACATTCTGACCAAGTTTCAGAAGTATCTGACTGAAAATTTGGCCTCAAGAGCATACACAAGGTTTTTCTAAGATTAAACCTAGTGACCTAGTTTTTGACCTCACATGATGCAATTTCAAACTCGTCTGAGATTTTATCAAGACAAACATTCTGAGCAAGTTTCATAAGTATCTGACTGAAAATGTGGCCTCTAGAGCGTACACAAGGTTTTTTGAAGATTTGACCTAGTGACCTAGTTTTTGACCCCACGACCCAATTTCGAACTTGTCTGAGATTTTATCAAGACAAACATTCTGACCAAATTGCACAAGTATCTGACTGAAAATGTGACCTCTAGAGCGAACACAAGGTTTTACTAAGATTTGACCTAGTAACCTAGTTTTTGACCCCACATGACCCAATTTCGAACTCGTCCGAGATTTTTATCAAGACAAACCTTCAGACCAAATTTCACAAGTATCTCACTGAAAATGTGGCCTCTAGAGCACACACAAGGTTTTTCTAAGATTTGACCTAGAAACCTAGTTTTTGACCCCACATGACCAAATTTCGAACTCATCCCAGATGTTATCAAGACAAACATTCTGACCAAATTTCACAAGTATCTCACACAAAATGTGGCCTCTACAGCGTACACAAGGTTTTTCAAAGAACTGACCTAGTGACCTAGTTTTTGACCCCACATAACCCAATTTCGAACTCGTCTGAGATTTTATCAAGACAAACATTCTGACCAAGTTTCATAAGGATCAGACTGAAAATGTGGCCTCTAGAGAGCACACAAGGTTTTTTGAAGATTTGACCTTCTGACCTAGTTTTTGATCCCACATGACCCAATTTTGAACTCGCCCGAGATTTTATCAAGACAAACATTCTGACCAAGTTTCATGAGGATCGGACTGAAAATGTGGCCTCTAGAGCGTACACAAGGTTTTTCGAAGATTTGACCTAGTGACCTAGTTTTTGACCCCACATGACCCAATTTCGAACTCGCCCGAGATTTTATCAAGACAAACTTTCTGACCTAATTTCACAAGTATCTGATTGAAAATGTGGCCTCTAGAGCATACACAAGATTTTATGAAGATACGACCTAGTGACCTAGTTTTTGACCCCAACTGACCCAATTTCAAAATCGTCTGAGATTTTATCAAGACAAACACAATGACTGAGTTTCATGAGGATTGGACTGGAAATGTGGCCTCTAGAGCGTACACAAGGTTTTTCTAAGATTTGACCTAGTGACCTAGTTTTTGACCCCACATGACCCAATTTCGAACTCGTCCGAGATTTTATCAAGGCAAACATTCTGACCAAGTTTCATGAGGATCGGACTGAAAACATGGCCTCTAGAGCGTACACAAGTTGACGACTGACGACGGACACAGCACGATCACAATAGCTCACCATGAGTACTTCGTGCTCAGGTGAGCTAAAAAAAAAAGGAAGTCATCATTTGACCTCCTCTTCTTCCTTAACCTTCTTCTTTTTCTTCTTCTTCTTTTTCTCTGAGCTGGGTGTCTGAGGTTCACTTCCTGCTTCCTCTGAAAAATAGAAATGAGTGTGTAAAAATTCCTGAACCATTTTCCGATAGATTGATTGAATAGGCTTTTAACCCTTTACCGCGCAATGACGCCTTTTAACGTCTCTGGAAATGAAGCCTTTTGAAAACATTGTGGGAAAAGGAGAAAATGCTGGTAACCTGCATTTTCTCCTTTTCCCACAACGTTTTCTGTCCTATCAAAGGAAAATTGCACTATTTGAGCCACAATGAAATTGTTGTCTGCAAATGCTTTCAATTTGGACAAGGCTAAAATTTTGTCGTCTGGTAAAGTTAGACTGGTCCAAATAAAAAATATCTGCAGAAATTAAAATACATGTTGAAAACTTGGGAGGTTTTTCTCTGCAAGCGTAGAAAACATTGTGGAAAAAGAAAAACATCTTGGCAACCAGTATTCTTTCCTTTTCCTGCAATGTTTTCCATCCTTTGAGCCACATTTAAATTGTCGTCTGCAAATGCTTTCAATTTGGAGGCGTTTACATACTTGTTGTGTGGTAAAGAGATAAAATTTATGACGTCATGTAGCATGTACATGGTTCAAGATTATTTGCCTTTGTATATGACAAATTAACCCCTCTACCAACCAATTCTATGTTATAACATCCCTGAGGAAGAGGTCTTTTGAAAATATTGTTGGAAAAGGGGATTTTTCTTTTTTTCTTTTCTTATCAAGGCTTTCTATCCTTTCAAAGACAAATCCCATCATCTGAGCCGTGTATAGTTTGCAGTCTGCAATTGTTGTCAGTTTTGGCGTGTCTAGAATTTGTCATGCGGTGAAGAGTTAGTACCCTTTGTCACAGAATCCTGAGTTTTATCAACCCTGAGAAAAAATGTGTTTGAAAACACCATGATGTTGTCTTTCCTTTCGTCATTAGAGAAATATTTGTTGTCTGAAGTCCTTTCAATTCAGACCAGTCTAAAAAATTTGTCATTTGGTAAAGGGTAAATAGCAAAATAAAACCAGTAAATATTTTCAAATAGCAGAAGGGGTCAAATGTTGCAAGTTTATTCTGTAGTGTCTGATTTTTATCTAAATTAAAAGAATCCGCAGAGGAAAAATTTTTCAAAACTGATGAGAATTGTTTTTAAAGATTAGAAAACATCATGGGAAAAGCAGAGGCCCTGACCCTTTACCACACCCTAAGTTTTAACAACCCTAAAAGAGAAGGCTTTTGAAAACACTGTGGGAAAAGGAGACAATGCTGGTAACCACCATTTGCTCCTTTTCCCTGGGTGTTTCTTTCCTGTCAGAGACATTTGAGCATATCAGACTAGTCACCTGGTGGTTGCCAGTTCAATACCCAGTTGAGGCAAATTTTCTTTCTGGTGATTTTTGGCCTCTCACCTGTGATTCATGTGAGAAAAGTAGTCAGTGACTTGGAAAGAAAGTTGTGTCAATACTAGTGTGAGAAAGCCAAGAAACACAGGCGTAGGTTCACTGACTGCCGTGATATGACCTAAGCTGTTAAAACGGCACTAAACTACAATACAAACAAAAAACTAGGTTCAAGTAAGCTATTAGAGCTGTAACAATCTGTCACAGACATACATCAGAGCGCTGTGGAAATTTAATCAGCTCTGTCTCATAAGCAGAACTGGTTTAGAAGTTTCATCATTGTATGTATGTACACAGATTACATAGTTTTTCAGCCATTTTAAGCTCTTATTTCTGTGAATATATCAGTTAAGCGCACCTATAGTTGTTTCTATAACCCTTTACTGACAATCCTAAAAACAGCCTCAGAGACTATCATCAATCCACGAATAAATAAAAAATAATTGGCCAAGCTCGAATGCAAGATCTAGACTCCAGGATTTCAAGACATCTTCACATTTAACAATGTTAGAGACTGAGGTATTAGACTCGAGTCAGCCAACAGAACTACAACTCATACATTAGAGCACTGTGGAAATTTAGAGTCTCAGACTTGAGTCAGCCAACAGATCTGTTACACACATACATCCGAGCGCTGTGGAAATTTAATCAGCTCTGTCTCATAAGCAGAACTGGTTTAGAAGTTTCATCATTGTATGTATGTACGCAGATAATGTGAAAATTTTTCAGCCACCTAGGGTTCTCTTATTACTTTGACTACATTACTTAATCATAGTTTTATTAATTTTTTTTACCACTTTAAAAAGATACTGAAGAAGATTAGATAGTCTTTTGAAAATACTGTGAACAGCAAAATGGTGGCAATGCTGGAAATTATCTTAACGCTTGAGGAAGAAAGCATTTGAAAACATTTTTGGAAAAGGAAAGGCTCCACTCTGCCACTAAAACTACAATCTGTAACAAACATACATGTACATCAGAACGCTGTGGAAATTTAATCAGCTCTGTCTCATAAGCAGAACTGGTTTAAAACTTTCATCATTGTATGTACGCAGATTATATTCAAGTTTTTCAGCCATCTTAAGCTCTCCTTTCTCAGAGAATATTAGCTAAGAGCACCAGTAATTATTTTTTATAACTCTTTACAAAAAGATCCTGTGTTTAAAACAGCCTAATAGACAATCATTAATCCTAAAAGAAACAAAAAATTCTGCGGGTTACCAGCATTTTCTCCTTTTCCAACAATGTTTTCAAAGGCTTCCTTTTTTAGGGTTGTTAAAAGTCGGCATTAAGTGGTAAAGGGTTAACAAACTACATAACAGACTACAGTGCAAGGCTCAACTCTGCCAATAAAACTACTACAATCTGTCACACACATACATCAGAGCGCTGTGGAAATTTAATCAGCTCTGTCTCATAAGCAGAACTGGTTTAGAAGTTTCATCATTGTATGTGTGTACACAGATTTTATCCAAAAAAAAAAGCAACAATTTATGGTTTTCATTTATTTTTCATAACTTTAGTTTTCCATAGCTTTAGCAGTTTTTCAACAATTTACAAAGACCCTGAAGATTAGAGAGTCTTTTGTAATCTGTGTGGAAAGGCAACAATACTAGAAACCTCTTGAATGACCTTGATGAAGACACCATTTCACAGCTCTACTGGAAAAGGAGAAAATGCTGGTAACCACCGATTTCTCCATTTCCCACAACTTTTCCACCACTTCAAAGTAAAATCCTAACTTCAATTTCTCGTCTGCAAATGCTTTCAAAGAGAATAAGTCTAAAACCTTGTTACAAAGTAAGAATTAACCCATTACCACAAAGCAATATTTTTGAAACATCCAAATCAAAAGTATCTGCAGGCAATAATTTAAATGAGGTTCACATGATAGAGGTTGTCTTTCAAAGGGTGGAAAATGTGGGATAAGGAAACAATTGCTTGTTACTAGCATGTTCTCCTTTTCCCACAATGTTTTCAAAAGCTTTCTTTTACAGAGTTTTTAAAAGTAGGCATTGTGTAGTAAAAGGTTAACAAACTACATTACAAACTCAGGTACCAGGCTCAAGTCAGCCATTGGAGCTACAACAATCTGTCCACTGAAATAACTACAGTACAGACCACGGTATCAGGCTCAAGGCTTCAAACAGAGCTATAAGAATCTGTTACAGACACACATCAGAGCGCTGTGGAAATAAAATCAGCTTTAATTCATAAGCAGAACTGGTTTAGAAGTTTCATCATTGCATGTCTGTACACAGATTCTATGTAAGTTTGTCAATCAACTTGGGCTCTTATTTCTACAAGCATATTAGTTAACCCTTTACAAATCATACAGACTTTTAACGAACCCGGGAAAGAAGCCTTTTGAAAACATTGTGGGAAAAGGAGAAAATGCTGGTAACCAGCATTTTCTCCTTTTCCTACAATGTTCTCTACCCTATCCAAGAAATATTGCACCATTTGAGCCCCATTGAAATTGTCATCTGCAAATGCTTTGAATTTCGACAAGGCTAAAATTTTGTCGTCTGGTAAAGGGTTAAGCACACCTATTGTTTTCTTTTATAACCCATTACAAAGCAATCCTGTGTTTAAAACGGCCTAAGAGGACTATCTTTGATCATCAAAGAAAAATATATTAGAGTCTGAGGTATCAGGCTCGAGTCAGCCAACAGACCTACAACAATATGTTACACACATACATCAGAACGCTGTGGAAAATTAATCAGCTCTGTCTCATAAGCAGAACTGGTTTAGAAGTTTCATCATTGTATGTATGTATACAGATTCTATGTAAGTTTGTCAATCATCTTGGGCTCTTATTTTTCAGAGAATATTAGCTAAGTGCACATAATAGTTATTTTTTCTATTTTTAAAGAGATCCTGTGTTTAAATCGGCCAAATAGACAATCATTAATCCTCAAAGAAGCAAAAAAGTCAGCCAAGTTAGGATGAGGAATCAAGACATGAGGATTTCAAGCCACCTTTATGTTTCACCCTTTACAGGACGACAAAATTCCGACTGATCAAAATTGAAAGCAGTTGCAGACGACAAATCACAGGTGGCCCAAATGACAACATGTGGTCTTGATGGGATAGAAAACATTGTTGAAAAGTAGAAAATGCTGGCTACCTGCATTTTCTCTTCTTCCAACAATGTTTTCAAAAGCTTCCTTTTTCAGAGTTGTTAGCAGTGTGTGGTAAAGGGTTAACAAACATACTTAGGTGCCAGGCTCAACTCTGCCAATAAAACTACAACAATATGTCACACACGTACATCAGAGCGCTGTGGAAATTTAATCAGCTCTATCTCATAAGCAGAACTGGTTTGCAAGTTTTATCATTGTATGTATGTACGCAGATAATATGAAAATTTTTCAGCCATCTAGGGCTCTCTTATTACTTTGACTACATTACTTAATCATAGCTATATTTTTTTACCACTATACAAAGATACTGAAGAAGATTAGATAGCCTTTTGAAAATACTGTGAACAGCAAAATGGTGGCAATACTGGTAACCATCTTAACGCTTGAGGAAGAAAGCATTTGAAAACATTTTTGGAAAAGGAATGGCTCAACTTTGCCACTAAAACTACAATCTGTCACACACATACATCAGAGCGCTGTGGAAATTTAATCAGCTCTGTCTCATAAGCAGAACTGGTTTAGAAGTTTCATCATTGTATGTATGTACACAGATTATAAAACAGTTTTTCAGCCATCTTGTGCTCTTATTTCTCAGAGAGTATTAGCTTAGTTATTATTTTTAAACTATTTATAAAGAGATCCTGTGTTTAAATCGGCCAAATAGACAATTATTAATCCTCAAAGAAATAAAAAAAGTCAGCCAAGCTAGGATGAAAAATCAAGACACAAGGATTTCAAGCTACCTTCAGGTTTAACCCTTTACCTGACGACAAAATTCTGAATGATCCAAATTGAAAGCAGTTGACAACTTCCATTTAAGGAATGTTGCTATCGTAACATTTCTGTCAACTTTTCAATGCTTGTCAATCTAGTTTAAATTTAAATTTCTGGTAAATTTTTATATGATCCTGAGTTTCAATTTACACATTTTTTCACATATCATCACAATTGACTTCAGTAAGTTTGAAACCGAGAAAAAAAATACACACAAAGCAATTAAATTGACGGAATCTATGACGGACGACCTGGGTAAAAAAAAAAAAAACATGAAATTACAATATAATTAATTTTCTTCTGTGTGGCAAATTTTATGTTTTTAAAATAATCCTTATCAAAGTGAACATAAATTTAGTATTTGCAACCAAAAAAATCGAAAGGTTCGTTCAAATCTGACAATTATTTAAGAATGCTTGAAGGGTATGATAAAATATGGTAACTCTGTCAAAGCTGCTTACTTGTTTACGGTCGCGAAATTTCGGTTACCCTTTTGATTGCTTCCCTTGTTCCCAAGGAAGCCACCGGTAGATGTCGCACTCAAAACTACTTCCTTTTTGCTGAAATTGGAGAAACGTGAGTGAAAATAAAATTGTTTTAAGAAGAAAAAGAGGAATTCACCCTGTCTGTCAACAGAATCGATGTTCGCAACATATCCGATAGCAACAACAGGCTACATCTTCTTTGCTTTCTGTGATAATTTAGTCCCAAAACCTTTTTTCAAGCCCAAATCGGCACAAGAAAAGTTGAGTTTCGTGTCCTTGTGCATGGTAAAATGACGCAAACAGTCCAGACTCGTGATTTAGTGACAAAGGCGTGGCGACCGTCATGCAAATGACGGAACCACCGTTGCGATTGTGATAAAGCTGACAGAAAGATAATTCAGTCCAAAAAGTATTGAGATGAACTGCACTCAAAAGTTTTAAAATACTTTTGAAACTTAACCCTTTCCCGAAACTTTTGGACTAGACCAAATTGAAAGCATTTGCAAGCGATAATTCAACTCTTGCTGAAAAGATCATTTTTGTCTATGATAGGGTAGAAAACTGTGGGAAAAGGAGAAATTGCTGGTTACCAGCATTTTCTCCTTTTCCCATAATGTTTTCAAAAGGCTACTATTCTAGACCCGTAAAAACCAGGGATTGTTTGGGAAACCTGGGTTAACTGAGATTTATGCATCACAGTAAGGATCTGAGCTTTATTCTACAAAAGCTGGTCTGGAGCTGAACACATGAGTGCTCATCCAAAAGTCCCTAGGCTGCGCCTTGCCTCCCATGCGTATCTGCCTTAATCTGGCTGCCAGGCAGATCTATCTGAATCATTGTCTTAATGCACCAGTCATTTTCAACCACTTTCCCCCTGGGGCGGGGGAATAGCCTTGAAATTCAGCGATTTGTATCTTATTTTTGTGTTTATTGGGAACATTTTGGGCAAAACTCAACAATGTTTTACATAAATGAAGGTTGATATCGTACATAATTTTTGGCACATACAGTTAAAAGATACTCACTCCTGAGTGTGCATAGCATGCAAATGGCCACCATTGTGACCATCTGCAAGAAGAGGCATTTTGCTTACCTGTTCATATTTTGTTTGAAATTTTATTGCATGACTGGCTTGAATGCTACTGAAAATCGACGTCAAATCAGATCGCGTCAAACATCAATAAACTTTCATGCCATTCAGAGGTTATGTCTGGATGTCCAATCACTGTTTTATCCTTTAGAAACTAATTAACAAGGCTTTGCAGTATAACAAATTCGTTATTTTGATTATTGAGGAGGAACATGGGCTCACATTCCTCGCTCAGACGTGATATAATTTCGTCTCAGGCAAATATCATTTCCAAGCATGGAATGTGAGCCCATGTTCCTGGTCAAGAATGAATAAATGAATGAATGTTGTTTTATGGCGCATCGACAGCTTTGGTCATTTAGCGCGCATATCTGTGTTAAAGGACAATAAAAGTGGAGTTGTTTAAACTGAATAAAGTTTGAATACGTTAACGACAATAAAAGAATTGAATTAAGAAGTATGCATAAAGGACATTATCGAGTTACAGGGCAATCCCTATATACTCAAAAGTTTTAAATGATAAGATTTAAGATTGTGATGAAAAGGTTTAAAGTCAATGTTGGATTTATAAAAAGAAGTTTTAATAGGATGTCCTCAAGAGAGCCAATCCTCCCATTAAGGAGATGCAAACTGAATATTAAAGAAGTCAAGAATGTTGTAAAAAGATGGGTAAGAAATTCAAGAGTAAATATCACAGTTTATTGTAAATACCAATCTCCTTTATGAAAGCGATAATAGATTCAACGCCGACAGAATCAAACAGATTTTTCAAACTATCGACGTTGAAATATTTTGAACGAACTGGCTGAAAGTCAATGCAATCTAATAGGATATGTTTTACAGAAAAGGTTGCATTGCATGGTATACATTCAGGGGCATCATCTCTTGTCAAGAGCCAGGAATGTGTGATGCGTGAATGGCCAATTCGAAGTCATGCAATTATCACTTCTTCTCGACGAACAGACCTGTAAACGGGGTACCATTCACCAAGGGATGGTTTAATTGAATGCAATTTATTGGTTACCAGCATTGTCTCCTTTTCCCACAATGTTTTCAGAGGTTTTCTTTCTCAGTGTCGTTAAAAGTCGGGATTGTGTGGTAAAGAGTTAAGGAAGTTTGAAAAAGTATTCATTCTTTAAATATTGACAGAGTTGGATAAATACAAACTATTACATTCTTTTTGATGTGTGAAGATTTTGTATAATTATGTTACTGCTATGATTTCACGTCATGTTAGCTATCTTTAAGGTAAACATAGTTAATAACTACCCCATGATCGAAAATTAACCGGTTTATCAGGTTGAGGGTGAGTAAACTGATGAAATGGCGAGGTCATACGGAGCCATTTCATGAGTTTACGTTCCAAGCGTGATAAACATGTTTATTATTGGCCGTTGGGTTGTTATTTACTTTATAATGCAATTTTTTTCTTTAGAAAAACTCACCGCCTGTTCTCCATGCGACGACAGCAATCCCTCTGCCGCAGAAGTCTACCTTAAGGTTCATGTAAAGTGTTTATTTTGCTTAATTTCAATCGTCAATAATTATGTAATTATTAAAATTTGTCCAGGAAAACCATATATCAAATTAAAGCTCTAGATGAGTACAAGCTGTTTTACCTAATTATACCTACTGGCCTTACATAATAAAACTAAAACATTGCAGAAAAAGATGACATCGTTTAAAACTTAAGCAATTTTGTTATGTCATATTATTATTTTGTAGGTTTTAAACGATGTCATCTTTTTCTGCAATGTTTTAGTTTTATTATGTAAGGCCAGTAGGTATAATTATGTATAACAGCTTGTACTCATCCAGAACTTTAATTTGATATATGGTTTTCTGGACAAATTTTAATAATTACAGAATTATTGACGTATGAAATTAAGCAAAATAAACACTTTACATGAACCTTAATCACCACAATGGCAATGTGTTTTTGTTGAAAAAAAATTTTTTTCGTTCATTTCTTTGTTTACATAACACTCCATTATGATTGCAGAAACACATGTCATAAAATGACATTGGTGTTGTTGATGTCATAAATTTTTGCGTTTCACATTGAGTAAACCAAAACGACAACACAATCTTTATGTGGTGAGTCCCTAATAAAGGTCGTATTTATATAACTATTTTATAAGATTGATACTTTCTATCATTGCATTATAAAATCCTGTATTTTTAAGAAATAATCTTCTTTCTATCTTGGTTTATCGTTCAATAAACCACTGTTGTGAGTTACGAGGCACAATTAATAATGCACGAGGATAATAGCCCCAGTGGTTTATTCATTGCGCCTCGTAACTCACAACGTGGATTGTTTACCGCTACAAGAGCTGACTAGACCTGTAACAGCCATGTGCAGACTCTTTCACTCGTATGAAACCTGATCTGTTCAGTAATAGATGTGTACTCATGATGTCATTTTAGGACTGATCTATAACACAGACATGCTGCTAAACAAATCTGGTGGTATAATTTGTGAGGATCTCAAAGGAACATTCTATGTTCATCTGAAATGAGCCCCATTTTGCTTGCATCAGAATGTAGTGTATACAGTTTTTACTGTTCTCTGTTTCCAGTTACAGACTTCAGATTTCATGTGCACTGAACCCCATTTTCCCTACTCCAACCGAATGGTCCCTTTGAGTTCCTCATTCCATGTTGGACAGTTTTGTTTTGTTCAAAACCAATAAATATCAAAGCAAAATTTTATGTTATATTTTTATTTTACTGACAGCCGTAAACTTGTTAAAAGCACTGCAATGGTGAGCCCCCAGGTCCCTTTACACTAGGGTTTCCAGGTTAACCAAACACATCCATCCACTCGTAGTCAAGAATGTCGCACTTAAGTTTTGCACTGGTGTATGGAAATGTCTGGGGAACAGTGTGAAGTCGTTTCACAGCGTTCCAACCCAATACGGTGCTGTGTGTAATATGATAAACAGTCTACCTTGTCATTATGTTACAAGCACCAAAGCACATGACAGAGAGCAGTTAATGGGTAAAAGGCACATACAGCACTACTGTGAGTAGATAGGAATGATCTACAAGCAAACAGTGGATACACGGTTAACCCTTTACCAAACAATCCCTGGTTTTCACGACCCCGAGTTAGAAGCCTTTTGAAAACATTGTGGGAAAAGGAGAAAATGCTGGTAACCATCATTTTCTCCTTTTCCCACAATGTTTTCTGCCCTGTTGGAAACAAATTTCAATTTTTGAGTTACATTTATTTTGTTGTCTGCAAGTGCTTTCAACTTGTACTAGTCTAAAATTTTGTCGTTTGGTAAAGGGTTAAATACCAAAAAACAAAGGCGAACAGTGAACTCAAGTGGTTAAATACATGCAACTACTATCTATATGGTAAACAGTGCATTTTGCTAAACAGACTAATGTAGGTAGCAGTGTATATCATGAAATACAAAAGAAATTAAGCAATGAACTTGGATAAACAGAGAATACCATGTCCATGTCTTTTGATATGAAGTTTATCAGGTATGACCAGAAAATGTGTAGGAATGGTGAGGTTTTGCCAAGCCATTCCGCATTTTCTGGTCAAGCCTAATAATTTTATATGAAAAGATATTTACACATTATGCTATTAATCATGCACTTCATTCTGACTTTTTCTGTTCATCTAAACTTAGTTTACTGTCATACAATTTTGTTGATGCAATGTTTGTATGTCCTGTGTTCTGCATAATTTTGATAGGGTGCACGCCAGCTTTTGAGCGGGCTGTTACAGTTGTTTTCCTGATGGAGTGGTTGGTGAGCTTGTTCTCTAGCCCTGCCTTCTCTGCTGCTGATTTCATCAGTGCTCGTATCATAAATATTTGATAGTGGTTCAATCATATTCTAACTGACATTTTTTTATCTGTAGCTTCTTGTCCCTTCTGAATTTTAAAGCAACATGGAATCTGACAAGTATTTATGATAGAAACACAATATCTGTCAATAATTTATGCTAGCAACACAATATCTGTCAATTATTTATGATAGCAATATTGATATGAGTCAGTATCTTCATTCATCATTAAAAAGTGACAACCACTTTAAAAATTATCTGTTTACCTGTTTTGTAGAGGAGGCTGTCCAGAAAAGTACTTACGAAATAGTATTTTTTTGTTATTTACTGAGACTTTATAAGAACAATAACATGTCAGTCAATTTTTATGATGGCAACAAAAGGTTCTGTCATTTTTTATGATAGCAACAAAAATTCTGTCATTTTATTATGATAGCAACAAAATGTCTGTCAAAACTTTATGTTGGCAACAAAAGTTCCGTCAAAAAATGATGTTTGAAACAAGAGATTCCGTCCCATATGTTACGATCACAACATGTTTTTCTTCGTTTAAAGCAGTTTTGGTGTGTTATTTTGGCTAAAGTCATATTCACAGCACATTTAAATGCCCAGACACTCAAAAAAATAACTTAATAGTGGTTCTAGAAACACTTCTATTGAAATTGTAATACATTTTTTCAGCAAAGTGTTCCATCAAACATGTGACACTTTTGTGTTAGCAACATTGAATTTTTAAATCGCGAATAAAAAAAAAAATATGGCATGCCGTGATGAGATACTAGATTTAAAACTTTGTATTGACATACTTCACCAACTCACACCAAAAAAAAATCAAAATTTTATACTTTGAAAATGACCTTAAAAATTTCTCTTTAAATGGAAGTTGTCAGTTGCAGATGACAAATCACAGGTAGCCTAAATGACAACATGTGTCCTTGATAGGATAGAAAACATTGTTGGAAAAGTAGAAAATGCTGGTTACCTGCATTTTCTCTTCTTCCAACAATGTTTTCAAAAGCTTCCTTTTTCAGAGTTGTTAGCAGTGTGTGGTAAAGGGTTAACAAACATACTTAGGTGCCAGGCTCAACTCTGCCAATAAAACAACAACAATCTGTCACACACATACATCAGAGCGCTGTGGAAATTTAATCAGCTCTGTCTCATAAGCAGAACTGGTTTAGAAGTTTCATCATTGTATGTATGTACGCAGATAATGTGAAAATTTTTCAGCTATCTTGGGCTCTCTTATTACTTTGACTACATTACTTAATCATAGCTATATTCATTTTTTTTACCACTTTACAAAGATACTGAAGAAGATTAGATAGTCTTTTGAAAATACTGTAAACAGTGAAATGGTGGCAATGCTGGAAACTATCTAAACGCTTAATGAAGAAAGCATTTGAAAACATTTTTGGAAAATGAAAGGCTCAACTCTGCCACTAAAACTACAATCTGTCACACATATACATCAGAGCGCTGTGGAAATTTAATCAGCTCTTTCTCATAAGCAGAACTGGTTTAAAAGTTTCATCAATGTACATGTATGTATGTACACAGATTGTATAAAAGTTTTTCAGCCATCTTGTGCTCTTATTTCACAGAGAGTATTAGCTAAGAGCACCTGTAATTATTTCAAAATTCTTTACATAGAGATCCTGTGTTTAAAACAGCCTAATAGACATTCATTAATCCTTAAAGAATAAAAAAATCAGCTAAGCTTGGATGAGGAATGAAGACACACGGATTTCAAACCAAACCCTCATTATGTTTAACCCTTTACTGTATGACAAAATTTGTGACTGATCCAAACTGAAAGCAGTTGCATACGACAAATTAAAGGTGGTCCAAATGAGGAAATGTGTCCTTGGTAGGGAGAAAACATTGTTGGAAAAGGAGAAAATGCTGGTTACCAGCATTTTCTCCTTTTCCAACAATGTTTTCAAAAGCTTCCTTTTTTAGGGTTGTTAAAAGTAGGCACTGAGTGGTAAAAGGTTAAACTACATTACAGACTATGGTGCCAAGCTCAACTCTGCCAAATAAACTACAATCTGTCACATAAATAAAGCAGAACAAGTTTTCATCATCATATGTATGTACACAGAGTACGCAGAAGTTTTTCAGCCATTTTAAGCTCTTATTTCTGTGAACATATCAGTTAAGCGCACCTATAGTTGTTTTTATAACCCTTTACCAACAATCCTAAAAACAGCCTCAGAGACTATCATCAATCCATGAAGAAACAAAAGAATTGGCCAAGCTCAGATGTAAATTCTAGACTCCTTGATTTCAAGACATCTTTACATTTAACAATGTTAGAGACTGAGGTATTAGACTCGAGTCAGCCAACAGAACTACAACAATCTGTTACAGACATACATCAGAGCAGTGTGGAAATTTAGAGTCTCAGACTCGAGTCAGCCAAAAGAACTACAACAATCTGTTACGGACATACATCAGAGCGCTGTGGAAATTTAATCAGCTCTGTCTCATAAGCAGAACTGGTTTAGAAGTTTCATCATTGTATGTATGTACGCAGATAATGTGAAAATTTTTCAGCCATCTAGGGCTCTCTTATTACTTTGACTACATTACTTAATCATAGTTTTATTAATTTTTTTTACCGCTTTACAAAGATACTGAAGAAGATTAGATAGTCTCTTGAAAATACTGTGAACAGCAAATGGTGGCGATGCTGGAAATTATCTTAATGCTTGAGGAAGAAAGCATTTGAAAACATTTTTGGAAAAGGAATGCCTCAACTTTGCCACTAAAACTACAATCAGTTACAAACATACATCAGAGCGCTGTGGAAATTTAATCAGCTCAGTCTCATAAGCAGAACTGGTTTAGAAGTTTCATCATTGTATGTATGTACACAGATTTTATGAAAGTTTTTCAGCCATCTTGTGCTCTTATTTCTCGAGAATGTTAGCTAAGAGCACCTGTAATTATTTTTTTTACCTCTTTACAAAGAGATCCTGTGTTTAAAACAGCCTAATAGACAATCATTAATCCTCAAAGAAACAAAAAATTCAGCCAAGCTAGGATGAGGAATCAAAACACATGGATTTCAAACCAAACCCCCTTTATTTTGATCCCTTTACTGGACGACAAAATTTCTGACTGACCAAAATTGAAAGCAATTGCATACGACAAATTAAAAGTGGTCCAAATGAGGAAATGTGTCCTTGGTTTGGAGAAAATGTTGGAAAAGGAGAAAATGCTGGTTTCCAGCATTTTCTCCTTTTCCAACAATGTTTTCAAAAGCTTCCTTTTTTAGGGTTGTTAAAGTCGGCATTAAGTGGTAAAGGGTTAACAAACTACATAACAGACCACAGTGCCAGGCTCAACTCTGCCAATAAAACTAACCCAACCATTCTTAAAAATATTCTTTGTCTAATTCTCCAAGATTTTCTACAAAGGGTTAACAAACTACTTAACAGACCACAGACCACAGTGCCAGGCTCAACTCTGCCAATAAAACTAACCAACCATTCTTAAGAATATTCTTTGTCTAATTCTCCAAGATTTTCTACATTTGAAAGTGGTTTAGCCAATCAGGAGTTGTGTTACTTTCAAATGTAGAAAATTCTGCAGAACAAGACAAAGAACATTCTCAAGAACAGTTGGTGAATACGGACCCTGGTTGTGCAACAAACATTCTTAGAGGTTGTGAATTGATATGAATAACAACGTAACATGTACCCGTCACTTCTGTTTTAAGCGTTTTCACTGCTGGTTCATCATCATCATCAGCATCAAATTTACGTTTCTTGTTTGGAACACTTGGTAAGGTGGAATCCATATTGTTGTTGTATGTTCTCACTTCACTGAAATTAAGCAAGCCTTTCATGTTTACTGAATCCTTATCAAACTAAGACATTATTAACCCTTTTGGATTTTTTCAATTAACCCTTTACCGGACAACAAGAGCTTTTGCAGATGACAAATTGACGGTGACCCTAATGACAAAAATTGTCCCTAATCCTTTACCAGACGACAAAATTATAGACCCATCCAAATGATAGCATATGCAGATGACAATTTCAATGTGGCTCAAGTGATGGTTGAAAAATAAAGGATTCATCATTAAAAGGTAACAAAACATTTTGGAAAAAGGAGGATGTGCTGATTACCAGCATTTTTTCCTTTTTCCACTGTTTTTTCAAAAGCCTTATTTGTTGGGGTTGTTAGAACTAGGGATTCTTTAGTATAGAGTTAACTCTTTACCACAGAGTCCCAAGTTTTAACAACCCTGAGAAAGAAACCTTTTGAAAACATTGTGGGAAAAGGAGAAAATGCTGGTAACCAGCATTTTCTACTTTTCCAGCAATGTTTTCTACCTTATCAAAGACAAATTCTATCATTTGACCCACATTTAAATTGTCATCTGCAAATGCTTTTAATTTGGTCCAGTCAAAAATTTTGTCCTTTGGGTAAAGAGGAAAAAAAAAAAACCAGCAGAATCCTTGCTTTAGTCCTATCATTTAGAGCATCACTATAGATCAGACACTAGGCTCTATAGGATCATCATAAGCAAGTACTATGTAAATCATATAATCTATACCATTAGAATAAGCATGGACTTTTTTTTTATTCCAGTGAAATCAAGTTCAAAATCTCAATACTTGGGAGTTTTCACTACTGAGCACAAATTTTTGTTTCATTTATATAGCAGTGGATTAAAAAAGCAATGACTGTCTAAATCATTTACATCATATATCATTAAAATTAGCAATGTGTAATGTGACATGAATATCAACAACTTCCAAGGACAACGTAAATCATTAAAATCTAAAATCTAAATCATTAAAATTTGCAAGACTATGTAAATCACTTAGAGCCAATATGATCAAATTTCATAAAACAGAGAGCTCTGTGTTAAAAAATGTCTTGTTTGTACATTAAACGATTAATGCCATTATCAACAATATTTCAGTCATATCTTTGCTCCCAGTGTGCATGTCCTAGTTTCTCTTACTCTTTACAAAACAAAAAAATTTTAGACTTGTCCAAATTGAAAGTATTTGCTGACAACAAAATAAATTTAAGTCAAAAATTGAAATTTGTTTTGGGAAGGGTAGAAAACATTGTGGGAAAAGTAGAAAATTATCAAGGTTAAGAGCCTCAGTCCTATCATTTAAAGCATCACTGTATATCAGATGTATTTGCTCTATAGGAATCATCATCAACACATATCATCTTAGTTTTTAAACTTTGTGAATAACAGTATCAATAGTACAGAAACTTTCAAGATAGATTTTCAGCAAGGCCTCAAACCTAATCCTTAAAATTTTATTTGCCATTTCACCAGAACTCTAATATTCATTGAAGACTTACTGATGAGCCATGCTTCAGTCCTATCATTTCGAGCATCACTGTATATCAGATGTATTTGCTCTATAGGAATCATCATAAGCACACACTGCATTTTTACAATTTATGAAATAAGTGCACCACATGTGGAAGCCAAGTCTCGTCTGCAGTCATATTTAAACTGATTTTCAGTGAAGATTCTAACTTGGAAAAGACATAACTGTGTCAAAAAAATTCTTTGATGGTTACCTGCCCTTGTTGCATGGGTTCCCATTTTGAAACTTGACAACTAGTCCAAGTTTGAAGTAAATACCTTCAGTAATGACTTACAAGAGAGATTTTCAGCAAGGCCTCAAACCTAATCCTTAAAATTCTATTTGCCATTTCACCAGAACCCCAATATTCATCAAAGACTTACTGATGAGCCGTGCTTCAGTCCTATCATTTCGAGCATCACTGTATATCAGATGTATTTGCTCTATAGGAATCATCATAAGCACACACTGCATTTTTACAATTTATAAAATAAGAGCACCGCATATGGAAGCCAAGACTCATCTGCAGTCACATTTAAACTGATTTTCAGTGAAGATTCTAATTAGGAAAAGATATAACTGTGTCAACAAAATTCTTTGATGGTTAGCTGCCCTTGTTGCATGGGTTCCCATTTTGAAACTTGACAACTAGTCCAAGTTTGAAGTAAATACCTTGAGTAATGACAGAGATATTATAAAATGTCAAAGTTTTTTGCAGAACAATGACACAGATAATGACGGGGCTATTGCAATCCCACAATTCTTTTTTGGAAAACAGGCAACCTAAACATATGGAATCCTCTTTAACACTTCACCAAACAATTACATGTTTTAATGACCCAACAAAAAAAGACCTTACAACGTTATTGAAACAGGAAAAAAATGCCAGTGACCAGCATTTTCTGCTTTTCCCACCATCTCTCCTATCCTTTCCAAAACAAATTTCTAAGTCTTTTTGTCACATTTATCTCTTTGCAAATGTTTTCAATTTGGACATGTGTAAAATTTTGTGGTACAGTAAAGAGTTAACAAAACCATCATTTGTTTTTTCATTCAAAATAATAAAATTAGCCATTTTATTGGCTAAGATAGAAAGTTTCAGCCAATCAGATGACAAGCCTACGAGTACTAAATAGACTTAGCTATTGGATATGGCACCTATGATTTACCAAAGCCCAACAAAAACTTAAATTCCATGTGATGCAATTTATTCTTAAGCCTCTACCTTTATAACCCCTTTTCACAACCTTGGGGAAAAAGACTTTTGAAAACATAGTGGGAAACCAAGAAAATCCTGGTAACAAGCATTTTCTCCTTTTCCCACTACGTTTTCTATGACCTTAAGAAAGACAGCTCTTGAAAACATAGTGGGAAAAGGAGAAAATACTTGTAACCAGCATTTTCTCCTTTATTCATAACACTTTCTACCCCTTCAAAACCAAATCCTATTGTTTGAACCACGTT
Source organism: Tridacna gigas (assembly GCA_945859785.2). Classification (NCBI taxonomy): domain Eukaryota; kingdom Metazoa; phylum Mollusca; class Bivalvia; order Cardiida; family Cardiidae; genus Tridacna; species Tridacna gigas. Next base: position 15,777,461 of record OX244044.2, read on the forward strand.
TGTCATTTTCAAATGTTTTCAATATAAACAAGCTTCTGTCAAACAGTATTTGTCATCTGGCAAAGAGTGAATGCATTGACAGAAAGATATGTATAGGTTAGACGAGTGGGTTTGTCCATGTCACATACACAATCCTACAAGCTTTCGTCTATATGGCTCAAATCACATGAAATGACAAAGTGTTGTATGTATGATAAAAACAAACCAAATACTGAGAGCCGACTGGCTAATTCACTGAAACCATGGTCTAAGACTGAGTAAACTTCTGAGTAAACTAAGACTGAGTAAACTTCTCGTCTCAGTCTGACCTATCATGAACACAAAATCATGGTTAGAACCTCATGATCATGAAGACCTCATCATCGACAAGAAGTCCGACTCAGTCAACTATAACACTGATTTATACTGCTTTAGGCATTAACCCATTACCAAAGGACAAAATTTTAGACTTGTCCAAATTGAAAGCATTTGCAGACGACAAAATGAATGCGACTTAAAAATTGAAATTTGTTTTGGGAAGGGTAGAAAACATTGTGGCAAAAAGAGAAAATGCTGGTTACCAGCATTTTTTCCTTTTCCCACAATGTTTTCAAGAGGCTCCTTTCTTAGGGTCGTTAACAGTCAGGATTGTGTGGTAAAGGGTTAACCCATTACCACACAAGGCCAAGTTTGAACGCCCTTGGAAATTAGACTTTTGAAAACATTGTGGGAAAAGGAGAAAATGCTGGTAACAAGCATTTTCTCCTTTTCCCCACCATGTTTTCTAACCTTTTAAAAACAATGCCAATCATGTGAGCCACATATGATAATAATAATAATTTGTGATTGATACATTAAACTTTGTCTATAGAAGGGTATAAAACATTGTGGAAAAAGGAGAGAATGCTGGTCACCAGCATTTTCTTCTTTTCTAACCATGTTTTCAAAAGCCCTCTTTCTCAGGGTTGTTGCAATCCCACAATTCTTTCAGATAGAGAGTTTGCCTCAACTGAGTATCAAACTCGCAACAACCAGTTCATGAGTTAGACACGCTAACCACAGAGCTACCGGGCAGGGGTCATTATAAACTAGAACTGTCGCAAAATGGACAAATACCCCAATAAGTACCTTGTCACTGGAGCAGCACAATCAGAGAAACAAAATTCACCTGTGACCTTGACCTTTGACCCATGTAAACGAAAAACAATACAAGAGGGCCATGATGGCCCTGGGTCGCTCACCTTAGTAGAGTGCCTTTAAGGTTTTTCTTTAATTTGACCATGTGACCTAGTTTTTGACCGCAGGTGACCCAATTTCAAACTCATATTTCATGAAGACAAACATTCTGACCAATTTTCAAGTCAATTGAGCAAAAAATGTGGCCTCGAGTGCCCTATAGATATTTCTTTAATTTGACCTAGTGATCTAGATTATGACCCCAGATGAAACATTTTAAAGAAACATTTTAACCAATTTTCAAATCAAATGAATAATAAATGTGGCCTCTAGAGTGCCCACTAGCTATTTCTTTAATTTGACCAAGTGACCTAGTTTATGACCCCAGTTGACCCAAATTCAGACTCATGTGAGATTTTACAAAGACAAACATTCTGACCAATTTTCAAGGCAATTAAGCAAAGAATGTGGCCTCTAGAGTGCCCACAAGGTATTTCTTTATTTTGACCTAGTGACCTAGTTTATGGTTCCAGGTGACCCAAATCCAAACTCATCTGGTATTTCATCAAGACAAACATTCTGGCCAAATTTCAGGTCATTTGAGCAATAAATGTGGCCTCCAGAGTGCAAACAAGGTATTTCTTTAATTTGACCCAGTGAACTAGTTTATGACCCAAGTTGACCCAAATTAATCTTATGTGAGACTTTATAAAGACAAACATTCTAACTAATTTTCAAGGCAATTGAGCAAATAATGTGGCCTCGAGAGTGCCAACAAGGTATTTCTTTAATTTGACCTAGTGACCTAGTTTATGACCCAAGATGACCCAATTTTGAACTCAATGAACTTGTTGTGCTTAGATGGGCAAACAAACTTAGAAGAGAATCACTACATACCAAATATCAAAGCTCTACACCTTCCAGTTTTAAAGAAGAATTTTAAAGTTTTCCTTCTTTGTTCCTATCTTCGAACTTGTGACCCCCGGAACGGGGCCAGTTTTGACCCAGGGGCATCATATGAACAAACTTGGTAGAGGTCCACTCCGAGATGCAACAAACCAAATATCAAAGCTCCACACCTTTCGGTTTCAGAAAAGAAGAATTTTAAAGTTTTCCTTCTTTGTTTCTATGTTCGAACTTGTGACCCCAGGGGCTGGGGCAGTTTTGACCAAAGCAGCATCCTTGGAACAAATTTGGTAGAAGTCCACTAGGAGATGCTTCATACCAAATATCAAAGCTCTATGCTTTCCCATTTAAGAGAAAAAAAAAATTTAAGTTTTCCTTCTTTGTTCCTATGTTTGAACTTGTGACCCCGGGGCAGGGCCAATTTTGACCCCAAGGGCATCATATGAACAAACTTAGTAGAGGTCTACTAGGCGATGCCACATACCAAATATCAAAGCACTATGCCTTCTAGTTTTACAGAAGAAGATTTTCAAAGTTTTCCTTCTTTGTTCCTATGTTGGAAATTGTGACCCCCGGGGCGGGGCCAGTTTTGACCCCAGGGGCATCATATGAACAAACTTGGTAGAGGTCCACTAGGAGATGCTACATGCCAAATATCAAAGCTCTACGCCTTCAAGTTTCAGAGAAGAAGATTTTTAAAGTTTTCCTTCTTTGTTACTATGCTCAAACTTGTGACCCCCGGGGTGGGGCTAGTTTTGACCCCAGGGGCATCATATGAACAAACTTGGTAGAGGTCCACTAGGCAATGCTACATACTAAATATCAAAGCTCTACGCCTTCCAGTTTCAGAGAAGATGATTTTTAAAGTTTCCCATCTTTGTTCCTATGTTCGAACTTGTGACCCCCGGGGCGGGGCCAGTTTTGACCCCAAGGGCATCATATGAACAAAATTGGTAGAGATCCACTAGGAGATGCTTCATGCCAAATATCAAAGCTCTATGCCTTCTAGTTTTACAGAAGAAGATTTTTAAAGTTTTCCTTCTTTGTTCCTATGTTGGAAATTGTGACCCCCGGGGCGGGGCCAGTTTTGACCCCAGGGGCATCATATGAACAAACTTGGTAGAGGTCCACTAGGAGATGCTACATGCCAAATATAAAAGTTCTACGCCTTCAAGTTTCTGAGAAGAATATTTTTAAAGTTTTCCTTCTTTGTTACTATGCTCAAACTTGTGACCCCCGGGGTGGGGCCAGTTTTGACCCCAGGGACATCATATGAACAAACTTGGTAGAGGTCCACTAGGCAATGCTGCATACCAAATATCAAAGCTCTACGCCTTCCAGTTTCAGAGAAGATGATTTTTAAAGTTTCCCCTCTTTGTTCCTATGTTTGAACTTGTGACCCCCGGGGCAGGGCCAATTTTGACCCCAAGGGCATCATATGAACAAACTTGGTAGAGGTCCACTAGGAGATGCTTCATGCCAAATATCAAAGCTCTATGCCTTCTAGTTTTAAAGAAGAAGATTTTTAAAGTTTTTCTTCTTTGTTCCTATGTTGGAAATTGTGACCCCAGGGGCGTCATATGAACAAACTTGGTAGAGGTCCACTAGGAGATGCTCCATGCCAAATTTTAAAGCTCTACACCTTCAAGTTTTAGAGAAGAAGATTTTTAAAGTTTTCCTTCTTTGTTACTATGCTCAAACTTGTGACCCCCGGGGCGGGGCCAGTTTTGACCCCAGGGGCATCAAATGAACAAACTTGGTAGAGGTCCACTAGGAGATGCTACATACCAAATATCAAAGCTCTGTGCCTTCTAATTTCAGAGAAGACGATTTTCAAAGATTTTGCTTTTTTTTCCTTTTTGTTGCCATGGCAACCAGAGTTGTGGGTGGAATTCAATTCTTTGAACAATTTTGGTAGAGCTTCACCCAAGGAACATCCCTGCCAAGTTTCATCAAGATTGGCCCAGTGGTTTAGGAGAAGAAGATGTTTAAAGAAATTGTTGACGGACGACGGACGACAGACGACAGACGACGGACATAGGGCGATCACAATAGCTCACCTTTAGCATGTTGTGCTAAGGTGAGCTAAAAAAACAATAGGGCACTCCTCATCTTATCGAAAGCACCTCATTAAGTATTCTTCATTATACCCCCCCTCCCCACCATAAAGTAGACTTTCAGTCCTAGGTCACCCTGTTTTTGAGTTGGAGCACGGAAATGAAAACAAAATAGAGAGACAGACGGACAGACAGACAGACATGGTGAAACCAGTATAACCCCCTCTACTTAATGATAAAATATGAGTGAAAAATGGTCTTGTCTCAGTCTGACCTATCATGCACAAATATCATGGGTAAAACCTCATGGGCATAAAGTCATCATCATAGACAAGAAGTTTATCATTTGGATTTTCAAATGGTCTTTAACCCTTTGCCACACAATCTCCAGTTTCATCAACCTTGAGGAAGAAGGCTTTTCAAAAAATTGTGGGAAAAGGAGAAAATGCTGGTAACCAGTATTTTCTCACTTTCCCATCATGTTTCCCCACCCAACTTTCAAACACATCATCAATATCATGAGCCACATAATTATTAAATACTGTCATCTGCAAATGTGTCCAATTTGGACAAGGGTATTTTTTTTGGTTGTCTAGTAAAGTTGAGCCACATTTAATGTCATCTGCAAATAAATGCAATTTGGACCAGTGTAAACTTTAGTCTGAGGGTAAAGAGTGAAGTCTGATATCAGGATACTGTCCCTTGCTTACCTTTTATTCTCATATTTCTCCCACTTTGCTTGAGATTTTCCAAAACCACTTATTCTTCTAGACTGAAAAAGAGGAAAAAATAAAAATAATTAATCAAGTTGTTACTATTTCAACATTGACTACTGTCTTTGTATTCATCTGACCGCATGACAATCGTTCTAGTTATTAAATTCCAGACAGGCCATCTGACAGGCAAAGACAGAATGTCTAGACCAATCAAATGGCTTTGCCAGGGAACTCTGATTGTATGTATGGTGTTAACTGCCTTTTTCAACATTATTTCAGTCAGATTGTGGCAGCTAGAGCATCTATCCATTCTTTCCTGGAGTTTTGTATTACCAGTACTTCAAACAATATTCTTCCCAAGCCCCTGGCTGCTTTGCCACAAATGGTGTTGAAACAATGATTAGTGGTGAAAAAGAAATGGATCTTGTTGCAAAGACTAACATCAATCCTCGAAAAGAAACTGGACAAGCAGGAGATTCAACCAACCAACCCTGATCTCAAGTCCTGTATGCTACTAATGATTAATTGATTGTATGTTTTTTTTTGCCATTTTCAACATTATTTCAGTTATATCGCAGCAGCCAGTGCACCTATCCATGCTTTCCTGTCCTGTATGCCACTGACCAAGCTACAGGGCCCGGCTGTGCGCTACTGAATGCACTACTGAGCTCAGCAGGGAACTTTGAAATAAGACATAAGTTAGAATGATTAGTGAAAAACACCCATGCAGCTCCATTTAAATGAAATTTTTCAAAAGAAAGGCACCAACACATTTTCTGACTTCCACTGAATCTGAAGAAAACGGTCACGTGAGACCGCTTAAGTAAAAATGAGCCATTGGTGAAATTCTAGCATTGGTACCAGGCTGGGTCTCTGTTGAGCCTTGCTAAAGAACATTCCGACAAAACACAAGATAAACAAGCTATTTCATTGAAATGATATCCCCCCGCCAAAACAAAATCACCCTTTTTCCATGACAAGGTATTTAAAAACAAGAGGGCCATGATGGCCCTGGGTCGCTCACCTTAGTAGAGTGCCTTAAAGGTTTTTCTTTAATTTGACCATGTGACCTAGTTTTTGACCGCAGGTGACCTAATTTCAAACTCATATTTCATGAAGACAAACATTCTGACCAATTTTCAAGTCAATTGAGCAAAAAATGTGGCCTCAAGTGCCCTAAAGATATTTCTTTAATTTGACCTAGTGACCTAGATTATGACCCCAGGTGACCCAAATTTGAACTGGTCATTGACTATATCAGAAGAAACATTTTAACCAATTTTCAAATCAAATGAATAATAAATGTGGCCTCTAGAGTGCCCACTAGCTATTTCTTTAATTTGACCAAGTGACCTAGTTTATGACCCCAGTTGACCCAAATTCAGACTCATGTGAGATTTTACAAAGACAAACATTCTGACCAATTTTCAAGGCAATTAAGCAAAGAATGTGGCCTCTAGAGTGCCCACAAGGTATTTCTTTATTTTGACCTAGTGACCTAGTTTATGGTTCCAGGTGACCCAAATCCAAACTCATCTGGTATTTCATCAAGACAAACATTCTGGCCAAATTTCAGGTCATTTGAGCAATAAATGTGGCCTCAAGAGTGCAAACAAGGTATTTCTTTAATTTGACCCAGTGAACTAGTTTATGACCCAAGATGACCCAAATTAATCTTATGTGAGACTTTATAAAGACAAACTTTCTAACTAATTTTCAAGGTAATTGAGCAAATAATGTGGCCTCGAGAGTGCCAACAAGGTATTTCTTTAATTTGACCTAGTGACCTAGTTTATGACCCAAGATGACCCAATTTTGAACTCAATGAACTTGTTGCGCTTAGATGGGCAAACAAACTTAAAAGAGAATCACTACATACCAAATATCAAAGCTCTACACCTTCCAGTTTTAAAGAAGAATTTTAAAGTTTTCCTTCTTTGTTCCTATGTTCGAACTTGTGACCCCCGGGGCTGGGCCAGTTTTGACCCAGGGGCATCATATGAACAAACTTGGTAGAGGTCCACTAGCAAATGCTACATACCAAATATCAAAGCTCTACACCTTCCCGTTTAAGAGAAAAAGAAATTGAAAGCTTTCCTTTTTTGTTCCTATCTTCGAACTTGTGACCCCTGGGGCGGGACCAGTTTTGACCCCAGGGGCATCATATGAACAAATTTGGTAGAGGTCCACTAGGAGATGCTTCATGCCAAATATCAAAGCTCTATGCCTGCTAGTTTTACAGAAGAAGATTTTTAAAGTTTTTATTCTTTGTTCCTATGTTCGAACTTGTGACCCCAGGGGCTGGGCCAGTTTTGACCCAAGCAGCATCCTTGGAACAAACTTGGTAGAAGTCCATTAGGAGATGCTACATACCAAGCTCTATTCCTTCCCATTTAAGAGAAAAAAAAAATTAAAGTTTTCCTTCTTTGTTCCTATGTTTGAACTTGTGACCCCCAGGGCAGGGCCAATTTTGACCCCAAGGGCATCATATGAACAAACTTAGTAGAGGTCTACTAGGCGATGCTACATACCAAATATCAAAGCTCTAAGCCTTCCAGTTTCAGAGCAGATGATTCTTAAAGTTTTCCTTCTCTGTTCCTATGTTCGAACTTGTGACCCCCGGGGCAGGGCCAACTTTTGCCCCAAGGGCATCATATGAACAAACTTGGTAGAAATCCACTAGAAGATGCTACATACCAAATATCAAAGCTCCATGCCTTCCTGTTTCAGAGAAGAAGATTTTTAAAGTTTTCCTTCTTTGTTCCTATGTTGGAAATTGTGACCCCCGGGGCGGGGCCAGTTTTGACCCCAGGGGCATTATATGAACAAACTTGGTAGAGGTCCACTAGGCGATGCTACATATCAAATATCAAAGCTCTACGCCTTCAAGTTTCAGAGAAGAAGATTTTTAAAGTTTTCCGTCTTTGTTACTATGCTCAAACTTGTGACCTCCGGGGTGGAGCCAGTTTTGACCCTAGGGGCATCATATGAACAAACTTGGTAGAGGTCCACTAGGCGATGCTACATACCAAATATCAAAGCTCTACGCCTTCAAGTTTTAGAGAAGAAGATTTTTAAAGTTTTCCTTCTTTGTTCCTATGTTGGAAATTGTGACCCCCGGGGCAGGGCCAGTTTTGACCCCAGGGGCATCATATGAACAAACTTGGTAGAGGTCCACTAGGAGATGCTACATGCCAAATATCAAAGCTCTACGCCTTCAAGTTTTAGAGAAGAAGATTTTTAAAGTTTTCCTTCTTTGTGACTATGCTCAAACTTGTGACCCCTGGGGCGGGGCCAGTTCTGACCCCAGGGGCATCAAATGAACAAACTTGGTAGAGGTCCACTAGGAGATGCTACATACCAAATATTCAAAGCTCTGCGCCTTCTAGTTTCAGAGAAGAAGATTTTCAAAGATTTTGCCTTTTTTTCCTTTTTGTTGCCATGGCAACCAGAGTTGTGGGTGGAATTCAATTCTTTGAACAATTTTGGTAGAGCTTCACCCAAGGAACATCCCTGCCAAGTTTCATCAAGATTGGCCCAATGGTTTAGGAGAAGAAGATGTTTAAAGAAATTGTTGACAGACGACGGACGACAGGACGCCGGACGCCGGACATAGGGCGATCACAATAGCTCACCTTTAGCACGCTGTGCTAAGGTGAGCTAAAAAAAGAGAAAAAAAAAAAAAAAGAGAAAAAAAAAAAAAAACTGTATCGGCAGACTATCATTAGGAATACATGTATGAACTTTCATCAAATTTTGTCAAAGATTTTAGAAGGTATCTGTCCAGACCAATGTGCAGACAACCAAAAAACTGTATCTCTTCAGCTGGGGATAAAAAAAGAGCTGCTGGTAGGAATACAACCCACCATTAAGATCTTGTACAAATCTGATGTCTAAACCAACTGCAAATGTCTGTACATCATCTAATACTATGAAGACTTGACTTACCTTCCCTTCCTCTAAATCATGCAGTCTCTTTTCCAGTTTTGCCCTATGTTCAATACCCATATCTGCGTTTGTGTCTTCACCAAGAGCGTCTACACGAATAGATAAGGCTGTCTTTGCCGCTAACATTCTAGACATCTGTAGAAAAAGGAAAAATAACTACCTTAGTTTACTAACATATAAACCCTGTGTACACCTACTGATTTTAACAACCAATGCAAAGGCAGCTTTTGAAATCATTTTGGGCAAAGGAGGAAATGCTGGTAACCAGCATTTTTTCCTTTTCCCACAATGCTTATTACTATTAAATAGAGAAAGTCAATCATCTGAATCCATGTTCATTCCTGGTCTGCAAATGATGTATCAACAGGAATGAGTCCACAATTTCCTCATCCTGCAGGAACAGTCCACAATTTCTTCATCTGATTCAGATATATAAATTACAGTGAATTATCACATAATCTAAAACATGCAAATATATGAGCCATGCTCTGGCAAAAGGGTGCTTAATGCATTTCTGTGATCCATGATAGCAATGACATAATTTTGGATCCCTAATAGCCACTTTTTTTAACAACTGACTTAATCATGAGGTAGACTTTCCTTGGACATACAGAAAATTGACCAACAGTGAAAAGTTTCGGCCCAGGACTGGCAGGCTGACCTGGGTCAATACCTTTCATAGACGCATTAAGTCCCCTTTTCACAGAGTATGGCTCATATCTTTGTTTATGGCAGTGTTTTCCCTACAATCTCCTTGAACTCCCAAAGTGACCTTGACCTTACAAGTGTCACAGCTAAGTGCAAGATAAAGTAAAATTCCAATATCTATGAAAGTCTAATAACCTTACCTTTCCTTTCACTTTGGTGCTAGTCTGTGAAACGAGAGATGCATGGTATAACAGCCCATACTTTGGGGTGTCTTTTCTCATCTTAAGAGCTCTAAATAGAGCCTTCTCTGCTCCTAGAATCTGTACTGTACTGGCTGGGTGCTTGGCCAAATTCAACAATGAGCCTAAAAAAAAAGAACAAACAAGGGCACCACATGCAGGTGCCAATGTTCGGCTGTAATTGCTTTTAGAAATATTGATTTTAAGTGAAAATTCTGTCAAGAAAGAGGCTTAGCTGTGTCAAAAATATTTTGATGGTACCTGCATTACTGGTATGGGTTCCCCTTTTGATAGTTAAAAACTTAATAAATATCCTCAGTGATAAAAGAGATATTATAAAATGATAAAAGGTTTTGCACAATGCTGACAGATGTCGCAGGCGACAACCAAGCTATGACAATACCTTAAGGTTTTCTTCAAACACAGTTAAGCCTAAAACAATAACATTTCAGTCTAATTTTCAAGAATTAGACACTCACCAATGTTCTTCACTTGATTTAGGTTCCTATTTTTGAGAATAGCCAATCAGCCAATCAGATGGAACATTTCTGCCAATAAGATAATCAATCTTACAAACAAGCTACACAGTTCAGACTGACAGCATTAACCATTTACCACACAATCCCGAATTTTAACAACACCGAGGATTATTTGACTGTATTGGTTTAAAGCCGTTTTAAATATTATTAAATTATAGTGGCCACTTATCCATGCTTTCCTGGAGTTTCTTCTACCAGCACAATATTCTTCTCGAGAAACTGGCTGCTTTCCCACACAATTATCATGGAAAATGCTCAGCTGTGAGAACAATTCTGAGGAAGAGGTCAACTGAAGACATTGTGGAAAAAGGAGAAAATGCTGGTAACCAGCATTTTCTCCTTTTTCCATAATGCTTTCTAACCTCTCAGAGACAAATCCAATCATTTGAGCCATATTCAATTTGTCACCTGAAATTTCCTCCAATTTGAGTGAGCCGAAAATTTTGTCATTTAAGATACTGCATGACGGCTCCTGGAATTTTCTCCCTTTTCCATTTTTCACAAGTCTATTTCTTTCAGGGTCGTTAAAATTGTTTGGTGAAGGATTACACTCTCCCTGACACAGTGTCTTCACATAATGTTATCGTCCGCTTATAAAAACCAGGAAAAGACATACCTGCGTGCGAGATAAGCCTAGCACCAACTAATTCCCCAACAAGGACGGTCAAATTGGGAGCGATTGCCACCATTCTGTTCTTGATGTATTCGTAAAGCTGGGCCCGATACTCTGTTACTTCAATTACCTAAAAACAGAAGTACAGATAAGGTAAATACCTCGAGCTTTTATCTTCAACAAAACAACAAGTTTTTATGATTTGTTTAACTTTTTAAAGCAGTTGCAAACTACAGAATTAAATGCTGCTCAAATCCAACAATGCTATCAAAAGCCTTCTTCTCCAAGGTCTCAAAAGAAAAAGGTATGTTTTGTAAATGGTTAAAAAAATTGTCTACAATTTTCGCTACAGCTGTGTTCTTGATACTCATTAGATCTTTTTTAAGCATTAATTCATAGAAGTAAATAGACAATTTCTATCAAAGCTTGTTTGCTGTTTAACATTGTTTTCAACAATATCTATTAGTCACCCTGCTGCAGCAAGTGCACCTATCCATGCTTTTTTAGTGTCTTGTACAAATACTTTGCACAACATTGTTTCCAAGCCACTGGCTGCTATCCCACATAAACACTGCTGAAACATGTTCAAGGGTAAGGGAGAAATGTATCCTTTCTCAATGACATTCAACAGTTCAACCCATGAGAGGAATTACGCCTTGCTGGGAATAGAACAAGCCTTCCTGGGCTAGAATCCCTGTATGAACTACTGAGCCACTTGACTAAAGTTTTCTATCAAAAGGAATGACCAATATGTTTCAAATTCATGATACTTAGCATGAATATTCTGGGATGTACTCAATACTGTAAAAGAGACATCATTTGTGCAGTATGATCTTGACTATAGTTAAATTTTGTCAGTGAAAGCCCATCATGCTTAAGTCTGTACCACATGACAAAATTCTAGACTGGTCAAAATTGAAAGCATTTGTAGACATTTACATTAAATGTGGTTCAAATTACCGGAATTGTCTATGAACAGTTAGAAAACATTGTGGGAAAATGAGACTGCTCGTAACCACATTTTCTCGTTTTCCCACAATATTTTTAAATGTCTTTACTGGCCAACAAAATTTTTAAGCTTGTGGATATCTTATGCATGTGGTAGACAACAAATTAAACATGGGTGAAATGATGGGAACTTTCTTTGAAAGTTAAAACAAATATTGTTGGAAAAAGAGAAAATGCTGGTTTACAAGCACTTTTTCCCCCATTTCCCACAATGTGCTTTATTCTTCTTCCTGAAGGTCATAAATATGAAATGTTTTGAAAAGAGGTTACAAGACAATTATTGTTGCGTTTCTTGTTTTTTGGGCTCTGTAAAAAATACAAGAGATTGTTTCGTAATGGGCTAAAGTTACATACTGATTGATTATATGGTGTTTAACACTATTTCAACATTGTTTTAGTTATATCTCAGCAGCCAGTGCACCTATTGTTGCTTTCCTGGATTTTTTTTGGATCAATTGTTGAGACAATGATCAGATAAAGAGAGGAATGAATCCTGTTGCAACTACTATCACCAATCCTCGGAAAGTAATTGGCAAAACTGACAAGTGAACCCCTGTTCTCAAGTCCTGCATGCTACTGACTGCTTACAGGGTCTGAAATTACCAGTAGCAAGTAGCAACCTGAAAAAGAAATTTTGCTACCTGGGCACAAAAGCAGTAGCAAAAAGTGGCTACCTGGTAATCATGTTTGCTTGAAGTGTTTTGCCAATTTTTAGTGAAATAATCTTCCAAATCTGTTGAAATGATCTTCGCAATCATCTGCATAGGTACAAAATCATGCAAGCATCACAGAGTCACGCAATCGAACACATCTGTACTTGAGTGGTGACTTTATATTTAGCATCTACATTTACCTTTGCGAATCTATGCTAATGGCCATTTGAAAATGGTCTGCATTATAACAAATGGGCGAAAACATACAAGTATAAATGAGCCACCTGAAATGGTAATTGCCAGACAGCAGAGTCTCTATACTCTTGTCTTTGAAAACATGCTGTTTTTACTTCTGCTAAGGAAATCATAGGCAAAGGCAGTAATTCAAGCATCATTATCTGTCTGCCCCTGTAACTGCTACTAGAAACATTCCTTTTACTACCTTATTTAAAGCCAGGTAGCAAGTACTCGCTACCTGCAAAGTATGTCAATTTCTAACACTGGCCTAACCGGGGCTCAGCCCCTAAGGTTACACACACCTGTGTACATAGGTAGGAGATATTAAGGATATCTTCATCCGATATTTCTGTTCCCATGGATATCTCTGCTGCATCTTTTACTTCTGACTCCACCTCCTCTGGCAAAATTTTGGAAAAGTCTGTGCTTGCTGCATTTGTTCTAAAGCCTGCAATTCAAAAACTTGAAATAAATCATGTAGATAATTAAGCACCACTTACATGTTTGGCATTTACTGTCATTTTCAACATTATTTCAGTCATATAATTTCAGCCTGTGCACATATCCATGACTTCCCGACTTTATCAGTAAATTGCACAACACAAGGCTATTGGGTGCTTTCCTCAAAAGAATGTCAAAACAATGTTCAGTAGAGAGAAAGGAATAAATCCTGTCCACATAACCATCATCAATCCTCAGTTTTTGATGATCGATTGATTGATTGTATTGGAGTTTAATGCCGTTTTAACAGCTCATGTCATATCACAGCGGTCAGTGCACCTACGCATGTGTTTCCTGGCTTTACTCACACCACTACTGACACAACTTTCTTTCCAAGTCACTGACTACTTTTCTCACTTGCATCAGAGGTGAGAGGCGAAAAATCCCTGTGAAGAAAGTTTGCCTCAACCAGGTATCAAACTCACAGCCTCTAGGTCACGAGTCAGATACACTAATCACTGAGCTACTCGGGCGGGCCCGTTTTCATGAGCTGGGAAATCAACCCAACAACCTTTGGTTTGTGGGTTTCACCAGTGTTCAGGCTCTAAAATGTCTTGCACAAAGACGTTCCCATGAAACAACACCTTGGCTGAATACTTAGATTAATATTCAACATTTTAAGTCTTTACCATACAAGAAAAATAAAGATTTGTCTATATTGAAAGCATTTGCAGATGACAGTATAAATGTGGCTCAAATAATGGCATTGTCTTTGAAAGGGTTGAAAACATAGTGCGAAAAGGAGAAAATGCTGGTTACCAGCATTTTCTCCTTTTCCCACAAGGTTTTCAAAAGGCTTCTTCCTCATGGTCGTCAAAACTCGGGATTGTTTGGTAAAAGGTTAAACAAGTCTCTCATCTGTGACTGACTGAACTGTTTTACACTGCTTTCATCATTATTTCAATCATATCACACCTACAGCTCACTCATTTGTATCCAAGAACTTACCCATCAGTTTCACTGCTTTTGCATATGCCAGATTATCTGGGATTATCTTGCCCAGTTCTGGGAAATGCCAGCCGTACCATTCTCTTGCTCTCATTGTGTAGTTATTCAACTCCTTATCTAAATCATCCAGCAAGGCTGCAAATGGAAAGGAAAGATGAACACTGCATGGGGGTACTAGCCCACTGCCGCAGGAGTTTTTACGATGATGGACTGATTGAATAGTATTTTGCACCAGTTTCAACGTCACTTCAGTTATATCACGGCAACAGCTCACCTACTCATGTATATCCTAGGCTTCACCATTACAAGGCTAGGGTTCTGAAGTGTCTTGCCCAAGGACACATCCATGAAAAATCTAGTCTTCCAGTGCTCCATTCCAGGGGCCTCCAGTTTACGAGTCCTACACATTGCCATTGAGCCACACACTATCCTATCTTTCTCTATGAAAATTCTAGGTCACAAAGGAGCACAAGTTCATCAAAAGTGTGTTGAAAGTTAACACTTTTCTGCTCTATATTCCCCTATTGATAGTGAGCAAATAGCCCATGTTCATTTATGGCAGAAAAATAAGAAAATATTGAAGTTTGCCCACAAAAATATTGTAGGCTATAACCAGGCTATGACAGTACTTTGATTTTTTCTTCACAAACAGCCAAGCTAATATAAGTATGTAAGATAACTAGGGGCCAAAGAAGATTTTCCAGGGTCCGTGTTAACCCTTTCAGCACCATAGACAAATGCAAGAGATTTAGCAGACGGCAAAGATCAAGATCAGACTGCACAGAATGTCCAGGCTGATGTTAGATCTACACTTTCCGCTTATTTAGCAAAGCCTGTAAGATTAACACATTTGAGCTATGCGCTGTGAAAAGGGGCCTTAATACATATGCGAAAAGTATCGACCCAGGTCAGCCTGTGCAGTCCGCACAGGCTGACCTGGGCCGAAACTTTTCGCTGTCAGTCAATTTTCTGTATGTCCACGGACCATTTCTACTCATGATTGAGAAGGTTGTTCTCAGAGTGGCTATTATGGATCTATAACTATGTGATTGCTTGTTTGGTTTAACCCTTTCCCAAACGATGAATTTTAGACTGGCCCAAATTGAAAGAGTTTGCAGACGACAATTTCAAATTTGATGAAAATGACAAAGTTCTCCAAAAGGGTTACGAGCAATTTCTCCATTTCCCACAGTGTTTTCAAAAGACTTGTACTGCAGACATGTGAAAACCAGGGCTTGTTTGGGTTAATGGAACAGGGAGATGCATTAAGCCCCCTTTTGCCACAGCATGGCTCATTTCTGGGTTTCAGTGGATTGCACTTTCTGCCATCAAAAATGGTAGGATCCGTACATTTGAAGTTGAGAGAGTACAACATACTTACATATAGCTTGAACAATCATCGTATCAACTTTGTCTGGGCTGAATTTCAGCTTGTATCTTGATAAACTGTGGAAGAAAGAAGAAAATCTCAACTCTTTCATCAAGTGAAAGCAGTGACTTCAAAATAAAAAAAAAACTTAAACTTCTATGTAAATATGGATAAGCTGGATTCAGACTTTACACCACTGAAGAATGGACCTCAAACTTACATCTGTCTAAATTCATATCAGTTCAACCCTTTACCATACAATCCCAACTTTTAACTAACCTGAAAGAGAAACCGTTGAGAACATTGTGGGAAAACATGAAAATGCTGGTAACCTGTATATTCTCCTTTTCCCACAATGTTTCCTATCTTATGAAAGACAGAAATCTTATTTTTAGCAACATTTGATTTGTGCACCTGCAAATGCTTTCAAATATGACCAGTCTAGAATTTTGCTGTTTGGTGCTGGGTTTAGACAAACCATCTGACTGGATACAAAATTCAGTGTAATATGCAGTTTTCAAAATTATTTCAGTATGGTGGTAGCCGGAGCACATATCCATGCTTTCCTTGTGTTTCTTTTATATCAGTACTTCGTACAATATTCTTTTCATGCCACTGACTGCTTTCCCACATAAACATTTCCAAAACAAGGTTCAGCAGTGAGAAGCCGAGCCCTGGTAGCTCAATCGGTAGCATACAGGACTTGAGAACAGGAGGTTGCTGGTTTGATAGGCCAATTTCTTTCCGAGGACTGATGATAGTCACTACAACTGGATTCATTCCTCTCATTGCTGACCAATGTTTCGACGAGGATTATGTGGGAAAGTAGCCAGTGGCTTGGAAAGAATATTGTGCATAGTACTGGTAAAAGAAACTCCAGGAAAAAATGGATAGGTGCACTGGCCGCCATGATATAACAGATAAAATGTTAAAAACAGGGTTAAACATCATAAAATAAAATCAATCAGCAGTGAGAAGGTAATGACTCCTTTCACAATGACTATCATCAGTCCTAGGCCAGAATCAAGCGTAGCTTCAAATCAAATATGCTACTCCTAGATTTAATGCCCTGTATCTTACAAACTGAGCTACATGACTCGGCTAAAAAAAAAAAGTCACTTTAACCCTTTCCCAAATGACAAATTTTGGACTGGTCCGAATTGAAATAGTTTGCAGATGACAATTTTAAATTTGATGAGAATGGCAGAAAGTTATCAAAATGGGTAGAAAACACTGTGGGAAAAGGAGAAATTGCTCGTTACGAGCAATTTCTCCTTTTCCCACAATGTTTTCTAAAGACTTGTACTGCAGACACGTGAAAACCAGGGCTTGTTTGGGAAAGGGTTTAATGAAAAGGGGGCTACATGCATCTGCAAAAGGTAAACCCTCATTTCACACTGCGCAGTCTGCATGGCCTGACCTAGGTTGAAACTTTGTGCTCTCTTTAAATTTTCTGCATGACAAAAGGACCATTCTACCTGATGATTCAGTGGGCTGCTAGGCATAATGGATTTTATGGATCCATAAAATATGATGGCTTGCTTGGAATAAAACACCATGGCAATGAATTAAGCCAACTTTTCCCAAAGTGCCGCCTAAATGAAACGGAAACTTCCCATCCAACAGCAGAAAACACCCATCTATAACAATTTTGAGCCTAAAACATCTCAAGGTATTGGAGAGAGCAGATGTAAGATCAGACTATTTTCCATGCCATATCTTAATCTGGCGTCAAAAAAAAAAAAAAAAAAAAAAAAAATGGTCCTAACTTCAACATTTTTATGGTCATTGGTTCTTGCCTTATGCAAGGCTTATGTTATACAATTTCTACCTGTTAGATTAAAATAGTTTTAACCCTGAAGATGCTAAATAAATGAAAAGAAAATTTTCACTCAATAGTAAACACCCATAATTATACTGTGATTTCAAAGTTGATTTCAACACGGGGAAAAAATATACCGTAACGGACAGTGTAGATCTAAGATCAGACTGCACGTTCTTGTAATGCTCCTGGACCTAGCTAAAGTACACAAAAAAAACTGACCACTTATCATGGAAAATGGTTTTCTTGGTAAGATGCAGCTGGAAGATCCATGTAAGCCACTATAACAGAAATATTTCTGTTTTAAAAACCCCTTATCTTACACTGTATGTCAGAAAATGCAGGAGAAACTGTCAATAGAGTCCAAATCTCTAAAATTTTCTTGAAGGGGCCCACCTCCCTCCTGGAAGGGAGCTCTCCTACACACACCCCCCTCCCCTTGGCCCTTTACGCCTCGAAGTGCCCTTCTTAACCCAGCACCCTGTCCATTTTTTACCCTGGCTGGAGCACTGCATGACAAAAATGTAGACCAGTCCAAGCTGAAAGCATTTGCAGACAACAATTTAAATGTAGCTCAAATGATGTACTTGGTCTTTGGTAAGGTAGAAAACATTATTGAGAAAAAGGAGAAAATGCAGGTTAAAAGTTTAAACTGCTTTCAACAGTATATAAACATGTAAACAACAATACTTTGAGGGTTATCTGCCTTTTTGGTAATGGGCTCCCCATCTAATAGTTACCATACAACCAGGGTCTGAGGTAAAAATCCTTTGCAAAGATAGAGATATTAGAAAATATCCAAGTTTTTGAAGGACTCGGACAATTACAAGGCTATCACAATTGAGCCATGCTCTGTGAAAAGGGGGCTTAATGCAGCTGTGAAAAGTATCAACCAAGGTCAGCCTTCACAGTTTGCGTAGGCTGACCTGGGCCGCACTTTTCGCTATTGGTCAAGTTTCTGTATGTTCAAGGACCAGTCTACCTCTTCGTTAAGTCATTTGTTAAGGTAAGTGGCTATAATTGATATGTAATTATGACATGGCTTGATTGGTATTATGCGTTAACCCTTTACCAAATGACAAAATTTTAGACTGGTTCAAATTGAAAGCATTTGCAGACGACAATATAAATGTGATTGAAAAATTGAAATTTGTTTTGGGAAGGGTAGAAAACATCGTGGGAAAAGGAGAAAATGCTGGTTACCAAAAAGGCTTCTTTCACAGGGTCATTAAAAGTCGGGATTGTGTGGAAAAGAGTTAAGGAGATGCATTAAGCCCCCTTTTGCCAGAGCACGACTCAATTATAATCTGAAACAGCAGAGCGTAGAACGTGATAATGTACCTGTGTGCAAGTCCTAATGCCATAGTAGCAATCTCTCTCTGTGGAAGTGATACAAGACTGTCGACTTGTTGACGAATACCTCGCATCAATTCCTGAATTGCGGAACTAGCCACACAATTTATATTGTACTTTTCCTGTGGCGAGAAAAAAAAAATTAGATATTATCTCTTCACCTGATCAGCGATGACAAAAATTCACAATTTTCCAAATTAAAAACATTAGCAGACAACAAACTTAACTCTTTACCACACAATCCCGACTTTTAACAAAACTGAGAAAGAAGCCTTTAAGAAAACATTGAGGGAAAAGGAGAAAATGCTGGAACCAGCATTTTCTCCTTTTCCCACAATGTTTTCTACCCTTCCCAAAACATATTTCAATTTCTCAGTTACACTTATTTTGTTGTCGGCTGATGCTTTCCATTTGGACTAGTCTAAAATTTTGTAGTTTGGTAAAGAGTTAATGTGACCCCACTGTCTGGATTTTCCTTTGAAAAAGGAAATTCCATTGAAAAAGAAAAAAAAAGCATTGTGGGAAAAGGAGAAAATGAGTTTTACCAGCATTTTCTCTTTTTTTCCCAATGTTTGGATATGCCTTTTTCCCCTGGGGTCTCTAAAACACAGGATTGTTTGGTTAAGGTTTACAACACATGTGGTTTGTATACTTAACCATTAACTCTTTACCAGAAGACAGAAAGGTAGACTTGTCTAAATTGAAAGCATGTGCAGAGGGCAAAATAAACATGACTCAAACACTGAAATTTGTTTATAGAACCTGAAGGGTAGAAAACATTGTGGAAATAGGAAAAAATGCTGGTTACCAGCAATTTCTTCTATTCCCGCAATTCTTTCAAACGCCTCGTTTCTCTGGGTCATTAAATGACTGGATTGTGTGGTTATGATTGGAATGTGGCCCAGATCATGGAATTTGTCTTCAATTGGGTAGAAAACATTGTGTGAAAAGGAGGAAATGCTGGTTATCAATGTTTTCTCCTCTCACAATGTCTGCGAAAGGCTTCTTTCTCAGGGTTGTTAAAACTTGGGATTGTGTGGAAAAAGGTTAAACAATATCACATATTTAACAATCTTGAGGTCAAAGAATTTTGAAAATATCAAGGGGAAAGGAAAAAATATGCAGGTAATGATGATGCTTTCAACGTCAAAAATCAAATCCAAAGATAACATGTTTTTATAGCCCCGAGGCTCCGACCTAAACCTCCAGGTTACATATCCTACACTTTATTGCTGAGCCACACAGCAAGCAAAATATTATCACAAAATTCTGTCCATTTTTAATTAACTTTTTACGAAACAACAAAATTTTGGCCTGGACCAAATTGAAAGCATTTGCAGACGACAAATTACCTGTTGCTAAAATAATGATTTCTATCTTTGATAGGATGGAAAACATTGTTGGAAAACAAGATTGCTGGCTACCAGCACTTTCTCCTTTTCCCACAATGTTTTCTAACCAATTGAAGACAAATTCCATGATCTGGGCCACATTCCAATCATAACCACACAATCCAGTCATTTAACGACCCAGAGAAATGAGGCGTTTGAAAGAATTGCGGGAAAAGAAGAAATTGCTGGTAACCAGCATTTTTTCCTATTTCCACAATGTTTTCTACCCTTCAGGTTCTATAAACAAATTTCAGTGTTTGAGTCATGTTTATTTTGCCCTCTGCACACGCTTTCAATTTAGACAAGTCTACCTTTCTGTCTTCTGGTAAAGAGTTAATGGTTAAGTATACAAACCATATGTGTTGTAAACAATTTTCAAATGCTTTCTCTTTCAGGGTCATTAAAGTCGGTATTGCATGGTAAGGGCTTAAGACTGCAAATGTCCACTTGATAAAATCAATAGACCAGTTGGATGGCGACTTTTTATTCCCATCTTATAATCCCTTTACCACACAATCCCTGGTTTCAACAACCCTGAAGAAGGCTTTCGAAAACATTGAGGAAAATGGAGAAAATGGTGGTTACAAGCATTTTCTCCTTTTCCCACAATATTCCTACTCTATCAAGATCAAAAGTCATCGGTCATCTGCAAACGTTTTCAATTTCGGTGGGTCTAAAATAGCATTGTTCAGTAAAGAGTTAACCGAATGGTCTTTCATGTTGCTTTCAACATTTTTTCAGCGACAGTTTACTTGACCCTTTCCCAAACAATCCCGTTTTTTCATGACCCTGATGAAGAGGCCTTCTGAAAACTTTGTGGGAAAAGGAGAAAATGCTGGTAACCAGCATTATCTCCTTTTCCCACAAGGTTTTCTACCTTATCAAAGAACCACAGTTCAGTTGTACTTCTTTCAGGTTTGTTGCTTGCAGATGCTCTCAATTTTAAAGTGCCAAAATTTGCTGTTTGGGAAAGGGTTAAAATGAGGAAATTTGTTGACTCATTTCTCCTTTTCCCACAATGCTTTTAAAAGGCTTCTTCCACAGGATTAAAAGTCAGTATTGTGTGATAAAGGGTACAGGTGTCCTTGTATTCAACTCGCCCTTTCTCAAGGACCCGCCCATCAAGTGCCTCGAGCAAGACTTAGCCTTGAACCTCAAGATTATGACTGCTAAACCTTCATTACTGAGTCATTCATGACTCCCAGCATGCATAAAGTTACAAGTTGAAGTCAAAGCGGCCGGCTGAAAATACCAAACAAACTAACATCTCACCCAATAAATGTCACCTCAAACACTCTCATCAGAACATAACACCCATAATTAATGGGAACGTTCTGTACACATTTACTTTATCTAATCACTGAGTATGAGGAGATGGCAATAACCTTGATAACATTTCCAAGTTTGGCGTCAGCTACTGCAAGTTCCTCTTGGGCTTCTTTGGCAACCTGCTTCTTGATCAGCGACTTCAAAGTTTTACACATTTTACCCTCTACGGCAGCAGTGGCCGCTGAAATGGAAGAACAGATATCAATCACACATCATGCTTAACCCTTCACCACACCTGTTAACCCTTTACCACACAATCCAGACTTTAAACGACCCTAAAAAGCAAACCTTTTGAAAACGTGGGAAAAGGAGAAAATGCTGGTAACCAGCATTTTCTCCTTTTCCCAAAATGTTTTCTACCTGTCCCATAATTAATTTCAATTTTTAAGTCGCTTCTATTTTGTTGTCTGCAAATGCCTTCAATTTGGACCAGTCTGAAATTTTGTCATGTGGTAAAGAGTTAAACAACTTTGGATTTTCCTAAATTCAAAGCACTTGCATTCAACATATCAAAAATTAATGTGATACAAATTGGTACAAATTGTGAAATTTGTCTTTGAAAGGGTAGAAAACATGGAGAAAAGAAGAAAATGCTGGCTACCAGCATTTTCTCCTTTTTCCACGTTGTTTTCGAAAGCCTTCTTCCTAAAGGTTGTTAAAAACTCATAATTGTGTGGAAAAAGCTTCTATAAATCGCAATTTGGGACTCTTGTGTGTAGATCCCATACAAAACTCTTCCTGTACCACATTCTATTAGAACTTAAAAATATTAATAGCAATTTCAACGATCAAGACGACACAAAGGTAACAAGTAGGGGTGAAACAATACGGTAAAAAGCGTATTGCAATATATTGCAATACGCCTGACCCGTATTGCAATACGTATTGCAATATGCTGTATATGCTGACATTTAACATATCTGACCACTTGTAGTCACTGTTAGGGTAGCATATGCTCAAAAGGTGATAAAGAAAACTAGTACATGTGCTTGGAACTCTTCCATTCTTTCAAGATAATGAACTAAAAAGCAATTCTTTTGCCCAAACAGCGCTCTTTCCCTTTGTATTCTTAACAAAGTCAAACTCGCTACTTTGACGATCTTCGTCTGCCATTTTTTTTTTCTACAAGAGCGTACTTGTTTATATAAAAACCAGCGCTACTATACCGAACTTCGGGAGCTCAACAGAGTAGACAGTGCGATGCACTAACTTACTCAGTTGCTTACTGTACTAACACTAATACTTTGCCGCTTAACTACCGGAAGACGCAAAAATAAGTGTGAGCAAAGTTATAAGAAATGAATAACATACAAACTCTGTTGATCCAAAAGCATTAAAGCTCAACGGTTATTTGGAGTTCGTGTCGTGAATTTTATGTGGTCATAGTTTTACCTAAACACCGGTGACACCGCCTGTGGAAAAAATAAACAACTTTCGCTTTCGCTGTATGTTGAAAAAACAATCGATTTCTGACAGAACTTTTGGGAAAACCGGACTTTCTGATGCAATTAAGAGCAGTTGACATATTGCAGAAATACCGATACGGTAAAATTCGAACCGGTTTCGGTTTTTTTCTTTGAATAGACCGCGGTTAATCGGTTAATCGGTAAAACGTTTCACCACTAGTAACAAGCATTCATTTAATCTTTACCTCCTTATTTTTCAACCTGTCATGCCGATTTGGTTACATTTCAATATTTCCCCCTTTTTTAAAACCTTTCTTCACATTAAATCTGAACTATCGTTCGAAAAATGCGGAAGGTGTCTTCAAAAGGAGAGTGCAAATATGCACACCATTGTAATGTCCCGTGTTTTACCAGTTAAATTCAGCAAATTTTTATCAAAAAAAATATCCAAAATAAAAAAATGAAACATATTAGTGAAAAGTTATGTTGTATTATCTCTCTATCTGCTAAACATTGATTTAAGGCAATGATAACAATTTGCAACAAAATCAGGAAAACAATGATAAATTTAGACCCACTCCTGTTTTGCCCACAAGTGAAGAATCACCTCTATAAATGACTGATTTAATGGTGTTTTATGCCGCTTTCAACAATATTTCAGTCATATCACGGTGACAGCTCACATATTCATGTATTTCCTGGGTTTCACCAGTACTAGGCTAGGGCTCTGAAGTGTCTTGCCCTAGGAAACTCCGACGAAAAACCCAGTGGATCCAGTGAGGCTCGAACCCGGGGCCTCCAGGTTACGAGTCTTGCACTTCACCACTGAGTCACGCAGGACCCCTCTATAAATGACACATGAGGATAATGACCATTAAGTTGCTTCATTATTTATCCACAAAGCTTTACCTGCGAGGGCTTCTGTAGTGTCTGCAAACTTCTTGAAATGTTTTAACTGCAATCTGAAGTTGTAAATATCAAGTTCTTATATTTTACATGACTATACTTGCACAACATTTCAAATATTATAGCGTTCTGGTATGCTGATGTTGTCAAACCTTTGTACACATCACTTTAACTCTTTCACAAAGGACAAAATTTTAGACTTGTCCAATTTGAAAGCATTGGCAGACAACAAATGAAATATGGCCAAAATGATTGGATTTGCCTTTGAAAGGGTACAAGACATTGTTGGGAAACAGGAAAATGCTGGCAACCAGTATTTTCTTCTTTTTCCACAATGTTACGGGTTCTTCCCCTGGGTTGTCTGGTAACCTGTCGTTTACAAAACGCATTCAATATGGATATGCCAAAAATATGTCAACCCTTAAAGCGCCTTTCACTAATACAGTTGCCTTTGCGGCCAGTGCAGATCAAGATCAGGCTGCACAAAACGTGCAGCCTGATCTTTGATCTACACTGTCCGCTATGTTAAAACACTACAGGCAAAATGTAGCCATGAATTTGCTATTACATTGGTTTTATTCTAAAATGAAAATGACCACTGGCTTTAATCTACCCTTTAACCCTTTACCAAACAACAAAATTTCAGACCAGTCCAAATTTAAAGCAGTTGCAGATGACACATTAAAGGTAGCCTAAATGTTGCGATCTGCCTTTAATGGATTAGAAAACATTGTGGGGAAAGGAGAAAATGCTGGTTACCAGCATTTTCTCCTTTTCCACAATGTTTTCAAAAGCCTTTCTCAGGGTCGTTAAAAGTCGGGATTGTGTGGTAAAGGGTTAAGGGGTAACTAATATCAATACAGCAATAACTCAGGCCCTTTTGCGAAGCTTTGAAAGAGCAACTTTAAGTTCTAAAATGATACCGTCTGATTTAGAGAAAACTTACATAGGATAAAATGGTATGGTAAAACGAGCATTTAATAGTAACAAAAATCGTAAAACTCACATTTTCTTGGCTTTCTCTGGAGATTCAAAATCTAGATACAGATTGTCTGCCTCTTGCAATTTCTTTTCTTTCAGAACCTGATTTATACAAGGGAAATATTGTGCGTCATGAACCTGTGCCACAAAACAATATCCATTAACCCTTTCCCAAACAAGCCCTGGTTTTCAAATGTCTGCAGTACAAGTCTTTTGAAAACACTGTGGGAAAAGGAGAAATTGCTCGTAACGAGCAATTTCTCATTTTCCCACAGTGTTTTCTACCCTTTTTGATAACTTTCTGCCATTTTCATCAAATTTCAAATTGTCGTCTGCAAACTCTTTCAATTTGGACCAGTCCAAAACTTGTCGTTTGGGAAAGGGTTAACTCTTTACCACATGAGAAAAATGCAGACTTGTCCAAGTATATTGAAAGTGTTTACAGACAACAATCAAAATGGGACTTAACCTTTTACCACACCGTCCCAAGTTTTAACGACCATGAGGAATAAGCCTTTGGAAAACATTGTGGGAAAAACAGAAAATGCCTGCAACCAACATTTTCTCCTTTTCCAACAATGTTTTCTACCGTTCCAAAGCAAATTTCAATTTTTGAGTCAAACTCATCTTGTCAACTGCAAATGCTTTCAATTTGGACATGTCTAAAATTTTGTCGTTTGGTAAAGAGTTAAATGAGGAAACTTGTCTTTGATAGGATAGAAAACATAGTGGGAAAAGAAGAAAATACTGTTTACCAGCATTTTCTTCTTTCTACACAATATTTTCAAAAGCATTCTTTATCAGGGTGGGTTATTGATTGATTGATTGTATGGTGTTTAACGCCCTTTTCAACATTATTTCAGTTATATCGCGGCGGCCAGTGCACCTATCCATGCTTTCCTGGAGTTTCTTTTACCAGTACCACGTACAATATTAATTCCAAGCCACTGGCTGCTTTCGAACATAACCATTACCAAAACAATGGCCAGCTGTGAGAGAGGAATGAATCCTGTTGCAATGACCATCATCAATCCTCGGAAAGAAATTGGCCAAGCCAGGGATCGGACCAGCGACCTCCTGTTCTCAAGTCCTCTACGCAACCGACTGAGCTATGGGGGCTCATCAGGGTGGGTTATTAAATCTCAGGATTGTGTGGTAAAGGCTTTAGTACTAGACAATATTCTGTTTATTATCATAGAAATAATGACAAAAAATTGGTTGATTAAATGGGTGTTTTACACCGCTTTGACCATTATTTAAGTCGTATCACGGCAACAGCTTACATATTCATGTATTTCCTGGGTTTCACAAGTACTAGGCTAGGGATCCCAGATGTCTTGATCAAGGACGCTCCCATGAAAAACCCAGTGGATCCTGTGAGGCTCGAACCTGAGGCCTCCAGGTCACACACTTTATCACTGAGCCACAAAGGATACCATGGCACTCACATTAGGCCTAATAAAAAAATATCTGTGTTCAGGGTTTCGGTCCCAGATACTGTAGGTAGGGATTTCTTTTTTTTTCAGAAAATTTTTACATGAACTATGTACTGAAATCACACCCCCCCCCCCAAAAAAAATTTTTTTTTTCAATCGTAGTATAAAAAGTTTAGGATTGGCAGCATTTTCTAGGTAGAGTCGGGAAACCCTAAATGCAGATATTTTTTTTTAGGCCTTACAGCGCAGGTTCAGGAAGTCGGCCATTAACATTTTTCTATCACAATTTATCAGCTTTATTTGTACTACCAATTTGTGCAAGGTAAAGGAAACTGAAGTATGCCCAGTGTGTATATATTTGCTTAACTTACCAATTCAATTGTGGCTCATACTACATGCTCATTTTTCTTTTTTCAAATTACAACGAACATGCATGCACAGTCAATGACTTAACCGTGGATGGTTGTTCCCTTATCAGCCAAAATTTAATATGTTTGTTACATAAATGGTGAATTGCACTATGATAGATCTATATATAAAATGTATGCACTAAAATGGGTGTTAATGTGAAGATCAATTCACTGTCTATTAATCAATGTCCATCCTTGAAGCAGACAAGCAGAATGAAGATGCACACAACTGGCTTCGAATGCTCGGCAAGATTATGAAATTTCGACGATAAGCTGAAGAAAGCTTCTCAGAGGGTGCTATATAGACAAACACAAGGAATATCTGTGGAACAACAGTTTGAAATACAGGGAAATTTAGTCACAATTGAAATTTGGATTTTCCATGGACCACGAATTTCACCTATTGATGACCATATTTAATATCAAATGACAATTTCTTCGCATTGGTGATACCATTTTAGCTGAAACAGCCCCTTATTTCTCCTCAAAATGACAAAATATAACACAACTATGACATATTCTTTGTCCTTTAAAATGAAGTTACATGTTAAGTTATACCTCTCAAGTTAAATGCGGTGTGTAAATTTCATGGTATTGTAAACCCTTACAGAGTTATACAGAGTGAAATACAGTTCTATTCAAAGAAATTATGCTATTCATAGGTACATTATAATTTCAGGTCAGGAGATGACATCACCATGGCTTTAGAATTTGACAATGATGAGATTTGGTCTGTTTGAGGTGAAACACCATGAAATTCCATCATAGGTGAAATTAGATTTTTCCATGGACCACATAGACCACTTTATGTGGCACACTTAGGACTGAATTCCCTATTATCGTGGTACTAAAACGTTCCACTGTGTGTAGAAAGATTATTGTCTTGTCTGCTATTTTTCTGTTGCAAAAATCATGTGATGATACCTCATGTGTATTTCTACGATAACTGATTTTCCGTTTGTCAGTTAACGACTCTAAATCAAGGCAAAGCAGGGGACAGCATTGGCCAACTTTTAAAAAGGCTTACTTCCAGTATTATCGTGACATTGAGATGAGACCCTGGAAGATTTACATGCTCACCCTATTTGTGTTCAAAACTTTGGCAAATGAAAATCAAGTTATTTTCAAAGTGTTGAGATGATTAATTTTACCAAGAATTCTGAGCAACATATATAAATAAATTCTCCGTGTCATTTTGTAAGCGAGGTCTTACTTTGCGCACCTGTAAAAATGGAGGAAAAAACGATGTCTACAAATCTTTGATTAAAATAGCATCAAATACCCCATTTTGGACCTCTTTTGTGGATAAAAAAAGTGAATATATAATTTCTAGAGTGTTCTTTCATTTCAACAGATCTGGGAACTCAATTAAAAAAATGTAGTGCTTTGAGAAGAAGATTTTTATAATTAGCATGTCAAAAATTTGTCATGGCCTCTTATTTTTGTTCCCATATTTGGAAAGCCGTGACATCACCATTTAGCGGTCGTCTGAAATTTACTTTCCCGTTTGATAAACTTCAGTGACAGGAAAACAAATTTTACAGAACTGTTATAATGATATTGATTTTGTTACGCTGAGAAGATCACCAACTTCATCTAGGGGATAGAGTGATTTTGCAAAGAGCCAACTTTTCTTACTATTCGGATGAAAACTCGATTTTACCTACCATTTTCGGAAAATTTGCCGAAGTAAGTTTGCATAGTGTGTTAACTGTATCTGACCTACGAATGCTCACGTGAGGACATCCTCAAGGAGGCGCATTTCAGCCTCACTTTCGGAAATAGTTTATACCACAATGTTGAAGAACCGACAATAATACCGGAAGTGACTATACATTGTGGTCTGCCAATGTTTTCAGGTTGGATAAAGCTAACATTCATTATATGGTTACAAGTAAACAAGTGAGCTTGGGATGAAAACATTCAAGTGTGTGTGGGGGGGGGGGGTGTTTGGAAGCAGCTTGCTGTTCCCACCTCATACAAAATATTTTTTTTAACAAAAATCTTCCAGAACAGATCTCTCGACACGTGCTCCTTGTTTATTCACTGGCAAACCTCTGCTCCGACTGCACGTTCCATCTTATCTTCACAGACTTCAAGAGTGTTCAATTAAGAGTCAACTCATAATGCAACCGAAAATTTTATGCAAGTACTTGTTTGTCAGATATTATGTAAAATATGGGAAGAGGTATTGGCATATCGCGAGTTAAATGCCTCACCACGTGGGCCTTAGCATGGGTGCGAGTTTGATACATGTATTGTGCAAAAAAAAAAAACACCGCAGTGGCTTGCTTGTCATGGGCTGAGAAGAAAACAATCGCACAACTGTTCTGAATGAAACCGAAATATAAGCTTTGCAAACCTTAAAGACGGCGTAGCCAGCCGCAGTTTCAAATAGAACCAACATCGTTCCGCCACCGTGCAGTCTTCACGAGGATAAATTGTTTTGTGCGCATGCCCAGGCCATACGGTGTACGATTATTTTTAGCTAAATTGTAAGAAATACTGTTAAAAATTAGCTGCAAATCGAAAACCGGACGGACAGGGGATACCCCCCCCCCCCCTTTTTTTTTCTCTTAATAAACTGAGAGAAAGAAACCCATGTTCTAAAATGATAGAGTAGAATAGGGAAGAAAAACGTTATATAAAGTGTTTAATGGTAATTTTAAATTCGTTTACAAAAGTTAAAGTGTAATCAGGGATCATACACACTGTATCCCTATGTGAACCCTGGTTTAATTGAACAAATCCAGCATCCCGTTTTGATGTTTACGAATTCTTAGGTATTTGTGCATAAGTACTCACTTTCATCCCTAGAATCTGAATAAATTTAATGCTAAATAATTTCTAGACAGCAGTGAAAATATAGCGATTTCAAGGTCCTTTTGGGCGAAAGTCTCACGGTATCGGACGTTCTATGCAGGCTGATCTCAAACTAAAACATGTGTATTTATACATTTATTACAGGCCTGAGGCATCATTACTGAATAAGATATATTTCATATTGTGTAGCGGTCATTTATAAGGTATCAAACAGTCTTTTTTTTTTTTTTTTGTCATCAGTTTTCCATAACATTACATGTATACTGATTTGCGTTTCAAAGACCTATGTAAGTTTTGCGCCCGGTACAGGATACCCGGGCGCACTCCTCACTGATGAACAAAAGAGGGAACACATGCCACTGCATCGCATCTGCTCTCTATGTACAAGAGTACTGGTCAAAAACGCATGAATGAAATTGTGACTGTTGGTGAAACATTGGCTTATTTTTATGAGTTAGAGGGTAAGGAGAAAAACAAGGTCTGAATCGATTAAAATGGCCAAGGACCCAAAGTTGCGCATATAGTGCTCGAAACAGAATGCGGATCATGTAAGCAGTATTTTTGATTGCCAGAAAGTTGTTGCTTGAGCTCCTGTGGCAAGTGTGTCACTGGAGTCTGTTACCGAAGTTTTGTTCTTTCGGCAATTGTTGAGCACTATGCTACAGACCGTCCATGTACCCGCGTGCTCAAACTCAAGCTCCTCCATGACAACGCACCTTCCCACAAATCATTTGTGGCTGTCACTTGCCTTAGCGAGAACAGTATTGTAACTTTACCACGTGTTCCATACAGCCCTGATCTTGGTCCATGTGATTTTTGGCTCAACCCATATGGTCGACAGACCTATTTTCAAGGGATACCTGTTTTCGAACCAGAAATAATATCCGAGTTTTCTTGCGAACTATGAAGTGAATTCAGGACGTCATCGTTTTGTGTAAATCGATTATCTATCTGAATGTAAACTACAGTGTCATTGCTGTTAATTTACAAAATGCAACAAAAACAACACAGTATGCATGTTTGTAAAGAAAGATCGGTTTTAGCGACAAATTTCTTAAATAGTACCCTTTTCAACCCGATACATGTCCAAGTAACATTCTCCGTCTTGAAAAATTGCCGACATGTGACATAGTCAGTCTTGATGCCAAGTACTGAAATAATGTGAAAAGTGTCCGATCTATGATTAGATGGAGAATTTCCAGACCTATTTTGTTCGGTCACTTATGAATGAACAATTTTTCCAGAAACAATGGCCGCTACAGAGAGAAAAATGTTTCCAACTTTTTTATTGAGAAACTAAAAATTTTCAGATGTTTATATAATAAAATGGTGTTTAAAATAATTCTTCATTTGTCCTCAGCGATGCATATAAATTGAGAGAGGGGAGCAAAATACCTTATTTTTTGTTATTTTGGTATTCTTGCACTGTTGTTACGAAAGGACTAATGGCAACCATGACACTCATCCGTCCTATTCATGGCGCTTACAAAAAACTGAGGATAAGCGACTCAGAACCGTCCATTTATAGACTTGTATTGTTCAAAACAGTTTCTTCTTGTGATAGTGAACTTTTTTGTTGAGTTTTGGTGTACATGATGATTTTTAGCTTTCTATTTATGAGCTGTTTTATAGATATTGAAAGCCGCGAAATGAGGGCATGTTTTCCCATGCGCCAATTCAGCTTCTGGCACAAGACTGAAGGGTGAAATATGTTGTTTCCGTTCAATATGCTTGATTCAGGCAAAATTTATGGTTTTATATGCATTTAAATTTGATTTGTTTTGTTTGTTTATAAAATGTTTTTGGTATTCAGTACTTCATTTAAATAAATTATGCGTAAGCTAAAATTATCAAAATAGTCCATGAAAACTGATATGGTCACCATACATTATTAGCTGTCCGGTCAGGTGGCAGGGCACTTGGAAAATTGTTCACGGCTGTGGCAAATCAGGTCGCCCCGAGCCGAATTCATTATAAGCCTATTGCAAAGTTTTACCATTCGAAAGTGTATTTAAGTGAAATTTTCCTTTTTTCCAGTCTTAAGGATCGATTACGCTTACGAAATCAAATTTCCCTTCCGAATGCCCCAAAATACTGAAAACCGATGCCGCTATATAAACTGACGTCACTGAAAATTTCGACCATCTTCTATTATCGACACCGCGGCTTTTCTCTGTTTACATATGGAATATTACAACAGTCTGCATTTCTGCGTGGTCGGATCATGTCGAGTTGCGTATGTAAAGAGATGGGTATCGGATGAGACCGAAGGTCGAATCCGATGCGCATCTTTTTACACGCAACGAGACATGATTCGACCACGCGGAATGCAGACTGTTGTAATATTCCTTTTATTATATACCTCACCACTAGAACTGTAAAGAAACATCACTAAATCGATACGAATAACCAAAAAAATCTGAGAACTACAATTTATTGTAGATATGTACAATATTTATGAATGGCGGTAAGTCTGCACAGATCAGGATGCATTTAAAAATGGCGGTTGCTGTTTGAGCCGCTGTAAGAAAATAAACAACAACAGTGGCTTAAAAACTATTTCTTGAACAATGAAATGGTAGACAGTGGTTGTTATTCACTGTCATTATCAAGAACAGTACATTTTTCAATGCAGGATTCAAGTCAGTTCTGTGATTATTAAGCGCGATGCTGAAATCACAAGTGTACTGTGCAGTAGCATTAATTTTGGAAACACGCTTTCGAAACAACACTTCTTTATGTAATAGGCATTAATCAATATCGGACAAAATCAAGCTCTGCATAAAAACGATTTTTGAAAAAAGAAGATGACAACAACAGTCAAAGTATCTATAAATTTATACACTGATAAATGGGTTTCGTGTTTTTTCATGCCAGCTTTGTGATGCTAGTCGTGAACGTTTAATTTTATTACACGCAAGTAGTCCATGTACACGATTATGCTGTACACACGATACTAGATTGATCAGTACGGAAAAAAATTTCCGTCGAGTTGTATTGCACGGGTGGTAAACGGGACAACTAGCTCCAAAAGGAGTCAATAGTATTTTGTTGCCTCGTAACATACGGGTATTTGCGTGCTAGTTGCATAGATAGAAAAATTGTCAACAAAGGTAGGTGTCGATTTCTTTAAACCTTGTTCATTTCCTTACCGGAGAACTTTTGAAAAATCCGGCAATGCTATGCGATATAAAAATGACTAAACTTTATTCACCGCTAGCATATGGCATATAAGTATGCAGCGCTTGGATAAAATCTTGGCAAAACTTTCGAACACAGTACTGCAAACCCGCCACTTTATGTAACACGGAGATTTGGAAGCACGGATTTTCTAGATATTCGTCCAACATATGGCCATTACACTACCTGATGCACGTTTTCTGGTATTTTCAAGCCCATAAAAGACTAAAAAACCCAAAAATTGGAAATTAAATAATTTGTATGTGGAGAATACTGGCAATATTTTTGTGCGCGCCAGTTGCCTAGCACAAGGGGTAGTTGGATAGACAAGGAGGTAGTTGCCTCCTAATATATGTACTTCAAATGATACACATGAGTCAGCTTTTATCTCAGATTGAGCTTAGTGATATTTATCGTCTGCCAGTGCTTATATTTTCGACCCTGTCTAAATTTGTCATTCGGTCATCGGATGACTAAGTAATACTTTATATAATATTTTCAAGTGGGCGTGTCCGAGACACAGACACTCGGTTTCCCGATGTTTGAACAACTCACAAATACTGAGATCCATAAAATACACAAGGTTCCGCAGCTGCCATTTTTTTCTAGCAACGGAATTTTATACTGACTCCACGTTGGGGCTGCGTTCATTTCTATAAAGGTTTCCGACATCCTTGGTACCCTTATTAGAAATTGGCACAGCCCAAACATGACGACAGTGTAAACTGAGAAAAAAGCAGCTGCAAAAACGTGTGTAGGCTACTCTATATACAGTCCTAAGAATTGGCAACTTGTTAAAAGATCGGAAAACCGAGTGCCTGTTGTTCTAATAAAAAACTGCAAGGGATGGGTGGTATCCTTATCATGCATGTAACTGATGCACCCCCTTAAAGTACTTTAAATTGTTAAATTTGAAAGATATGCTGGTTTTGTGTTGCTTTACTTGAGCGATGGCGTTTATGTTTTCTGCTTGACAAGAATGCCTCCGTCGCAGTTTTTCCTTTGAATACACCCATCTGAAAAATATATTTGAATGGGGTTTTACGCCGTTTCAAACAATCTTTCAGTTATATCACGGCGAAGTTCACTAACTCATGTGCTTTCTGGGTATCAACAGTACTACGCTGGGACTCTGAATGCGCTGTCCAAGGACATACCCACGTGACCAGCGGCCCGGCCGGGACTCGAACCCGCGACTCTCGACACCTTTCAGGTCACGAGTCCGCCGCTATTCCTATTTCAAGTATAGCATAGTCATCCAATTACAAATGCCAAATTTTAGAAAGAGTCAAAAGCACTTGCATATTACAAATTTTACTAAGCTCAAAATTCTGAAATGAAAAGAATATATAACTCGTGTGTTCCAAAATATGTTCAGAATCCTAGCTAAGTAAAATTACTTGTTGAATTACCCTGTACGGTGCTGATTTGGGGCAAATAGGTTAACTGAATTTTAATTACTAGGCCACTACCTCCTTGTCTATTCTACTACCCTCCGGGCTAGGCAACTAGCCCGCACACAAATTCAGCTATTATTCTACATACACGACTTCTAAAATTTTCAATTCTTGTTATTTCGTAATTCCCTGGGCTTGAAATTAATAGGGAAGGTGCATCAGGTATTGTAGTGGCTATATATTGGACATTCAATGAGAAAATCCGTAGTTTCAGATCTCCGATTTACAGTTTTACCGCTCGATGTTCGAAAGTTTGTCCAAGATTTTATCTAAGCGCTGCATACTTATATGCCATATGCTAGTGGTGAATAAAGTTTAGTTATTTTTATATCGCATAGCATTGCCGGATTTTTGAAAAGGTCTCCGCTATGGAAATAAACAAAGATTAAAGTAATCGACACCTACCTTTGTTGACAATTTTTCTATCTATGCAACTAGCACGCAAATACCCGTATGTTACGAGGCAACAAAATACTATTGACTCCTTTTGGAACTAGTTGCCCCGTTTACCACCCGTGTATTGTGAAGATACATAACGCCCCGGGCGTATTTTACTCGGATCATTTATAGATAAATAATAAATAGAGAATATATGGTTGGTGCCGAGATGGATAAAGTTTATCCGGTGAGGGTTAGAAAAATGAGAGGGCTAGCTTTAGCGAGCCCTCTTCAGTTTCACTTTAAACATATTTTATTCCCCAGTATATAACAATCTACATCAAACAATATAATCATATTACACATATACTGAAGATATGGATCAGAACGGAAGCTGAAGCTTATAAAGTTCTCCAAATTCCGGTCAACGGTTATATTTCATGATGATTTCGACGAGAAAAATTTCAGAGTAAATAATGTAGAAAGACAACAAAAATAAAAGACAAAAACATCAAAGCAGAATGGTATGGAGCGTTAATGGTAAAGATTTTCACTGCCGATATATACGTATAGGGGTCAAGGACTGTAGTAACTTCCAACTTGACCAGCATCTCTTTTTTTTAAAAGGAGTAAATGGTGACATAAATCATAATTAATGAGAATAGTAGAAGATGAAATAAAATGAATAAAAGATAATGCACAAACATGGTTTCGCAATAAATACAAAGAGGAAAAGTAAATGGTAGACATTCAACTTTAATGCGAAAACATAAAAGTTCCGTATTGCTAGTAAATCTTCAACTGTTACGTATATACATGTAAGTATGCACCGCACTAAATATTCTTTGATTATCAAGAAGGCTAAAATTTTCATCCCCGAAAAGAATAGTATGAAGATTTTAAAAGTGATGTAATGCCATATAGGCTGTAACTTAGACTAAACCTTAAGTCACGATAAAATAAACAGTCTAAAAAGTATTGTTGCGTCGATTCGACAGCACCGCATCTACAGAGAGGTGACTGCACCAAATGTTTTAAGTACAGATGCTCATTAAGACTGCTACATCTGTTACGCAACCTAGCATGAATGACTTGCATTTTCCTTTCTCCATAAAAGTAAAGCTTCCGTGGAATTGGTTTATCTACATTCAAACGGTTTTCGGGCCGAGCCGGATAGGCTTTATCCATCTAGGCACCAACCATATTCGATTTATCCCGTTTTCTAAAGGAAAAAAGCCCCTTTCTACTCCTCATTTTTTAATTACTTGATTTGTTTACAATAGGTCCCCTACGTCCCCGGTGTTCAAGCAGCCTGAGTAGGCACTTATTCTAGTCACCCGAGGAAAGCAATAGTTCTATTATATCCGACTAGAATACCCATATATCATCAAAATGAGTCATTTTTCAAAATTTCCAGCGTAATATCAATGTTTTTATTTCTAAATATGTCGAGTTTTGCTATGTATGCTGACTGTCAACGGAACGTTATACAGTCTTGTGTCATACCGTAGGTGAACGTCCCAACGGCTCCAGTTATGGCGACAGTAATATGGGCAGCAAATAAATAACGACCAACTAGAAGGAAAATTTAGGGGTTATATCCGTTTTTGTATCCAATAATTTTTGGAAAAGTATTGTGACGTCACATGACGTAATTTTCTCTGAATACTACGTAATCACTCGCAGAAATGTTGTAAACTGACATCAGTAGGGAGAAGGAAAGAACTTAACTCTAACACGAATACAGTTATTGTTTGATCATGTTATTCGTGTATTCAACAATCGGAAATCTCACGTAGACTGGACATACCACAGACTACAAATTAATGGGATTATCAACACATATCGTATACGAAATAGTGTTGAAAATTTATATGGGCAGTATCTCACCCCGCACGCAAGATAAGCTTGAGAATGCCATTCGTGACATCTGCACAAACATTCCTATTCCCAACTTTTATTCCAGCCTACCAAGGAGGGTACAGAATGTAATAAAATCGAAAGGATATTACAAAAGACTAAGGTACGAAAAGTTGGTTTTGAATATGTTGATCAGTTTTGTTTTTCAGTGCTCATTCACAGTTGACGTCAGCTATTTTGTTTTTAGACATTTGAATTTATGCCACTACAAGTCTATAATTTATTAACTTTATAGCGTGTAGGAATTCAGAATTGCCGGATAAAGCTAAGTTTATTAGGTTACCCCTTTATTAGTCAGTGTAAATAACGAAAACGGGATAAATACGATTACTACGTCCTCAGATGACGTCATGTACGTATCTGGCATCATCGGTGCCTCTTTTGGTTTTTTCATAGACGAGAAACCAAAAATTTTGTGATTTTGTTGGTATTCTAACAGACCTGAATAAGGTGAGTTGATTTATATATATATACGCCCGTAGGAAGCAAAATGTGATTGGAGAGCACAAGTCTTAATAAAGTATGGTGTTTGGTCATATTGTGTGAGGTTGGCGTATCATATTGATTTTGGGATGTTTTCTAAGGGTACCATTGAGGTGGTACAGAATTCGGCTATCTCGCTGTCTTATTTTTCTAATCTAGATCTAGAGCTAAAGATTTCTGTTGGTACTTTTAGTAAGATTGGCAAAATTAGGGTCCCCCGTGCCCTCTGTTCCTACGGGCCTGCGTTGCGCGATACATTGCTCACGTTTGGTCTTTCTAATGAACTGCTTGATTGATTGTGTGGTGTTTAACGCGTTTTTCAAACGGCGGGAAAGCAGCCAGTGGTCTGGAAAGAATACTGTGCGGAGTACTGATAAAAGAAACTCCAGGAAAGCATGGATAAGTGCACTGGCCGCCGCGATATAACTGAAATAATGTTGAAAACGGCATTAAACACGATACAATCGATCATTACAATTAAACTTAAAATATCAAGTAAGTTCTGCCACTTTTCTATTACTTTTTTAACCCTCCGTAGATCTAATATATATGTATTTTACTCACGCCCACGTCCGTGCGTGCAGTGCGGGGCTGCAAGTGCATCCAGCTTTTGGCGGGAAAATTACCAAAAGAGCACGCGGAACCAAAGGAAATGCTGCTTCATTAGATCTATTTCAGCGTTTCAAGCCATGAAACTGAGGAAGCGCTTGTCATTGGGAAAAGATCAGCTTAATTAGAAAGAAATTAGATCTAGATCTGGACTGATGTGGAAAACCTTGTCTCAGAGTAATATGTGATAACTATGACCGTGACTTTTGATTTGCGAGGATATTTAGTTTGAACAACATGGGCAATGGGAATCATATTAAAATGATCGACAGGTATATATTTCTATTACATTTTGTTTTTTCCCCAATCTGGTCCACGCCCTCAATGGATTTACATGTAATAATTTTGAAAAATTTGCTATAGTATGAAAATTAGCTCGAAATTCATACCTTATCCTGTTAACCTTTTCCCAAACAAGCCCTGGTTTTCACGTGTCTGCAGTACAAGTCTTTTGAAAACACTGTGGGAAGAGGAGAAATTGCTCGTAACGAGCAATTTCTCCTTTTCCCAAAGTGTTTTCTACCCTCTTTGAGACCTTTCTGCCATTTTCATCAAATTTAAAACTGTCGTCTGCAAACTCTTTCAATTTGGACCAGTCCAAAATTTGTCGTTTGGGAAAGGGTTAAATAAGTTAAATGAAACTTTTATGTTGATAGTAAAAACCCGAAAAAGTGTTATTTTAAACTTATTTTTGGGAGGAAAAACATCTCCCTATCAAACAGGGTGGATCAAAGATAAGACTGCACATTCTCTGCAGTCTGATCTTGATCCACACTGTCTACAAATGGTCATAGAGTCTCACTTAGCAGCTTAAGGGTTAAAGGGGCATAGATTCTATGTGCATTTCTGGTCGAGAATATTTTTTTTTTTGTAAATCACTGATATGGATACAGTATTGAATTGCGGTCCCGCGCACAGATGAACGGCGAGCGACAGTATCACCGTGTATCATCGACTCCGGAACTTGATACCAGCCGAGTCAACACAAAAAGTAGTCATGGCACTATTGGGGTGAGTCAATCGTCTTTTTGAATGGTTTTTAACGAGTGTCTTCCTACCAAACGATAAGCATCGGTGTTTAGAGATATCCAGCTGTTGTCCGTGATCGTGAGTCAAAAATAATATTCCTGCATGCTGCAAAAAACAGCGAAATCCTACTAGCTGGTACTGCTCAAACCACCATATCCCATTGAAAATCGTTCGTTTTGCGTTGTTACAAAGCTTGTTACCCTTGGTTATTAATATCAAAATATTCCGGACATTTGGAATTAACTTCGGTATAAGTTTCATACACAACAATCAAGATTTGATTGAATTATTCTCGAAAACAAAAATCCTTGAGAGTACGGCGATTTGAAAGGTTGCTGTACGGCAACATGAAAATTTCACTAAAGTAACTGTACGGCAACTTGCATCGGTATGATACAGCAAAAGTGGCTATTTTTACGCATTCTTTTATCTCTTTGCAGGTTCTTATGCCCTTTGCTTGCGCATATTGGACCAAGAGGCGTCTACATCAGGACGAATAACATATTTAGCGTTTTGAAGTCACAGAAAGGCAAAAATAGTCCTGTTACAAAATAGAAAGGGACTACCACGAATCGCGGCAGTTTGGGATTTAGAAAAGTAAAAAGAAATGTCTTTAAAAAAAGATCGACGGCGTAAGAGAAACTGGAATATGAATATTGAAACTCTTTTGTATTAGTACGAAGTAAAATAATGAAAAGTAACCTCACGAGCAATTTGCCTCTTTCTCCTCAGTGATTTTCATTTTGTTAAAAAGTGGTATCGGGCTATTGGGTAACGCTCATAAAAGTACTTAGTTTCCAAATAGCACAAGAAAAGAATTATTGCCCAGTACATTAGTTTGCTATGGTATGAATCAAGGCCCGGGGTATCGATTAGCAGTAGCAACACTTGTTGATAGTGGTTTCATAAAGTGCGAGGAAACATGCCAGCAGGCGCCCGCCGAACATGTGCACATATTTTACCAATAGCAAATTACCATCTATTCATTCTTTATTAGTACCAAGAAGTAGGTCAAAAGCTAGCGCATTTAGCTGTGCCGAAAAAAAAAAAAGTTTCATTCTCACGGTACAAAGCAGTTGTCCGCGATTCATGGTGGTCCAAGATTTTAGGCGATTAGACGCCAATAAATTAGCCGGAGCACAACAAATTTTACAGTTTACATGTGCATCCTGCTAAGGTCAGTCTGTTCATTTAGATCAGTGTCTTCAATGACCACTCTATTGATAGCTAAGGACCCAACCCTACTTCAGGCGACTAGCGAAGACTCTGATCAGACTCTGAATATAGATAGGGAGGTTGAGCTAATGTATTTGCTGGGCAAGCATATTGGTTGTACGAGTTGCTGCGGCCCGGTATAAGGGCCGTTTGAAAAGTTCATCTGCGGCGATTACCCACCTAGGAAACCATTCATATTTGATATCATCGTAAAGATCAACAACTACACTTTAATTTAATCCGCAATTCGTATGCATGCACCTGCTACAAAATACGGTCACAAGAACATATACTGTTTTTATACTGGATACTTGTATGGTCAGTTACCACACCCACCCTGCTCACACAAGTGTGTGTGTGTGGGGGGGGGGGTGTTGGGTTTGAAATAATGTTTCTGCGAGAAAATGCCAGGAACTGAAAATTTAAGAACGAAGAATGAGTCGCAGGTCGTCACAGTGTTCTGCTTTAAGAAATATTTGATATTACTGTTTTTCCCCATCTTTTTAAGAAAAGTTCAAACTTTCCTTTATACGAGTTCACGGTTAAAAGCTATGTCTCTACTACAAATACAATGTACCCTACAAAATTAATGGCCCTCTTATAGTATTTCCTGAATTATAAACTTATTGTCACAGGCCGACATACGACTCTGTAGTTTTGTTGCTAGGATACTCACACGGCCTGCGAGAGGAGTTGGCTTCCAGTCGAGCTGTGTGCTTTTTTCTTTCGATATGACCATACTCCAGCAAATAAATTCTCTTGTAACTAATGTTGGCAACTGTGAAGATGGTACTAATTAGGAAATAATACCCTTTCGCGCGCTACATTGCATCAAAATCTATTATTTTCACAATAAATCGCCGTACAGTTAGCTAGCAAGACGCCGTCCAGTATTTTTATGCAAGGCCTCAAGTTGCCGTACTCAAGCCTTCCGAGTTTTATGATGTTTTTATCGAGTTCCATCATTGTTTTGAGGAAACTATTGATTGTATTAAAGCAGCGGTGATGGGAACGCATTTGCGTAATAATGGACTGAAATTTGTCACAACCGTTTGTATGATAAACAGGTGGGTTTTGACGACACATAATTTCGGCAGTACCAGGCAGCTCGTTTTACAATAAAAAGTGAACTTAAAATCAATTTCATGTCATTTCTGGATGTGCACTTCAAACAAAAATATGTTCCGTAAATGGAGACATCCTCGTTGACGCATAATATCGCGACCTAACATCAAAATAAAGAATTTTCCTAACCTGGACACGACCAATTTTTGTTCATCACCGTTTCAGCTAGTACCAAGTTCCGGAGTCGATGATACACGGTGAGTATCTCAAATCATATATTACACACTAGTATACTGAAATTTTTAATATTACACTAGTCATGAATTTTACGCCGTAAACGAGTACAAGTCATCTTCCTACCAATATTAACATCCATAGTACCAAACGATAGCGGGAACATTATTCTACAAGAAAATCATATTACAAGTTGAGACATTTCAAGTTGCTAAGAAATATCTAGCTTGAAACTGTCAAACAAACTAACTCCGAAGAGATCTGATTGAATCGATTCGCCTAAATTTATAAGAGACAAACCCCATTTAAACGCGAAATCTGTTCATTATCCGACAAGTAACACTTCAGGTCCATAAATTTTAAACTATATCGGCCTCAAAGCTAACAATTTGATGTGAATAGGCTGTACGAACCTTTTTTCTATCACGAAAACTGTCCAGTGTACCTGCTTCCACCATTTTAACTTACCTCGGTTACTTTGAAAGGCGTATTTTCATTGGTATTCCACGAAGGTGTGTCTGACCTCGACCAGTGAGAAAACGCGTTACAAAATTCGCACTGTACACCATAATGGTTGAAGTTCAGACGGCTTGATATTTTCAGATGGAAGAAAAGGTTCGTACAATCGAAAAACACATTTATGTTCCAACTTTAGCGCATATATAGTTTTAAGTTCGTGACTTGAAGTGTATGTTGCACAAAAACGGAAAGTTTTCGCGTTTTAAATGCTTTTTAGTCTTGAAAGTTTTCGGAAATCATTGCAATCAGATCTCTTCCGAGTTGGTTTGTTTGACAGTTTCAAGCTAGATATTTCTTAGCAACTTGAAATGTCTCAACTTGTGATATGATTTTCTTGAAGAATAATGTTTTTCGCTATCGTTTGGTACTATGGATATTCATATTGGCAGTAAACTGACTTGTAAACGGCGTGAAATCCGTGACTAGAGTATTGAAAATACTTTACGAGTTGTTTACCTTTCAATATAGTAGTGTGCAATATATGTTTTATACTGTCGCTCGCCGTTTACCTTTTGTCCCGCGAGGGAAAGCTGTTTGCGACATTTAGAGGTAATACAGTTCTATGGAGGTCAAATTCCAGGGTCCATATTCACCAACCATTCTTAAGAACATTCTTTGTCTTATTCTCCAGGATTATCTAAATTTTAAAGTAACACAACTACTGATTGGCTAAACCAAATGGTTCAGCCAATCAGAAGTTGTGTTACTTTCTAAATCTAGAATAAGACATGAATATTTTTATGAATGCTTGTTGAATACTGACCCAAGACTACGCAACATGGACCGAGAAACCCTTGTCAAAAAAGAATGATTTGAAACGACCATCTTCATAGTGCCACAAACTCAAGCGTAAAAGGACTGCTAAGATTAATTCCACGGTCTTTAAACTGGGTAAAAAAAAAAAAAAAAAAAAAAAATAAGAGTCATGCTCTGTGAAAAGGGGGCTTAATGCGTCTACGGAAAGTGCCGCGCAGTCCGCGCAGGCAGTCCTAGGCCGAAACCTTTCGCTATTAGTAAATTATCTGTATGACAAAGGACCATTCTGCCGTATGATACAGTCGGTGGTTAAACATAACGGATTTATGAATAATTATGTGATGTCTTGCTTGGTATCATGCATCGCGGAAATGCATTAAGCCCGCTTTTGCCAGAGCACGGCTCAAATCATGTGAACAAAAGTGTATTACATCTACGATCCAATAGAGACAAAACAGTTCAACTACTGCTATTTGTTTTTCTAGAAAATATGCTTTAACTCTTTTCCACAGGACAAAAAATGTAGACTGGTACAAATTAAAAGCCTTTGCAGGCCACAATCCATAAGTGGCTCAGATGATGAAATTTATCTTTGATAGGGTAGAAAACAATGTGGGAAAAGGAAAAAATGCTGGTGACCATCCTTTATTAAAAGCCTTTGCAGGCCACAATTCATAAGTGGTTCAAATGGTGGAATTTATCTTTGATAGGGTAGAAAACATTGTGGGAAAAGGAGAAATTGCTGTTTACCAGCATGTTCTCCTTTTCCCACAGTGTTTTCAAAATGTTTCTTCCTCGGACTCGTTAAAACTCGGGAATATGTGGTAACAGGTTAAAGAATACACAGCCCTTTCCTGCAATTTTCCGTGTGTTCATTACCGCCGAGCCCCGTTATCTCAGTCGGAAGCGTACAGGACTTGAGAACAAGGGTCGCTGGTTCGATCCCCGGCTCGGCCAATGTCTTTCATAGAACTGATGATAGTCATTGCAACAGGATTCATTCCTCTTTCACCGTTGACGATTGTTTCGACAATGGCTATGTGGGAAAGCAGCCAGTGGCTTTGAAAGAATATTGTGCAGACTACTTGTATGAGAAACTCTAGGAAAGCACGGATAGGTGCACTGACCGCCGTGATATAACTGAAATAATGTTGAAAACGGCGTCAAACCCCATACAATCAACCAGTCTTAAGAATATATAGCTTTTTCCGGCAATTTCACGTGTCTTTCCTACGCGGGGGAGGAAGTCTTTTATGAGCAGCTGGGAGAGAGGAGAGAATTTTTGCCATTTTCCCACGATGTTGTTTAACCTTCCAGTTAACCCTTTCCCAAACAAGCCCTGGTTTTCACGTGTCTGCAGTATAAGTCTTTTGAAAACACTGTGGGAAAAGGAGAAATTGCTCGTAACGAGCAATTTCTCCTTTTCCCACAACGTTTTCTACCCTTTTTGATAACTTTCTGCCATTTTCATCAAATTTAAAATTGTCGTCTGCAAACTCTTTCAATTTGGACCAGTCCAAAATTTGTTGTTTGGGAAAGGGTTAAAAGCCCTACAGTCTGAATTACTTTCAACTTGTCCTCTACAAATATGAGTCGCGCTCAGCAGTCTGAGGTTTAAGTTGTTACTCATTAGCACTCTCAGACGACTGTTCTTGCAACGCCTTATAACAGAACACATTGAGAGGACATTGTGGCAAGGGATGGAACTTGCGGGCAGCGTCACCTTGCACGGCGATATTTCCTCTCTCGCTCGCCTGGTCGGTTGCACACGGGACTTGAGAACAGGAGGTCGCTGGTTCGATGCACGGCCCGACCAATTTCTTTCCGAGGACTGATGATTGTCATTGCGACAGGATTCATTCCCCTCTCACGGCTGTCCATTGTTTCGATGGTTATGTGGGAAAGCAGCAAGTGGCTTGAAAATGAATATTGTGCGGAGTACTGGTTAAAGAAACTCCAGGAAAGCATGGATAGGTGCACTGGCCGCCGCTATACAAACTGAAATAATGTTGAAAACGGCGTTAA
This sequence comes from Tridacna gigas, assembly GCA_945859785.2. NCBI lineage: Eukaryota > Metazoa > Mollusca > Bivalvia > Cardiida > Cardiidae > Tridacna > Tridacna gigas. The sequence goes on from OX244044.2 coordinate 15,821,725, forward strand.
ACATCATACAATCAATAATTCCTCTCATAATCTGTCACTTAGACCTTAGTTATTTCCGGGTCAACTTTGACATACTTCAGTCTTCGTTATCACAGTATTTACTGTATGAAATTTATGTTGTCTACCCTTTTGTAAAATGTTTTAACCTGGGCAGATGGCTCGTTGCTTTCTACGATAGTTCATATTTTGAGGCATTGTGGTGGAAGGAGGAGATGTACGTTCTTGTTATTTTCACACACACACACACCCCGCCGTAGGCGAGAGGATATAGGTTTTACGTTGTCCGTTCGTCCGTTCGTCCTTCCGTCCGTACAGCTATCTTCTCAAATCCTTGATGAAAATTGATGAAACTTCATACATGTGTTCTTCATGACAGTCCGCATATACAGTTTTTTTTTTTTGCCTTTTTGATTGAAAACCGTATCAAGGAAAAAAGGGGCTTGATGTGTATTTTCATTATGGACCAATATCTCTTTAACTACTGGACAAAATGTAATGAAAGTTAATATTGATTTTGTTTATCATAAGCCGCAGACAATCATTGTTTTTATTTAATGAAATGACATGTCATGGGAAAAGGGCTGAATGTATAATTTTATTATGGACCAATAACAAAGAGGCCACGTGTACATGGAAAACACAATACCTCTTATATGTTTGTAGAAAAAAAGTCTTTTTTTTTTTTCGGCGAGGGGTATCATTTCAACGAAATATCTTGTCTCCTTTTGCCTTGAGCAGTGTCTTGACTCGAGCGTGTACAGCAGGGTCCGTTATCACCAACCATTCTTAAGAATATTCTTTGTCTTATTCTCCAAGATTTTTCTAAATTTGAAAGTAAAACAACACCTGATTGGCTTAATCAAATGGTTTAGCCAATCAGGAGTTGTGTTACTTTCAAATGAAGAAAATTCTGGAGAATAAGACAAAGAACGTTCTTAACCCTCTCAGCGCCATAGGCGAAAACAGGGACTTTTGAGGACGGCATAGATCAAGATCAGACTGCACAGAACGTGCAGTCTGATCTTTGATCTATGCCCTCCGCTTGTTTGGTCAAGCCTATAGGATATAAATCTTCCGGAGACTCAGTGGATTGTATTTACAGCCATCAAAAGAAGCCAAGTTTGCTTATTTGGCGCTAAAAGAGTTAAGAAGGATTGGTAAATACGGGCCCAGGACTTAGTTTTATCATTTTTCTTTACATTATTTACCGCGTTTTGTAGACGATCTTTGAGTCCTGTGGCAGTCCAAGAGTGGAGACATTAGTTCGGAGGGGGATTGCTCGTGCGAGAGATTCGTCTTATTGATACGCATTTTACAACCATAGAATAGTAAATATCTCCGTATTGGATAATGTAGATCCAAGATCAGCTTGCACGTTCTGTGTCTTGAATCTACACTGTCCGCAAAAGGCCTTTGAGTCGTGCTTAGCAGCCTTAGGGTTAATGTATTTTACCAACTAGTCTATTCGTCACTTTTTGCAAATGACTTTACTTGTTTTTGTGAAAGACCACTTTAGGGGTGCTGTGCCTGAGGGAGAGTTGCTTGTCATGAGATTTTTCTCTGTTTAGTAGAGTGCATCCCATCATGCCCACGTGTAAACAAAAGCTTACTCTGTTTATCCTCTACCCGTTTACCAAACGACAAACTTTCAGAATTGTTGAAATCGAAAGCCTTTGCAGACGACAAATTATAATATGTAGTTCAAATCGTGGAATTTGTCTCTGAACGCATTGAAAACATTATGGAAAAAGGAAAAAAATCCTCCTGGTTACCAGCAGTTTCTCCTTTTCCAACAAAAGGCTGTCTTTCTCAGGGTCGTTAAAACTCGGGATTGTGTGGTAAAGGGCTACTCATTACTAATTTCCTTAAGCCCCTTTCACAATGGGTTGTGACTAATGGCAACAGTTTGATCGCACGATCGACGTGAAAAAGCTACTCTCGCAAAAAGCTTTCACAAATGCAATAGAAGTCGTTCAACAAGAGTGCGACCGTTGCAAGAAAGGGGATGTATGCGAGCGATCGTACGTTTTTACCTGTGAGTGTTGCTCGAGTGACTGCGAATGGTGTGACGTCAGCCATACAACTGACGGCATTGTCGTACGACTGGTTGTGTGTTTGGATACGACCGGTTGCACAATCATTAGGTTGTTCGTAAGAGTGGTCGTGAAACGACCGGAAATTTATACCCGCCAAAATATGGATCTCGTCAGATCAATACTGAATTCCGAAGAACGAATGCCATGTAGTGAAAACGAGTCTGCAAACATCGAGGAAACAACAGACCGTTAGCAATAACAGCTTCCGTCAAAAAGGCTAGAGACCATTTTTGTCGTTGACAGATTTTTCTCTTTAAGACAGTCACACAGTCTCTTAAAGTCGTATAAGGGTAGTACACTGTTGTACGAGGTGATACGAATCGTCTAATAACAGTCTAATAGTCGCATTCAAAACAAGATCTAACGCAGGACGGGTAGCCAGAGATTTCTAATACAGCAGTGTTGGCATTTTTTATTTTTTTCACTGCGTCCCATGGACGCAGTACCGATCAGAAAACTGAGTCCCATCTAGCTCTCATTGAGTCCCATTCTTCTGCCCACTGTAAGGATTTTAGTGACGATTCTTTGGATTCTTTTTTTATTTCAACTGCACGGCGACGTCCGTCCGAAGAAGCGTGCCGAGTTAGCGTCGATCTTTGAAAGTCCGTGCATTCATTGGTAAACACGTTTTTCGCTCTGATATCTAGGCAAAACGAGCATTTCATAACAATGTTGCTTTCTGATTTCGTTTCTTTTATTAGTCATGGCTTAAATTCGGGCTCTTTCAGCCAAGATTCTTGAAAAGAGCGAGTATCTTTTTTTCCTCTTTGCCAGGGTAGTGATATTGGACTGCAACAGATGCGGTTGCTATGCGATGAAATCGCAATGACTTATAAGAGGTTGCTAATCATGTAACTGGAGCTATTTCTAGAAGCCGGATTTCCAAAAAAAAAAAAAAAAAAAAAAAAAAAAGAAGGAACCAAAGAAATATTTTGTTTTGTGGTAAGCATGGAAACAGAAACATTTATCGTCAAAACAACCCATATTTGTATTTTAAACGGCGGTTAAACAGTGCCGATTTTTCGTTTCGTCCTGGCGACTTTTTCGTTTCGTGCCGCCGCGATATAACTGAAATAATGTTCGAAATGGCGTTAAACACCAAACATTCATTTTCGTTTCGTCCCAAATCAATTCTGTTGCGTAAAAAGACATGTTTACAGCGTAAACGCGAACCTTGAATACACGTATGAGTGTTGTACGACGTCTAAACGATCAAATACAGTATCCAAGTAACGCAAGCTCGTGCGTCTTTTCGTGAAAGGTTTCACAACTCTCCTACGAATGTTCGTGTGATAAAGTGTTACTACTTTGATCGCATGCAGTCGCTTCAGAATTTTGAACATGTTCAAAAGTCTAACACGATCGTTTGCGACCGCTTTGCGGCTCTGCAATGACCGCGACAACTCACAAAACGCCACGCGAGCGGTCGTGCAACACTGCCAAAACGTGTTGCAGGTGGTCCGTTAACTGGCCGTAAGGAAATTGTGAAATGGGCTTTCGCAAACCACGCTTGGGGGCACTGTGGATGAAGGGAAGATTGCTCGCATTTTTCCCTTTTGCTAGGATATTCAGAAGAAATATGGCGGGGAACGACTTGTTGCGAGCGGTTCATCCTGTCGTCATAGAGTTTCACAAATTTGAGCCATGCTCTGGCAAGAGGGGGCTTAATGCATTTCCGTGATGCATTATACCAAGCAAGCCTTTATAATACATGTAATCATGGATCCATAATAGCCACTTTTTTTCTTAAATAACCGACCAAGCAAGCCTTCATATAATTATGGATCCATAAAAAACACCTTTTTTCCCTTAAATAACCGATCTAATCTTGAGGTGGACCGGTTCTTTGACATACAGAAAATTGACCAAGATCGAAAACTTTCGGCCCAGGTCGATACCTTTCGCAGACCTAGGACACTTCAGAGCCGTAGCCTAGTACTGGTGAAACCCAGGAAATACATGAATATGTGAGCTGTCGCCGTGATATGATTAAAATATTATTGGAAGCGGCGTAAAACACCATTCAATCAATCAATCTATCACTCGTAGCTTTCCGTCACATATTACCTATCGCAGACTACTCTTTGCGTCTTACATATCCGGACCCCATTAACCTTTTGCCAAATAGTCCCGAGTTTTAACGACCCGGAGTGAGAAAGCGTTTGAAACACTGTAGAGAAGGGAGGAAATGGTTGTGGCCAGCATTTTCTCGTTCCCCCTTTTCCACTGTGTTTTCAGCAAATTAAAATAAAGTTCCATTTTTTTTCAGAGCCACACCTAATTTGTCGCTGCAAATGTTATCCATTCGGACAAGTCTAAAACATTTTCGTTTGGTGAAGAGTAGAACAGTTTAAGCGCTCATGGTGAACTCATTTCTTTTACCACAATATATTTTCGCAGACTTGTTAAGCATTTACCTAGGTAGCGTACAGGAATTGTGAACAAGAGATCGCTGGGACGATCCCCGGCTTGGCCAATTTATTCTTGAGGATTGATGATCGTCATCGCGACAGGATTCATTTCTCTCTCACCGCTGACCATTGTTTCGACAATGGTTATGTGGGAAAGCAGCCAGTGGTTTGGAAAGAATATTGTGCGGAGTACTGATAAAATAAACTCCAGTAAAGCATGCATAGGTGCACTGGCGGCCGTGATATAACTGAAATAATGTTGAAAACGGCGTTAAACACCATACAGTCAATCAATCTCTCTCTCACCACTTTCTATTGTTTCGACAAAGGTTATGTGGGAAAGCAGCCAAAACACCAACCATCTACTCTCTCGATATGGTCTCACGAATTGAGTACGCTGGGGAAATAGAATTTCTCTGAAGTCTCAGTGCCCAACACACTGAAAGCTGATGTCACTAAAACTGACGTCACTGAAACCTTGGTGCATGAAATCACAGCGATAGACGTTCGATGTAGTTTTATTGAATTAAACATGGATTTAAGCAACTTCAAGGTAAGTAACTATTCATTTTATGATTTATTGGCAAAAGTAAACCGACCATTAGTTGCCTCAAACGACCTTTAATTTATCTTTTTAACGTTACACATGTAACGGACACTGCTTAACGGACGTATGATTTTTGACGCTTCACGATTTGTTTGCATGCCAAAGGGACGGCTCGTTTTAACCCTTTCAACGTGTTTTCTACGCCACGGAAAGGTGTAGCATGTGTATACAGTATTGTCCGAATCATTTGACCGTAGTTGAAATAATGTCATGGACCTAATTTCAGACTGATATTGCCATTAAATTAGCCTATAAGAGTTTTGCTTTCCTGAAAACGTTAATCGCCTTGAACTTTTCTATTTGCTGATGGCAAACTATTGATAAGATATTTACAACATGAAATTGTCAGAATTTAACAAAGGCATCGCTTGTGTGAATCGGCTCTGAATATGTGAACCGGCTCTGAATATGTTGTTCGGCACCAATAGATTAGGGTTTTCTTTCAAAAATTTAGTGATAGGTTACCTATTTGAAACATACAATATGTTTTCCCCTTAATACCTTTTACTCCAAAATTGATGTACAAATTTGTTTGATGAAACGTGACCAAATTTCTGAAAATACAAAAGATTGGTATTGTCACAGTTGAAAAATGCTATATAACATTAGTCTATCTGAATTTGAAAATACTGTTGTGTAGCTTTTGACTAGCCGAATGGTTTAAATGCTACATAATTTGTAATACATACCCTGTAAGTGTAGTCCACACATAAACACACACAATGAAAAGCAATGGCATCTTCAGAACGTTATTTGGTCATCAAATAGTCATTCAAACGTTAAATGGCAAATGTACCGATCGTTGCAGAGATACTGAATAACAAGAAACATCTTTAAAAAAGATACACGGCATAAGAGATACTGGAATATGATTATTGAAATTCTTTTGTACTTTAATATGAAGTAAAATAATGAAAAGTAACCCCAAGAGCAATTGCCTCTTTTTTCCTCTCTGTTTTTCATTTTGTTGAAAGTTGCACTGGGTTATTGGGTAACGCCTATGAAAATATTAAATTTCCAAATAGCATTAGAAAAGAATCATTCTCTGCTACATTATTTTGCTATAGAATGAATCAAGACCACGGGGTTTCGATTAGCAGTGGCAACGCTTGTTAATAGTGGTTTCAAAAAGGTGTGGACAAATATACCACCAGGGCCCCGCCAAATAAACGTGCACATTTATTTCCAGTCGCAAATTACCATCTATTCATTCTTCATCAGTACCAAGATGTACTAAGGTACGTCGACAAAATGTGATGTCTTCATGGAAAATTTGATCTTTCAGAGACAAAATTTTATCCAAGTACATATGCATATTACAGACGCCTAATCAGAAGAGAGATATAGAACAAAATGTACCAATGGACAATTAATCAATGATTGATTTGAAATCTAAATTACAAATACAACGCTCGTGCCAGAGATCATAAAGAAGACAAAAACAATGTGTCTTGTTTTATTTTTTATTTATTTATTTCTTTTTTTTCTTTTTTTTTTTTCTTTTTTTTTTTTTTTTGTAATTTATTAATAAACATGAAGTTATGACCTAAAATTGGATGTGCCCGACATTGCCTTTCATTTTTACCACACCGACGTATTCCTCATATACTGAACGCCAACAGAAACACTCACAACAAGTAAATCTCAATAAATTAGCTCCAAAACAGCACAATCAAAATTTCACCATTTCATTTGGTTGGTTGATTGATTAAATGATGTTTGCGCCGCTTTCAACATTATTTCAGGCATATTACGGCGACAGCTCGCATATAAATGTATTTCCAGGGTTCCACCAGTACTAGGCTAGGGCTCTGAAGTGTCATTTCATTGGTAGAACATTATTTAAATGTCAAGTCTATCAAAGCAAACTGGGTTTATTCATGGCCATAATTCCATAATGTTATCCAATGTGGTGACCAAACCGTCAAAACTAAAGTTCACAGATAGTCAGCATCGAATATGACCTCCATCAGCTGCAGTACAAGCGGAGTCGTACGTCGTTTGTCGTCAACTTCTACACTTAAAATTGTGTACGCTCTGGAGGCCACATTTTCAGTTCGATATTCATGAAACTTGTTTGTCTTGATAATATCTCGATGGAGTTACATGGTGTCAAAAACTAGGACACTATATCAAAAAAAAAAAAAAAAAAAAAAGTGTACACTCAAGAAGCCACATTTTCAGTCCAATACTCTTGAAAGTTGGTCAGAGTCTTGATGATATTTTGAACGAGTTCGAGAACGGGTTATGCCGGGTCAATATCTAGGTCACCAGGTCAAATTTTTGAAAAATCTTGTGTACGCTATAGTGGCCATAGTTTCAATATGATATTCATAAAACCTGGTCAGAATGTCTGTCTTAATGATATTTCGAAAGAGTCTGAAAATGAGGGGTAAAAACTAGGTCACATCTTAGAAAAACCTCGTGTACACTCTAGAGGCCACATTTTCAGTCCAATAGACATTAAACTTGGTCAGTATATTGTCTAAAAGTAATGATACATGTATCTCTGACCAGTTTGAAAAATTGGTCATGTTAGGTAAATATCTAAGTTATTCTAGAGGCAACATTTCAGCCAATACTCCTGAAAATTGGTCAGAATGTTTGTCTTAATAATATCTCGGACGAGTTCGAAAACAGGTTATGCCGGGTCGAAATCTAGGTTACCAGGTCAATTCTACCAAAACCATTGTTTACGCTTTAAAAACCACATTGTCAGTCTGATTCCTCTGAAACTTGGTCAGAAAGTTTGTGCTAATGATATCTCATACGAGTTCTAAAATGGATCATATGTGGTCAAAAACTAGTTCAATAGGTCGAATCTTAGAATATACACTCTGGAGGCCACATTTTCGGTTAATTTTTTTTTTAAAGATGGTCAGAATGTCTGTCTTAATAATACCTTGAAGGTGTCTGAAAATGGGTCAGGTTCATTTAAAAACTAGGTTAACCGGTAAAATCTCATAAAAACTTTGTACACTCTAGGGGGCCAACACTTACTAAAGTTGGTCAGAATGTCAGAATGCCTTGACGATATGTAAGATGAGATTGAAAAAAAATCACATCGGATCAAAAAGTAGTTCATCAGGTCCAATATTGGGAATAGAATAAAAAACGTGTGTATACTCTAGGGGTCACATTTTCTCTCCAATGCTCATGAAGGGTGGTCAAAATGTTTATCTCAATAAAGTCTACAATAAGACTAAAATGGTCTATTTTTGGTTTGAAAAGTATGTCTAGAAAAAGTTTGTGTACAGTCTAGAAGCCACATTTTCAGTCCAATACACATGAAAGTTTCTTAGAATGTTTGTCATAATGTCTCGGAAGAGATTAAAATGGGTCTTGTTTGGGCAAAAGACCCAGGTGAGCGGCTTAAGGACCATCATGGCCCTCTTGTTAATCTGTTGTATCAGGGTGTTACGGGAGATCACTCCCTACTTACGGCATAGCGTCTTCCCGTATAAAATCAATACCTGACGACTGCGTTAGGGAGAATTCTCTTTAGCTCAGGGGTTAGTTTATTGGTCTTTTAAACTTCAAATATTGAGGATCTTTGCCGCACGGGTTGGAATCCCAGCCGGAGCGGTTGATATCTGAGCTATGGATTTGTTACGAACTTTCATATTCGTAAGACAGGGAGAGATAAAATAAGTGATAAACAAGTGTAGGCATTGAAACAAAGTGGCTTAATCTCCACCTTTCACCCCCCCCCCCCCCCCCCCCCAGTTTTATTTGTAGGCTGTCAAGTGCTTTCGTCCACTACAATGACAGGAGATTTCCCTCATTAACATCAGACAGATATTTTAACACCCGATTATTTTTTATACAGGTATTTTTTTAATTTACTGCTTAAATTCGTTATTAAAGCTGAAAAGACAACCTAAAGTGCCTCTGATCAGACAATATCAAACTGAGATTTTGTTGTGTCGTGGGTTTTCGCGTTTTCTCGCTGCAATCTTTTTTTACATCAGTTCATTTTTGGATGGATATTTTACATAGATTTGTCAATAAAGGTAGCAGGTAACTTAAAAACCTGTCATTTTACACTAGATAAGCGGATCAAGATCATTGTCACGCTTTTCACGAATGACACGCCAGATTGCTTAGCTGTGATAACGATAAGGCTGGTTTTCTATATGCCCATTTTCCGACTGCGTCGTCCGTCGGCGATTGGAGTGTCCGTTTCATAGGCAACGATGCTTCTTTGACTTTCCTTTTATGTTATGTGGGCCCATATGTTGTAGAAAAGAGTTTCTTACACGATGATCAACGTTTGAGTTTTTCTGACTCAATGATCAATGTTTGATTCTTCCGCATTTGCTATACGAATACATGGTTTTCAGTTTTACATTTAGTTGAGCCGAGCCGAGACCTAGTTTACATTTCTTCTAAACTCCCGTAAAAATTGTAAACAGCCGTCAAAGGATTTATTCAGTGTGACATTACCCGTGTTAGACTTCATTTGCGTAATTGACCTTCCATATTTGCGCTCACTTTTTTTTCCGGAATGTCGGAAACTCAGCTCTAGGGAAATCGTTGCGTCCTTGGGACGGACATATTTGGTTGCTTTGCGTCTCCATCGGCGATTCTGCGTCCAGGCGGTAGGTTAGCTTCGTCAGGCCAAGCCGGAAGGTCAAAATCCGAAAAGGAGTGCTTTTCGCGAAAAGGAGTCATGTTGACTCAGGGAAGATGACTCAGTGATGATGACTCCTTTTCACGACAAGGACTCCAGATTTTACAAAATGAGTCAGCCCTTTGCACAAAAAGAACTCTAAATTCCATAAAAAATACTCCTCAAATTAGGACTTCTTTTCACGAAAAGATTTTTTTTGTATGTTGTTTCAACATCGTTTCAGTTATATATTCCGGCAGCAAATGCACATACCTATGCTTTACGGAAGTTCCTGCTAACAGTACTTCGCATAATATTCTTACCAAGGCACTGGCTGCTTTCCCAGACAACCGTTATCAAATAAATTATCAGCAGTGAGAGCGGAATGATTCCTGATAACTGATAACTGACCATAATCAATCCTTGGACATAAATTCACCAATCTGGGGATTCGAACCATCCACTCCTGATCTCAAGTCTCAACAAAAAATATACTTTTTACAACAGAGATCCTTTTTACAGTGAGGACTCCTTTTTAGTTGGGACCTGTTTACATGTCACAACTAGAGAGACCGCTAACCCGAAGTTTAAAATGGCACAAGTTATCCCAACTTCCAGTGACGTTTCCATACTGCTATATATTTCATAATGTATTAACGCGTTTTTTAAGTAAATGGATTTCATAGTGACGACCGTGACGGATTTATTCATGCGCGAGTAAAGGTAGTGATGGATATCTTGTATTTATTGCAAAAGCTGAGGACAGACTTAACTTTATCACTGCCACTGTTGCATTGGGTAGCTTTTACGTATTACATAGATTAAGACTAGAGTGCACGAAACGTCAGTCTGATCTTCGATATTCCGCTACCTGATATTAATCTTTGACCAGAGTCGCCTTCAATCGTAACCAGAATATACTCTAAGTCCTCGAGAAAAGTTGAAACCATATAGTTGGCAGCGAAAGAGTTAATGCATTAATGCAGTGACGCCTTGAATAGCTTTTGTGGATGGCATAGATCAAGATCAGACTGCACAGAACGTGCAGTCTAATCTTGGATTTACACCATCCGCTACCTGATACTAGTTTATGACCCAATGCAGCTTCAATAGCAATGGAAATCTACTTTTAAGTCTGGGAAAAATGTCTAATTTTTTGAGTTTGTACTATAATAGTTAAAATGACGTGGAACGTCTGTCTGTCAAACGAGTATTTTGTGTTCACTGAAAAAAAAAAAAAAAAAGACGCAACCTATTTCAGAATTTCATAAGTCATAAAAACCTTTTTTAACATTACTGTTGTTGTTTAAATGCAACAACAATCAGACGACAGCTGCGCCCCGTTTTGCCACCATTCTGTCAAGTTATTGAACGTGAAGGCCCAGATCGCGCATAACAAATACTTTTTTTTTTTTCTACCGAAGCTATTAAGTGCCATATTCCATTTATTTAGAAATATTCATGAACGAACAACCTTGTAAGAAATACATTGATCAACTTGAAAATAAAAATGATTTTAAGTGATGATATTATTCTAAATATGTCTGATTTAGTCTGAATATGGATGCCTCATGATGAGAGAAGCATACCAAGATGTGAAAGAGAACGGTTTTGCTATCAGGCAAGCTGCAAGGGTGTACACGGCTAACCGGAGTCTACACTCCGTTGGTGGCTACACTCCGTTGGAGACCCATCCATATTCAATGCATTTGCAGACGACAATTTCAATGTGGCTCAAATGATGAACTACCTTTAATTGAACAGAAAATGCTGCTTACCAGCATTTTCTTCTTTTCCCGCAACGTTTTCAAAAGGCTTCTTCCAAAGAGTCGCTAAAAGTCGGCATTGTATGCTATAAAGTGAAGGGTTAGGCATGGTTTGCATTGATGTTTTAGTGATTTTGATTTATTTTGCTTTTATGACAATTTGCAAATTCCTGATTACCGTATTTGCTTGGACTTGAATATTCCTGTGTACTGTACGTGTATTCGAGTTCTAGCTCACCTGTTACATCATAAGAAATTTAGCATCTATGATTCTATTTTGTCTGCTTCAGTCATGTTTGCTTGTCTAAACATATTTTTGTGCCTAACCGTAAGGCCAAGAGCTTCGATATTTGGTTTGCAGCATCATCTAGTGGACCTCTACCGAAGCTGTTAAAGATATGCACTTGGCCCTGCCTGGGGGATCACAAGTTTATAGATAGGCTTGTATAGTACAAACTTTAGAAATTTTCTTGTTAAAAACAGAAGGTCAAAAGCCTTAATTTTAAGTATGTAGCATCGTCTCGTAGACCTCAACCAAAAATGTTAATGGTATGTCCTTTTGGTCAATATTGGCCCTGTCCCAGGGTTCACAAGTTTGTACACAGGTTGATATAGTTGAAACTTTAAAATCTCCCTGTAATAAACAAAAAAGCCCAAGACCTATTATATATGGTATGTAGCATAATCTTGAGTGCCTCTACCAATGTTGTTTAAATAATATCCCCTATGGTCAAAACTGGTCCCACCCGAGGTTTCACAAGTTTGTACCTCGGCTTAAATGGTGCAAGCTTCTTGTACAAAGCCAGAGAGTCTAGAGCCTGTACATTCAGTATGTGGCATCATTTAGTCTTAAAATTTTATTCTTGTATGAAAGCAAAAGGTCTATAGCCTGTATATTCAGTATGTGGTATCATTTAGTGCTAATATTTTTATCTTTGCGATCAAACTGGACCAGTCCTGAGGTCACTTTTGATCATAGACTTTTATATAGTACAAACTTAAAAATCGTCTTGGACTAAACTAAAAAGCCTAGAGTTTTGATATTTGGTATGTAGTGTCATCTAGATTGTCATCTAGTTTTTCTATCAAAGTTGTATGAATTATGTCCCAAAGGTAAAAATTGGCCAAACTGTACGATTCAAGTTTGTACTTAGGCTTGTGTAGCACATTCTCTGAAAATCTTTTTGTAATAAACTAGAAGGCCTACAGCTTTGATATCTTGTATATAGCATCATGTACTTGACCTTTACCATTTTTTTTTTCTCCATTATACCCCTGGCATAAAATTATTTCCCGACCCCAAGTGTCACGAGTTAGGCTAATTAAAACAGCTTTTATTCTTTTGTCCCATTATGAACTTACGTGAGCGATTCTGGGTCATCATGGCCCTCTTGTTTTTGTGTTGGCCATAATAAGTTTAAGTTTACCAGTACCAGTATTTTACATGTGTATGTGTATACTATACAGCAAGTGCAAAATTTGTTGATGTCAAACTTTCATTACTTTCCTTTATTGCTTTTCTCTAGTGATTCTTCTCTCACTTTCAGATTTTTTTCTTTTGATGACTGACTGTGCAAAACTTGCATATATTGAATTTACTGTCATGGTATTGAGTTATTTGATATTTCATAATTAAGTGGCCATGAATACATATTCTTCGAAAATTCAAATGAAACTAAATGCCTTTAAAACTACTTCCTAAAATCAATGTTCCATCTTTTTAACTTCCATTTCATGGTAAAATGGCCACACGGTCAATTTCAAGAATAAAGGGTTACATTACTGTCTATCACAGTTGTGATTATAGTAAATTGTATTACCTAGACCATGGCAGAACCGAAAAAGTTAGAAATCCTTTTCATCAATGTCTAAATCACATCATGCTGCTAAGGTCAAAATTAAAATTTTCATTGGAATTTTGAAAAACAGTGATGTAACTCTTGATCATAGGTATATATGAAGGGAAGAATATACAGAGAAAGGCTAGCAAAGTAAATCATCAAAGGATGATGATATAGGCATATATATGTTTGTTCTTTATATAATTTTTTTTTTAAATGCAACTTTTTAAATAAAAGAATATTTAAAAGTCTTTTCTCAGTTTGTTTTCTTTGAACTCGCAACTTTTGATACTTGTCCAAACTGCAGTGCCTTCGGCACTTTGATTTTCAATAGGAAGATGAATGCAGGTCTTAAAAGTTCACGTCGAGGAGCCTTTTTCCTTTTTGTGGTAGATATATTTCATGAAAAAAAAAAAAAATACTCAGGATTTCATGAAAAGAATTCAAAGCATTATGAAAAGAGAAAAGGGGGCTGTTGTTCTACCAATCTGGATTTAAATTTTGTTTTCAAATGACTCTTTTATTGCAAATAACCCATATCCTATCCGGCCGACGGCTAACAATACAACTGTAACGTTCCCAAGTTTGTTTTGTAAGCATCGAATTTTAAGAGAGTGGTGGAGGAATACACCAAAATAAGACTACACATATGTGAATACTGATGCCAAGCCCCAGTAGCTCAGTTGGTAGCGTACAGGACTTGAGAACAGGAGGTCGCTGGTTCGATCCTCTGCTCGGCCAATTTCTTTCCGGGAATTTATGATAGTCATTGTGACAGGATTCATTCCTCTCTCATCGCTGACCATTGTTTCGACGATGGTTATGTGGGAAAGCACCAAGTGCCTTGGAAAGAAAATGTGTGGAGTACTGGTAAAAGAAACTCCAGGAAAACATGGATAGGTGCACTGGCTGCCGCGATATAACTGAAATAATGTTGAAAACGGCATTGAACATCATACAGTCAGTCAATAAATCAATCGATGTAAATACCGACTGTGATCTACATTTCCCGCGAGCCGAGCCCCGGTAGCTCAGTCGGTAGCGTATAGGACTTTAGAACAGGGGGATCGCTGATTCGATCCCCGCTCGGACAATTTCTGTCCGAGGATTGATGAAAGTCGTTGCGACAGGATTCATTTCTCTCTCACCGCTGACCATTGTTTCGACGATGGTTATTTGGAAAAGCACCTAGTGGCTTGGAAAGAATATTATGCGGAGAACTGGTAAAAGAAACTCCAGGAAAGCTTGGATACGTGTACTGGCACCGCGACATAACTGAAATGGTGTTGATAACGGCGTTAAACACCAAAATCAATCAGTCAATCAACATTTCCTGCGATATACATGTACAAACAAGGTTAGGTGTGGCAGATAGGGATTAAGTTGCCAACATTTCCGTTTTCAGCCCCCTATCAATAATTCTATATAATATTTTGTAATTAGGTTCTCTCCATAGAAATCATTGTGGAAAAAGAAGGCATAACTCACAAGTTGTAACGAGCAATTACCTTTGTATGTAATGTTTTCTACATTCAGTCATTCGTACAATCGATCATGTCAGATTTGAGGTGTTCTTAACTGTACCTATCGACAACATATTAAATTAAACCCTTGCTCTCAAATTTGATAAAGAGTCACGTTATTTTATCTTTAGTACTGTACGATATCTGAGGTGAACATTCTGCAATGTATTCCAGAGCCACTTAATTAAGGTAAGGGCACCCTAATGGATAGTATTTAGAATCTCAAAATGAAAGTTTTTCTTCATTATATACTTAATTATACACATAAATGTGAAATATCATGAAGATTTACCTTTTTCTATAGATACATTGGAGTTTTCCGTTATAACCCCTTTATCCCATATGTAGCCAAATATTTCCTATCAAAGCAATGGAAAAATTATTACAAAAACTATCTGAACACAAAATTCGCATAATTCTTAGTTTAATCATAATCCATGTCCTGTACACAAGGATAAACAAGAAAAATGCTGGGAAAAAATACTAAAGCAAAATTGTTTAATGTTATCAACGGTAACCCCTTTGAAAAATATACCGTTTTCCTGCTTCCGAAGCAAAGCAAATTAAATTGTAAAGCAAAAGTCTGTTGTTTTCCAGATGAAGTAGCCAAATAAAATGGTCATCAAAATTATTATGAAGGTCTTGCAAATCAATTTTATAAAATTTAACAACTTACCACATTTTCTGATATGATCAACGTTCTGTTAACTACAAGCATGTGACGAAAAGCAATGTTGAACTTTTTCTCTGTAAAAAGCATTTGAAATCTGGTCCTTTTCCATACTGAATAAACAATGAGAAAAATGCCACAGAAAGATTTCATTCGTGCCATATTGTTATTCAGTGCATCAACAACAATAACAACAAAAATGTCATAATTTTTAGCTCTGAAACCATCCTCTTCTTGCTTTTCATTATTTTTAGGAACGTCTCTTTTGCCTCTACATTAGCCATGCCATTACAAAAAAAGACACCAAACAGCAACATTATCTTTTGAAAACAGGAGATGTATTAATAAAGAGAATACTTATTATTTGTTAAAACAGAAATCTATATTCAAAATTAATCATGTTTTAGATTTTCTGACATAGCTAGAAATGTGATGGGAAAAGGGAAAATGCTTGTTATTAACACTTTCTCCTTTTCCCAAAACCTGTTTAACCTGTGAACAGCAGTCCATATATTAAAGAAGCGTAAAAAATTTCTATGAGGCAAAGGTATCATACTTTACACAATGAGTGGGAGTGCTTTTTGTATTATGAGTAAAATAGTTAAATTTAGAACACCCCTAATGGCATGTAATTTTCCTATGAGAAGAATGTCAACTTTTTAACCCTCTACCACACAGTCACGACTTTTAATGACCCTGGGAAAGGAGCTCTTTGAAAACTTTGTTGGAAAAGGAGAAAATGCTGGTAAACACAATTTTTTTCTATCTCCCCATAACAAAGTGCTGTTTTAAAGTCGTATCTATATTGTCGTCTGCAAATGCTTTAAATTCAACCAGTCTAAAATTTTGTTGTTTGGTAAAGCGCTGAACCCACAAAATTGTATCAGTTGTAGCCTCTTGATAAAACTGAAGACAGTAGAGAAGTTATTAGACTTCTTCTTAGTTCTTATAATGTTTCCTACCCAAATGAGAGCAGTTTCCAGCTATTCTGTCAAATTTAGAGCATTTATCTGCAAACCTGTTCATTCCATTTTAATATTTACCAAATAATCCCAAAGGAGAATGCTGTTGAAAACACTGTGGAAAAAGGACAAAATGTCGGATTTTAGCTTTCTTTCCTTTTCCGAAATTTTCTATCCATTCAAAGATAAATCATTTGTTTTCTTTTTTCATCCACAGTTAATTTGATGTTTGCAAATCCTTCAATCTGGAAGTGTCTATACTCTTTGTTGTCTGGTAAATAGAGTAAAATCATTGATATACCTTATTTCTTCCTCAAAAGCATCCACAGCAGCCTCTTCTCTAATATGCAACATCTGCCCTGTACTGAACGTATTGCATGTATTTCTGGAACACACTGCATGTTGACAGTTGGCAGGACTACTGACAGTTGACTACTTTTCTTCAGTCATAGGTGGATAAAAATATAGCAGACAATTAATGTTTGGATTCATATACAACCTGCATCTTTACATTTTTTTTTTTTGGTTACATAGTCCATCTTTTTACCATCCTGTAGAAGAAGTCCAAAGAAAACATTGTGAGAAGAGAGGAAATTGCCTGTAACAAGCAAGCTCACCCGTTTTTCAACACTATTTTCTACCATATTGGACGGTATGATTTACAGTTTTACCAATTTTCCGTTGTTGTCTGCAGATTCGTATCATTTGTGTTAATCTCGAAACGGTCTGGTAGGGAACAGGTTAATTCATGAGCATACGTTTAAGAAATGCCAGGAGTAGGAATCAGGAATTTCGGCTTTTGGTTGAAACAATATAGATTCCGTTCATCAAAAGGACATTTTGGATCCCTGCAGACGGGAATGCACATATTTTTCCCTCTCCCATACATGTATTTAAGTTTAGTATGAATAGTAATTTGTTATACATAATGCAGCTCATATAAAGAAGCACCTACATGCAAGATTTACATGTATATTATAAACATAGATTCATATTTTAATTTAATTTTTTTTGGCTTATCATACATCATCAATTAACTCTTTACTGCACGACAAAAATGTAGACTTGCCCAAATTAAAAGAATTTGCAGCCGAAAATTTAAATGAGGCTCAAGTAATGGAATTTGTCTATGATAGGGTAGAAACTATTGTGGAAAAAGGAGAAAAGACTGGTTACAAGCATTTTCTATTCCCACATTGGTTTTTGAAAGTTTCGTTCTCAAGGTTATTAAAGCCGTGGATTGTGTGGTAAATGGTTAACATAATTAACACAACCCCACTGGAGTGCAATTGATGACTTTTTTTTTTTTTAAAGACAAAGAGTGGTTATTACTCTCATTAGTAGTGTAAAATTGCTGAAAAAAAAAAAAAAAAAGCATTAAGTTTGTCTTTGAATTAAAAGGTCATGACCTTTCCTTCTCTGTTCCATAGTTTTGACCAAAAATACAAAAGTTAGAGGTCATGGAGCTAGGCGCTGATTTAGCTCCAGAAATAAGGTAAAGGTAAGACCACGAAAGATCGCGGGAAAAAAAGGGCATGGTAACATACTTTTTTTCTTATTTTACCCCCAGATTATGAGATGTTTTAAGTTACAATTTAGCTTAGCATTTTTAGGCCAGTCACATTGATATGCATTGTGTGAATCTTGGAATATACACGAAAAAGGCCTATTTTGTCGTCTTGTTCGGGATATACCATTTATTGGATAAAGTCAGTGATTTCACTATTTTACGAGTTGAACATGATTTAATGATAAATACTGAAAATACTGGACTCTTCTTTTGCACTTGAATGCTTTTTTGTCATTTCAGAGAGAATTTGTATCTTGTGTGCTGTTGGACGAGCGCAATAAAGTGGAAGATCATGTTACGTCGCCTTTGGTCTAAGCAGCCATCAAAGTGAAGTTTCCAATTTAAAACCAGGTTATTGGATTTTCGGTATTTTGTTTTAGTCTTTTACTGTTACGTTTAGGACTAAGTGTTCTTGATTTACCCCACTGAGTGAAGTAGACGTCGCTGCGGTCAGTTTCAGATGTCCTCAGGCCGTCATTATTGACAAAGTAACTTCCGAATATGTAAAAGGAAAAAATGATCGAACCCAGGCTAATTTCGATCAGAATTGTGTCTAAGGCAACACAAATTTTCCCTTAGGTTTACAATAAATTATCTGAAGGTGCACTCCCTTAATCAAACAGATTGTTTATCATTTTTCTGTCCTTCAAACGTCTTGAGAAATTGTAATTGAATCCTCCTTCACTGGTCTTCAATAGAGTGATACGTATGTACTATGATTTCTTGTATCTCGCTTGTCCATTTAATGTTCCAGGAGACCGCATTGAATGTAAGTCTAAAATTTCATGGCCGAACCCCAGTAGCTCAGTCGGTATTGTATAGGACTTGAAAACAGGGGTCGCTGGTTCGATTCCCTGCTCGGCCAATTTCTTTCCGAGGTTTTATGATAGTCATTGTGACAGGGTTCAGTCCTTCCTCACTGCTGACCATTGTTGCGACAACAATAATGTGGGAAAGCAGCCAGTGGCTTGGAAATAGAGAATAGATGGTTGGTGCCTTGGATGGGTTAAGTTTATCGGGCAAGGCGGAGGAATTTATCTGGTGAGCCGAAGGCGAACCGGATAATTTCTGGAGCCGAGCCCGATAAACTTAACCCATCCAAGGCACCAACCATCTATTCTATTTATCCTGTCACGCACTGTAAATGAACAAAACAAAAAACAAACATGATACAAAGACCGTACCTTTTATTCAATATCTTATGGTACTGATACCATAAAATTCCCGAGCCGAGCCTGACAAACTTTCCTGGAATCAAAGACACTACTGTCTATTCTTCAAATTTTCCAATCCACGACACTATTCTGTTTATCTGTTTCACATTTACAAACATAAATCCGACTAGATAGAATATTTCGCTCGAAATTAAAGCACGTATTGACATCTTTCGCACTATGAAAAAAAAACATACTTGTATGGCGAACTGTGCAAAGCGCTTTGGGTATGCAGCTGTAATAATGACGTCATGAATGATATTGACTACGTCATAAACGTGACGTAAACCCTCGGAAGAATGTTGTGGCGAAGAATTCTATTTTTTTTTAAATAATAAGAAAAATCAACATGTGCATCGAATTTTAAGCGATAATTTTACTTTGAAATATTGATTTCGTGTACCGGCACCTAAAAAAGGAGTTCCGGCTGGTCACATGACCAACTAGCCTAATAAACCTAGATCACGTGACCAACTGACATAATAAACCTAGTCACGTGGTCAAGTGACCGTATATCACCAAGTTTATATGACCCCCTGTTATACGGTGGAATTTATAGGAGGTGACAGGATAAAAAATATTATGCAGAGCACTGGTAAACGAAACTCCAGGAATGCATGGATAGGTGCATGCGTTGCAGCGATATACATGTAAATGAAATGATATTGAAAACGAGGTTAAACACCATGCAACAACAACAACAACAACAACCAAATTTTCGTAAATGTATGCGTCTCAGAGTTTTTCGTTTTGCTAATTTTTGCGTAGCTAAGCACTAACTTGAGGTTTTGTGCAAATTTACAAACAAAAATACCGTTCGTAAGAGGACATATGCCTAAATATGAAGGATTTTTTATACTGTGTTGTAAAAAGAGAAATCATTCGACAGAAAAAAAAAATCAATATCAATTTGATTAATTGATTGAATGGTGTTTTACGCCGCTTTCAACAATATATCACGAGTCATATCACGGCGATAGCTCACATATTCATGTATTTCCTGGGTTTCACCAGTACTAGGTTAGGGCTCTGAAGTGTCTTGCCCATGGACACTCCCGCGAAAAACCCAGTGGGTCCAGTGAGTCCTATACTTTACCACTGAGCCACGCAGGACCCCATATTAAAATTACAGCTGTCGTAGTTATCATTAATTTTTTTTGTGACAAATTACTTTTCTTCACACATGCTGTTTCTATATTAACAGATGTGGTTAACATGAAATAAAGTAAAGCATGAGAAATTTAGTGTGCATGCGCGTAAATTAAGTCATATTTCTTTCCGGTTGAATGGTACGCGCTGTTCAGGTGGCGCACCTACGCGAGATTGCTTCCGGGTCGTAGTAGTCAAAAGTAGTCCCATGTGAAATTTTGCTGTGGCACTTTTGATGCGCTGTTTCATGGAGCTGAGAGGGTTTGGTGGTACATACTTTAAATTTGCTTCAAACTTAGGCCGCGGAAACTATTTAGATGTGATTTTTATAATATATTGATTGGACTGTTTTGTGTCAGTGGAGGAACAAAATTGAGGTCTTGGCCGTGAACAGGTGTTTTTAAGTGGACAATTTTTAAGGTGCCTGTGTTGATTGGGATTTAGTGAAAAACGCAATTGGTTGACATGTTGTTTTTTATGCATCTTTTAGAGGACAATGACTGTACTTTTGAGAGCAAGAGACGCTAAAGCTAAAGTTTTGCCATTAAGTGCTTTGTGAAGCTTCAAAATAGTCAATTTCACTTTATTTCCAATGTAGCAGAAAGCCAGTAGTGTGACACCTAGATGAGAGGAAGTGAAAATACGGAAATCAGTCTTGTGTTTTCATTTTTAGGCATAACCGGCTGAAATTTGGCAGACAAGTAGCCGAGAGGCCTTCAAACAGGATTCAATCAAAAGCTGGGCTCAGGTACTTAGAATTTAAATTCAAAATTAAATTTAGAATTTGAATAAGCGAAATTTCAAAGTTTTCGGACCGGCATCCTTTTCACTGGAAGTTATTTATGGAAAGTTTGTCTGCAAATTTTGAAATGCAAAACAGTTGAATGTCCTTCCAGATAACTGATTAAATTGTTATTTACTTCTAATTTAAATTCTTTCATTTTAAAATTTAAAATTGACTTATTTTTCACGAAACGCTAGGAAAAACTTGAAAATGCGTCTAAATTGCAAGCAAATGGAACATGCTTGTTTTGGATTTATAGTGTAAGTAAGACCTGATATGGGCAAATCAGATTCAAGGATCCAAGCGATCCTGCTGGGCCTGGGTTTTGAACTGCACAACCCACATAATGGCAGTTATGGTTAATAGGAAATTTCTCAATATTGACAAAAGTTTCATGCAAGCCACCTCTGTAATTTCAAGCTTTGTATGAATACAGGGCATATCAGCTTGAAGGAAAGTTTTGTTGATAAGGGTAGGAAATATTGTTTTGATAAGCGCATTTGCATTAGCTATGTAAATTCATTGCTGCAAAAGGAGCCAGACTGCCTGTTGGACTTGGTCGAGCTGTAAGTACCATTTAATACCTATTATCCTCTTAGCATATTTTGTTCCATTTCATCCCATTTCATTGTTAGTCCAGCTGTGCCTACTATCCCCAAACCTGTTTGGCTGTCTTCCCCCCTTTATATTAAAACATCGTGGTAATAGGAGCCAGAATTATATACAGGACCCTTCCTCGAATCAAGCGCTTTCTCTCTTACTCTCTGTCTTTCTCACTCTCTCTCTCTTTCTCTCTCTCTCTCCTGTTTTTCTTCCCCTGAAAACATTGCAGCAGCAGCAGTTCTTTATCATATATATGTATATATGACTGTCTCTCTCTCTCTCTCTCTATCTCTCTCTCTTGCGACAAAAGGAGCCAGACTGCCTTTTGGAAAGGGGGGGGGGGGCGCTGTAAATACCATTTTACTACCTGTAAGCCTCTTTGCATATTTTTTTTCTTATTCCACTACTGGTCCAGCTGTCTGTACTATCCCCAACCTGTGATTGTTGGTTGGTTATTTCCGTTTATTTATCGTCGCTACCGGTTGCCCATCTGAGCGACGCCCCCAGAAGACGGTTAGTTGTTACGGGGGATAGTGCAAGGATACAGGTCGAAACTACTGAGAGCTTCGCCTGGTTCTTTAACGTGCTCGGCGTATAGCACCGTCACACGGGACCTCGGTTTAATGTCTCATCCGAAAGACTATTAGTAATTTTTTAGTTGGCCAGCCGGGGATACGAACCCACAATCTGTAGGACATTGTGTTCACAAGTCCTACGCTCTACCTACTGAGCTATATCGGCTGGTAACCTGTGATTGTCTGTTCTCCCCCCCTTTTTATACCCCCACCACGAAGTGGAGGGGGGTATACTGGAATCGCCATGGCTGTCCGTCCGTCTGTCCGTCCGTCCGTCTGTCTGTAGACACAATTTTGTCCGGAGCTTTTTTCCTACAGTTTTTCAAGTACTGCACTGAAATTTACACATACTGTTTGGGTACATATGAAATTGTGCATGTGCAATTTTCACGACCTTGCTGCCATTGGTTGCCGAATTATCTCCCCTTAAGCTTGTTGCCCTTTGTAAATTTTAACTATGGATTTTTGTCCAAGGCATAACTTCCATAGTATAGAAGCTAGGAACTTCAAACTTCACAAAAAGTTAGATCACATTAAGGAAAAGTGCAGTGTACAAGAACAGTAACCCTATTGTATTTATTTTTCGAGTTATTGCCCTTTGTAAATTTTAACTTTGGATTTTTGTCCAGGGCATAACTTCAAAAGTATTGAAGCTTATGACTTCAAACTTCACACACAGATAGATCACTATAAGGCGAAGTGCAGTGTACAAGAACCATAACTCTATTTTTATTTTTCGAGTTATTGCCCTTTGTAAGTTTTAACTTTGGATATTTGTCCGGGGCATAACTTCTGAATCATTTAAGCTAGTGACATCAAACTTCATATATAGATAGACCACATTAATGAGAAGCGCAGTTTACAAGTACCATAACTCTTTTCCCACTTTTTTTTTCAACTCTTATTTTTTTACGAAACCATTCTGCATTCTGTGACAAAGAGCTGTTTTGTGGCAAGGAGCTGGTGGGGGGTATGATCACTTTTAGTGATAGCTCTAGTTTTGATAGTCATTGCGACAGGATTAATTCCTCTCTCACCGCTGAACATTGTTTCGACGATTGTAATGTGGGAAAGCAGCCAGTGGCTTGCGAAATACTGGTAACTGAAACTCCAGGAAAACATGGATAGGTGCACTGGCCGCCGCGACATTACTGAAATAATGTTGAAAACGTCGTTAAATACCATAGTCTGTCAATCAATCTCCCCCTTTTTTCTGAAAACATTGCGGCAGACGGAACAAGAATTATATACAATACCCATCCCCGAATCAATTGCTGTCTCTCTCTTTCACTCTCTATTTTTCTCACTGTCTCTCTCTTTCTCTCACTCTTCCTTCCTTCCTTCTTTCTCCCCCTTCCTGTCTTTCTTCCTCTGAAAACATTGCAGCAGCAGTTCTTGATCATATATAAGACTGCCTCCATTCTCTGTCTCTCCCATTTCTGTCTCTCTGTTTCGGCCAGCATCAGGCCTCGTCAGTAGAGCTGCTATACACTAGACAGAGTTACTCCCCTTGTTCTCTTATTTCTTGTCTTACATCCTTATTAACTCAGTCTTGGGTTGTTTTTACTTGTTTTGGTCTTCAGATATATTTTTGAATATTGTGGTCTAAGACCCCTTTAACATAGGTTCTGGATCATAAGGTGCTCATGTTCATATCTCTTTCAGACGCTGCGACCAAAGATCGTACTGCTTCCCTGTGGCTATGACATCATCAATGTTTGGTGAGCTGTCTGTGACTGGAGATGTTACACTGTTTTCCTGTTGTGAATTTTCAGGTAATTTCTTTTTGCTTGGAGAAATAAATTTCCTTTCTGGAACACGCTTTAAGGGCTTCTTTTTCTTTTTGCTGTCTTCTCTGTTCTTTTTCTTCTATATTCTATTAGTATCTGGCGAATTCTATTTTCTTTGTTCTATGCTGTAGATGTTTTCTTCTTACACAATGAATGAATCTAATTAAGTATGGTCGTTCATACTTTCCTTTCTGTCATTCTCTCAAATCTACGTACCCAATGACCTACTTACCCAATGCACTAGTCCGATTGGACAGTTACCGATAAGCCCGGCTGGGCCTACATCGTAAAGTCCAGCCGTCTGGATGTTTGCTTCTGTATTAGAGTTTTGAGCTGATTACATCATCGATTGTATGGTCCGTAGATATTACTCGTCAATTTTCATAGATAAAAACATTGTGAGAAAAGGAGCTGTGTATAGTTAAATTTTGCAGTACTGGTAATTAATGAAGATTAGGGTTCATGTCCGTCATGTTCTATAAAGGCCATCTACTTTCCTTCTTTCATATATTCCACCCTTGTTTTGACTAATAAAGCTTGACTATAGAATAAAAAGCTTAGAAATTTACATTAGGCTGGTCAAATGGAAGATTTTAGAGAAAGAAAAATGAAGAAAACCCTTAAGTTTAGCCGTCAGGATTTTTTTTTTTTTTTTTTTTTTTTGTCAAGCGGCTCATTCTTATGCATAGTTTTCAATGTATATTAATGAAAATGGGTTAAAAAGACAGAAAAAAGGATCCAGAACAGTATACTTTTTATTTCATGTAAATCCATTGAGTTTTAATTGAGATATGTTTGATTTTGTAGGAGTAGTCATTGGGTTTAAAATTTCCATTTTTAAGGTCTGGGCCGCAAAACCAATCATGTTAAGAAAAATGAGTTTTCTCCTTGAAAATTGTCCTGATTTCTCTGGCTCATTTTTTTCCTTGTCGCAATACCCGGATTCAGCCAAAAGGCGTATAAAAACGGTCTGGAAAGTAAAAATCCGTTTTATATATTCACCTAGGTAAACACTTATTCAATTGTAAACTTACGGGAATATTTACTTACACAAATTCACAAAGTAACGAAAGTTTAGCAAAGCATATTTACAAATTTCTTAAATTTGAATTTAGGCATAAAGTTCAGATAATTTATATAGAAAAACTAATGAATTATTGTTTGACCTTCTATCAAGGTGAACAGTTGCGTGAAATGTTTTCAAACACAGACCAGGGGGGGCCTTTTTTATAACAATTCCTGGTTTTTGCGCAAGAATAATCTTAAATTTAGGCATGCGTTCAAATTTACAAAATTCGTAAATCTGTTAAATGCTTAATCTTCATAACTTAGTAAATTTGTCATAGCAAATATTCCCTTAAATTTTCAATGGAAGGCAGAAACGGTATTTCCCGCGAAGTTGTCACCATTGTCAATTGCGCATGCCGTTCAACTTGAGGGACGTGTAACATAATTTACGCGCATTTACGCTACATTACGCTGGCTTCACTTCATCTCATATGTCAGCTGCTTTTGTCAATTTCGGATAGAAAATAACTCGTCAAAAAATGAAATTAATCAACGATTACTGCGGATAGCTGCAAGGATACTTCTGATATTTTTTCCCTCGCATTTGTATGTCTTTGGGGTTACAGAATAAAGTTGCTCCATATTTTGACCTATGTTTTCACATACGAACGCTATTTTTATATGACTTAGACGTACAGGGTACGAGGTGCATCATTAGATTTTTATAGCAATTTCTCGGTTACGAATGTGGCCCGCCCGGGTAGCTCAGTGGTTAGCATATCTGACTCGTTACATGGTGGTTGCCAGTTTGATACCCTGTTAAGGCAAACTTTCCGCCGATTTTTCGCCTCTTACCTCTTATGCATGTGAGAAAAGTAGTCAGTAGCTTGGAAAGAAATTTGTGTCAGTACTGGTGTAAGAAAGCCACGAAACACAATCGTATGTGCACAAACCGCCGTGATATGGCCCAAGCTGTTAAAACGGCATTTTAAACTCCAATACAAACAAACAATTAATGATTGTGCCAATTTAAAAAAAAACAAAAAAACTTTCAATGGAAATAGCCTTTTACACTGATACCTATGAAAATCTATGGGAAAACCCGGTTATTTACCAAGATGGCTGCCAATACCATATTCATCAAATACATATAAACCGAGTCTTATCCAGAACCAGAAGGCAAATAACTTTGAAATTTGGCATGTATAATCAATATGAGGAATACTAGAAAGTTTGCTCAAACTATTGATGTAGACCTGACAAGGACCAATTTAAGGTTGATCAAGTTTTGGGCCAAGTCTCGTTGATAACAAACATGGTGTGAAACTAAAGGGTCGTCCAGGTTGGCCAGTTTCTTAGGAGATGCTAGTCATTGCAACAGAATACGTTCCTCTCTCAGCATTGAACATTGTTTCTATGATGTTGAAAAGCAGCCAGTGGCTCCGAAAGAATGTTTTTCGCAGTACTTATAACAGAAACTCGGGGAAAGCATGATTGAGTGCACAGACTTTCCTGGTATAACTGAAATAATGATGAAGACAATGTTAAAATACCAAATAAACAATTAATCTTTTGGGGTACTATTTAACACATTTCTATAGCTAAAACTTCAAACATCTACACTAAACAAATGTTATACATACGTTATCTAGGACTCCTTTACGGAAGTTCTTTAAATTGTGTCCGTAGAGTCAAACTTGCTCTGCCCGATTTATCACATGTTTCATATAAAGTATGTTATGGGGAATTAAAAATATCTACCTTTCTAAAACTACTAGGCATGGAATATGGCTAGTTTATATGAAGCACCCTCTTATGGTATTTGAACATTCCCCCCCCCCCCCCCCCCCCCCGCAAATTATGGGTTTAACGATGACACCATTTCGGGAATGTTATACTTTACAAGGAGTTATGAAAGAAAATGAGATGGTAACTGCTGTTTGAACAATGAAATGATTTCAAAGAAACTTTACTCAAATAGACGTTTGAAAATGCTCTTGATACTGATAAATCCAGTCAAAATTCAGTACTATCTTACTTGGGTTCTCTTTGATGAGATTTCTCCGCTTTTTCAATAATTATGGTTATGACGGCCATTTTTTGTCACAACACCATGATATTTTTTCTTTCATTTTCACTGATACTATCTGAAGACATTTGCTGCAGAGTGTTGTAAGTTGAAAGTATCCTCAACCGGTATTTGTAAGATCCTATAACTTTGCATTTTGCCCCATTTTTTGTTCACCGATGGTAATTGTGTACGACAGGACAGGTGGCAGACAGTCTTGCTTCAGCAGAAATGGTCGGTAGCATACAGGACTTGAGAACAGGAGGTCGCAGGTTCGATCCCCGGCTTGGCCAATTTCTTTCTGAGGATTGATGATAGTCATCGCGAGAGGATTCATTCCTCTCTCGCCGCTGACCATTGTTTCGACGATGGTTATGTGGGAAAGCAGCCAGTGGCTTGGAAAGAATATTGTGAGGAGTACCGGTAACAGAAACTCCAGGAAAGCATGGATAGGTGCACTGGCCGCCGTGATATAACTGAAACAATGTTGAAAACGGGGTTATACACCATACAATCAATCAATCAGCAGAAATGACGCTAGCCCTTTACGATAAGTTTTAGTCAGACAAAAAATAAGAAATGTTTATGGCTACACCCTTACAAGTTATTAACGCAGTTGAAAGGTAAATTGTCGCAGAGTACCGCGATAAAATGGCTAAAAGTAATCAAACGGGGTCGATTTCAATGAAATTTCTAAGATCGCGAAAAAGGGCTGTTAATAAAGAGTCCTGTATTGGTCCCGTGGCAGCAGTCTATCAGATCGACTACTTTATGTATCAGCTCTGATTTTGTCGTTTTGGTGCTGCTTTGTCGATTTATTTGCATTATAATGCCAGATATGCATTTCTTAAATGGTAATATGTATCACACACACACACAAACACACACATATATATATATATCTCTCTGAAAACCAACCTGCATTTACATTTCACGGGGAAAAAAGACATGTCCCGGGAATTCTTATCCTAATGGTGTTCTTGTTTTGTGTTACAGCTACACTCTTAGAACAAGGGTATTTACGTCAAAAATATCATCATCAACAACAACCAATTCCAAAACAAAACTTGCATTTTGGAAGGAATGTGAATTACCACTCACAGCTTGGTGCTCTTGTTTTGTGTTACAGCTACTTTCTTGAAAGAAGAGTATTTACGTCGACAAAAACATAACTAGCCTTTTGGGAGAAATGTGAATTACCACTCATACCATGGATAACTTGTCGATTTATGCATAGGATTAGAAATGCTCATTAAATCTATCATCAAAATAGGAAACGATGGACTTTGTCTGCGGCATCAAAAGGGATCCTTCGAGGCTCAGTAGTCAAGCAGGACTCGAAAACCAAAGGCTTGGAGCCGACTGGAACCACTGAATTTTCACTGGATTTTCCTTTGGCAAGACACTTCAGAACTAACCAGGAAATTCTTGTGCTCGTTTTGTGCATATAAGTTCATTCGTAAATGTGGATTTATTACATGCAACTGGAACAGGAGATGCTATATGAACGGACGGTATTGGTGAGTACAACTAACACTTTTTTCCTATTCTGGAATTTTCCAACCCGACTTTTGGTCCTGTGTTACCCAAATTAAAATCCCAAAGAATGATCAATCAGAATCACAAAAATACCAATATACCACTATTATTCCTTTCGGCGCCATCTGCGAAAAATCAGGGACATTTGCCAACGACATAGATCAAGTTCAGATTGTACAGAACGTCCAGTTTGATCTTGGATCTACACCGCCAGCTTCTTTAGTCAAACGTATAAGACAACTGCTCCATAATTCTTGGATATCTAATGCAAATTTAAAAGGTCCTTTAAACCCACAAGGCCATTCCAAAAGCAACATTGAACTCATTCCGTCGGACTGCACTGGTCTGAGGAAAACTGATTTTTTTTTCATTATTAGCTGTTTTATTCATTTGTTTATTTATTTTCTCCCACATCGTTTCTGTCAAAACGTATAATCAGTAAAAACTCAAAATATTTTCTTGGTGTCCTCAAACACTTTATGTAGGGGAAAAGGTACTTAAAAGTTTCGCTTGTTTATGCAACTGCTACCAGTTTCTCCTAAAAAGTACGCTCTCTCCCTCCCTCTCTCTCTCTCTCAGGTTTATTCAGTGAACGAATTTCCCCCGATTGCACTAAGGAAAATTGCTCCCTGTTTTATTTTCATTACCCAGTATCTAATGTGCTTGAGATCAAATTTTCTAATGGAACTACTTTTGACTTCTGTCGGACTGTTTTGAAAGAACGGGAGGGAACACACACACGCACGCGCACACACACACACACACACACACACACACACACACACACACACATATGTGTGTGTGTGTTTGTGTGTGTGTGTGTGTGAGTGTGTGTGTATAAGGGGGTTAATTTTCTGGGTTGAATTCAACTGCTTCGCTAGCTCAGTGGGCTAGACAAAAGGTCCCAAAATCTTTTTAGTTTTGGTCATTAGTGGACAAGGGTCAAATCTGAGCAACTACTACTTTTTTTTAACCCCTTTCCCCCATTTTTTGTCCTTTGTCATTTACTATCCCTAATTCTGAGACATTTATAAATGCAAATTTTAAACTCAAATTATCTAGAATGTGTGAAAATTTTCAGGCTCTCTCTTTATCAACTTTCATTCATTTCTATAGGTATCTTTTTTTTTTTCATCCGAACGCACACGGCTTCCCTCTTGCCAGGCTTGAGCTACGAAGATGTCCCGAATCGACATGATATTGCTGCAACCGTGATATGTTTCAACCACTCCAAATTGGAAAGAATGATAGTATGACCAGGCTCCTAAACCAATTGTGATGAGAATTAAAAGATATAGGGAAATTTGGCACATTCAATAAAACATAAATCTGGGTTTGCCTTCTTTTTTTGCGCATCAGTCTGTTCATGCAAACTCTAATAGTAAGACCAATTTTGTCATACTATTTTGCAGACAATTCCATTAGAAGAGGATGTATTTTAGCATGTTTTTATTCCCAAAAAGAAATCAAGAAGAAAAAAAAACAAAAAAAAAAAAACAAAAAAACAGCATTATATGTGCCTTTTGCCAAGTTCATGTTTTCGCATTGGCGTGAGTGCCATATATCAATAGGTCATCATCGAAACTGATTTCAGATTCTTCTCTGCGTCTAATTGTTGCGTACATTCTGACGGTTTGGCCATGTCATCACGGGCACAGGAGATGTACATAAATTTGTGACATTTTTGCTTGAGCCTTGCAGCTGTAGATCTATGCCTGACAAAGTACATTGTGGTGGACCCTTTTTGTCTTTCCACATTACCCTGCCACATTGTTTGATAAATCCTGTAAACCTATTAGGCTATTCAAAAAGCAACACGGAACAAATTTCCCCCTGACTGCTTTTAGGAAAACTGCTCCCTGTTTTATTTTTCTTTTTCATTCATTTTTTAGTCATGATTTATTTACTTTCTCCCACATCTTTCCTTTCAAATGGTACAATCAGCAAAATCTCAAAGTATTTTTTTTGCTATTCCCAAATACTTTATGTAGAGAAAAGGGCCCTTAAAAGTTTGTTTTGCTTGTTTTATGCAACTGCTACCAGGTCCTCCTGAAAAGCTTACTCTCCCTCTCTCTCACTCTCTGTCTCCGTCTTTCCCCCTCTCTCTTGCTGGTTTATTCAGTTAGGCTATGATTCTTCATGACTTTTTCATAGATAATTAGTGGTCTCAACATATCCAAGGCTTCAATGTGAGATAGGGAAGCTGATCTGAAAAATATGTAGGACATTTATATCGAAACGGGTCATTCAGGTGGGTGGGGGTCGGTTCAGAACCCGACCTTCTGTCACCCGTTTTATCCAAAGAATCGCCCAATGTCCATATATTTTGGCATACATCCATTTTGGATGCCTGCAGATCTGCAAAGGATTACATATAAGCCTTCAAAGTCCACTTGGAAAATCAGAGTAAAACGAATTTCTGAATCGTAGTAGACCATGGTGCGTAATAAGGTCACAAAAACAAAATAGTCCCTAAACAAATTGCACAGCCACGCTCAGTTTTTCAAGATATGATCAAACAAACATCAAAAACGCCTTTTAAACCTGTCCTTTCAAACCTGTCCTTTCATATTTTCTGATAAAACAGGGTAACAAATGTGCTTGATATCAAATTTTCAAATGGAACTACTTTTGACTTCTGTCGGAATGTTTTGAAACAAAGGGAGGGAACTACATCAACACATATATATAAGGGGGTTAATTTTCTGGGTTGAATTCAACTGCTTCGCTAGCTCAGTGGGCTAGATAAAATGTTCCCAATATCTTTTTGGTTTTGGTCATTGGTGGACAAAGGCGAAATCTGAGGAATTACTCCTTTTTTTTTTACCCCATTTTTCCACCCCATTTTTCCTATTTTTTTTTTTTTTATTTTTTGTCATTCATTATCCCTAATTCTGAGACATTTATAAGTACAAATTTCAAATTCAAATGATTAAGAATGTGTGAAAATTTTCAGGCTCTCTATTCATCTACTTTCATTTATTTCCATAGGTTTCTTTTTTTTTTTTTTTTTCATCGCATACGGCTTCCCTGTTGCCAGGCTTTAGCTACGAAGATGTCCCGAATCGACATGATATTGCTTGCGACCGTGATGACATGTCTCAACTACTCCAAATTGGAAAGAATGATAGTATGACCAGGCTCCTAAATCAATTGTGATGACAACCCAAAGATATAGGGAAATTTGGCACATTCAATAAAACATAAATCTGGGTTTGCGTTAACTTTGGCGTATTGATCAGTCTGTTCATGCACACTTTAATAGTGAGACCAATTTTGTCATACTAATTTGCAGACAATTCCATTAGAAGAGGATGTATTTTAGTATGTTTTTATTCCCAAAAAGAAATCAAGAAAAGAAAAAAACAGCATTATTTGTGCGTTCTGCCAAGTTCATGTTTTCGCATTGGTGTGGGTGCCATATATCAACATGTCATCATCAAAACCAATTTCAAATTCTTTGCTGGGTCTAAGTGTTGCTTGCATTCTGACGGTTCGGCCATGTCATCACGGGCACAGGAGATGTACATAAATTTGTGACATTTTGCCAGCTTGAGCCTTGCAGCTGTAGATCTATGCCTGACAAAGTACATTGTGGTGGACCCTTTTTGTCTTTCCACATTACCCTGCCACATTGTTTGATAAGTCCTGTAAACCTATTAGTCTATTCAAAAAGCAACACTGAACAAATTTCCCCCTGACTGCACTGAGGAAAATTGCTCCCTGTTTTCTTTTTCTTTTTCATTCATTTTTTAGTCATGATTTATTTACTTTCTCCCACATCTTTCCTGTCAAATGGTACCATTAGCAAAATCTCAAAGTATTGTTTTGATATTCCCAAATACTTTATGTAGAGAAAAGGGCCCTTAAAAGTTTGTTTTGCTTGTTTTATGCAACTGCTACCAGGTCCTCCTGAAAAGCTTACTCTCCCTCTCTCTCTCTCTCCCTCCCTCTCTCTGTCTCCATCTTTCTCTCTCTCTCTCTTGCTGGTTTATTCAGTTAGGCTATGATTCTTCATGACTTTTTCATAGATAATTAGTGGTCTCAACATATCCAAGGCTTCAATGTGAGATAGGGATGCTGATCTGAAAAATATGTAGGACATTTATACCGAAACGGGTCATTCAGGTGGGTGGGGTCGGTTCAGAACCCGACCTTCTGTCACCCGTTTTATCCAAAGAATCGCCCAATGTCCATACTAATTTGCAGACAATTCCATTAGAAGAGGATGTATTTTAGTATGTTTTTATTCCCAAAAAGAAATCAAGAAAAGAAAAAAACAGCATCATTTGTGCCTTTTGCCAAGTTCATGTTTTCGCATTGGCGTGTGCGCCATATATCAATATGTCATCATTGAAACCGATTTCAGATTCTTCTCTGGGTCTAATTGTTGCGTGCATTCTGACGGTTCGGCCATGTCATCACGGGCACAGGAGATGTACATAAATTTGTGACATTTTGCAGGCTTGAGCCTTGCAGCTGTAGATCTATGCCTGACAAAGTACATTGTGGTGGACCCTTTTTGTCTTTCCACATTACCCTGCCACATTGTTTGATAACTTCTGTAAACCTATTAGGCTATTCAAAAAGCAACACTGAACAAATTTCCCCCTGACTGCACTGAGGAAAATTGCTCCCTGTTTTATTTTTCTTTTTCATTCATTTTTTAGTCATGATTTATTTACTTTCTCCCACATCTTTCCTGTCAAATGGAACAATCAGCAAAATCTCAAAATATTTTTTTCCTATTCCCAAATACTTTATGTAGAGAAAAGGGCTCTTAAAAGTTTGTTTTGCTTGTTTTATGCAACTGCTGCCAGGTTTTCCTGAAAAGCTTACTCTCTCTCTCTCTATCTGTCTCTCTCTGTCTCCCTCTGTCTCTCTCTCTTGCTGGTTTATTTAGTTAGGCTATGGTTCTTCATGACATTGTCATAGATAATTAGTGGTCTCAACATATCCAAGGCTTCAATGTGAGATAGGGAAGCTGATCTGAAAAATATGTAGGACATTTATATCGAAACGGGTCATTCAGGTGGGTGGGGTCGGTTCAGAACCCGACCTTCTGTCACCCGTTTTATCCAAAGAATCGCCCAATGTCCATATATTTTGGCATACATCCATTTTGGATGCCTGCCGACCTGCAAAGGATTACATATAAGCCTTCAAAGTTCACTTGGAAAATCAGAGTAAAACGAATTTCTGAATCGTAGTAGACAATGGTGCGTAATAAGGTCACAAAAACAAAATAGTCCCTAAACAAATTGCACAGCCACGCTCAGTTTTTCAAGATATGATCAAACAAACATCAAAAACGCCTTTTAAACCTGTCCTTTCATATTTTCTGATAAAACAGGGTAACAAATGTGCTTGATATCAAATTTTCAAATGGAACTACTTTTGACTTCTGTCGGAATGTTTTGAAACAAAGGGAGGGAACTACATCTACACATATATATAAGGGGGTTAATTTTCTGGGTTGAATTCAACTGCTTCGCTAGCTCAGTGGGCTAGACAAAAGGTCCCAATATCTTTTTTGGTTTTGGTCATTGGTGGAAAAGGGTAAAATCTGAGCAATTACTCCTTTTTTTTACCCCACTTTTCCTCTTTTTTTTTTTTTTTTTTGTCATTCATTATCCCTAATTCTGAGACATTTATAAGTACAAATTTCAAATTCAAATTATTAAGAGTGTGTGAAAATTTGCAGGCTCTCTATTTATCTACTTTCATTTATTTCCATAGGTTTCTTTTTTTTTTCATCGCATACGACTTCCTTGTTGCCAGGCTTGAGCTGTGAAGATGTCCTGAATCGACATGGTATTGCTTGCGACCGTGATGACATGTTTCAACTACTCCAAATTGGAAAGAATGATAGTATGACTAGGCTCCAAAATCAATTGTGATGACAACCCAAAGATACAGGGAAATTTGGCACATTCGATAAAACATAAATCTGGGTTTGCGTTAACTTTGGCGTATTGATCAGTCTGTTCATGCACACTTTAATAGTGAGACCAATTTTGTCATACTAATTTGCAGACAATTCCATTAGAAGAGGATGTATTTTATTCCCAAAGAGAAATCAAGAAAAGAAAAAAACAGCATTATTTGTGCCTTTTGCCAAGTTCATGTTTTCGCATTGGCGTGAATGCCATATATCAATATGTCATCATCGAAACTGATTTCAGATTCTTCTCTGGGTCTTATTGTTGCGTGCATTCTGACGGTTCGGCGATGTCATCACGGGCACAGGAGATGTACATAAATTTGTGACATTTTGCAGGCTTGAGCCTTGCAGCTGTAGATCTATGCCTGACAAAGTACATTGTGGTGGACCCTCTTACTCTTTCCACATTACCCTGCCACATTGTTTGATAACTTCTGTAAACCTATTAGGCTATTCAAAAAGCAACACTGAACAAATTTCCCCCTGACTGCACTGAGGAAAATTGCTCCCTGTTTTCTTTTTCTTTTTCATTCACTTTTTAGTTATGATTTATTTACTTTCTCCCAGATCTTTCCTTTCAAATGGTACCATCAGCAAAATCTCAAAGTATTTTTTTGCTATTCCCAAATACTTTATGTAGAGAAAAGGGCCCTTAAAAGTTTGTTTTGCTTGTTTTA
Source organism: Tridacna gigas (assembly GCA_945859785.2). NCBI lineage: Eukaryota > Metazoa > Mollusca > Bivalvia > Cardiida > Cardiidae > Tridacna > Tridacna gigas. The sequence goes on from OX244044.2 coordinate 15,857,134, forward strand.
TGCAACTGCTACCAGGTTTTCCTGAAAAGCTTACTTTCCCCCTCTCTCTCTCTCTCTGTCTCCCTCTTTCTCTCTCTCTCTCTGGCTGGTTTATTCAGTTAGGTTATGATTCTTCTTGACTTTTTCATAGATAATTAGTGGTCTCAACATATCCAAGGCTTCAATGTGAGATAGGGAAGCTGATCTGAAAAATATGTAGGACATTTATATCGAAACGGGTCATTCAGGTGGGTGGGGTCGGTTCAGAACCCGACCTTCTGTCACCCGTTTTATCCAAAGAATCGCCCAATGTCCATATATTTTGGCATACATCCATTTTGGATGCCTGCAGATCTGCAAAGGATTACATATAAGCCTTCAAAGTTCACTTGGAAAATCAGAGTAAAACGAATTTCTGAATCGTAGTAGACCATGGTGCGTAATAAGGTCACGAAAACAAAATAGTCCCTAAACAAATTACACAGCCACGCTCAGTTTTTCAAGATATGATCAAACAAACATCAAAAACGCCTTTTAAACCTGTCCTTTCATATTTTCTGATAAAACAGGGTAACAAATGTGCTTGATATCAAATTTTCAAATGGAACTACTTTTGACTTCTGTCGGAATGTTTTGAAACAAAGGGAGGGAACTACATCTACACATATATATAAGTGGGTTAATTTTCTGGGTTGAATTCAACTGCTTCGCTAGCTCAGTGGGCTAGACAAAAGGTCCCAATATCTTTTTTGGTTTTGGTCATTGGTGGAAAAGGGTAAAATCTGAGCAATTACTCCTTTTTTTTTACCCCACTTTTCCTCTTTTTCTTTTTTTTTTCTTTTTGTCATTCATTATCCCTAATTCTGAGACATTTATAAGTACAAATTTCAAATTCAAATTATTAAGAGTGTGTGAAAATGTTCAGGCTCTCTATTTATCTACTTTCATTTAGTTCCATAGGTTTCTTTTTTTTTTCATCGCATACGGCTTCCCTGTTGCCTGGCTTGAGCTGCGAAGATGTCCTGAATCGACATGGTATTGCTTGCGACCGTGATGACATGTTTCAACTACTCCAAATTGGAAAGAATGATAGTATGACTAGGCTCCAAAATCAATTGTGATGACAACCCAAAGATATAGGGAAATTTGGCACATTCGATAAAACATAAATCTGGGTTTGCGTAACTTTGGCGTATTGATCAGTCTGTTCATGCACACTTTAATAGTGAGACCAATTTTGTCATACTAATTTGCAGACAATTCCATTAGAAGAGGATGTATTTTATTCCCAAAGAGAAATCAAGAAAAGAAAAAAAACAGCATTATTTGTGCCTTTTGCCAAGTTCATGTTTTCGCATTGGCGTGAGTGCCATATATCAATATGTCATCATCGAAACTGATTTCAGATTCTTCTCTGGGTCTTATTGTTGCGTGCATTCTGACGGTTCGGCCATATCATCACGGGCACAGGGGATTACATAAATTTGTGACATTTTGCAGGCTTGAGCCTTGCAGCTGTAGATCTATGCCTGACAAAGTACATTGTGATGGACCCTTTTTGTCTTTCCACATTACCCTGCCACATTGTTTGATAAGTTCTGTAAATCTATTAGCCTATTCAAAAAGCAACACTGAACAAATTTCCCCCTGACTGCACTGAGGAAAATTGCTCCCTGTTTTCTTTTTCTTTTTCATTCACTTTTTAGTCATGATTTATTTACTTTCTCCAACATCTTTCCTTTCAAATGGTACCATCAGCAAAATCTCAAAGTATTCTTTTGCTATTCCCAAATATTTTATGTAGAGAAAAGGGCCCTTAAAAGTTTGTTTTGCTTGTTTTATGCAACTGCTACCAGGTCCTCCTGAAAAGCTTACTTTCCCCCTCTCTCTCTCTCTCTGTCTCCCTCTTTCTCTCTCTCTCTCTTGCTGGTTTATTCAGTTAGGCCATGATTCTTCATGACTTTTTCATAGATAATTAGTGGTCTCAACATATCCAAGGCTTCAATGTGAGATAGGGAAGCTGATCTGAAAAATATGTAGGACATTTATATCGAAACGGGTCATTCAGGTGGGTGGGGTCGGTTCAGAACCCGACCTTCTGTCACCCGTTTTATCCAAAGAATCGCCCAATGTCCATATATTTTGGCATACATCCATTTTGGATGCCTGCAGATCTGCAAAGGATTACATATAAGCCTTCAAAGTTCACTTGGAAAATCAGAGTAAAACGAATTTCTGAATCGTAGTAGACCATGGTGCGTAATAAGGTCACAAAAACAAAATAGTCCCTAAACAAATTACACAGCCACGCTCAGTTTTTCAGGATATGATCAAACAAAAATCAAAAACGCCCTTTAAACCTGTCCTTTCATATTTTCTGATAAAACAGGGTAACAAATGTGCTTGATATCAAATTTTCAAATGGAACTACTTTTGACTTCTGTCGGAATGTTTTGAAACAAAGGGAGGGAACTACATCTACACATATATATAAGGGGGTTAATTTTCTGGGTTGAATTCAACTGCTTCGCTAGCTCAGTGGGCTAGACAAAAGGTCCCAATATCTTTTTTGGTTTTGGTCATTGGTGGAAAAGGGTAAAATCTGAACAATTACTCCTTTTTTTTAACCCCACTTTTCCTCTTTTTTTTTTTTTTTTTTGTCATTCATTATCCCTAATTCTGAGACATTTATAAGTACAAATTTCAAATTCAAATTATTAAGAGTGTGTGAAAATTTTCAGGCTCTCTATTTATCTACTTTCATTTATTTCCATAGGTTTCTTTTTTTTTTTTTTATTGCATACGGCTTCCCTGTTGCCAGGCTTGAGCTGCGAAGATGTCCTGAATCGACATGGTATTGCTTGCGACCGTGATGACATGTTTCAACTACTCCAAATTGGAAAGAATGATAGTAGGACTATGCTCCAAAATCAATTGTGATGACAACCCAAAGATACAGGGAAATTTGGCACATTCGATAAAACATAAATCTGGGTTTGCGTTAACTTTGGCGTAATGATCAGTCTGTTCATGCACACTTTAATAGTGAGACCAATTTTGTCATACTAATTTGCAGACAATTCCATTAGAAGAGGATGTATTTTATTCCCAAAGAGAAATCAAGAAAAGAAACAAACAGCATTATTTGTGCCTTTAGCCAAGTTCATGTTTTCGCATTGGCGTGAGTGCCATATATCAATATGTAATCATCGAAACTGATTTCAGATTCTTCTCTGGGTCTTATTGTTGCGTGCATTCTGACGGTTCGGCTATGTCATCACGGGCACAGGAGATGTACATAAATTTGTGACATTTTGCAGGCTTGAGCCTTGCAGCTGTAGATCTATGCCTGACAAAGTACATTGTGATGGACCCTTTTTGTCTTTCCACATTACCCTGCCACATTGTTTGATAAGTTCTGTAAACCTATTAGTCTATTCAAAAAGCAACACTGAACAAATTTCCCCCTGACTGCACTGAGGAAAATTGCTCCCTGTTTTCTTTTTCTTTTTCATTCACTTTTTAGTCATGATTTATTTACTTTCTCCCACATCTTTCCTTTCAAATGGTACCATCAGCAAAATCTCAAAGTATTTTTTTGCTATTCCCAAATACTTTATGTAGAGAAAAGGGCCCTTAAAAGTTTGTTTTGCTTGTTTTATGCAACTGCTACCAGGTCCTCCTGAAAAGCTTACTTTCCCTCTCTCTCTCTCTCTCTCTCTCTCTCTGTCTCCCTCTTTCTCTCTCTCTCTCTGGCTGGTTTATTCAGTTAGGCCATGATTCTTCATGACTTTTTCATAGATAATTAGTGGTCTCAACATATCCAAGGCTTCAATGTGAGATAGGGAAGCTGATCTGAAAAATATGTAGGACATTTGTATCGAAACGGGTCATTCAGGTGGGTGGGGTCGGTTCAGAACCCGACCTTCTGTCACCCGTTTTATCCAAAGAATCGCCCAATGTCCATATATTTTGGCATACATCCATTTTGGATGCCTGCAGATCTGCAAAGGATTACATATAAGCCTTCAAAGTTCACTTGGAAAATCAGAGTAAAACGAATTTCTGAATCGTAGTAGACCATGGTGCGTAATAAGGTCACAAAAACAAAATGGTCCCTAAACAAATTACACAGCCACGCTCAGTTTTTCAAGATATGATCAAACAAACATCAAAAACGCCTTTTAAACCTGTCCTTTCATATTTTCTGATAAAACAGGGTAACAAATGTGCTTGATATCAAATTTTCAAATGGAACTACTTTTGACTTCTGTCGGAATGTTTTGAAACAAAGGGAGGGAACTACATCTACACATATATATAAGGGGGTTAATTTTCTGGGTTGAATTCAACTGCTTCGCTAGCTCAGTGGGCTAGACAAAAGGTCCCAATATCTTTTTTGGTTTTGGTCATTGGTGGAAAAGGGTCAAATCTGAGCAATTACTCCTTTTTTTTACCCCACTTTTCCTCTTTTTTTTTTTCTTTTGTCATTCATTATCCCTAATTCTGAGACATTTATAAGTACAAATTTCAAATTCAAATTATTAAGAGTGTGTGAAAATTTTCAGGCTCTCTATTTATCTACTTTCATTTATTTCCATAGGTTTCTTTTTTTTTTTCATCGCATACGGCTTCCCTGTTGCCAGGCTTGAGCTGCGAAGATGTCCTGAATCGACATGGTATTGCTTGCGACCGTGATGACATGTTTCAACTACTCCAAATTGGAAAGAATGATAGTATGACTAGGCTCCAAAATCAGTTGTGATGACAACCCAAAGATACAGGGAAATCTGGCACATTCGATAAAACATAAATCTGGGTTTGCGTTAACTTTGGCGTATTGATCAGTCTGTTCATGCACACTTTAATAGTGAGACCAATTTTGTCATACTAATTTGCAGACAATTCCATTAGAAGAGGATGTATTTTATTCCCAAAGAGAAATCAAGAAAAGAAACAAACAGCATTATTTGTGCCTTTTGCCAAGTTCATGTTTTCGCATTGGCGTGAGTGCCATATATCAATATGTCATCATCGAAACTGATTTCAGATTCTTCTCTGGGTCTTATTGTTGCGTGCATTCTGACGGTTCGGCCATGTCATCACGGGCACAGGAGATGTACATAAATTTGTGACATTTTGCAGGCTTGAGCCTTGCAGCTGTAGATCTATGCCTGACAAAGTACATTGTGATGGACCCTTTTTGTCTTTCCACATTACCCTGCCACATTGTTTGATAAGTCCTGTAAACCTATTAGTCTATTCAAAAAGCAACACTGAACAAATTTCCCCCTGACTGCACTGAGGAAAATTGCTCACTGTTTTCTTTTTCTTTTTCATTCACTTTTTAGTCATGATTTATTTACTTTCTCCCACATTTTTCCTTTCAAATCGTACCATCAGCAAAATCTCAAAGTATTTTTTTGCTATTCCCAAATACTTTATGTAGAGAAAAGGGCCCTTAAAAGTTTGTTTTGCTTGTTTTATGCAACTGCTACCAGGTCCTCCTGAAAAGCTTACTTTCCCTCTCTCTCTCTCTCTCTATCTCTCTCTCTCTCTGTCTCCCTCTTTCTCTCTCTCTCTCTGGCTGGTTTATTCAGTTAGGCCATGATTCTTCATGACCTTTTCATAGATAATTAGTGGTCTCAACATATCCAAGGCTTCAATGTGAGATAGGGAAGCTGATCTGAAAAATATGTAGGACATTTATATCGAAACGGGTCATTCAGGTGGGTGGGGTCGGTTCAGAACCCGACCTTCTGTCACCCGTTTTATCCAAAGAATCGCCCAATGTCCATATATTTTGGCATACATCCATTTTGGATGCCTGCAGATCTGCAAAGGATTACATATAAGCCTTCAAAGTTCACTTGGAAAATCAGAGTAAAACGAATTTCTGAATCGTAGTAGACCATGGTGCGTAATAAGGTCACAAAAACAAAATAGTCCCTAAACAAATTACACAGCCACGCTCAGTTTTTCAGGATATGATCAAACAAACATCAAAAACGCCTTTTAAACCTGTCCTTTCATATTTTCTGATAAAACAGGGTAACAAATGTGCTTGATATCAAATTTTCAAATGGAACTACTTTTGACTTCTGTCGGAATGTTTTGAAACAAAGGGAGGGAACTACATCTACACATATATATAAGGGGGGTTAATTTTCTGGGTTGAATTCAACTGCTTCGCTAGCTCAGTGGGCTAGACAAAAGGTCCCAATATCTTTTTTGGTTTTGGTCATTGGTGGAAAAGGGTCAAATCTGAGCAATTACTCCTTTTTTTTACCCCACTTTTCCTCTTTTTTTTTTTTCTTTTGTCATTCATTATCCCTAATTCTGAGACATTTATAAGTACAAATTTCAAATTCAAATTATTAAGAGTGTGTGAAAATTTTCAGGCTCTCTATTTATCTACTTTCATTTATTTCCATAGGTTTCTTTTTTTTTTTTTTCATCGCATACGGCTTCCCTGTTGCCAGGCTTGAGCTGCGAAGATGTCCTGAATCGACATGGTATTGCTTGCGACCGTGATGACATGTTTCAACTACTCCAAATTGGAAAGAATGATAGTATGACTAGGCTCCAAAATCAATTGTGATGACAACCCAAAGATACAGGGAAATTTGGCACATTCGATAAAACATAAATCTGGGTTTGCGTTAACTTTGGCGTATTGATCAGTCTGTTCATGCACACTTTAATAGTGAGACCAATTTTGTCATACTAATTTGCAGACAATTCCATTAGAAGAGGATGTATTTTATTCCCAAAGAGAAATCAAGAAAAGAAACAAACAGCATTATTTGTGCCTTTTGCCAAGTTCATGTTTTCGCATTGGCGTGAGTGCCATATATCAATATGTCATCATCGAAACTGATTTCAGATTCTTCTCTGGGTCTTATTGTTGCGTGCATTCTGACGGTTCGGCTATGTCATCACGGGCACAGGAGATGTACATAAATTTGTGACATTTTGCAGGCTTGAGCCTTGCAGCTGTAGATCTATGCCTGACAAAGTACATTGTGATGGACCCTTTTTGTCTTTCCACATTACCCTGCCACATTGTTTGATAAGTTCTGTAAACCTATTAGTCTATTCAAAAAGCAACACTGAACAAATTTCCCCCTGACTGCACTGAGGAAAATTGCTCCCTGTTTTCTTTTTCTTTTTCATTCACTTTTTAGTCATGATTTATTTACTTTCTCCCACATCTTTCCTTTCAAATGGTACCATCAGCAAAATCTCAAAGTATTTTTTTGCTATTCCCAAATACTTTATGTAGAGAAAAGGGCCCTTAAAAGTTTGTTTTGCTTTTTTTAATGCAACTGCTACCAGGTCCTCCTGAAAAGCTTACTTTCCCTCTCTCTCTCTCTCTCTCTCTTTCTTTCTCTCTCTCTGGCTGGTTTATTCAGTTAGGCCATGATTCTTCATGACTTTTTCATAGATAATTAGTGGTCTCAACATATCCAAGGCTTCAATGTGAGATAGGGAAGCTGATCTGAAAAATATGTAGGACATTTATATCGAAACGGGTCATTCAGGTGGGTGGGGTCAGTTCAGAACCCGACCTTCTGTCACCCGTTTTATCCAAAGAATCGCCCAATGTCCATATATTTTGGCATACATCCATTTTGGATGCCTGCAGATCTGCAAAGGATTACATATAAGCCTTCAAAGTTCACTTGGAAAATCAGAGTAAAACGAATTTCTGAATCGTAGTAGACCATGGTGCGTAATAAGGTCACAAAAACAAAATAGTCCCTAAACAAATTACACAGCCACGCTCAGTTTTTCAAGATATGATCAAAAAAACATCAAAAACGCCTTTTAAACCTGTCCTTTCATATTTTCTGATAAAACAGGGTAACAAATGTGCTTGATATCAAATTTTCAAATGGAACTACTTTTGACTTCTGTCGGAATGTTTTGAAACAAAGGGAGGGAACTACATCTACACATATATATAAGGGGGGTTAATTTTCTGGGTTGAATTCAACTGCTTCGCTAGCTCAGTGGGCTAGACAAAAGGTCCCAATATCTTTTTTGGTTTTGGTCATTGGTGGAAAAGGGTCAAATCTGAGCAATTACTCCTTTTTTTTTACCCCACTTTTCCTCTTTTTTTTTTTTTTTTTTTTGTCATTCATTATCCCTAATTCTGAGACATTTATAAGTACAAATTTCAAATTCAAATTATTAAGAGTGTGTGAAAATTTTCAGGCTCTCTATTTATCTACTTTCATTTATTTCCATAGGTTTCTTTTTTTTTTTTTTCATCGCATACGGCTTCCCTGTTGCCAGGCTTGAGCTGTGAAGATGTCCTGAATCGACATGGTATTGCTTGCGACCATGATGACATGTTTCAACTACTTCAAATTGGAAAGAATGATAGTATGACTAGGCTCCAAAATCAATTGTGATGACAACCCAAAGATACAGGGAAATTTGGCACATTCGATAAAACATAAATCTGGGTTTGCGTTAACTCTGGCGTATTGATCAGTCTGTTCATGCACACTTTAATAGTGAGACCAATTTTGTCATACTAATTTGCAGACAATTCCATTAGAAGAGGATGTATTTTATTCCCAAAGAGAAATCAAGAAAAGAAACAAACAGCATTATTTGTGCCTTTTGCCAAGTTCATGTTTTCGCATTGGCGTGAGTGCCATATATCAATATGTCATCATCGAAACTGATTTCAGATTCTTCTCTGGGTCTTATTGTTGCGTGCATTCTGACGGTTCGGCCATGTCATCACGGGCACAGGAGATGTACATAAATTTGTGACATTTTGCAGGCTTGAGCCTTGCAGCTGTAGATCTATGCCTGACAAAGTACATTGTGATGGACCCTTTTTGTCTTTCCACATTACCCTGCCACATTGTTTGATAAGTTCTGTAAACCTATTAGGCTATTCAAAAAGCAACACTGAACAAATTTCCCCCTGACTGCACTGAGGAAAATTGCTCCCTGTTTTCTTTTTCTTTTTCGTTCACTTTTTAGTCATGATTTATAATTATTCATTCTTAAAATTGTGGACAAATTAAAAAGTAAAGAAATGTTTCAATATGATTATTTAATATGTGTCCTATTCATAGTACATTGAGAAATCTCATAATTACCATTTAATTGATACAACAACTATTTGATACCACAACTATTTGCTCCAACAACTATTGGTGCAACAACTACTTGTTCAATTATAAAGCTTTAATCCAAAGCTTATTTTATTAATAAAGAAGCATCATGTTGTTTACCAACTGCTAAGCAACAAGATCTTCCATTTCAACCACTGCCTGTTTAAATGAACATTACAATACACAATGAACTGTAAATATTTAATTCTAAACAGGGCTTATATACAAATCTTGATTAAAAGTATGACCCAACTAAAAACGACATGAGCAATGAAAGGAAATAAACAACATGGAAACAACATGCAAACCTAAAAACAAGCACACATATAATACAAAAAGAAATGACTATTTGAAACTTATTCATATAAAGGGAGGGTGGGTGGGTTTTTTAATTCAAATATTTAAGACTTCTCTCCCATGTAGACTTTTCGAACTGTGAGATGCCGCGGTAAAGTGAACCTTTATAAATGACATATTTTCAGCCAATCAGAATGATTTGCATAATGAGCATCTCACAACTTAGCAACTATATTCATATAGGACCGGGCTAAATGTTTTGCGTTTTCATAATTAACAATTTTTTTTTTTTTTTTTTTCCAGCAAAAATTTTCCAATTATTCATTCTTAAAATTGTGGACAAATTAAAAAGTAAAGAAATGTTTCAATATGATTATTTAATATGTGTCCTATTCATAGTACATTGAGAAGTCTCATAATTACCATTTAATTGATACAACAACTATTTGATACCACAACTATTTGCTCCAACAACTATTGGTGCAACAACTACTTGTTCAATTATAAAGCTTTAATCCAAAGCTTATTTTATTAATAAAGAAGCATCATGTTGTTTACCAACTGCTAAGCAACAAGATCTTCCATTTCAACCACTGCCTGTTTAAATGAACATTACAATACACAATGAACTGTAAATATTTAATTCTAAACAGGGCTTATATACAAACCTTGATTAAAAGTATGACCCAACTAAAAACGACATGAGCAATGAAAGGAAATAAACAACATGGAAACAACATGCAAACCAAAAAACAAGCACACATATAAAACAAAAAGAAATGACTATTTGAAACTTATTCATATAAAGGGAGGGTGGGTGGGTTTTTTAATTCAAATATTTAAGACTTCTCTCCCATGTAGACTTTTCGAACTGTGAGATGCCGCGGTAAAGTGAACCTTTATAAATGACATATTTTCAGCCAATCAGAATGATTTGCATAATGAGCATCTCACAACTTAGCAACTATATTCATATAGGACCGGGCTAAATGTTTTGCGTTTTCATAATTAATAATTTTTTTTTTTTTTTTTTTTTTTTTTTTCAGCAAAAATTTTCCAGTTATTCATTCTTAAAATTGTGGACAAATTAAAAAGTAAAGAAATGTTTCAATATGATTATTTAATATGTGTCCTATTCATAGTACATTGAGAAGTCTCATAATTACCATTTAATCGATACAACAACTATTTGATACCACAACTATTTGCTCCAACAACTATTGGTGCAACAACTACTTGTTCAATTATAAAGCTTTAATCCAAAGCTTATTTTATTAATAAAGAAGCATCATGTTGTTTACCAACTGCTAAGCAACAAGATCTTCCATTTAAACCACTGCCAACCCACCGGCCAACCCTTAGGACAAAGAAACAAAATGTACATTAATAAAAAGATATTAATAAATATACAAATCAAACAAATTTAGAACAGTAAACAAACCAAATGAAGCAAAATTACAGTATTTTTAACCATACTTCATACTCTACTTCAATTAATATTCAGCTTTTATATTCTAGTCAATGAGCGAGGCAAATTTGTCAAGCAAAGCTGTGTTATTTGGGCAAGCATGCATTAAATCAAAAGACAAGTTCATAAATAACAACAGATGTTTTGAGTTAAAAAACACAAAAATAAGCATTTCTTCTTCGATCTTAATCTACACTTATGATTAAGAAGCTTAAATTAATAATGCACAAAATAAAATTGATTAAAGTTTTAACAATTTTCTTTCTTACCTTATCTGTTTTGCAGAAAAATGTTTTTGACTCTTTATCCATACAATGAACTGTACTTGTTGATTAACGAAAGAAAAAAAAAAAAAAAAAAAAAAAATAGATTATGTATACATAATTATATACAAATTGTTACCTGAATAACATTTGAAGCGATAATAGTTACAAGTGAGTTATTACATTTAAAAAGAACTGTTTCAGCCTGTTGGTACCCGAGGAATTCAGATGTAAACCCCCATCTCTTTTTGCAAAAAGCTCGACCTTCACCTCTCCTGCACGCATAAATGGTTTATATGTGCTGACAAATTTGAAATTCATTTCTTTACTCATCTTCCTATGCAAGTAGTTATTGACTTGTCTAATAATAGGATCAGAAGTCAAATGATCCACTGGCCTAGGAAGTATTGCAGAAATTACAATGTTTATTGTATCTTTCACATTGCGACAAACACCAATTAAATTCCCATAATCTGATAGAATTTGTTTTACAGTACATTTATTACCTATGTCGTTTGTACCAACATGAAAAATAACATGATCAAATTGTTCTAATTTTGCTTCTTTTACTTGTAACCGTCTTGTCATTCTTGCTATTGTATCTCCCCTAAATGATTGAATGGTACACCCATCAATCCCCGAAACATACTTTGCTATAGAATCACTGATGATAGTGACTTTTCTTAATTCTGTAAATAAAAGAAAAATGAAAATACTATCATAATAAATTAATTATATACAACAAACCAATACTCTACCTTTATTTTATCAAATGAGAAACCAAATACTGGAAGATTACTTTAAACTCAGTAATCAAAACCAGAAACTACACCACTTTAATGGCAAGTAGACATCACCTGTAAAATAAAGATAGAGATTTAGTGCAAAGTACAACTTAATTAAACATGTTACAGAATTATCTTATCCCTCATTTTTTCAGCCACTTTCACCTTGTCTTGTAAAGAAAATGCTAAATATCTTTTATATGCATCTGATTTCCAATCACCATGATGTTGAATTAAGTCTGCTGAAACACCAGATTCAAAAGCAAAGGAAGCTCCTCCCCTTCTAAAACTATGAGAAGAATATTCTGACGGATCTAAATTTAATTTACTAATGAGTTCTTTGAATTTTCTTTGATAGCTATTATAAGTAATAAATTTGGTACTAGATAAACTAAATAACGGTGCATCCGCTTTGACCTTGACTTTTTCGCACATCGACTTGTATGCTAAAATTGGACAAAGAATCGACCCATTTATTGGAATTAATGGTGTTAATAATTTTCTTTCTCCAAATTGAATAGTTTTGGTCCATAACATTTCCACAATTAAAATTTCACCTTTAAAGTAAACATTTCTGTGCAAAAGATTTTTTCCTTCTTTACTATCTGACGCAGAATTTGGTACCAAATTTGACTTTCTTGCAAATAAAAAAAATGCAAATAAAAATAAACACCAATAAACTGTATCTATCTGCCTAGTAAAATTAAGTAAACTATACATTCTTATTAAAATATTTGGAGTAATGGGTTTTGCTTGTTTTACCTAATATGGATTTAGTCGGGAAATTCCTTTTATACATAAACTTAGCATGAAATCATTAATATTGTCTGTAGTGTATCCTAAAATGTAGTGCATTGTTTTTACCCCACTCAAATAATTCTTAATTGACTCTACAGATTTAAAACTCCTACTTAAAAATTGAGCATACAGACTCAAAACTTTGGTGCTAACTGGAACATAGTTTAGTTTGAAAAACATACAAAACAACAAAAAAGTTTCCCATTGAATCTTGAGATTTTTAAGAGTACCCCTTGCAAACGCTGATCTTGTGGATGTATTCAAATCTCTGTTTAAAAACATCAGCTGTTCATCTGAAACAAATATGTAAATCAATAGTGTAGCCTTATTTTACCAATTGTTTGTTATTAAAAACATATCTTCAGTGACCTGACATTCTTTTAATTTCATTTCTTTTGTTAATTCCTTAAAGTTATTCTTATGGCAACTATCCAATTCCCATCTTGATAAACTATCTGCAATTCTGTTGTTTACCCCACTTATATGTACAACTTTAATTTGAAATTCTAATTTTGCTGCTAGAAAGGTGATTTCTCTCAGACAACTTTGCATGACATCATTGTATGTTCTGCCTGAATTAATAATTTGACAAACTGCTTCATTATCACAAAATATTTGAATTTTTTGTCCTACTAACCCTTTACCCCAAAGTCTTAGACAAATCAGAATTGAGTACATTTCTAATACATTAATACTTAATTTCTGTTCTGATAAAAATGTTGGAAATTTTGTATGAAAATAATGACCTTTCCAAAAACCTCCACAGCCTGTTAAACAAGCATCTGAAGAGACTACTGAGTCAGGTTTAGACCAGTCCTCATACACCATCAGTGACACTCCATTGTATCGTGGTAGAAATCTGTACCACCATAATATGTCTTTTTTGACATACTCAGGAATTGGGTTCAAACCCATGTCCTCCTTATATAACACTTTCAACCATTTCAACATTCTTGATACAAATATCCTTCCTGGTCTTACACATGCAGACACAAAATTCAATTTCCCTAACAAAGATTGAATTTGTTTCAAAGTTGCCTTTTCTTTGCTTAACCATATTTTGAGTAAACTAATTAATTCTTTCAATCTTTCTGGTGTTATTTCCATTGTCATTGTAATAGTATTAAACAAAACTCCCAGAAATGACATACATGTGGATGGAGGACAAGCTTTACTTTTTTTCCTCTTCTATTCCACAGTCCTCTAGCACTGACTGTAAAAGCATATAAGCAAACCAAGCATTATCCTTTTTCTCTGCAGAAGCTAAATCATCTAAATAGTTTAAAACTGAAATACCATATTTAAACATAATAAAAACCAGAGCATTTGTAAATCTTTGACAGCAGAATGCTGATGCTCTGCTACCCATACTTAACACCGTATCGCAAAAAATGTGTTTTTTCCATACAAAAGCTACTAAATTATAAGATGAAGAACAAATATGAAGCTGTCTATAAGCTCTACGTAAATCTGTTTTAAACAGTAAACAACCTTGTCCTTTCTGTTTCATGAATTGAATAAAATCATCTACTTTGGGATAGATTAGTTCAACTTGCTCACCTAAATAAAAGTCTTTACTTATAAAATCATTAACAGATTTGCCTTTAGGAAAACTCAAATCTAATATCACCCTTCTTTCGGACGTATCTTTTTTGGGTAACGAATTCACGGGAGAAATTTTAATGCCTGATCTGAATGGGTTTTCTTTAAAAGGGCCAATAATTGCTTTGTTGAAACTTTCTTTTTGCAAATATGTTATCATATTGCTGGCAAATTCTTCTGCTCCTTTATGATTTTTCATTTTCCATAAAGATTTTTTGTCAAAGTTTTCGAACATGCTCATATCTCCAGTGAATTCAATTGGAAAGCCAAATTCTAAAAATTCACAGATTAACTGATCTTTGTTATCAAACAGTAATGAACGTAAATATTGTATATTCATTTTTTCATTAATAGTAATTCTACATTCCTGAAAATTAAATTTCCCTGATTTTTTAACTTTGTGGTGAGCATCCAGTAAAAACTCAATATCTTGACTTTTTAAATTCTTTTTTGTGGCTGTACATATTTCACATTTATTTGAATGTTGACAAATTGTTCGATTGAGAATATGCTTTTCATGTTCTAATTTTTCTTCTACTTTTGAATGATTACTTAAGAATTTTGGAAAAAATATGTCTATCAATTTCTGTTTTTCATTTTCATTACGTTTTCTTTCATTTTGAATTAAATGCAATCCATTTTTCAGTCAAGCAGACATGTGTGGGCATGAAGACGAACATTCAGGGTGTTCTAATTTTTTCTTGTCTTTCATCCAACAACTAGCACATATGTGACAAGCCAACCTTTGTTTTCCTTTGACTACCATTAAATGATTGGTCTTGTGTAGACACTTATTTCTTTGGTAGTCAGAGCAAAACCAAACTCTATCTTCATTTGCATTTCTGTTTTGCCCCTCTTTTTTATAATTCCCAGAATTTCTTGACTTTAATAAATATTTTGAAAGTATTGCTGTTTCAGTATTTTGTGAATCATCTGACCAACCCTTTTTACCAAGCTCTATTTCTCTTAACCATGCTGCATAAAAGGCCTTTAACCCTGAAAACTCATATGTGTTACTATAGTAGATCAACTTTTTTAAAAAGTCTGATCTGCCTTGTTTTTCAATTTTTGTGATATCATCAGCAGAAATAATCTCTAGCTCTCCTGCAATAAACATTTTAAAATCTAAATCATCAAATTTCAAGTGTTTATTAACAAACTCAAATTGCAGATGAGCGTGAGGCCAACGCTGTGGAAAACGCACTTTATCAGCTGCTTTAGCGTGGATTCCTGACTTCCTCCGTCTTCTCTTCTTTCTATTTTGACTTTCGACCTCTGACCTCTCGTCCGAAAGTTCAGAGTCCGACCCACTCTCCGATGAGACAGAAGAACCCAGGTACTCACGTAAACCTAATTTTTTAAATTCTTTTTGCACTGCCTTCTGCAACGACCCTTCCTTTCTCAGATCTTCTATCGTTACCACTTTATCTGATAAATAGTCCTGACTTTTATTGTCTGTTGACTTTTTACCTCTCAATTCTTTAAGTTTAAGCTTTTGTTGTTCCAATTCTTTCTTTAATCTGTCTTTCTCCAACTGTCTTCTTATCCTAGCTTCTTCCTGTTTCAATTCGTCCATTTCTCTTTTCATTCTCTCAATCTCTTCATCCTCTGAACCGCATAATAAATCTACTTCCGGTTTTTGATGATATTCCGACGTATAGTCGACTTTCGTATCTGTCTTTTGTCCGGTATTCTTTTCGTCAATACCACCTAAGGCATATTTTGTGCCCTCAAAACTGTCTTCAAAACTTGAACCTTCGGCCATTTTTCTATAATCTTTACGTGTCGCCTTTCTTACAGGACGCTCGTTCATGTCCGACGTTTTTTAATTCAAATATTTAAGACTTCTCTCCCATGTAGACTTTTCGAACTGTGAGATGCCGCGGTAAAGTGAACCTTTATAAATGACATATTTTCAGCCAATCAGAATGATTTGCATAATGAGCATCTCACAACTTAGCAACTATATTCATATAGGACCGGGCTAAATGTTTTGCGTTTTCATAATTAATTTTTTTTTTTTTTTTTTCAGCAAAGATTTTCCTTACTTTCTCCCACATCTTTCCTTTCAAATGGTACCATCAGCAAAATCTCAAAGTATTTTTTTGCTATTCCCAAATACTTTATGTAGAGAAAAGGGCCCTTAAAAGTTTGTTTTGCTTGTTTTATGCAACTGCTACCAGGTCCTCCTGAAAAGCTTACTTTCCCTCTCTCTCTCTGTCTCCCTCTTTCTCTCTCTCTCTCTCTGGCTGGTTTATTCAGTTAGGCCATGATTCTTCATGACTTTTTCATAGATAATTAGTGGTCTCAACATATCCAAGGCTTCAATGTGAGATAGGGAAGCTGATCTGAAAAATATGTAGGACATTTATATCAAAACGGGTCATTCAGGTGGGTGGGGTCGGTTCAGAACCCGACCTTCTGTCACCCGTTTTATCCAAAGAATCGCCCAATGTCCATATATTTTGGCATACATCCATTTTGGATGCCTGCAGATCTGCAAAGGATTACATATAAGCCTTCAAAGTTCACTTGGAAAATCAGAGTAAAACGAATTTCTGAATCGTAGTAGACCATGGTGCGTAATAAGGTCACAAAAACAAAATAGTCCCTAAACAAATTACACAGCCACGCTCAGTTTTTCAAGATATGATCAAACAAACATCAAAAACGCCTTTTAAACCTGTCCTTTCATATTTTCTGATAAAACAGGGTAACAAATGTGCTTGATATCAAATTTTCAAATGGAACTACTTTTGACTTCTGTCGGAATGTTTTGAAACAAAGGGAGGGAACTACATCTACACATATATATAAGGGGGGTTAATTTTCTGGGTTGAATTCAACTGCTTCGCTAGCTCAGTGGGCTAGACAAAAGGTCCCAATATCTTTTTTGGTTTTGGTCATTGGTGGAAAAGGGTCAAATCTGAGCAATTACTCCTTTTTTTTTACCCCACTTTTCCTCTTTTTTTTTTTTTTTTTTGTCATTCATTATCCCTAATTCTGAGACATTTATAAGTACAAATTTCAAATTCAAATTATTAAGAGTGTGTGAAAATTTTCAGGCTCTCTATTTATCTACTTTCATTTATTTCCATAGGTTTCTGTTTTTTTTTCATCGCATACGGCTTCCCTGTTGCCAGGCTTGAGCTGCGAAGATGTCCTGAATCGACATGGTATTGCTTGCGACCGTGATGACATGTTTCAACTACTCCAAATTGGAAAGAATGATAGTATGACTAGGCTCCAAAATCAATTGTGATGACAACCCAAAGATACAGGGAAATTTGGCACATTCGATAAAACATAAATCTGGGTTTGCTTTAACTCTGGCGTATTGATCAGTCTGTTCATGCACACTTTAATAGTGAGACCAATTTTGTCATACTAATTTGCAGACAATTCCATTAGAAGAGGATGTATTTTATTCCCAAAGAGAAATCAAGAAAAGAAAAAAACAGCATTATTTGTGCCTTTTGCCAAGTTCATGTTTTCGCATTGGCGTGAGTGCCATATATCAATATGTCATCATCGAAACTGATTTCAGATTCTTCTCTGGGTCTTATTGTTGCGTGCATTCTGACGGTTCGGCCATGTCATCACGGGCACAGGAGATGTACATAAATTTGTGACATTTTTACTACGACCCGGAAGCAATACCTTCTGATCTTGTACTTACATAGGTAGCAACGGGTTTTCTCGTCCCTGGGCTTGGTCGCCCGCCCTTGTTCGTCCGGGTTTGTTCGTCCCAAATGATTTCTCGTCGGTCCGGTCTTGTTCGTCCGGGCTTGTTCGTCCCAACTGATTTAAGCAGTCATCGCGCTTTTTTCCTCTATTTTTTTCTAATTTGTGAAAGTACATAAAAATAAGGCAAAAAGAATTACTTATCGTCTCCGATCGACTGATACTAGACTGACACTCTGCGGATTATGTGTATCTGCCAACCTGTGAAAGGTGTTAATAGTGAATAGATCGAAAAGGTGTTAACTGCAGATAATCCCCCAATCGCCTCACTCAACCTTAGAATATATAGATGTGCAAAAATAGTCATCCCCATCATAACGTTTAGAAAAAAAAAAAAAAAAAAACTCACGAGAAAAACAATATTGGATACGAATAAGGGTTTTCAGTGTATATAATGTGTTGTAGCACGGTAAGTCGCAAGCAAGAGGTGGTGGAGTGCGACTGGTGCCAGTGATGGCAACATCGTTTGTGTGACACTGGTAATTATTATTACTGTTATTAAGTATGCCATAGTTAATTGATATCAACTGGGCGAGTTATTTTAACAATTCGGTAAGGATTAGTTATCTAGAGAAAATCTCATAGCTGCAAATGTAAGTAGTTTGGTTTTAAAATCCTGACAAATTGAAAGGTAGAAGATAGATCGACAAAATCAAACATCGGACTGCAAGTTTCGTTTTGTATGACCTAGATCGCGATAGCAAAATCAGCAACGTAGATTCGTGAAATACATGTATGTTTCATTTTTAATTTTGCGCTATTAGTAAAAATGAAAAAGAGTAATGAGGTTACTGATCCCAAACATCTGCCCGTTGTAGTTTTCATCAGTGTTTCAATCGGAATTTTGAATTTACCCCAACAGAAATAAAATTGGCTATGTTTTTATTGTTTTATTAACACACAACCTTACCAGATTTGCGATACTTGAGGCTTATGACTGCACACAACAAAAGTTCCATTAATTTCCTTTGACTTAATTTATTGTTAATATTTATAACAGCCCACGAGTGAAGATGATAATGAAAATTTCTCAGTGCCACCAGTTACGGAAATCAGCGTTCCGCTGTCTGTGAAAGAGACTTATATACCCATGTATGAGGAGCCTCCGGTTCTGGAGATCAGCGTGAGTGGCATTTTGTTTTTTTTAAATAAATCATAGTGCCTGTATGCCTCTTATATATGATTTCTCTACTTCTTACGGTAATCACTATTGAAAAAAAAAAAATAATGTTTTTTTTTTTATAAAGAAGAGCAGAGTTGATCAAATTTTCATCAGATCGATAAGCGCACAATACATGTCAGCTTGCAAAAGAAATAGCATTGATACAAAACCCGAAAGCGCGTAATACATCAGAAGCGGACGGTATACTTTAGATCAAAGATCAGATTTCACGTCCTGTGTTGCCTGATCTTGATTTGTGCTTGTGTCACGGAGAAAGGTTAGATATATAAGCACTTCAAACCTACCTTACTGTAAAGCTGGCTATTACAGCGATGCGACTTGGCGTTTCTCTCTTCGTGGAAGTTAGCAACGTGCGTTGTGGTTAGTGCCTGGATGGACGACCACACTGTTGCACATTAGACTTAATTTAGCATGAAAATGAACAAGTTTCGCGAGACAGTGCGATCGATATCATTAGGTTAGATAAGGCTGAAAATTCCATCCACCGAAACTAAGAAATATTTTTATCATATAAGCTTAACAAAACATGCATGTAGACGGTAAAGATCCATGATCATATTTCACGTTCTGATCTTGACCTGATCTTGATCTACGCCGCCCGCCTTGGACGTTAAAGATCCAAGATCAGATTTCACGTTCTGTGCAGTTTGATCTTGACCCATGCCGCCCGCCTTGGACGGCAAAGATCCAAGATCATATTTCACGTTCTGTGCAGTCTGATCTTGGAATCCATAAAGATCCATGATCATATTTTACGTCCTGCATTGAGCAATCTTCTACATATTATTGTTACAGCTCTATACCGGATAGGTCTTTGTCAGAAACGGTGCTACAGGAGCGAGAGGTTTCCGTGTAAGTAGTGATGAACGGCACTAAATGGGGAAGAAAGAAACGTATAGTATACTATATATACATAACAAGAATATACGTTGTCGGGCTGCGGTATAACAGAACGGAGACAGCTATAGGCTGGTTATCCATATGTCCGTCATCTGATTGCGTTATCCGTTGGCGACAGAGCGATTTTCGGACGCAAGTTCTGGTTCTATAATCTATTGCATGTATCTGCCTGCGTTGTCCGATTTCGACGAAAAAGATAGCTGTATGCAGCGTTCTTTTTTATCGCAACGGACCATCGGACGGCATTTCAAGCAAAATGAAAACAAAAGTCATTGTTTTGTACTTATTGACTCTCGTGTAGTCGATCTTCTTGTAATTTCGGCTCGAATACATTCTTGAATGATGATAAATGGGTTCTGTTCAGTCTAGAGTAACACGGAAAGTCTCCATCACTTAATTCTGATTAATGATAATATGTGTCATAGACGTGTCTATTTCTTATGATACCCTTCACCTAACATTTGTGTTTTCATTTTCTATATCTAAAATATATATAGCAACAGCCATTAACAACAAACTGTTCTATTTCATCTGACATACTCTGTTCAGGATCCCGTTTCAAAAGACAGATAGCGTGGTCAGTTCGTATATATGGAAAAGGGATTCCGACTGCGATGAACGGACACGCCAATGGCAAATGGACGACTCAGTCGGACAACGGACACATGGAAAACCAGCCTTCATGTTCACCGACCTGTTGATCCGGGTGTAGTCAAGCGTACAAGAATGACTGCAAAGGTAATAAAACATGAACGAATCGGTTGATTGAAATGTCAAGTCCAACCCATTCAAGTGGACATTCCGAGAATTATGACATTGCCCAACTCCTTAGCAGACGAATTTCTTTGGTAAAAATTTGCGACGCGTCTACATGGACGACATGTATATTAAAAGCGTTTCCTGAAAACAATTAGTAACAGACTGTATTTTTGTCAAAATGTTTGACATGTCCATATTTAGGCATATAATTCAGAGTGTAGTTAAATGACTGGTATTCCTTTTTATACGGGTAATAAACAATGTTAACTCTCTACCGAACGACAACATTTAGAATTTGTCCAACTTGAAAGCCTTTGCAGACGACAAATTAAATATCTTCAAATGATGTAATTTGTCATTGAATGACACAAAACATTGTGGGAAAAGGAGAAATGCTGCTTACACGATTTTTTCCACAGTGTCGTTAAAATCGGGATTGTAAGGTAAAGAGTTACGAGTAGAAAACGCTGCTTACCAGTATTCTACGTATCCAGATACCAAACAGAAATCCACGGATTGCTTGTGCAGGAATCAGAAAATTAAAGTTACATATTGGTTTTTGTCCAGATTTAAGCGTTTTGAGCCCTGCAATAGACTTGTGGAATCAACGCGTAACGATGAGGTCAATTTTCATGACTTTGCCCTTTCAAAGCCGATCACTCCGAAAAGAGTAGCTAATAGACACAGGGACCACATTATTTCTGGACGAGTTAAACACAATAAATCTTAAGAAGGCTGTGCCCGGATATTTTAACTCTGAACTATATTGATTCCAAAACCATTTTTGTACTTTACAGGTACTAGAGGCTAACATGACTACTCCATCGGTTCAAGCTGTGGTAATGGATTTCGAACAAGGTTTAGGAAAAAAATGTACAAAGTACTGGTAAAAGAACCTCCCGGAAAGCATGGATAGGTGAACCGGCACTATGTAGTTTCGCCAATATTGGAAGCATTGGAGGGTTTAGAAATCTGTCATTTCATGTCATACTGTATTTTCAAGTTCTATCATACTAAAATATCTGTGACACAAAGCTGAAGAATACTGTAATTTCCCTGTCAGTTTTGGACTACTGTATAGATCTATAACAACTTTTGTTTGCATGGCATATTCTTAGAAACAATCCTTATGCTGGCTTATTGAATTTCATTGCATGAATTGTAAATTGACCTTGCAATTCCTGTGTTGTAGGTCTTGTATGGTTACTGAGAGAACAAAATGCTCGTTTTTAAACGATAAAAAGCTGTTTATGCACGTTATGCCATGACATCTATAGGCTTTAAGCAAATTTGTAGTATTTCTACTGAAATGAAAAATATTGGGTTGCATAGGTGAAATCAGGGATCATTGGACTGTGCTTGTTCTCATAAAACTTAAGCTTCGTGATCTTATCTATATCATACTTGGACCTGTGCAAGCTCTATGGGCAGTCCTTCGATAATTTCAGTCTCACCATTGACCTTTTCACGGCATTGTTTTCTCTAGATTTCACGTGCCGAGCCCCGCAGCTCGGTCGGTAGCGTACAGGACTTGAGAACAGGAGGTCGCCGGTTCGATCCCCCGGCTCGGCCAATTTCTTTCCCAGGATTGATGATAGTCATTGCGACAGGATTCATTCCTCTCCCACCGCTGACCATTGTTTCGACAATGGCTATGTTGGAAAGCAGCCGTGGCTTGGAAAGAATATTGTGCGGAGTACTGGTAAAAGAAATCCCAGGAAAGCATGGATAGGTGCACTGGCCGCCGCGATATAACTGAAATAATGTTGAAAACGGCGTTAAACACCCTACAATCAACCAATCAATCAATCTAGATTTCACGTGTGGCATACTTCAACCAATCAAAACGGACAAAACAAAAGCGGGAAGTCGAGTTTTGGGAAATAGGGGAAGCCATGTTGACTCAGAGGGGAAAAAAGTAGGTCAGTTTTTGTACTATATTTCTTGTAGTATTTAAATTCCTTGCGGGGTTGTATTCCTGAATGATCTACAGCAGCATGGTAATTACGGAATCCTGTTTCCGCCATCCACTCTTCGACCTACGAGAAACTCGAAAAGTAGAAATTAGGCACACTAACTTCCACTTTTCTAGCAAAAAGGTTACCTCGAAAAGTTGAAGTTTTTGACCTCACAATTGTCAAAAAACTTTGGACTTTTCGACCTCACGTTTGTCTAGAAAAGTAGAAATTAGGAAGTACTAACTGTAATTATCATTGGCTAATTTGCTGTCTTCCTCGAGAAATCAAACTGCTTAAATTTCGGCATAATCAAACAATGAATAACAGGTTTAGCTTAGTGGACCATTGGGGCCCGGAATTACAGTGGGAATTATAGCATGTGGGGCCGGGAAATACACTTTGCCTTCGAAGGCGAAACTTGCTTCCGCATAATTAACTCCCTTGACTGTTGGACTGTCTGCAGACGACGTGTGATAAATAGTTTTCTTTTTGTTAATTATGCGTCCAACTATTGAAAAATTTGGTAGCAGACAAGTTTGGTAAACTGATTTTACAAAGTACATCGATAACGCCGCGCAACGCGTTTTCGCCCACAACATGTTTTTGTCCGGCCTCGAAAACGGAAATAGAATCTAAGCGCTCACGAGATTTTTGTGTTTGGCACACGCCTTTGTTTACATTGGTGATAGAAACGTAAACTTGTTTCCAAGACAAAATATGGCGATCAGAAAGGCAATAAAAGCTTTTTATAAAGTTAAAAGACGCCATTTTGGTGCAATTTGCTAAATGCTGTATAACTTTAAAATTTGGATCACAACAGATCATGCATGCATAAAATATTAGTGAATGTTTACACTGCAGAAGTATTTGTCCCCTGATGCGCATGCACTTAGCTGTTTAAGTATACTGCTCATAGTAAATAAAGCACTATTTTGTGATTACCGTCCTGAAGTGTTAGTCATCAATTTTTCACTAATTGAGAGTTAATTGGTTGTATCTGAAAAGTTTGTAGGGATGATTTAAACAATTTTTTCTCACAAAGTTCACTTGCCTGAACAAAAAACACTGAATAAAGATCACATGGGTCAGTGTTTTCTCGAATGCGTGCCCTTGCGGTATTTAGCGCACCAAATTCCTAATTCAGTTAGTAATTGATGCAATTCAGCTCACCTTCAGGGCCCGAAGGGCACACTTGAAAAGCAATGACGATCAGTTACGTCAAATCTAGCTCGAAATATCTATCCAGAAAATTCAGGTGTCAAATTCACTCGCATGATGACAGCATGGTGCATCATGAGAAAACACACTGTCCATCAGCCAATCAAGTTCAAGTATTCCAATTGTCAAGGTCATGGGGAGTCTGGTAGTGTATAACATTAACTTTGTGGACTTTTTGTTTGCAATTTTTCCATGATGGCGTAAATTAAATATGAATGTGAGAAATGCAGAATTTATTGTCAAATTCATTTTTTAGCAATTGTATGATAAGTTGAAAATTATTTTTCTACAAAATATCGATTTTCAAGAGAAAATAAATAAATTTGACTGCCGATGTACTTTTGTTAATAAAAATTTCGTACATGGATTTTTTTTACATGCACCATTACAATGTCGTCTGCATGACTTCAACGCATGAGTTCAGCACAAGATGAAACTGATTTCAGGGTTCTTCATATCCTGTCCAATCAAAATGACAAGAGAAGAAATGGGGCAGTCTACTCCTGAAACTAGTGATTCCATGACAACTATAAGTCTATCTGAAAATGAATCAAGACGATCTCTTGTTGAAGAAAATACTAAGGTTAATAACTGATGACTGCAAAGAAACAAGAGGTCTGTATCATTGTAACAGTAGGGATATGCCAGTAACAGTCCTGTAATCTGCCTGAAAAAACATTTGATATCAAAACATATGAAGGGGCCCTTCAGGCCCCCTTTCCTGAAAAGCTGGAGAAAACACTGCGTGGGTTTATTTGTTTTTCTACTCTATAGTGTTAAGGTTATTCGAAGGGGTGAAACATTCTTGTGTCCCATTTGTGATACCATTACCCATATACACAGGCAAATCACTGTAAATATGTTAAATTAGGTTTTCCATGGTTAATCTTTGTCCAAAAAGTTAAGTTTTTTCTAACTCCATGAAAATGTGTTATTTGGTACTTTAATTTTCGTGAACAGTATGGTTATTATATATGCATGAATTTAGGTTGTGTATCTCCAGGGCCATCAGATTATGACCGTTTCCAATATGTCGTCTCTTGATAGATAATCACAAGGTTAGATTAATCTTTTTTGTTGTTGATTTGATATATTTTGATCGATAGAAAATATGCTTCATTAGAGAAATTAATTGAATTTGTCTGTTAGGGATGCCGCTTGAACATATCGGTAGGTGGACGAAAATAGGTTGTGCTGGGATGATTATGTATAAATAGTGTCACTTTCACCGTAGCATTTTTCACGCCAAATGTCTTGTTTTGATTTGTTTATCATTTCACTCCATTGTCTGAATAATAGTAAAATTGTTTTGTTTAACACCCGAAATGGAAGCCAGGTAGTCAGTGTGATGGTTATGAAGCTGCATAAAGTCTTTACCACACAATCCCAAGTTTTAATGACCCTGAGGTTGAGGCCTTTTGAAAACATTGTGGGAAAAGGAGAAAATGCTGGTAACAAGCAATTAGTCCTTTTCTACAATGTTTTCAAAAAGCTTCTTCTTCAGGTTTGTTAAGTCTCAATATACTTATGTTATATGTATGTGTACTTGTTAGAATTACCTCAGTGAGATGGCATTTTCTTTTATTTTCCGTAATTTCCCCGTTCCATGGAGTCATGGCTCAAGGGATTGTCTATTTAACCCTTCAACGTACAATTCTGACTTTTAACGACCCTGAGAAAGAAGGCTTTAGAAAACAGCATTTTCTCCTTTTTCCACAATGTTTTACCCTATTGAAAACAAAGTTTATTTTTTTTAGCAACATTTAACCCTTTACCATACAATGCAGATTTAATAACCATTAGGAAAACATTGTGGGGCAAGGAGAAAATGCTGGTAACCAGCATTTTCTCCTTATCCCACAATACTTTCTACCCGTCTAAGAAAAATTGCATCATTTGAGCTGCTCTGAAATTGTTGTCTGCAAGTGCTTTTAATTTGGATAGGTCTACATTTTTGTTTTGTGGTAAAGAGTTCATTTGTTGTCTGCAAATGCTTTCAGTTTGGACAAGGCTAAAATTTTTTTCATCTGGTAAAGAGTTAAGAGTGGAGACATGTTTATTTACTTGTTGAAGGTTTGTGTCCAGGGTGGAGGAGATCCTACATGAATGGAAGCTAGTCAGTTGTAGTCCTAAACCACCTGCCCCAAAAGTAAGTCTACATTTTAACTCTTTAACTCTTTATCACACGTGACACAGTCCCGACTTTTAATGTCCCTGAAAGAGAAGGCTTTTGAAAACATTGTGAGAAAGGAGAAAATGCTGGTAACTAGCATTTTTATCTTTTCCCACAATGTTTTCTACCCTATCAAATACAGAAATTACCATTTAAGAAACATCAAATTTGTCATCTGCAGATACATGCAATTTGGTCCAGTCCAAAATTGTGTCGTTTGGTAAAGAGTTAACATACTCATAATTATTTTCTATATCCTTTCTATGGTAAAGAGTATAGTTCATTTTTTGCAATCTGATCTTGGTTTGGCCAGTATTGGCCTGTGCATGCTGAAGATACAGAAACATCAATTAAAATACTTACTGTTTACCAAACAACAAAAGTTTAGACTTGCCTAAATTTAACCCTTAACTCTCTACCAAACTACAAAATTTTAGACAAGTCCAGATTGAAAGCATTTGCAGACAACAAATTAATGTGACATAATATTGAAATTTGTCATGGGACAGGTAGAAAACATTTGGATAAAGGAGAAAATGCTGTTTACCAGCATTTTCTCCTATTCCAACAATGTTTTCAAAAGGCTTCCTTCTTAGGGTCGTTGATAGTTGGGATTGTGTTGTAAAGGGTTAAACTGCTGAATAAATAGAATGAAGATTTCCAGCCAATAAAAATTACAGAAACTTTGCGATTACAAAGTGCTTGTTGTTGGAAAAAAACTAAAACTGTATCAGAAAGTGTAGATCGTTCTGTGCAGTCTGATCTTGATCTACACTGTTCACAAAATAGCATTGAGTCAGGCTTAGTCAGGTTAATGTATTTAAAGCAACAAATTTGATGTGCCCCAAGTGAAGGTAGTTTTTGTTGAAAGAATAGAAAACATTGTGGGGAAAGGAATGAGTGCTGATTACCAGCATTTTCTCTTTTTTCCACAAAAGCTTTCAAAAGCTTTCTTTTTCATGGTCGAAAAAGCACATGTTGAAGTGAAAAAGAGTTAAAGATAGTTCAATGCTTTTTAACTTCTAGAATTGGGCATATGTTGAGTCATTTGCCATGCTACATTTTGTGTGAAATAGTTTTAGTTTTCTTTGTTTTTAACCCTTATCCTGCTAAATAAATTTAATAAAAACCTTCAAGCTGTTAGTAAAAACCCAAATAATGTTAAAACTTATTTGTTTGGAAAAAAAACATCTCCTCATTGGACAGTGTAGATCCAAGATCAGACTGCATGTTCTGTTCAGTCTGATCTTGATCTATGCTGTCCGCAAAAGGTCAGTGAGCAGCAGCTTAAGGGTTAATCTATAAATTGCTGAGCAAACCCAAAGACATTCTCTGTTATTCTTGTTATTTTGCAGTTGGTTTTTCCTAGAAGTTCTTAATAAAGGGGACAGTATTGAGCAAAGATTAGACTACATACTTTGTGCAGTCTGATCTTGATCTACACTGTCTGCAAAGATGACCATAGTCATTAAAGGCACTTTAAGAGTCAATGATTTATAATTTCAGGGGACTTATAAATTATACAAGTGGTCACTGGGAAGAGAAGACAGAAAGCTTGAACCTTGCCAATGTAAGTTTTCAGTTGACCCATAGCTTGCTGCTCAACAGGGACAAACGGTTAGAGAAGTCTACTGAGAAAGAAAGCATTGATGAGGAGGATGTAGAGAATAAAGAAGGTTTGTGTGTATTGGAGTTAAATGCCCTTTCAACAGCTTGGGTTGTATCATGGTGGTCAGTGCACCTATACTTGTGTTTTCGGGCTTCTCATATCAGTACTGACACAACTTTCTTTCCAAGTCACTGACTACTTTTCTCACATGCATCAGAGGTGAAAGATGAGAAAAATTGCCTTAACTGGGTATCGAACTTGCAATCACCAGATCACAAGTCAGATAGGCAAACCACTGAGCTACCTGGCTGGGGTGAATGAAAAAGGTAAAGAGGGTCTAATTTGATCAAAAGAAAGTTTGATGAAAACTTGTAATTGATTCTTTACTATTAAGCCCTTCACAATTTGTGTTTTTACAAGCTTAACTCACTACCACATAATCTTGAATTTTAACAACCCTGAGGAAATAGCCTCTTGTAAACCTTGTGGGAAAAGGAGAAAATGATTGTAACCATCATTTTCTCCTATTCTCTAAAGGTTTTCTTCACATTCACTGACAATTACCACCATTTCACCTAAATTCAATACATGTATATCATCTGCAAATGCTTTCACTTGGACCAGTCTAAAATTTTGTTGTTCAGTGAATTAATGGGTTAAGGATGAAGGCTTTTGAGAGATTTTAGGGGTAACCAGCATTTTCTGCTTGTCCAATGATGTTCTCTATCCTTTCAATGGTAAATCATATTGGCTAAGCCAAGTTAACCGTTTACCACACAATTCTGAATTTTAATGACCCTGAGAAAGAAAGCTTTTCCCACAATGTTTTCTACCCTTCCCAATATAAATTCCAATTTTTGGTTCGCATTTATTATACGCCCGTCGAAGACGGGACGTATTATGGGATCACCCGTGGCGGGTGGGCGGGTCGGCGGGCGGGCGGTGTCCAGTTCTTTGTCCGGAGCATATCTCCAAAACTATACTACCTATGGTTATGAAATTTCATGCGTGGATAGATCTCATCAAGGGGGAGTGCAGTGCACAGGAATCATAACTCTTGCTTCCTTAATTTTTGAGTTATTGCCCTTTCTTGTTTTTCATACTTGAATTTTGTCCGGTGAATATCTCCAATACTATACTACCTAGGGTTATGAAATTTCATGAGTGGATAGATCTCATTAAGGGGGAGTGCAGTGCACAGGAATCATAACTCTTGCTTCCTTAATTTTTGACTTATTGCCCTTTGTTGTTTTTCATACTTGAATTTTGTCCGGTGAATATCTCCAATACTATACTACCTATGGTTATGAAATTTCATGTCTGCATACATCTCATTAAGGGGGAGTGCAGTGCACAGGAATCATAACTCTTGCTTCCTCAATTTTTCAGTTATTGCCCTTTCTTCTTTTTCATACTTGCATTTTCTCCGGTGAATATCTCCAAAACTATACTACCTAGGGTTATGAAATTTCATGCCTGCATACATCTCATTAAGGGGGAGTGCAGTGCACAGGAATCATAACTCTTCCTTCCTTAATTTTTGACTTATTTTCATACTTGAATTTTGTCTCGAGCATATCTCCAAAACTATACTACCTATGGCTATGAAATTTCATGCGTAGATAGATCTCATCAACTGGGAGTGCAGTGCACATGAACCATAACTCTTGCTTAATTTTTGACTTATTGCTCTTTCTTTATTTTGAAACTTTAATTTTGTCCAGTGCATATCTTCAGAACTATACTAGCTAAGGATATGAAATTTCATGCGTGGATACATTCCATCAACGGGAAGTGCTGTGCATATAAATTTCAACTCTTGCTTGCTTAATTTTTCAGTTATTGCCCTTTCTTGTTTTTTTTTCGAACTTGAATTTTGTATGATGCATATCTCTCAAACTATACTACCTCGGGTTATGAAATTTTAGGGCTGGATACATCTCATCAAGGGGTAGTGCAGTGCACATGAAATATAAATTGCTTATTTTTTATGCACCCTTTCAAGACAGGATGTAGACACTGGAACTTTGTTAGACTTAATTTACACAAACCTTACCACTGTGCAGACTGGTGTTCTTGAAGTGTATTACTCAGACCATAAGGCTGTGTGGATAGCCTTGTAGAAACAACAGGAAATCTAGATCATGTTATTACAGAAAGTCTTATTACAGAAAGTAAGCTACTGGTTGACCTAAATTCACTAAGTGACGTGTAGGAACCCTCTCTGGAGCCTCATGCAAAGTTCCAAGTCTCTGTCAGTTATAGTTGCTAAGAAAAATTTGACAAAAATTTAGTACCGTACTATTATCTGTTGTAATATTGACGAACTTGTATAACAGGAAGTAGATGACTTGTAGACCTGAATCGAATAAGCAGCATGTAGGAACCATATATACCTAAACTATTATAGCAAGTTTCAAGTCAGTGTTATAGTTGCTGTGAACAGTGTTATGATAATTTAGTGCCATACCATAATCTGTCTAAAATGGACTAAGCTGTAAAATAGGAACAGGAATTTGTGAAGCAATATTTAAGAACCATACCCAAGCATCAACTTTTAAGTCAAATTGAGTTACAGTTGCTCAGAAATATATGACACAAGATGGGCCTATGGGTTACAGACAAGCAGGTAGGTGGACAGATTGGAGCAGGGGATAACAGCAGAGATGATTTGATGCCATATATTAACCCATTACCACACAATCCCTACTTTTGATGACCCTGAGAAATATGCCTTTAGAAAACATTGTGGGAAAAGCAGAAAATGCTGGTAACCAGCATTTTCTCCTTTTCCCACAATGTTTTCTACCCTTTCCAAACCAAATTTCAATTTTTGAGTTACATTTAGTTTGTCAACTGCAAATGATTTCAATTTGGACTAGTCCAAACTTTTGCTGTGTGGTAAAGAGTTAATAGTAATACAATAACAAACAAGAGTTCCGTCAACACAAATACACTGCCATTATCTTCAATCAACAGTAAAAAAAATATTCTGCACTACTATTTTTCTATACCTCCCCTTTATCATTATTATGCCCCAACTTTACAACTTGGGGTAAGATGGGCGTATCTTGCGACAATTTGCCGCTCTTGTTTTGTCATCTGCAGTTGCTTTTTAATTTTGACTATATATATTTTGTCGTGTGGTAAAGAGTACAATTTGTTGTCTACAAATGCTTTCAATATGAGCAGGCCTAAAATTTTGTCACTTGATACCAAATCAAAAAGAAAAAAGTGAAATGAAGGAAAAAGGACATTGACAAATCAGAGAATTAGTTGCCAAAATTTCATGGTAATAGTTACAATGGCTAATGGGAGGGTGAGCTCTGTTTATACATGATGTTTAACCCTTTTCCACATGACAAACATTTAGACTTGTCTAAAATGAAAGTATTTGCAGAAAATAAATGTGGCTAAAATAATGGAATTTGCTTCTGAAAGGTTAAAAAAACATTGAAGGAAAAGGAGAAAATGCTGGTTACCAGCATTTTCTCCTTTTCCCTCAATGTTTTCAAAAGGTTTCTTCTCCAGGGTCGTTAAAACTCGTTATTTTATGGTAAAGGGTTAATGCTGGTGTGTAAATTATTTTCAGGGGTAAAACCACAGTGTTTGGTGATTTGATAAATGCTGACAATGATTTCCCATATATATGTTAATGGCAGGCAATATCTGATGTATGAGACTCCTTCACTAGGCACATTTACTTTTAAAAATCTAATTTTAGCTATGCCATATTAAGGAATCCCTATCATAGCCATGCTTTTGTCTGTGTAGTGATTTCAAGAAACCTTTAACATTTTCTAATTCAGTGTATTTCTACCATTAATACTTAATATAGGTATATAGTACAAACTGGAGCTAGTTGTTAAAAGCTGTAAAACTTTGTGGTATGGATGTTTCAAAACATACACATACTTTCAGATCAGTTCCTGTACTTGTACAAATTACAAAAAAAATGGAGGTGGATGTACCATGTTATGTGTGTTTTACCTGGAGTATCTGTTGAGTTTTGGATGGTCGATTTAAAAAGGATGCCATCCCAGTACAGCCATCTTGCTGTTCTCCTGGATGTGTTCAAAATGAAAATGCTTAGTTCTCTCATATTATTTTCCATCACGCAGACTGTGTACTTTTAGATTCGTGTATATATATGAGCTATGCTGTGGCAAAAGGGGACTAAATGCATTTCCATGATCCATGATACCAAGCAAGTCATCATCTAATAGTGGATGCATAAAATCCATTTTCTGTAACAAGTGACTGAATTCCAAGGTACAGTACTCCTTGACCATACAGAAAATTGACCAATAGTGGAAACTTTCGTCCCAGGTCAGTCTGGGCAGTCCGCGATGAAAATTGTATTGCAACCATGGGATCACGAGTCAGATACCTTAACCACTATGCTGCCTAGGTGGGCAAAGAGTTCAGTAGTAAGAATGAAATGTATCTGTATTTTATGCACAGAAGACAGTACAGAGTTATGGTATTGTGTATACACCAGACTTTGACAATGAGACTGGGTTTCAAGGATTTGATCAGCTACCCTTTGGTGCATGTGAGGATCCAGTCAGGTAGAGATCAATTATTAAGTGTAACGTAAACTGGAAATGTTTGCATTGTGGAAATCTTTGTATTGATAAAAATCGCAGTCATGCGATTAATTTTGAATTTAAGCTACAGTAAGGTGTATTTTATTTAGACTGGGCCGAGTCATGTGGGAAGATTGACTGGGACCCTTGTCAATATGACTTAGTGCCTTTTTTCATCTAAGTTGACCAGAATACCAGTTTAGTGGCAGCTAATATTGCCACTTAAACATGTTTTATATGTTGTGTGTTTCACATGCAAGATAGTCTGTTGCAGTTTTCATGGAAATTAAAGCATGCATTTATAAGTTCAATATTTGGTAATTTGTGAAATTTTAGACCCACATAAAATATCCACTTGTACAGTTTTGCATGTCCTGTTTCGTTTATTCCTAATGCTTTATGCTTAATTTTCTTAATCATTTACCACAAAATCCCAAGTTTTAACGACCCTGACCTAGAAGGCTTTTGAAAACATTAAGGTAAAAGTAGAAAATGCTGATAACCAGCAGTTTCTCCTTTCTTCACAAGTTTTATACCATTTCCAAGACTGATGTCAACTTTTGTGTCTCATTTAATTAATCATCTGTAAATGCTTTCAATTTGGATAAGTCTAACATTTTGTGATTTGGAAATATTTACCTAACAACAACATTCATAGACTCACCCTTTTTTATGCTTTACTGCAAAATCCAGACTTTTGACGACCCAGAGGAATAAAGCTTTTGAAAACAATATGGAAAAAGAAGAAAATGCTGGTAACCAGCATTTTCTCCTTTTCCCACATTGTTTTCTGCCATATCAGAGAAAAATCCCAGTAATTTAGCAATATTTATCTTGTCAGCTGCAAATACTTTCAGTTTGGACCACTGTAAACTTCTGTTGTTGGGTAAAGAGTTAAAGAATTTGCAGACAACACATCAAATGTGCCACAAATGATGGGCTTTATTTCTGATATCTCTAGCATTATATTATTGACTGGTACACCATGCTAGCCGTGTATCACTGTCTGGTACACCATGCTAGACCACCAGAGGGTTGCTTTTTTTTTTTTTAAACTCTTTTGTCAACTCTTTACCACACAATCCCAACTTTTAACGACCTTGAGAAATAAGGTTTTTGAAAACATTGTGGGAAAAGGAGAAAATGCTGGTAACAAGCATTTTCTCCTTTTCTCACAATGTTTTCTACCCTGTCAAAGACAAATTTCATCATTTACATTACATTTAAATCATCATCTGCAAATGCTTTGAATTATGACAAGTCTACATGTTTCTCATTTGGTAAATAGTTGACCCCGTACGGAACAAATTTGTTTGTTCATGAAGGAAGAAGATAACCAGCATCGTTTCCATTTCTCACATTGTTTTCTGCCTTTTTAAAAGAAAAATCTCACATTCAATCAAGTGATTTAACAGACATGGCTGAATATGGCCTTGTTTAAAATTTTGTTTATGTTGACATTTTTTATCCCCAAGGTTGTTTTGGCCAGGATCTGCACAATAACAAGACTCAGACAATGTAGATCCAAGATCATACTGCATGTTTTGTGCAGCCTGATCTTTATCTACAGTGTGTGCAGAAGCAACTAAAGCTGGGTTCATCACTTTTACCCTTTACCACACAATCTGGGGTTTTAACAACCCCTTTTGAAAACATTGCTGGAAAAGGAGAAAATGCTGGTAACCAGTGTTTTCTCCTTTTCAAAAAAATGTTTTTGTACCCTATCAAAGAGAAGTTCCACCAATAGTGGCACAATTAAACTATTTTCTGCAGTTTCAATTTGGACCAGTCTACAATTTTTTCATGTGGTAAAGATTTGAGGGTTAACTTTGTGTCTGTTTCAGTGATCTAGACCCGCTACAAGCCCCACAATGGTCAGTGAGAATACAGATGATGGACAATCTTCGGTGTTTGTTAGGTAAATATGGAAACTTATTGTTATCCTTCGCAGAATTGAGGGGGTGTATAGTTTTGCGTTGTTCGTTTGTCCATTCATCTGTCTGTCCGTCTTGTCTGTCTGTCCATTCATACATGTGTTCTTGACTTTTTTTTTTAATGCCCTGTCATGGAAAAAGGGGGCTTGATGTATATTTCCATTATGGACCAATATCTCTAACTACTGGACAAAATTTTATGGAACTTCATATTTATATTGTTTATCATAAGCCACAGATAATCAGTATTTGTTTTTATTTGATATAATGCCATTTCATGGAAAAGGGGGGCTTGATGTATAATTTTGATATGGACAAATAACAAAAAGGCCACATGTACAAGCAAAACACAATATCTGTTATATGTTTCTATCAAAAAAGGTTTTTTTTCGGAGGGGAATATCATTTCAGTGAAATAACTTGTTCATGCCTTTTCCAATTTTCAACTCTTCCTTTACTCTTATCTCTTTACCAAATGACAAAATTTTAGACTGGTCCAAAGTCAAGGTAGCTGCACATGACAAATAAAATGTGACTCAAAGATATAATTTGACAGAAAACATTGTGGGAAAATTACCAGCATTTTCTCCTTTTCCCACAATGTTTTGAAAAGAGTTCCTCCACACAGAATAAAATTTGGGATTGTGTGGTAAAGACAAAATCCCATGTTTTCATGACCCTGAGAAAAAAGCATTTTCTCCTTTTCCAACAATATTTTCTCTCCTCTTGTAATATGCAACAGCCGGGTCACTCATCCAGGTTCTAACCTACCATTGTTTAACTCTTAGGCTGCTAATTTTGACTCACTGACCTTTTGCGGAGAGCATAGATCAAGATCAGACTGCACAGAACATACAGTCTGATCTTGGATCTACAGGGACAAGGAGATGTTTCCCCAATCGCCATAACTTTGAAATACCAGTTTGGATTTTACCGTCAGCTTGACAGTTTCATATAAATTATTTAGCAGGACAAGGGTTAATTTGCACACAGAGAAATTCACCAAATCGCATGGCTGTAAAATATAGGTCAACAGCAAGGCAGGTTTGAAGTGTTTATATATATCTAACCTCTCTCTGTGACACTCTCAGAGAAACTGTCATTCATTTGAGCAGTATTTAACTTTTTGTCTTCAAGGGCTTTCAATATCCATGGACAAGTCTAAAATTTTGTTGTCTAGTAAAGAGTTAAAGAAGATGAAATATTTGTGAGAATTTTCGGAGTAAATGGGATGAAATCAGAAGTAGATAACTGCTAAATGGTATGTTTCTGTGAGGAGATTCTGCCTTAAATATAGCCAAGTTCAAATGATGAATATCAATTAAAAATAATTTTCTTGTTTCTGATGGCATTTCTTACACCTGGCATTGCGCTTGGACCCTTTATGTTCACAAGAATTAGTTAGAATACATAATATAAGCCACACTGTGGCAAAAAGGGGCTTAATGCATCTTTGTGATGCATGATACCAAGCATGGATCCATAAAGTCCATTTTGTCTTGCAACCAACTGAAACATGAGTTAAACTGGTCCTTGGACATGCAGAAAATTGACCAATAGCAAAAGGTTTTGGCCCAGGTCAACCTGTCCAGAATGTCAGGCTGACCTGAGTTGATACTTTATGCCGATGCTTTAAGCCCCCTTTTCACAGAGCATGGCTCAATTATAAATTTGTGCAGAATGGAGTCATCTAACCCTTTATATCTTTCTATATAACTGGTAAAGCACATGACCCCTCTCTGCATACTACTTTTTGATAAGTCACTTGTACCCTACAGAGATTGGACAATAATCCTGGCATTTATTAGCTCTGTTGTTTTCAAAGAAAATGTTGTGGTATTGCTGTAGCCCTGGCATTGTCTGCGCCATTGTCATTGTCTGTGTTGTCATCCAAAAACTTTGACAATTGATACTATCTCTGTTATTACTAAAGATAGTTGCTTCAAACTTGGACTGTTATCAAAAGGGAAACCTACACAAACAGGGCAGGTAACCATCAAAGTATATTTTACTAGTTATGCCCCTTTTTCGACTTACAGCTTTCACTGAAAATCAAGCATCTGTACCCGAGGATTGGCACCCGCATGCGGTGCTCTTGTTTTCTTATGGAGCTGCTGTGTTGCAGGTTTGTAGTAGTCACTGAAACTTATAAGAAACCGCCATTAAGTCAGTTTTGGTAAAAATGTCACTTTACTCCTTTCTGCATGAACTGGATGACATATAGGGTCAAAATGTAGGTCACTGGGACAAATCTTAGAAAAAACTTTGTGTGCTCTCTGGAGGCCACATTTTCATCCCAATACTCATGAACTTTTGTCAGAATGTGTGTCTTGATGAAATTTAGTACAATTGCTAAATTGGGTCATGTCAGGGCAAAAAGTAGGTCATTAGAACAGATCCTAGAAAAACCTTGTCTGCACTCCAGAGGCCACATTTTCCGACCAGTGCTCATGAAAATATGGTAATTTTTCAATTTCTAGAATAAACACTGGGTCCTGCATGGCTCAGAGGTAAAGTGTAGGTCTCATATTCTGGATCCTCCTTGTTCAAGCCTCACTGGAAGCACTGAGTTTTATGTCAGAGTGTCAAATGGCAAGAAACATCAGAAGTCAAGCCTAGTACTGGTAAAAACCAGGACATATATAAAAGCTGTCGCCATTTGACTGAAAGAATGTTGAAAGTGGTGTTAAACACCATTCAATCAGTAGAACTGTTAACCCTCTACCATACTGCTTTATGACTTTAAGGTAAAGGGTTCTTGAAAACATTGTGGGAAGCCAGCATTGTCTCCTTTTTCCACAATGTTTTTTTTTTATCTTTTCAAAGACAAATATTATGGCTTGAGTCATATTTAACTCCTGTCCTTCTAATTAACATAAATGAAACTTTCTAGCCAATATCAAAGTCCAGAATAATGCTATTTTAAACTTACTTTTTGGAGAAAAATATCTCCTTATCAGACAGTGTAGATCAAAGATCAGGCTGCTTATTTGATGCAGTCTGATCTTGATGTAGGCTGTCTGCTAAAGGTCAGTGAGTTGCATG
Organism: Tridacna gigas; assembly: GCA_945859785.2. NCBI lineage: Eukaryota > Metazoa > Mollusca > Bivalvia > Cardiida > Cardiidae > Tridacna > Tridacna gigas. The sequence continues at coordinate 15,894,578 of OX244044.2, forward strand.
TAGCAGCCTAAGGGGTATTTTGTCATCTGTAACTGTTTTCAGTTTGGAAAAGTCTTACATAACCCATTTCTTCTGGAAACAAACTATTGGCAGGTTTACTTTAAAACCATAAACATCCTATAAGCAGATAATATGAAAATAAATTTGAATCATGCTCTGTGAAAATTGGAAAAAATATGAACATAAATTTGAATCGTGCTCTGTGAAAAGGGGAAAAAGTATCTATCTATGTTAGCCTGGGCACATGTCTAAGGACCATTTTACTTGGTGATTCCGCCGGTTGTTAGACAAAATGAATTTTATGGCTCCATGATTACGTGATGACTTGCTTGGTATAATACATCTCAGAGATGCATTAAACCCCATTTTAAAAGAGCATGGCTCATCTGATTTGTCTTTACCATTCGTACCGTATCATCTGCATGATTTGTCTTTACCATTCGTACCGTATCATCTGCATTATTCGTCTTTACCATTCGTACAGTATCATCTGCATGATTTGTCTTTACCATTCGTCAGTATCATCTGCATAATTTGGAAAGTTCCTATCTGTCCAATCTATTTATTGGTTCATACACCCATGAAATCATTCACTCACTCTATCCCTCTCTCTCAGATGCAGACATTCCACTTAAAATAGGTATCCATCTTTCATGTAACCGTTTAGCACACAACAAAGCTTTTGACTCCTCTACAGGTAATGAAATCATTTGTAGAGGAGAAACTAAAGAGTAGAAAACATTGTGGAAAAAGGAGAAAAATGCTGGTCACCAGCATTTTCTCCTTTTCCCACAATGCTTTCAAAAAGCTTTTTCTTCAGCGTCATTAAAAGTCAGGATTGTGTGGTAAAGGGTTAAAATATGTATCAGTCTTTCATTTAACCATTTAGCACACAACAAAACTTTTGACTCCTCTATAGGTATTGAAATTATTTGTAGAGGAGAAACTAAACATGGTTCAAATAAGGAGTCTTGTGTCTGAAAGGGTAGAAAACATATTGAGAAAAGGAGGAAATGCTGGTTACCAGCATTTTCTCCTTTTCCCAAAATGTTTTCAAAAGCCTCCTTCCTGGGGGTCATAAAAAGTCTGGATTGTGTGGTAAAGAGTTAATCGTCTAATCTTCAGGTTTCTCTATTTTGTACAGAAATTCTAGGAGCACTGATGTCCATGCTATTTCTATGGGTTGTATAACAGGGCTGCTTTGTTATATGGTCATTGACAAAGTTATCAGTCAAAACTTTGAAGTTCATGCAACCATCAAGTTGATAACAACAGGTTGCTGCTGTTGGGTTTAATCTAGTGTAAGTATCTGGTCTACTAGTATATGTTGAACTCTATAACAAACAACAATTTCTTATACTCGACCAGATTGAAAGCATTTGCAGACGACAAAATAAATGTAGCTTAACGGATGAGTTCTTTCTTTGATAGGGTAGAAAAACATTGTGGGAAAAGGAGAAATGCTGGTTACCAGCATTTTCTTCTTTTCCCACAATGTTTTCAAAAGGCTTCTTACTCAGGGTTGTTATAATTTGGGATTGTTTGGTAGAGGATTAATAGTAGTTGGTTACTGAGCCCAATACCACTATTGGTAGTGTATGGACTTGAAAGCAAAGGGTCGCTGGTTAGAATTTCCAGCTCGATGAATTTCTTTCCAAGGATTAATGATAGTCGTTGTAATGGGATTCATTCCTCTTGCACAGACAATGGTTATGTGGGAAAGCAGTGGCTTGCAAAGAAAATTTTATGAAATACTGGTAAAAAGAAACTCAAGTAAAGTGTGGATTGGAACACTGGCTGCTGTGCTATATAAGAAATAATGGTGAAAACTGTGTTAAACACCAAACAATATAGTTATCATTCAACGTTATGCAGCATTTATTTTTGACTGCTTCTTGATATCCATACTATTTCTGTAAGTTGTTACGGGGCTGTATCATACAGGATTTGCACAATCTTGAAAACGCCGGAAATTTCAGAGGTCATCCTAAATACAACAAAGAACCTTGAAAGTCCCTAAAAATGGGTTTTGTGACCTTAACTTCCTTGTTGTATTACCTTAACCCTTTACCAAACAACAAAATTTTAGACTGGTCCAAATTGAAAGCATTTACAGACGACAATTGAAATGTGATTGAAAAATTGAAATTGGTTTTGGGAAAGATAGAAAACATTGTGGGAAAAGGAGAAAATGCTGGTTACCAGCATTTTCTCCTTTTCCCACAATGTTTTCAAAAGGCTTCTTTCACAGGGTCGTTAAAAGTCGGGATTATTACTTTTTTCCTTTTCCTGAAATTAATTCATGGTTTTTATTCATTTCTTGAAGTTTTTGAAGGGACAGGGGTAAATCAAGCTTGGTAAATCTATGACGAGGGTAAGCTGGTACCCGTTGAACCTCGAATAACCATTGATACGAAGATCTTTGGCAGGCTACCAGGGTCGTATACTTGTCCTTTTAAATAGTGTACAAGAGATTACGATTTATACTAAGTTCTTAGGTGCTGCACCACCGCGAGATTGCTTCTGGATCGAAGTAGTCAAAAGTAGTCTTATATGAAATTTTGCAGTAGCACTTCTGTTGCACTGTTTCATGGAGCAGAGATGGCTTGGGGGTATTTAATTTAGATTTGCTTCAAATTTGGGCATTGGGGGACCACTTAGATGCATTTGTATTGTATGTTGACAGGACTATTTTGTATCATTGGAGGAACTAAAAGTTGGGTCATGGTCATGAACAGGTGTTCGTGAACAAGGTGCCTGTGCTGGTTGGAATTTCGCGAAAAATGCAGTTGGTTGACATATTGGGGTTTTTGCATTTTTTGTAGGACTATGGTCATACTTTGGAGAGCAACAGACCAAGAATCAAGAATTTTGCTATAAACCTTGTCGATTTTGCTCTATTTTCAAAGTGGCCAAAAACCAGTGGTGTGACACCTATATGAGAATTTAGTGAAAGTAGAAGAATCAGTCTGGTGACTATATTCTTTGACATAACCAGCTGAAATTCGGTATATAAGTAGCTGAGAGGCCTTGAAACAGGATTCGAGCAAAAGTTGGGCTGAGGCATGTAGAATTTAAATTTGTAACTAGACCTAGAAATCAGATTAGCAAAATTTCAAAATTTTCGAACTGTCCCAGAATCCTTCGCACCCAATGAAATCTATAGATATTTTGCCTGCAAGTTTTCAACTGGCATACATTTGAATATCTATTCAGATAAGTTATTTAAATTTCATTGTAAATTCTAACTTAAATTCTTTTTTAGAATTTAAAATGGATTCTTTTTTTGGGGAAATGCCAGGAAAAAATTGAAAATACATCTGAATTGCATGCAAATGGCAAATGCTTGGTTTGGAATGGTATTGTAAGTAAAGCGAGATATGGGCAATTCAGATTCAAGGATCCAAGAGATCCTGCTGGGGCTGGGTTTTTAACCTGCACAGCCCACAGAATGGCAGTTGTGGTCAGTAAGAAATCTTTAGATATTGACCCAAAGTTTCATGCAAGCCACCTCTGTAAAAACAAGCTCTCTGTCAATACAGACCATATTAACCTGGAGGAGTTTTGTTAATAATGATGCAAAATGTTGTTTTGTCGGGGGTATCTGCAGTGGCCATGAAAATGCATTGCAGCAAAAGGAGCCAGACTGCTTGTTGGACTTACGAGACCGTAAGTACTATTTTAATACCTAGAAGGCTCTTTGCCTATCTTTCCTTATTCTGTAGTTGGTCCATCTATCTTAACTGTCCCCAGACCTGTATTTATCTGCCCCCCCTCCCTTCTTTTGAAAACAATGTGGCAGGAGCCAGAATTACATACAAGACCCTGTTCCCTTCCTTCACTCAATCTCACTCCCCCCCCTCCTTCTTATGTTTTTCTTTCTCTGAAAACATTGCAGAAGCAGTTCTTAATCATATACAGGCCCCTCTCTCCCTCTCTCTCTCTCTCTGCCCCCTCCTCTCTCTCTCTTTGTTTGACTCCGTTTTTGCCAGCTTCAGGCCTCATCAGTAGCACTGCTATGCCACTAGACAGATTTACTCCCCCTGTTCTCTTTTAATTCTTGTTTACATCCTTGCTTGTCTTAACTCTGTCCAATGTTACAAGTTAACTTGTTTTTGTCTCTGGGCATATGTATGAATGTTGTCATTTAAGGCCCCTTTCAAATTGTCAGGTTTTGGACAGCCCCTTTCCTGCATGAAGCGGTGCTCATGTTCTAGTCTTGCTCGGATAGCTTGCCCCTTTTTTTTTGTATCGGCTTGTCTTTTTAAGCGATTTACTCACTAATGTCCTTCTTGATATCTGTTATAACCATTTCCTTCCTTGCTCAAATGCACAATGATGTACTGGAAACCATCCAAAGTCTTTTCTTTACCGCCCTGTCGATTCTGTTATTTGACCATAGTATCTGGGCTGACAGTCTCCCAGTGAATGTCTTTGAGGAGCTGTGCTTTTGCTTAGGGTAGCTGCTGCAGCTCTGTTAAAGGCTTCACATTTCTGTGTCTTTTTATTTGGATCAGTCTAAAATTTTGTTGTATGGTAAAGGGTCAAGACAAAATAAATGTGGAGAATTCCACTGTGTAATAGTCACTGAGTGGTCATATAGTTTGATTTGTTATCTGGAAATCACTGATCATTTTTTGACCATGGTCATGTGGAAAAGTAGCTAGTAGCTTGGAATAAATATTATGCTAAATACCGGTCAGAGATACTTTAGAAATTATAGATAGGTTAACTGACCACCACAATATAACAGAAATAATTTCAAAAACATCATTAAGCACCATACAAATAAACAAATAAAAAAATCCTTGTTATTTCACAGAACACTGGCAGAGCTGATAATGAGGAAGTAACCTTGGGCAAGTCTTTACAGAGTCCCAGTCATCACCAGTGAAACACAGAGTCCCCGTCATCACCAGTGAAACACAGAGTCCCCGTCATCACCAGTGAAACACAGAGTCCCCGTCATCACCAGTGAAACACAGAGTCCCCGTCATCACCAGTGAAACACAGAGTCCCCGTCATCACCAGTGAAACACAAAGCACTGGCAGAGCTGATAATGAGGAAGTAACCTTGGGCAAGTCTTTACACAGTCCCAGTCATCACCAGTGAAACACAGGAAAGGCATCACTAAGCTGTTCCTGTGGTATAACTGAAATACAATAGAAAACAGTAAAACAACACTGATGTTAAACACGCTAATAGACTTTTGAGCCATGCTCTGTGATGAAGGGAATTTATACATCAAAAAGTATCAACCCTGGTCAGCCTGTACAGTCCACACAGACTGACCTGCCTTGCAACTTTCTGCTGTTGGTACATTTTCTTCATTCGAAAGGACCATTTTACCTCAGGATTCAGCTGGTTGTTAGACAAAACAGATTTTAAGAATACATAATTATGTGATGACTTGCTTGGTATAATCATGGAGAATCATTTAACCCCATTTTGCCAGAGCATGGCTTATTTGATGTAGGATTTACTTTAGTGTAAATCATTGGAAGTTAGGGTAAAAGCTGTGTTCTGGTGTTATTACCTCCCTTACATTTATTCAAATGGCATAAACTGTCTGCAAAAATGTTGGGGTACTTTCATATTTGTATCAGCAAGGGTGTACATTTTCCAACCAGCCCGCATAGCTTAAGTGGTAGAACGTAGGACTAGTAAACATCATGTTTCAGATCACTTGAGGGTGTTGGTTGGATTCCCACAGCTGGCTATCTAAAATTACTAACAGTCTTTCGGGTGTTAAATAGAGGTCCTATTTCATGGTGCTATACACCGAGCACGTTAAAGAACCAGGCCTAACTTAGGAAGGGTTTCGTCCTGTATCTTGCACTATCCCCCATAACATAACTAACAGCCTTCAGGGGCGTAGCCCATATGGCAAACTGATGGCGATAATAAATAAACACAAATTTAATCAATCATATTTCTTTCTATTGAAATGATGGATGTTTCAGTCTGTTTGTCTGCATTAACCTTAGCCTTTTCTATTTAACCCTTATACCACACAATCCCCAAGTCTTAATGAACTTTTGAAAAAAGTTTTTGAAAACTTTGTTGGGGAAAAAAAAATGCTGGTAACTGTAATGTATTTTTCCCGCAATGTTTTTACGCTTTCATAAACAACTTTCACTGTATGGGCCACATTTAATTTGTGGTCTGCACTAGCTTTGGTTTTGACAAGTCCACATTTCTGTTGTTTGGTAAAAAGTTAACCCTATCCAACATAATCCTGAGTTTTAACGACCCAGAAAAAAAAAGTTTATGAGAACATTGTGGGAATAGGAGAAAATACTGGTAACGAGTATTTTCTTCTATTTCCACAATGGCTTCTACCTCATGAAAGACAAATTTCATGTTTTGAGTAAATTTTATATTGTTGTCTGCAAGTGCTTTCAATTTGAACAAAGCTACAATTTTGTCGTCTGGTAAAGATTCGAATGACATCTACCCCAAACTGTTTTTCTACAGTAACCCTTAACCACACAATCCCGAGTTTTTACGACTCTGAGAAAGAAGGCTTTTGAAAACACTCTTTGGTAAAAGAAAAATGCTGGTTAGCAGCATTTTCTTGTTTTCCCACAATGTTTTCAACAACATGAGTGACAAATCTCGTTTTGGTTTTTTGGCGTACTAACCGTAAACATTCTGTTCTATTTGTTTAGTAGATAGAGGGATCTGCCCAATGTTGCCCTGGGTGTCAGTGTTGAATGTTGTGTATGGAAAATTGACAGGACTTGGAAATGATAGGGTTTCAACCCTACGCCACCACAATCCCAAGTTTTAATGACCCTAAGGTAAGAAGTATTTTAAAAAAATGGGGAAAAGGAGGGTTACCAGCATTTTCTCCTGTTCCCACAATGTTTTCTACTTTCTCTGATACAAATCTCATCATTTAAGTATTGTTTTATTTGCAGTCAGCCAATGCATTGATTTTTGATCAGTTTCAAAATGTTGTCATGTGGTAAAGAGTTAAGGCTTTGCCACCCTGCAAGATTTTGCTCATTACCATATTGAAAGAATCAGAGGCTTTGAACTAGATGTGACTCAAATGAAAAGATTTGCATATGAAAGTCTAGAAAACATTGTCTGAAAAGGAGCAAATGCTGGTTATCAGGCCTTTTTGCTTAGCATGAAAGTAGATGTGACTCAGATGATGAGATATACATATTAAAGTCTAGAAAACATTGTCAAAGAAGGAGCAAATGCTGGTTATCAGGCCTTTTTGCTCAGCTTTGTATGTATGTATGTATTTGTAAAACCAGCCAAACGGGGAACTTTGTGAGAATACACACCTACCAACAGGGGAACACCTACCAAACGGGGAAGTCCCCATTTGGTTTTTATTTTAGGGATTCTTTTTTTAAAGAAAACGGCCCAACTTATTTTTCTGCTGACTACATAAAACATGTGACACAACTGCCCAGGTATTCTAGAAACAACCATTACTAAATGCAAAAAGGCACTATCAGCTACTGTAAAGCAGCCATGAAATTGGCTTATTGCTTGATCATTTTGTGTGGACTGGCAGTCACCAGGTATGAATTTCTTGGAGCAGAGCAAATGTATGTATGTACAACAAATGCTTGCATTACGACCCTCTCGCCTCGAATGCACGTTGAATTACACATCTAATCCAAATTTTACTGCAAACATTTGTATACCCGTGACAAGCATGACAGAATAGATAGACGGAATAAATGACCCAAATAGGTAAGAAGATATTAATAACACATATATTTCAAGATTGAAAACACGCCTAAATAGATCTTAATTTGTCGGATAGTCTTTTACCCCTATTCTGTTGGACACACATTTGGACAACAAGGTAAAACCTATTACGGCAACACTTTTTTTTCAAAATGATAATTTCCTAAAGATTTGGACACTGAAAAAATAATTTTTTTCCTGTCCAAATATATCAGCGAATTATGGTCTTGTCAAGGTAGACTATGTCATTTTAAAATATTACTGACATCTTCCAATCAATAAATATGTAGGAGGGGTAAACTGGTTTGTGCTACTACTGAAGTACTATACTTGCTCTTCTATATGACAGCTAAATTTCGGGAAATTGGCTATGAGATAAGAACACCCTTTCATTGTTTTGCATGGCGCCCCGGCGCATTAATTAGTTGAAAGATGGTATTAAGTGAGAATGGGTTTATTAAACAAGAAAAAAATACTTTGTTTTAAATTGTAAATAATGTATGGAAATAAAAACAAGTTACCATTTTATTGTGTTCATCTGTATGCCCTGCTTACAGTTAACTCTGTACCAGAGGAAAAATCTTAGACCTGCCAAAATTGAAAAAAATATACATAACAATGCGCATACCAAGCATTTTCTCCTTTTTCCACGATGTTTTCAAGTGTTATTTTCTTTAGGATCATAAAAAACTAGCACTTATTTGGTAAAGTGTTAAACACAACTATAGCACACAATAAGTAGTCGAAATACCGAATTCACTAAAAGAGATTAGAGAGTCAGACAGGAATCGTAACATGTCTTGAGAAGTCAGTCTTTCGATTTATCAAGAGAATTTTAAGTCTATAATTATGCTGTTTAGACACTTACAATGGGTTTGACAGCGCCATTAACACCTATTCGACTCTTAACACTGAAAGTAAGCAGTACATAACAAAGATATCCCCAAATTTTATTAACCAATGTTATAGAGATTGGCAATAAAGACTTCAATCTATAGTGGAAGCTCTTTACATACTATTTGACTTCAATTTGTGAGTTGAAATTCAGTCTACTGCATTAGGCATACTTCAGAAAATACATTTCAAGCAAAGTCTATTGGCAGACGATGAGATAACAATGTCTAAATATCAATAGAGAGAATCAGAGGCCTCATGTTGACCAACCTCCACACATTCATTGTTCAAAAGAACGGACACTTCTTTAAATAAAAGTGCCCCATGCAATATATTCCTCTGAAACTCTGGTACTTTAAGTGGGGAATATGTAGACATTTCCAAGGTCACTAATATTAGATGTCTTTTCATCAGTAGCAGCTGAACTGTTCAATGTTAATATATAATGCCAGAGTAAATATAACTCGGCAGTTCGCCCACATTTTTCAAGTATTTCTGTTCTATACAAAGATTTACAGAAAGCCTTTTGGAGTTTTGTCTATGTTTTTTTTTTTGAAATCGTCAATTTTCATCTTTGAAACCTCTCCAGTCCTGCGTCTGTTAAACAATATGGTCTATGTAAGACAAATTTTTAGACAGATGCACCGAATAGCGCTTGGTTGGTCGACATGAGGCATCTGCCTCTTTCTGTAGATATTCAGACATTGATCTCACATCGTTTGCGGTTAGACTCTGCTTGGAATGTATTTTTCAAAGTGTGTGCAATGCAGTTGGCCAAATTTCATTTGACCAGTTGAAGTCTAACTGTGGGAAGAGATCCTGTTGTAGATTGAAGGCCTATATTGTCATTCTGTACAGCATTGGTTATAAAGATTTTTAGAGGTATTTATGTTATGTCCTGCTTCCAGTGCTTGAGTTAGCGTCGTATATTCAGCTGGCCTTAATGGGCCTTTGTGTGCCCATTTATTACACCAATATACAATTGTTGCTACCTTGGTGCTCATTTACACCTTAGCAAATGGATTCTTCCAAAAAATAAATGTATTTCTTTTATGCATTACAATACTACTCATTAGGTGTCCTCAAGCGTACCTCAACATGCTTCCCCGTTTTCCCCAATTTCATTTTGGTCAGTTAATAAAATGAGATCAATTTTGTACAAAAATATACATTACCAAATCTAAAACGTGCTGTTGGGGTATGGTTTAAATATAAATTTGACTATGAATCATTTTAAAAGTAGCCCTGTTTTCGAACGTTGTATAAGTTGACATTTCGCATACTTAAAGCACATCTGATATGTAGTTTTTCAACTAAATAAGAACGACATGTAGAAAAAACTCACTGCCATGATTTCATTGCAAGTGATCAGTTTTGAATTCAGCCTATGATCCGATTTGATCATGTGAAATAACAATATCCCGTCTTCTCTGCATATTACCAACAGGGGCCTCTATCATTGCGCTTTGTCTGACGTACTCTTGTAGTATGGCGGGGCACCAGACTACTGCTTATTCTCCAGCCTCCCCTTTCCAAACTTCTGTTGTGTACATTGACCTATATTCGTTATTATTTCAAATAACAGTTGTTCCCCACTTCTTTTTTCTTTCTTTTCATTTACACAATTCTGAACATCTAAACTAAATGTTTCTGCAGTTTTTCCAAAGGATCATTCATAAAACAAACAGTAAAACCGCTTGTCATAATGTCTGCAATTATAATTGCCAGTGTTTGGTATCGGACTGATATTTTACTTGATTGATAGTCTCTATTTTCTGTTTGGTCTTGTCCTGATTTTCCCTGTTTACATATCATTTAAATATCGCAACGACTGAGCATGACTTGGATGATTGACATGTAAATAGCGCATTTCCTTTGATTAAAAAAGGAAGAAAGGAAATATAAGCAACCAGTGGAGTAAATCCGTAACTAATTAATAGATCAAGTTTTAAAACAGTATGAATTGGTATTGCCCTTATAATGCTACTTGACAATGTTATCCCGATACATCTACTTTGTAATTTAACTGAAAGTTTTGTAATTATTATTATTGTTTGTATCACCTTTGGCTTTGGCATTCTCTCTATCTCCATATAATTGCATGTATAAGATGGAGTTGTTTCCTTAAATGATTTTAACAATCATTCATCGGTTTGCTCTTAGACGGTTGATCTATTTTTTTTTTCCGTTGAAAATCAAATATCGTACAAAAATTTTCACTCCATGCTATGTTACCGTCTGGTATACATTGTATTCGATTTCCACTTCCCTATACACAAAGACCCCATTTGGTATGTATACACAAAGTCCCCTTTTGCTGTGTATGCACAAAGTCCCTGTTTGGTATACACGAAGTCCCCGTTTGGTATACACAACTTGGTTCCCCGTTTTGCTTGTAAAACTTTCACTTGGAAAATCGTTGATTTAGGATGTTCTTTAAAACTAGAAAAAAATTAAATAGCCCTAAAACCATCAAATTCTTCACCTGAGTTGCTAACGATGATTGGAAATACAGGTCCCGATTGGTAGGTTCAGAGCTAAGGTCCCTGTTTGGGGGGGGGTTTACAAGTATGTATGTATGTATTGGAGTTTAACGCCATTTTAACAGCGCAGGTCATATCATGGGGGTCAGTGACGCACACAAGTGTTTCCTAGCTTTTTCTCACACCAGTACTGACACAACTTTCTTTCCAAAGCCACTAACTACTTTTTTCACATGCATCAGAGGTGAGAGGTGAAAAATTGCAGGAAGGAAAGTTTGCCTCAAGCAGGTATCAAACTTGCAGCCACCAGGTCACGAGTCAGACATGCTAACCACTGAGCTACCTGGGCAGGCTATGTAGATAGACAGGCTGATTATGGATAATTATTTTTTTGGTTTTCTTTTCCAGCATGGAGCTTACTTTACACCCAGGCCTTCATGGTCATTCCCATATCAACAGCTATTATGATGGTAACCATGGCAACTTTAGAAATGACCTTGAAAGGTCTGGTTAACAAGGGCTGACTCTGAAGAAAGGAGCTATGGATCTTTCTCTGAAACCTCAGGTTGGTTTTAATCGCAAAGGTTGCAAGTCAGGTATTCATTGTCAAACTTCAAAAATGTTTGATTGTAGAATTCATTAAGGCAGTAGCTATCAAACAATGCATTAAGGTTCCTGCATGGCTCAGTGGTAAAGTGCAGGACTTGTGACCTGAATGCCCCGGGTTCTGGCCTCAGCGGATCGACTGGGGCTTTCTCAGGAGTGTCTTTGGGTAAGACACCTCAGAACCCTAGCATAGTTCTGATGAAACTCAGGACATAGATGAATATGTGAGCTATCACCATGATAAGGCTGAAAATAATAGTGTTGAAAGTGGCATGAAACACCATTCAATCAATAGATAAGAAATTGAAGTTTAAAACAGACTGTACTTTTTGGAGTGCAATCTGATCTTGAATCTATACCTTGTACTTGTTTAGTCTAGCCTATGACTAGAGGATCTTACACGAGTGTTTATGTATTATCATTTTCATCAAATGAGTTGACTAAAAATGTATGACGCGAGCCTTGGCAAGTGTCAAACACATTTTAGTCAACAAGTTTGATAAAATTGATAATACATGAAAACGGATGTGAGATTCTTTTTATCACATAAAATGAGTGACAGATGAAAAAATATCTTGCATCATCACCTTTAGTCTATACAATATTCACAGGTCCTTGTTTACAGTTGTAGTTCGGTTTCAAATGTGTACATACACAAGTAGATAGCTCTTTGATATTTACACCAAAAATAGAATGAAACAGTTTCCAGAGCAGGTAATTCCGCATATTTCTGCAATTTTATTAACTTTCGCTGCATTTCTTCGGTTTTATTAAATCTGAAAATAAACTCTCCGCATGCATATGTCGTAGCAACAATGACATCATTTTTCCGCGAAAGGCCGCAGTAGTACAAATTCCAGCATATGCCATGGCTGGTTTCTCTGGCTTCATGCTCTCATGACTAAAAAGTGATCAGAACCAGGATCCATAAAAACAATAATACGCTAGTGTATTATCAAAAATAAGTCATGGGTTTAATACACTTGAACAACATTCGGTAGGAGTTTTATCTTTTAACTAACCGGATATCCATGCAATAACACCCATGCGATATTTTTTTTGATATACCACAGATATTTATAGATTTTTGATATACCATGGATATTTACATAACAGTAATTTCCAGCGACTCTGCCCCCCATCACCATTTAAAATGAAGTGAATTCCAAAAATAGTAACGAATACTACAGAAAGCCCGCGAAAAAAGAATGATGTCATAGCATGCATGCTACTTTCCGATGATTTACCTAAGTAATTCCTGCCTATGACATCGTTTGAATGCTTGTTTACCACGTCTTCTCAAATAGAATAATCCAAAGCGATCTCAATCACAATTTTCGTACATTCAGTTACTAAAATGGGAGTTTCGATATAAATGAACTTTCAACATGTATTTGAAAGCAACATTTTTCACATATTTTTCACAATTTTATGTGATAAAAGCCACTTTGTGTTACAGTGGATTGTAATTTCAATAGTTGGTAAACGCTGTGTAAGACAAAATATCTGTCTGACATGCAGTCTGATCTTTAACCTGTAGGCTGCTATGTGTGATTCACTGACCTTTTGCAGACAGTGTAGATTAAGATCAGACTGCACAATATGTGCAGTCTGATCTTGGATCTACACTGTCCGATTAGGAGATTTTTTTTTTTTCTTTTTCCAAAAGATAAGTTTGAATTAGCATTATTCAGGTTGTTACTATGGGTTTGAAAAGTTTATTTCATTTATTTAGCAGGATAAGGATTAATCTATACTGTCTGACTGTCTGCTTGTTTAGTCAAGTCTATAAGATAAAAATCTAATTGACATGCAGTCTGATCTCAAATCTCTACCATCTGCTTGTTAAGTCTACCTTGTAACATAACAGTCTTTCTGAGTTGCAGTGCAATGTATTTTCAGCAGTCGAAAGAGGTCCTGTTATATGTTTGTCGCTGAAAGAGTTTAACTGTGCTATATTGTGTTCACCCTTTATCAAATGACAAATTTTAGACATTTTCCTGACAAGAAACTCAAATTTGTACAAGTAAGCATAAGTTCTATGATAGAGTAGAAAACACTGTGGGAAAAGGAGAAAATGCTGGTTACCAGCATTTTCTCCTTTTCCCACAATGTTTTCAAAAGCCTTCCTGCTCAGGTTCCTTAGATTTTGGATTGTATAGTAAAGGGTTAATTATTCTCATCATACAAGTATGTTTTTTGAGTGTTCAGCTAAAAATTTGCTTCAGAAGATTAAAGCATGGATCTGAACTAAAAGGGTAGAAAACATGGTGGGAAAATGAGGAAGTGCTGCTTTACAGCATTTTCTCCTTTTCTCACATTGTTTTCAAAAGTCCTGTTTCACAGGATCTTTAAAACTTGGGATTGTTTGGTAAAAGGTTAAACCAATTTCTATTTTCCATAATATACCTGAGCCACACTCTGTGAAAAGGGTCTTAATGCATCTGCAGTCTGGACAGGCTGACCTGGGCCAAAACTTTTTGCTATTGGTCAATTTTCTGCATGTCAAAGGACCATTGTACCTCTTGAATCAATCAGTTGTTATACAAACTGGAATTTATTGATCCATGAATATGTGATGACTTTCTTGGTATCATGGAACAGGGAGATGCATTAAGTCCCCTTTTGCCAGAGCATAGCTCATCTATTTTTTTTTTGCACAGTGAGCAATACCTCGAGTAGTTCCAATGGACATTCTCACACTTCCAACATAAATATTCAAGCAGCAGTTATCCACACTGTAGATGATCTCCTAGAGAGTATTGGTGTACTAGTCACAGCATTTATCATATACTGTAAGGTATGTAAAGTCTTGATCATCATTTTTATCATCATCACCACCTTGATAATCATCATCATAATCATGACAACCACCACCACCACAGCCATCATCATCACCAACAACAAGAAGAGTAATGCTCTTGCAAAAGGGAGTTTAATGCAATTATGTGATTAAATATAGAAGCCATGCTCTGTGAAAAGGGGGCTGAATGCATCTGCTAAAAGCATTGACCCAGGTCACGCAGGCTGACCCAGGTCATGCAGGCTGACCTAGGCCGAAACTTTTTGCTACTGGTCAATTTCCTGCATGTCAAACGACTAGTCTACCTCATGATTCAGTAGATTGTTACACAAAACAGATCATGGAGATGCATTAAGTCCTCTTTTCATAGAGCATGGCTCATACATTATACCAAGCAAGTTTTCTCATATAAAACTTGGTCCGTAATATTTTGTCGTTACGGATGGGGCCAGATAGTGCATGATGATGTTACTATAGTGACTGGGAATTTTTTATGTGAAATTAATCCTTTACCACACAATCCCGACTTTTAACAACCTTGAGAAAGAAGCCTTTTGAAAACATTGTGGGAAAAGGAGAAAATGCTGGTAACCAGCATTTTCTCCTTTTCCCACAATGTTTTCTACCCTTCCCAAAACGAATTTCAGTTTTTTTTTTAGTGACATTTATTTTGTTGTCTGCAGATGCTTTCAATTTGGATTAGTCTAAAATTATGTTGTTTGGTAAAGAGTTAATAAGGATTGGAGGAGGAGAGCTACACCAGATTAACCCTTGTCAGGACAGACTGGGGCAAGGTAGACTAGTGCTAAACTAGTTTTGTGCAAACTGGATTAAAATCCTGGTCTACCCAAGCCTAAGGTTAGGCCTTGTTCCAGTCTTAACCCTTTACCACACAATCTCAAGTTTCAACGACCCTGAGAAAGAAGCCTTTTGAAAAAATTGTGGGAAAAGGAGAAAATGCTAGTAACCAGCATTTTCTCCTTTTCCCACAATGTCTTCTACCCAATTAAAGACAGCTTCCATCATTTGAACCACATTTTAATTGTCGTCTGCAAATGCTCTCAATTAGGACAAGTCTACATTTTTGTCATATGGTAAAGAGTTAACTCTTTGCCAAACGACAAAATTTTAGACTGGTCCTATTTGTAAGCATTTGTAGACAACAAAATAAATGGGACTGAAAAATGGAAATTTATTATTGTAATGGTAGAAAACATTGTGGGAAAAGGAGAAAATGCTGGTTACCAGCATTTTCTCCTTTTCCCACAATGTTTTCAGAAGGCTTCGTTAAAAGGGTCGTTAAAAGTCGGGTTGTGTGGTAAAGAATTAAATAAGGTTTTGTTTTGCAACCGGCCCTTGTTGTGTGCAAATAACTTAATTTAGACAAGACATAGTTGAACCCTTCACAACAGAAATGCCAACTTTTGGCGACCTTGAGAAACAGGACTTTTGAAAACATTGTGGGAAAAAGAGAAAATTCAGTATCCAGGAATTTCTCCTTTTCCCCTAATGTTTTCTTCTCTATCAAAGACAATTTCACATTTTAGCCACATTTAATTTAGCATCTGCATTATGCTTTGGATTATAAAGACCAAACAGTATAGAACATGCTGTCTGATCTTTGTTTAGCAAGCCTTAAAGATAAAAATCTATCTTGGGTTTTAGTAGATTGAAGTTTCTAGATGCATCACTGAGAATGTATTGTCAACTTTTTATACACATACAATCTGCAGTGGACAGCTTTTGAAAACATTGTAAGAAAAGCACTTATTGCTTGTAACAACAATTATCCTTTCACCACAATGGTTTTTTTTTTCATACAGTTGAATAACAATATTTTCTGTTCTGTCAAACGGACATTGATCTTTTTGTAACATGTAAATGTTTAGATAGATCTAGAAAAGTCTTTTCAGTAATGTGTTGACAGACAATAAAGATATGTCTAAGAGGAAACTTATCTGTTAGACTGAATTAATCCTTAAGCTGCTAAGCATGACTTATGGACGTTTTGCGGACAGCGTAAATCAAGATCAGACTGCACAAAACATGCAGTCTGATCTTGGATCTACACTATCCGTTACGGAGATATTTTTCCCCAAAAAATAACTTTAAAGTAGCAAGTGCCTGTTTCTTATATACAAGCATTTCTGATATATGAAGGATGTCAATATCACCGATATTGTGCACCTCCTTGTGTCATGAGTAAAAGTAGACAGTCTGCCGGGGTTTATACTAGAACACGTCCTTGCACCATGGGCATGTATTTTTCATTTTTGGCACATCAGAAATCTTACCACGGGGTCAAGCCAGCGCACGTTTTATATAAGGTGTTAATTTCATAATGAGAATTTGTTCTCAAGTTCACGCTAATTGAAGAATCAAGTGAAGCCAACATATAACCGATGAATAGTTACGAGGGCTCTTATTGGTTATTTCTGTGAGTATGTCACCCATATCCAATCAAAAAAGGCGTACTTGAAAACCTAATAAAACTCCATGTTGCTTCCATCATACAGCAAACATCTCAGCTGATGGTTTTTACATTGTTCGGCCCAAATAGCCAACTATATTCTTTTAGTTATAAACAAGATGTTGCTGGGAGCAAAACCAGTGACAGAAGGAAATTATCTATAATTCAGCCAGTATACAAGAGATTATTTTGTTGTGGTCATTTAATGGTTGTAACTAAACACAAAATATACATTATTTTGTGCTCAAAGCACAATAGACAGATATGCTGACTGAACCTTAGATTTCTCACATGCACATGCATGAGACATTCACAGGGAAAAGTTCATTTGGGCAGTAATGGAAGAAAAAATTTACTTTTGGTTGCAAAGATCAAATCAAAATCCATTGATTAAGGTAATTTTCCCTTGGCCTCGTAAATTCCTCTAATAGCCCCTACTTTTTCTGATATGTGCTATGTTCTGTGAAAAGGGGGCTTAAGCGTCTGCAAAAAGAATCGACTCAGGTCAGCCTGTGCAGTCTGCACAGGCTGACTGCAGCTAAATCTTTTTGCTATTAGTCAATTTTCTGCCTGTCAAAGGACCAGTGTACCTCATAATTCAGTTGGTTGTTATACAAAATGGACTTTATGGATCCTAGATCATGTGATGACTTGCTTGGTATCATGCATCGCGGAGATTCATTAAGCCCCCTTTCAGCAGAGCATGGATCATATCTTTATACCATTGTTGCAGATCAAGAGACAGAGACTTTTCACATGCTGCAAACTGCATCTACCATAATTCAACAAAGATTTGGAATACTTGACACGACAGTACAGATTGAAGTTTATGTCCAAGACATGTTGGGTTGTACTCATTGTAAAGATCTTCCTGATAAATCTTTAACCCTTTTCCAGGTGACAAAATGTTTGATCCTTTTATATTACTGGCAACTCTTATTGACGTACTAAATGTGGTTCAAATCAAGGATTTTGTGATTGATGGTGTAGAGAAATGGATAGAACAAGCAATTCCATTGAAGTGATATCACACGCCGGAAAAAGCCCCATTTTCCATGACATGGCATTGAATTAAAAAAAAAAAAAAAAAAACGAAAAAATAGTAGATTGGCAGACTATTCTAAGGAACACATGTATGAATTGTCATCAGATTTCGTCAAAGACTTTAGAAGATATCTGTCAGAAAAGACAGATGGACGGTCGAATGGACAATGCAAAAACTATATATCCCCCCACCCCCGAAGTTTGGCGGGGCTTAAAGAGGGGAAAATGCCTGTTATGTGCATACAGCCTATTAACTCTTAACCAAAGGACAAAATTTTAGACTTGTCCAAATTGAAAGTATTTGCAGATGACAAAATTAATAAATCTGACTGAAAATTTGAAATTTGTTTTGGAAAGGGTTGAAAAACAATGTGGGATAAGGAGAAAATGCTGCTAACCAGCAGCTTTTCTCCTTTTCCCACAATGTTTTCAAAAGGCTTCTTTCTCAGGGTCGTGAAAAGCTGGGATTGTGTGGTAAAGAATTAAATCTTTCCCAACCTACAAATTGCCTGTTACTGACTGCTCCAAACTGAAAAAAAAGTACCTTCAGATGACAAAATCCGAAATGGTATGATTGTGCTGTAGTTCTCTGACGGGGTAGAAAACATTGTTACCAGCATTTTCTCCTTTAACCACAGTGTATTCAAAAAAGTTTCGCTTTGGGTTGTTAAAACATGGGATTTATGGTAAAGGATTTAATAATCAATATGTTCATTTAATGACTATGAGTCAGAAAGCCCCGGAAAACATGGGGGGGGGGGGGGCGCGGGGGACAGTGTTGCTTATCAATATTTTCTGCTTTTCCCACCATGTTTTTTTCACCACTCTTTCAAAGACATATTCTGTGGTCTGAGCTGAATTTAAATTGTTATCTGCAAATGCTTCCAATACAGAGGAGTCTAAAATTTTGTCAAGAAGTGAAGAGATGTTAAGCAGTTTATTCCTTTACCACACTGATTTCAAAAGGGATATTAAAGTCAAATTTTTCCTGGTCATGGTTGAATTAATTTATTGTCAAAGTTAATTTTGACTTGATTTTGCGCAATGTTAAATACTCCACTACATACAGTGTGTCTAGGAAGTAAGGTAACACTTTTGCACATTTATATCATAGCTTTTAATTTCAGATGAAGAGATAAAATTATATTTACATGTATATAAAATACGGAAGTTTTTTGAGTGTGATAATTTCATTTAATTTTCAATACATTACAAACTTATAGACAGATATCAAATCAGAAGTAGTTTTTAGCTCCACTGGCCGAAGGCCAGTGGGCTTATGTCATGGCCCGGTGTCCGTCGTGCGTCCGTCCGTCAGTCCGTCCGTCCGTGCGTTAACTTTTATTTCAAACATCTTCTTCTCTGAAACTACCCATCCAATTTTCATGAAACTTCACAGAAATGATCCTGCCATGGTCCTCTTCAGAATTTCTTGAAAGAATTTGATTCCTTCAAAAACTCTGGTTCCATGGCAACAAAACTGAAAAATATTTGAAATCTTTAAAAATCTTCTTGTCTGAAACCATAAGGCATAGGGCTACCGAATTTGGCATGTAGCTTTATGTAGTAGACCTCTATCAAGTTTCTTCAAATTATAGCCCTGGGGTCAAAATTGGCTCTGCCCCGGGGGTCACAAGTTTTACATAGGCTTATATAGAGAAAAATTTAAAAATCTTCCTGTACCTAGCTATAAGGCCTAGAGCTACCAGATTTCGCATGTTGCTATATCTAGTGGGCCTCTACCAAGCTGGCCAAAATTTTAGCCCTGGGGTCAAAATCGGCCCCGCCGCAGGGGTCAGAAATTTTACATGGGCTTACATAGTGACAACTTAAGAAATCTTCCTGTTTTGATATTTTTTTTCTTAAATTACCCTTGCATCAGGGGTCTTGTGTTTTACAGAGGTTTCATATGGACAAAACTTGAAAATCACATTATTTATAACCATACAGCATAGACTTGTATTATTTTGGCATGTGGCTTTATCTTGTGGACCTCTACCAGGGTTCAAGTCATTATAGCTCTGGGATCAAAAATGGCTTTGCCTTGCGGATCTCAATTTCACATGGGCTTTTACAGAGAAAACTTTGTAAGTCTTCATTTTGAAACCATTTGGCTCGGAATTGAAATGTTTAGTATATATGGTTTATATTTATAAACCAGTGGAGCGATACAGGGCCATCATGGCCCTCTTGTTTGTCATTGGCGTCATTTTAGCAATTAATGACGTTTTCAATGTGACTGCCTTCTATGTACTTTGCATGCCGAACACGCAGAATGAAATTATCAGTCACTTTAGCACACAGTTGAATATCAGTCCTCTTGAATTCAGGTTTAACCCTTTACCACACAATCCCGACTTTTAACAATGCTGTGAAAGACGCCTTTTGAAACCAGCATTTTCTCCTTTTCCCACAACGTTTTCTACCCTTTCCAAAACAAAATTCACTTTTTCAGTCACACTTATTTTGTCGTCTGCAAATGCTTCCAATTTGGACCACTCTAAAATTTTGCCGTGTGGTAAAGAGTTAATATTCTTTAACGACATGTCTGTGCTGTCTGGCTTTGGATTTTAGATCTTTGACTTCAAATTACCACCAGGAAGTCACACGGGTTTAGGTCGGGACTGTGAGCAGGCCACAATCTTCCGCAATACTTTACTTCCTGATATTGTCTCAATATTGCCCTGTTACTGAATGTTTCGAATAAAACGTCTATCACAGAAATAGATATTTGTGCCGTAACACCATCCTGCATTAACAGTGTGTTTTGCAGTGTAGGGACTTCTTTTCAAACGCAGGAACAAACTTGATTTTTTTAAGTGATATGTAGGGCAGGAAATTAATTGTGTCGTTAAAGACATGACATTGCACACCATACAGATAGTTTTTCACTGTTCAGCGGTCTTACAGCGGTGGAACAGCGTAGTTGTTAATTTAGTCTTTAACATAATCTTTATTTGGCATTAAATATATACATATTCATAGCCAATACAAATACAATAAGCACGAGATGCGAAAAGAATGTATGTAGATATACAAACTGAAAAAAAAAGTGCGTGTCGGTAACACATGAAGTAATTCATGTTTTCCGAAGGAAACATGGGAAGACAGATACTGAATAAGTTAAAAAACAAATAAATGGCATGTTAACAGTTGGACTTCTAAACCTATCGGCTGCTAAGCGCGCCTCACTACAGTATTACAAACGATGTGGATTAGGATCAGACCGCACTTGTGCAATCCGATCACTAATCCACAAAGTCTGGGAAATTAAATTTCAAACAAATGGAATATCTGTTTTTTTTTTTTTTCTTCTGGAAGTTTTCACATTATAATTTTGCAGTTAGACGGTAAAGCATTTACATTAATACATTAATACGGCAGGTAAAGTTTCATGAGACAGTGTAGATCAAGATCAGACTCACAATAATTGCATTCCGATCCTAAATTCACACGGTAAGCCAATAAGTGCAACAACATGCGGTTGCTAAAGTTTCTGGGGTGTAGTCCAAGATCAGAGTTACAAGAACTGCAGTCCGATCCCAAATCAACACGGTAAACTACATTTATGTGATATATATATATATATTTGACAAAAGAAGTAATTGACTAGTACTACGAGTAATACTGAACTTGCAAGCTAATAAGTGCAACCAAATTCGGTTGGTAAAGTTTCTCAGAACGGTGTAGATCAAGAGCAGAGTTGCCAGAATTGCCGTCTGATTCTAGTTTTACAGTGAACTACGTACATAAATATACACTTACAAATATTTTGACAAAATTAATAAATAATTACGAATAATACCAAAGATGTAGGCTGTTACGTGTAGGTCGGTTAAATTTGTGAGGACGGCGTAGATCAAGATCAGACTTGCAAGAATTGCAGTGTGATCCCAGATCCACACTGTCTGATTACCAATAATAATAGAGATGGACGCTGTCAATTGTAGCTCGGTTAAATTTCTGAGGACGGTATAGATCAAGATCAGACTTGCAAGAATTGCAGCCCGATCCCAGATCTACACAGTCTGATTACGAATAATATTTGAGATGTAAAATGTTAAGTGCAGATCAAGATCAGACTTGCAAGAATTGCAGCCTGATCCCAGATCTACACAGTCAGATTGCGAATAATAATGGTGATGTAGGTTGTTAAGTGTAGGTCGGTTAAATTTCTGAGGACGATGTAGATCAAGATCAGACTTGCAAGAATTGCAGCCCAATCCCAGATCTACACAGACTGATTACGAATAATAATGGAGGTGTAAGCTGTTAAGTGTGGATCGGTTAAATTTCTGAGGACGGTGTAGATCAAGATCAGACTTGCAAGAATTGCAACCCGATCCTAGATCTACACAGTCTAATTACGAATAATAGTGGAGATGGAAGCTGTTAAGTGTGGGTCGGTTAAATTTCTGTGGACGGTATAGATCAAGATCAGACTTGCAAGAATTGCAGCCCGATCCCAGATCTACACAGTCTGATTACAAATAATAATGGAGATGTAAGCTGTTAAATGTGGATCGGTTAAATTTCTGAAGACGGTGTAGTTCAAGATCAGACTTGCAAGAATTGCAGCCCGATCCCAGATCTACCCAGTCTGATTACGAATAATAATGTATACTTATGTAAACTTAATGTATACATATCGTCAGATCGAATTCTTGAAAACAAAACAATTGTGAAAGATGAAACTTTATAAATTGTATGTTTTTTTTTTTCTATTTATTTATTTATTCAACAACTCAATTTAAACACGTGCGTTGAAAGCAGTGTATATGAATTTAGACAAATTAAATAATTGCTTTGTATTCTGACTTGATAAAAGAGTATGGAATTTATGGAGTGTTGGCCAACGGTAGTAATAAGGTTTTAAAAACTGTGTTCTCAAGTTATGGTACTTTGGACAGACTAGCAAGAAATGAAATTCGTCCTCAATAACATGCATATTACACTGGGTGCATATTCTTTCATTAATACCTATACCTTCGTGTCTACCTGATTCTATTCTGAGTTTATGTGAGGAAAGTCTAAATTTACTTAATGCTATTCTATATTTATTTATTTTGATTGTTTCAAGGTATTTTTCTTGTTCAAAGGAATTTTTGAATGAACAGTATGCTGCCAGTCTTCTTGAATTGTTAATATTTGAATGCCATACTTGTTTATAAACATCTAATATTCTAGTTTTGATAACACTTAAATTAATTTGCATTTCGTTCTGGTAAAGCCATAGATCATTTAAACTTACTCATAAAGACATGATTTGATTTGATATGCCCAATTATTTCCATTGTATGTATTATTCATCTCCGCATCGTACATTAACGCATTGTAAATACATTTAATGAAAGAGTCATTTTCGCTGTCGATTATTTTTATCCAAAATTTAAACATTTTAATTTTAATTTTACGATGTATGAGCATAGGATATCGAGCTGTTTCACCATATAAACCATCTAAATTTGTAGACTTTTTTACACCAAGTATTTTCCGAAGAAATTTACAATGAATTTGTTCGAAGGATTTATATTCGTGTGTTCCGAATATTTCGGCGCCATAGTTTAATGCCGATCCTACCAGGCTATCAAATAAACTACATTGTTCTCCTATATTTAAGTTTAACTGATTTAAAACAACAAACAAATTATGTAGAGCGAATGAAGCATGTTGCGCAAGCTTTTTATGTGATCTAAACAGATTACCATTTTTAAAAAGATTAATTCCTAAGTATTTAAAAGAAATTACCACTTCCAAAACGTTTTCATTTAAAACAAAATTGTAATTTGTGTATCGTCCTAATTCGAAAATCATTACTTTTGTTTTGTTCGTATTAATTTTCAACCCCCAATATTGGCAAAAATTGTGCAAATCATTCAAGAGCGATTGTAAAGCAGTGGGTGTATGAGCGAATAGAACTGTGTCGTCTGCAAAAAGCAGCATGAATAAATTTTCACCGTTTAACTTAAATAATCCGTCTATGTTTTGATCAAAGTTATCAATTATGTCATTTATGAAGTATAAAAATAAAATCGTGGAGCTAGGATCTCCTTGTTTTACACCAATGTTGGAATTGAAGAATGTTGACATATCTGAATTAAATCGTACTGCTGCTTTAACAGTATTATACATGTTTTTGATAGCCAATACAAATTTCGAGCTAACATTTTCGCGCGATAATTTTTGGAATATAAAAAATCGATTCAATCTGTCAAAACATTTCTCGAAATCAAATGCGCAATACAATTTTTTACGACTATATAAGGATTTAAGGATAATTGAGTGTAAAAGAAAAATGCAATCTATTGTTGATTTATTTTTCTGAAAACCAAATTGATTATCAATTATTTTACCATACAAATTTGACCATTTTGTAAGACGATTAAGTAAAATTTGGGAGTAAATTTTTGAAATGATATTATTGAGTGTAATCCCGCGGTAATTTCTTGGATCATCGGCATCTCCACCTTTAAATATCGGTATAATAACTCCGGTTCCCCAATCGCTAGGGTACTTACCACTATCGTATATTTTATTAAAAAGTAATAGTAATAGCATTACGCGCGAAATTTTGGCAAAAGCATGTTTGTATACTTCTACTATCAGCGTATCTAGTTGTTAATTTGCACAAAACTGCATATTTTGTTTACAAACATGTCCGGACAACAGGAAGCGAGAGATTGGTTGTATAGTGACTAACGCCGTTTTCAACATTATTCCAGTCATATCGCAGTGGCCAGTGCACCTATCCATGCTTTCCTGGAGTTTCTTTTACCAGTAATCCGCATAATATTCTCTTCAAGCCACTGGCTGTTTTCCCACATAACCGTCATCGGAACAATGGTCAGCGGTGAGACAGGAATGAATCCTGTCGCAGTGACTATCATCAGTCCTCGGAGAGAAATTGGCCGAGCTGGGGATCGAACCAGCGACCTCCTGTTCTCAAGTCTTGTATGCTAGCGACTGAGCTACCAGGGCTCGGCCCAGGAAATGAGAGAACGTCATTAATTACGCCAATGACACTTCTGATTTGAAATTTGTATAAAAAAGTGTGAAATGTAATGAAAAGTGAATGAAATTATCACACAAATAACTTACATATTTTATATACACTAAAACCCCGCCTAACGACCTCTCAGTGAAGCGGGCAACCCTCTGTTACGACCCCTTTTTTTCCAGAACCAAAGTTTGTGTTCTTTATTTTAATGGATTTGCCTCCCGTAAAAACGGGCACCCGCTATTCCGTATAACGACCAGCAAATTAACAACTAATTAAAGGAAACAGTCTAAAATGACACCCGACTTACGACCATTACTTCACCCTTGTAAAATCATTATCAATACTAGGTGGCGAACAAAGTTGTTTACATCTGATCTGGGTTTTACAACATGTGATTTACGGCAATCACCAATTACGACTACCACAAACTGTTCTGTTTGTTGATTTGACTGATTGGATTTGATTAGCAATTAATGATCACCAGTTTGTTGATTAAAGACTTTCATTCAAACAAATACATGTAGATATATTTTTACCTCTTCATCCGAAATTTGATGCCATAATAGAGCTACAAAAGTGTTACCTTACTTTCTTGACACCCTGTATTATATTATGTCTTCCTACTAAGTTCTTTAACTCTTTACCAAACTACAAAATTTTAGACCAGTCCAAATTGGTAGCTTTAGCAGACGAAAAATAAAAGCTGCAAAATTTCTTATTGGCAAAATTCATCTAAAAGTTAACTCTAGAAAGTATTCAAATGCCAAAATCGTAAAATTGATGATTGTGTTCTTTATTTTTTTTTGTGTGTGTGTGCAATGAAAGATCAACAGACAGAAATTGTGTATGTCTATTTTGTCAAGTAAAGAGTGTTGGGTAAAGTCACCGGTTTGAACTGGATCGGACTTAACAACCGGATTAGACCGCGTTGAACTGAATTTGAATCTGAACCGAAATGGACTAGTTGAACTTCTGAAGACCATTTTTCTACAATCTTTTGTAGACCAACCAAGTTTTATCTTTACCATGGCCAAGTACGCAAGTCTGTCAGTACTTTCAGTACTTTGATATACATGTATATCGCTAATGCTGCACCCCTATTCCGTTTTTCACCGCAACTACCAAATTTGCAGACTTTCCACGTGCTTAATTTGGTCATGTTTTGTATTCACTGTTTAGTGTGTTAGTCAATTGTGTAAAATGTTTCCGAGACAATATTTTTTTCTTTTAATTTGATGGTTTATTTAATGAATAGATATATTCTGGAAAATAATAAACATCGAGGTGGGTGAATCTTTGCTGTGGTTTTCCTCTTCTCCTTTTTAAATGTCTTTTTGTTTGTGTGTGTAATCGTCATCATACTCACTATGGTCGTCATTTTAACTTTTTACCAAACGACAAAATTTTAGACTGGTCCAAATTGAAAGCATTTGCAGACGACAAAATAAATGTGACTGAAAAATTGAAATTTGTTTTTGGAAGGGTAGAAAAAAAAACGTTGTGGGAAAAGGAGAAAATGGTAGTTACCAGCATTTTCTCCTTTTCCCACAATGTTTTCAAAAGCCTTCTTCCTCAGGGTCGTTGAAAGTTGGGATTGTAAGGTGAAGAGTTAACTTGTTTTCACCTCACCATCCCAAACGAGGTGAAATGATGGTCGTCGTGATGGGCTCTGTCGGCCATTTACGTGTAGACCTAGAAAATTTAAGAGTTGCAAGTTTAACGGCCGTGCCCGATAGGTCGGTTGATGACAACAAGCCTTGAAATTTAGGGGTTGTGGGTTCGATGACTCAGTCGGTGACGTAAAACAATGGAGTTCGATTCCTGGCATGCCCATAGGATTTCAGCATGGGCAAGTAGTTTAAGTGTAGGAATCATAGTCTGCCGGTTATGAGTTTGATCTCTAAAAAGATGGACTTTAGGGTTTCGCGCGAATGCTCTTTGGCAAAACACTTTTAAACCTTGTCCTAGTACTTGCGAGACGAAGGAATGAAACACAGGAATAAGCTGTCTCCGTGATATGACTCCGACAAAGATCCCTACACAAGGTTCATAGCCTGGAAACCCCGGTTTGAGCCTCACTGAAAGCACTGGATTTTTCTTCGGGGTGTCCTTTGGCAAGACACTTCTAGCCTTGAAATGGTGAAACCCAGGAAACACATGAATAAGTGGGCTGTCGCAATGATACAACTAAGACAATTTTGAAAGCGGCGTCATTCCATTTTCTTTTTTTACGTTTTGCAATTTGTCAAAGACGGCAACGACCAAAAAGCTTTCAGATTTACAGATCGTTTTTAAAGATCCATATGGGCCTTGATGAGGACTGGTTAAATATTTACCGCACAATCCCGAGTTTCAACGACCTTGAGCAGGAGGCTTTTGAAAACATTGTGGGAAAAGGAGAAAATGCTGGTAACCAGCATTTTCTCCAATTCCCACAAAGTTTTCTATCCTATCAAAGACAGAAATCATGTCTTTAACTCAACATTTTATCGTTTGGTTAAGAGTTAAATTATTGGTGCCTGGAGCCAGGCTGAACAGCTTTTGTTGCAGTCTTATTAACAGGTACCTGCTGCTTACGTGTTTGATTGTGGAGTTGCCGAGTTTCGTATTTTCAGTTGAAGGAAATGCTTTACCTCGAATCCAAACAACAAAATTTTAGACTCGTCCAAAATGAAAATATTTGCAGATGACAGTTTGATGCGACTCGAAAAGTGAAATTTGTTTTGGGAGGGATAAAAAACATTGTGTGAAAAGGAGAAAATGCTGGTTACCAGCATTTTCTCCTTTTACCACAATGTTTTCAAAAGGCTTCTTTCTCAGGATCGTGAAAATACGGGATTGTTTGGTAAAGGTTTAAATACCAGAATTAAGAATCGTCTGTAACAACCGTCTGTGCAGACGACAAATCAAGTGTGGCGCAAAAAATGGGAATTTTTCTTTGAAAGTGAAGAAAATATTGTGCAGCAAGAGAAAATGTTAGTTTACAGAAATTTCTCCTTTTTCCACAGTGTTTTCAGCTGTCTGCGGTTGTTAAAACACGGGTCAGTTTAGTAGGTTTTGATTGGATAGCGAGACTTCCGGTAGAATTTTATTTTTTTTTTCTGTTTTAACAAGATATATTGTATTCAAATATAAACTACAACCATATTCTTATAGGCTCCAAAGTGGTGTAATGGTAGTGGGAGTCGACTCGGGACGCGATGGACCGAGATCGAGACACGACCAAGCCGCAAAAAAAAAACGAAGGACACACAGAGGGGGAGAAAAAGAGCATGGCACCTGGATGGAGAACAAACGGCTGGATAGAGAACGGGCAAGAAAGACACTTGGTTAGGCGATCGTGGGACCCAGGATAATTACCTTTTACTACTTTGTATTTGGAATTATGTATTTTAATATAGAGGTGTGTAATAAAAGAATATTTATTTCAGTTTTTCTCATAGAACTTGTTTTTTTTTTTTTTTTTCTGTGCAGAGATAAAGTTTAAGCAAGAACACAAAAATATAAAGAGAAAATGTTTTAATACTCAAAATGAAATGTTGGTACAAATACAACAGAACCATATTACCCAAAGATCATATTCAACAATCTTACAAAAAGGCTTTAGAAAACATTGTGGGAAAAGGTGAGAATGCTGGTTATGGAAATTTTTCCTCTACAATACTTTCTACCCTTTCACACACAATTACCATTATTTGAACCATATTCAATTTGTCAACAACAAGTGCCTTCTATACATATTAACTCTTTACCACATGATGAAAAAGTAGACTTGTCCAAATTGAAAGCACTTGCAGTCAACAACTTAAATATGGCTCACATGATGAAATTTGCCCTTGACAGGTAACCAGCATTTACTCCCTTTCCAACAATGTTTTCAAAAGACTTCTTCAAGGGTCATTAAAACTCGGTATTGTGATGTAAAGTGTTAATCTAAAGTTTTGTCATCTGGAAAAGGATCATTTCACAAATACAAGTCTTAACTCTTTACCAAATGACAAAATTTTAGACATGTCCAAATGGAAAGCATTTGCAGATGACAAAATAAACTTGACTCAAAAATTGAAATTTTTTGGGGGAAAGTTAGAAAACATTGTGGGAAAAGGAGAAAATGCTGGTTACCAGTAGTGTCTCCTTTTCCCACAATGTTTTCCAAAGGCCTTTTCTTCGAGGTCATTAAAACCTGTGATTGTGTGGTAAAGAGTTTAATAAAAGCATCAAAAAGACTAAAACAAGTTCATTATCTCTCCAACAAGCAACAACATTTTGGACTTGTCGAAATTCAAAGACAACAAAATGAATGTAGCTATCACCAATGAATTTGCCTTGCAAGGGGTAGAAAACAATGTGGAAAAGAGAAAATGCTGGTTACAAGCACATTGACCATTTTCCACAATGTTTTTGAGAACCTTATACATATTTTTGTTTAGAAGCAGATGCTGGTTTGAGAAAACGTAAACACTTTACCACACAATCCTGACATTTAACCCTTTACCACACGATACCACCTTTTAAGGACTCTGGGAAAGAAGCCTTTTGAAAACATTGCCAGAAAAGGAGAAAATGCTGGTAACCAGAATTTTCTCCTTTTCTCACAATGTTTTCAACACTATCAAAGAAAAACTGCACCATTTAAGTCACAATGAAATTGCAAATGCTTTCAATTTGGATAAGGCTAAAATTTTGTCATCTGGTAAAGGGTTAATGGCCATATGAAAGAAGCCATTTGAAAACATTGTAACCAGCATTCTCTCTTTCTCCTACAATGTTTTCTACCCTTTTCGGAAAAAAAAAAAAAAAAAAAATCAATGTTTCATTCACATCTATCTTGTCGTCTGCAAATGCTTTCAATTTGGACCAGTCTAAAATTTTGTTATTTGGTAGAGATAAAATCAAGACAATAACCTTATCACAATACAGAATATTTAAAAAATCTTTACCAAATGATGGAATTTTGGACTTGTTCAAATTAAAAGTAATTGCAGATGACAAATCACACATGGCTGAAATTATGTGATTTGTCTATGAAAGGGTAGAAAACATAGAGGAAAAGGAGTAATGCTGCCTACCAGCACTTTCACCACTTTCCACAATGTTTTCAAGAGGCTATTCAATCATGACTTTTTCAACAAAGACTGGTTTAACAAAGGGTTAAGATTAAGATAAACTCATTACAATACAGACTGATTGATTCAATGGTGTTTTATGCCACTTCCAACATTTTTCAGTCATATCACAGCAACCGCTCACACATTCGTGTATATCCTGGGTTCAACCAGTACTAGGATAGGGCTCTGAAGTGTCTTGCCCCTGGACACTCCCACAAAAAAACCCAGTGGATCCAGTAAGGCTCGAACCCAGGACCTTAAGGTCACAAGTCCTACACTTAACCAGTGATCCAGGCAGGGCCCCACATATTACAATACAGACCATTTTAACCCTTTACCACAAAATCACGACTTTTAACGACCCCGGGGAAGAAGTCTTTTGAAAATAATTGGAAAAGGAGAAAATGCTGGTAACCAGCATTTTCTCTCTTTCCCACAATGTTTTCTAACCTTTTAAATATAAATTTCAATTTTTGAGCCAAGTTTGTTTTGTCGTCTGCAAAAGCTCTCAATTTGGACAAGTCTAAAATTTTGTCATATGGTAAAGAGTTAACTTATTACCAAACAACAAAATTTTAGTACTGTCCAATTTTTCAAGGCATCTACAGAGGACAAATGAAATATGGCTCCAAAGATAGAATTTGTCTTTCAGTAGATACAAAACACTGTGTAAAAGGAGAAAATGCTGACTGCAAGCACTTCTACCATTTCCCACCATGTTTTCAGAAGTCCACTACATCCTTATAGTTTTTTTGTTTTTTTTTAAACCCTTTACCACACAATCCTGACTTTTAACAGCCTTGAGAAAGAAAGCTTCTGAAACCATTGTAAGAAAAGGAGAAAATGCTGGTAAGCAGCATTTTCCCTTTTCCTACAATGTTTTCTACCCTACCCTACCCATAACAATATTTGTTTTTTGAGTCGCATTTATTTTGTCGTCTGCAAATGCTTCCAATTTGGACAAGACTAAAATTTTGTCATTTGGTAAAGGGTAAACCTAAGAAAGTTTGATAAAGGGTTAAAATCGATAGAATAAACTCAACACAACACAGACTGTCACAACTTGTATCTAAATGACAAAATTTTAAGAATCATTTAAATTAAAGGTATTTGCAGACGACAGTTTAGTTGTGGCTCAAATGATTAAATTGGTCTTAAGCACACCTGAAAGTATTGTGGGACAGAGAAAAAATGCTGGTTACCATAATGTTTCCTTTCCTGAGACAAATAAATGTGGCTCAAATGATGGAATTTGTTGTCAAAGGCTAGAATACATGGTGTGAAATAGAGAAAAAAATGCTGAATACCATTATTTTCTCCTTTTCCCAAAATGTTTTCAAAAGCCTTATTCCTCCAAACAGACCAAAGTTGGGTTTATTGGTAAGGGGTTAATTAAGACATTGCCCTAGTTTAGTATTCACTGAGCCCTTTGTTAAAGGTACTCATTAGATCATACTCTTTAAAAAGTACCTACAACATGGGGGTTTTGTTATTAAAATACTTTTTCTTTTTTATCTTGGCATGGTTACTCAGGCTTAGTAATAAGGCAAAATTGAAAAGCTCAAGTTGTGAAAGGTGCTCAAGCTTTTATCTTATTTATGGCCAGTGATATTTTATTACTAGTACTAACTAATAGCATATCATTGGAGTAAATTGTGATCTTAATACCAAGGAAAATGTGTGGGCTTAAATAGGACAGCCCTGACTAGGTCAAGTCAATCCAATTTTCTTCCTTTTTCTTTGTTAGTCCATAAAACTAACACAATAAATAGTTTTGGAGAAGAACATTTTTTTGAAATATAAGCCTTGTTTATAAAAAAAATGTGTTTTTAGGTGTATCATTTTTTAAAAAGGAATTTGGTATACAACCACCATAGAAACAATTTTGCAGACAACCACCATAGGAACTTACCTGCAAAACAACAATGAAATCCAATGAATAGTTTTAGAGAAGAAATTTTTCAAAGGTTTTACTTTATACCATAAAAGGAAAATGAGTCTCCCATAAAAGCCATGTTTTTTGACAGATCATTTTTTTTTAAAGGAATTCTGTAAACCTGTATCTAAGGAACATTCCTGCAAAATAACAATGCTATCCAAATAGCGGTTTGGGAGGAGAAGATTTTTAAAGGTTTTTTACTTTGGTTGCCATGGCAACCAGAATTCTTCATGGAACACAATTATTTGAAGGAATTTGAAAGAGGACCACCAAAGGAACATTCCTGTGAAATTTGGTAAAAATCCAGTCAATAGTTTCTGAGGAGAAGTTTTTTAAAGAAAAAGTTTACGGACGCACGCACGGACGAACGCACGACGGACACAACGCCATGACAATAGCTCGCTGGCCTTCGGCCAGTGGAGCTAAAAATTGCTGTTTACCAGCATTTTCTCCTTTTCCAACAATGTTTTCCAAAGGCTTCTTCCTTAGGGTCATTAAAACTATGGACTGTGTGGTAAAGGGTTAATGGAAAATCTCACTGTACTGGGCAGTGTTGATCAAGTTCAGACTGTCTGATTTGTGCAGCCTGATCTTTGATTTACACTGCCCATCATATTTACCATCATATCGCAAACGATGTACTTGCTCATACAGAGAAAACAAACCAACTTCACAGTAGTAATTATCTTTGACAAAATTCTTTAACTCTTTACCACACAACTTCATTTTTGACTTGTCCAAATTCAAAGCATTTGCAGATGAAAAATCGAAGTTGGCTCAAATGATGAAACTTACCTTTAATTGTGTAGAAAACATTGTGGGAAAAGGAGAAAATACTGATTACCAGCATTTTCCCCTTCCAATTTCCATTTTCAACATCATTTCAGTTATATCTTTTTAAAGCCACTGACTACTTTTCTTACATGCATCAGAGGTGAGAGGCAAAAACTCGCCAGAAAGAAAGTTTGCACCAACCGGGTATTGAACTCGCAACCACCAGGTCATAAGTCAGATAGGCTAACCAGTGAGCTACCAGGGCTGGCACATTCTAAGTTTCATGAGTATTGGACTGAAGATGCGGCCTCTATAGAATACACAAGCTTCTAAGATTTGACCAAGTGACCTTGTGTTTGACCTGACATGACCCATTTTTGAATTCATCCAAGATATCATCAAGACAAACATTCCGACCAAGTTCCAAGAGTATAGGACTGACAATTTGGCCTCTATAGAGAACATAAGGTAAAAGATCACAACGGATGCCAGACAAAGCATGATCATAAAAGCTCACCTTGAGCATAAAAGCTCACCATGATCACAAAAGCTTACCTTGAACACTTCATGCTCAGGTGAGCTAAGAAATATTTCCTTGTTTTTCAATGTTTACAGTTAGCTTACAACCTTCATCATCAACAGTAAAATATTGGTAAGGAATGTTACATCAGTATGTATTTACAAACATTTCAATGCATTCAACTTAAAGGCTATAGATCAATTGGATCTTTAACCCTTTACCACACAATCCCGACTTTTAACGACCTTGAGGAAGAAGACTTTCGAAAACAATGTAGGAAGAGAGAAAATGTTGGTAACCAGCATTTTCTCCTTTTCCCACAATGTTTTCTATCCTATCAAAGACAAATATCACCACTTGAGCAATCTTAAATTTGTCGTATGCAAAGGCTCTTAATTTGGAGTTAACTCATAACAAAGTTTTGGACTTACACAAGTTGAAGGCATTCGCAGATGACAAATTTGGCTCAAATCAAGTTTTGGCTTTGACAGATTAAGAAACATTGTGGGAAAAGGAGTAAACGCTATTTTCTCCTTTTCCCACAATATTTTTAAAAGCATACTCAGAAAGGGTTGTAAAGTTCAGGATTGTGTGGTAAAGGGTTATCCCTTTACTCACCAAAAGAACCAAACACACATCAACAGTATAGAGCTAAAACTGTTTATAAATGCAATATCGAGGTTGTTTTTGTCTAGAATTTCTCCACAACGCAGACAGCAGATCAAACATCTGACTGCATGTTTTGTGCAGAACCATCTTGATCCAAACTGACCACAAAGACAATTGAAGTTGTGAAAAGTGTCCTAATGGTTAATAGGTAAAAAGTAGTTGAAGCAATCTAAAATATTTCAAATAAAAAATCTGGTAAAAAGTATTCAGACCTCCCTTTCGTCAGTTTATCTTAGTGTAGCTAAAGATCAGATTGTAGGTGGCAAGACTATTCTTTATCTACACAGTCTTGTAATAATATTTTGTGAGATATTGGGGCAAAACAACATATAGAAATCACAGTGTCTCTTTTGTAACTCTTTACCAAACAACAAAATTTGAGACTTGTCTAAATTAAAAGCATTTGCAGACGACAAAATAAATGTGACTCAAGAATTGAATTTCTCTCTTCAAAGGATAGAAAACATTGTGGAAAAAGGAGAAAATGCTGTTATTTGTCGCTCTAAATGTTTGAAAGAAAAGATACACGAAAGCTGTATATCTTTTAACCTTTTATCAAAAGATCCCATGTTTTAACAAACCGGAGGAAAAAAGCTTTTAAAAATATTGTGGTAAAAGGAGAATGAACTTATAACCAGCATTTTCTCTTTTTCCGACAATATTTCCGAAACTATTAAAGACAAATCCCATCATTTGAGCAACATTTGTCATCTAAAAATGCTTTCAAGACAGACCAATCTAAAATTTGGTTATTTTATATAGAGCTAAACTGACAATAGTCGTGAAAATATTGTGGCAAATGAACAGAAACCTTAATGAAAATATCTTATAAATTTGTCAGATAACTTTTTCAATAGCTGAATGTAAAAATGATTGCAGATGAAGAAAAGGAATCAACATCTGATTGTTTTTTACAATGATGTAAATTTCTACCTTTATAAGTAACAACATACATTTTCCTGTAGAGTGCTTTCACATTGTTTACCACACAATTTCAACTTTAAACGACCTTGATAATGAAGCCTTTTTAAAACAATGTGAGAAAAGGAGAAAATGCTGATAACTAGCATTTTCTCCTCTTCTTACGATATTTTCTGTCCTTTTACAGGCAAATCTCACCATATGAGCCGTAACTAATTTATTGTTTGCAAATGCTTTCAATTTGGACCAGCCTAAAATTCTGTTGTTTGGTAAAGGGTTAAGACAAGACAATTCTTGAAGATCAGCTAAATTTCCTCTTTAGTCAAAACAGCCTTGAAATTACAAGTCTTTTTTTTTTTTTTTTTTAGGCATTAACAGGTCAAATCTTCACTCCTTAGTCCAAGCCTGAACGATTCAGTCTGATACCCATCTCTGCATCACACCGTCTTCCTGAAAATGGATATTAAAATTCACATTGATTTCAACTCTACTTTAAAACCTTTTAGTGCCTTTCAAAACTATATTTTGCTTAGGCAGCCAGTGATCACACTGATCACACTGCATGTTTATTGCACACTGAGCCAGGATCTACATCAACTATTCTGCCTAAAGATAGTTTCATAACTATAGTTACCTTAACAGCCAGTGAAGATCCACGATCAGACTGCATGTTTACTGCACACTGAACTGGTATCTACGCTGACCATTATGCAGAGACATTCTTTCCAAATGTAGTTTAGAAATGGCAATTAGTTAGCTTATTTCTCCAGCAGGAAAAGAAGAAAATGCCGGTGACCAGCACTTCCTCTTTTTCAAACATGTTTTCTATTCTATCAACGGAAAATCCCATTATTTGAGCAACAGTTAAATTGTAGTTTGCAAATGCTTTCAGATTGGACATGGCTAAAATTTTGTCATTAAGTGAATTATTAATAATTGGTGGATTTGATCATAGATCCAACTCCAGTTCCTGACCTATGACCTTCATTTTGTCATCATTTACCCGTGTTTAAAATATCAATCCCATTTAAAATATATTCCGAGATTACAAACAGAAACCATAAAAAGAAACGGGATGTCCACGACATACCTACTGTACAGACAGCAGGGAAACTATATATGCCACCTGCATTTACAATGGCATTTACAATGGTAGGAGCATCAAAAAACTTTGATTATTTAGAACAAAGTTTGTACATGTACCTCTGTCCAATGTTCATTGCTAACCAGTCATAGATTTATCTCCATCTGGTGTTTTGAATCACTTTCAGCAGTGTACCATTTACACCGTGGCAATATCTAACTTGTTCATCTGTCTTCTGGGTTCCATCAGGCTTAGACTAGGGCTTGGCAGTGTCATTACCCTGGATACATCCATGAGTACCACCACTGCAAGTAAGGAACAATCCCAGAACCTCTTAATAACAAATCTGGAAATTAGGTCATCATGTCACGGTTGTCACCTGTAAATAAATAAAATAAATGAGATATACAACACTAAATAAACTGTCTACCAGACAACACTTATTCTTGTCACAATTTTTGTAATTAAAAGAATTTGTGCAGAACAAATGCTGCTCAAATATGGGGGTTGTTTTTTGAAAGAGTAAAACAACATTGTGGGAAAAAGTCAAAATGGTGGTTATAATTATCATTTTCTCCTTTTTTTGACAATATTTTATTCAACAACTTCTTTTTAAAGGTCTTAACTCTTTACCACACAATCCTGACTTTTAACGACCCTGAGAAAGAAAACTTTTGAAAACATTGTGGGAAAATGTTTTCTAACCTTCCCAAAACAAATTTCAATTTTTGAGTCACATTTATTTTGTCGTCTGCAAATGCTTTCAATTTGGACCAGTCTAAAATTTTGTCGTTTGGTAAAGAGTTAAAACAGAGAATCATTACATAAATGCTGATAAATTTTCACTACATTGAAACAAAAGACAACATTTGAGTGTCATCATGGCAGCATAATTAAACAAAACATTCTTGAGAAATTTGTGGTCCCCTACTAAATCAGTGTATGTGACAAAAATTTATCTGACATACTCCTCATCAAATAAGTCCAAAGTTTTCCCAGGCTTATAAAAACATTACAGGAAAAGAAGTTGGCTTGCATTTCCTCCTTTCCCACCATGTTTTAAACCCTTTTAAAGACAATTCAATCATTTGAATTGCAAATTTTACATCTAAAAATACTTCAGTAATGAAATGTTTATGATATAACTCGTAACCAAATGAAAAAAAATTGGATAAGACCAAATTGAAAGCAATTGAAGGCGACAAAATAAATGTAGGTCAAATAATGATTTCTGTCTTTCATGGGATTGAAACCAACACTTGAGCTATTTTCATTTGTCTGTAAATGCTCTCAATTTGATAGCATCAAAAATTTTGTCATTTGTTAAAAGGTTAACCCATTACCATACAATGCAGACTTTTAACGCCCCTTGGAAATTAGACTTTTGAAAACATTGTGGGAAAATGAGAAAATGCTGGTAACCAGCATTTTCTCCTGTTCCCACAATGTTTTCTAACTTTTCAGAAACAAATCCATTCATTTGAGCCACATTTAATCATCTGCAAATGCTTTGAATTTAGATTAGTTTAAAATATTGTAGTCTGTTAACGAGTTAAAATGCTGAAATATCATCATTCAATCAAAGATAGGTCTAAGACCTCAAATGCTGGAATTATAGGGAACAGGCTTTTTTGTCCCTGGGCTTGTCCAACTGGGCCTATTTGTTTGGGTTTGTTCATCCCAACTGAACTGAACCTAGCTTAGATAGATACATTGAGGTTCCCTAAAAAACAGGTTTGTCAATCTTCATAGATATTGACCCAACCCAAAAAGTGCACATAGTTTTATATTGGTGAAATTCACATCACATCGTTTTTTTACATGAGTTTGCAATAGAATGGATAACTTGTACAATTCATTTATTTAAGAAGATAAAGGAGAACATGATTATCATTTTAATACAATGTTGGGTTATTAGCTGACTGTCAATTTGTAGTGTATCTATGCCTGCCAATCAAAGGTGTTCATGACAAACTGCCTATCACAAATATTGACAGTCAGATGTGCAAAGGTATAAACAGCAGGTAATATTCTGATCAGATCTATGTAATCAACTCTTGTCTTTAATTTTGGAAATATCTAGTCTTTGTTCTTATAGTGAGCCAGCTTTTATTTTTTAATAAACATTATCATATCCATAATATAAAGAACAACAGATACAGGCTATAAAGTTTAACTCTTTACCACAAGACAAAAATGTAGACCTGTCCAAATTGAAAGCATTTGCAGACGAAAATTCAAATGTGGAGAAATGATGGAATTTGTCTTTGATAGGGTAGAAAACATTGTGGGAAAAGAAGAAAATGCTAGTAACCATGTGCATGGAAATATGTGAATCATACGCATGGAAAGAATAATGTGTGGAGTACTGTTAAAAGAAACTCAAGGAAAGCATGGATAGGTGCACTGGTCGGCGCAAAATAACTGATCATTACAAAAGCAGAACATTGATAAAAACAACTACTTTTAATTGTCTAAGAAAGTAGGTGATAAAAGCAACACATTGATCATTTAGGCACCCACTATCAGTATTGACATTGCTGATTAATTATGTCCATTATTTGAATATTCACATAGAACAAAAACACATATTTTGAAAATTACAATTAAAACAAAATCACAATGTGAATATTTAAAGTTATTTAATTCTATCAACTAAAGTTTAAGTAATCTTGGAAAAAAAATCAGGTTTCAAACTGACCAAATTTTGCCAAAAAAAATTTCACCCCCCAGGTCAAAACGACCAAAAAGTGTCAAAATGAACGGGTGTCGAAATGACCGGGTGTCAAAATTACTGTCGTTCAACCAACTAACATTACAGTGTATGATTTCCTGTATTTTTTGATGATTTAATTTTTTTCTAAGCGTCACACAATACTCAGTTATCAAGTTAATCTTATGCCTTCTATTTTGCAAAGATATTTCTTGTTCTTAATTCAAGTTCAGAAATATCAGTGAAACAAAAACATTATCGCTGTGACATTTAACACAAACTATTTAACGAATTAAATAAATCACACTCAGTTATTAGATACTGTGTGATTTCCTATTTCATGTATCACTTAAATTCGGTCAATAAAATATGCTGCAATAATATCCGACGAACCATGGCGACCGAGCCAAGGGACTAAAGCCAAGGGATTAAAAAACCGGGGACGAACTGGTTTTGGGATGAACAAGCCGGGGACGAATAAAAAAAGGGGGGGTTAGAGAAGAACGCCTATTCTTTTCTAATTCAAATTTTCTTTGTTGTTTGTCATCTTTAATACACTGTCGGTTCATCAAAATTGTTAGCATACCTTGCAGACTGTTTCTATTTGGTCGTATAGATATAGTTGACTTAGGAAACAAAAATTCTCTCGTGTGGTTTCGTCACTCGTTTCTTTCTAACAGCGTAGTCTCTGGTTCGAATAGAACTAATCGAATAAAATTAAATCACTGTACATCAGCACAAGACAGCGAAGACGTATACTTGGTTGAAAAAAGTAATGATTTCTGTTAACAATCAGATTTTTGTGGCATTTGTCGAAGACAATGTCACTATGAGTTCAATACGACATTTTGAAAATCATGTATCGTATTTTGAGCAAAACCGAAGGAAGTAAACCCAATTAAAATCAATTTTTCGGAGAAAAATAAATATTTCGATTGCACTCAGATATGAAATTGAAAATGGCGTATTACAATAAATTGGAGTAGGCCATCGATCGTGGAAATACGTCCTTTTTATCGAAAATAACTTGATCCGCTATGGCCTTCTGTAGTGGCGTAATGAAACACACATACCGTGCTTGTTCGTCCCAAAACCAGTTCGTTCCTGGGCTTATTCGTCCCAGGATTGTTTGCCCTGACTTGTTCGTCCCACAAGATTGCACCCTTCTCTATCGGATTTTGCATGACTATATAGTAGATTGACTTTCAAACGAATATTTTGAAACTGTTTCTGTTGTTTATTTTTCAAATTATTAATTCCACGCAATGGCTCCCTTGACAAATGCTACACCAGCGTTTTCAACGCTTTGATTATCTTTGCAGTCTTTGGCAAGAATATACTTTAACTCTTTACCAAACGACAGTATATTGGTCCATTTTTTAGCTACCTTGATAAGGTTTCATATCGTCTCTCGTTCGGTGAGTGGGGATTCTGTGATCGGACTCGCAATCTGTTGGATCTGATCGTGGTCAACATTTCCCGTGCCTAATGTTATGCACTTTAATTAGTCATTAATCCCGATGTTGTTGTTTTATAAGTTTACAATATACTGTATCTTTATTCTTATTAGAAATAACATGCTTTTGATTTGGTGTAGCCAATGTATCTTTCCCTGTTAAGCAAGTACTCATTACCTCTTAATTAAATAAGTTTACAATATGTAATGTAATAACTGAAATGGGGGGGGGGGCAGGGAGACGTAGGATTGACCTCTAAAAAAAACAGTCAGACAACCTTTAAATAGTCGGAAAACATAGCTAAAATAACAGACATTTAATTCTGTGCAAGTAACCAACATTTATTTCTGCCAAACATGCAGTAGACAGTCTACTACAGTGTTGGTCAGAAATAAACCTCTTATATTTATTGCTGTAACAATATTCAAAAGATGTTTTTAAAGACAATTCTTTTTTTGGAAGTGGGTCATTTTGATCCTCTTCTTGATAATAGGGTAAGATACTTAACTCATTACCAAACAACAATATTTCAAGTTTACACAAATCGAAAGCAATTGCAGACGACAAAATAAAAGTGACTGAAAATTTGAAATTTGATTTGTGAAGGCTAGAAAACGTTGTGGGAAAAGGAGAAAATGCTGGTTACCAGCATTTTCTCCTTTTCCCACAATGGTTTCTACGGGCGTCTTTAAATAGATACTTGGTTCAAAACACCTTCAGGTATGCTGTTGTTTTATTTAATACAGGGGTATTCTCTGATGATATTTTATGTAAGAGTAGAAAATTTCAAGATATTTATAAAAAGCATGTAGTGTCATCTAAATTCACAAGTGTTGATAGCACATGAAATAACTTCATTTCCCACAATATTTTCTATGCTGTTTGAAAATATTCATAATTCCTGTAGCTTTAAATTTCTTTTAATTCAAATTCTTTCACTTTGGAATAGTCTTAACTTCAACTTATCAGGGAAAAGGTGTAAATATGTAGTATCACAAGATGATTAATATTGTAGTCCTTTATGAGAATGTTCATATATAAACATAGTTTTTTCATTACCTGCAATACAATGCTTCTGCTGAAGTTGTATCTAAAGTTGTTAGTATGACAGAACAAATGAATGGTTGTAGCTCCAAATTACTATTTTTGATACTGATGTTTGACCAAATGTTTTTATCTACCAGTATTTTTGTACTAATATATATTTTCTAGTCTTTGTGCCTAGGATAAAAAAAAAATTCCATTACTTCATATATATGCATGTTAATAATTTCAAATTACCTTTGAAAGTAATTAGACATGAAAGGAAATTTCTTGTTATGAGTAATTTATCCTTTTGTCACATTGTTTCTACTTAATAACAATATTGGCCTTTTCTGGTGCTAAGAATTTGAAACACTCTCAAGTTGTCATTTTAGGTTGTGTGTAAAGCATTCATTTCATGAAATTGCTTTTTATCTTCTGCCAAAGACAGAGCGATATATTTTTAGTGTTGTCTGTCCTTCCATCTGTTGGTCCAGGACAATATCTCCAATACCAATGGACGGATTTCTTGAAACTTTACACTTTTTTATCTGATGCAAAGTGGCTGACTGGGAGCAATTTTGAGTTACATGGTTGTGTAAATTTTTGAAAAGGTCTGTTTCTGCTGGCGCTATTTCAACAAAATTGCTTGTTAATGTTGTTGTATGATCAAGTATTTTTATATCTTGTTTTTGTACTTAAGTATATTTTCAAGTACATGTATATGTGCACTAAATAAAAGTAACCCATTACCACACAATCCCTACTGTTGATGCCCTTGAAAAAGAAGCCTTTAGAAAACATTATGGGAAAAGGAGAAAATGCTGGTAACCAGCATTTTTTCCTTTTCCCACAATGTTTTCTACCCTTCACGAAACAATTTCAAATTTTCAGTCACTTTCATTTTGTTGTCTGCAAATGCTTTCGATTCGGACAAACCTAAAATCTTGTCATTTGCTAATGACACCATATATACATATTAACACATCCAATTAGACTTGAAATCATATAGACACAAATGATTAATTTCTCATGATGATCAATTTTTCTTTTCCGCATTTTTTTTCATTTCTCTCTTGGCAAAATGAAAATTTCATTTCTCTATACATAACTTTAGCCTCTGTGTTGAACTGAGGCGAGTCTACAAATGGTATACTGTATAGTGGGTAAAGTAACTTTATTTGTTAAATTGATTTTTGATATTGGTGTATGATCAAGTGTTTATACTGTGTTGTTTTTGTGCCAATATATCTTTTTTAGTCTGCATGCTCAGGATGAAATTAACCAATCATACCGTACACACATATTTCAAGACATCCAGATTACACTTTTAAAAGCTTGTACACAGAGAGAAATTTTTAATAATGAGCAATTTCTTCTTTTGTCACCATTTTCTATGCTTTAACAAAAACTCCAGTCATCTATAGGTGAGGCTTTAATTTAGACCAATCTCAGTATGTATGTTGAAAAGTGGTGTAAGCATTTTTTTGTCAAAGTTACTGTTGATATTGATGTATGGTCAAGAGTTTTTTATAGTTTTTGTAACAGTGCATTTTCTAGTCAATGTGCTCAAGAGAAAGTTAAAATCATTAAAATCATACAAGCACATTTGAACAAATTGCTGAAGATACTGTTAACGGATCAAATCGTTTTAACACATCCAGATTAGACTTTTAGAAACATTTTGACACATAAAGAAATGTCTCATTATGAGAATTTTTTTCTTTTGTCACATTCTTTTCTATGTTATCACAACTATTTCATTTCTCTTAAGATAATGCTTTGAATTTTGACAGGTCTCTTAATGAGATGATGTTATGTGGGTTAAATACTTTTGTTAAAATTGATTTTTGATATTGATGTATGATCAAATTGTTTTTACTGTCTTGTTTTTGTAGTGCTCAAAGTAAAGTAAACCACTCCTACCATATACATATTCTAACACATCCAGATAAGACTTATGAAAAAATTTTGACAGAGAGAGAAATTTCTATAAATGAGCAATTTCTTTGATGGTCACTTTTTTATCCACTGTTATACGAGATGAAGTTTCATTTTTCTTTTTATTTTTCTGTACATGACAGTGGATTCATCCGGTGCTTGAAATGTATACAAGTCTAAAAATGTTATATGTGGTATTGTTGGATTAAGATGTTTTGTTTAACAATTTTTTATTTTTATATATGGTCAAGTGTTGTTTATTATTTTATTGTTTTTGTACTAATGCATAATTTCTAGTCAGTGTGCTTCAGATAAAGTTTAACACTAATATATAAAGAGATTTTAACAAATTG
Source organism: Tridacna gigas (assembly GCA_945859785.2). NCBI lineage: Eukaryota > Metazoa > Mollusca > Bivalvia > Cardiida > Cardiidae > Tridacna > Tridacna gigas. The sequence continues at coordinate 15,938,097 of OX244044.2, forward strand.
CTTAACATAAAGTTAACCAATCACCATTATATATTTTGACATCCAGATTGGAGTGCTGAAAACTTCTTTTCAGAGTGTTTTCTGTGCCATCAAAAATTTCATTTCTCTACAGATGAGGCTTCATCTGGTCGTTGGAATTTAGACCAGTCTGACTGTCTCAAAATGGTATGTTGTAAAGTTATTGAAATATGATCAAATTGTTTTTTTACTTTTTTATTTTTGTTCTAATGTATATTTCCTTCTAGATGCGCTTAAGAGAAAGTTAACTAGTGACATCATATACATATTTTGCACGTCCAGATTAGACATTTGAAAAATATTGATACAGAGAGAAATTTCTAATAATGAGCAATGTCTGAATTCCTCACATTTTTTTCCCTCCTCTTATCGAAATTATAGTTTCTTTGCTTTTTACATCATGTTGGCTGGTGCTTTGAAGTTAGACCAATCACAAGATGGTATTGGAGGTTATGTATATTTTCTTAAATTTATCCTTTCCTTGATATGGCAATATTAGAGTCTCCAAATCAAATGGGCAGTTAATTGTCAGAAAATGTGGGAAAAGTGCATATTACTTTTTTTTTTACTAAAAAGATACAGTATAAATTTCAGTCAGTTCATTTATTTTTCTTAAACAGTTTATAATAGTTTCATATTATATATAGAATTTTTTGTTGAAAATTTTCAAACACGCATACCATTATATAGTTTTGGGCTGAAAAAAGATGAAATTCAATAGGACAGAAAAGGCATAATCTACTCGGTAACATTGATTCTTTTATGTTCATTTTTGTTACAACAAAGGCTTACCATTTAGAATTAAGAGAGATAACTTGAAGTACTGCTGTGAAAAGTCATTGTTTCTCAGGACTACGTTTCCCATCTATTGTAACTTACGAGATACTACTTTGTTGTAGACGGAGCAGATTGATTTTGAAAATTAGAGATGGGGATTTGGCCAAAAATAACATTTCAGTCAGTTACTCGGGAATCAGAAAAGAAGAATTTTAAAGTTTTCCTTCTTTGTTCCTATGTTCGAACTTGTGACCCCAGGGGCTGGGCCAGTTTTGACCCAAGCAGCATCCTTGGAACAAACTTGACAGAAGTCCACTAGGAGATGCTACATACCAAATATCAAAGCTCTAAACCTTCCCATTTAAGAGAGAAAAAAAAAAAAAATAAATAAAATTTTCCTTCTTTGTTCCTATGTTTGAACTTGTGACCCCCGGAGCAGGGCCAATTTTGACCCCAAGGGCATCATATGAACAAACTTAGTAGAGGTCTACTAGGCGATGCTACATACGAAATATCAAAGCTCTACGCCTTCCAGTTTCAGAGAAGATGATTCTTAAAGTTTTCCTTCTCTGTTCCTATGTTCGAAATTGTGACCCCCGGGGCAGGGCCAACTTTTGGCCCAAGGGCATCATATGCACAATCTTGGTAGAGATCCACTAGAAGATGCTACATACCAAATATCAAAGCTCCATGCCTTCCTGTTTCAGAGAAGATTTTTAAAGTTTTCCTTCTTTTTTCCTATGTTGGGAATTGTGACCCCCAGGGCGGAGCCAGTTTTGACCCCAGGGGCATCATATGAACAAACTTGGTAGAGGTCCACTAGGCGATGCTACATACCAAATATCAAAGCTCTACGCCTTCCAGTTTCAGAGAAGATGATTTCTAAAGTTTTCCCTCTTTGTTCCTATGTTCGAACTTGTGACCCCCCGGGGCAGGGCCAGTTTTCCCTCTTTGTTCCTATGTTCGAACTTGTGACCCCCCGGGGCAGGGCCAGTTTTGACCCCAAGGGCATCATATGAACAAACTTGGTAGAGGTCCACTAGGAGATGCTTCATGCCAAATATCAAAGCTCTATGCCTTCTAGTTTTAGAGAAGAAGAATTTTAAAGTTTTCCTTCTTTGTTCCTATGTTGGAAATTGTGACCCCCGGGGCGGGGCCAGTTTTGACCCCAGGGGCATCATATGAACAAACTTGGTAGAGATCCACTAGGAGATGCTACACGCCAAATATCAAAGCTCAACGCCTTCAAGTTTCAGAGAAGATTTTTAAAGTTTTCCTTCTTTGTTACTATGCTCAAACTTGTGACCCCCGGGGCGGGGCCAGTTTTGATCCCAGGGGCATCATATGAACAAACTTGGTAGAGGTCCACTAGGCAATGCTACATACCAAATATCAAAGCTCTACGCCTTCCAGTTTCAGAGAAGATGATTTTTAAAGTTTCCCCTCTTTGTTCCTATGTTCGACCTTGTGACCCCATGGGCAGGGCCAGTTTTGACCCCAAGGGCATCATATGAACAAACTTGGTAGAGGTCCACTAGGAGATGCTTCATGCCGAATATCAAAGCTCTATGCCAGTTTTAGAGAAGAAGATTTTTAAAGTTTTCCTTCTTTGTTCCTATGTTGGAAATTGTGACCCCCCGGGGCAGGGCCAGTTTTGACCCCAGGGGCATCATATGAACAAACTTGGTAGAAGTCCACTAGGAGATGCTACATGCCAAATATCAAAGCTCTACGCCTTCAAGTTTTAGAGAAGAAGATTTTTAAAGATTTCCTTCTTTGTGACTATGCTCAAACTTGTGACCCCTGGGGCGGGGCCAGTTTTGACCCAAGGGACATCAAATGAACAAACTTGGTAGAGGTCCACTAGGAGATGCTACATACCAAATATCAAAGCTCTGCGCCTTCTAGTTTCAGAGAAGAAGATTTTCAAAGATTTTGCTTTTTTTCCCCTTTTTGTTGCCATGGCAACCAGAGTTGTGGGTGGAATTAAATTCTTTGAACAATTTTGGTAGAGCTTCACCCAAGGAACATCCCTGCCAAGTTTCATCAAGATTGGCCCAGTGGTTTAGGAGAAGAAGATGTTTAAAGAAATTGACGACGGACGACGGACGACGGACGTAGGGCACCTTTAGCACGTTGTGCTAAGGTGAGCTAAAAAACAATACATAATACATCAAACTTGAACACTTGATAATAAAAAGATACAAAAAAATGTAGATCTTTACTGTCAGTAACGCTAGTATAGATTTTATGTAGACAGGTGTCTAATATGTAATATTGTATCAACACAGAAATATGAGCAATGCTCTGGGAAAAGGGGCTTAATGCATCTCTATGATGCATTGTACCAAGCAAGCCATCACAGAATTATAGATCCATAATAGCCACTTTTTTTCCAACACTTGACTGAATCATGAGGTAGACTGGTCCTTTGACATACAGAAAATTGACCAATAGCGAAAGTTTTGGCCCAGGTCAGCCTGCGTGGATTGCACAAACTGACTGGGGTCGATAATTTTCACAGACCCATTAAGCCCCCTTTCCACAAAGCTCATATTTAAGTATCAATTAATTAAAACGAGAAGAAAGTGAATGAATAAATCACAGCAGAAAACAGTACAGATTTATTGGGCGCTATAACACAAATGTCACGTAGACAATGATCTAACTGAATTCATGATACTGTGAAACCCCTTTAACTTGTGATTACTTTGTTTCTGTGACGATTTTCAGTTTTCTGATATTTGCCTTGTTCTAAATGTAGCTCACATTTTAATATGTTCATGTAAGAAAATGATCTTGTCACCATGTCCATGGTAGTGTGGTAAAATACCTGGACACATAATAACAAAGTAAACTTCCTATAAAATCTTAAATTTATCAGAGATCTATAAATACTTCCCATAAAAAGATGGAATATTAATTAAGTGACATGTTAAAGCAGCTTCACTATACCCGTTCTATGTTATTGTTTGCATTTTGTGTGTATATAAGTGACATAATATAGCCCTTTTGGTACACAGTTCAGAGAAACTAAAACAATACACAGATTGCTACATGCTTAAATCTTTATCACACAATCCAAACTCTAACAACCCTGGGGAAGAAGCCTTTTGAAAACATGTTGGGAAAAGGAGAAAATGCTGGTAATCAGCATTTTTCTCTTTTTCCCCACAATGTTTTCTACCATTCCCAAATTAATTTTCAATTTTTCAGCTACATTTTTGTCTTTCAGTACTCCTGTTCATAAGCTAAATCATCAAAATATCTCACTATGGTTGCAAGCTGAACTACTATCAGGTCAGACAAAAAAGAAGTGAAAGTAAAGTACTTTTCAGTCAAAAATTGTGTTTGAGGCAAGTCTTTCATAGGATTTAGGAGAAATGGAGCTCATTCGTAAGTGTTTCAAAGGCTGGTTTGCAGTTTGTGACAAGGTGATGTTAGATACAAGCAATGGACATAGACTAAGCCAGTGAATCTGTTAAAGGCACCGAGTCTTAAATACCCTATCTGTTTGATACTCAATCATAATACATAACAGAGAAATCTTCCTATGGGAAACATCTTTGAGAAGTTTGTAAACCAAGAGGGATTCATAAAATTTCATGAAATTTCGAAATTCAAACACAGAAAAAAAACAACTTCAAATGAAGTTGTGTGAAACAAATGTACTTTAATATTAAGATTACCCTAGTCTCAAATGCATTTTTTTTTTAAATCAGACATATTCACATCAAATTTAATCCTACCATACACAGTATACATGTAGCAACAAGAATATCTTACATCACACTTTAAGATGTATATGAAGCAATGAGAATACCTGTTATAGTTTGGTGTGACATGAAGTCTTGTGCAAAGGTATTTTGAAATTAAGTAAAAGGCAAAAAAGTTCTAACTCAAACACCAAAACAGACAGACTGATGGACTAAACAAAAACTATGTCCCTGAATTTTTTTCATGGGCATAAAATGAGACAGAGCCTGCCTTGGTAATGAGCTAGTGACTTTTACAAATCCCTTTGATTTTACTAGACATGTAAAGAGCATACAACTGTGTATAAAACACATGTACAGATACATCAGTAAGTATCATACTGATCAATTTTGTAGATATGATGCCCTTTTAACTCTTTACCAAACAACAAAATTTGAGACATGTCCAAAATGAAAGCATTTGCAGACGACAAAATTATTGTGACTCAGAAAATGAAATTTGTTTTGGGAATGGAAGAAAACAATGTGGGAAATAGGAGAAAATGCTGCTAACCAGAAAGGCTTCTTTTCCAGGGTCGTGAAAACCTGGGATTGTTTGGTAAAGGGTTAAAGATTCAACTTTCTGCAGTATAAGTGAACAATGCTCCGTGAAATTGGGGTTTACCTCTTTTACTGCAAACGTCCTCTTAGACAGTTATGCAGATGGTATACATCAATATCAGACTGCACAAAACATGCAGTCTGATGTTGGATCTCCACTGTCCTACGCCCGATGCTAATCTTTGACAAGAATTAGCGTCAAATGCTACGAAAAGAGTTTTTACAAGCCTCCAGAAAAGTCGAATCCATTACGTTGGCATTTAAAAAGGTATAAATGCTACTGCAAGATGCATTATATAAAACAAGTCATCACATGATTATGGGTCCATAAAATCCATTTTGTCTAACAACTGGCTGAATCATGAGGTAAAATTGTCCTTGGACATGTAGAAAATTTACATAAAGCAGAAAGGCTGACCTTGGTTGATACTTTTAGCAGATGCACTGAAGCTCCTTTTCACAGAGCATGGCTCAACTGTATTAATAAACCGATGAGTAACAATAACAACAAATGTACTATGATACAAAACAGCCTGGATCAGTAAACAAGGGAAAAAAACTGTAATAGAACTTCTTACAGAAAAAATCTCTAGCAATTAACTCACACCTGTTTATTTATATGATGATGGTTGACATACATACACATAAATGTACCAGAATGTACAGTGGAGTTACACAAAATACTCTCTATCAAGTCAATGACAAAAAATATGCAATGGTACGCAACAGCCAAAATTCTTTATCTTCAATAGGTGAATAAACAAGGAAAACAAGGCCAGAGGGAAAAAAACTGTCACAAGACCACAAACAGAAACAAGAGGGCCATTGGCCCTAAAGCGCTCACCTGAGGCAAGTCATCTTCAGTCGATAAAGCTGAAGAGATCCTGGTTTTAATGATGTAAAACACATGAGTGTAAGTGACCTACTTTTTGAAGCAATGTGACTAAATTCCAAACTTGTCCCAGATATCATTAAAACAAACATTCTGACCAAGTTTCATGAGTATCAGACTGAAAATGTGGCCTGACGGTGCACACAAGGTTTTTCTAAGATTTGGTCCAATGACCTACTTTTTGACCTGATGTGACCCACTTTGAAACTTGCCCAAGATATCATCAAGGCAAACTTTCTGACCCAGTTTCATGAGAATCAGGCTGAACATGTGGCCTCCAGGGTGCACACAAGGTTTACCAAAGATTTGACCATCTGACCTACTTTTTGTCCCAACATGACCCACTTTTAAACTTGTCTGAGATATCGTTGATTGATTGCATGGTGTTTAACGCCGTTTTCAACATTATTTCAGTTATATCATGGCCGCCAGTGCACCTATCCATGCTTTCCTGGAGTTTCTGTTACCAGAACTCCGCACAATATTCTTTCCAAGCCACTGGCTGCTTTCCCACATAACCATCGACGAAACAATGGTCATCGGTGAGAGAGGAATAAATCCTGTCGCGATGACTATCATAAATCCTCTGAAAGAAATTGGCCAAGCCGGGGATCGAACCTGCGACCTCCTGTTCTCAAGTCCTGTACGCTACCGACTGAGCTTTGGGGGCTTGGCAATCTGAGATATCAACAAGATAAACATTTTGACCAATCTTTATTAGTAAAAGGCTGAAAATGTGGCCTCTATGGAGCACCAAAGCTTTTCCTAAGATTTGGCCCAGTGACCTACTTTTTCACCTGACATGACCCAATTTCAAACTTGTCTGATGTATCATCAAGACAGACAATCTGACCTAGTTTCATGAGTATCCCACGATAAATGTGGCCTCTAGAGTGCACACAAGGTTTTTCTAAGATTTAGCCCAGTGACCTATTTTTTGACTGGGCATGACCCAATTTCAAATATCAAAACTAACATTCTTTCCAACTTTCATGAGTTTCAGGCTGAAAATGTGTCTTCTAGAGTGCACACAAAGATTTTCTCAGATTTGGCACAGTGACCTACTTTTTGACCTGACATTGCCCAATTTTGAACTTGTCCAAGATATCATCAAGAAAAACATTGTGACCAAGTTTAAAAAGTATCAGGCTGAAAATGTAGCTTCCAGAGTGCACACAAGGTTTTTCTTAGATTTAGCCCAGTAACCTACTTTTTGACCCAACATGACCCAATTTCAAACCTATCTGAGATATCATCAAGACAAACATTTTGACGAAGTTTCATGAGTATATGACCAAAAGTGTAGCCTCTAGAGTGCACACAAGGTAATTGTTGACGCCTGGACGATGCACGACCCATAGCAGATGCCAGACGCCGGACACAGCCCGATCACAAAAGTTCACCTTGAGCACTTCATGCTCAGGTTTCTTGCATGTTTCTTTAAAGTTTAAAGTTTCTTTAAATTTATGCTTTTTCAGGGTCCCACCAGTACTGTGGTGGGTTTACTGATTGGTCCTTTAGGTCACTTTCAAAATAATTTTGGTCATATTAGGTGACAGCACTCATATTCATAGATATCTCCTGGGTTTCATCAGTACTAGGTCACAGCTCTGTGGTATCTTGCTCAAGGACATCCCCACTAAAAACCCAGTGCTTCTAGTAAGGCTCAAACTATGGACCTTCAGTGACCTATGCTTCACTATCGAATCATGCCATACCCCCTACTGTGATAGGACTCTGCAGTGTCTTGCCAAAGGCCACTCCCATGTGACCAGACCCACCAGGTAGAACTGATCAAAGTATTTCATGATTATAAATCCAACTCCTTAACTCTTTAACCACCAAAATATTTTTTCGTTTTAACCCTCTACCATACAATCCCGGCTTTTAACAATGCAAAAAATTCAGCCTCTTGAAAACATTGTCAGAAAAGGAGATAATGCAGATGACAAGCATTTTCTCCTATTCTCATAATGTTTTTAAAAGCCTTCTTCCTCAAGGTCATTAAAACTCCGGATTGTGTAGCAGAAATCTTTACCAATCAAAAAAAATTGAAGACTTTTCCAAATTTAAGCATTTGCAGACACAAAAAAAAACAGTGACTCAAAAATTGAAATTCTGTTTGTTGGGTAGAAAATATGGAAAAAGGAGGAAATGCTGGTGACCAGCATCTTCTCCTTTTTCCAATATGTTTTTTTTTAAAGCTTTTTTTCCAAGGGTTGTTAAAACTCATGAATGTGTGGTAAAGGGTTAACGCTTTACCATTAAAATTTTTTTTTCTAGAATTTTCCAAACTGAAAGCACTTGCAGATGACATATCAAAAGCCGCTAAATTGAAAGGACTTCTCCTTTACTCTTTATTAAACAGCAAATTTGTAGACCCATCAAAACTGAAAGCACTTGCAAACAACGAAATTAAATGTGGCTCAAATGATGGATTTCATCTTAAATAGGAGAGAAAACGTTGTGGGAAAAGGAGAAAATGCTGGTTATCTATATTTTCTCCTTTTCCCTCAATGTTTTCCAAAGCTTTTTCCCCAAGGATTGTTAAATATCGTGATTATATGGTAAAGAGTTAAAAGGACAGAAAATATGGTTGGAATAGGAAGTTAACCTTTTATTACACAATCCTGAGTTTTAGCGACCCTGAGAAGGAAGCCTCTTTAAAACATCACAGAAAAAGGAGAACATGCTGATAACCAGCATTTTCTCCACAATGTTTTCTACCATTTCAAACACGGAAATTATATTTTGAGCAACATTAAATTTGTCCTCTTCAAATGATTTCAATTTGAATGATTCTAAAATTTTGTCATGTGGGAAAGTGTTAACAGTATTTTCTACATTTGCCAAAATGTTTTCAAACCATTTCTTCCTCATGGTTATTAAAACCCTGTTTGGTAAATGATTAGTTGCTGAACCATGGAGGACACAGTACAGATGAAAAAACATTTTGATACAAAGAGAAATTTCTTACCTTTTGGCAATCTTCTTGTGGTGGAAATAATCCTTGGCATGTGTTGATTGCTTTGTCTTTGGGGGGGGGGGGGGATGCAGTAAAATCTAGATAAAAGAAAATAAAGTGAATAAACTGTGAGAGTTTTTAGCCTTGAACTATGTTGGCTGTTTGTATGTACATTTATAACTCTTTACCAAACTACGTAATAGTTAGACGCTGTGGAGAAAAAAAATTAAACGATTTAAACAGCCAAAAGGAGGGAGCGTAATGACCATCTGTGGCTGTTTAAATTGTTTAATTTTTTCTTCACAGCGTCTGACTTAGTCGTTGTCCACCCAAATTACATCATCGCTACAACATTGGTGCAACATATGGAGTTTCCCGCTTCATTATTCGAAAAGACACACCCTTGTTGCATCACTGCTAAACCAATGGAGCCATAGTGGTATATGGATTTTCCAGCTTTATCATTCGCATACATGCCTAATTGCATCATCACTAAAACAATGCTAAATCTAACATTATATGGACTTTCCCGCTTCATTCATTCACAAATTATTGTGAGGGATGGAAAAAATGCTATAGACATAGAGAATATGAGTCATGCCCTGGCAAAAGGGGGCTTGATGCACCTCTGTGATGCTGGTTATCAGCATTTTCTCCTTTTCCCTCAATATTTTTAAAAGGCTATTCCCTCAAGGTTGTTAAAAGTCGGGATTGTGTGATAAAGGGTTCAAGGTTGATATTCACCTGTTTCTAGGTCAATAACAAGATATCCCACAAACTGATCTAGGGTATCTTTTCTATGACACATAGCCAGAAAATTGATGAGGTATTCCCTTGAAAACATAGTCAAATCACTGCGAGTACCAATGGTTGAAGGCTTGATTTCACTAAAAACTACGGCCAACAGATGTGTCATGGGACCAATGCAGAAAGAAGTCAAGTGACATTATTACAAAAACTGACTTAATGGCGGCTTCTTACAAGTTTCAACACAGAAGCTCCCTAACAAAACAAGTGCACCGCATGCGGGGGCAAATGTTCGGCTGCAGATGCTTGATTTTCAGTGAAAATTCTAAGTCAAAACAGGGGCATAACACTGTCAAAAATACTTTGGTGGTTACCTGCCCTTGTTTGTATAGGTTTCCCCTTTTGATAAATGACAACTTGTCCAAGTTTGAAGTAACTATCTTCAGTAATACAAGAGGGTCATTGGCCCTAAAGCGCTCACCTGAGTAAGGTCATCTAGGGATTGATAAGGCTGAAAAGATCCTGGTCGTGACGATGTAAAACACATGAGTGTAAGTGATCTACTTGTTGACTGCTTTTGCCCATTTTTGAATTTCTAATCTGGCTCAAAATGTGGCCTCACTTATCCAGTTTTTCTAAGATTTGGCCCAGTGACAAACTTTTTGACCTGACGAGGCTTGATATCATTCTTTTCCGAGATTCATCCAGACAAACATTCTGACCAAGTTTCATGAGTATCAACCTAAAAATGTAGCCTCTAGTGTGCACACAAGTTTCTTCTAAGATTTGGCCCAGTGACCTACTTTTTGACCCGACATGATCCAATTTCGAACCTGTCAGAGATTTTATCCAGACAAACATTCTAAGTTTCAAAGTTTCATGAGTATCGGGCTTGAAATGTGGCCTCTAGAGTGCACACAAGCTTTTTCAAAGATTTGGCCCCATGACCTACTTTTTAACCCGACTTGACCCAATTTCAAACCTCTATCCAGACAAATATTCTGACCAAGTATCGTGCATATCAGGCTGAAAATGTGGCCTCTGGAGTGCTTTTTCTAAGATTTGGCCCAGTGACCTACTTTTTGACCCCATGTTATCAAATTTCAAACTTGTCTGAGATTTCATCCAGACATATATTCTGACCAAGTATCATGCATATCAGGCTGAAAATGTGGCCTCTGGAGTGCTTTTTCTAAGATTTGGCCCAGTGACCTACTTTTTGACCCCATGTAACCCAATTTCAAACTTGTCTGAGATTTCATCCAGACATATATTCCGACCAAGTTTCATGAGTATCAGGCTGAATATGTGGCCTCTACAGTGCACACATGCTTTTTCCAAGATTTGTCCCCTTATCTACCTTTTGACCCGACATGACCCAGTTTCTAACTTGTACGAGATTTTATCCAGCCAATCATTCTGACCAAGGTTTATGCGTATCAGGCTGAAAATGTGGCCTCCAGAGTGCACACAATTTTTTTCTAAGATTTGCCCAGTGACCTACTTTTTGACCCCATGTGACCCAATTTCGAACAAGTCCGAGATTTTATCCAGAAAAACATTCTGACTAAGTTTCATGAGTATCAGGCTTAAAATGTAGCCTCTAGACCGCACAAAAGGTTTTTCTAAGATCTTGCCCTCTGATCTACTTTTTGACCCCATGTGACCCAATTTCAATCTTGTCCAAGATTTTATCCAGACAAACATTCTGACCAACTTTCATGAGGATCTGGCTGAAAATATGGCCTCTAGAATGCACACAAGATAAATATTGATGACTGCACGACGGAAGATGGACCACAGACACAGCACGATCACGAAAGCTCACCTTCAGCACTTTGTGCTCAGGTGAACTAAAAGAGATATTATGAAATCTCAAAGTTTTCACACAACAACACAGACAGTGACAACCACCCAGAAAATGCCAGGGCTATTACAATGTCAGAGCTATGGCAATGCCAGGGCTATGGGCCTATGGCAATACCCCAATGTTTTCTTCAAAAACAGCCAAGCTAATAAATGCCAGAATTATTGACCAATGTCTTAAGGTTACAAGTGAATTTTATCAAAAAATTATATGCAGAAAGGCATCATGTGCTTTAATAGTTATATAGAAAGGTACTAACCCTTTACCACACAATCCTGAGTTTTATCAACCCTGAGGAAAAATCCTTTTGAAAACATTGTGGAAAAAGGAAAAAAATGCTTGTTACCAGCATTTTCTCCTTTTCACACAATGTTTTCTACCCTATCAAAAACAAACTTCATCATTTTAGCCATGTTTAAATGGTCATCTGCAACTGCTTTCATTTTGGACAAGTTTACAATTATGTGGTGTGATAAAGAGTTAAAGGAAAGATGACTCACATCTGCATGCTCTGTGAGAAGGGGGCTAGTCCATGCAGGCTGACCTGGGCCAAATCTTTTGCTATAAGTCCACTTTCTTCATGTCCAAGGACCATTCTACTCCATGATTCAGTCGGTTGTAAGACAGAATGGACTTTATGGATCCATGATCGTGTGATGACTTACTTGGTATAATACATCATGGAGATGCATTAAGTCCCCTTTTGCCACAGTGTGGCTCATGTATTCTGACTAATTCTCATACACATAAAGGGTCTAAGTGCAGTGCCAGGTGTAAGAAATGCCATCAGCAACGATATAATTATTCTTAATTGGTATTTTATCATTACTTGAGCTTTAGCTATATTAACGGCAGAATCTCCTCACAGAAACATGCAGCTTAAAAGTTATCTACCTCTGATTTCATCCTACCTACTTGGATAATTCTAACACATATTTCATCTTCTTTAACTCTTTACTAGCCAACAAAATTTTACACTCGTCCATGGATATTGAAAGCCTTTGTAGACAAAAAATTAAATACTGCTAAAATGATGATAGTTTTTTTCTGAGAGGATAAACAAATTGTTGGAAAAGGAGAAAATGCCCTTTTCTCAAGGTTGTGAAAACATGGGATTGTTTTGTTAACCCTATGCCACACAGTCCCACGTTTTAACGACTGTGTGGTGAGAGGCTTTTGAAATCATTGTGGAAAAAGGAGAAAATGCCGGTAACCAGCATTTTCTCCTTTTCCCACTAAGTTTTCTGTTCCTACAGGGACAAATTTCATCTTTGAGCCACATTTCATTTTTCATCTGCTACTATCTTCAATTTGGACCAGTCTAAACTTTTGACATTTAGTAAAAATATAAGAGTTAAGAAAATCTTGAAAATTGGAAAAGGTATGAAGCTTGAACAATAAGTTTCCATAGTTACCTAACAAACATTGAAGATCATCCGTAATCTGTGTTCTCACTGACCATTGTGGGGTAAGTAATGGGTCTAGATCACTGAAACAGATACAAAGTTAACCCTTAAAGTGATGAACCCAGTTTAAGCTGCTTTTGCACAAATTGTAGATAAAGATCAGATTGCACAAAACAAGTGGTCTGACCATAGATCTACACTGTTTGTGTCTTTGTTACTGTACACATTCTGGTCATAAAAACAAAATTGTTCAATAAAGGGTCACCTCTTTACCACATGAAAAAAATGTAGACTTATCCAAATTGAAAGCATTTGCAGACAACAATTTAACTTTGCCACAATTGATGGAACTTGTCTTTGATAGGGTAAAATACATTTTTGGAAAAGGAGAAAATGCTGGTTACCAGCATGTTCTCCTTTTCCAACAATGTTTTCAAAAGGTTTCTTTGTTTAGGGCTGTTAAAACTCCAGATTTTATGGTAAAGGATTAAAAATGATGAACCCAGCTTGCACACACTGTACATAAAGACCAGACTGCACAAAACATGTAGTCTGATCTTGGATCTACACTGTCTGCATTATATTATTATTGTGCATATCCTGGCAAAAACAACCTTGGGAAAAAAAAAAATGTCAACATTGACAAAAGTTTAAACAAGCCCATATTCAGCCATATCTGTTAAATCACTTGATTGAATTTGAGATTTTTCCTTTAAAAAGGCAGAAAACAATGTGAGAAATGGAGAACATGCTGGTTACCTCTTTAAACATGAAAACACAACATTGTTCCATACAGGGTTAACTATTTACCACATGGGAAAAATGTAGACTTGTCCAAATTGAAAGCATTTGCAGACGACAATTTAAATGTGATGCAAATGATGAAATTTGTCTTTGACAGGGTATTAAACAATGTGAGAAATGGAGACCATGCTGGTTACGTACTTCCTTAAAGTCATGAAAATACCTGATTGTTTCGTAAAGGGTTTACTATTTACCACATGAGAAAAATGTAGACTTGTCCAAACCGAAAACATTAATTTTGCAGACGATTTAAATGTGATGCAAATGATGAAATTTGTCTTTGACAGGGTAGGAAACATTGTGAGAAAAGGAGAAAATGCTGGTTACCAGCATTTTCTTCTTTTTCAAAAGGCTTCTTCCCCAGCGTTGTTTAAAGTTGGGATTATTTGATACAGGTTAAAAACGCTTTAACAGGATAAAAGCATATTTGTAGAGTGTATGTAGATCAGTAGTTTTCAAACAAATGAGAATCCACTTTCCACAGTGTTTTCAAGACTAGTATAGATGCATGAAACAAGAGGGCTATTGGCCCTAAAGGCGCTCACCTGAGTAAAGTCATCTACAGTTGATAAAGCGGAAGAGATCCTGGTTTTAATGATGAAAAACACATGAGTGTAACTAACATACTTTTTGTACCAATGTTACTGAATTCCAAACTTGTCCAAAATATCATTAAAACAAACATTCTAACCAAGTTTCATGCGTATCAGACTGAGAATGTGGCCTCTACAGTGCATACAAGATTTTTCTAAGATTTGGTCCAGTGATGTACTTTTTGACCAGATGTGACCCACTTTGAAATTTGTCCAAGATATCATCAAGGCAAACTTTCTAACCAAGTTTCATGAGAATCAGGTTGAAAAATATAGAATGCACACAAGGTTTATCTAAGATTTGACCATGTAACCTACTTTTTGCCTCGACATGACTAACTTTCAAACCTGTCTGAGATATCAACAAGATAAAAATTCTGACCAATCTTTACCAGTATTAGACTGAAAATGTGGCCTCTATGGAGCACCCAAGGTTTTCCTAAGATTTGGCCAAGCTACCTACCTTTTCACCCAACATGACCAAATTTCAAACTTGTCTGAGATATCATCAAGACAGACAATCAGATCTAGTTTCTTGAGTATCCAACCACAAATCTGGCCTCTAGAATGCATACAAGTTTTTTCTAAGATTTAGCCCAGTGACCTACTTTTTGACCGGACATGACCAAACTCCAAACTTGTCCCAGATACATGTACATGTATTATCAAGACAAACATTCTACCCAACCTTCATGAGTTTCAGGCTGAAAATGTGGCCTCTAGTGGGCACACAAGGTTTTTCTAAGATTTTGCCTAGTGACCTACATTTTGACCCATGTGACTCAATTTCAAATGTGTTCGTGATATCATCAAGACAAAGATTCTGACCAAGTTTCATGTTTCAGGCTGAAAATGTGGCTTCTAGAGTGCACACAAGGTTTTTCTAAGATTTGGCCTAGTGAACTACGTTTTGACCCGACATGACCCAATTTCGAACTTGTCCAAAATATTATCAATACAAACATTCTGACCGAGTTTCATATGTATATGACTGAAAATGTAGACTCTAGAGTGCACACAGCGTAATTGTTGACACCTTGACGGCAGACGCCTGACAGCACGATCACAGAAGCTCACTTTGAGCACTATGTGCTCAGGTGAGCTATAAACACTGAGGTCAGAAAGGTGCTATATTGATGGAAAGAAGCCTTTTTTGACCCTTTACCACACAATCCTAAGTTTTCACAACTAAGAGGAGTGAAACCTTTCGAAAACATTGTGGGAGAAGAAGAAAATGCTGGCAACCAGCATTTTCTCCTTTTTCCCACATTTTTTTCACTCAAAAAAAAACTCTATCATTAGAGTTGTATTTAAATTTTCGTCTGCAACTCCTTTCAATTCGGACCGGTCTGCATTTTTGTCGTTTGGTAAAGAGTTAAAGCTTCAAAACAGTGCAAACCTTGAGAACTGTCTCAGGCTGACAAGACCCCCCCCTCCTCCCTAATGGTTGCCTTGTAAACAGGTCAGGAAAAAAGTTCAAAAGGCCTGACTCTTGCAATAGTTTATCAATCATCATTCTGCACAAGTTATACCAGGAAGGCTTCCATAGGAAATTTGTCTCAAACTGTTTGGAAAATGTAGGAGGGTAACAGGACATAAAACTGTGTCCATGAATGCCAAAACAAACAGACCATCAGACAGACTCTTCACCACACTATCCCAAGATTTAACGACCCTGAGATAAAAGCTTTTTGAAAACCTCAAGGAAAAAGGAGAAAATGCTAGTAACCAACATTTTCTCCTTTTGGCACAATGTTTTCTATCCTATCAAAGACAAATTTTATCATTTGAGCTACATGTCGTCTGCAAATGCTTTCAATTTGGACGAGTCTACATTTTTGTAATGAGGTAAAGAGTGGAGGGTAAAAAGAGGAACATTACATACAAACAATGGTTTCCAGTGATAGAGGCAAAACATTTCAGAAAATCCTGATTACCTGTACACTTGGTTTTCTACAATCATGTCCTCTGACGGACTGGGCCAGGTAAAATACAGGTTTAGAGCACTCAAAAAAGCGGCCCTCTGGTGGTCTAGCATGGTGTACCAGTCAATAATACACTGCTACAGATTTCAGAAACAAAGCCCGCCATTTGTGGCACATTTGATATGTTGTCTGTAAATGCTTTAACCAATGACAGAAGTTTTACACTGGTCCAAACTGAAAGCATTTGCAGATGACAAGATAAATATTGCTAAATTATAGGGATTTTTCTCTGATATGGCAAAAAACAATGTGGGAAAAGGAGAAAATGCTGGTTCTTTTCCCATATTGTTTTCAAAAACTTTATTCCTCTGGGTCGTTTAAAGTCGGGATTTTGTGGTAAAGCATAAAAAATGGGTCTTTTAATGTTGTCAATAGGTAAAGATATAACACTTTTCCAAATGACATAATGTTAGACTTGTCCAAGTTGAAAGTGTTTGCACACGACAAATTAAATGAGACCAAAATATTGACATTTCTCTTGGAAATGATAGAAAACATTGTGGAACAAGGTGAAAATGCTGACATCAACCATTTTCTCCTTTTACCACATTCTTTTCAAACGCCTTCGAGGTCAGGGTCGTTAAACTTGGGATTGTGTAGTAAAAGGATTAAGAAATTTGCCATGTTGGACCTTCCCACTGAAAGGCAGTCAACTGATATTGTTCAATCACATGGTAAGACTTAACCCTTTCCCAAACGACAAATTTTGGACTGGTCCAAATTGAAAGAGTTTGCAGACGACAATTTTAAATTTGATGATAATGGCAGAAAGTTCTCAAAACGGGTAGAAAACACTGTGGGAAAAGGAGAAATTGCTCGTTACGAGCAATTTCTCCTTTTCCCACAGTGTTTTCAAAGACTTGTACTGCAGACACATGAAAACCAGGGCTTGTTTGGGAAAGGGTTAAGTCTAATACTGGTGAAACAATTCAAACACCATTGAACAAACATGCCATGCTCTGCTATGGTAAACAGCATTTTCTCCTTTTCCCACAATGTTTTCTACCCTTCGAAAAACAAATTTTAACTTTTGAGTCACATTTCTACTGTCGTCTGCAAATGCTTTCAATTTGAACCAGTCTAAAATTTTGTCGTTTGGTAAAGAGTTAAGCGTGTTTTCTGTTGAAAAAAAAAAAAAAAGTCCTGCGTATTTAGTTATCCGACCTCAACAATAAAAAAATAGGGATATTTCGGTGGTATTTCGGTGATACGTCGGACCGCACATATAACATTTCATATAGAAGTGCGCAGGAGATATTGACTGGCAATCTTGGAATGTCATGTATTTGCACAGGGTGGCTAGCTCGACTATTGACGCCCGAGCAAATCGGGATTGAGGTCGAAATCTGTCAAAACATTTCAAAATGCATTGCAGTCATGAAAGGCGCTTTAAGGGATAATGCTCATAGAAAAATCTAAATCTAAGTTCTCCAGAGAAACACAACAAACAACCATGCTTTAATGTTTTATCAAACAATCCCAAGTTTTAATTAACACTATCAATTGATAAGCATTGTGGAAAACAGAAGAAAATTCTGGTATCCAGGAGAAAATGCTGTTAATTAGCATTTTCTCCTTTTCTCTCAATGTTTTCTACTCTTCCAAAAACTAATTTCAATTTCTGAATCACATTTGTCTTCTGCAAATGCTTTCAATTTGACCAAGATGTAAATTTGTCATCTGGAAAAGAATTTAATAAGAGTTTGAACTATAACAAATTAAAACAGAAAGTTTATCATAGAGCTTGGATCTTATATTTTCTATTCTCAGTAACAGAGGCCTTTACCTGCCTTGCAAATGAAAGTATTTACATGTGAATAATCCCCATATCAGATTTATCACAATACTTTATTTTAACTACCCAGGTCATAAATTGTCGATGTTATTGCAGATTCCATTTTCTTCTATTTTTACTTACAGTGACCTTTATCTTAGCCTTACAGTGAAGGAACATGCAGCATTGTGTCGAATATTAGTATGTTCTATGAATTATGATCAAGCCACCTTTTCATTGAGAAATATGACAAGGCTGTTTTTTCAAAGTGCAAACACTTAAAAAAAAAAAAAAAAACAAGCAAAGAGCAGCCCTGTATGAAGAAACAGGGTTCAATCTGGATGGAGTACACCATTACACACTTCTTTCAGAATTAATGACAGAACATTTAATTTCAACATTTAACCCTTTACCATAAAATCTTTAGTTTCAGTGACTTTGAGGATAAAGGGTTTTAACAACACATTAAAATTGATTGAACACTGAATTAGGGAGTAAAATACACCATGAAACAGCACTAAAAGCATTCTCAAACTTTTGCTGTTGAAAATCGTTTCTCTCAGTTACAGGCTCTTAACACTGTTTATATAGCAACTGTCAAAAAGCAATAAACTTTGACTTTAAAATATTTCACCATGAACAGACACTCCCACGTAAAAAGGTAAAAAAAGCCTTTGAAAATATTGTGGGAAGAGGATAAAATGCTGGAAACCAGCATTTTATCCTTTTCACACAGATTTTTCTACTCTATCAAAGACAAACAACATTTGAGCCAGTTGTCATCTGCAAAATGCTTTCAATAGAGACCTGTCTAAAACATTGTCTTTATGTTGTTGTCCATTCTGCACAGCTATATTAAAATTTATCATGACCTTTGCACATGATTTTTGCATGCAACACACTGTCTTTATGTAGTTGATAACTGTACACAGATGTATTAGAAATCATTGATAATTGAAAAATTTACAGGCAGAACACGACTACCACCCCTGCCCCACCCCCCTCCCCCCCCCCAAAAAAAAAAACACATAATAAAAGACATTTGACCTTCCTAGGGCCTTGACCTTTAATCTACAGACGTGACTCTTTTGCATGACATGACACATTTATGTGGTTAACAGTTGTTCAAAGTTATTTTGAAGCAAAAAGTTGTTCAAAGTTATTTTGAAATTAAGTCGTAGGGAAAAAGGTTATGGCCCAAACACCAAAATGGCTACCCTCCTAAACACATTGACCTCACTGTTACCTATCACATCAGAAATTGTCTTTATGTGGTTAACAATTCTGCAAAGTTATACTGAAATTCATTCATGATTACAAAAGTTACAGGCAGAGCACGAATACTACCCCCAAAACGCATTTGACCTTGCTGTGAACTTGACCTTTAACCTACAGACATGATTCTTACAAATGACACATGGTCTCGATATGGTTAAGATGTGTGCAAAGTTATTTGAAATTAAGTCATAGGGAAAAAAATTATGGCCCAAACACAAAAATGGCTACTCCTCCTTCACACATTTGGCGTCTTAACAAGAAATTACTCCCTTTACCACTCTATTTGTAATCATTTAGAGAATTGCAATTGTTAATACCTGATTGTTATTTGTCTTCAGACTCTTTGAATATGGACAATATGGATGAGTGTTAGATATATAGTTTGGTAACGGCCAGTTCTTCACCACCAGCTTATCAGCAGCAAATGATTTTTGGGCAAATGTTGAATAGAATATTGGCCGTAATATAATTTAAACTCAGAAGTCCCATGAATTATATTCTAGTGTCGCTTCCAACTAGATATATATAATAAACTACTAGTACTGGGCAAAATCAGTGCAGAGAGCAGCTAAAAAATAATTGAAAATAGACAAAAAAACAACTGCATTTCATTTTTGCTACATTGTTCCATTTTTTCCCCAATTTCCTTTCTGCTTTTCTTCTCCTTTTTTTTTCTTCTTTTTTTTTTCTACCTCTCCACTGGTGATTTTTTTCCCAGTGAATACAGCATCAGCTGTGATGACAAAGAAGCTATCTATAATAGATCTAGTTTTGGTGGAATTTTAGCTCTTTTTTCGTTTTTTTTTTTTTTTTTTACAAGAGGAAAACAATGACCAGTGACAGGTTCTCGTGAAACAATGCTGCTAGAATGATATTTTTTCTGTGTACATTTACCTTCCATTTTTTAAACATTTTGGCGTCCTTTATACATGTTGCATCCGTTCCACTGAAATAAGCAGCATTGTACCTAACAAGAGTTTCCAAATTAAATGCCAATTCTATCAGCGCCACTGCTTTTCTGTTGGTGAAAACAGACATTTTGCTGAAGCTCAGATTGGTTTCCTCATAAATGACTGTAGACTTGTGGCTATTAATTTCCATGAGAATGTGCATATTGTCAATATCAGTGTATTGAATTCCTTTTTTAAACTGGTTCTGATTTTTCATCTGCTACTTCCCTCAATTTGGGACAGACTGAAATGGTGTATCATGGAAGGTGGATAGATGTTTTGGCCCCAGACGTTTTGGCCTAGATGTTTTGGCCTCTGACATTTTGGCCTCTGACATTTTGGCCCCTGATGTTTTGGCCTGGAACCACTAGGGCCATATGAAATAGAACTGAAATACAGCCATGTCAGTCTCTTATCAATTTCCTTATCAAACAATAATGTCAGCTAAGTTCAGACTGCACATTTAAGGAGACTGATCTTTTCCAACACAACATGTTTTGACCTTGGACCTTTTGGGCCAACCGAAATAGGCAAGTCCCATCAATCCTGATTTTTTACAAACCATAGAAAATATTGTGGCAAAAGAAGAAAATGCTGGTAGCCTTATGTTTCTACATAGTTTTTTACTTGAGACAAATTCCACCCTTTCAGTCATATTTATGTTGTCTTCTGCATATACTTTCAATTTGGACCAGTCTAAAATTTTGTCATTTAGTAAAGAGTTAACTATAAATATAGGCAAAATTCAGGCTGCACTTATAGGCAGATGGATCTTTTATCACATTATTTTACTAGTTAAAGAAATGCATTTTGCAAACTATAATTAATTACTTTTGATCTTTGCAAACAACCAGAAAATATTAAAAAAAAAAAAAAAAAAAAAAAAAAAGGAATTATAGCAATTATTTCAATCAATATCACATCAATCAAACATCCAATCAATTAAATTTGATTTCAAAGTTTCTTCTAGTATAATTTTTTTTTACTTCAAAGTGATTTTCAGATTGCAAAATTATGCATTTTTTTTAAGTAAAAAAAAAATATCTAAATAAGAATATGACAACACTAGAACAGCTGAATTAAAACCAAATAACCAAAGAATACTCTTTTTTTTTTTCTTTGAAGGTAGCGTGGGGTGGGGAATCTGTAGTTTAAAATCACACTTTAATTACCTGTATGTATATGTGATACAATTTTAGTGTTTTGTTACCGGTACCTTATTTTACTTATTAACTGCAACATTTCTCAACGATATGGTTTTGGCCAAAACGTCATACTCTGCCCTTTTTGGGGCCTAAATGTCTTGGGCCAAAACGTCCTACATTCATCATGGAAAGGGTTAAGCAATTATGGTCTAGATCTAATACTATTTCTACTACGTTCTATAAAAGATATATTTACGAGGACTGATCATGACTTCCAAGTCTGTCCGACTTATCATTGAGAAGTTGGTGAAATTTCATGTCTGACTCTATATCAAATCAGTGGGTGATGAAGCTTAACCATCTAAGTATCCATCTCACATGAGAACTAAAAAAGTTGACAATGATAACTCCACAATTCGATTTATAGTTTTGTGCTTAAAATCCAGATTTGGGTGCATTTTGCACTGTTCCGTTGTTGCATATAATTATGTAGTTACATTTTCGCCTATCAGGTTGATAAAAATTTAAGGACTGGTTTGTGTCTGTGTGTCCTTGACCTACATTCAATCTTCAATAAGCTTCATTCTGGTATTTAGGCTTTTTCCAATATGATTTTGTAACATTTCATAGTTTCCACCTCCACATTCAGTGAATTAGGCATTTACATTCCGTAAATTTTCTAAATCTGCCTATTTTAGTGTTCCATTGATGGAAAATTTACATTTCCGGTCCGTTTAGTGAGCGTGTGTGTGTGTGTTATCTACATTTATTCTTAGTTTAGATATATTCCGGTATTAAGGCTTTTAAAATTACATTTTGTTACATTTTGTTGTTGCTGTTTCGACCTTCTGTAACATTCCGGTGAATAGGCATCTCCATTCCGTAACATTTTCTTTATCTGGCTATTTAATGTTCCATTGATGAGAATTTATAAACAATGCAACAGGAACGATTTTTAATGGGATATAGTGGTATGAGCAGTACCAGCTAGTAGGATATGGTTGTTTTTTGCAACATGCATGAATATTATTTTTGACTCATGAATATGGACAACAGTTGGACATCTTTAAAACACCGATGCTTATCGTTTCGAATACCCTCAGTCTGAAGGGGTGCTCCAATGTAATTTTTGTGAGCGGAGAAACATTTACAAAAATAACATCGAGGCAACCTTCTGACTGAAAGTACGTTTCGAAGTAAAACACTCATTAAAAACCAATGAAAAGAAAAACGATTGACTCACCCTACTACGTGCCATGACTACCTTTTGTATCGACTGGCTGGTACCAAGTTCCGGAGTGATGATACACGGCGTTATACGGACGAGGTTAGACGTAGGTATAGAATCAGCCGAGTTGTGACGAGTGGGCTTATGTGTCGTCGGTCAAAACAAGCACACAAACAAAAAGGCTTCATCTGCACTTGATTTACATTCTTTTCTACCCTCCTGCAAGTTACACTTATTAAAAAAGAGAGTTCAAGCGGTTCGATGTGTTCATTTTTGGACATGTCAGTTGACTTTTTATTCAAACGCCGAACTGTAATGGCAGCCAGCTTTCGACAATGTATCTAACGATGACTGCAAGTATAAGGGGTACCACACATGTAACAGTTCGCCTAGCTTTTGTTTCGAATTGGCCATGGTGAAAATCAGAAATAATTGATAAATATATGTTCGAAATACAAATTTGATATAAGGAATGATTATTTCACCCGGTAATGGCTTACGATCGTTGAATAGAAGAATGGAGTTCGTCTTTGAGTTTTGAGGTCATCACTTTTCCTCTTTCTTCCATTTAGTTTTGGATGATAAATGCGAAACTGGGAGGTGGAGAACAGGCTCCACGTGGAGTAACCTGGTACCCGTTGTATCTCCCGTAACCGTCCGATAGACTTGCTTGATACGAAAATCGATAACAGGCTGCCAGGTTACAAGCGGTATCCCTAAACAGCATCTACAAGCATATAGTGGTGTCTTTAACAAAATTATTCAATTTCTCATCTTCATTATCAATCTATTAAAACATTTAAGTCATTAAAAAATTTTTGATCGCAGAAATACAAATAAAGCCTAATTTAGAATATAATTTTTTTTATTTTATAAAGAATGGGTACACAGTAAACACTTTAGCATCATGTATAGACAGTATAATTGAGCATCTACAAGTTAGATAAGTTTACACTTTTACAAATAAAACATTTTTTTTTTCAAAATAGTTTCTTCATTTTCGTCTAGTTGTAAAGCCCTTTTCCCTGATAATGCATTTCTAAAACTTATTTGTTAGATATACATGTACAGAGACAAATTTGGTTCCCATTGTTTGACTTATGCAACAGGTCGCGGGCGCGCATAGGTCATATACATGCGGGTAATTATTGAGACCGATTTAATGTTTCGGTAGCCTTAGTAAGAGAAAAGAGAGAAATTTTGTTCCCTTTGCTCGACTTATGAAGTAGGTACCAGTTGCTTCCGAAAGCGTCATAAGTCGATATTTCATGTTTTCGCGGGTGCGTAACCGGCACATATGAGTTGGTAGTCATCGTAACTACGTTTCTTGTCTACATATGAAGAGAAATAATGCAAAGCATGGTTCCTTTTGTTCGACTCATGCTACAGGAACCAGTTGCTGCAGAAAGAGTTGTCTGTCTTTTTTATCCACTTGTGACAATATTTTCTGGGGCTTTTACACTGTCATTGATCATCTTAGCATATTCAATATATCAATGTGCAGTGTGGAAGCTGGCCTGAACTAGAAAGAAAAATCGGATCAAGGGTTGTCAACCTGGTCGTCTGCTCGAAAACATGCAACCAAGTCCTTCTGTCACCCTGTTTTCTTAAATTCTAGCCCAATGTCGGTAATTTCTGGCGTGTATGGATGGAGAATGCATGTCAGTTTGCTAAGGATTACATATCAGCCTTCAAAGAAGACCTATAATCACTTTAAAACCTCCCTTATTGTTCACATCGATGGTTCAGCCGCCATTTTGTTTTTTCTCGGCAGCCATTTTGTTTATTTTCTTCAAGGAATTATGGGAAGGGAGGGGGGGGAAATATGATTATAGGTATATATATCCAGAGTAATTCTCAGTTGCCTCCATAGCACAGTGGGTAAGACCGCTGTGCCAAGAGCCATTTTGGTCCTGGTGGCCAGAGGTTCGAACCCCAGCTGTGCCATTTTTTTTTCTTACAATTTATTTTTATATATATTTTTTTTCATCATTATGATTTATTCTTATGCCATGGGCCAATTTTAAAATACTTCAAAGATGTATAAGATATTTTCATGGGAAAGATTTTGGTTTCATGCTATATCTTTGATGTCTTTGGCTGCGCGCAAGAGCCGCATATGGCTGTTTCGGCACAGCGAGTAAAACTGCTATGTATGAGTGGGTAGTCATCAAAGCAAAGTGAGAGTTCTTGTCTATGTATTTAGAAGAAAGGGTAGGTTAAAAGTCAGTTTTCTTTTTCTTACTTATGCAACAGGAACCGGTTGCTTCTGAAAGTGTCGGAAGTCCATTATCTGTTTTCGCGGGCGGGCAAAGATCATGTACGTGCGGGTACTTATTGAGACCGATTTAATGTTTCGGGGGCCCTAGTAAGAGAAAACAGGAAAAATATTTGGTTCCCATTGTTTGACTTGTGCAACAGGTACCGGTTGCTTCAGAAAATTTCGGAAGTCGATAATATGTTTTCGCGGGCGCGCAACGGTCACGTACATGCGGGTAATTATTGAGACCGATTTAATGTTTCGGTGGTCCTAGTAAGAGAAAAGGGAAAAAAATTTGGTTCCCATTGTTTGACTTATGCAACAGGTAGCGGTTGCCCCCGAAAGTGTTGGAAGTTGATAATATGTTTTCGCGGGCGCGCAACGGTCACGTACATGCGGGTAATTATTGAGACCGATTTAATGTTTCGGTGGTCCTAGTAAGAGAAAAGGGAAAAAAATTTGGTTCCCATTGTTTGACTTATGCAACAGGTAGCGGTTGCCCCCGAAAGGGTTGGAAGTTGATAATATGTTTTCGCGGGCGCGCATAGGTCATATACATGCGGGTAATTATTGAGACCGATTTAATGTTTCGGTAGCCTTAGTAAGAGAAAAGAGAGAAATTTTGTTCCCTTTGCTCGACTTATGAAGTAGGTACCAGTTGCTTCCGAAAGCGTCATAAGTCGATATTTCATGTTTTCGCGGGTGCGTAACCGGCACATATGAGTTGGTAGTCATCGTAACTACGTTTCTTGTCTACATATGAAGAGAAATAATGCAAAGCATGGTTCCTTTTGTTCGACTCATGCTACAGGAACCAGTTGCTGCAGAAAGAGTTGTCTGTCTTTTTTATCCACTTGTGACAATATTTTCTGGGGCTTTTACACTGTCATTGATCATCTTAGCATATTCAATATATCAATGTGCAGTGTGGAAGCTGGCCTGAACTAGAAAGAAAAATCGGATCAAGGGTTGTCAACCTGGTCGTCTGCTCGAAAACATGCAACCAAGTCCTTCTGTCACCCTGTTTTCTTAAATTCTAGCCCAATGTCGGTAATTTCTGGCGTGTATGGATGGAGAATGCATGTCAGTTTGCTAAGGATTACATATCAGCCTTCAAAGAAGACCTATAATCACTTTAAAACCTCCCTTATTGTTCACATCGATGGTTCAGCCGCCATTTTGTTTTTTCTCGGCAGCCATTTTGTTTATTTTCTTCAAGGAATTATGGGAAGGGAGGGGGGGGAAATATGATTATAGGTATATATATCCAGAGTAATTCTCAGTTGCCTCCATAGCACAGTGGGTAAGACCGCTGTGCCAAGAGCCATTTTGGTCCTGGTGGCCAGAGGTTCGAACCCCAGCTGTGCCATTTTTTTTTCTTACAATTTATTTTTATATATATTTTTTTTCATCATTATGATTTATTCTTATGCCATGGGCCAATTTTAAAATACTTCAAAGATGTATAAGATATTTTCATGGGAAAGATTTTGGTTTCATGCTATATCTTTGATGTCTTTGGCTGCGCGCAAGAGCCGCATATGGCTGTTTCGGCACAGCGAGTAAAACTGCTATGTATGAGTGGGTAGTCATCAAAGCAAAGTGAGAGTTCTTGTCTATGTATTTAGAAGAAAGGGTAGGTTAAAAGTCAGTTTTCTTTTTCTTACTTATGCAACAGGAACCGGTTGCTTCTGAAAGTGTCGGAAGTCCATTATCTGTTTTCGCGGGCGGGCAAAGATCATGTACGTGCGGGTACTTATTGAGACCGATTTAATGTTTCGGGGGCCCTAGTAAGAGAAAACAGGAAAAATATTTGGTTCCCATTGTTTGACTTGTGCAACAGGTACCGGTTGCTTCAGAAAATTTCGGAAGTCGATAATATGTTTTCGCGGGCGCGCAACGGTCACGTACATGCGGGTAATTATTGAGACCGATTTAATGTTTCGGTGGTCCTAGTAAGAGAAAAGGGAAAAAAATTTGGTTCCCATTGTTTGACTTATGCAACAGGTAGCGGTTGCCCCCGAAAGTGTTGGAAGTTGATAATATGTTTTCGCGGGCGCGCAACGGTCACGTACATGCGGGTAATTATTGAGACCGATTTAATGTTTCGGTGGTCCTAGTAAGAGAAAAGGGAAAAAAATTTGGTTCCCATTGTTTGACTTATGCAACAGGTAGCGGTTGCCCCCGAAAGGGTTGGAAGTTGATAATATGTTTTCGCGGGCGCGCATAGGTCATATACATGCGGGTAATTATTGAGACCGATTTAATGTTTCGGTAGCCTTAGTAAGAGAAAAGAGAGAAATTTTGTTCCCTTTGCTCGACTTATGAAGTAGGTACCAGTTGCTTCCGAAAGCGTCATAAGTCGATATTTCATGTTTTCGCGGGTGCGTAACCGGCACATATGAGTTGGTAGTCATCGTAACTACGTTTCTTGTCTACATATGAAGAGAAATAATGCAAAGCATGGTTCCTTTTGTTCGACTCATGCTACAGGAACCAGTTGCTGCAGAAAGAGTTGTCTGTCTTTTTTATCCACTTGTGACAATATTTTCTGGGGCTTTTACACTGTCATTGATCATCTTAGCATATTCAATATATCAATGTGCAGTGTGGAAGCTGGCCTGAACTAGAAAGAAAAATCGGATCAAGGGTTGTCAACCTGGTCGTCTGCTCGAAAACATGCAACCAAGTCCTTCTGTCACCCTGTTTTCTTAAATTCTAGCCCAATGTCGGTAATTTCTGGCGTGTATGGATGGAGAATGCATGTCAGTTTGCTAAGGATTACATATCAGCCTTCAAAGAAGACCTATAATCACTTTAAAACCTCCCTTATTGTTCACATCGATGGTTCAGCCGCCATTTTGTTTTTTCTCGGCAGCCATTTTGTTTATTTTCTTCAAGGAATTATGGGAAGGGAGGGGGGGGAAATATGATTATAGGTATATATATCCAGAGTAATTCTCAGTTGCCTCCATAGCACAGTGGGTAAGACCGCTGTGCCAAGAGCCATTTTGGTCCTGGTGGCCAGAGGTTCGAACCCCAGCTGTGCCATTTTTTTTTCTTACAATTTATTTTTATATATATTTTTTTTCATCATTATGATTTATTCTTATGCCATGGGCCAATTTTAAAATACTTCAAAGATGTATAAGATATTTTCATGGGAAAGATTTTGGTTTCATGCTATATCTTTGATGTCTTTGGCTGCGCGCAAGAGCCGCATATGGCTGTTTCGGCACAGCGAGTAAAACTGCTATGTATGAGTGGGTAGTCATCAAAGCAAAGTGAGAGTTCTTGTCTATGTATTTAGAAGAAAGGGTAGGTTAAAAGTCAGTTTTCTTTTTCTTACTTATGCAACAGGAACCGGTTGCTTCTGAAAGTGTCGGAAGTCCATTATCTGTTTTCGCGGGCGGGCAAAGATCATGTACGTGCGGGTACTTATTGAGACCGATTTAATGTTTCGGGGGCCCTAGTAAGAGAAAACAGGAAAAATATTTGGTTCCCATTGTTTGACTTGTGCAACAGGTACCGGTTGCTTCAGAAAATTTCGGAAGTCGATAATATGTTTTCGCGGGCGCGCAACGGTCACGTACATGCGGGTAATTATTGAGACCGATTTAATGTTTCGGTGGTCCTAGTAAGAGAAAAGGGAAAAAAATTTGGTTCCCATTGTTTGACTTATGCAACAGGTAGCGGTTGCCCCCGAAAGTGTTGGAAGTTGATAATATGTTTTCGCGGGCGCGCAACGGTCACGTACATGCGGGTAATTATTGAGACCGATTTAATGTTTCGGTGGTCCTAGTAAGAGAAAAGGGAAAAAAATTTGGTTCCCATTGTTTGACTTATGCAACAGGTAGCGGTTGCCCCCGAAAGGGTTGGAAGTTGATAATATGTTTTCGCGGGCGCGCATAGGTCATATACATGCGGGTAATTATTGAGACCGATTTAATGTTTCGGTAGCCTTAGTAAGAGAAAAGAGAGAAATTTTGTTCCCTTTGCTCGACTTATGAAGTAGGTACCAGTTGCTTCCGAAAGCGTCATAAGTCGATATTTCATGTTTTCGCGGGTGCGTAACCGGCACATATGAGTTGGTAGTCATCGTAACTACGTTTCTTGTCTACATATGAAGAGAAATAATGCAAAGCATGGTTCCTTTTGTTCGACTCATGCTACAGGAACCAGTTGCTGCAGAAAGAGTTGTCTGTCTTTTTTATCCACTTGTGACAATATTTTCTGGGGCTTTTACACTGTCATTGATCATCTTAGCATATTCAATATATCAATGTGCAGTGTGGAAGCTGGCCTGAACTAGAAAGAAAAATCGGATCAAGGGTTGTCAACCTGGTCGTCTGCTCGAAAACATGCAACCAAGTCCTTCTGTCACCCTGTTTTCTTAAATTCTAGCCCAATGTCGGTAATTTCTGGCGTGTATGGATGGAGAATGCATGTCAGTTTGCTAAGGATTACATATCAGCCTTCAAAGAAGACCTATAATCACTTTAAAACCTCCCTTATTGTTCACATCGATGGTTCAGCCGCCATTTTGTTTTTTCTCGGCAGCCATTTTGTTTATTTTCTTCAAGGAATTATGGGAAGGGAGGGGGGGGAAATATGATTATAGGTATATATATCCAGAGTAATTCTCAGTTGCCTCCATAGCACAGTGGGTAAGACCGCTGTGCCAAGAGCCATTTTGGTCCTGGTGGCCAGAGGTTCGAACCCCAGCTGTGCCATTTTTTTTTCTTACAATTTATTTTTATATATATTTTTTTTCATCATTATGATTTATTCTTATGCCATGGGCCAATTTTAAAATACTTCAAAGATGTATAAGATATTTTCATGGGAAAGATTTTGGTTTCATGCTATATCTTTGATGTCTTTGGCTGCGCGCAAGAGCCGCATATGGCTGTTTCGGCACAGCGAGTAAAACTGCTATGTATGAGTGGGTAGTCATCAAAGCAAAGTGAGAGTTCTTGTCTATGTATTTAGAAGAAAGGGTAGGTTAAAAGTCAGTTTTCTTTTTCTTACTTATGCAACAGGAACCGGTTGCTTCTGAAAGTGTCGGAAGTCCATTATCTGTTTTCGCGGGCGGGCAAAGATCATGTACGTGCGGGTACTTATTGAGACCGATTTAATGTTTCGGGGGCCCTAGTAAGAGAAAACAGGAAAAATATTTGGTTCCCATTGTTTGACTTGTGCAACAGGTACCGGTTGCTTCAGAAAATTTCGGAAGTCGATAATATGTTTTCGCGGGCGCGCAACGGTCACGTACATGCGGGTAATTATTGAGACCGATTTAATGTTTCGGTGGTCCTAGTAAGAGAAAAGGGAAAAAAATTTGGTTCCCATTGTTTGACTTATGCAACAGGTAGCGGTTGCCCCCGAAAGTGTTGGAAGTTGATAATATGTTTTCGCGGGCGCGCAACGGTCACGTACATGCGGGTAATTATTGAGACCGATTTAATGTTTCGGTGGTCCTAGTAAGAGAAAAGGGAAAAAAATTTGGTTCCCATTGTTTGACTTATGCAACAGGTAGCGGTTGCCCCCGAAAGGGTTGGAAGTTGATAATATGTTTTCGCGGGCGCGCATAGGTCATATACATGCGGGTAATTATTGAGACCGATTTAATGTTTCGGTAGCCTTAGTAAGAGAAAAGAGAGAAATTTTGTTCCCTTTGCTCGACTTATGAAGTAGGTACCAGTTGCTTCCGAAAGCGTCATAAGTCGATATTTCATGTTTTCGCGGGTGCGTAACCGGCACATATGAGTTGGTAGTCATCGTAACTACGTTTCTTGTCTACATATGAAGAGAAATAATGCAAAGCATGGTTCCTTTTGTTCGACTCATGCTACAGGAACCAGTTGCTGCAGAAAGAGTTGTCTGTCTTTTTTATCCACTTGTGACAATATTTTCTGGGGCTTTTACACTGTCATTGATCATCTTAGCATATTCAATATATCAATGTGCAGTGTGGAAGCTGGCCTGAACTAGAAAGAAAAATCGGATCAAGGGTTGTCAACCTGGTCGTCTGCTCGAAAACATGCAACCAAGTCCTTCTGTCACCCTGTTTTCTTAAATTCTAGCCCAATGTCGGTAATTTCTGGCGTGTATGGATGGAGAATGCATGTCAGTTTGCTAAGGATTACATATCAGCCTTCAAAGAAGACCTATAATCACTTTAAAACCTCCCTTATTGTTCACATCGATGGTTCAGCCGCCATTTTGTTTTTTCTCGGCAGCCATTTTGTTTATTTTCTTCAAGGAATTATGGGAAGGGAGGGGGGGGAAATATGATTATAGGTATATATATCCAGAGTAATTCTCAGTTGCCTCCATAGCACAGTGGGTAAGACCGCTGTGCCAAGAGCCATTTTGGTCCTGGTGGCCAGAGGTTCGAACCCCAGCTGTGCCATTTTTTTTTCTTACAATTTATTTTTATATATATTTTTTTTCATCATTATGATTTATTCTTATGCCATGGGCCAATTTTAAAATACTTCAAAGATGTATAAGATATTTTCATGGGAAAGATTTTGGTTTCATGCTATATCTTTGATGTCTTTGGCTGCGCGCAAGAGCCGCATATGGCTGTTTCGGCACAGCGAGTAAAACTGCTATGTATGAGTGGGTAGTCATCAAAGCAAAGTGAGAGTTCTTGTCTATGTATTTAGAAGAAAGGGTAGGTTAAAAGTCAGTTTTCTTTTTCTTACTTATGCAACAGGAACCGGTTGCTTCTGAAAGTGTCGGAAGTCCATTATCTGTTTTCGCGGGCGGGCAAAGATCATGTACGTGCGGGTACTTATTGAGACCGATTTAATGTTTCGGGGGCCCTAGTAAGAGAAAACAGGAAAAATATTTGGTTCCCATTGTTTGACTTGTGCAACAGGTACCGGTTGCTTCAGAAAATTTCGGAAGTCGATAATATGTTTTCGCGGGCGCGCAACGGTCACGTACATGCGGGTAATTATTGAGACCGATTTAATGTTTCGGTGGTCCTAGTAAGAGAAAAGGGAAAAAAATTTGGTTCCCATTGTTTGACTTATGCAACAGGTAGCGGTTGCCCCCGAAAGTGTTGGAAGTTGATAATATGTTTTCGCGGGCGCGCAACGGTCACGTACATGCGGGTAATTATTGAGACCGATTTAATGTTTCGGTGGTCCTAGTAAGAGAAAAGGGAAAAAAATTTGGTTCCCATTGTTTGACTTATGCAACAGGTAGCGGTTGCCCCCGAAAGGGTTGGAAGTTGATAATATGTTTTCGCGGGCGCGCATAGGTCATATACATGCGGGTAATTATTGAGACCGATTTAATGTTTCGGTAGCCTTAGTAAGAGAAAAGAGAGAAATTTTGTTCCCTTTGCTCGACTTATGAAGTAGGTACCAGTTGCTTCCGAAAGCGTCATAAGTCGATATTTCATGTTTTCGCGGGTGCGTAACCGGCACATATGAGTTGGTAGTCATCGTAACTACGTTTCTTGTCTACATATGAAGAGAAATAATGCAAAGCATGGTTCCTTTTGTTCGACTCATGCTACAGGAACCAGTTGCTGCAGAAAGAGTTGTCTGTCTTTTTTATCCACTTGTGACAATATTTTCTGGGGCTTTTACACTGTCATTGATCATCTTAGCATATTCAATATATCAATGTGCAGTGTGGAAGCTGGCCTGAACTAGAAAGAAAAATCGGATCAAGGGTTGTCAACCTGGTCGTCTGCTCGAAAACATGCAACCAAGTCCTTCTGTCACCCTGTTTTCTTAAATTCTAGCCCAATGTCGGTAATTTCTGGCGTGTATGGATGGAGAATGCATGTCAGTTTGCTAAGGATTACATATCAGCCTTCAAAGAAGACCTATAATCACTTTAAAACCTCCCTTATTGTTCACATCGATGGTTCAGCCGCCATTTTGTTTTTTCTCGGCAGCCATTTTGTTTATTTTCTTCAAGGAATTATGGGAAGGGAGGGGGGGGAAATATGATTATAGGTATATATATCCAGAGTAATTCTCAGTTGCCTCCATAGCACAGTGGGTAAGACCGCTGTGCCAAGAGCCATTTTGGTCCTGGTGGCCAGAGGTTCGAACCCCAGCTGTGCCATTTTTTTTTCTTACAATTTATTTTTATATATATTTTTTTTCATCATTATGATTTATTCTTATGCCATGGGCCAATTTTAAAATACTTCAAAGATGTATAAGATATTTTCATGGGAAAGATTTTGGTTTCATGCTATATCTTTGATGTCTTTGGCTGCGCGCAAGAGCCGCATATGGCTGTTTCGGCACAGCGAGTAAAACTGCTATGTATGAGTGGGTAGTCATCAAAGCAAAGTGAGAGTTCTTGTCTATGTATTTAGAAGAAAGGGTAGGTTAAAAGTCAGTTTTCTTTTTCTTACTTATGCAACAGGAACCGGTTGCTTCTGAAAGTGTCGGAAGTCCATTATCTGTTTTCGCGGGCGGGCAAAGATCATGTACGTGCGGGTACTTATTGAGACCGATTTAATGTTTCGGGGGCCCTAGTAAGAGAAAACAGGAAAAATATTTGGTTCCCATTGTTTGACTTGTGCAACAGGTACCGGTTGCTTCAGAAAATTTCGGAAGTCGATAATATGTTTTCGCGGGCGCGCAACGGTCACGTACATGCGGGTAATTATTGAGACCGATTTAATGTTTCGGTGGTCCTAGTAAGAGAAAAGGGAAAAAAATTTGGTTCCCATTGTTTGACTTATGCAACAGGTAGCGGTTGCCCCCGAAAGTGTTGGAAGTTGATAATATGTTTTCGCGGGCGCGCAACGGTCACGTACATGCGGGTAATTATTGAGACCGATTTAATGTTTCGGTGGTCCTAGTAAGAGAAAAGGGAAAAAAATTTGGTTCCCATTGTTTGACTTATGCAACAGGTAGCGGTTGCCCCCGAAAGGGTTGGAAGTTGATAATATGTTTTCGCGGGCGCGCATAGGTCATATACATGCGGGTAATTATTGAGACCGATTTAATGTTTCGGTAGCCTTAGTAAGAG